>OX463821.1:10028324-11472324 GCA_949825045.1 Argyresthia goedartella | reverse complement strand
TTTGTTTGATCATTATATAATAACGACGCTTTATTCTTCAGATACAATTCACAATGTAGGATGTTTAGTCAATAGTTTTGTTCTTTATAATCATCTTGATATTATATCTTTTTATTCAAAAGAGTACGCTTAATTCGAACCTATATATAATAATAGCTTATCTTCAATAACTTAATTAAACATCATTATAGAGAAACACAGGTGTTGCAAATTTACTTTCGTCAATACTTGGACGGTTATAGAAACTTGCAAAGGCTTCTGAGGTCTTTGTCCAGCCCGCTGACTTATGAATGACATCCAAGGATACTCCTGCAGAACTATCTGCGGATGTGGACGCGTGTCTTGTGCTATGAGCACTGGTAATGGATGTGTCGACTCCGCTCTCAGTCATCATCTGATTAATCCATCGCCTAATGGATCGAGTAGACGCAGGCCTGTGTGGTTTTTGTACTGATAACAATACGTTCTGGGATCCTGTCAGTAATTCTTTCTCTTAAGAAGTCTTTTGTTTTGCACATTAGCATCTACCTCACCTCCAAGCAGGAGCGCTGAGAGAGGACTATTTAGTGATGCGTTAGATGAACCTAAATTAAATTGCTGCGTTATAAAAATTGACACCGATGAAAGCACGTAGTTGTCAATATTGTTATCTTTATAAAAGCCCCGCCAAGTTTTAAAGGTAACATTGTACTCCAGTAAAGTGTTCTTAGAAAGAGACGCGACCTTGATGGCGAATTGATACTTGGCGTTCTTCTTTTAGTGAGCGCAATCCGGAAAGTTTCGCCGCAGCCAGGGTATTCTGTCTGGAGAATAGCGAGCTCTGTAACACCAAGGTGAAAGTGCGTCAGAGGAGTACAAAATACAACTCTCGTTGTTACAGTTGTATTTTTGCACAGTATTTAAAAAAGCAAGGCGAGAAGGCCAATAAGGGAAAACTAGGATTCCCGATGCTTTGCTGCCAATTATTTTTTTGTATCTGTCACCGTAAGATAGTCAAAACCGTTAGTACGTACCGTAGCTAGCCGATTAGTTCGTTTGTCTCTGAGTGTTGTTCGACGCTTTGTGAAATAACCATGTACCTACTAATCCTCGTGTACCTAGGGGTATATATATAATAACTTTACCTTGTACGCATGAATGCCAGCATCACGCGCAAAACTCCGTGGTTTTTAGGGTGCCGTACCTTATAGGCGCTTCAAACAAACAAATGAGGTCGAATTCAAAACCACCTCATTACATACAAGCAAGCACGCTTTTTTTGGTAACGTGATTCAGGCACACATATCACTCATTGATTAATATGCAGTCTGATGATGATTTAATTATTAATTGACTGGGGAGGAAGAAGAATAAAATCCCGATCTTGGATGTTTATGTGTGTGACGTCACTGTTTCTAGTTCTCACGAAATCGACACAGGCTATCCTAGTGTGGAGCGACAAGCAAGGTGCCTGTATACAGGTTGTGACAGAAAGGTTTAGTCATGTTTTAGGAGGATTGTTAGGGACATCACTCTGAACAATTTTCACTATGAAACCAATTTGATTCCCCAGACTGGATTCCCGTGATGACGAACTTTTTCCTAATTCATGCCATACGTACAAGGTCTTTACAAGTGTATACGGAAGTCTTGGTGCGTGAGTTCGACTCGCATTTAACCGTTTATTTGTGATGTAAATGATGTTTTTCAGATTGTCACTTGTGTTTGATAATTAAATATAAAAAAAACAAAGTGACTTTTCATCCGCTTCTTTGTTGTCTTTCGTATTGATATACGCAGCGAACAACCACAGTTCACGCTCCTCGCATCACTTCCAGATCATTCTAGCTAGATTATTTAGATGGGGGAACTGTATGCCACCCATCCTATTTAAATAGCTAATTGCGGTGGCTAAAAGCTTTTGAAATCTTTTGACACAGTCGAGCACTGGGCGGTGCTCCACTCCCTCCATCAGTGCGGAGTCGAGGATAGGTAAGTAAGTATCCTCCGGGAGCTCTACTGCTGCGCTACGATGCTGGTGCGCATGCATAAGCAAACCAACCCCGTAGCTTTAGGCCGGGGTGTGCGCCAAGGCGATACTATTTCTCCTAAGGTCTTCACCTCTTCACCGGATGAAAAAGGCGTCAATATTAATAGTGCCAAGCTTAGGCACCTGAGGTTCGCAGACTATCTAGTATCATAGCTGAAGACGTCGGTAATCTACAAAATATGCTTGACGAACGGCACACAACATCTTTGCATGTCGGCTTAAGATGAACATGTCCAAGACGAAAATAATGATGAGTCATTCATCGATACCGAACATAATTGTCGGTAACAGTACAATAGAAGCGGTGGACAGTTATGTTTGTCTTGCACATTGTTAGTCTTTTGGCCGAGACTCTTCAGTAAATTGGATTACCAGACGAATTCTGTTGGGTTGGGCCGCATTTGGAAAGCTTAAAGACGTTGTTCGATTCAGAATCGATACTCGATCGATGGTTTCGGAACGGCCATTTTGAATTTGACGTTGCGGCCATCTTTGCAGTTTTTTGACAACTGACAGACGAAAAGCCCCCGTAATGTGACGCTTATTGATTTTGGGCATTAAAATTAAATCGTAAGCCATCTGCAATTGTATTCGGGCTCCCCTCAGGATTGTCTTATAGCTGAGTGTATTGTGGTTCTCCGAACCAGATAAAGTTCGTATTTGGAACACTGTGTGCGTCGAAGCTGGCCTGCCAGCCATACCTGGTTGGCTGAAGAACCTGTCTACCAAGAAGAGCCTAGGGTGCACCCAGGCCTTGCAGAGAGACAGGTGTTTGACGGGAACGAAGCACAGACCAGGTCAGATAGAATCTATTACTTAGCTCGGTGAATCGCCGACGTTCTTGCTTCTTGGCATCTGATCGCTACGCTACCTCGTAGCTATGGGCCCCTGCGAGGTCATCGGGTGCCGAGAGGCCTGAACATTTTGGTAGCAGAGCGTGGTTTCCTGAGATTTGCAGCCGTCAAGGGCTCCAGGAACCCACGATTTGGGACTATCAATCTGTAGGTATAGGCGGTTATTAGCTAACTTGGTTTTGTTCCTGTATCCACATAGATTGGTAGTATTATAAGTTATAAGTCTACTGCTGGTAGTAGACAGACAGATATAACAGTTTTCCCTAAATGACCAGTTGTACTGAGATGTGACTCAGAATAGTAATTACATTACAGGTACATTGTAGGTGAATTGAAATTTGCATTGAAGTCATATCATGTTTGCAGTTTGAAGTTTGCATAGTCAATCTATTAGTGGTCTAGTAATGCTAATGAATGTTTGGACATTGTTTTCAGTTTATAGCAATTTATAACTTGAACTAATATTGACTATCTGTGTGTGTTATATGATATAGGGAAACTAAATTGTTGTTTACAGAATTTGTGTAGATATAAAACTCGGTTTCTATTGTTTGGGGAAATCAGCATTGTTTAAGTTATAGATTAGGGTTCCCTCGTTTGTGTTGTAGACTGGAGGGTCCAATATAATTGAGTTACTGCAAATTGTGAGTAAGTATCGTTCCGATCATGTCGTTGTCTGAAATACAGAAGGGTGTTTCTAAGGAGCTCAGATGGTTTTCCTCCGCACACGGTCTGATAGACCGTTTAGATAGGCTTGATGTGGTGTTGGAGCGGTCTATGGACGTTAAGGAACGCTACAACAGGGTGCTCGAATTGTCCGCGCAGGCGGAAGCAGTTGATGGTTGCGCACCTGACAGGCTGTCACGGTTGCTAGGGGATGTCGACCAGTGTATGGAGATGGCGGCTGCTATCACGCAGAGGGCTGCGGACATACGTAGGCAGCGCGAGTCCAGCCATGGTGGTGACATTGGGGCGCCTCTGCCGCATCAGGGATCGGGGACCAGGTTACCCGTTATAACTATGCCTACTTTTGACGGAGTGTCCGGTGAATGGATGAGCTTCATCAATCTGTTCGACAGTTTGGTGCACATGCGATCGGACATTACCAAGTCTGTCAAAATGGCTCAGCTGGTGGCAGCATTGAGGGGTGAGCCCAGGGAGCTGGTCGCTCATTTGACAGTTACGGAGGGTAACTATGAAACGGCCAGGCAATTGCTGGTCAGACGTTACCACAACAAACGGAGGTTGGCCGATGCCCAACTGAACCGTTTGTTCAGTATCCCGGTTGTGAACAAGGTCGGGGCCATACAGACGGAGGTTTTGAACCCGTTGTTGTCCGTCACCAAGGCCCTAGAGAATCTTGGACTTCCGGTTGGTGAATGGTCATACCTATTGCTGTACATTGTACTTTCCCGCCTACCCGCTGACGTGCAGACTCGTTTCGAACAGTCTCACGGGAGGTCGGCCGAGGACCTGCCCGCCTTCTCCGACTTGGTCGGATTTTTGGAAGAGGAGGCTCGACGGGCAGAGAATTTGGGGTTGACGGCCACCCATCCTTCGGAGCCACAGAGAGCTGCCGGGAGCGCTGTGAGTAGGGGCCCTCCGACGAGGAAGGACCGCACCAACCGGCAGTCGTATGGGACTGTGAGTGCATTGACCCCACATAGTGAGACCTGCCCATGTTGTAGGCAGATTGGCCATGCTGTGGCCGATTGCAATAAGTTCGGGGAACTTAGGGTTGAGGGACGGCGCCGGATGGCCAAGCAGCGGAGCTGGTGTTTCCTGTGCCTCGGGCCACACATGGCTAGGGACTGCACGCGCACTAAATTGTGCGGATATTGTGGTGGGGCCCACAACAATCTGTTGTGCATGAACCGGTCCGGCCAACAGCCACCACAGGGCCGTACCCAGGGTGACACGGCATGGGGCCCTGAGAATTCGTTTGCGACTCGGAGCGCAACTCAGGGGCCAATGTCCCCACGTGCACAGGGCGGTACTAGGGTGCAGGGCCGCACTCAGGGTCATCACATGGGGGGCCCTGAGTTTTCGGTTGCGACTCAGCATCCGACTCAGCGGGCAATGGGGCCACAAGCACGCAGCCACCCAGGGGTGCAGGGCCGCACTCAGGGTCATCACATGGGGGGCCCTGAGTTTTCGGTTGCGACTCAGCATCCGACTCAGCGGCACATTGGGTGTGTTGAGCAGGCCGTAACGGGCGGGTGGCATGGGACAACTTCGAGCTATGCGGGTGCGGTTCGGACGCCGCCTCAGTTGTCGCCCCGCTCGTCGCCTCGTCCTCGTCGGTCGCATGTGATGTCCCCCCCGCTCATGGAGCGGCCACGGTTGAATTCACGCCCACAACCCTTCGGGGGGCGTCGTAGGGTGGCAATGGAACCGGCGCGTGGGCCATTTGTACAGTGGGACCCTCTGGCGTATAGCTGCCTACCTGATCGGTTACAGGCACAGTGGGGCCCCGGGGGCCCTCGCTAGGAATTTGCGGCCCAACAATTTGTTGCCCCCCAACCGGAGACGGTGGTGTTACCGATCGCCTCTGTGCTTGTTTGGGATTTGGCGGGCAACCCAACATACGTTCGCGCCCTATTAGATTCTGGAGCTCAGGGCTGCATTGTATCGAACGATTTAGCAAAATGGTTGGGCCTCCTCATAAATAATGTATCGCTGCCGAGGAAATTGGTCCCTGCTGGGGATTACAGGGCAACCCTTCACGGGTTTTGTGATGCCTCTGAACGAGGGTTTGCGGCAGCGGTTTATTTGCGAACCGTCACCTCCACCGGGGAGGTCGACGTGCGTTTGGTTTTGGCAAAAAGCAAGGTAGCGCCTATTCGGACAAGGATGACGATTCCAAAACTGGAACTGTCCGGGGCTGCTCTTTTGACCAAAGTTTTGAATAACACTCTAACAGTGTTGCGTGGGTCAGTGGTTTTGGAGGATACGGTGTACGCGTGGACGGACAGCCAGATTGTTTTGTGCTGGCTGAAGGCTTCGGTCCATACCTTAGAGGTTTTTGTTGCGAACCGTGTCCCCCAGATTGTGTCGTCTGAGGTCCCACTGACCTGGAGACATGTACCAGGAGAATTGAACCCGTCTTATTGTGCATCCAGGGGATGTCGGGCTCCTGAACTCGAGCTCGTTGCTGATCTCTCGACAGAGGCTTTCATTGCTTGTTTGGATAGGTTTGTTTCTCGAAGGGGACTTCCAACTTTGATCCGCTCTGATAACGGCACTAACTACATCGGTGCGGAACGATGCTTACGAGAGATAGTCAACTTTTTGAATGTAAATAAAGTGGATATTGGAACGGCCCTCTCCCGTCGGGGTATACAGTGGACCTTCAGCCCACCGAGTTGCCCCCACTGGGGTGGGATTTTTGAGGCCGTAGTTAAGTCAGCTAAGACGCACTTGGGGCGTATAGTAGGTCAGACCGCGCTGACTTTTGAGGAGCTCGCGACATTGTTTTGTAAGATCGAGGCCGATCTCAATTCGCGACCGTTGTGTCCGCTCAGCTCGGATCCAAATGACCTGGAGGCTCTGACCCCAGGCCATTTCTTGATAGGACAGCCACTTAACGCGTTGCCCGAGCACCCCTTCGAGGGAGTGAAATTGTATCGGTTGTCAGGGTATCAGATGTTGCAGCAGTTTACTCAGAATTTCTGGAAGCGTTGGTCGCTCGAGTATCTGCATATCTTACAACAGCGCCTTAAGTGGACTGACAAAACCAGCCCCTCTAGTGTTGGTGACCTCGTTCTGGTTAGGGATGCTAACCTACCGCCACTGCGTTGGCGCAGGGGGCGCATTGTTAACTTGTTCCCTGGCAGGGACGGGACCCCCCGGTCTGCAGAGG
Source organism: Argyresthia goedartella (assembly GCA_949825045.1). Lineage (NCBI taxonomy): Eukaryota > Metazoa > Arthropoda > Insecta > Lepidoptera > Argyresthiidae > Argyresthia > Argyresthia goedartella. The sequence goes on along the minus strand of OX463821.1, from coordinate 11,465,579 downwards.
TTCTAGTAGGAGGCTCGGTACTAAAACGAGCGGTAGCAACGTTGTCTCGGCTGCCCGTAGATTAAGGGACAGGTGGGTGCCTGTCCGGGCGGGTGATTGTTCGATTCAGAATCGATACTCGATCGATGGTTTCGGAACGGCCATTTTGAATTTGACGTTGCGGCCATCTTTGCAGTTTTTTGACAACTGACAGACGAAAAACCCCCGTAATGTGACGCGTATTGATTTTGGGCATTAAAATTAAATCGTAAGCCATCTGCAATTGTATTCGGGCTCCCCTCAGGATTGTCTTATAGCTGAGTGTATTGTGGTTCTCCGAACCAGATAAAGTTCGTATTTGGAACACTGTGTGCGTCGAAGCTGGCCTGCCAGCCATACCTGGTTGGCTGAAGAACCTGTCTACCAAGAAGAGCCTAGGGTGCACCCAGGCCTTGCAGAGAGACAGGTGTTTGACGGGAACGAAGCACAGACCAGGTCAGATAGAATCTATTACTTAGCTCGGTGAATCGCCGACGTTCTTGCTTCTTGGCATCTGATCGCTACGCTACCTCGTAGCTATGGGCCCCTGCGAGGTCATCGGGTGCCGAGAGGCCTGAACAGACGTCTTCAAGTCCAAGATCCCGCAGAACCTGAGGACCAGGGTTTACAACCAATGTCTTCTACCCACACTTACTTACGGTGCCGAAACATGGATGCTAATAAAGGCGAATATGCACCAAATTAAAGTCGGACAAAGGGCCATGGAGCGTGGAACTAGACTAGGCATTAGACTTCGGGATCGTATTCGCAATACAGAAATAAGACGTCGTACTAAGATCGTCGATGTTGGCAATCGAATCACGAGACTGAAGTGGGTGGAGCGAGGGGGGGACCAAAGGCAGTGGACGCGGGAGGCTCAGGACCGGAATGGATGGCGTGGTAAAGAAGAGGAGAGATAATTTTTACTATGTACTTATATTTCTTTCAGCAGATTGATTTGAAAAATCGTGAATGTTGTGTGCATCTCTATTTGATGTACATAACTGTACCACATTTGTTGAACTTGTTCTATAATGTTTGTGTTTATAGTTGATGTGCCTGATAAAAATAAGCAATAGACTCAAAATAAATAAATAAGAACAAACAAAAGCTGTAATGAACATAGCTTATGAGAAACCAGACTGGACCAGTGGACCAGTGGACCAAGCAGCACCCGTCCGCTAGTATGACTTGTGCACCAGCCATCACCCCTCTCGCCATATTTGAGGGAGCGGAGCAACCCCCTACACAGAGCCGCCGCAAGCAAAGCCATTTTAGTGAGCATGACCATAAACTCTGGTTTCTTGGTAACAGACTTGTATTCTACGTTAAAAATAATAAATTGTTATGAGTCACTTCACTTAGCACTTTTGTACAATCGATTTTATTACCAGACTATTACGACTTCAAAAAAGGAGGGGGTTCTCACTTCGATTGTATTTATTATTTTTATGTTTGTTACCTCAAAACCAGTACTATTTATGAACTGATTTCAAAAATCTTTTTTTTTTGTTGAAAGGGTGACCTTTCAGTTTGGTAACATTTTTTGAAAATTTAAATCGGTCTAGTAGTTAGGGTTCTAAAGCAAAAATACTGGAAATATGATGACATACAGGTAAACGAAATGGCGTATTATTGCTTTACTGTGGTGTTAAGGTCATTGTCATAGGATGAATTCTGTCTTTAAGAACCGTATATTCGTAATACGTGTCGACTTGTCTGTCAGACAGACAGATTTCATAGCCTTGTTTTCATATATTTTGACAACATTCGCATCCCGACCGGGGAGAATAGGGCTTAAACTTGACGTCGGTTTTTTTTAGTTTTGAACTTGGTGAATTATATTTGCTATATTAGATTATGTTCGATATATTCGAGATTATAATCGAACTACGTTTGGTTCCAAACGTAGTTCGATTCGTATCGAGTTAACTCGCGCCAACCACTCACCTCCAATGGTATTTATAGAAATATTATTTCCGTTATAGGTTTTGATTTGTATTCCCATGGCATAAGGTTCCGAATCGCAATGTGCGGGGGTTAGTTGTGAGTAGTGTTTGAACGCACCCTTCATCTTTTATCTATGAACGGGTTGGAACTGTCACTATTGACCCAAAGAGAAATATTTAGCCTATTGTATTTGCCATTAATAAAGCAGCAGAGGGCGTTTGATGTTCCTTCGAATTGCGCCGGGAATTTGGGAAAAATTCGTCTTCTGAACGTGAGATTTTGGTAGCCGGGTTGCGGCTCCGAGACCGGTTGAAGCGTATTGAACAATATTTCGGGTACAGCCAGAGAGTTTCACACGCCCGGTGATCGTGATGGGTTCGTAGCCCCCGGGCTTTTTAGTCGTGATTACTAGGGTCGATTGTAGCGTGAGATTTGTTTGTTTCGCTGGGAACTACCCACGCATAATTATTAAAAGGAAAGGACATAGATTGACCTGACGGTGACCCCAAGATTGTATTGGAGCAATGAAGCAAGAAGGTTTCCTAGGCGTGCCTGGGACTCATCTTTCGTCGGAGACCAGGTCATAGATCTACGGAAGACACCCCGTCAGGTAATAAAGCACGGCGTACCGCCGTCGTTAGAGATCCTCACTAGGCAATAGAGTATGTTCTAGCTGTCTATGTGCCCGCAGCAAGGCACTGCCCTCAGGAATTCTCTATCATAATTTGCTACAAAAGGGTCCCTCAATACACAGGTCGCTATACTTTCACAGGCCGGAGAATGAGGTTGCGGAGACTTGATGACGAAGGCTGCGATGGTAGGTGCCTTCAGAGCACGCGGTTTGGCGACAGGGGTATGTGACAACGGAGCCGTCGTCCGCACAGCGGGGCCGGGTGCAGGGGGTGACCCCGCCTACTGCACGTCGTCGTAAGCTCCGGGGACGGGAGGCGCGGGGCAGGACCCAAGTGAAGCACCAGCACCGCGACCACCGCGACGTCCTCCACGCCGCGATTGACTGATTTTCGCGCAGGCTGAGCATAAAGTCTCTGATAGTACGTATTGTTAATGACTGAAACTTTTGTACTAGACGTGCTGTATTGCTACGTTTTCCGTTAGGTAACGACATACGCATATTTGTACGTATTGGTAATGATTGAAACTTTTGAACTAGACGTGCTGTATTGCTACATTTCCGTTAGGTAACGACATAGTCATATTTGTACGTATTGGTAATGATTAAAACTTTTGAACTAGACGTGCTGTATTGCTACGGTTTCCGTTAGGTAACGACATAGTCATATTTGAACGTATTGGTAATGATTGAAACTTTTGAACTAGACGTGCTGTATTGCTACGTTTTCCGTTAGGTAACGATATAGTCATATTTGTATGTATTGGTAATGAATGAAACATTTGAACTAGACGTGCTGTATTGCTACGTTTTCCGTTAGGTAACGACATAGGCATATTTGTACGTATTGGTAATGATTGAAAGTTTTGAACTAGACGTGCTGTATTGCTAAGTGTTCCGTTAGGTAACGAAATTTGTTGAGTTATGCATAATTATTAGAAAACGACATTGTATCCCCGTTTATATTTGACTGAAGGTCAGTCTGGTCTCCTAAAGAGACCCTACGAGTAGCAGTAGTCACCACATCCAACACTAAAATTTACCCCATGAATAATAAAGTTCCCCCGGGCATACCAAAATACCTCCCTATCAGAAAAAGAAGGAAATTCGGTGGTCAAGATTTATTTTAGGGTACAGAAAAAGAACAAGGTTCACTCCCAGTCCTCCGGTCCTACCTAATCTTAAAACTAAAAACTTATCTTGTAAAGACCACCACCCTTCGTACGCAGACGACCGGTTCAACAATGAGATCACCAATCAGTGCAAAAGGATCATCAGATCAGTTCAAACCATTCAGTTCAAATTACTCCGGTGGACTTCATCTGTCAGGTCGACTTCATCAATTTCTTCATTCACTCCTCAAATTTAGACAGAACCTCGCCTCCTGTGGTTTTCATCTGGTGTACACGCTGTCGTTAGCGACCAAATTACTAAACAACATTCTGAGCAAATCAAACTTGACAATCCTTATTCCTAAACCAAATAAATGTGTGGGCTGGGGCCATTTTAAAATGCCCAAATATCGAAGTGGAACCGATTATTATCAACTATCGACCAATGAATGCTCCGTGAACATCGAACTAAACAAGTGAAGAAACATGACAAAACACTTCAACGCCGAACGTCTCCGACGACGCAACTCTTGATGATGTGGGGAAAATATCCACGGCATGGTATCCCTCACGCTTGACAGACTTGGATAATTGGACAACTGTCATCGATATATTAACAAGTGGGCTGTGAGTTGGACAAAAACACACCCGTGACAGAAAACTCGCAACAATAGTTGGAAACTAGTCAGCTGCATGTAGAAATGATGATGCGATACTACTCTAGACAAGAAAGCTTGAATTTACTCACAAAAATAACTAAACGAAAAAAAAAATTTTTTCGCGGGCTGCAACATGTCTGAGTAGGCTCTAATGATTTCTCTTCAAAATTGATTACAAATCCCAGGCACTGAAATGAGAAAACTGGTCTGTAACATGTTGTTAACACTCTGTGTATTTTACTCTGATACACAGAATGTCATCAAGGTAGACCGCATACATATAGACCTGTGATCTCTGAAAAATCGGGGGCGGGGGTGACGGGCTGCCTATGATGGTGCTAGGAAAGTTGTTCCAGAGCCTGATGCTATGAGGGTAAAAGCTATAAATTTCATGGTATAGTGTAAATGTTTCAAGTATAAAAAGTTTCGGTTTCGGCTGGCCATCCAGTTTCGGTCGGCCACTAACCGCCATACCCAGAGTCGTTTAGTGGTTAGTTAGGGATAACTTAGTGAACGAATTTATTTTAATTTGCATACAAAAGTATGTAAATTCAAATTTAGAATCTGATCAATGCTTCATTAAATAATTCTGAGTACGGTGGTACGTATGGTACACCTAGTTCTACATAATAATCCGAAGTCTCCTAACAAACTCAAAATCAACATTTGTTAGGAATGTACACACAAGCATAGACAAACTCAACCATCTTTCACAGAACTGGTTAAGAGCCAATGAGTGCCTACAATAGATGAACTTATTGTTATGATCTCCTATCCACTAGTAAGGATGATTCCCTTTGAGCATCTATGTAAAGGTTTGTGCACACGTGGAATACTAGGAATTGCGCCTGCGCTGTGCCTTCCTTCAATATAAGCCGTACCTACTCGGTCATTGAAGCTCTAATCCCATTTATCACATTATAGCGCGGCTAGACGACGCCCGGCTCAGCGCGTTTGGTTATCCATTGGTCATTGAGCTGTAATCATATCGATCTAACCTACTCTAACATACCTACTTACTTGGCTAATATTCATGAAGAGCGATTAGCGAAGCAGCGGATATTCAAACTATTTTAATTTTACAGAAAAGAGCTATTCGAGCGATTTACTATTTAAACCGCACAGACTCCTTAACAGAGCTTTTAAAATAAATTGACATACATACTGACTGTAGCTAGTCAATTTATTATCGAAAATATAAAGTATGTACGAACGAATGTATGAAAGAACCTTACAACATTTTCCAAACTTAGCGATAGCTGTAATGTTAATCTAAGAAATAATCACCGACTACTTGCGCCCCGGTTTAGAATCGCGAAGAATAGCAATTCTTTCAAGGGTCAGTGCATTCTCTACTACAACAAGATACCTCTGAAGATCTTGAAATTGCCTTTTGAACAATTTAAAAACCATGTGAAAGCGACTTTGTCGAAAAAGGGATATTACAATGTTCAAGATTACTTAAATGACGGGACTGTATGGGGTTAATCTGGCTCAACACAGGCCTTGCTATTAATAATTTTGTAATTGTTTATTCCTGCTTATTAATTATATTAATTGATATTGAAATATATGTATTAGTTAAGCACAAGCATTTTTTTAAAGAGATCTAAAAATCAATCTCGGGGAGTTTCTACGCCCTCCTTCTCCCACGGTGGTCCAATGTAGAGAAGTGGCAAAAAATGACGATGATATGTAAATATCTACAGTAAAAATAAAATTTGGTCTGACAATCGCACGCTTGTGTTTACAAACACATAAAACTAGCGTCACGCCTTCTCCCATACGTACGGGGTGGCCAGAGTCACAACAACGGCATTTGACTTCTAGTCAAAATATATACTTTTTAGGAACTGTCAAAACGGTAATTTTTGTTCACGAGTCCTATGAAATAATAGCATGTGACGTCATCGTCAAATGCTGTCTTTTTAACACAAATTTGAGTTTATAAAATACAACTGCCGAAAATATACAATTCTGATATTGTCAAACGTTTTTGTTGAAATAGGTTCAGCTTGAGACATGTTTCTAGATTTATTGGACTACGGTAAGGTAAATTACTTATCTCATTGGTACGTGGCCAGCACCCGATACGAAGCCGCACCTCCAGCGTGAGAAGCGGGCTTGTAACCAACTAGACCACGGATATCTTCCCTTCGTGTTTACATAATATGTAAACACGAAGGGAAGATATCCGTGGTCTAGTTATAGGCAAAAAATAAAAACCGCCCAAGTGCGTTTCAGACTTCGCACATTTAGGGTTTAGTTACAAATGTAGAATGCAAGCGTAAAAATGAAGGAATTTATCATTATCACCTAGTTTTAAGAACAAAATGTAGTATTTGTATACCCAATGAGTTGCAAACAACGGACGGACCGTGAGTGACAGCGAAGGATCCAAACGGAGCCCCCGTTTGAATCCTTCGGGTACGGAACCCTAATAACCAAGTTAAGTCGAACTAATTCACATGCGATCGTCCGTTAGTACACGGGATCATTTAATTTTCATTTTCATTCACATCACGGTACCTATGTGCTTGGATCAATTTATCGCATTAGAGCCAAGCTTTTGACCAATTAATGTTCGTGACCTACATACAGACCTTTTTAAAATAATTACAATATCATTGTTCCGTGTTTGACATGTTTATGATGATAACATGTCTGTGCCACGTTAAATAGTATTTCCCTGGGAGCTCGTTATAAATGCTTTTCGATATTAAATAAAGTTTAAAGGTTATTCGCTCATACTTACTATGAAATCTTACATTCATTATACTTTATACATTGTTTTGACTACCACTCTGGGGCATTTCTCTTTGGCACGGTAATGTCCCGGGGCGGTTTAGTCGGTTAATTTTTAATTTTGTCATTTTATACTTTTATCTACACACATATCATAAACACTCTTTGCTGTGTCCAAAAACCGCACGTTATGACCAGCATAATAATATACTACTTGGAGAAACTCATTTCTTATCTGAATTATGACTATAATGTATCAATCATTCGACATATTATGACATTCAAATATAGAACTCCGCCGCCCGCCCGCGTGCTGCCCCTGGTTTGTCTGTGAAGTTGGTACTACTGAACAAGCTAAACAAATGCAGAGCAATGATCAATGCCACAGTGCCGGTCGAACATGCGGTTCCTGAACACATCAAAGAGAGCTTATGATATGTGTGTAGATAAACTAGTGTAAGTAACTGTACATAATTATCATGCATATACTTATTTATCAGTCACATAAACTATAGTACGTTGTTTCGATCTGATTAAGTTACACTCATCTAAGTTCTAAAACAAATGTAAATGAAGATCCTCAAACATTTCTGTTTAGGGCTGACGCGAGCGAGCAGGTTAAAAACCCAGTTAAAGCCTGATGGAACTTTCACAAACTTACACTTAAAACTAAAATTATGTGCAATCTTGCCATTCTACTCACAGGACATTACTTTTTACGAGTTCAGCATGTTTAACCGTGGTTGACCTTTAGCGAACTAACCGAACAATATTTATGGTTCGCGCTAAGTTTCTTTGTGTTTGAGCGAGATGAAATCTCTCTTTCTCGCACAGGGAAAGGTGAAGTGAGAGAGAGAGAGGTGACAGCTCGCTCAAACACTATTAAACTTGGTGCGACCTGTAGTACTATTTGAGGGACATACATCGACAAAATCGACAGGTTTTGAAGTTATTTCTCTGCTTTTGAAAAGAAGTCACAAGTTGAATAAATTAGTTAAACAATTTTAGGACCTCTTTCTAGATTTTGAGTTATCAGAAACGCGATTAGAGGAATTTCGCATTATAGTAATTATTGAAATGAGGTCTAAATTTACACTTTTTTATTTTCTGACAAATTAGAATAGCACACAGACTTAAAAAATATCTATTTAGATGGGTTTTGATAATACTTTAGACGCCAAACTACAATGGGATCCTCATATAAATAAATTGTCGAACAGACTGAGTTCGGCAGCGTTCGCAGTTAAAAAAATTAGAGCTCTTACCGACGTAGACACCGCTAGACTAGTCTACTTTAGTTACTTTCATAGTCTAATGACCTATGGTATTTTATTGTGGGGTCACGCTGCGAATGCTAATAGTATATTTATTCTGCAGAAACGGGCTGTTCGTGCAATTTATAGATTAGGGCCTAGAGTGTCACTGAGGGAAAAGTTTAAAGAAATCAATATTCTGACATTTGTGTCTCAATATATCTATGACAATCTTGTGTATGTAAAAAGAAATATAACTAATTTTCAGAAGTACAGTGATATACACAATTTTAATGCTAGAAATAAAGACAAGTTGGTTGCTTATGTAAGCCGACTACATAAAATTAGTAATTCTTTTAAAGGCAATTGTATACGCTATTACAATAAGGTCCCTACTGATATTAAAAACTTACCTTTAGACAAGTTTAAAATAATAATAAAACAGAAATTGTATAAAAAAGGTTACTATAGGATATCTGATTACTTAGAGGACAGATGTCCATGGGAATAGATTGTTTGAGTAACAGGCTGTTTCGATGTATAATTAGCATTCATTTTGTAATTTGACAATATTTTATTTAAAAAAGGAAACGCAAAAGATGCGACGACTGTGGAGTTTCTTCGGTGAGCTCTTCTCCACAGATTCCGCCATTGTGTTAGTGAACTCACCCAAAAAAATGTAATGACGGATTTAAGTGATGTAACAACATCCTATGGAAATAAATAATTTTTGATTTGATTTGATTTGACCTAAATGGCAATATTCATAGCTATTTTAGTTAGTTTTGAATTAATTTAATGACAACTTTTTGTGATTTTCCCTGATTCCGTCCCTCTCACACTGCGGGTTTTTCCGCCTGGAGTAAACTTTGCACGGACGAGGTATCTCCTTAACGAGACTACCCCGAAAATAACCAATGTATGTAAAGGTATTGCTATGTACATGCTGTACATATATAGACTGTGTTCCCAATTAGAGGTAGCCAGTTCTGAAAGAACATATGGTCCCACAGTCACGCACCGAAAAATAATTAGCCACGTAAATTTTTTATGGGCACCAATGGGTCATGTGAAAAAATATCAAAGAACACAAGAATTAAGATTATTAATTATTAAGAACACAATTATCTCAAACTGAGATAACAATTTTGAAATAATTGTGTTCTTAACCAAACTACGTTATTCCCATCAAAAAATAGAAAAGGGTTTCCGAAATCTCCGTAAAAAAGAACCCCCAACACCCCACAACATAATTTGTGTATTTTCTAGCCGTTAAGATGGCTGTTGTGTCAAATGTTAATAGTTTTCCCCTCAATCAATAACTCAGTTGGCAGTCAGACAGAACGTAAACAAATATTTAAAGGACGTTTTCTATAATTTATCAATTATTCTCAATTATTTTCTACTCTTTTATGTCGCACTAAAGGTACGTCGATTAATTGATCGATCGATCAATAATGAATACTGGAATGGATATTATTCGAATAATCGAAACGAGTGGCAACCCACCAACTGTCATGTTGGACTAGTTGTATATGTCACCGTAAAATTCTCAAAACCGTTATTTGATAAACTTAAGTTTTTTTCTCGTTAGTTGGTCAACTATCGATAGATAGTAAACTGTAGCGTACTGCTTACTACATATGACGCGTTAGTTGATAAACTTACGGTTAAAACCATTCAATAGTAAACTGGTTTAAACTTGGATGGCAAACGAAATACTAGGGCAAGCACTGCGGTAGCTTAGGTGAAGACTAGAGGGGGCAAGCGCAGCGAACCCTCGAATAGTCTTCATGTTAGGTTGACATGTAAGAACAAAAGAAACGTAATTTATAAACCCTTTCGGTCTGGTTTACTATCTGTCAATAGTTGATCAACTAACGCGTTAGTTCATCAACTAACGGTTTTGACTATCTTACGGTGACATATATAAACAAGGGTTTAGTGTAATAAATGGGTTCAAGGTTTAAAGAGGAAGAAAAATAAATTACCTAACACCATTATTAACATTGTGGCAGCATTCAACGTGAGCTTTTTATACTTTTACAATTAATATTATTTGGGACCTAGTTTTACAATTAATATTATTGTTTTGCAGTTGTTACTTATGCACGAAACAACTGTAAAACTTGTTTTTGTTATTATGATTGTTCTTCTTGTTCTTCTTTTCAATATGGCGTGCTATCCTCTGAGGTAAATTTTGATTGTTCAATTAGTGGCATGTGAGTGACATTGATTTTTCGTTAAGAAACGACCTGCCGCAGGTATCCGTTCAAAAATGTTCATTATGTGACATCATGAGGGCAATTATTTATACATTATTCAAAAAATTAATAAGACATCTTTTCAAGACATCATTCTCGAAATATTCCATTAGTTTATTAAAATAGGCTAAAATTTCATTCAAAAAGTACTACGTATATTTTCATACTACGGAAAATTATTTATTCTTTTTTGACGTGCCCTGCCAGTATTTTTCCACTCTTTTCTCATTCACACTCGTTACAATAATGGTTCCTTTCAGAACCTTAACTTTTTCACCGTCATTTTGTTTTCCTTGCGGCCGATTTCGTCAGATAACGTTTTTCTGTCTCAATTTCTTACTCAACGATCCTCAGATACCATTTTTCTGTCTGTTTAGTTGAGAAATTGTTCATTACATAGTAAATTTGAAAAAAACGCCCCTTAAACGTGTTTCTGAAATCCGCCTAAATTTAAGACAAGATAAGATAATATGAGCGTTTATTCATGCGTCACAATATACAGAACACAACACAGAAAATACAAGTAATAAGCATAGAAATTACACTCAGTCGGCCACAAATATGGAGATAAACTTATATAAAACGTACTAAACCCCTTTTCGGACATATAATAAATAGCATGTAAAAAACATTCGTTTTGGACTTAATCGCCAAGACACAATTGAATCTTTGGTCGGAACATATTTCCCTCTTACCAGAAGAGTGTTAAGTATGCGATTGGATAACAATATAGTGTGCTGTATATGGCGAAGGGGAAAAGGCTCCGACTCAGCATTGTACTACAGGAAGACCTTAAAGCTGGTATTCTGTCGGAACCAAATGTATATATGTGACCGGAAGATAGTCAAAACCGTTAGTTGATCAACTAGCGCGGTATTTGATCAACTATCGACAGATAGTAAACCACTCCGACAGGGTTTAGTAGTTACGTCTCTTTTATTCTTACATGTCAACCTAACACGAAGCTACCACAGTGTTTGCCTTGTATTTCGTTTGCAATTCAGTTTAAACCAGTTTACTATTTAACGGTTTTAACCGTTAGTTGATCAACTACCGCGTCATATAGTGAGCAGTACGCTACAGTTTGCTATCTGTCGATAGTTGACCAACTTGCGAGAAAAAAACCGTTGACTATCTTAAGGTGACATATATATAAGAGTGTGATCTTTGATGGTGTTGATCATTTCGCGTGAAATGCATTAATAAGATATATAAATGTTAAAGATGAGGAGTCAGGCTTTTTACCTGTTCGGGAGCCAAAAGGAGGGGGTTCTCAATTCGGATGTATTTTTTTATGTTTGTTACCTCAAAATTATGAACCGATTTCAAAATTCTGTTTTTTATTTGAAAGGATAACCTTTTTGTTTAGTCTCATCTTTTTGAAAATTAGAAATCGGTTCAGTAGTTTGGTTTCTAAAGCAAAAAGAGTGGAATTATGGTGACATCCAGTTAACCGAAATTGCGTATTATTGCTTTACTGTGAGTCGTGTTTATAGTCATTGTGGGAATATTGAAATTTATAAGGAACAGAGATCAATTACATATTACACACAATAAAAACACAAATAACGAAGACTTATGTCTTATGACTTATGTATTTCTATAATTAATATATTCTTCCCTTATGGGAAGAATATATTAATTATAGAAATACACGTAATAAATTAACCAAAAAACTAAAAAAATATCAGCACGAGCGTGAAATTACACAAACAAACACACGGGAAACTCAAAGGAAATCTGGACGATTATTAAGAAAATTTTCTCACTTAATAAAACAAAAGTTTCTACAGCCCACTTACGCAACATAAAACCTACTCGAGCGAAATTTCTGGAAGAAATAAACAACTAATTCACCTCTATAGGGAAAAGTCTGGCAAACAACACCCTAACCAAATTCACAAAACTGAAGCTGAACTAGCTTCAGGAGCCTTATCCAGAACTACACCACCAAATTCTATGATGCTATATCGTACTGACCCCACAGAAATACTGCAAATTATCGCAAAGCTCTTTAGCGATGGCGATTCTCTTTAGAAGTAGTGCGCCTGGATGGGCCTGACGCCGACATCCATTATTAAAAGATTTTTCCACATTCTGGATACACCCTTATCACACATGTGCAATCTAAATCTAGAAAAAGGACAATTTCCTGCAATCTTCAAGAAGGGAATAATTCGTCCAATATTCAAAGAAAGGGGCCGATAACCCTGCTGACCACGCTTTCAAAAATCTCTGAAAAGGTGATGAACAAAAGACTAGTCAAATATTGAGAATCGCATAATTGATTATCTGGCAACCAATACGGCTTCAGGTCAGGTAGGAGTACTGAGGATGCGGTAATGAAGTCAATGACGCTTGTTACACAACACAAGTAATATTCTCACTATCAGTCAAACTTTCATTTTCAAATGTGTTAGACGTTACCACAGACTCCTAGTCCGGGGTTTACCCTGAATATATCGCTTCCCTACACGATTTGCCCGTAGTGCTTTCACTCGTAGACATTATGAATATGTTGTGCCACGACTGTACACCAACCTAGATGCCAAGCTGAATATCAAGAATGAGAGAAGCTGCATGGTAAAATCCAAGGTCTACCACTGGCTGAGATCTCTCGACTATGAGGCCACGGAAAGATTGATTCACTCTGCCAACTAGGAACCCCATAACATAACTACCTAAATTACGTACGCTAGTAAACATCTTCACATTCATTCACCACACTCCATACACTTCAAGCATAACACTTACATCTTCACTCATCAATTAATAATAATAATTGGATACTATTTACACACATTGATCAAGCCCCAAACTAGGATTTCCTGTATCTTCGGTACTAGACAAAGATACACATACTTATATAGATAAATATTATACTTAGATAGATAAACAACCATGACTTGGGTATAAACATCAGTTCTCAACAAACAAATATTTGCCCCCACCGGGACTCGAACCCGGGACCCTTGGCTTCGTAGGCAGGGTCATTGCTGACTCGGCCATTCGGATCATCAATTAGACTTACACTAAACAAAACACATCTGAATTGTATTATAAATATTACTGTTTTAATTATTTTAATTTAAATACTCATCCAAATCTAAAATCTGTTTATATTTTTCCAACTCACAACACTTGAACGATTTTAAAAGGAAAGAACTGTCTCCCTAGATACAGTTTTTTTAACTAGTGAAGGAGCCAGAGAACCAGGTGTTTGTAACTACAAGCGTGTGAATAAACAAATTTATACTTTATACTTTAATACTTATTGTCATAAGATGAATATTATTTCTTTAAGTACCGTATATTCGTTTGTCGTGTAATACGTGTGGACTTGACTGTTAGACAGACATTCGCATTCCGACAGGGGAGGAAGAAATAGGGTTGAACTTGAAGTTGTTTTTTTTTTAAGTTTTTAACAGGGCGAATTAATATTTGAGTGAAGCAATTGCATTTGTAAAGGAACCATTTGAATAGCACTAGTCATCCCAACCAACACTCAAAGTAACCGTGAATACCAAGTTTCCCCGGGAATACTAACTTTGGTATCCCCGATTGCTTTTTAGGTGTTGGTAGGTTTGCTGATGTAGTGGGAGTTCTTCCTATCAGAAAAAGCAGAAAATTATATCGTCAAGATTTATATAAAATAAGGGGCGTTTTTAAAACTAACGTCTCTTGAAACTAAAAACTTCTTAACCAACGTCTTTCGTACGCAGACGACAGATGCATGAGATGATCAACAACGGAGAAACGTTCCAGCTACATCTGAAATTGTTCTACTGGGCGGCTTCCTTAATAATCTGATCAAATCAAACCATTCAGTTCCAATCAGGCGCCATGGGTGATTTTACTCTGGAATTGGGAGAAAAACTACTGGAACTCCAAACAGATAAAATGTAAAAGAGGCCTTACGGAATTCTCTATCTACAATTAAATATCAAGGTTTTAAACTACGACGTTATTATTTATGACTAGATTATAAATTAACAACAAAAGGGAAGTTCTATTCCCCGAATACCCTTCGCAGTTCACAAAACAGTTCGAACTACTGAAAGGTGTCACGTCACGGCTTCAACACCCTTCTAATCCGAAAGGTACAGAATGCAGTCAGCGTACAGCCCTCAACTTCAACCCACTCGGTTGTTAATTATCAACTTAACCAACCTCTCTCAACTAGATGCATCCTAACGCGAAATTAAACAATTAAAGATTGTTTTCCTACTTGTCTAAATAAATTACAATCTCTGGGTCTCGCCACAAAATACAAGGAATTTTTCAAAGGGTTGGTTCCCAATTATGATCTTCCATGCTAATACGGACCGCAGGTCTGCTGAGCTCATGGCGGGGAAAGACCGCATGGCTCGGCTAGATTGCTCAACGGGGCGGGGATACAATTTATATAAACTACTTTTTTCTTTGACTTTTCGAAGCCAAGGTAAGGAGAGCTAAAGGCGGCTAAATTTGTTGACGCGGCGTAGGTCACGCTACCCACGAGGCTATGTGGGTATGGTAGTCTCACAGAAAACGCTTTCACATGAATCACAATTCACTTACTAATAAAACAAATAACGTCAAATTTAGGCAGAACCTCGTCGTAAACGGTGTCGCTAAATGACCAAATGGCAGCCGACAATTTCGTGGTCTACGGACGGACGGAAATTCTAACCCTGTCCACTGTCTGTGGTGGACAGTGGACAGGGTTAGAATCTGGATTTGTCTGCTGGCGCAAAGCTTGGAGTTTTATCCTTTGCAAAAACAAACAAGGAACACACACAAAAATAATGATGGAAGGGCTCCTGGGCCAGAGGAAACTACGAAAACTTGACCTGTCCAATGAGGCGCAGGCGCCACCAGACCACCCAAGTAACGGATAGTAACCGTCTATAGAACTTAAGGGTCGTATAAGCTCTTATATAAGTTCACCGAGCATCTTGACGCTTTATATTTACCTTTCATAACCATTATGATGCTTTACACTGTGTAATGGTTGGATAATGGCACATCAAAATACTATTGTAAAGCCTTCAGTTATAGTGCAGCAAACCACACCTGGGGGGTTACCACAACGTCTTATGCCGATTCAGATTAGGAACCTTATTTGTCTTGTTATTAGGTAAATAAAGCCCATTATGGCTAATTGGAATGGAAATGGTTGCCATGGTGATGTTCTTGTTTTGAACCCAATTTGAATCGGAAAAAGATTGTGGTAACCCCCCTGTACAGCTTTCAGCTGTGTTAGAACATTTGTTTCTACAATAGCATTTTGAGGTATAAATAAATGCTGTTTAATAGCATAAACATGAACGATTATAATGCCACGTTAATGCTCTATATAGCTTTCAGGTGTTTTTAGAGTATTTGTATCTACAATAGCATGTTTAAGTAGTAAGATAATGCCTAATGCTGCTTAATAGCATACACTTTTACCATTATAAAGCACCTTAAATCGGTGATACAGCTTGAGCTGCTTTAAGTTGTATACTAGCTGTATAATAGCACTTTTAAGTGGTAAGTAAAAGCCTCATACTGCTGGACAGTACAAACGTGAATCGATGAAATGCTTGCATTTTTAAAGATCAACTGAGTTATGTTGTACAGCTAACAGCTCTTTAATCGAATACACGTGGCTTATTGTAATGCGTAAAACTGTGTATATGTCACCGTAAGATAGTCGAAACCATTAGTTGATAAACTAACGTTTTTTCTCTCTCGTTAGTTGGTCAACTATCGACAGATAGTTAACGTTAGCGTACTGCTTACTATATGACGCGATAGTTGATAAAATAACAGTTAAAACCGTTAAATAGTAAACTAGTTTAAACTTGAATTGCAAACTAAATACCAGGACAAACACTGAAAACAGTGAAGACTAGAGGGGGCGAGCGCAGCGAAGCCCCCTAATAGTCTTCGTGTTAGGTTGACATGTAAGAACAAAATTAAATTAAATTCTAAACCCCGTCGTTCTGGTTTACTATCTATCGATAGTTGATCAACAAACGCGTTAGTTTATCAACTAACGGTTTTGACTATCTTACGGTGACATATACATTGATTTTACTGTATTCTTAAAACCATTTGTCGGCCATATAGGGAAAAACCACGAAATTATTATAATATGCTTAACAAAATAACAGCAATTCTTATGGTGGACGAATAGATATTATATATTATTTATTTTTTGATATTTAATTTTCTAATAGTTTGTATACTCATATAACAAGATTATTAGCTAATAACAAAATTAAGTAATGGCACTAGTCTACATCAAGTCCATATAGAACTCCTTTATAGACAATGGCACTACAGTGGTTTATCATAATTCTTCTCTCTGGCCTCTGGGTAAATAATTGTTCATGTGTGAGTACTTACACAGCTGGCGGCATTAATTAGCCTTTTCAAAGGCTCACCGGGCTGTTGTAGCCCGACAACATTTTTAAAATAATTTAAAACCAAAAAATATTATCATTTGGAGCTATTTATAAAAGCGATAGACCTATATATTGACGACCTCTGTGGTGCAGTGGTTGTGGATCTGTCGACCATGCGAGAGGTCCCGGGTTCGATCCCCGGCTATGGGTAAAGAAACAGAAAACCCCAGGTCTTGGATGTTGTCGATATGTGTGTGACGTTGCTGTTTCTGGTTCCCACGACACAGGGTTACCTAGTGTGGGGCCAGAAGCAATGAATGTGCCTATATGTAAATGTTTATATGTTATATAATATATATAAATTTAATTTAACACTGCCTAACCAACACTATTATGTCAATTATACAACATTAGTTCCATACTAGGAATAGTTTTGGTTATTTCACACAAATCTTTATATAACATTTTTGTATCAAAACCACAAAATATCGATAGCACGTGAAAATTTTCAATGAAACTTATATAAAAATTTACAGTTAACTACATTACGCTGTAATTTTTGAAGGCAAAAAATAACAAAAGAGTCAAAACTTAACCAGTATTATAAAATTTTGTTTTGATGCAATCAAATATGGTACTGTCATTCACTCAGTCTTGATCGTCAATTGTTCATTTATATTGCGAGACAAGCAGTTTATAAATTAGAATGTTATTGTGTAACATTTTGTACCGTATGGTATAAGAGATGTTTTTGCAATGATGTAGGGTTTATTTAAGTTCTAACTGTGAACACTTAAATAGCTCCAATCATTCATTCACTATATTCTAACCCCTTCTAACTCAACTTTTTCTGACAACTACAACTACAACTACTTCTAGCATTAGAATAAACTAGATCCATAGTAAATGTCTTTCTTGAACTCGACGCTGGCACTTTCTTATCTAATTTGTTGGGTTCGAGGATTCCCGTGGTCTGCGCGTGAAAACGCTCGCCTCAATTAATGTTTAACGCGACGCGGAAATCCTACCGGCTGCGCCAGATAAGTCTGCGGCGGGAAGCGTATATAAAAAAAAATGCTATAATGTGGGCATTGTGAAGGATCGCCTAAGACTTACTGTAAAAACTCGAGGCTATGATAAGGACGTTACAATAATCGTTTCTTTATGTTTTTTCAGCGTCCTATGAAATACTCAGAAATCAGAATATATATTTTTATCTACACACGTATCATAAACCCTCTTTACTGCATCCAAAAACCGAACGGTACGATCAGCATAATGTTAAACTACTTTGTAAAAACTCATTTCTTATCTGAATATTGAACACTATGACCATAATTTTCTACATATTATGACATTCAAATTACGAACGCCGACGCCCGCCTGCGTGCCGCCCCTACTTTGTCTGTGAAGTTGGTACTACAGAACAAGCTAAACAACTCAATGCCAAAATGCCGGTCAAACATGCGGTTCCTGAACAAATCAAAGAGAGCTTATGATATCATAACATATAGATAAACTAGTGTATGTAACTGTACATAATTAGGCATTATGTAGCAGTCACATAAACTACTATAAACAGTGTGGCACTCGCTGAAACAGGGGTTTCTCTTTGTTAGATTGACGTAACTGTACATTGCCATTACAAAAATAAATAAAAAATACTTGAAATCTTGAATTTATTCACAAAAATAACTAAACGAAAACGAACTGTTTTCGGGGACTACAAGAACTAAACCTTTATTATTATGCAAAACCTGAAATATCCTTTGGCGAAAACCCAGCTTTATATTTGGGTCCTAAATAATTATAGGTCTAACTTGAATAGACCCTAATAACTTTTGGGATTATTCAGACACGAAACAATAATGTAACAAATCATTTTTAAATGTTATCGGTAGACCATAAATATTAGTACGTATAAAAAAACTTTAGCTACTAGCTATTTAGTAATTAAGTATGTCTCATACATGGAAGAGAGAAGAAAGTTTTTCCTGATGTTTTTCAGTAAGTCAAGTAAGTAGTATTCAAACTTCACTTATTTGCTTAACATTTACATCAAAATTTAGTTAGGTATTATTATGTGATATCACTATGTCTGCACAGGTTAGTGTAAAATTAAGAGAGTTGTTTCAAATTATATCTTGTATGCACAAGCTTAAATATGCTGGAACTTGTCAGACCGTTATTATCTTAACCCAAAATGTAATTAGTAACTACACATACCTGCCTACATATACAAGACATAGCTGGACGGTGAGTTAAGGCCCAAGATCACGCAAAACCACTGAAGAGCGCTTTGGAAAAAAAATACACTAAATTCTCAAAAAAATATAGGTATGTTATTCACAAAGAGATGATCTAGTTTAAACGTTACGCGATTAGATTAATTTGCGTCGAGTATAAAAAATCCTGAACATACTCTACATTAAAAGGGAGATACAATAATTTTAATATAAAATTACTTATTTTTCTCATAGTTTTATGCCTAAATTTTCCTCTTTTTGAGCTCCGTATCAATCCTTAGATTCTATCAATTAGCTTATTTCCATTTTTCAGTAAATTCGAAAAAACACCTAATTTTTAACGTCGGGGTTTTTTTTTCCGCTACCCTGCTCGAAGAAGACGAGCTCATGCGTTGCCCCTCACCTCAACAGCAAGAACTGCGCCTTAACACTAAACTCGAATAAACTTTGACAACTCCATACTTATATATGGAGTTGGCAAAGTTAACTCGAGGTTATTTATTATTTATTAGTAAGTCGACCTTATTGTCGCATTAATTATTCTAGGGCCCTCTTCCGGTAGACAATGACAGTTCAGTAAGAATGTACCAACGACTTTAGCTATCTATTATTAGAATTTTATGTTTCTCTTTGGTTGGTAACAAATTTATATGATAAGATTAATTGTATTGAAAAAATAATGAGTACTTGAACTTTCATTGTTCCAACAGAATATGGGCGATAGTTAAATGTAACCATTCTGGGAAGTTTTAATGCCACTGGATTCTTCTGCGGCCAGGTCTTCAGCGGCCTGGTATTTTTCCCTGCAGGATTGATTGGAGAAGGTGGTATTTGCTTCCACGCATTATGTGGCCAATGTACCTTCTGCAGTTTTCTGATCTTTATGATCTTCAGTAGCTCTAAATCCTTATGCATTCGCTGCAACACACTTTCATTCCTGACTCTATCCGTTCAAGATATTTTTAACATTCTCTGACCTTTAGAAGGCTTCGGCAGGCGGGGGACATTCCGCAAATTACCTATAACGCTACAAGTACCAAGTGCACACCGTCGACGGGGAATAGCATCAGTGCTTCAGTGGGTTGCCGCGCGCCGACCGGGTTATGTCATTATTATTAATACTAGTGATGACGTCTTAGTAGCGTCCGTCACTGTCCTGCTGACGGGTCAAGGACGAGAGCGAGCGAGTGAGAGAGGGAAAACAAATGCCTCGCGAGTGCCATAAGGAGACATTGTAAAATAGATTATCTGGCCATTACGTAAGTAGGTAGGAATATTATAAATGTTATTTTTCACAAATAGATAATAATTAGTTATTGGTTCGAAGTTGGTAAGTAAATCAGTCTATTTATTTATTGTGACAAAAAGAGTGGCAACTTGTAACTTGTAGGTGAATATGCGATGTCCGTGCGCCACTATGCACGATGAATTGTACTTTATTGCGTTGCAGCAAGAGTCGCTATTTAGTTGAATGATTTTGCTGAGTATCCCATCTGTTCCTAACTCTTTATTAATCTGTGGTTTGGGTTAATGTCCATGCTTCTACACCATATAAGAGAACTGAAAATATATAAAACAGCGCGCTAGACGACATCTAGAGGAGAGTCTGAGACTTCGGTTGCAGAGAAGGTTTCATTTTGATAAAGGCAGCCCCTGGCCTGTTCGATGCGACATCTGACTTCTACACTGTGGTCATCTTGTTCGTTACCCAGATATAGGTATTTATATGAGCGAACCCGCACCAAATGGTTGGTTTGTTTGACGTGTTTTGTTTCGTTGGTTTGAAGTGGAGATTACTAGATGTCTGCGTACGACCGACGATCATAAATTTGGTCTTCTTTATATTAATGCACTGTCAATTTTGCGTATTGATCGCCTCAACCCGATTTGGCAGTTGTTGTAGAGCCACAATTGAACTGGCAAGGAGAATAGTATCATTGGCGTATCGGATATTGATGAGGATTCTTCCATTTACAAAAAGCTCTTCTGTTGCGTCCTCTTGGCCTTCTAAGAAAATCTCTTCAACGTTTATGTTGAACAGCAGCGGCGCTTAAATACATCCTTGCCGAACTCCTCTTAGAATCTCAACATCATCTGTGAGTTCGCGGTCTACTCCTACATTTGGAGTCTGTTGCCAGTAAAGGTTTTTTATTATAGACACGTCCTTGGATTCGGGACCAATTCTTTACAAGATCTGCATAAGTTTGTCATGTTTCACTCAATCAAATGCCTTTACTTAATCGATGAAACGGACTTTTGCGGTTTGATCCATGTGCCAGCATCGTTGCATCCGGACTTGGTAGGCAAAGAGTGCGTCTAGTATACCGTAGCCATTTCAGAATCCAAACTGTGTGTCTGATATATTCTCTTCACATTTCACTTCACCTGATTCGATCAGATCAACTTTATTTTGGTCATCTCCATATATTCTCGGGCGAGCGGCCAACCGATTCAAATCGGTTTCTTATTGAAGGTTGATGAGAAAGAAGTCCCACATAACCCTTTTAAATAATTGGCTACTTGTGCACCCTGTACAAAGGTAGGTATGAACACTCCCGAAGTAAGCAGGTCGAGACGAAAGTGTTCTTGTCCTTTATTTATTTTAGATTCGCTTACTTACTCTATGCTTAAGTATATAAGAGCTTGTTTGCTGCAACTTTCAGCCTCCAAGCAACCCTCATTGGTTGCCTATTACACGAGGCCTACGATCTACCAACTCCTAAAAAACGTAAATCCTTTGCTTGCCAAATTATCGGGCTATGTCGATTGTTCGAACTTTGAAAATGTGGTAAAACGAAACAAGTCCCTTCCACGATGATCTCGCAAAACAAATATGTTGAAGCGAGAAGTTCAGCACCTCAAACCTTCGCTGTAGTCTGATAATGTGGCCGGTTGGACACCCATACATAGCGTCTAATTGAGTATTTCCCTACGACAGCGGAGCGGTGTGGGAGGAGTGACCTCAGGCCTTATATGGTCTGTCTTGGGGGTGACCTTACCTACATAAAACTTGCCGGCTCTGCACTAAAGTGTCGCGCCATGCTGACGTCTCGAAAACTCCCACATCTCGCACCACCGCTCAAATACTGCAGGAACCTCAGATAACGCATGGCGATACCCGAAATGCATCGTGATTTTCAACCTTATTGCTTATAATAAAGTTCAAAACCTATGAAACCACATATGGGTTAGGAAGCGGCGTGTAAGATGTAAAAGACGATCTTTATACGTTTAATCTGTGGTGATGCGGGTCCCGGGTTCGAATCCCGGCTGGGGAAGAAGAAAAAATCATTTAGTCTTGGATGTTTATGTCTCGACACAGGGTAACCTAGTGTGGGGCTAGAAGCAATGTATGTGCTTTTAATATAAATGTATATGTCACCGTAAAATAGTCAAAACCGTTAGTTGATAAACTAACGCGTTAGTTGATCAACTATCGGCAGATAGTAAACCAGACCAAGAGGGTTTAGAATTTACGTTTTTTTTGTTCTTTCAAGTCAACCGAACACGAAGACTATTCGGAGACTTCGCTGCGCTCGCCCCCTCTAGTCTTCACTTAAGCTACCGCAGTGTTTGCCCTGGTATTTCGATCGCAACTCAAGTTTAAACCAGTTTACTATTTAAAGGTTTTAACCGTTAGTTTATCAACTAACGCGTCATATAGTAAGCAGTACGCTACAGTTTACTATCTGTCGATAGATGACCAACTGACAAGAATAAAAACGTTAGTTTATCAACTAACGGTTTTGACAATCTTATGGTGACATTTATATTACATCAACAACAATAATATAGCGTCACGCCATTTCCTATACGACATGTGTCCACACCAATAATATTTATTTATTCCACACGCCCAGGTCCTCGCGCGTCGGCAAGACCTCCCTTGTCTCCCGCTTCCTCGGCACCAGGTTCGAGGACAGCTACACGCCGACCATCGAGGACTTCCACCGAAAGCTGTACCGCATCAGGGGCGAGGTGTACCAACTGGACCTGCTGGATACCTCGGGGAACCACCCCTTCCCTGCTATGAGGAGGCTGTCCTTTCTTACTGGTGAGCCAACATTCCTTCTTACTTTTAAATACGTACATCTACCTCTATATACTGAGCGACTGAGCGACTGAGCGACTGAGCGACTGAGCGACTGTACGACTGAGCGACTGAGCAACTTAGCGACTGAGCGACTGAGTGACTGAGCGACTGAGCGACTGAGTGACTGGGTGACTGAGTGACTGAGTGACTGAGCGAGAACAGAGTAACAGAAAGGGGTCATAATTTAAGTGGTGGTTAGGGACATGATTCTAGACTCTCTCACTTTGATAGCGAGTCGCTCTGAAACTTTATTTTTCACTTCTCCGTAGTAATTAGCTGACCGCCCGGCCAAAAATGTAGAGAGAACTGAAATTTAAAGTAGTTCAGATTAAATCGGTTACGTAGCAAAAGTTGTTCAGAATGATATCCCTAACAACCCTCTACATTATGACATCTACCCTTTCTGTTAAAGCCTGTTTACATAATGTAATGCTATGTCAAGTGATGGGTGGGGTTCATGCACTCAAAGTATAGTCACTACTCAGTGGACAACTGGACAGACTCCAATTAAATTTAAATAAAGTAAATTCAGGAGCACTTAACAAGATCTGTTATTTGTGAGCCGCCCATCACTATAGCATCAATATTGCAAATTGTGAAAATAGCAGGTCACATCGTGTGTATCAATTCCTTAAATGTGTATATGAGCCTAAAAAATCCCATAAAGATCCATCACTTTGAACTCGATACGCAAAGAGATCATTCGTAACGGAATTAAAAACGTTCCTCCTTTGATTTCATATATTTTGTACCGACGAACGTTTGCAATAACATTTCCACTACAATCGACCATACGTTATTACTTTGTACATGTACTCAGTACGGGTTATAGACATGAATCAACACACAATCGTAGCGAATTCGCGCCAGTCGGTAGAAACTCAAAACTCAAATCATTTATTGCGAGTAGGCAAAATAATGCACTTTTACATGTCAAACACTTACTTAAGTCTCATATACATGGAAAAAAAAACAAATATGATCAACTAAACTAATGAGTACATAACTGATTATGGTTTGAGTTTCCTCTGAAAATGAAATTTCCCCTTCAAATGGTGATTCATTGCTGAATCTCGCACAGGAAAAAGAAACTCCATTAACTCTACCAGTCTCGGAAATACGCTCGTCACGGAAGATCAAAGAGAGTCTATATTTGAATCACGAGCGTAGGCGAGTGATTCTACGTTAGAATCCTAGTGAGAGAGGGACTCAAAGGCACAAGTCGCAAATAAATTTTCATCTCAGCAATGAGAAGATACCAAATAAGAGAATGAAAAATATAACATTGAAAAATCAAATAACATTGTAATATGATTGTAATTTTTCATGATAAACTTCGACTAATTTACACTACAGAATATTTATCAATTAGATTGACTAGGAGATAGAATAAAATAAGCTCGATTATTTGGAATTCAATAGCACAGATACTGCAATCGAGTTAAAAATCGATAGTAGTATATGTGACATTGACGAAATCGCAAACAGCCAAAGAACATCTAATTATAACTCTATGCCCGTTGTTGGCTGTTTGCGAAATCGCCTAAGTCCGGCACGGCTCCGGTTGCGGCACGAGCCGAACTTTTCGAACGAGTTAGGAATATAATTTTTCCGCCTGAGAACCCAAAATCAAGCGCAGGTGTTATCGATATCCCACTTTGTTTATCGATATTTTAGAAGACTGGTATTTATGGGTACTTCTCATCGAAGCTCAAATTTGATGGTCACACACTTATATTTTCTAAACGGTATAAGTTAGAAACAAACATTTTGGTTTGAGGTACAAACCACTTATAAAGCTACATTTTATATGAAGCTTGTCGTAGTCGTCAAAAAACGGGGATACTTTACGAATTCTCATCGTGTCACACTTGCCGTGGCTCTAAAAGTCTTGTTCACTGCATGACCATATTTGGTGTATTTGTACATAACATATACTAAATTCATCGTTATATAATACACTTTACAGACAACACTAAGTAGACAATCTAAGTAATTATCATAACTTTGAATTGAAGACAAAATATGCATTTGTCACACGATTTGAGTTATTTTAGATTTGCGTATTAAAAGGCTTACTGTTGAGGACAGCAAAAGCAACTAATCATAAGCTATTCGGTCAAACTCCATTCCTGTTCCGGTATGGCTCATTCACTCCGTGGGAAAAAAATATCGGTAAGTTACTATTTATTCATAAGTATACATACAGATCATTTACGTGGACAAGGTTTTTGTACGTTGTATATTAGCAATTGAAGTCAAATTGAGTTTATCAAAACGCTAAATTGATTGACATATCTATGTATGTAGTATTTGATTTATAACGTTACTTTCAAACTTTGCCAGAATTATAAAAAAGGGATATTTTCGTCACCTTCGTGGGATCATCTTCGTGGCGTTTTATCCACGAAGGTGATTTTATGGCACGAAGGTGATTTCAACCAGCTTTAAAAAGAGGTGGTTCTCTGTTCAATCCGTATTGTTAGTATGTATTGAAATGGATGAACCGATTTGGTTTGAAATTTGGTATATACGTACCTGAACCATGGTTTTTGTTATTTTCCCTAGTAAAAGAACCTAAGAGACTCAATTTAATCCAATGATTGGTAGTAGAACGATAGGATAATATGAAGCAGGTAAAAATAATATTATCATTGATTAAATTGAGTTCTTAAATACAATTTTAACTATCACTAGACCCTAAACCTACTCTGCGCCTACCCTTCAACTACCCTCCACCTACGCTACACCTAAGTAAGAAACCAAACGCCTGGCAACGCTGCCAACTTTGCAATACAGTTTTATGTTTAAAATTAGGCATTTTGCATGTTATAAGTTACCTACTCATAATTTTTAACTTGAACATTTTAAAAGGTTACTTTTTTGTATAATTATTCTTTTGTTGTAATATTTGTTTTTTTTTAGAACCCTGTTTATTTTTAATACGTTTTGTTTTTGGAAGTTCAAGTCCTTTATTTTCAAAAAAGGCAAAAGTTCAACCTAGCTACATGTGAGTTTTATATTTCAGATTTATTTTATTTTGTAATTAAGTTTGTTTTTATACGGAATTTTGTTCTAAATTTTCGAGAGATTTTTAAGCTTAGGCTAAAGTTATTGATTATTTTTATAACCAGAGACTAATTGTTGTGATATTACAATTAAAGTACTTTAATCAATCTTAATGGTATGATGTATGTATTATTTGTTTTTAAAGTGAATATATAACTAGATTCTGTGAATATTTCAAGCGTATATGTATACCTGTGGTAGCTGATGAAATCGCCTGAGTTTTTATGATTTCTCATCTAAATTTTACATTGCATGATAATCCAACATAATTTTTAAAATTTTCACATTGATGGATCACTTTTGTAATTTAAATAACGTTTCCCGAAAGTTTCGATTCAAAATATTCGTCTATTCTGTAGAGCAAACATTGTAACCCAAAAGACCAAACCGATAAATAGAGTGTATGCAAATTCTTTACCGGTAAATCTATTTAAGCAAAAAGTTTCGTTTATCTGAGCTGTGTATTGTGTATTTTTTTTCTATTCTGTCTCATTGCCATATTTCCCTCTTCAAACTTCAATTTTGGAATGTGTAAGCAAAAAAACTGCTCTAGTATTATATCGTGGCGATGATATGTTAACTTTTAAGCTCCAATGTTATGTTATGTGGCCTGTCACTGTTTATCTTCCAAATAAATAAAATAAAACATCAAATAAAATAACACACATTTCATACATAAGAAAAGTTCGATTAAAGATACGATATTTTATGCTCTATCACAAGCTGAAACCTTCGCAAATGTTGTTATTCCCGGTAACGGACCTGTTACTTCTCTTCAGACCCAAATCACAAATTTTATTATACGAGTATTACGCCGAGAAAAGAATGTCTCATTCCAAATTGAGAACTTCCAGAAATTCATTCCCAACAATATTGAGAGAACTCGCGCGGTAAGTAATTATCATGGCTGTTTCCGGCAGAAATTACAAATTATTTCATTATGAAGCTTAGCAGATGTGTGTGATGTAAAGTATGAGAAAGGATTACCGAGACGCTTTCTGGACAAATCCACTTTAGAACACTGTTTATGTACCTCTTAATTAACATCTACTTAATATAATACACTTTGAGTGACATGTTACTGACTGACAGCAATGCAGTATGCATAGTATTTGTGGTAATAGTCGCGGAACTTTGTATAGAAACCATCCTTTGCTTTTTTATGGTCATTCCTATAACTTACTCTTGAAAACATGAGTACTAGTCTGCCTCGATAAGGCAGCGCCAAATTTCTTTGGCCTGAGCGAGCTGTGACCTCTCTTTCTCGCATAGGGTAAGGTGGGGTGAGAGAGAAAGGTGAAAATCCCTAAGTGCCAAATAAACTTGGCGCAAACTGTACTCGTATTAAATTAAATTACATTACGCTCTTCATAGAAAGTTGGCAATGATTGTGATTGGGCAACCCGATCTACCGCGGTATAGTCAAAAGTACATAAGGCTTTTAGTTTGCTGTGTGACTCTCAAATTTTCTGGAAAAACACTGCTACGGGGCAGTGGAAGATCCTTTATAAAGCTTGACGTGTTGTCGGCTGTACCTTGGCGTGAGAAGCTTCTGTGTGAGCGTGCCTTCCGGTTACTTGTAAAGCAGAGAATGGGAGATGCTGAATACAGTCCTATTCTGAAATAGGTCTAGATATGGCACGTGTTACAAACCGAATAAAATATTTTTAAACTCTTGGCTTCAGTCCCAATGAGACGTAGCCAGCCCAAAGGCGGGTCCAGGGGGGTGTCATGGCTTGTAAGCGTAGTGATATATTTATTTCAAATCTTATCCCAGGCACATGGACGGTAACAGTAAAATCGCGAGCAACCCAATCTACTCATGCTGCAAGCGTGGACAAGTCACTCTATATTGAAATTCGTAAAATAAAACTGGACATCTGATTTAATTTAAATGGTTCTTCAATTTAAAGACGATACCATAGGCGTAAATCAGTTAAATACTTCTTTGAATAATGCGGAATTATGATGCAAATGTGGCGAGGGTATTGACCAGTCGTTGCTCGATGCTCCCTTTCAACTATACTCCGGCGGCTTGGCCCACCCCTCATATCAGATCGTGTCAGGTGCCCACTATGACAGCCATACGATCGGAGCATATCTCATAACGGTTGTTAGGGGCAAAACACATCTTATTGAGTTGTAGGACGACTCAAGGGAAAGTAGTTATAAAAACTGAGCTGTGCTAAATCGGTTTCATGTTGCAGATGAGCCTGTCTCCGGGTCTAAGTATTCGGCATACGATGAATGAATATGAGTTTGCCTCTCCGCCCCTATGACAGGTCACAAGATATATGTGGCGTCCGTTACTTGATTTGATAGCCATGAGTAATTTCCAGGGAGGCTCTACTTGATTTGGCAGCCATTTTTTTCCGGGGCGGCTTGCGCCGCCCTTCTTAACACATCTCTGCTTTTTTATCGAAGAGCTGGTACCATGAAAAAGGCACTGTGTGCGATTGGAGCCGATCGTGACCAGACCTCGACTGTAAGTCCCCCCTGAATCAAAATTGGATCCGCCCATAAACCTGTCTGGACTGTAGGATATCTTGGGGATCTCACAGCAAGCAATCAAAATGTATTTTAAACTTTAAACATTAATAAACAGGCGCATATAGGTATTGATTCAAACCCCGGCTTTTTTGAAAGATGCTACTGTTTTCTAAATGTATCATCAGATTCAGAGGTAAATTGTACTTTTCGCCTCTTCAATGTCTTCATGTCCATATATAAATGACTCAGAATATTCGAACCAATTTTCTATTCCATCTCCATTAAATGCTTCAGAAACTCTGCACTCTAAATTAGGAGCATACACGTTCCACCCATCGCAAACCCATAACAGGTTGTTGGCGAATGAAGTTAGTCAGATGAGTTCTGTCAGTTATCTTGTTTGTTATTTACTGAAGTTAGCAGCGCGCCACTCGCCCTGCGGAAACGGTTCAATGTAAACTCGAATTCAGGATAAGTCACGCTGACGCTGCAGGATTGTAGTCCGTATGACTCTCAAAATAAGCAAGGTAACTAAATTCCGTGACTGTGTTGGCAGCGAATTCGAGTTTTGTTTACTTTCGTTTGCCAGAAAACCTAAAATTCTTGTTGCTTATTTGCAATATCGATGAATTATTTTCATTTCTCGCTTACAGTATGCACGTGTTATCTTATAGTTATCTAACATATCTAAACAATACATACTACCTGAGGATGTACAGGATGTCCCGTTAGGAGTGGACCAAACGGTAATCGGTGAATAATGGACTGTCCTCTATCAGAAAAACCAAAAATAGGTTTTGTAAAAGTGTCATGGTTTTCGAGATATTTGAGATCATAGAGTTTTCTTTAAATTTAAGGCATTTCATATTACTTTTTCGTTTGAAATCTACAAACGAAAGATTTCGTTGGAAAAAATTTGATATTTCTGACTTTACGTGCTACAAGACGTAAATAATTTTTCAGGATTTCAATAAATAAAATAATATTATTAGAAATTTGAGTTTTGGAGCATCATGGTTGAAAAAAACGACATTACGACCTGAATGCATCATCAGACCCTGATTTCCATCTAGTGTCAAAGTACACGTCAAGAAAAATTAAACGAGCCCAAACTCGATGAGGTTGCGTCGTTTAATGACCGAGTTCCTATGGCCACCTTCCAGCTCCATCATCAGATCAGCTCTATGTCATAATAATATTGCATTGTCATCCGATTTATACAAGCATGCAAAATTTCAGCTCAATCGGAAACCGAGAAGTGGATCAAATTTAACTTGCAAGATTTGATTACAGACAGACAGACAACGGGACAGGTGAAACTAATTAAAAGCTTGTAATAAAAAATAAAGAAAAAATACTTTTTTAAAAACAAGCTTTTATTAAAAATGAACTAAAAAGTTTAAAATAAATTAACTCCAATAACAAATATATCACTTTATAAGTTCATTGTAACCTTTAACGATAATTACGCTTCTTCGTCTACGACAAAATAATTACATACCGTACATAATTATATATTTTTAACATGAAAACCTTCACACTTTAATTGTTAAATCTTCCCAAATACAGTCCCAATTTTATAAATAAAAGCGTGTTACATTGTGATAGCGAGAGGAAATGAAGGTGCTAAATGTTCTTAATCATACCATCAAAATGTAACACGCTTTTATTTATGAAATTAGGACTGTGATAAAAACGGGACCCTGGTTACTATCTAGTGTGATATTACTCGTCAAGACAAATTAAACGAGCCCAAACTCGATGGGGTTGCGTCGTTTAATTATGGAGTTCTATGGGCCACCTTCCAGCTCCATCATCAGACCCTGGTTACCATCTAGTGTCAAATTACTCGTCAAGACAAATTAAACGAGCCCAAACTCGATGGGATTGCGTCGTTTAATTATGGAGTTCCTATGGGCCACCTTCCAGCTACATCATCAGACCCTGGTTACCATCTAGTGTCAAAGTACTCGTCAAGACAAATTAAACGAGCCCAAATTCTATGAGGTTGCGTCGTTTAATGACTGAGTTCCTATGGCCACCTTCCAGCTCCATCATCAGATCAGCTCTATGTCATAATAATATTACATTGTCTTCCGATTTAAACATGCATGCAAAATTTCAGCTCAATCGGAAACCGGGAAGTGGATCAAATTTAACTTACAAGATTTGATTACAGACAGACAGACAGACAGACAGACAGACAACGGGACTGGTGAAACTAAATAAAAGCTTGCAAAAAGGTACGATTTTTGTGTTGTTTTTCATTTTTAAATGATAATAAGACATTATAACAATCAAGGCAATGTTAGTTCTCTTGAAATAAAAATACTTAAAAAAACTTTTTTTAAAAAGGCACGCTTTTATTTCCGATTACAGTGCACTAAAAAGAGGAAAATATTTTTTTTTCTGTGTACCCAAATTTGATACAAAATTTTATGACTAAAAATAAAAGCGTGGGGCGCTTAACATAAACTGGCTCTATATTTTCCATAACTTATTTACATTCCGTTCTAATTATCCTTTTCTTGATGTAAAGACCTTTTAACATTTTGTGTCTCGAAAATAGGATCTATTAAATAGGTATTATTTATTAAAGTTAGAAAGCGGAAACAGATATTTCAAACCTTTTAAATTTTTATCTTTGACAAAGAGGAAGTAGTTGAAATTGCATTCTTAGGTGTCTGGGTAACCCTAGATTTATCATAATTTGTATTGCCTTATGCCTTTCCTTAGTATGATAAACCTTCAAACATAAAATACCTAACGCTTATATAAACATACACGGATGATTTTTTTAAATTGTCATGTAAACTATAGAAGAGCGCCCCACGCTTTTATTTTTAGTCATAAAATTTTGTATCAAATTTGGGTACTCAGAAAAAAAAAACCTCTTTTTAGTGCACTGCAATCGGAAATAAAAGCGTGCCTTTTAAAAAAAAATTAAGTATTTTAATTTTCTACTTTTTAGTCATGTCAAATAATTGATATCTCGACAACATTATAATCATGATATTACTGAACTTTACTCATGTGTATTCGTGCGCTATGTTTGCAAAAAGTTAGACTTGAAGTCTATCAGTGGACCTTACCTTTTAAAGTGCGATCCGAGAGCACTATGTCTCATTTAACACGTTCACGTTAACATGTCAATATCGAAGTTCTATGCGGCGATGCACATATTGTTCTCATACAAATGGGATCGGCGTCTAGTGACGTTGTGCAAATAGCTAGCAAAATGAGAGCTACGATATAGTGCACTGATGTCCTAAGGCGTCGACGTATAAAGACGCCTGTGCTGTACAGGATAGACATAAAGGTACGCAACCGCTAACACCGTATAATAACGTAGACGTATATAGACGCCTGTGCTGTCCAGCGTAGACAAAAATATACACAGCCGCTAACAACGTATAAAAACGTCGACGTATATAGACGCTTGTGCTGTACAGCATAGACAAAAATATACATAGCTGCTAACACCGTTTAATTACGTCGACGTATATAGACGCCTGTGCTGTGCAGTTAATACAAAAATATACATAGCTTCTAACAACGCATAATAACGTAGACGGATAAAGACGCCTGTCCTGTACAGCGTGGTCAAAAATATACATAGCCGCTAACAACGTTTAACGTCGACGTAAAAAAGCAGGGAGGTACCTAATTAGATTAAATAAAACGTTTTTTTTTTAGTTCTTTGTACATACATTTATTTTCTTTATAATTCAGTCTCAGAGATCAGATTCAAAACACTACTTTGTAAATCTGCCTTAGTTAGATAACTTTTACAAAATAGGGTACGTTGTTCACAACAAAGCAACAATAGCGTTCTAACAATGGAAACATTTAAACTAAAAAGTCACTTCTTTATTAACCATAATAATCATGGAGTGACTGCAGATAAGATTCACAATTATTATAATCAAATGTATCTGGATAGAATAGCAATCACTCAGTTGAACTAAATTATATAATAAAAATCACTTTTTGTAGTTTTGGTTCATTACTTTACATAGTCTTATAATAAACTTCTAAAAATAATAGAGTAGTAGGAACTGTCATCTTAACAAGGAAGATTATATTGGATACTTATAGACCCAGACTATACTTATGGCTATAAATGCCTCACTGGAATTAAATATCTCTGGAATAGTAGTAACAATTAAGTAAACAGACTTAATTAATAGTACGGCATCAGGCAGTTATCTAGATAAAATTAAACAACAAAAATCAGTCTTCAATATGCCACTCTTCAAAGCAAATTGCACAAAGTGCTGGTTTTTCGGGACAGCCCTTGCACCGAAGGCCTGTCTCTCTTCTCAATTTCTTTTTAGCACACATTTTACATTTCATGAAATTTTTGGTTGTCTTTGTTCCAGCTTTTAGTGGAATTTTTTCAGGCCAGTGGCCTTTAATAGTATTATTTTCAATGTTGCCAGTACTCGTAGACGGCGTCTGAGTAGACGGCAATGTACCGGGCCATTCTCCCATTCTATTGTCGTGTTTGTTCCACAGTGGCATCAACATATTGGGCTTCATATCAGGTGATATGTGTAAAAGTGATCGTATCAAACTTTCTCTAAAACTGAGACAATCATAACGTTTATCACCGCTTTTCAAATGCTTTCTGTAAATGTGAAAAGAATTCCACACGGAAAGGTCAAATATATGGAAAAACACTTTCTTATACCAGCGCAGTGATTTTCTAGGGGAAGAATAATATGAGACCATCTGGTCTTTTCTATCAATTCCCGACATATATTTATTAATAATATCTACTTCTTCTGGCTTTTCACGTACATTTCCATGTCTGTCAATCAAACTGGTAATGTGGGATCTTTTGTCAACCCATTTAGATACGTAAACCTTGTTTTTACGAACCCATACATGCTGGCCTTTTTTCAGTTTTTTCTTGGTGATCTCTATGGGATTACCTTTTCTATTGGTTCTGAGGGTTCCAGTTACATGAGTCTTTAGATCGACAAGTTTTTGGGAAAGTTCCACAGAATTGTAGTAATTATCCATGAAAAGCCAATAGCCTTTGAATAAGTAATGCTTCATGAGACGCATTACGATCTTTTCTGTTTTTTTCCCTTTTGTATTTTCATGATCTTGATCTTTTCCAGCGTACATGATTATGTTAAGGACAAACCCATCCGAAGTTGTAAGTTCATAAAACTTGATCCCATACTTGGCTTTTATGCTTTTTATATATTGTCTGAATGACAGGCGACCTCTGAATAATAGCATCGATTCATCCAAAGAAAGTTCTTTATCAGGTATATAACAGTCCCTGAAATTCTTGGTCATTAGATCAATGAAATGGACGATTTTATCTTTTCCTTTTGAATTGAGTTCGGATACACACAAACATCTTAGTATTTGTTCGAATCTGCGCGCTGACATAGCGTATTGGAAAATGGGATGATAATATAAAACATCACTGTATGTAAACAGTTTTCGTTTTTGAGGAATATTTACTTGTCCCATGAGTAAACATAAACCCAAGAATTTCTTCATTTCGTCACTATCTACGTCTCTGTACTGTTTAATTGACGCTGTGGATTGTTTCGTGTGCGTCGCGCATTTGAGGAGCACAATGCCTTTCCATATTCATTGGTCTTTGTAATAATGTACTCCAGAATGTGAGGTGGAAGTAATTTGTTAAAAATGTCTAATGGTGACATATTTAGTGTGATCTCAAACTGGACACCAGTTGACGCTTCATCGAAGTCAAAGTTAGGAATGTCTGAAGTTGTGTTTTCCCATTCTTGAGTTGGCTGAGGACTAAAGTTTCTTGGGCGTCGTTGATATGCTCCAACATCGTCATTACCACTTTCAGGATTTGGTATACAGGGTTCAGCAGGCTCCAAGTGTTGTCGTGGCAGTGGCAGCACGTGCGAGGTCAGGTCGGAAGATAACGAAGATGGCTGTTCTTGGACCAGGCACGGAGAAAGTGGTAGTGCATTTGGCAACTGCGCTGTTGGGCCTAAGCATTGTGCAGGTAGCTGTTCGTGATTTGAGCATGGAGAATGCAGCTGCATGTATGTTGTTGGGTTCACGGTTGACGAAGACGCCTGGGCTTGTTGTGTAAGGGCCGAGGATGGCATAGGCGATTGCAGATGTGGCGTAGGTTGCATTAGGAGTATGGATGGCGAAGACAACTTTGCATGTGGTGTTGGAGTTAAAGATAGCGAAGACGGCTGCATATTTTCTTGTGGATCTAGATCTTGGGCTTGTGGTTTAGCATTATCTTTCCTACTTTTGGAGTTATGCAAGAGTATCGGCGATTGGTATCCTATATCTTCAAGGTTGTCGAGTGAAAAGGTATCCCCCAAAATACCGTCTCCTACATTTTTTCGCAACACTTCAGAGTCTATCGACATATTGGCAATGCTATCTAGATCACAAACTGATTGTTTTAGACTTGTCTTATTTTTTTTACTCATGGGTTGTTTGCTTGTACTGCATTTCTTTCTTTTTTGAGTGTCAAAAATGCTTTGAGAACTTGAACAGTCATCAGTGTTATCAAGGGAATCCTCAGATGTGGTATCTGATGAGGATCCACAGTCAGGTTTAAAGTTGGCAGGTGTAAACTTTTTTCCAACCGATGATGACTTTTTATGCAGTTTGCGTTGGGATAAACTCAACTTACATGAGCTGTCATCTTCTTCGTCATAAAGTGGGTCATAATCGCAATCCGAGCCATGTTCTCCGTCGTCTTCGAAAGGGTCTGGAGTTGTTCCCCGGGATGAAGAAGAGGACTCGAAGATTGTCATAGAAGATTTCGGCTGCTTTTGCTTGTTTTTATCCATCTAAAAAGACGTAGAATACAAAAAGATTGTTTAAAAATACTTTCACGGTAACACGTTTTATATAATGTATGTAATTTAACAGAACACTACTTACGATTTCATTTGATATTCGATGCGAACACCTGACGACAGGAAGAAACACACGCGCTTCTCTTGCGATGCGCACAGGCCGAGTGAATCCAAGGACAACTTACCGACACACGACGTACAGCGGCGTTGTGCGTAAACAAAGTAGGTACATTGTTCCAGGGTGGGGAGAATTCAAATAAGTTCAAAATTAAGATGCGGTGTAGCACTAGAGTTTTGAGAATTTGATGTGCCATAGCACAGAAACAGAACTCTTAGTCGGTACTATGGCAAGACGCCGTACTATAACGCTGTGCATAAAAATGACGATGTTTGTTGGGCGTCGTAGTACGGTGTGCCACAACGTGACTACCAAGAAGTGACGTACAATGTCGTTGTTCACAGGAACGTGTTAAATGTCATTATATGTATATTCATGCAATTATACTATATCATTAATTTATAGTCAAGTTGAATTAGTCATATTTTAAAGTAAATTTTTATTATTATGCTTATTTAGTCTCGTGCAATGGCTCTGAGTCTTTCCATTTCTTTCAAAGCTTCCTTGTTGCAAGGTTTCTTGCCTGTTAGTTTCTCACATTCTAGCTTCTCAATTAGAACACCATCAAGAGATCTTACTCGACTGAGCATTACGTATGCCTGACCGTCTGTAAATACATCTGGTCCTAGATCCAATACTGCGTAGTCTACAGTTGATCCCTGCATCTTATGTGCTGTAGAAGCCCATGAGAGTATTAATGGTAGCATTCTTCTTTCGATAGTTCCATAGCTGTAGTTGGCAGGGAATTGTTTCGATACTGGTTTGATTGTATGGATGCCATCTCTGCCAAAGTCGATGCGGACTGAAGGTATGTCATAATCATGTAATTGTCCTCTATGAAACAATGGCCATATGATTTCGGATATGAAGCCCATTGCACCATTCACCAGTCCCTTTTGAACATCCATATTGATTCTTAGCATCACTTTTGCTCCCACAAATATCTCCAGCTCTTTCGGAAGTCCAGCCGTATTGTCGATGTCCTTCGGCACTGCTCTTTCCATATCGATATTTTCCTCATTTCTGGTAGCATCCACTAGCGTATCCTGAGATCTGATCATAAACATCTCTGTTCCAATACTTCTGAAGTGATCTAGGACTTGTTGGTTATGTGCGGCAACTGTTTTCTTATGAGGTCTTATTCGAAGTGCCTTTTCTATGGAGAACTCACCAGTAAAGTTGTTTCCAACTTTCCTAATCAGTACTGCCATATTATGAGGCTGCAATTCACCAACTCTTAAAGCATTCAAGATATCTATGAATGTGGTGTCACCTTCTTGCCGCATATTCTGTGTCAGTTCTACTAGTGTGAAAATTCTCCAGAGATGTATGGCTGCTCTCATTTATGTTGGCTGTTCAAACACTTGATTTACTCTTATCGGTGGTAATTGCATGAGATCACCGAAGAGAAGTACATTGATACCTCAAATTACTCGTCATTATTCTTAAGTTGCTTGAGTCACGAATCAATCATGCATAATACCTGGTATGACACCATAGAGATCTCATCTATGAAGAGGAATTATATATCTTTCCATTGCATACGCATTGTTCGGAGAACGTTACCAGTCAGGATTGCTAGTCCTGTTGTTCTACCATTCTTCTCTACATGGAGTTTCAATATGCTATGCAATGTCATACCACCAACTAGTCGTGCTGCTACTCCTGTTAACGCTGCTGATTTTGTAGCTACTTTTCCATAACATCTGTTCACCTGATTCTTTAGTAGATTGAAAACAAATGTCTTTCTTGTACCTGCACCACCAGTTATGAAGAGTCTCTTTCGATCAGTACTTCCATTCATTTGATCCTGTATGCTCTGAGTTATGTGTACGAACAATTCTCGCTGGCCTACATTCATCGCTCGCTGTGCAGTTACAAATTGGTCATCAGTCATTCCAACTTCAGGAATTTCTTCCTCATAAGGCTCTTCTTCAATTGGTGCACCTTCCGCTAGAATCTCGAATGCATGCACCTGGTTGAAGGCATTTTGTAACTGCTTATCACGGTCTCTATATGTCTCCATATATTTGCTTATTTCCTTTAGTCGTTCTTCTCATGCGATGAATGCATCTTGTGCTGAATCATAGTCTTCAATCAGCTCTCTTTCTTAGCGATATGGCATGTACTGAACGAGGAAGCTATAGAAGTAATTCTCAGGATCATTAGCAGCCATGAAGAATGGTACTTGTATAACCGCTGGTCTAGTTCTCAATACCATTCTGGTGTCATCTTTCAGTCTGATTATTGTTCGAGTTGTTGTGAGCTCTTCTTCAGAAGGATCATAATCGATACTCTCCTCATTATCTCCATCTTGCTTCCGGTAGTGAGGCTCAAATAGCATAGCGAATTCAATTAAGCTCATATTTTCAAAGTTGAACTTGGGATGTGTGTCAGGTCTTTCTTCGTATCTCTTGAATATATTGCTGCAATATCCCGATGCATATCCATGTTGATCGAACTGCAACATCTTGTAGCGTTGTTCAGGCTTTCGTGTGTTAAGAAACACAGTTTTTCTTGAGCTTTCTTTCATATTCAGGTGAGCTAATCGAAACACAGCTTCACATGCTGATCTGTCGTTGTCCTAAGATCTTCATGCATATCTTGAAGAGCTTCCGAGAAATGTTTGTCTCTTCTCGTCGTATTTGCTGTATTGCTTGTACTACACCTCTGGCAAGTGTTGTAGGCTCCGGTTTCGACATGTACTTTGCAATGTAATGTGCTATCGCTTCATAAGATCCACACGGTTGTATATCCAAATTACCTTTCCACAACTTGAGAAGTGTTGGATTATAGTTATTGACCCATTTATCTTGTTGTCGTCTCTTGAGTATGCATA
The DNA here is from genome assembly GCA_949825045.1 of Argyresthia goedartella. Classification (NCBI taxonomy): domain Eukaryota; kingdom Metazoa; phylum Arthropoda; class Insecta; order Lepidoptera; family Argyresthiidae; genus Argyresthia; species Argyresthia goedartella. The sequence goes on along the minus strand of OX463821.1, from coordinate 11,426,891 downwards.
TTCTTCCTCCACTTCTGATAAACTCATCTGATGAGTGGGCAACGATCTTTGTTTCTTCGCATATTTGCCGTGGGAAACTGAATCGGCATACATTCGAGTTAGGGTCATTCTTTCTACAAGTGTGTGTATGGCGGTGGATTTGCGATTTCATTACAAGCTCATACAAATCCGATCCCTCTTCAGGTATTTCACATGAGCAGTTACGATCGATTTTCTCAATTCCTTCTGGTGTATCGAAGGATGGATGATCTTCTATCCATACTACCATATGTAAATGTGGACTCCCTCTCACTTGGAACTCAACTCTCCACCAGTAGTCAACCATTTTTCCACCAAATACTTCTGTGTTATTCTTGAGGAATCTCATGAGAGCTTTAATTCTGATCATGAAGTGGCGACTTACTATTACTGGATACTTTTCAACTAGTATTTGTGTTGTAAACATATCGAGGCTTGTAGGATCTTCATTTGGTCGTCCATCTACTATCAACAGGGCTCTTCTCATATCCAACCAGTTGAGATCATTGCAGCTGAAGGTAAGGAAGTATGTTGGGGGTCCTAAACATCTGATCTGTGCTATTAATTCATTCATCGCTGAACGCCAGTATGCAGAAGATCCTCTCAAGTTTCTCACATAGAGGTGAACATCTTCTTCTTTTCCATCAGGACCTTCTATCTTCTTACCACAAGCTGCAATTGTTGACTTGACTCTATAGTATTCGAAGAAGGACAGTGCATAGAACAAGTATGCATTGCTTTGGAATCTTGTATCGGATCCTAGTATTCGAAACTGGTATATAGTACAGTATAGGACTCTATAGTATTCGAAGAAGGACAGTGCATAGAACAAGTATGCATTGCTTTGGAATCTTGTATCGGATCCTAGTATTCGAAACTGGTAGTAGTCAAGTGGTGTGATCTTTACAGGTCGTAGTTCCTTAAGTCCATTTACTCCATTTGGGAACAGATAATACCATGCGAATTCCTCTGATTTCCATTCATGAGCTTCATTAACGAGGTTGTCTTTACAGTTCGTAGTTCCTTAAGTCCATTTACTCCATTTGGGAACAGATAATACCATGCGAATTCCTCTGATTTCCATTCATGAGCTTCATTAAGACAGCTAGTGCACTATTTCATTAAGATTCTCAGACACTTCAAGCTCTTCCTTGACATCTGGTTGCACACAGTCTATTGGTCCCATCACAGATGTTAACACTGGTTTTTCTGTAACCTGCGACATTTGAATTGATGGCTCTTCGATGGGAATTTCACAGTCATTGGTATGGATTATGGTACCATTAGTCAGGTGGACGTCTATGTAGTCTAATGTATATGGCTTGTTAGCTGATCCTGTGGCTCGCTTACATATTCGTACAAGTTCTGTAATACTATCACACTCTAGCATGCAAGCTTTGCCATCACCAGCTTTTACTCACTTTACACAGGAATGCGAGTCTGTGAAGTAATATCTATCATTGTAATGCATGACTCCTAATGATAGTGACTCAGCAATCAGAACTCCTGAACTATGGCTCTCAAATAGTGACTGAAGAGGAGCCATTAACGTTTGACCAACAGATGGAGGGGCATTTACACTATCTCTTAAACTACCGAATAATGGTGATTCTGGCGCATAGTTTATATTAAAGCTGTTCTCAAACATTTGGAAACCTCCTCTGATGTTATCGAAGTCTTGTACATCCAAATGTCCATTCACATCGAGATTTCTATTGGAACTGTTTCTTATTTTAGTGTACATCTCGTCTCCAGCTATCATATTTTCATCGAGTATTAGCTTAGTCCATTGATTAGGTGGTACAATAACTGCTATTACTTTATTTGCTAATACCATCGCTGCGCACTGTACACCAGCGTTACCAGATGTGAACATCGACTCATTTCCTTGGTGCCATGATGCTCGTATTATTCTAGATGATGTTGAAGATAGATGAAGCACGCGTCTCTTGATTTTCATCCGACTCTTCATCAGCTTGTTGCTCACGAATCAGGTCGTTCTGGTTCAACCGAACATCATGGTCGATAACTACATCTTTGTACAGTGGGTTATTATCGATTAGCCACTGTAATGCATCATTGAGTCGTGTTCTTGATACAGTATATTCTCTGGTTATGTTGAGATTTTCCAAGTGCGAAGTGACTACCATCATTTGTGAATCGCTTGTTGATCTCGGTAGCATATGAGGAAGCTTTTCTGTCACCTCAAAGATGTCTTGAGCAAAGAGTACTGCTTGTCCACGAAATCCATACTGATCAAATCTTCCTGGGAGATGGATGATTTTCACATAGGGTGTAACTCTCGCCAGTAATCCTTGTTCAGCTTTACTTAGCTGAAGGATCTCATCTGGTATGACACCTGGATCTAAATTATTCCAGTATGCTTTTGGAGGCCACATTGTCTTCTTACTAGTGATGTGAGTCTTGCATCTGTGACAAACTCTAAGTGGCTCTGATCTCTTCAACTGTTCAGGTAAGTATTCTAATGCTTGTAGACTTGGTTGACAGGACACTATTTGGGTTGGATAGCATTTCTTGGTACAAATTTCGTATGTCTCATTACAGAAGGTGTTGATTGTAGCATCAAAAGTTTCATCTCGTACACGTTCACGTAGCTGTGAGATATTCTGTCTTACTTGAGATATTCTTACTTGATGCTGTTCAGATGTCTCTGAATTTCTAGATTGCGCATGTAGTAAGCGATCTTGTTCTAAACGCAATGCTTGCTGTTCAGGTGTTGCTTTCTTTCTTTGTGCTCTTTGTTTGTCTAATCTTGCACGTTTGGCTATTGGATTTTGCATTTTATCTTTATACTTTTGTCTAGCTTTTTCTAATCGTGTAGTCCGTTGTGTAGCGGACTCCATCTTTTTTGATTTGGGGGGTTTTGGGGGTTTCATTTTTGGCCCCACGAGTATGGCGGCAATAAACGGTCCATCCTCCCAGCGGCCCCATAGGAGGATAAGGCACTTATACAACAGGGTGTGCCAGGTGCCCTGAGGTACGTTAGCGACATAGCATGTTTTTGACCACCCCTATCCCATTCAGTTCTCAGCACGTATCCACTATTAACTTGGGTGGTAGAGACTACAGCAGCACCTGGATTCGAACCTTAGCCCGATAGTTCCATACAGTTTTAGAAATTACATGAAAGTCATCGAAACCAAGCGTCTATCCACTTGACCCACTTCAGCTGCTGTAGCTCTAAATTCTATATAACTAAAACCTATATTTAAACTACACATTTTGAAATAAAAAAAAATGTGATAAAGCTACATCACTTTACCAATTACGCCACTGGAGTATTCAGGAAAATATTTTATTTATGGCTAAAGGTTATATATAAAGTTAACATGTTTGATAATTTTTATCAAAAAGCACATCACGCTACCACTTACACCACCGAGTCTTAATCTATGATTTTTCGATTTAGGCAGGAAGCTATAAATAAATGATTAATTGAAACATTTTGTTTGAAAAAAAAAGAATATGTTTATCCCTAGATTCGAACCCACAACCTTCAGCACTGAATCCTTCTACTAAAGCCACCAAGACATATATAATTTGAATATTATTTTGACCACCAAGACATATTTAAATATCATATGTAATTTTTGTGAGTAATAAACCGCATAATTACTACAGTTTTGCGAAAATGCATTAAAGTTTATTATTGCTGAATTAGTTCTAATTGAAGCATTAATTTAAATCTTTGGATTAATTTAAATCCTAAGATTAACTTTTATCTTGTGACGAACTCTTAATTCAAATGTAAATTAATATCTCATTATCTAAGCATAAGCTGTTTGATGGACCATTACAAAGAGTTTTATATTATGGTATTTATCGATATTGATTTAAAAGAAAACTAATTTAAAGATTTAACATTATTCTGGTCATAACGCTTTTTTGAAATTCAAATTTATACTGAGGAAATCCATGAGAATATGACTTGTAATTTTTTTGTTTTATTAAATTGTCTAAAACAACTAAAGCTTTTATTATAATTAATAATTAGTAATATAAATTAATGCATAATGAAACGCAGGAGTCGATTTTAATCTTCATACGCAGGCTAATTATTGAGAATATAAAATGCACATCATTGACATTGGATTTTTTTTCAGTTTTATTGAAATTCGACTATAATTAAACATTTTTAAGATCCACAACCGCTTGAATATTGAATTGTCATCAAGAATACATACGTATGCAAAGTTTCAGCTCGATTGTGATAGTGGAAGTGGTCGAAATATGGGTTACAAGATTTGACTCAGACAAACAGTGTGAGTTAAATAAAAGCGTGTAATAATAAAAATGTCAGAACATAACCTTCCGTTATTACGCAGCTGGGTAAAAACAATGTCCTTTATTCTTAGAACCGTTCCCTTATTCTTCTTTCCTTGTCTTTATTTGTGTGTTCCACTACCTGGAACTATCTCTTTCTCGGCTCGCCTCATGACCAAAGAGAGAGATGCAAAATGCTATTTTAAAAGGGTGTGAAAAAGACGACAATAATCCTATTGTTTCTTATTATTTGACAGCGGGTTCAATCAACTAACTTCGGACTAGTTTCAGATTTCACACTTCAGTTCGATTTTTCACCTTGGATTAGCTGTATGTTTCGCTTCTTCACTTGGCAGATAATTGGACATCGACTTGACATTTTTGGACTACTGTTTTGTGCTTTGTGTTTGGACTCATGTGAATTGGTGCAACAAACAACGACTTGGCAATTTTACGGACAACGATATCTGTGTTTTGCTGCCTCTATGAACATGGCGCACTACACACCATCAGAGTACACCAACATGCACTACCTCTACGGTTTATGTGATGGAAATGCGAGGCAAGCTGCTGCACTCTACACGAATCCTTACCCAAATTCTCGACATCCTGACCAACGTGTTATTAGTAGAATATATGTTGCGCTATCACAGGGAAGATTTCCTGGAATTGGTGTGGGTCGAGGTCATGACGGAAAATCGCGTTTCGAAGGCGAAGATGAAGTTTTGGCAGAGAGAGAAGCTTGTCCAAATATTTCGGCACGAGAAATTGAACGACGCACTGGTGTCTCAAAGTCCAGAGCACAAGTAATACTCAAAAAAGCTCTCAAATTTCATCCATACCATGTACAGCGTGTGCAAACCTTGCAGCCGAGAGATAAAGCGCAAAGAGTCGCTTTTTGCAAACGAATGCTACAAAAATTAGAGAAGATAACGATTGGTTCAATACCATATAATAGAGTGACGAATCCACATGCCGAAAAGACGGATTTACGAACATGCACAATCTCTATAGTTGTTGGTGAATCCGCACAACAAGAAAGAAGATCGGTCTCAATACGGATTCAAGGTGAACTTATGGACAGGGATTTTAAACGGAGAAATTATTGGACCGTTTGAGCTGCCAGAAACCTTGGGTGGGAATGACTACCAAAATTTTTTGCGCAACAACTCTCGCGGCCTATTGGAAGAAGTACCACTCGACATTCGGAGAGCAATGTGGCTGCAACACGATGGTTGTCCTGCACATTGTGCCGTGCAAGTGAGAACTCACTTGAATGAAATGTACCCAGAAAGATGGTTTGGCCGACTCGGAACCATATTGTGGCCACCAAGATCACCCGTTTTGAATCCCCTGGATTTCTTCTTTTGGGGATCTTTAAAGGAGTTGGTCTACAAGAGCCAAAAAGAAAAATCCAAGAATCCACCAAGACAATACGTGAGCGTCGCTACACATGTCACCTTAAGCGATCTTTCATTAAAATGTGTAGGGCGTGCATAAGGGCTGGCAGTGGTCACTTTGAGTATTTTTTGTAAAAAATATACTGTATATTTTGATTAAGAAAATCTGTGTGTTGAATAAAAAACAGTTTACTTAAAAAAATCGTGTTTTATTTTTTTCATTTTTAATATCTTACACTGCCTTGACTGTTTTCTCAAACATTTAATCCGTTATAAATAACTAGTTAACAATCTAGCTGTCAAAACTCCATAAAAGACACCTTGAAATGTTAACAAGCCATTAAGAACAGATTAAAAGTGGAAAATCAGGGGGAAGACTAAAATTTAAAAAATGTAACAATGTATATTTTTTTTCAAATTATTAAAATTGCAATAACTTTTTGTTCATGTACTTTTTAAAAAAAAGTTTTTTTTTGCTTATTCTGCACAATATTTATACTTTTTAACATCATGGGCAGTCAGGTTGACATATCATTTTTTTCAACCATGATGCTCCAAAACTCAAATGATTTTACGCAGGGTTGAAAATTCCTAATAAGATTATTTTATTTATTCTATCTAATCCTTTGAGAAATTTGAAAAACTATCTACGTCTTGTAGCACGTATAGTCAGAAATATTCACATTATTTTTTCCAACGAAATTTTTCCTTTGTAGATTTCACACGAAAAAGTAATATGAAAAGCCTAAAATTTAAAGAAAACTCTCAAATATCTCGAAAACCATGACACTTTTACAAAACCTATTTTTAGTTTTTCTGAAGGAGGACAGTACATTCTACACCGATTACCGATTGGTCCACTCAGAACGGGACAAACTGCATATAATTTAGTTCCAATTACCAAGAGAAGATCACTCGGTTTAAGCAAAGCAACAGCTAAATGGGAAGTAGGTCAAACCTAACCAATTTATTTGGTCACCACCTAACCCACAAACACTAGTTCTTAAGTAGTAAGTTAAGAGTAAACAAGAGTCCAGAAACCCAGACCCAACATACTAATTTGCATTCAGCCTGACGCACCCTTCTTCTATGCTTAACGGTTTCATAGCTTTGCATGCGGACTCATTTTGTAGAATCCAACTAATATTATAAATATGAAAGTAGCGATGTCAAGATGTTTGTGTGTTTGTGCCTCAATCGCGCTAAAACGGCTGAACGGATTTGAATGAAATTTAGCACAGAGATAGTTTTTGAGCTAAAATAGCATATAGGATACTTTCTATCCGACTACACCAATAGGAGGGTAACGTTATCTGGGTAAATGATAATTCCTAGGAACACGCAGATGTAGTTGCGGGCGCTAGTGATTAATAATACGTCGATTTGTCCTCATCGTTGTATCCGGCGACAGTAGCCTCTGATATCCTCTTGAATTAGCTCGAATGTGGCTAGTGCATTGGACAGAGTTATCCCGAATCGCTGTACGTGTATTAAGGTTCGCTTGTGGAATTATAAAGGTATTATGGTATTTTAACCGACTTCACAAAAGGAGGAGGTTTACAATACGTCGGGTTTTTTTATGTCTAATCGATTTGGAAATATTATTTTTTCGGAAGGATCCAATTGGTTCAATTGATATAAGGTCAGGATCATCAGATGGGATTCCGGGAACTCTTCAAATGGCTCTATGGGCAGAGGGAACTCTATGGGCAGTCCTTTTGCATTTTTCATAGTTATTTATTTTATCATTTATCATTATTTTTTATAGTGGAACTGATGATGAAGACCACAGATGGCCACCGGAACTGCTCCATACTAGGTTGCGATGTGATAACTAACTATTAAGGTCAGTGAGTAATTTATGCTCTTTATAATGTATAATGGTGAAGATAGATAGATAGATAGATAATTCATTTATTCATTGTTCGGTACAAACACATATTAGATATTACAAACCACACAAAATTAATTATGACAAAAAACATCAAAGTAATTAAATAAAACAATGAAAATAATCATAATTAACACAGCAAAAATATGGAAATTAAGGATCACTATGTGGCACCGTGACTGTACCGCGACAATGAAATGGCCCTGACTCAGCAATGTCACAGACGAATCTGTGACGCTGATATTCTGCCAGAGCCAAAGCGGACGAGACAGCAATAGGCTTAAGTACACAAAATACACAAATTATTACAGCAAATAAATAAAATTTAAAAATTAAATAAAATATTAAAATCTACTAATATGGAATTGAATTAATTATTGCAATTGAATTTGAATTTAAATTGAATTAATAATGCATAGAATAGTATCGGAATTGTGTGATTTAAATTAGATGAAATTTCAGAATTGTATAATATGAATAGAAAAAGGATAATATAATGTCAATGATTATGTCGTATGGTAGTCAAAATAAAAAAGAATGAATTTTGTGAGGTAGGAGATTTCTTCAGGTTATAACCGAGGGCATTACAGTTATTTTAAAGTGCTGCCTCCTCAGCCTTCTGCTGCAGTATTAGAAACCTTCTAAAGGCACTTCTGAAACCAGCCTTACTATTTAGCAATCGAAGGGGTGGTGGGATGTTATTCCAGCACTTTGTGGCACGGTATTTAAAACTGCCACGGAAAGCTGCACTTTTGTGTCGAGGCATTGAGAGGAGAGGAGCGACTCTCTGGGACAGACACCAGGTGAGTTTATCATAAAGATAAAGCGGTGTTCGCGTCCGGACAACCTCAAAAAGCAACATTGAATAATAAAGATTTTGTCTAGCTTTCATTCGTAAAATGTTTGCCTTATTTAAAAAAGGAGTGACGCGCGTTCGAGGAGGAATCACGAAGCAGAACCTGGCACAGGCGTTTTGTACTCTTTGTATGAGTTTTTGCGTTTTCTCAAACAGACACGATCCATATACCGTAATACCGTAGTTTAGCTTGGAAAGCACTAAGGCTTCAATTAATAGTATTCGCAGGTCAACGCTGAGAAGATCCCGGATTCTATACAGAACTTTAAGTCTATAAAAGCAGATTCTAACTACCTCAAGAACATGTCCCTCAAATCGTAGTTGATCATCCATAAGAAGACCAAGGTTTCGAGCCTCGCGGACCCGTGTGATAGCGATTCCATTAACTAGAACTTGTGGATCATGCATCGTTATATCCTTTATCTGAGTTTTTGAGCCCATTATCATACACTTCGACTTATTTGGTTTGAGGACTAAAGTGTTATCAGAGGACCACTGCGATATGCGGTCCAGATCCTCATTTAAAGCTTCCACCCCTATACAGGGATCATTGTCTACCGATACATAAATTTGCAGATCATCAGCATACAAATGATAATTACTGTTAATTATGCATCTAGTGATATCAGCACTGTATATTATAAACAGAAGCGGTCCAAGTATAGATCCTTGTGGGACTCCTCTATCCAGGGTAGCCAGCCGCGACTGCAACTGAGATCCATCAGCTTTGTCCAGCACCACCCGTTGGCTCCGAGTGCAAAGGTAGCTATTAAACCAGTTTATGGTGGAAACGTCAAAGCCATAGAAAGCCAGCTTAGACAGTAAAAGAGGGATGTTTAGAGCATCGAAAGCCCTGGAAAAATCCAGGAGAGCCAGTACGGTGCCCCTGCCTTGATCCTGAGAAGACAAGATATTATCCACAACGTCCAACAGTGCTGATGTAGTACTACGCCCCTTTCTAAACCCAGATTGACGCTGAGGCAGTACATCTCTATTCTCACAGTACTTATAGACCTGGTTGTATATTACTCGTTCCAGAACTTTCGATAGGTACGGTAAGATACTTATCGCCCGAAGGTCACCAATATTAACCGGATTGTCTATTTTAGGGATGGGACGGACAAAAGCAGTCTTCCATTGAGCAGGGAAAGTGGAAGAGGCTATGGACTTATTAACTATAGCAGTTATCACTTTAAGAGTACGAGGCTAGGTCAGCAAGATCATATCTTCAGTTATCCCATCTGCGCCTCTTGCATTTGAGCTCAAAGAAAGGATCGTTTTGGCTATATAGTTCTCATCCACTTGGTCCAATGAGAACTCAGCACTACTGAATCTATTTAATTCAAAATGTTTTAGAAGTGACAGGGAGACCGTACTAGCGCCAGGAACATTTAAAAAGTTAGCGTTAATTTCATCAGGGTCGCTAAAATGTTCAGGCAAAACATATTTATTTTTAAAGTTTGGTAGAATGGTGCCCTTAAGGTTTTTCCACAATTTTTTTGAATTATTAACATACTTGTTGATATTCTGTTCAAAATATGCCTTCTTCTCACCATATACAGCTACGTTAACCAGATGCTTTAGGGACTTATAATACTCCCTATGATGTTCTAATTTTGATTTCCGCAAACGAGCATGCGCTTGATCACGCAACCTCATCATCAATAGTATGTTGCTAGTGTAATGGTACACGAGAGTCAGTACATTTGATACTTCATTTTGCGTGACAGAGGGCTAGCCCATCGCCGCGCTGTTTTGAATACGAGAATCGGTTCATATAACGTTTGGGGTTTTGAGTAGCTCAGGGTAAGATAGCAAAAAACAATGTGCCCAGCGCGTGGGATGGTTCCAGGAACAGAGTTCAGGTCAGGTTTTTTTGTAGCATTCCTGCGAGATGTGTAGGGATCAGAGCCGATTTGGCTGCGCGCTGAATAAATTATGAATAACTAAATAATGGAAGGTTATTATGGAACGATACGGAGAAAGCTATTATGTTGACTGCAAATATACAATTGCGTTTGGTTGGTATGATATGGCGAGTTTGACATCACGAGTCTGAATATCATTCTAGTGGTCTTTGTCTAGTGCGCTAGCGGTCAAGAAGGCTTAAATTAATCGCAACAAGCTTTTATGGTCAGCGATCAACAGATTTTGTGTAAAGGCCATACCGAATGACTTGAGTGATAACCTACGGTTGATCATAGTGAATATGCGTACACACAATTTGTAGAACGGCGGATCTGCATGGCATGGTTGAAATTAGACTCTGTGTAGTTAGTGATAAGAAGCTTCGCTTGGGCAGAGCGTGTTCGCAAAGGACGCCATTTTTTTTTCAGACATGTGGGGACTATAAATACGATTGCGGGGGAAGGGAGATCATTCAGTCTGAGCATCTAGCTACTGTGACAGTCGTCTTTCAACAAATTCTAAACAGTTTGGTCTGCCGTTTTACGCGTCGGAACTGGACGAATTGTGATTGCGAAGTTTCAGTGGTTTTTCGTGAGTGTCTGAAGCGCCGAGATATACCTCGGTTCCTATCCTTTATATCAATCTACCCCAAATTGCAAAACTATCCTTGGGTCGTTAGATAAGAACTTGTAGGTAACTGATCTGAGTCTGAGTCTGGGCTTGGAGCGACCCTAAATTCCTTTTTCCTTCACCATAGGGTTCCTGGATTGGCTCTTAGGATATTCGCGGGCTAATCCTCTCCTCATTCCTTTCGAGTAGCGAGTTTTGAAATTCCCACACACACAGTCATTAAACATACAAGCACATTCAAATCAAACTCAACCATTTTCGAGTGGTGTCGATAATGGACATGGTATAACACTAGGATTTTAGACTAGGCTAGACAGGAGTTTAGTTGCGGCTAAACCTAGGTTGGCAGGGCATAGGGAGACTGTTTGATCGATGAGGTTCCGCGGATGGAAATAACAAATTCAGAACAAAATTAAACCGGTGTCAACACAGATAACCTATCCTGTTGATATTTTGACATTTGAGTGTTGTCGGGGACGCGCGAAGAGATCAAATTACAGTCTAAAGTTCATTGTTTAGGACCGGGTAGATTGTTTTGCCTTGCCTTGGGTCAGTTTGGATTCAAGTTGCATCTTTAAATTAAATGTAAATTTCGCTGGAGGTCTAATGTGTAGGCTGAGTCAAATATTTATGATTTTGCTTGGCTGAGGACGTGCTGAGGTCAGTGGAATTCATAGTTCGGTATTTACCGAACTATGCACTTCGCTATGGTGAGGGTTAGATCTCCTAAAGCGCTAATGACTACGTTTCGATAACATCCAGCTCAAATTGCGCAGAGTTGAAGGTTTCAAAACGTTACGGACCTTTTGAGGTAACCGCTAGTTCAAACCCATCTCGGAAAATCAAATCGCAATTATGTAAACCGGTCTTTTCGGATCGTTATTGCCGTGAACTAATTATATAATTGGAACCACCACAAGCCGCTACTAGCGAGCACATGAAATATCATTGAGTACTCACGTCGTAAAACTACGACGGATATCTATACGATATCCCAAACAAATATTATAAATTGTGGTCGACCACTAAAAGAAGTTCCAAGCACCCATATATACAAAAAATAAATGGTACCATCACACAAAATACAACAACGATCGATCTGGCGCAATACACCGCTAACAGATGCGAAATACCGGCTTGCGGACATATATGCTTTCTCTGTCTAACTTGAAACTGTAACTTCCTGAATCAATCTCCACGTTCGACTATTGTACGCCTAACGAGCTTCTCAAAGAACAAGAAATTCGGACTTATCATTCTTAACTTACAAATTTTACAGCTGAATCGGGACATCTCTTTTTGGGGTAGATAGAATAGACGATCATAGCTACTGATAGCGGTGGCTCGACCTTAGCCTTTAATGCCGTTACAGATATTCTGGTGCCGAGACCGAAGGATATCCTAGATAGTCTGATATCTAGATATTCTAAAAGAATCAAGGTCTAACGCGTTACTTTTAAAAATAACACAACGTAGAAACGATTTTAAACAGTTCAGTTTTGTAAGTAAGAAATAAGCAAGAAAAAGGGGCATTGTTTTCACAATTCTTCGGACGAGCTACGACGGTTTAGTGTTCAGTCATAATGCGGCTTAGAAAAAACGTTAGTCGGGTAGTACAAGACGATTCACTTTCGCAGACAAGTGAAATGGCGTCAGGACAGGTGACGCAATTGTTATCTGAAATAGTGAACAGATTAGACAGTTTGGAAAGGGGTTCGATCACGAGCAATGATAGTAGGACTTCGAACAGACAGACTGACAGACAGGAACTAGAGACGTTTGAACAGTCGGTAGAAAATCGTCAATCATGCATAGTGAAAATGACACAGAAGTTGCCGACATTCGATGGGCGGAGTTCGGAAAATCCGATGATTTTCTTAATAGATTTAAAGGCTTATATTAAAGTCTCGGGAGATAGTTCTAGGGCTTTGATATGGGCAACGGATAGTTTGGTAGGAATTGCAAAAGTTCGAATGAGCATATACAGAGACTCATGGCGAACCTATTCGGATTTTGAAAAAGATTTCAGAGAGGTATTCTGGGGTGATAATGAACAGGAATTAATTAAACAAAGATTCCTAACTACGAAGTTCGATTCCAAGAAAGGTCAAAGTATGGAAGAATTCTTTGCCTCTCAATTGAATAGCATATATGAGCTTACGATACCGTTTACTGATACGGAGAAAATCAACACGATTTTCAGACAGTTAAGATTAAGTGCGTTGCAGAGTTCGGAGACAATGAATACGAACAACGTAAGGCGGAATAGCTACATGGGTGGGCAATATCGAGCTATGCGAGTAAATACGATGCAATATAACGCGGTGAGTCGTAGGAATAATTATAACGCGGGAACAAAGGCGCGAAACGAATTTGGGACGCGCGCTCGCGGCTATTTTCGCGGTAGAGGTAGACAGCCTCAGGCTAGTTTCAAGGCAATAGGGTTCCAAAGGGGCAATGATAGTTCAGGAGATACAGAGGCAGGGCAAAGTTCAAGTGACAGGAATAATGCGATAAATCAGAATTCAAAAAACTAGTGGACTCGCGCGGGTCGTTCGCGCTCAGATATTTATTACGGTTTGGATGGACAGCCGATCAAATTGGGAAAAAACATAGACTGTATGATCTGTGTAATTTGGATTCGAACGTGGGTGTGAATGAATTTATTCAATTATTAGCGCATAAAGCGCACGGATATGCCGTGTGTTTAGATGAAAAATTGAGATTGAATTGTATAGGCCGCGATGACAGGCGTTTACATACGATATTCAGAGACGACGATTCGACTGAGTGTGGGCGCGATTTATGTAGTACCTTAACATTACCTGAGATAAATGTGCGTATTGGGAATATTGTTGTAAGGAGTTTGATTGATTCGGGGAGCGAAATCAGTGTAATAAGTCGGAGAGTGTACGATGAAGTGTGCAGGCAATTGGGAAAACCGACGGAAATACCGATTCCAAGTTTGAGAATCACAGGTGCATTTGGGGTCAGTAAGGAAAAGGTTGATAAGTTAGTTACGTTACTATTAACAATAGGTGAATGCGTTATCGATACTCCAATGCTAGTATTAACAAGGGTGCCTAAAGATTTAATTTTAGGGTTTGATTTTATACAACAGACGCGAGCCAGTTTAATGTGTGAGGGTAATAAGAGGCTAATTATACCAAGCGCCGGGCAGATGTGTGAAATACCATTAGGTACTGGTCCTAATCAGGATTCTTGCTGTTGTACAATGGGAGTACAGAACCAAGATACCAGTAGAAATATGATAGAGGAATATGTGAATAATTCATCAATACCTGTTGAACACAAAACAAAGTTATTGCCGGTGTTAAATAAACATGCAGAGTTGTTAAGCGATAGGGTAGGTCGGACAAATAAATATATACATGAGATAAAAATGAGCGATGAAACGCCTTTCGTAAAACGAAGCTATCCCATACCGTTCGCATATCGCGATAAAGTAACAAAACGTTTGGAAGTAATGGAACAGATAGGTATTATTAGCAGGCAATCTACGGATTTCAGCAGTCCATTGACTTGTGCACTAAAGAAGTCAGGGGAGGTCCGTATATTGCTAGATGCACGACAATTAAACACGGGAATGGTTGGGGAAGTTGAAACTACACCTTTAATGAGTGAGATATTGCAATCGGGTCGCCGGATAAATTATATAGCGATTATTGATATCAAAGATGCGTATTTTTCTATACCATTATCAGACGAATCTAAACGATACACGGGTTTTGTATATCAAGGCAGAAGTTATGTTTACAACGTTTTACCTCAGGGGTTGAAAACCAGTGTGGGTTCATTTTCGAGGGCGATGGACTTAATTTTAGGGCCAGAGGTTAGGTCATATTGTTTTAAATTTTGTTGACGATTTGGCGATTTTAACTGAGGGTGACTTCGATCAGCATTTGTCTCAAGTGGACACGGTTCTGAGAAAATTAAAAGGCGCGGGCTTCACATGCAAACTAAAAAAATGCGAGTTCGCACAAAAAAAAGTCAAGTTATTGGGGCATATTTTGTCTACACGAGGTTTGCAAATGGACCCGGACAAAATTGAAACACTTAAATTATGTCCGTCACCCAGAACTGTCAGGCAATTGAGGGCGTTTTTGGGGTTCATAAATTACTTTCGGAGGTTCATAAAAAATTTGGAACGTTAACACAGCCCTTATACAATTTATTACGGTCTGGAGTCAAGTTCGTCTGAAGTGCGCAGGTGCAGAGTGCTTTTGACGAGATAAAAAAACAATTCTCAGACAGTATAATATTGAGTCAGCCATTGGCGGGAAAAACGTATTATATCCAATGCGACGCCAGCGCTATAGGAATTGGGGGCTATGTTTATCAATTAGATGATTTGGGCCAGGAACTAATTATAGGGTTTTGTTCGCAGGCATTTAAAGGAGCTCAAACTAGATGGTCTGTCAGCGAACGGGAAATGTATGCAGTTATATACACTTTAAAGCGATTTGAGATATATTTGCGGGGAGAAAAAGTTATTATTAGAACTGATCATAAAAGTTTGACGTTCATTAAGTCGTGGACTTTGTTGGGGGCACGCCTAGCTAGGTGGGTTATGATTTTAGAGCAATTCGATTACGACATAGAATTTGTGCGAGGGACTGATAATCAAATTGCCGACACGCTAAGCAGGCAAATAACGGGACCTGGAGGTATGATTGACAGTATAAATGTTCAGCCGGGAATATTCTGGTTTCAGGCATCGAATACCGCAAGTGTTATTTCGAGTTTACGGGACATTGCGAGATTACAAAGCGAAGATGAGCGGTTAAATCGAATTAGCGGTTGTATCAGACGTAGGGTGGTAGATACGGAAACGAGGGGGTTTGATAATTACAAGCTAGTAGGTGATACGTTATATTTTTACGTGCCGAAGCGGAACGTACAGGTGTTAGTAATTCCGGAGGCATTACAGGAGGAACTAATTTTACACATACATGAAGAAATAGGTCACTACGGCAGATATAAAATATTAGCACTGATGAAGGACAGATATTATTTTCTTCATATGAGTAGGGTGATTAGCACGGTGATAAGAAGTTGTGACATATGTCAAAAGGTCAAACCAAGTACTAACAATACCGTTGGTCCTTGTACACCGGTGTTGGCGGAACAGTTGGGTGAGAAAGTTTTCTCGGACCTTTATGGGCCATTGCCCGTAGGTAAATTTGGATATCAATATATATATATGTGATTCAAGACGTGTACAGTAAGGTGATAAAATTGTATCCAATGCGAAAAGCGACAGGTAGGAGCGTGCTCGCTTGTACAAAGAGATTTCATAGGGAAATACCTATCGAAACTATAATTACGGACTCAGGACCACAGTTCATATCGAAAGTTTGGGAATTTGGTCTCAAACAGCTAGGGATTCGGGTCACTCATACGTCGGTGTATTGTCCAAATTCTAATAGCGTAGAAAGAGTGAATCGCGAGCTAGGTCGACTAATTAGAACTTATTGCGGCGGAAGTAATCGTAGTTGGGTCGACGTGTTACCGGACATTCAGAATTGCTATAATAATATCGAACACACAAGCACAGGCTTTGCGCCTAATGAGTTAGCGTTTGGTAGGCGGGAACCGTTAACTATTGACAAGGAATTAGGCGATGAATGGTTATTAGGTCATAGTGTGCGAGATACGGAACAGGTGCGGAATGTAGCGATAGAAAACTCTAAAAGTTCTAGTGAACGACGTAAGCGACAGGCAGACAAACGGCGTAAGTTAGAAGTCTATCGTATAGGTGATTATGTGAAACTTAATACTTTTGTGCGTTCAAATAAAGAACATAAAATCATGCGGAAATTTTCATTGTTGTATAAAGGGCCTTATGTTATTTCGGCAGTGGTATATCCGAACTGTTATACTTTAGTAGATCCGGTTTCAAATGAGATATTGGGTAACTTCAATACTATAAATATAGCCAGGTATTATGTGAGGACGAATAAGGGCGTAGATAAATAAGATGTCAGCGATCAACAGATTTTGTGTATCGGCCATACCGAATGACTTGAGTGATAACCTACGGTTGATCATAGTGAATATGCGTACACACAATTTGTAGAACGGCGGATCTGCATGGCATGGTTGAAATTAGACTCTGTGTAGTTAGTGATAAGAAGCTTCGCTTGGGCAGAGCGTGTTCGCAAAGGACGCTATTTTTTTTCAGACATGTGGGGACTATAAATACGATTGCGGGGGAAGGGAGAGCATTCAGTCTGAGCGTCTACTGTGACAGTCGTCTTTCAACAAATTCTAAACAGTGTGGTCTGCCGTTTTACGCGTCGGAACTGGACGAATTGTGATTGCGAAGTTTCAGTGGTTTTTCGTGAGTGTCTGAAGCGCCGAGATATACCTCGGTTCCTATCCTTTATATCAACCTAACCCAAATTCCAAAACTATCCTTGGGTCGTTAGATAAGAACTTGTAGGTAACTGATCTGAGTCTGAGTCTGGGCTTGGAGCGACCCTAAATTCCTTTTTCCTTCACCCTAAGGTTCCTGGATTGGCTCTTAGGATATTCGCGGGCTAATCCTCTCCTCATTCCTTTCGAGTAGCGAGTTTTGAAATTCCCACACACACAGTCATTAAACATACAAGCACATTCAAATCAAACTCAACCATTTTCGAGTGGTGTCGATAATGGACATGGTATAACACTAGGATTTTAGACTAGGCTAGACAGGAGTTTAGTTGCGGCTAAACCTAGGTTGGCAGGGCATAGGGAGACTGTTTGATCGATGAGGTTCCGCGGATGGAAATAACAAATTCAGAACAAAATTAAACCGGTGTCAACACAGATAACCTATCCTGTTGATATTTTGACATTTGAGTGTTGTCGGGGACGCGCGAAGAGATCAAATTACAGTCTAAAGTTCATTGTTTAGGACCGGGTAGATTGTTTTGCCTTGCCTTGGGTCAGTTTGGATTCAAGTTGCATCTTTAAATTAAATGTAAATTTCGCTGGAGGTCTAATGTGTAGGCTGAGTCAAATATTTATGATTTTGCTTGGCTGAGGACGTGCTGAGGTCAGTGGAATTCATAGTTCGGTATTTACCGAACTATGCACTTCGCTATGGTGAGGGTTAGATCTCCTAAAGCGCTAATGACTAAGTTTCGATAACATCCAGCTCAAATTGCGCAGAGTTGAAGGTTTCAAAACGTTACGGACCTTTTGAGGTAACCGCTAGTTCAAACCCATCTCGGAAAATCAAATCGCAATTGTGTAAACCGGTCTTTTCGGATCGTTATTGCCGTGAACTAATTATATAATTGGAACCACCACAAGCCGCTACTAGCGAGCACATGAAATATCATTGAGTACTCACGTCGTAAAACTACGACGGATATCTATACGATATCCCAAACAAATATTATAAATTGTGGTCGACCACTAAAAGAATTTCCAAGCGCCCATATATACAAAAAATAAATGGTACCATCACACAAAATACAACAACGATCGATCTGGCGCAATACACCGCTAACAGATGCGAAATACCGGCTTGCGGACATATATGCTTTCTCTGTCTAACTTGAAACTGTAACTTCCTGAATCAATCTCCACGTTCGACTATTGTACGCCTAACGAGCTTCTCAAAGAACAAGAAATTCGGACTTATCATTCTTAACTTACAAATTTTACAGCTGAATCGGGACATCTCTTTTTGGGGTAGATAGAATAGACGATCATAGCTACTGATAGCGGTGGCTCGACCTTAGCCTTTAATGCCGTTACACTAGTAAGCCATGGTGTGGGTTTGCCCCTGATCCTAGTCCTAGTCAAAGGAGCATGTTTATCATACAGTACTAGGAGGTGCCTGCTGAAACGTTCAACCATTTCATCAACTGATGGGCATGACATAATATCCTCCTCCCAATTAACCAAATTAACATCGGAATTAAAATCAGAAAAAAATATTTTACTAATAGGCCTTACCATACTATACCGCGTCTGAATTTTTTCCTTTTTGATCTTTAACGTTACCATAACCATTACATGGCCCTGCTGAGGAATGTTTAGTAAAGAGACGTTTAATACAGACGCATTTGTGCAGAAAAGGTCAAGCAGTGTAGCACTATGAGATGTGAAGTTCGTCGGCTCAGAGACAACATTTATTATATTCATGCTTCTAAGGAAATCATTCAGTAGCGTGGCACTGTCAGCGGTATCCATAAGATCTATATTGAAATCACCCAAAAGCACTATCTTATCGTAATGAGAGAAGGCTGTAATAGAATCCGTCAAGGCGTCGAGTAAATCGTCAACCTTAACCCATTCCGGGCGATAAGCAGTGCCAATTATAACTCTAGTCGACTTGACATTTATGGAAATCCACAATTGTTCAATGTGAGTGGTTGGAGCCGGGTGTGAACACGCGCGCACAGCCACCCCGCATCGAACATAAAAACCTACTCCCCCCCCCCAGCCCGCGCTGTGAAATGGAAGTGATGGTGACGTACCACGAGAGCTTCTCAGCCATTTATCAACGTCGGTCAGGATCTGATGATGGGATCATGAAGAAATAAAGGGAACTCTTATTAATTTACGAAAACACGATTTGGCTTTTCTTGTATTTGTAACAAATAGTTTTTTTTCATAATATCAAACAAAATATTATCCACAAATGTTTCGTCAAAATACGTTTAAGCTTCAATCAAAAATTATAAAACGTCAGAACTAAAAAAAAAAAAAATATTGAATATCTACTATAATATTCATTTTTTTTTTTTTATGTGACTGCTACATAATGGAGGGTATTAATACTCGAGAATGCCTAATAATATACAGTTACTTACACTAGTTTATCTACGCACATTGTCGTGTAACGATATGAACCTAACCAGAACCTAACAGAAAACAACCAGGATAAAATTTAGAAATGACAGTTTATTAGGGGTATATACAATGACTTTAGAAAAATGATAGGAAGATGAGGGTGGATGAAATGAGACAGGTTTTATAGAAAATACAGGTATCAGATTTAAAAAAAAAAGGAAGCGGAGGACACGGAGAGTAGGAGCAGAAGGAGGAGAAACGGTCTGGCGAACCGGTCAGTGGAAGCACTGGTGGGCGACGTAGCACTTGCAGATGGAGAGCGTGGCCGGCGGCCAATCAGTCATCAGACCCTGACGGGCAGCAGGAGTAGGGGCCCTGGTAGTGAAGCGCCGGCCAGGGTAGAGGCCCGCAACGTGTCGGCCTGAAGTCACCGACGGGCAGGTGTAGCAGAGAACGGGCAGGTGAAGTGGAGACCCAACGAAGCGCCGGCCAGGGTAGAGGCTCGCCAAGTCAGGAGGCGTAGTAGTAGAGGCTCGCAGGACCCCGGGGCAGTGCAACCCCGGGATAAGGCCTTTAGGTGATGCTTCTTGCTTGAGAGCTGAAGTGAGACTCCAGAATTTCAGAAATGTCCGCTCTTATACCCTTTTTGGAGAGTTCTAAAAGTTATTTAAATTAAAAGCAATTTTTGTGAGTGGCCAAGAGAGAAAAAGTATTTTTGTGAAAGTATTGAAGCAAACATATCAGACCGCTAACGAGTTTCAATGGACATTGCTATGACAACCAGATAAACAACAACATAGTAAATGTCAGATTTTGGTTTCAGGCTCGTGATAGAAAAATCAACAAGTTCACATAGCCAAAATTACATAACAGTGATAGATAAAAGGGTAGCGCACCAGCGCGCACGAAGCCCGAGATTGCAGAGTTTCGGAGAAAGCCAAATACAAGGTCACCAAAGGTAAACCCCTTCGCTATCGATTTAGAAGTGCTGATAGTGTGAAAATACGAAGTGAAAATGATTTGTTATTGTGTTCTTATGGTTTAAAACGTTACAGGGTCCTATGAAAATAAAGGTGATATCAATTATCAAGCTGTACAGCTCAGCAAGTATCCAGCTGACCAGACTGGAAAATAGCATGTAAGTAGCATAACACTACAACATATCATAAGCTCTCTTTGATGTGTTCAGGAACCGCATGGTCGACCGGCATTGCGGCATTGATCATTGCTCTGCAGTTGTTTAGCTTGTTCATAGTAACAATTTCACAGACAAACTAGGGGCGGCACGCAGGTGGGCGTCGGCGTTCGAAATTTTAATGTATTAATTTGACAAATTTTGGTAGATTTTGGTCGTAATGTATCAATATTCAGATAGGAAATGAGTTTTTACCAAGAAGTGTATCATTATGCTGCTCGTAACGTGTGGTTTTTGGACGCAGTAAAGAGGGTTTATGATAAGTATGTAGATAAAAGTCTTTAAATAATTGATATATTTTGTATAATTTGTGAATGTCAACATTTTGATCTTGATTACCGACTTGGCGCAATTGGGCCCAAAGCCCGTGTATTTTGCCTTTAGGCCAAATTACGCCACCACTGCTGCTCAAATAAAGTGCTGCTTAAATGTCAAACTGGCGTTGTGACTTCCCGAATGAGTTGACGCTCACTCGCACGACATTCTCTAAATCTGATTAACAAGCTAAACTGATTTAAGTTTCACATATCTCAAACATTTTGACTCCTTTTTGTCAATTTAAGATTTTGAATATATTTATTACGCTTAACGTACTTAATGAAGGTTTATGTTTAAACGATTACCAAAAACGCACCTATTTTACTACCAATAAATTCGAAATGAGTGCCAGAATGGATAAATGTCCACCAAACTTCTTTTTATGTTTTGTGTACTTAAGTTTATGTTTTAAGTATTTTTTGTTGTTCTTACATGTTCAACCTAACACGAAGGATAAAGGGGGCTTCGCTTCGCTCACCCCATTTACCTTCACCTAAGCTACCGCAATATTTTGCCCTGATATTTTTTGCAACTTTTGGTGTTCATTTATCCATTTTGGGTAGGAAAAAAATATTTTGGTGACCATTATATTTGTTTCCTTTTGTGAATGTCGTCCAAGTGGACCTAACTCAGCTCAGAGAGTTATCCCAGCGACGTCACACCGACGGTTTCGCCATATCAAAACTGATTTTCACGCACTTGAGATAGCCCGGAGCGATGTATTATTAGGACCTTAATGTACTATTCGTTGTCTGACAGTAAGGCGAAAGTCCGGTATCGACCAAGAGCAGAGCAGAAGGTTTGCGGAAGCATGTTCCCCCGTAATAGGTCTTTTGTCTGTGTGCGGCATCACATTGAGTGAGTGTGCGCGTCGTGTGGAATGACCTTTGAAACCGGAGTATGGAGGCATTTTTAATTGCTTTACGTCACCGTCGCTGTGGAGGGCCCGAAAACATACTAGTTTTGTATCTAGTATGGTTTGTTCCAACGTTTCAGTTGAAGGAAACTTGATAGCATAAAACATGTGCCCTGCATCAGAGGACTACATAGTCCTCTACGTTGGAACGTCAGCCATAATTAGACGGCTTATGTTTAAACGATCACCTAAAACGCTCCTATTTTACTATTTATAAGTTCAAAACGACCGCCAGAATTAGTAAACGACCACCAAATTGTGTTTGGATAAATGATCACCAAACTTCTTTTTATGTTGTGTTTACTTAACTTTATGTTTTAATTATTTTTTGTTGTTCTCACATGTTCAAACTAATACGAAGAATAAAGGGGGCTTCGCCTCGCTCACCCCCTTTACCCTTTACCCTAAGCTACCGCAGTATTTTGCCCTGATATTTTCTGCAACTTTTGGTGAGTATTTACCCATTTTGGGTAGCATTTACCCGTTTTGAGTAGGAAAAAATTGTTTTGGCGGTCATTGTATTAGTTGCCCAACCACCACTGCCACTAGAAAAAGGCTAGTAAGTTATAACATAGTGTCATTTATTCTTTACAAAAAATAATTAAATACAGAGAAATGTGCGAATGCGAGCTAGTTTCTTCTACTCTACCAATTACTTCTTTATAGCAAAAAAATACTAAAATCCTGTAATCTAGTTCATTGATTGAAGTTTTCCAGGCTACAGACACTGAGAACTTGTCTCTGCTCCCGTTTGAGCTAAAGTACAATTTATGCTAATATGTTAGTTTTTAATTAGCACGGGCTTAGACACAAAACTCAAGGTCGTGTCAAAGTGAAATGTCGATATTAAGGTATAATATAACAGAAGGTCTATGATTCAAAAAATGTATGAAGCACACTTTGTGCACAAAGGCCTACTACAAAATTAATAAATTTTTACAAGACACCGACATCTGGCATTAAACCTGTTCATTGCACCCTATATATCATGTACTAATAATTAGGCACCTAGGTACTTAATGTTTTGTTATGCTTGCTTGATTATGTTATGACGTTCATTAAGTCTCAATTTTTGTGCTATTATGAATAAAAATCTTTGAATTGAATTGAATTATCATCGCTTATCATCATAGCTTGGTGGGAGCACGAAAAAAAAATACCCACGTCTTGGATGTTTACTTTGTGACATCGCTGTTTCTAATGCCGACGACACAGGGTATCCTAGTGTGGGGCCAGAAGCAATGTAGGTGCCCGCACATACATGTTATATCATCGTTGTTAGGGATATGATTCTGAAAAAAGCCCTTTCATACCGATTTGATCAGATCAACTTTAGATTCTCATCTCCATACGTTTTGGGCCGAGCAGCTCACCGATTAGTACAAGTGAACAGAGCACGCGCCCTCAAGTGCTTTGAGATGTCAGAATTCGTATACGTGAACTTGTTATTTGTGTGTTGGCCAATACTGTTTTGAATGAAGCTTTACTTCTGTAGTCTATGTGCTATGCGGCTAAGGAAAGGAGTCTCTCATTTTTGAATGAAGCTTTACTTCTGTAGTCTATGTGCTATGCGGCTAAGGAAAGGAGTCTCTCATTTTTGAATGAAGCTTTACTTCTGTAGTCTATGTGCTATGCGGCTAAGGAAAGGAGTCTCTCATTTTTGAATGAAGCTTTACTTCTGTAGTCTATGTGCTATGCGGCTAAGGAAAGGAGTCTCTCATTTTTGAATGAAGCTTTACTTCTGTAGTCTATGTGCTATGCGGCTAAGGAAAGGAGTCTCTCATTTTTGAATGAAGCTTTACTTCTGTAGTCTATGTGCTATGCGGCTAAGGAAAGGAGTCTCTCATTTTCACCGTAATAATTATAAGAAGTTTTTGTCACTGCTCCTCTATGATAAGTGAAATTATATTTTTAAAATTCTCGTCTCCTTTTACCTGAAAGTTTTCTGTGCAATAGCGTTAAAGCTGTGCACTATACAAAGCCGGCTTCTGGAATGGGATGGAATAATTAGAACTACGTATTCTGGGCTAAGAACGACTATAAGATTCTGGTAATATGGTTCTCTAGCTGTGTGTGTACAAAAATATTTCTTGCCTTCATTTACCACTGATTGCAAAGTTTATTTTTATTTACGTGGTATTTGCCCTATTTAATTAGTTTAGGTATTTTTTGTAACACACACACACATCACGTTACGCCTTTTCCCATACGGGGTTGCTAAGGCACAATTGTGCCCATTTTTAGCCAATTATTCAATTCTCCATTTTGCGTGACAGGGGGATAGCCCATCGCTGCAGCTATGTAGAATGAAGGTTTCTTCACGATGTTTCCCTTCACCGTTAGAACATTGCTACAATGTACGTAAGTTGTGACATGGTCAGCAACGGGATTCGAAGCTACACCTCCTGCGTGAGAAGCAAGCGTGAAATCCTCGAGACCACGAAGCTCTTTTTTTGTATTTTCATTAAAATATTAAACCTCTCTCACTACTAGATGATACAACTCAATAGGTATTCTGAAACTCAAGAATGATAACAAGAGCATAATTAGATGCTTATTCGCGGTGGATGTCCAGTTTACGCGATTTCATGTCTTATTATTAAATAAAACTCACGTACATTTTACAAATTTACGCATAATATCCGGCTTAAAATTAATGTGGGCGCGAATATGTCTGTTCTAGGTTAAATTATAATGAATGCCGACAAGCATTTGTGGACTCTCTGGGGTGCTGTTCGGCTCTAGGGTACCGTTGGAACTTGGAAGTACAGCGTTTCAAGTTAAAACCATCGAAGGTTACGCAAGTAATTTTAAAGTAGTAACTTATTTCTTGTAAAAAATTCTAGTAACAAGGAATAAAAAAAAAACAGTAAACTTGTTGTGTTTTCAAAATGTTTACTGCAATAAATACTGCAATAGCTGATATAACCTACTTATTAAACAGTTTATACGAATGCGTGAACAACTAACAAGGTACTTGAAGTAAGAAGAGTGACAAGATAAATTATATTCAAACAGTATGCAACATCGCTGTTTAGAACAAAAACTAGACTGGAACAAGTTCCCGAATGGCTTTTCAGGCAAGTTTCTGAATGGGCATCTAAAGTTTCATGTAGACCTCCATTTTAAACCTCGACAGACAAAGCACGGGCTGCTAACCTGCTTACGACATCGTTATATCACTATTATGCAGCTGAATCGTGAACCCCGAATTATCCCTAATTGGTCGAATTTTCAGAATACACCCTATGAATTTCGTATACACGAATATATTTTCATTTCGTGTTTATGCGGTTTTTGCGGCATGCGTGTACATCCAATTTTAGATACTATCTACCCTGTATTGTTGAGCGTAGAACGCGAAAATACTTTAAAATATTCGTCCATTTATCTGAAAAACCATCGCGAACCCAACCTCGTCCGGTTTTTCTTTTCCAGAATAACGTAGCGTATCTAAAAGCAAACATGCTTTATGTTCGTTATTAGCGGACCAGATGGCTCAGATCAGCAACTAGTGTTTCTGCTTTATTACCGCGTTTAGTTATTCAGTGGCTGTTGGCTTCCATTCTGACGGTCGGAGTGGCGACCCAGATAACTTTGTTTCGCTGTCTCAGAATGATTGAGACTGAAAGCGACTTCCCAATGCCCACAAAAAATACGGACGCATCAGCTTAGTAGCAGAGTAAAACTTCTTTTAAACTTGATCCCATGAATGGTCATAGGAAATTGTACCTAAAGGATTTTGGAATCGCCGCGGCGGCGCCGGCTTGAAGTTTTACTTTAAAAAAGAATTTCCTACAAAGAAACAACTACAGATGCAAACTAATTATCAACTCAACAAATGTTAATTACAATGACTTTACGAACACACGCATATGGGTGGTAGCTAAAAGAGTTTTACTTCGGCAGAGGCTAAGCGCAAAAAGTTACGTTCATCTGAGGGCTAATCACAAAGGCGGCGCTAAAAAGTAGTGATTCAAATATATTTGGACGGCGCCTTAATAGATGGATTTATATACGAGAGTATAGCAAATATAGCGATTTAGCAGCATCCCAGCTGCGACGGTGACGCGTTTTGTATGTAAATCCTTCAGACGTAAATTGGAGGTTTGATCGAGTGACCGCTTTGGATCACGTCAATAAATCGCTAACAAAGCAGTCCGTTCAACGAAACGCTTTTCTTTAGACAGGTCGTGATGACAGAATGGCCCCTAAACTCAAAGGCTCATTACAGATGGCGCTGATGTAGTTGGAGGATGTGTATCTGTCAAAGTTTTAAAATTCTATTTACTTCTTGTATAATATGACGTGCTTACCTCATTAATTTATCCAGTGTCAGGTGTATTTGAAAGATCATGTAACGTGTTCAGATGGATGAAACTCTTTGCCTCCAATTACCCCAGAGCGCCACCAAAGGTGGGCTCAGGTTTCAACCTTGCTAATACTAATTGCTAATGCCTTGCTGAATCGATTGTAAACCACCAACCGTTTTAATTTATCAAGAATTTTAATCGATATAAAACATTGATATTTATGTATATATTTAGTTTAAAACACAACGAAATACATATTAAACTTATATTGTTACATAGTAGCACCTCCATTCCGTTAATCAAGCATCTAATATTTCCCACAAGTGCTTTTAAACAGTCGGAAGTACGTAGGTAAATGTAGTGCGAGCTATTAACTGTCTGACTAAATAGAGCGAATAGCTCCCTGGGGATTGTCTTCAGCACGGCTGTTTCACAGTACGAGGATCCAAACTCAGCATAATAGGAATGTAGTATACTTACTTACAAAGCGTCCGTGGCATGGCGGTATTCGCAAATAGGAAACATTCGTGCGGGTAGCAACATCTGGCCGAGACTGATACTGGGTGGGTGTGCGTTTCTATGTGGCGTTTGTTTCGGGCGCTTCTGTGTTTCGGATGAAACGTTAAGCTGAGGTCCCGGCTACTATCGCTACTTCGTGACAGTACAGCAGGACCTCTTCAATCCGAACCCCTTCTAATCCGAACGCCTCTGTAATCCGAACGCGCCCACATTTGGTCATTCTTTTGCCAGAAAAAATGCTTTTACATAAATTGCGCGATAAAGCTTTTTATTTGTCATTAAATACCTCCCAACAAACTAAAATATTGGATTTCTTTAAAAAAAGTTTTATTCACTATACTATTCGTTTTATTTCATATAAATACCCTATTATTTTTTTGTACTATAATCCGAAAATCCGAATGCTCCACGAATCCGACCGGGGGGTAAATTTTCAGAGTTCGGATTAAAGAGGTCGCTGTAGTCGTAAAGGTATGTCGGAGGGCAGTAGGGTAGTTTGATAACTTCTGACAGTCGGGTTGGCCAGAAGCCCGACCATTGGCGGATACAGGGGACCATGGCCAACTTTCGGCTAAAGCTTTTATATTCAATTCAGGTGCACTCACGTAGGTACATAGGTAATTAGGAATATCAGGAAACAGAAAAATATTTTTTACAACAGATGAATCTTCAATTAAAAAATTAAAGATACCCTTAAAATTCCTATCAAATTTCATGGATTTAACTTGAATTTAAATCGAAAAGTTAAGTCGAAAATTGCCGAATTTCTATAAGTATAAACTAAAATATAATATTTTATCCCCTTAAAGATAGTTAATTTTGTAGTAGATGGGGGGGGATAAAGAGCTGTTTTATGTCGGGTGCGAAATTGAATCCTGAACGTAACGAAGTACTCCATATTCAACTCCAGAGCGAAGCGAGGGTGTTTTATTAATAAATTAAGAGTACTTTACTAACTTAAAGCTATTTTACAAAATCATAGATGTATTAGCTCACAAACGACAGTCAAACAGTTATCCAAAGTATTATTTTAGCTTTTTCGTAATTAATAATATTACGACAAATTTTGGGAAAAAAATAAAAAACTTGAATTACTCGAAACCCATTGGTTTCAGGATAGGGTATTATAGGGTTAAATTTACTTAAAATGGACTGCATTATTATTATAATTTAACCCCTCATAACATATGTATAAATTAATAATCACCCTACATACTTATACATGTTTAAACATATATCTCATATTTCCTCTGTCTTGGAGGCCGCACAGGATGCTGTCATTTGATTGTGTTGATTATGAAACGCTGAAAAATAAATTAAATCATTACGGAGTTACAAATAATGCGTTGGATATAGTAAGATCATACTTAAGCAATATAATCCAATATGCAAAGGTCAGCGGCGGTAAATGTTATGGATCGGCTCTGAAAATTGTCGTACTCCAAGGTTCCATATTAGGTCCTTTCTTATTTCTGGTATATATTAATGATCTGCCTTTTATGGTGGAGAAATTGACTGACATAGTGTTGTTTTCTGATGATACTTGACAGTGTTCAAAATTGAAAGACAAAAAGAAGATTATGAAGATGTTAATGGTTTATTGTCTTTAGGCTTGCATTGGTTCACATTAATACTTGATTGTGAAACGCTGGTAAAACCAAGTGTATCTAATTCTCACTTCCAAAGGTCAGGCAAGGTGAGACCAGTTAGTGTAAGACAGCAACACGTTAGAATTACTAAATGATACGAAGTTTCTTGGAATAACCATTGAGATCATATTACTGTGGGGACCCCACATAGATAAATTAGCTGGTAGATTAAGTTCTGCGGCTTACGCTGTTAGGAATATCAGACAAAACACACATGTGGCTATAAGTAGGCTAGTCTATTTTAGTTACTTACGTAGCGTTATGTCGTATATGGGTTTAAATAAAACAGCGAATTTCACCGGCTTAGACTCGTGAAAGTTAGCAATTCTTTCAAAGGTCAGTGCATTCTCTACTACAACAAGATACCTCTGGAGGTTTTGAAATTGCCATTTGAGGAATTTAAAAACCATTTAAAGGCGACTTTGTCTAAAAGGCGATATTACAATGTTCAAGATTACTTAAATGACGGGATACAGTCCCAGGGTTAATCTAACTCAACACAGAACTCCCTCTTAATAATTTTGTAATTATTTATTCCTGCTTATTATTTATAATAATTGATATTGAAATAATTGTATAAGTTAAACACGACCAATTTTAAGAGACCTAAAAATCAATCTTTGGGAGTTACGTCGCCCTTCTTCTCCCACAGTAGTCCAATGCGAAATCACGTATGCTAAATATATGTATATATATAACATAATATATAAATATTAGAGGACAATCGTACACAAATCGAACTAGGCCCATAGTAAGCTGAATGATGTGTTAGTGGCTTGTGTTATGGGTACTAGACGACGATATTTTTGATAGAGATAAATACTTATGTAATTACATTGAAAATGTCGAAGACCAAGAAACAAATATTCATGCTCATCACACAAATATTTTCCCTTACCGGGATTCGAACCCAGGATCGTCAGCTTCGTAAGCAGGGTACCTACCCGCTAGGCTAACCCGCCGGTAAAGTATATCTAAAGTAATAAAGACATTTTGACTTTGACTTTATAAACTAAATATAGAATCCATAACAATCAAAGTTTAAAATTATCGAAACTTCCCTTTAATGTCAGACATTTGAGACAGTTCAAAAAAGTGATTTCGCGATTGTAATAATGACGCGGAAATGGCGGGCGAGAATTGTGCGACTATATCCCTTTGTAAGACTAAGTTCTAAATGACCCACGAAGTCGTCTCTCTGAAGAAGTACTACCACGGGAATTTTTGAGGCTTCGCGATTTTCAACCTCATGCTGCCGTAGTAAAAAATTCAAAACCTATTGGAAAATGGTGTCATATGACGTCCGTGGTCATTGTGATGTCAAAACCTTCGACCATCGTCTTCTTATGCCCTTTGTCACATTGAAAATTGTCACAGATACAAATAATCTGCAGTGAACTGTATGTGACCTCATGAGAAGGGCTTCAATGCTCAATCAGGTCTACACAAATGCTTTGGGCTGCCATGGATTCAGTCTGTAGCCAGAATATCTTTTATGGACAAAGAAATGGCAGTGAAAAAAAACACTGGATGTGGCAACGGATGATCATATGTACCTACTATTAAAACGCAGATGTATATTTTGGCCACATTGCCAGCAAGTGTTGCCATAGCTAAAAGTCATTCTACACTCTTCGCTGCGTACTCGGAGAGGAGGAGCTGACGTGGGGACTTGCACTCCGACACATCCACATGGATGTCCGGATTGATGTCGGTGAAATTTATAGATAGGTTAGCCAAAAGCTGCACAAGGCGCGTTAACTTTATTTTGTAAAAATGCGAGCTCATAAAAACTTTATTTTTAGGGTTCCTTACCCGATGGGTGCCAAAAGGGACCCTATTACTAAACCTCCTCTGTCCGTCTGTCGGTACGTCACTGGGCTGTATTCCCAGAATATACGTTTCTGTTGTTACTACTATACTAACTACACGAGATTTTATAAATTAAAGGGGGAGACGTGTTTTAATGACTCTGCCCGTGCGAATTACCAAATTATCTTCATTCAAATATCAAACAAATTTCGCTTCTCCCACGCAATCTGTAGAGACTGGTATCGAAGCTAAGTTCGGACATATATATTTTATTTAGTCCTTAAGTTTTCTTGTACGATGGTACGGAACCCTCGTGTGCGAGTTCGAACCGCACTTGGCCAAAAAAAACTTGTGATTTTAACGTTACGTTCCGATTCCGAACTTGTCAGAATGTTACTCGTATTCGAGTAAATGCCCGTGCCCCTCGTTGGGGACATGATTGGGCTACATTAATACATAACAGGAAATGAAATGAGTGGAAGTGACATTTTATTAGGGCAAAAATTCAAATTAAGTATTATTCAAAGGAGAGTGAGCAGTTCTGTAATCAATTGGGTATTTGCGTAGTCAAATAAATATAATACAGCTTGACCTAATAAAAGAGTATAAAAACGTGACGTCATAAGCTACTATTTATATTGCCAATGTAATGTTCCTGTATAAAAATGTTTGTTGTAAATGTAAAAAAACTCACAAATAAAATTATGAATTGACAATTCTTAACACGGAGGGATAGCGGAGGCTTAGTATTAAGGTCATAGCTGACTTATACGACCCCGTTCCCGTACAGAACGTCCTTTCAAATATGGATTCTAGTTTGTATCTGTATATATACTATCCAGTGCTATGTTTGAAGCGAGCTGTTTATTGGAAATGTAAAGTACAGAGCACAACCTAAAACTCATATTTAAATAAAAACTCATATATGAATAAAACCAACTCAAAAATATCAGCCAATAGTATAGTGTCACACTCGATTTGATTGTCAGAGCGATATTAAGAATTAGTAGTTAATATAAATAAACAAGATAGTTATGTATACATATTTTGGACTACAGTTCAGTGCAAATAAGTCACAGTGATGTACAAGTGTATCAAATAACTGTATTCTGTTTTGTGTACTTATGCAATAAAATAAATAAAATAAATGACATTATTTTGCCGGGTGAGAGAGGGGTCGTATTAAGTCAGCTACGACCTATAGGGTCCCGTTCGGCACCCTTTGGGTACGGAACCCTGAAGTAGAAGTATGTACAGTACGATTACTTTACCTTTACCGCTTGACACTCGGTTGAAGTCGCTGAAAGTGATCAAAATGTCCTAAAAACTTGAAATTGGGCACAGAGGTGTATCATGAAGAGAACATTAAAGGAAAATCTGAACACAGTTAATTGAATTACGATTTTAAAAATATCAAAACACCGAGAAGTGTCGACCGGTGCAGTTAAAATAATCTTACTGAGCCTATTTATTTTGACTACTAGTCTAACTAATATTATAAATGTGAAAGTAGCTATGTTAGGATGTTTGGATATTTGGATGTTTGGATGTTTTTGTGTTTGTGCCTCAATCACGCTAAAACGGCTGAACGGATTTGAATTAAATTTAGCACAGAGGTAGTTTATGAGCTAGGTTAACATAGAGGATTTTTATCCGGCTGCACCAGAAGGAGGGTAACGTTATCTCAGTTAATGAAAATCCATATGAACACGCAGATGAAGTTGCGGGCATCAGCTAGTCAAATACCGGATTATTGAATGTTCCAGGTGACCTGTTCGTTCTGGTGTTCGCCATGGACAGCCGCTCGTCGTTCGAGGAGGTGATCCGACTCCGGGAGCAGATTCTGGAGACGAAGGCCAGCGCGGCGAGCGGCGGCGGCCGGGGACGCAGGCAGGCGCCGCCCGTGCCCATGGCCTTGGCGGGGAACAAGCAGGATAAGGAAGCCAAGTCAGTGCCATGTCCATACTATTCTATACGCGTAATAGGCTGAAGCTCGAAGAGCGTTAAACCTAGCATAAACATAGTTTCCCAGTTAAGGCTGTTCTATCGGTAAAATTAGCAACTCGGTTCGTGTTGGTTGAAAATTTGGCCACAATTATATTAAAATAAAGTTTATAACAGCTCACACTGCAACGTGGCTGTTACGTCAGACGATTTTTAGGGTTCCGTACCCGAAGGGTTCCAAACGGGACCCTATTACTAAGACTTCGCTGTCCGTCCGTCCGTCCGTCCGTCCGTCTGTCACCAGGCTGTATCTCAAGAACCTAGCTAGCTAGAGAGCTGAAATTTTCACAGATTATGTATTTCTGTTGCCGCTATATCAACAAATACTAAAAAACAGGATAAAAGAAATATTTAAGGGGGCTCCCATACAACAATACCACATACAAACTTATGGATGCACCTGGTTACGTACATGGAGAGTGAAAGTAACCGCACCAATAACTTTGTAAACAATATTTTGCTGTGTAAAATCCAAACTATTCACTCCACACCATCGCTTCTATTGAACGGTGCTACGGAACCCTTCGTGCGCGATTTAGACTCGCACTTGACCGGTTTTAGATATTTCTTCAAACCACTTGTGCCATCTGCCTGGGGTCGTAGGCGCTCATACCTCACATAAGCCTAAGTGACCCACGCATACACACAGACGTAAATTTCAAACTTATAACAACCCTCTTTTTCGTCGTGTCTGACTTATATTACCAATATCCTCCACCCGTTTGAGCACTAGGGTGCCACAGATAGACACACACACAGACACACCCTTATACACACACATCCACACACCCTCACGCATACACACACACCCAGATAGACAAAAATATAACAACACTCATCGTCTGGGGTTAAAAAGTCTAAAATTTTGTTGACTTATGTGCTTGTTAAGCTAATAAGTTTCGATTTACTGAACCGAATTTGATAAATCATAGCTAAGATTCGTTGCAGGGATGTATACTATTATTTACAAAAAACCGCATTAAAATCCGTCTACCCGTTTGAGCTCTAGAGTGCCACATACAGACATACACACAGACACACACAGACAAACAGACAGACAGACACTTCAAACTTATAACATTCCCCTTTGTCGTCGGGTGTTAAAAAAGGGGATTTATGAATAAAGCCTTAAATTAACGATAACTCAAATTCAATCCCACTTTCACTGAGGTCATGATGTTAGGCTTATTCGATGCCTCTAGAGTAGGACTACCCCCGGCGTGATTTACGAGACAACCTTTATAAGGTTTCTAGTTGATAATCTGCTTGGCTGGATGCATGACCTTTGCTCTAACTTAGGTGCTTCAAGTCCATCAACAAACAATTACCGAGCAGATTGCTTCATGGCACACATTGTCCTGTAGCACACTGATTAATCGCCTTTACAGCTTATATAGACGGGCTTGCCATAGTTTATGTACTTACAGGGCCAAACAACAACAACCACAATGTGACCAGGAAACATTTAGAGTGTATTCACCAGTATTTTGTACTTGCTCATCAAACACTTATGTTAACCTATGAAATAATAAAATAAAGAAATAAAATAAATAATATATATTAGAGGACAATCTTACAGAAATCGAACTTGGTTCATAATAAGCTCAACAAGGGTTGTGTTATAGGTACTAGACGAAGATATATTTAATAGAGATTAAACACTTATGTAAATACATAGAAAACATCCAAGACTAAGAAACAACTATTCATGCTCATCAGATATATTTTCTCTTACCGGGATTCGAACTCAGGACCGCTTTGTAGGTAGGATCAGTACCCGCTGGGCTAAGTGCATTTCCTGCTATAACAAGATACCTCTGGTGATTTTGGAATTGCCACTATAAAAACCATGTAAAAACAATTGCCTAAAAAGGAATATTACGTTTAAGATTACTAAAATGACGGGACTATATGGGTTTAATCTAAATCAACACAGAACTCACTGTTAATAATTGTGTATTTATTTATTCCTGCATAATAATTAATATTGTAATATTTGTAGTAGTTAAACACAACCAATTTTTTAAAGAGATCTAAATATCAATTTGTGGGTGTTTCTTCGGCCTTCATCTCTCACAGTGGTCAAATGTAGAAAAGAGGCAAAAATGACGTTTGCTAAGTATTTGTAAATATCTACAGTTATAAAGAAATTTCGACTATGACTTTGTGTCACAACCGGCGATCAAAATAAGCAATGTTCTGTTCTAAACGTAAATAAAGTAAAATAGGGGTTATTTATATTTTAGCGATTCCATACTGAAAATAGTTTTGATCAGAGCAACCTAATTTTCCTCTTATTTTTATATGGTTATCTGGTTCGTGGATTTGCCCCGACTCAGCCTGTATACGGCTCACTCACGAACCACGATAGAACGATCTGTAAACTTGGCTCTACTGTAATGACAATATGTGATTGATCGCCTCTGGGTACCCGTTAACAGATAGGCTCAGCGTGAACTAGGTATTGTCTAGTCAGGTCAAATTACTACATGGAAGCACAGAATACTTAGTAGTACTACGTACAGAAAGATCACTGCGCAAATATACTTAAATAAATAGCTACTCTCGCTGCGCGACAATAAAGCGCAATCTAGCTCGCACCTGCGCTACGTACAACAATCGCTAAGCACCTACAGAATCGGTTGCCCCGCCCGTGCAGGCTAGATTGCGCCGCATCACTACGCCTGAGAGCTTCTTTTACTCTGACATCACAAGGTCGTCCTGTTAACTCCTGTCTCGCTTGATCATGCTAGGGTTACCTACGTGCGATTTATGTTTGTGAATTTTAGTCCACTCTGTATAAGAGAGATGTTATATTAGTACTTATTCAGGCTATTGGCAAATTCTAAGGCTAGGTAGGTAGGTACCTACCTTCTTACTTTTGTAATTGTTATTTATTTTATACTGGGTCTAAAGTGTTTACTTTTAGGTAAACAAAAAGGTATTCAATTAAAAAGGAATCGAATATTTTATTTGTGAACAATATTCTGTAGACGCCCTAAAATGTTAGGTACTTTAGTCATTATTGTTGCAAAAATCACAGAGAAGATGCTTACGAGGAGCGGTTAGCGCGCGAGGCGACTGCGAGCCAAGCAAGCGGCATCTTAACTGAATTCCCGTCGGGCGGGTTGGCCGGTCCAACGTACCTAAACTATTGAGTGAGACCCCCTGATGGAAGTGCGAAATCATGACCTATACCGGGTAGCGGTCGAGGTTCTGCCGCACAATCGTAGGCTCCGGGTTTGATTCCCGGCCGGGGAAGAAAGACTACCTCGGGAATTAGATATTTATATGTTTGTGGCGTCTCTGTTTCTGGAGCTCAATTCTCTTATGGGAAACGCATAGCGATAGCATGTCGATTGCTTCTAAGGGACGCAAAATGCTGTATTTATTCAGAATAGGGCCCCTGGTTTTGAGAAAACAGGTTATTCTAATATAGGCTCAGAAGCAGCGTACATATGTGTCGGTATATTTGATAAATGTTTATGTTTGTGATCCAAAAGATGTACCTGCATCGGAAAGAATAACACCATAAGTCTTTTTCTCCCCTCAGAGCGGTGCTACCTGAAGAGGCAGCAGCATACTGCGCTACCCAAGATGCCTGTTGCGTCTTCGTCGAGACCTCAGCTAAGAAAAACTACAAGGTCGACGACCTCTTCTACGAGCTGTTTGTCGTCGCCAACGTCCCCCTCGAGATGGCCCCGAACCACCATAAAAGAGTTAATACCACCTTTGGTAGCCCTTGCACTCTTCCTCCTACAAGCAGCCAAGCGAACAGAAGCAAAAAATGCACCCTGTCCATCAAGAGAAGATTATCCGATGCGTGCGGAGTTGTCGCACCAAATGTAAGAAGGCCAAGCATAAGAACTGACCTCATGATTATGAGGACGAAGACCAGTGCCAAAGGTGATGGAGATAGTGCAAGTGGGAGCCCTAAGATTAACCTGAACAGGCTTGTCCGGTCTAGTGCCCAGCCTGAGAAGAGGTCTTGTATCCTCCAGTGATATTTATTTAGAATATTGAAGGGAATTGTGCTGCTAACAGGAAATGCAAATTTTGTTGAAGCTCACGTCAGGATCCGCTTTCCTAATTGATTGATGGAAATCAGATTTCACTGACCAATCGGAACTGAGCTTGTATTGACTGCAGCATGTAAATTTAATGTATTTTACTATCGCATAAAATCGTATTGAAATATTCTGTGCTGTGAGTCTACATTGGCAAGGACAATTTATGTACTGCGATATTTGCGATTAACTTTAATGTAAAGAAAAACCCCAAAGCCTTCCGTAGGCAACACATTGCAGTAGTCGGGCTGTAGGTTAAAGTCAAACCCCATTATTTTGGTGCAAATAAATAATATTTCGAGTGAAATTAGAACATTGACCCGGTGCTAAATGAAATAAATAATAATTGACTTTCGCTGGCAAGTTGGTATGTATTATTGGAAAAGCTTGTATTGTACCAATAAGAGGAAATGTGAATATGCAAAATATCGAATTTTGAAAGTTGGCTTGGGAACCAGTTGCCCGTTGCGTTATATATTATATTATAATGTACAAAAAAAAACGGTCTTGCTGCAACCATAATGAAAATTATATTTAACTTACATAATGATGTATTGTATTTAAAAAAAATTGTATTGAATTTTGCTGTTGAGCTTGGGTATCACAGACATAAGTGTATTTTTAAAACGAATAAATGAAATGCTGGTCTTTCTTCATATCCGATATATAAATGTATCTTAACATACTACTTAATTACTTATTTATCTTGAACTTGATATTGAAACCGTAAATAAATAATATATCCCTCTTCAAAATATCCATAAACAACTCTAATGCTTTAAAAAAAAAATGCATAATATACCTTAAAATTAATATTTTATCTACACACGTATCATAAACCCTCTTTACTGCGTACAAAAACCGCACGTTACTATCAGCATAATATTAAACTACTTGGTAAAAACTCATTTCTTATCTGAAAAATTACACATTACAACCATAATGTGTAATTTTTCTACATATTATCACATTCAAATTTCGAACGCCGATGCCCGCCTGCGTGCCTTCCCTACTTTGTTTGTGAAGTTGGTACTACTGTACAAGCTAAACAAGTACAAAAGAATTATCAATGCCACCACGCCGGTCGAACATGCGGTTCCTGAACACATTAAAGAGAGCTTATGATATGTGTGTAAATAAACTAGAGTATGTAACTGTACATAATTAGGCATTAAAGCTCTCGAGTGATATTATTATGAAACTCGCCTTCTTCTCGTTTCATAAACTTACTCTAGAGTATTAATGCCCTCCATTATGTAGCAGTCACATAAACTACTATAATGTACCTTTCCATTTTAATTATATATTTTTCCAAACAAAAAAACTTTAATGGGACCAAACTGATGTACAGCATACAGGTAGGTGCTCGCATCTTGGTGATACCGGTATAAATATTTAAAAAACATCAGTTTTAAACTCGTCTATCAACACATAATTAATCCCACTCTACAAGTTTAGAATGTAAGTAATTGAATAATTTCATGAATCTTAGAATTTTCATAATGGGGACGCGAACTGTCAAATTATATCCTCGTAGAGTGCGCTAAAATTTGTATATGATAAACAAAGGCCGTGTTACCACAAAAATATTGTTTAATAAAACAGCGTTTAACCTCAAAACAAACGTCATATTCAATACGTTTTCGTTTTTAAAGAAGAGTTGAACAGTAGTTTATTGTTTGTGGTAAGACCCGGTACCGCACCAGGCCCGGATCCCGTGATGAGGCATCGCGATTTTGACCCTCGTGCCAGGAAACGAAATTTCGAAATTACGAAACCTATGACGGGAAAATGTCATGTCGACATTCTGTTTAACAGACATATTCTGTTACGGAAAACGCATAGCGATAGCATATCGATTGCACCCAATTGCGCGAAATGCCGTTTTTGGCTTGTCGGCGGGGCCTATTTTGTTGGCAGACGGACTGCCAAATACGGCATTATGCGCGCTTCGGAGCAATCGAAAGTTATCGCTATACGTTTCCCATAAGATAATTGAGCCCCTGGAGTGGTTGAGCAAAGTGTTTCATTCATCGGAGGTTACTTACTTACAAATTAATCAAATTAACCTCGGATGGATGAAACTCTTTATAGCTTTTGATAATGTTGTACAAACCGTACGTGAATAAAACTCTTTATTTCTACAGAAGAAGAGTAAAGAGTACAAACAGTACCATTTTTTGCGTAATTTTCCCCATTGTAATCAATATTTTTAAATTCAACAGCGTGGTAAAAAATCTGATAGTGATAATTGTTTCCCGGCGAAAATGTCGAATAAACGTTCAAGGACATCTATTGTATCAAAAATTGTGTACGAGTACTTATACCTTGCCTACTCAAAAACATGTATCTTTTGTAACTATAGGTACTTTTATCTTCTTAGTCTATACTACCATTGTTGTAATACTTACCTAGAATATTACTACCTATATATTAAATAGACAAAAATAATGACTGTTTTCGTAAATGATTGATTTTGTTTCATTGCGACAGAGGTACATTTATAATCTAACTGGTCCATCTGTCGCAGTTAGTTGGTTAAATCAGACACTTAACTAACTGTCTAGACCGTTAATTAAATACCGACGTTTAACCAAGTCACTAAAATTACGTCAGACAATTGAGTGAACAAAACGTTTAAAGAGTTGTCTAAAGATTCCTAGACAACCAGAAATATACAATATAAATAAATATACTATATAAATATACTAAAATTACGTCAGACAATTGAGTGAACAAAACGTTTAACGAGTT
The DNA here is from genome assembly GCA_949825045.1 of Argyresthia goedartella. NCBI lineage: Eukaryota > Metazoa > Arthropoda > Insecta > Lepidoptera > Argyresthiidae > Argyresthia > Argyresthia goedartella. Next base: position 11,387,543 of record OX463821.1, on the reverse strand, counting down.
GTCTAAACGTTCCTAGGCAACCAGAAATATACAATAAAAATATTTTTTATGCGTACTTAAGTTTATGTTTTAAGTAATTTTTTTTGTTCTTACATGTTAAACCTAACACGAAGGATAAAGGGGCTTCGCTTCGCTCACCCCTTTTACCCTTCACCTACGCTACCGCAATGTTTTGCCCTGATGTAAGCTGTTAAAATCAGCTGTTTTCGTGACGCCATCTTGTTTTCCAACACGCCGGCTTTCGGTAAGACAGATTGTTAAACGTTTTATTTTTATTTTATTTTATTTTATTTTTATTTATTTAGAAAACCAACAGCGTTACAGTTTAATTATCTTAATTAAATTACTTATTTACTACAGCCAATTATAGGTTTCCATAAATTACTTAATTCAAGACTCCTTAAATTATGGGGTTAGTAAAATAGATAGGTTATTTATTCGGAACTATGTTTTGTGTATTATTGAGAGGGGGTTGGTGTGAATGCAATGTGAGTGTGTGTGTATGTGAAGGGTGGTGTATAGCTATGATTGAAACTGTATTGTTATATTTTGTTATCCGCAGAGAGTGTCAAGAATTTTATGTTTAAAAATACTTTTGGAATGATGGTATACGTCAATGTCGGAGAAAGTTTTATTGTAGGTTCTAGCTATTCGAGTGAGGACAGAATTGTTGGCGTAATTGGTACGATGTGCCGGATGGTGGAATAGTGAGTTAGCTGTATGTCTTGTGCGGCGGCGCGGCGTGCGCAGCGGCAGCTGGCTCACTAGCGCGGGGCAGTCCACGTGTGCCTGCGCCAAGTCGTACAGCAGAGACATGTCGGCGAGTGTGCGGCGCGCCGTAAGACTCGGTATCCTGTGTCGCGAGCAGCTCTCCTTATAGCCATCGATATATGCGTTGCTCTTATAGGTAAGGTGTTTGAGGAATTTGGATTGAATTTTTTCAAGATTTTGCTGGTGTCTGATGTAGTGGGGATTCCAAATACTTGAAGCATATTCAAGTATTCTACGTACATATGCGAAGAACACCTTTTTTATGCAAGATATATCCCTAAAAGGTTGGCAGGTGCGCAGTACAAACCCTAAGTTTTTGTAGGCTTTCCTGGTGATGTCTACGTGCTCGTTCATATTTAATTGGTGATCCAGGTGTACGCCAAGATCACGCACTAGTTGAACACGTTCAATACGCTGATCCTGGATTGTGTATGAGAAGTGCAAGGGACTGGTTTTCCGTGAAAAGGATAATAATTGGCATTTCATGGTATTAACTTTAATTCTATTAGTGATGTAGTATTTTGATAATGTGTTTAGGTCATTTTGAAGGTAAGCACAGTCCGTCGGTCCCTTGATATCCATAAATATTTTTTTATCGTCTGCGTACATAAGAAAGGACGCACTACTAAAGCAGGTGTAAATGTCGTATAGATAAGAGTTGTACAAGAGGGGCCCCAAGTGGGATCCTTGTGGGACACCAGATGATATATCCACGAAGTTTGATCTGAACCCACCAACAACAACCGCCTGTGACCTTTTGGTGAGGTATGATTGTATCCAGCGCAGTAGGTCCCCGTGAATTCCTAGGTGTTCCAATTTGCGCAGCAGGATGGTGTGATCTACACGATCAAAGGCCTTTTCGAAGTCAGTGTAGATCACATCAACCTGCCGACGTTTTTCCATTGAATTAAGGCAGAAGTTCGTGAACAGAGCGAGATTCGTGGTAGAAGACCGGCCTCGGAGGAAGCCGTGCTGTTCGGCGGGTATTCCTTTTGATAAACAAAGATAGAAAGTATCGTATAATAATTTTTCTAATATTTTGGCAAATATATTCAGGATAAATATGGGCCGGTAGTTTTCGACCTTTAATTTAGAGTTCTTTTTGTGTATAGGCACGATAAGTGCAGTTTTCCAGGCGCTCGGGAAAAATCCTTCCTTTAATGATCGATTATATAGAATAGTCAGAGGCCGGTGTAGCGCTTGGCGGCTACGAGAGATAAACAACGGAGGTAGGTTGTCACTCCCTGAACCTTTGTTGCAATCAAGTTGTTTTCGACGGTGCTATATTTAAATCAAAATGCTAGTGACTTGGTGAAACATCGGTATTTAATTAACGGTCGAGGGAGTTAGTTAAATGTCTAATTTAACCAACCAACTGCAACACATACATGATTCATGGTCAATCTAACGGGTCCATCCATAAATGGTAAGCTCTATGGCAGTACCCGCCGAATTTAGCTGCAACGGAACAACCTTAATACACGAAATACCTCAGCATACTTATACAACCCACATAGTTCCAGGATCGACATTACGAGACTCTTTAATTTTATCAGGGTACCTAAAGATGTGGAGAAAGCAGGCATCATTACACCTTACCAGTCCACTCTTTAAATTTCCTAGAGTGACATTCGGGCCGCGAAATCCCGCCCAGTCATTTCAAGGATCACACCGTACTGCATGGCATCCAATGTTTACAAGGAAAAACGAATGAGGAAGAGCTCCGTGGTCTAACGGGTTTCACGCTTGCTCCTCACACAGGAGATGCAAGTTCTATTCCTGACCATGTACCAGTGACATAATTAATGTATCTTAAGTACACTATACGGACGTTCTTACGGTGATGGAAAACATCGTGAGAAAACCTTCGTTACTCCATAGCTGCGGCGATGGGCTAGCCCCCTGTCATGCAAAATGGAGTATTGAATAACTGGCTCAAAGTGGGCACACTTGTGCCTCTGCCACCCCGTATGGGAAAAGGCGTGACATATGATGACGAATGAGGAAAAACGTGAGGGCAAAGTTTCGAAAGAGGGTATAATAATAATAATAATACCTTGGAAACTATTTACACATATTGATCTAGCCCCAAACTAGGATTCCCTGTATCTTGGGTACTAGACAACGATACACATACTTATATAGATAAAGATTATACTTAGATAGATAAATAACCATGACTAGGGTACAAACATCCGTTCTCATTAAACAATTATTTGCCCCCACCGGGACTCGAACCTGGGACCCTTGGCTTCGCAGGCAGGGTCACTGCCGACTCGGCCATTCGGGTCGTACAACACCAGTGTACAATTTTCGTCAGAATAGAGATACGCTCGGTTGCGCAGAAAGCTTTGCAATAACTTTTGCTTAACTTTGCAATAACAAAAACTAATTTCGCTTGCCACGATTTGTACCCAACTAGAGCAGTAGAGTAGACACACCACGAGCGGACCCAGGTGGAGGGGGCTACCTACTGTGCCAGTCCATTACATATTATACAGCTAATATGGAGGTCGTGTTCCAGCACAAAGATCCAACCTATACAACTCAGAAAATCATTGCGATTCCAAAACCCACCGATATTTTTTTTTATGCTATTTTTGTGTGAAAAATAATATCGCCATTTGTGGCCACCCTACATAAACACTAACCTGCGATTGGAACTACTGAACTGAGTGATAATTGATATTTTTATCTTTTGACTATAAGAATAAACTCATAAAAGTTACTCAAACTGTCGACGTCTATGGCGCAGCGGTTGTGGCTCTATGCTTCCATGCGAGAGGTCCGAGGTTGGATCCCCGGCTGGGGGTAAAGTAAAAAAAAACAGGTCTTGGATGTTTACATGTGTGTGACGTTGCTGTTTCTGGTTCCCACGACACAGGGTATCCTAGTGTGGGCCAGAAGCAATGTATGTGCCTGTATGTAAATGTTTATATTATGTTATGTTAAGTTATGTTATGTTATGTTATGTTATGTTATGTTATGTTATGTTATGTTATGTTATGTTATGTTATGTTATGTTATGTTATGTTATGTTATGTTATGTTATGTTATGTTATGTTATGTTATGTTATGTTATGTTATGTTATGTTATGTTATGTTATGTTATGTTATGTTATGTTATGTTATGTTATGTTATGTTATGTTATGTTATGTTATGTTATGTTATGTTATGTTATGTTATGTTATGTTATGTTATGTTATGTTATGTTATGTTATGTTATGTTATGTTATGTTATGTTATGTTATGTTATGTTATGTTATGTTATGTTATGTTATGTTATGTTATGTTATGTTATGTTATGTTATGTTATGTTATGTTATGTTATGTTATGTTATGTTATGTTAACTTATGTTATTTTATTTATGTTATGCCATGTTATGTTATGTTATGTTATGTTATGTTATGTTATGTTATGTACTCAAAATAGGTTGAATAAACTACATTTAGGTTTAATCAAAATCAAGATTAATTCCTGCAATGTATTTATATTTTTTTGTAGCAATCTTCATGCTCCTAGTATTGTGTAACAACTATACTAAATACTTGTTATATAGTGCCCAAATTATTCGTTTTATGATAAAATAAGCTACGATCTATCAAGGGCATTTCATTTGTTTTATCTCAATATTTCATGTCGAAGTATTTTCTGATAAATGTTGCGCGTCTGATTCCCATTTTCGTGCCCATTTGTTTTGTTGTGTGAAAATTTAAAACTTTTTTCGCCAATTCATTCCAACCCTTTGAAGTGAGTTAGTTGAGGATTTCACATTAAAAATCGAGTTTTTGTCTGGTGGCATCAGTAAATTTTCTGGTGCGTGATGTTGAAGTGTAGAAATAACTTATTATTCATTTAACTGTAGCATGTCACTACTGACTGCAACATTAGCGTAGAATAGCATAGTAAGCACTAACTTAGACATAAGTATTTTTGTGTTCACTCTAACCTGGAAAGTATACCAATAAACATGTCTACCTAACTACGTCTCGTCTAGCAGTTCCCATCATATTAGAATGTTAGTGTTGACATATCCCGAGTAGACTATCCTAGCCAATTTTTTGTATGGTCATACATACGGGGATATCTAAGCTACTTTATGGTCATAAAGTAGCTTAGATATCCCCGCACAAATATTATAAGGAATGTTTATTTTTCGTTTTGTTGCTTCAATTAGAAATTTTAAGAGCTAAAATGAATGTTTTAGCTTTGGTCACACGAGTTTTTATTCATATCGTTTTATTGATCTCACATCAGTTAATCTTGTGATATCATCAACCACGGGCAACTAGCTAGCAGGCGGAATAAGACTTAACTCGAGTTAACTTTGACAACACCATACAAATTTATATGGAGTTGTCAAAGTTTACTCGAGTGAAGTATTCCGCATTCTAGCTCGTGGCATTGAGATGATTTAAGTTATTATTACAATCTTTATATAGAGCTCTATACAGTTGGCAACCATTTCGGAAAAATTGGCAGATTCTTTAGTACTAAAGACAATTTGAGTTTCAGAACAAAAACTAACATGCTTGAGAATAAATACCATTGTTGAGTGTTCGGTGAGATGGACGAGTAAGTAGGTATTATGTTTCAGACGCTTATTTAGAAACATTTGTGTCCACCGCAGTGATCAAAATATCTATATAGTATGTTTATACATAGTTCATCCTGGCTTTGCTCGAAGACATCTGTTGTTAGAGATAAGGTCGCCTTTGAACATTTATGTTATCCCGTTAGCCATCTATTTGTCTGTATTAAATTGTTAGGTGCAATAAAGAATACAGTAAAGTGCTAAAGAATGTTGAAATATGTTACTTCATTTATTAACTTATTAACATGAACATCGACAGGTGCATATTGGCAGGCTTATAGATATACAGGTGTCATAAAAATAAGAGTGTACGAAAATTTGTCAAATTATGACATTCAAATTTCGAACGCCGACGCCCGCCTGCGTGCCGCCCCTAGTTTGTCTGTGAAGTTGGTACTACAGAACAAGCTAAACAACTGCAGAGCAATGATCAATGCCACAATGCCGTTCGAACATGCGGTTTCTGAACACATCAAAGAGAGCTCATATGTGTGTAGTTAACTAGTGTATGTAACTGTACATAATTAGGCATTAAAACTCTCGAGTGATATTATTATTATTAAACCCACTCACGAATATTAATGCCCTGCATTATGTAACAGTCATATAAACTGCTATTATAACAGCACACTGTTTTGTTACTTAAAGGCTTTGAAGTTAGCAAAAGAGCCCTTAACTCTGCGACATCGAAATCTGAATACCTATGCAAGTAAATTTTTTCCATGAGTTTATATGAGGGCCTCGAAACCTGAAAACGGATTGTAAGAAAGAAGTTTTAACTCAATATTATGAGTTTTTTTAGAGAAATCTTTATGGGTAAGACTATGTTTAAAATCCCCCCTGACTGAAAGCTGAACCTTTCACATTTGACAATTTGACATACGTGACACACCGCATGGGATTGTTAAGCCGGAGCCCATTGGAAGGAAGGAAGGCTGTTGGTGCGAAATCGACACACTAATAACAGCGTAAGAAGTTTACCATTGGTAAATCTTAACTTTCCCGCGCTCATAAAATGGTCTACTTTGTAGGAAATGCCATTGAAAATATTTTTTTGTGTTCTACAGTACTACATTTTACATTCGTTTTAAAGAATAAACTTGTCGATACTGAGAAGTACTGTCCATCTGACGAGGGTCCGAACCGCACACGACGCTAAATCGGGTCAACTGTGACAGACCAATTTATTACGTGTCCAACATTTTTACAGTGAGCACAATTTTAATGTTGTTTCAAACAAACTTTGCCCTATCGGGATGGAGCTTGAAGAGCCTCCATTCGTCTTTCGTTCGGGACCGGAAAGGACAGGATATTATACGGTTTTCTGGGTTATGGACGACAAAAGAATTTAAACAGGATTTTGGATAGACAAACGACCCCTTCCATTGTTTTTTACTTTCTGTAATAAAGAATGTTTAAAAACAACCACAGAGTACTGTGGTTGTTTTTAAAGATTTCTTGAGAGTAGGGTTGCCAATGCCCAAAAATTTCATCTGTACGTTCAAAATTCTAAAACCGAACAGAGGCGCTTAATATCAGGCATTCATAGAAAACTGTAGGTTTGTATATACGTACATGAAGGTGATCTTATTTTCAGTGATACAATTATTACTTACAGTCATTTGTCTACACTTCCTTGCTTCTACACCAACATCAAATCAAAAAAAAGCTACAAGTGCCAAGTTTCTTGCTTACGTTCAGATGGGGCCGTATTGCGAACAAAACCTCAGGTAAAAAGCCAAAGTAGACGATGCTAAGTTTAAAACAGAACTACTAAGTGCAAACCCAAGAGGTTTAACAAAAGAGTTTCTCGATTGTTGCCAGATCTATTGCGCAAAACTTCAAACTGGAGTGGAGGGAAAAGTGCACGAATAGAACACACGGCTGTAATTACGTTCGTGAAATGTTCGTGTAGCGACATTGTCCCCGGAATTAACCTGAACGTCATGAATTTCCAATATACATATAGTAAAGACTGTCTGCGGTCATTCTCCTTTAAAGACAAATATTTAAGCTAAGGAAAAAATACAAAGCACAACTGGGTTTGCAAGTCTTCTATGACCCCACACTAAGTCAAGCATGTATAATGAATGATCATAGACATACACCGTGTTACCACAAAAAATATTAAACAGCGTTTAACCTTAAAAAAAACGTCAAAGTCCATACGTTTTTGTTTTTAAACAAGTGTTGCACAGTAGGTTGTTTTTTTGGGCTAGTATTTAATCGCACATCAAAAATACTGATTTGCACACCAAAAAAGGATCAACAGAAACACTTTTATGTTTTAAATATTTAATGAGTACTTAAGTTTATATTTTTGTTGTTCTTACATGTAGAACCTAACACGAAGGATAAAGGGGGCTTCGTTTCGCTCACCCCCTTTACCCTTCACCTAAGCTACCACAGTATTTTGCCCTTGTATTTGCTGTGCAAATCAGTATTTTTGGTGTGCAGTTTAATATTTCCCGTTGTTTTTTGTGGTAAGGCTCATAGTGCCGAAAACAGCAATCAGGCCAAATCATTGTAGCATCGTTGTAGTGCGGTATGCAGGCGTGTGATGATGAGAATGCAGCGTTTTAGAAAATAACATGTTTGCGGTTTATTGCTATAACGACATGTTATTATTTCTGGAGTATTATAACCACACGGCTGGAAATACCAGACTGTATTAGTTACTAGTTCTGCAGAAAATGGGGTATACATACCATCAATTGCATCCGTTTTTTAATTATGTACCTGTGACCTATCTGCAGACAGTATTACAGAAAGGTTAGTAAAATATAATCGTCGTAATAATTTGTTTTCCTTACTAACCCCTTAAAATTTACTCAACTTTTGATGTAACACCATGTTTAAAGTAACTACGACGGAACGGAGTTATGTACTCTGACGATATTTCAGGGGTTGTATGGAGAAATATTGCATTGCATACAACCGAGAAATGGCGTCAATATTGATTTATCGCTTTGCAAAATGCTTTCTGCTTAGTCAAATACTCTACTCGGCTCAAAGATGATGAGCCTTCAGTAAATATACTTAGTTCTTTGCTAAATATCGAACATCCAAAAAGTATTTAGGAAATATGTTTATAGTTTATGCAGAAGGTAGGTGCCACCGCCCACCATCAACATATTTTTTTTTGTATGTACCTACCTAACTGGGTGTGATTTTGTAAATACTCGTAGAACATATTTTGCTAAAATCATAGGTAACGTTGGAAATAAAAATGTAGTTCAATTAAGCTTGTTTTTAAGTTAAATATCGGAAAGACTCCACGAAATGATCTTTTAAAAAAAGATTACGATTATCTCGACTAGCGATTAACAATGTCGGAACTGAATTTTGACGATTTGGATTTTTTTGCCCTAAAACGTCTAAAATATCAATATCCACGACCTTACAAAGTTTCATATCTCCTAATCATAAGAGTCTTCATCGATTTTTCACAAAAGAAAGAAGTCCGAAGTGTTCAATCAGTCAGTCGGATCAGTCACTTTCCACTTTGCTAGTGGGTGATACGCTTACCGAATGTTATTTTTTTGCGATTGGACTGTTATAAACGAATTAATGCAAAATTATACATTTTATTGATGATCTGGTCCAAACGATGTTAGATTTGGTGCAGCAATCATTTACTTCGCAAGAACCTCCTCCTCAATCATCTTTCAGCCAAAAGAAAATTTATACAAAAAAACTTTTTATAATTTTAATGTACTCTAATAATACTTGTACCTAATATATGTATCATCATCATCTCATCCTGTCACCCCTCAGCAGGGGCATAGTGCTTTCAGTACAGCTTTCCATTTGTCCCGATCTCGGGCCATCTGCTCTAGCTCCGCCCAATCTGAGCTCACAATGGCGGCCTCTTTCTCCGTTGAACGTCGCCACGTTGTTTTGGGGCGACCTTTCTTCCATTTCCCCTTTGGGCACCACTTGAGGGCTATTTTCGACAGGTGTTCGTTGGGTCTCCTCATCACGTGGCCAAGCCATCGCCATTTCCTGGTGATCACCTCCGTCTCCAACGGCTTCTGGTACGTGAATCTCCACAATTCTGCGTTTGTGATTGTGTTTGGCCAGAATATTCTCAATATTTGTCTCAAGCATTTATTGACAAATATTTGGAGCCTGCCTGAGATATCCATTCGAACGAACCATGTTTCGCATTCGTATAGGAGAACTGACTTCACGTTGGATTCGAAGATTCTCAACTTGGTGCGACGTGTAATTATAGAGGAGTTTCACACTGGTCTGAGTTGGGCAAATGCTGCTCGAGCCTTGTTGATGCGGGCTTCCACGTCAGCCTCGGTTCCACCTTGTGGGTCCACCACGCTGCCAAGGTACACAAAACTCTGCACTTCCTCCACTGCCTACCCGTTTACAAAGGTTTGAAGCTACATCGGTGGTATTTAAACGCATCTCGTTTGTTTTGCCACAGTTGATGCTAGTCCTTCCTTAGCAGCCTTGAAACAGTAAGACTCTAACCTGACCAAAAGAGATTGTTGGCAGGCTCAAGATACATTTATTAATCACAGGGTCGTGAGTCGAATATTGGTGATATAGTTGAAACGCTGGATAGGGACTCGCCGGGAATTTGTAGATTTCAGCTCCTTGGTAGACTCAATCCAACTGGTCCACTTCTCCAGACGTCAACAAGTGATTATGCGGTTAGCGCCAGGAGGATATTATTCCTCGGCGTGGAACCGATTCAGAGCTCCGTTAGCGCCAGGAGGATATTACTCCTCAGCGTGGAACCGATTCAGAGCTCCGTTAGCGCCAGGAGAATATTACTCCTCAGCGTGGAACCGATTCAGAGCTCCGTTAGCGCCAGGAGGATATTACTCCTCAGCGTGGAACCGATTCAGAGCTCCGTTAGCGCCAGGAGGATATTACTCCTCAGCGTGGAACCGATTCAGAGCTCCGTTAGCGCCAGGAGGATATTACTCCTCAGCGTGGAACCGATTCAGAGCTCCGTTAGCGCCAGGAGGATATTACTCCTCAGCGTGGAACCGATTCAGAGCTCCGTTAGCGCCAGGAGGATATTACTCCTCAGCGTGGAACCGATTCAGAGCTCCGTTAGCGCCAGGAGGATATTACTCCTCAGCGTGGAACCGATTCAGAGCTCCGTTAGCGCCAGGAGGATATTACTCCTCAGCGTGGAACCGATTCAGAGCTCCGTTAGCGCCAGGAGGATATTACTCCTCAGCGTGGAACCCTGGAAAGAGACCAGTGTGAATGATAGGAATACAAAAGCGCTACAGCGCCCAGCTATCAGGCGAAGGCTCCCCACACGGAGACTTCCGACGAGGGCCCTAGGGTAATTAGGATCTAAGAGTGCCGCAGTCCAATAGACACTGTATAGAAAAGGGAAATACATAGAGAGTATAAAATACACGAAAATAAGAAAGACTAACTACGAACCAATGCTTACCCATGGATTGGGGATAGTAGGGAAGTTTCTTATCAACTACTGCACTTTACAGCAACTAAACATTCAGCTCCATTACAGTACTAAAGGGACTAGCCCATCGCCGCAACTAAAGGCGTGACTTAAAAATTATTGATGCAGAAGATACAACCTCACGTTTCAGAGCTCAAACAATGTCTGCCAAAAAAAAACAATCAGCTGCCAGACGAGATTCCAGACCCGAATTTCCGAATTTTTATAGTTTTAGTTTTTAACTGGCTAATCCGCCAGTAGCCAATATGGTCAAGGAGGTAGTACGTTACATACCCGTCTTGTTTGGGTAGGATTTTACCTGATAAAATCCGCTAAGATACTAACTAAACTAAACTAACTTACCAAATTAACTACTTAAGATAAAATTCTCTAAAGCTCGTCATCTACAATGTCAGAGAAATATATAACTAACAGTCTAGCTCAACTACATACAAACATCACACATTCGTACCAACAATCAGACATCAGAATTCATACTAAGTTCATACAAGAGTTCACACTAACATCGTGTAAACACAGCCTTACACACAGGGTGCCATTATTATAGCCAAATGCACACCCAGACTAACTGTCAGAAGTTGAAAAATAAGCAAGATCCCTTGAACTAAAATAAGAACCTTAGTACATAAACGCCCCGATAGCTTAGCTACTATCGTAACGCAGAATAACACCATGAGGGGCAGCTCCCTCAAGTGTTCAAGACTTCCTGCACCGTTAGTGGGTACAGAAAATAATAAAGAGTAGAATATCTATTCTACAACAAAGAGTAAAAAAGTAGAGAATTATAGTTCAAGAGGCCATAAGCTAAAGTAACAGACATTGCAGAGTAACGTTACACAATAAAGAACTTTTACATAGCTGTAGATATAGATGGTTTTAGAATACAAGGGTCAAAATCAAGCCATTGATCTACCGTTTTGACAGCTGAAATTGATAAAGGACTGTCAACAACAGATTAAATGTACGAGAAATCGGCCGTTAAACACTAACCTTATTTATTATTTAATAGTCCGAAAAGTTTCCCTACTAAAATCTTCACAATTTATTAATTCATTTTTCGTACTGAGAATTTGGAGGAAAATATTTATCAACAATTATAATTTGACAACAGCCGTCAGACTGCGACCATAAATAATGTAGAAATGAGGTAGGTACCCAGATAAACGATCAAATATACTCCTGTCAGACAAAAATAAACACAACAAAATATACAAGCTACGAAAGAAATCTAGCGTTCTACGGCGCTCTTATGGCCTAACTACTCTGACCAGACATAAAACTCTATCACCAATATTCACTTAATCCGGGCGCCATTGAAACAGTAAGACTCTAACCTGACCAAAAGAGATTGTTGGCAGGCTCAAGATACATTTATTAATCACAGGGTCGTGAGTCGAATATTGGTGATATAGTTGAAACGCTGGATAGGGACTCGCCGGGAATTTGTAGATTTCAGCTCCTTGGTAGACTCAATCCAACTGGTCCACTTCTCCAGACGTCAACAAGTGATTATGCGGTTAGCGCCAGGAGGATATTATTCCTCGGCGTGGAACCGATTCAGAGCTCCGTTAGCGCCAGGAGGATATTACTCCTCAGCGTGGAACCGATTCAGAGCTCCGTTAGCGCCAGGAGGATATTACTCCTCAGCGTGGAACCGATTCAGAGCTCCGTTAGCGCCAGGAGGATATTACTCCTCAGCGTGGAACCGATTCAGAGCTCCGTTAGCGCCAGGAGGATATTACTCCTCAGCGTGGAACCGATTCAGAGCTCCGTTAGCGCCAGGAGGATATTACTCCTCAGCGTGGAACCGATTCAGAGCTCCGTTAGCGCCAGGAGGATATTACTCCTCAGCGTGGAACCGATTCAGAGCTCCGTTAGCGCCAGGAGGATATTACTCCTCAGCGTGGAACCCTGGAAAGAGACCAGTGTGAATGATAGGAATACAAAAGCGCTACAGCGCCCAGCTATCAGGCGACGGCTCCCCACACGGAGACTTCCGACGAGGGCCCTAGGGTAATTAGGATCTAAGAGTGCCGCAGTCCAATAGACACTGTATAGAAAAGGGAAATACATAGAGAGTATAAAATACACGAAAATAAGAAAGACTAACTACGAACCAATGCTTACCCATGGATTGGGGATAGTAGGGAAGTTTCTTATCAACTACTGCACTTTACAGCAACTAAACATTCAGCTCCATTACAGTACTAAAGGGACTAGCCCATCGCCGCAACTAAAGGTGTGACTTAAAAATTATTGATGCAGAAGATACAACCTCACATTTCAGAGCTCAAACAATGTCTGCCAAAAAAAAACAATCAGCTGCCAGACGAGATTCCAGACCCGAATTTCCGAATTTTTATAGTTTTAGTTTTTAACTGGCTAATCCGCCAGTAGCCAATATGGTCAAGGAGGTAGTACGTTACAGCCTCAAGTGATATGTCATCTACTTTTGATTGGAGATCTTCACGCGTTGTTCCATGTAGACAAAGGTCGTCGGCAAAGTCTATATCTTCTAGGTCGTTTGGTTCCGTCCACTGCATTGGCATACCTCTACGCCTATTGCGTGTCACTCCAAACATCACGTCATCGCAATAACAAGCAGCCCTGTTTTACTCCAGCGGTCACTGGGATGGGTCAGTAAGCTGACCATTGTGAAGTACTCTGCATGTATATTATATCTATAATTTTGTCTGGAATACCTCTGTGTTTCAGTATTCTCCACATACAGGTCCACCTAACTCGATCAAATTTTCGAAGTCAACGAAGAGGGCAAAGACCTCGCATTGCATTTCATTGCATTGCTCCAGGATCATTCTAAGAGGTGTATCTGGTCCGTACATGAGCGCCCTGGTCTGAATCCGGCTTGTTGGTTCCTGAGCTTTGAGTCAACTGCCCCAGCCATTCGCTGCAGGAGAATTTTGCAGAGTATTCTGGAACAAGTTGGTAACAGGTTGATACCTCTTCAGTTACCGCATTGTGATAAGTCACCTTACTTTGCCAGTTTAATGACTAACCCTCTTTCCAGCTTCTCGGTACTTGTCCGGACTCCCAAAATGTATGCTAATAAGTTTTATTTTAACCTACATATTATTATTTTTTAACTTGACTTTGAATTCCCGCCAGATACCGAACATGCTAACACGGCTTAGAGATTTAGCCACAGTTGGTCTAAAAACAGCCATTTAAAAATCATCTAAAATCAGGAAGTTGCTTCCATATTCAGTACAGGGCAGTTCGTACGTAGCATTGAGCTCCAAAGATCTTCAGAGAATCAGCATTTGTTTCTTATAGTTTATGAACAATAACTGTCTCTGAACTGTCTATCCAGTGTATAATTGAGGTGTCAATTAGGAAGATATTCAAGAGAGTTAGATGTTCTTCAGTGCACAACTGCAGCAATCGTTCACCACTTTTATTTGCTCTCGAATCACCATAGAAAGCTTCCCATAAAGGCTACCTCTTTACAGCTCTCATTTTGAGGACCAAAGATGTTGTTTGCCTATGTCTGATATCGAACAACCATATTTCGTTCTCGTTTACAACTATTTTCATCTTTCCGACCTTAAATAATCCTTGCATTTAAATCTCACAATTCCATGTACCACGCGATGAAGATGCGCCGTAGTTGTTAGCTGGAGTTGAGTCTGAACCAGCACCGTAGTTTCCACGTGAATGACGCGCACCATGTTCGGGTGGGTGGCTCTGGGCATTCATAGCAAACTATCTTTATTTGGTTGTACATGTACCAAGATATCAATTTAAATTTCTCTTGGGCAAGAAAGTTGCTTTTTGCACCAGGCTTTTAGAAGCTATTTAACCTCAGGGACTCTCAAGCCTCTTCCTTCCAGTTGCCTTGCACTTAGTCTCGGCGGAGGCATTCCTGTGCCCGCAGATTTTTGTAATAATTTCTACATCCGACATGATAGAAAATATATAGTCAAATTAACACTGTATGTAAGTTCGTTGGTGTTCTGCCGTTTTATTAAACGGCAGAACACCAAGGGCTACATTATTATGTAGCCCTTCCTATTATTTTACCTCACACTCTCTTAAAGTTTTTAAAACGATTACACCATACCAAATGTGTTACTTTACTATATATATTTTATTCTTGTTCAAATTTTTTATCGGCCATAGTGAAAAGTAACTATTGTGCACCTAGGTAAGACGTATGTTCTCAGCAAATTCAATAATATATCACTCATTTCACTCAATGGTGGAAAAAGATTGTAAATCTAATCCCAGTGGCAAAATGTTGCCCAGAAAAATAAACAAAATATACATACAACTTTTGGTCAGCGATGAAAATTACAACGGAAACAAGCTTTTACAGGTACACATTGAAATTACAGTTTTATTACAGGTAATAAAACCGCAAAAAGCTCCATTCCCACTGAAATTGCTATTACGTCCCAGCAAACAGCAATTCACCAAAGCTGCGGGGATGTGCTTTCCACAGGAACATACGATTAAAATGAAAACGTATTTTGTAAATACTTAGGTTGATGGTTTGAATGCTTGTGCATTCAAACCATCAACCTAATGAATAGCAACCTAACGAATAGCATTGTTGTCAATGCTATTCGTATCTATCGTAAATGGCTTGGACGAATAACTTGACGAGTCATTTTTCTAAGGAATTGAGTACAGAATATAGATAAGATAGAATTTAAAGTGAATTTCATTTCAGTACAAAAATATTCGTCAATGTGATATACTATACATATATATATTTTTAGCAGTATTTTTCCTAATTATTTTGTATAAATAAGAGCAGTGTTGGCTTCAAAATATTATAAATAACGTCACAAATCACTATGTTTGCTTTGATCTCAATACAGCAAACGACAGTCCGCGCAAATCCATAGAGGACACCGCAAATACTTATTTAAATAGCGGATTCAATTCAGCTTCTTATCCTCATTGATCGGGGAAATAACCCACAAAATGGCATTCATGGCTCTCAAATATGGCAAATAGTGACACTATTTGCCATATTTGAGAGCTGCGCCACATCGACGACTTTCGGACTGGGCATAACTTGACAGTGGCGCGACCTTCTCCAGGTTTGAGTCATTATTAGATGCAAAACAAAAACCGTTATTAAAAAGCATTTTTTAAGCATCGTCTTTCGCTAAAGTTAGCAACTTGATTGAGGAAAATTTGGACACAAATATATCAAAAAAAAAGTCCATAACAGCTCACACTGCAATATAGCTGGGGCCCAATTCTGTACTGGAGACCCATACATGATGGCATGTTTTTTTAACATATTTTTTTCGGGATTTAGAAAGCGTCTCCATTGGAAGGTTAAGTAGGCGCTTGAAAAATGGCATTAAACCGAATTTGACGTTAAACAGCGTCTTTAAAGATTGTATTTAGTTTCACCTGTCTTGGTGTCTGTTTGTACAGGGGCGGATCCTGCTTTCAATTCAGCGAGGCACATACAGTCGAGATCTGTGAACGCACTCACTCCCCATGGCTATCAACTCGAGTAGAGAGTATCTGACATGACCCGCCTCACGATCCCATGGGTTCTGCTAGGAATGGGGGCGCAAGCCGCTGTGGATATTAGGGAATCCTGTTGGACTACTTTTAAGTCTCTTAATATGAATGTTGGGTTGTCACAACTTTATGTACAACCTCTGGACCCCATGGTGCAAGGCCACACTAATGAAATTGACCGAGCTGCAAGCTACCTTGTTTTTGTCCGAATACTAAAGTATGGCCTGTGGTATGACTGTGTCAGGTCACAACTTTATGTACAACCAAGCGGTGAGCAAGGCCACACAAATGAAATTGATCAAGCAATAGGAATTTCAAATTAATTTATTGCTATAGGTTACTTTCTGTCTGAATACTAAGGTTAGGTTGTAGTAGGTCACAACTTTATGCACAACCTGGAGCAGAGCGAAGCGGAACGGAGCGAGGCGATTGCACATTACAAGGCCAAACTAATGAAATTGACCAAGCAATAGGCATTTCAAATTCCTTGGTTTTTATAGGACACTTTCCGTCCGAATACTAAAGTTAAGTCCACACTTACTAAAAAGTTTCGAAAAACCAAATTTTATAATTTTTTGTTCAGCATTTGAGTAATAAATTTTTCTGAAGTTTACTTTTTATACCTTTCTCTACGATGTGAAATTATTGTTAAATCTTTTTATATATAGGTAGGCTGTATAATAGTAGTGTTATCACATGGCTAACAAGTCAGAACACCAGATCAGATCTTTGTCGAGTAACTCCGGAATAGTTGCATTGAACATCGATGGAATGAGTGGATTGCTCAATCACCATCAACACACTTGCACCATAATATTGGACCACGGACTGATCGACAAAAAGGCACTCGCCGCTGTGCACTCGTTCAAAAATGTAGTTTTAACCCTTTATTTGTGAAGCAATGAAAAAAATGGCCCGTCTTTTTAAATCACATTTCCCGGTAATAAAGTTAAATACCCAATGAAAGGCAACCAACCTTTAACTAAATAGGCAGGTATATACAAATATATATGATACAAACTTCAATGTTGTCCATATTAATGCACAAAGCATTCACACCAGCTATGCTGACCTCCTTGTAACTTTTAGCGATCAGAACATACATGGTATTCTTGTTTCGGAATCTTTTCTTAAACCTTCACTTCCTTCTGCCATGTATGCTCTGCCAGGGTTCAGTCTCTATCGGAACGATAGGACGGGCAAGGCTGATGGCGGTGTAGCCATATACCTACGTGCCGACATTCCATGCAAAGTCATCAGCCAGTCGCCAAGCCTGTACTCTGGTACCGCTGAACACCTGTTCTTGGAGATTTGCTTGCGTCACAATAAAGTCCTCCTGGGTGTCTATTATAGCCCCTCTCTTCGCATTGACTATTTTAGCTCATTTGAAACCCTCCTCAATGATCTGACTCCTCTTTATAGTGACACCCTAATTCTCGGAGACTTTAACACTTGCCTTCTAAAAAATAACGGTCGCTCAGCAAAGCTGAAATCTCTTGTTAGTTCTTTAAACTTACACATCCTTCCCCTGGGTGCCACCCACTTACAACCACACTGCACCCCTTCTCTTCTTGATCTGATGATTACTTCTAACATATCCAAGGTTGCTGTGCATGGCCAACTTAATGCCCCCTTCTGCTATCATGATTTGATTTACCTTTCATTCAAGTTAAGGCCTCCCAAGCGCGCAGCTAAATTCCTTGACATACGTAGCTTCAAGGGCATGGATCTTAACTCCCTTAAATCAGATTCCGCCTCTGTTGACTGGTCCCCTGTCGTTGATAGCGAGGCCGTTGAAGACAAAGTCCGGAACTTTAACTCTATTGTCCTGAGCTTGTTTGATAAGCACGCTCCGGTCAAGAGGGTTAAGGTTAAGCACCTACCTGCGCCGTGGCTTACTGACACCATCAAGGGTCTGATGGCCAAGAGAAACCGTGCCAAGAGGAGATATAAGTTGGTTCCGACTGATGAGAACATTTTAATTTTCAAACGCCTCCGTAATCTTTGCACTCGTATGTGTCGTAATGCCAAACGTCGTCACATCTACGAGTGTATTGAGAGCTATACTCCAGCACAGGTTTGGAAATTCCTGAAGACTCTTGGTGTAGGTAAGTCTCAGGACTTGGCTGCTGGAAATGTCGACCTTAACGGTCTCAACTATTTCTTTGCCATCCCCCCTGTCGTGATGGACCCCCTCGTTAAGGAAGCCACCCTTCGTAACCTACGGTCCAAGACCACAGCCCACAGTTCATCCTTCAACTTTAACCATGTCGGAATCGGCGCAGTAAGGAGGGCAATATTAGCGATCTCTTCAAAGGCCATAGGTGAGGACAAGATCTGTTATCAGATGATAACCACCATCATCGATGAGCTATTACCTACCATCACCCACATAATGAATGTGTCGCATGAACAATCTTGCTTCCCCACTCAATGGAAACAGGCACTTGTGATTCCCCTACCTAAAACGTCCAATCCCGTCGCCTTTAAAGAATTCCGTCCCATATCTATTCTGCCTATCCTCTCCAAAGTCCTGGAATCAATTGATCACATCCAGCTCTCCTCCTACCTTTCCTCAAATAACTTATTAAATCCTCATCAATCAGGTTTCAGGCCGGGTCACAGCACTACCACGGCTCTGCTTAAAGTCACTGACGATATTCAATCGGCTATGGATCAGAAGCAGCTTACGGTCCTTACACTGCTTGATTTCAGTAGCGCCTTCAACTGCGTCTATTTCGATATCCTGGTTGAAATTCTAAAGTCGCTTAAAGTCTCCACGCACTCGGCTCGCTGGTTTGACTCCTACCTGAGAGACCGCCAGCAGCGCATTAAGTCTGAGGAGATCTCCACGGACTGGTGTGAGCTCTCCACGGGTTTCCCGCAGGGTGGTATCCTTTCTCCTCTCCTCTTCTCAGTATTCATAAACTCCATATCTGACGTTCTTAGTTCTTCTTATCATCTCTACGCAGATGACCTCCAAATATATCGGCACTTCTCTCCGTGTGATGTGAAACTGACTGTAGAGGCGTTGAATGCTGACCTCGACAACATCAGGAAATGGGCTATTTCATATGGGCTGCAAGTCAACCCGGGAAAATCTCAAGCCATGATTATGGGTACACGGCATTCGCTTAACTTGCTACAGAATTCGCCCGTCGATCCTGTATTGTATGATGGTACCATAATTAATTACAGTGAGAAAGCTAAGAATCTTGGGGTTATATTTGACAACTTGCTGTCCTGGTCGCCCCATGTTTGTGAGGTCAGCAGACGAGTCTTTGCGTCATTTCACTCCCTCCGAAGATTGCAGTACTTCCTGCCACGGCAGACTAAAATCACTCTTGCTCAGTCCCTTCTACTACCTTTAATAGACTATGCAGATGTTTGTTGGGCCAGCGCGAACGAAGAACAACAGAACAAACTCGAACGACTTCAAAATCTCGGGATTCGGTTTATCTACGGGTTGCGCAAGTATGACCATGTCTCCCAGTATCGCAAGGAGCTGGAGTGGATTCCGATCCGTCTTCGCCGTGATATGCACATTCTCTCCTATCTGTTCAATATTTTGCGAAATCCCCGATACCCCCATATCTACGCCAACGTTTTGACTTTCTTTTCCCCAGGGATAGCAATCCGAGATCCCACACGGTGTCTCTCCTTTCAACTCCTCGGCATAACACTGCCGCTTACGAACACTCGTTTAGGTTAAGGGCAATCCGACTGTGGAACGCACTTCCCTGCGCTATTAGGGAAAGTCCCTCAATTTTCACTTTTAAGAAAAGATTGAAAGTGCATTTCCTTTCTCTTCCGTAAATGGTACCATATTTATGTAGGTATATGTATGATTTATTATAGTTTATGTATGTTCATGCTATACATTTTATTTTATGTAGTGGAAGTATATATATATATATATATATATATATATATATATTTATTTATTTTATTTATTAGATTTTAGGGAAGCCATCGACTAACAACAACTGATTACAAGGCAACTTATAAAACAGAAAGTCACTTATAGGCTACCACTTATAGCTACTTAGTATTATATGCAAAACACGCAAAACACGTAAAACAAAAGTTTGCTGCCAGGGTGGGTGACAAACCTATCTAAGAAAAATATAATGATAAAATAAACGATAAAGGAAATTCGCATGCTCACTACTTACTCGCCTCCAAAGAAGTTCAGAGTTATTCGTCGCCTAATCGTTGCAATACTATCATGATTTATGTCAAAGTCAGTGCTCGGGTCACGGATTAGGTTGTTGAAAGCGGAACAGGCTCGTAACAGGTACGAGTTAGTTCTGTAGTTCCTTGCAGCCTGCGGTACGAGGAATGTGAACTTACGCCTGAGGGTTCTATTAGGTACGTGGAAGTTGATTCGAGATATATATATATATATATATATATATATATTTTATTTTATATTTGGTATAGTTTATATATATTTTGAAAGTAATTTGCGTCCGTATGTATAGTGTTATTGCGAACTAGGACTTTCCTGTATAATTAACTCTCCTGTCCTGCCTAGGTTTGCTGGAAGAAATCTCTTTTTAGAGATAAGCTCGCCTTTGCTTATTACATTACTTTTAATTGTCTGTAACTTTATACTATCTATGCAATAAAGAATAAAGATAAAGATAAAGATAAAGGAATATTTATATTCCAATTTTGTTGGATAGGACAGGTACTAGGCGTTTTCTGAAGAAAAAAAAAACTAAAAAATAATAATGATTTTGGCGACTCCTGGGCCTGTTGAAAAATAAATTAGGTACCTACACCGTTACGAAGCAATAACCGTATAAGTTTGCTTCAGAAACTTTTATATTTCCATCCAATAACTGGAAGCGGTGAGGGGAAAGTTGGCAAGCTGACTTCAGAAATCTTAGTTTTAATATGGACCACATCGGGCTGTTCCATCCGTCGCAAATGTCACAATATTTGGCGTTTGCGGGTTCCAATTTGAATGAAAAATTATCGTTAGAATTGGCGTTAGTCTGCGTCAATTCAAATCAGAATATCTTTGTCTGCTGTCGCGAAAACATCCCTTTTCATCTGTCGTATCGCGCAATAGATGAAATCACTCTCACATCTGTCGTTATGATACAAGTGTGTTTGGCGTTAAACTATTTACCAAGTAAGCCTAACCGAACCAGCAAGAAGCAGTGGGACTTCACGCCGCCGAGCCCAGATCCAGGTTGCGATCGTGAAGAGGTTTGCAGAAGCTAATCAGAGCTGATGTAGCTCTCCAAGCGTGAGTAGCCTGACCCAGGAATGGAGGTAAATGAAGCTCTCATCTCTCCTTGTTGGGCCTAGAAGTCTATACTGCCACACATCAAACTTACCTTTACTAACCCCTTTTAGTTATCGTCATACAGTATATAGCTCACTCCGAGCGTACAGTTATTCCGTTGTGTAGTTTCACCATCCGCGTACTCAGGCACTAACAGTGCTATCCTAAAGTACTATACCGTACAGTAAAGTATAGTAGTATAGTATATAGTAATTGAGAATACAGCCCTAATTGTAACGTAAAACGGTCACATTATAAGTGCACCTCGCGAGAATATCTGCACATAACTGTATCATATATTTTGACCAGGTGCACATATATTTTGACCATGTTGACCCTTCCTTACGTAGTTTAGCCATCTTTATTAATCTGTTGTTCAACTTTTAATTAGTTAGCTCGGGGAGAGCGCAATGTTTTAAAAGGACAGCTGGTATAATTGCAAGCTACGAGTGTTTGCTTACGGTGTTCGTAGTATTTAATTAGGACGCTACAAAGCGATATTTCGTAGGTATTTAAAAGTTATGCGGAGGTGTGCTAAAAAAAATATGTTGAATTTAGTTGGGCATCAGGAGTCCCTACCCCGAACTAAAATTCCTTCCTCTATATAACATAGACATTATTAGGTATTTACTACTGATATTAATAACCCACATGTCCAAGTACTCGCACCTACTGTAAATGCGAGGCAACATTATTCATGTCCAACTACACGCACCTACTTCAAATGCGAGGCAACACTATTCTTTAAATAATTTGACAACTCCATCTAGCACGTCCCGCGCGACTCTGTCGCACATTTTATTGCGAGCGGTTGGTGTGGAGGTGCGGAGCGCGATCCAAACGACATCTTTGGAGCGCGCGCCCCGTGCATTCAGCAATCCACCAGTAGTCGATTTTTCGTGAATACAGAAACGCACGCGCCAAATGGCAAAGGTGCCTAGTCATTTAGCGCGCGTTGTGGACGGTTGTGTGGTATGTGGATCGCGGTATCAGAATTCGAAAATATTTTGTTTAGTCGTTTACTTATTTATATCCCTTTACTGTATTTTCGTCTTTTATTTTTCGTAAATAATTTAGAATACACATACCACGGCCCCAAGTTCCCGGAGCCTCCAGCGGCGACGCCGGCGATGACGGTAGCCACACTAGCCGTGGAGGCAGGGGTGCTAAGAATCCCCGGGCGAGATCGCCTTCCCATCATACAACTACCGCAAGCTCCGAAACTTTAAACATTTTGACCTACAATGCCCGAAAACTTATGGCAGAAAAGCGTATAGTTGAGTTGGAACACGGTCTCAAAGAAGTCAAATGGGACCTCGTAGGCCTCGCCGTAGTCAGAAGACTCGGAGAAACAACTACTGGAAGGAAAGATGCTATTTTCTACCACTTCGGCGCCACCTGTCGAATGGAGTGGGCTTCCTGGTGGCGAAGAAGTGGGAGAACAACAAACATAAATATTTACATACAGGCACATACACTCTAGGATACCCTGTGTCGTGGAAACAGCGACCTCACACACATATAAACACCTAAGACCTGGGGGGTTTTTTTTTACCCCCAGCCGGGGATCGAACCCGGACCTCTCGCATGGTAGGCAGAGCCACAACCGCTGCACCACAGAGGTCGTCAATATAATCGGATTAACCCCTCCATTGCAATTGCTGACTTTAGTTACCAGTTTTTTTTTTTCGTAGATTGCACTTGGTAACTCTAGTTACCATAGGTTTTGAGTGACGTCAAAGTGACAAAAACATGCTAATTCTTTTACACCAGTCACTTTGTCCGTATGGACTGTATTCTATTTCTTTCTCAGTGAACTGATCTTTATTTTTTGATGAGACATCACTACATTCCACGAATGGAAGGACTGAAAAAAAAAACTCAGTCGCATGAACTCGCATGACCTCGCGTGATTGTGTTCGACAATTGTGATAAAAATTGTGTGTGTCGAAATGCATGTTTATTATTTTTTCATGTGTAAATGTAATATAGGAATCTTTTAAACATATAAAAAACATAGGTTGTCGATTTACTTTTTTAATTAAAATTTTTAATATTGACCTTAGTCCATTTTTCGCTCAAAGTCTGTGTTTGTTAAAAATCAACAACGCCAGTCCATTATAACGATTTGTTTACGATATATGACAAAAACAAAACTTCGAGCAGTATCTTAAGAACCCAAGTCATAGATAATGTTTTTCTAAGGCGACCCGCCGCGCCACGCCGCGAGCGGCGATAACCGAGTAGGTAGTTGCAATCGACAGATGTTTTCGCGCGCGCGCGAAAGCAGTTTAGCTGTTAATTAACTATTCGGAGAGGGTAGCTATCTGGATGTGTGGGCTTGAACTGGGGAGGCCTTTGCCCAGCAGTGGGACACTGTTATAGGCTAACTAAAAAAAATATATGCGTCATCCCGGCTACGGCAATTTGTCGCCGTCGTCGCCGTTGTTGTACACCTGACTGACTCCATACCGAGACAGAGTCTGACTGATGGACCATGTATGGATCAGTTGATCAGCCCAACCAGATTGCAGAATCAAGCAAGAATAGACCATGTAAAAATGAAAGGTACCAAACTGAGAAAACCATTTCGAGATAATTGTCTTTCTAACTTAATTCTGTTATTCCCATCAAAAAATATTACAGGATACTGAAATTTCCGTAAAAAACATAATATACTTCATTTGTCCTCTACGGCATAGTTTGTTCAAATTCCCTTCGCCGTTCAATTGGCTGTTCTATAAAACTGACAAGTATCCCTGTCAGTCGATAACGCAGATGTCAGACGGAACGTAATAGTAGTTTATGTGACTGCTACATAATGGAGGGCATTAAAACTCGAGTTTCATAATAATATCACTCGAGAGTTTTAATGCCTAATTATGTACAGTTACATACACTAGTTTATCTACACACATATCATAAGCTCTCTTTGATGTGTTCAGGAACCGTAAGTTTGACCGGCATTGTGGCTGTGCAGTTGTTTAGCTTGTTCTGTAGTAACAACTTCATGCAGGCGGGCGTCGGCGTTCGAAATTTAAATGTCAGTACCAACTTCATAGACAAACTAGGGGCGGCACGCAGTCGGGCGTCGGCGTTCAAATTTGAATGTCATAATATGTAAAAAAAACTACACATTATGGTCATAATGTGTAATTTTTCAGATAAGAAATGAGTTTTTACCAAATAGTTTTACATTATGCTGATCGTAACGTGCGGTTTTTGTACGCATTAAAGAGGGTTTATGATACGTGTGTAGATAAACAAATGTTGTTATTTTTTTAATAGTTTTATAATCGGAAACAACCAGCCTCAAACAACCATTCCAAAACTGTGAGCAAGTGACATCACGAGGAGTGTTATTTTAAAAATTATTTAAAAAATTATTAGACACCTTATAATCGAAATATTTAAATTAGTTTTTTAGAATAAGCTAAAATTTCATAAAATAAAATAATGTTGGATCAGACATAGGATCCACAATTCTGGATCACGGATCACGGGATCGTTTGGTGTAGACCCAGCTAGTGAGTCGCCAATTTTGTCAGTTAGCGAAAAAATGCACGAAAAACACCAGTCGTACGGGACATGCTACAGCAGGGACTACTACTTTTTACTTTGATAACTCCCTATAAAATTAAAGTTAAAAACAAAACAAATAGGGTGGTTATGAACTAATAGGGATTTCTCAAAGGTGTTCCGAGAATAGTGTTGACTCGCGTTTGAAGTAGTGGGCCTAAGTAGTTGTGAACAACATGACTATAATTTTCATTTATACGTGATTTACATTACAACTAAACATAACCATTTACATACAGGCACATACATTGCTTCTGGCCCCACACTAGGATACCCTGAGTCGTGGGAACCAGAAACAGCGACGTCACACACATCAGGATGTTGCAGGTGCAACCTTTTTTATACCTTTATGCCATTTATGTCATTTTCTATATATTATTCTATCGTTTTTTATAGTTGTCATTATATTTTGCTTGCTGCTTTGATACGTGTTTTTCTTGGATTTACTATTTTTGCTTCCGAAGCTATCGAAGACTTTTTCATTTTATAAACATCCAAGATCTGGGGGTTTTTTTTCACCCCCGGCCGGGGATCGAACCCGGGACCTCTCGCATAGTAGGCAGAGTCACAACCACTGCACCACAGAGGTCGTCTTCAACAATCAACAGTTTTTATGTTTTTGGTTACCAACTGAAGCGCGAATAACATAGGAAAGTTTGTATTACGTTTTGCTCTCCTACGCTACGATTTCATGAGATAGTAAAATAGTAACCAAACGTTCGGAACTAGCAAATGTGTTATTTGCCTTTTTATATCTATGTACCATGAGAATTCGATTAGAAAAGCTAGGTACAAGTAGTATAACTTGGGTATAACTCTTACCTAGTTACCTGCAACAGTACAGACTGCTGGTGGAAATAGAGCGCATACAATGCCTAGCCAATGAATAAAATTACCATTCTAGGAAACAGCTAACGGTTTTACTTTATAGTAAAAGGTTTTACATTTTTGTGAAAGTCTTAGGCCCGGATGCCCAGAAACTCATCAAAGTATGACATACACTCAAAGGAAATACTGTCACTATGCCTCGCTAGGGAAATGTCATAAATATTTGACTTAACATTTAAGCTGCACTTTATTAAAGCATCAGTTTGTGTGTTCGGCCATATTTACCGCAAACATGCGCATACACCCTGTAAGGTAAGATAGGGTGGGTAGGAAAGGAACTAAGTAAGCACCTCAAGAAGCGAATACCGAACCAGCCAGCCCCAAAATTAGAAGCTCATAAGAGGGCTAATTTTGCAATGAGGTTTGACTGTGCTTTCAATCCTTTGTTCGCATTCCCCCCCTTAGAGCTCGCCACCGGGGTGCTGGATGACACTAAGTTGTAGCATCTGCCACCCCTGAGGGGGCCGATGGGAACAATAGTAATTTATGTGACTGATACATAATACAGGGCATCAAAACTCGAGAGTGGGTTTATTCATAATAATTCACTCGAGAGTTTTAATGCCTAATTATGTACAGTTACATACACTAGTTTATTTTCACACATATCATAAGCTCTATTTGATGTGTTCAGGAACCGCATGTTCGACCGGCATTGTGGCAGTAATTATTGCTCTACACTTGTTTAGCTTGTTCAGTAGTACTAATTTCACAGACAAACTAGGGGCGGCACGCAGGCGGGCAACGGCGTTCGAAATTTGAATGTTATAACATGTCGAAATATTGATATATTATGGTCATGTATCAATATTCAGATAAGAAATGAGTTTTTACAAAGTAGTAATTCATTATACTGGTCGTAACGTGCGGTTTTTGGACGCAGTAAAGAGGGTTTATGATGCGTGGGTAGATAAAAAAATATTCGGTCATCGTTACTTATTAGTGTTATATGCCCCCTCCACAATTGGTAGTCGATACTCATATCCATTTTTATTTTCATGTTTTATGACATTGTAAAATTATTAATTACCTACTTACAACCTATTCGATGAAAACTTCAAACTAATATCGTTTTCGGTTTTTTACACACACTTAAAAAAACACGGGAAAAATGCATAATGTTATGAGTGTTAAATTAGTTTTATATATACCTATTCAAACTCTTTGACTGTTGGATTTTTAAAAGAAATACTGTTCTTGTCACGATTGATAATAAAACAACGTATATTTTTCATGTGTATTTTTTTTGTCCAAAACTTAGCGGTGCGCGCGTGCAACTGCAATAACAATGGCGGAACAGCAAGCTAGCGGACTCTCAAGTTCTTAATTCGATTTTTTATATCAATAGAAACAATGGTAAATTGCTTTTACGTTCTGGCCATCAATATGTTGTCAAAAAGCAATACAAAACTACTAGTCTCTTGGTATTGGAGTGGTATGAGAGGAGTCCTCGGGCAGAAGAAAAAAATTGTGTCGTGTTATATTAAGAATGAAGGTAAGTTTATTTTTTTTGTTTAGTTTATCTATTGATGAATTATAATAAATTGTATTACTTCACTTTAATAATAAACCTGATACATAACTGGTAGGTAGTAAAATCCCTCGAACATTATAACGTGAAAGTTTGCGAAGATTCTCTAACGACAGCTAACGCCATCTAGGCCATAAGCCTAGTACTACTATTTTCTAGAACCAAATGCCTTACATATGCGCTCCCGCGCTCCTTTCCAAATTCTTTCATAGTACGGCTTATGAGATCTACAAAGTAGGTAATATTTAAAGAGCTCTACATATGCAAACGAAGTCGCAACCGGCCGGATATTTACTCACGTCATTGTGTGTTTTTCTTACAGGAGGAAAATATTATAGATGAAAGGCACCATACCTGTGTACCAGATTTCGCCAAAAACGAGAGTGCAATAATAAAGGTCAATATTAGAAAAACCAAACTTTCCATTTCAAGACAGACTTTGAAAATGCTGCGAATAATATAAAATAAAAAAAGGATAAGAAATCTATTTTTATTGATGAATTCTTTCAGGACGCTTAATTAGAGTGATTAGATCAAAAAATTACAGTCGGCCACTTTTTGGAAATGGTGCCTACTGGGCCACTATACACGGTGCTATCGATTGCTTCGACACAAGCGACGGATTATTCATTAAAAAGGTATTTATTGTACCTACATGTTTTGAAAAGCCATAAGAGCCATGGCTCACAGTGCCATGGCTCACAGTAGCCATGGCTCACAGTTAATTATTAGTAAGACAACTGTAAACATAACACAACACAAAGGGGTTGTTTTTAGTCCGTATACCAACGAGCTGATGCCCACTCAATATGTGGGGACCCGGACATAGCAGGGAGGTCTGACTCCTGGGCATGGGTAATTCCATTTTTTCCCCTCCAACAAAAAAAAAAGCCATAAGGTACTAACTTATACTAGTCGATTATTAAACTTACTTTTATAGCTAAAGATATCCAGCGATGTTTTTTTTAATTTCTGGTGGTAAAGTTATTCAAGATCGAGAATCGACCCCTTTAATACAAATGAAGGGGGCAGACGAAACTAAATAAGTTATTCTCTAGCGGGGGCAGACGCTACTACCCGGTGGCGAGCTCTAAGGGGGGGAATGGGAACAAAGGCTTTCAAAGTATAAGTTTAGCTTCTAACTAACGGGTTGGTACGATAGGGCAATAAGTTCTCTTTGAATAATCAAGGCTTACGGTATCTAACTCATAATTTGTTGCATTTTGTGACTGGTAGTTTTGTTGGTAATGGTTAGATGTATATGCCTGACGACCCGAATAGCGGCAGTGACCCTGCCTAAGAAGCCAAGGGTCCCGGGTTCGGGTCCCGGTGGGGGCAAATATTTATATGATGAGAACGGATGTTTGTACCCAATGCATGGTTGTTTATCTATCTTAGTATAATATTTATCAATATAAGTATGTGTATCGTTGTCTAGTACCCAAAATATAGGGAATCCTAGTTTGTTGCTAGATAAAATTATTATTATTATATTGTAAGTCGAACTAATATTAAAGTACTTATCTGTGGTATAACATATATCAAGTTCTCATTACTCAGCAAGTGAGGGGCCGACTGTTTCGCGTGCTTGGTTTTAGTATTGTATGAGGTCACTCGGGACATCTCATTGTATCAGATCAGTGCATTTTTTTAGATCTTTCTGTCTATGTTTTTCTGCCTACGCTGTAATTAGATAACACGGAGCTTCTAATGGCATCCGCTTGTACGTCAGGGTTGTCAAAAATTTAGATTCCAGGTTTTGTACGGGAAAAGGCGTGATGTAGCGTGTTTTTTTTATAGAAGTTATTATATTTCGTAGTGTTTTAGAATTTAAGCTAATAGGTAGTAACCCTTTCACTTCTCCGGTGGCCAGAAAAGAAAAAAATATGACATAACAATTAAGACAAGTTTTATGTCGTTGCCCAACAAATGCCCACAACAGAATCTTCATTACTTTAGTGACGTATGTCAAAAATATTTCAATTTTAGGTTCTCTGCGACTCAGCAGGTGAATATTTAGGAAAATATTGTATTTTACCTAGATATTGAAATGTAATGTTGAAGTGAATTATTTTATTAGTCGTGGTAAATGTCGAATTGAAAAAATTATAATATCGACTCAAATAAATAAAATTAAAATATACCGACAGGGATACAGGTTTATCGACCTATCTATATATTTGGATAGTGCTAGCATGCGTAAAAAACTAACAATTGTTATGTACTATGAAACACCCTACCCAATAAAACACCGTTTACAAAAAATCTGGATTTGTAAGGATTTTTAAACTTTTTGAAACTTTTGAACCACTGCTTAATTTTAGTGTAGACGCAGACATATTATATTTTGTTTGTTTCTTAGTCTAGGATCAATATTTCACCTCGCACACGAAATTGGCTATTGCTATATATTATAAGACGATCGAAACCATTTACCTAAGGTAGTGTCTAGCTGATAGTGTCACAAAAAGAAAATAAGAAAATCAAGTAAGTACTTTTAACCATTTATTAATAATCATTTTTAATGATAAAAAATATGTAGATAACAAGATAGGAATAATAATATGCAGGTTTAATAGTAGTTTATGTGACTGCTACATAATGGAGGGCATTAATACTCGAGAGTGGGTTTATGAAACGAGCCGAAGGCGAGTTTCATAATAATATCACTCGAGAGTTTTAATGCCTAATTAGGTTTGCATAGTTACATACACTAGTTTATCTACACACATATCATAAGCTCTCTTTGATGTGTTCAGGAACCGCATGTTTGACCGGCATTGTGGCCCTGCAGTTGTTTAGCTTGTTCTGTAGTACCAACTTCACAGACAAACTAGGGGCAGCACACAGGCGGGCGTTGGCGTTCGAAATTTGAATGTCATAATATGTAGAAAAATTACACATTATGGTCATAATGTTTAATTTTTCAGATAAGAAATGAGTTTTTACTAAGTAGTTTAACAATATGCTGATCGTAACGTGCGGTTTTTGTACGCAGTAAAGAGGGTTTATGATACGTGTGTAGATAAAAATATTAAATCTTCAAAAAACAGAGTTTGACAGGACTGTCCTGTCCTGTCAAACTATCTTTAAAAAAAATACTGTTTAATGTGACGACCCTAGGAGGCCGCCATTCGAAACACAATTACAAGCAGAGTGGCCGAAATTAGCGACATTCGGACTTTTTGGACATTTTTTTTTATTAATGTTAAAATATAAAGGAAGTATCGATGAAAAATACGTCAAATAGTACGATTTTCTAAAGTTGAAAATTGCGTTAGGTGGCTGCAGATACCCACAATCGCCTACGCGTTATTTCCGTTTAGCCAACCGACGAATAAAGATAAAGTAGGTACCTAATGAAAGGCTTTCTGGGTGATTATGTGAGCCATTGCATCCTGTTTGGGAATAATCGTGAAGATGTGTAATTTGTGTATCTATTCTAAGTATTTGTTTTTGAGGCTTTGGGTAGGTTTCCAATATTCTCACCAAAGTTCAGTGTCATAAGCCGTTTAGCGTTCCGGCAGGATTCCGGGTAAATAGGTAATTTACCCGGAATACCTCCTTCAAGGCGTCTCGACTCGGCGGGTAGCGCGCGGGTAGCGAGAATACCTATACATACATAGTAGGTAGGTAGGTACCTATATGGCCTGTAGGCTCTTTATTAATCTGTGCTTTAGGTGAGGATATTGGTGTGTATCTGTCACCGTAAGATTGTCAAAACAGTTAGTTTATTAACTAACGCGTTAGATTGTAAACTATCGGCTAATTGTAAACCAGACGCACAGGGTTTAGAATTTACGTTTCTTTTGTCCTTACATGTCAACCTAACACGATGACTATTCGGGGGTTTCGCTGCGCTCGCCCCCTCTAGTCTTCACATACATAAGCTACCACAGTGTTTGCCCTGGTATTTCGTTTGCAATTCAAGTTTAAACCAATTCACAATTTAACGGTTTTATTATAAACTAACGCGTCATATCGTGAGCAGTACTGTGCAGTTACTAATTTATCGATAGTTTGTAATCTAACGAGAAAAAAACGTTAGATTAAAACATACGGTTTTGACAATCTTATGGTGACATATCTATAAAACTTTAAGGTTCAAGTTTACACCATTTTAAGTTTTGAAATGCATAGTGTAGTCTGTGGTGTAGTGTAGGGTGAGGGGACGTCTGGGGCCATCACCATCAATTCTATTTAGTCGCTTTTCGGGACGGTTGAATGCCTAAAGCGAGTTATCAAGACGTACTGATAGAACAGTGTCAGTAAGTATCGGATATAGGTATATATATAACTAGAACAATGCACAGATGAAATCATTGCCAAGCTATTAAAAACTCAACTCAAGCTTTTGATATGGAGTTGTCAAGCTAAGAGAATAGTTGACTCGCGTTTGAAGTAGTGGGCCTTAGTGACTGATACTAGTGAAGGACCCAATTCCGCCAGCACAGTGATCGCTCAGTGACGATGAAGCGACGGCGACGGTCAACTTTAGGTAGGAGAATCTTTTTTTAGGTGATTAATGGTAGAAATTAATGTTGTTGCTAATCATATAAATTAGTTATAAAAAACGACAGATAAATATATGACAACTAAAGTTGACCGTCGTCGTCGCGTCATTGTCACTGAGCGGTCGTTGCCTACCGGAATTGGGCGCCAGACATATTCTTTGATTGTTGCTTCGTAGTCAGATAACAATTACTTTGATAGTTACTTCGAAGTGGCCACACTGCAAGCGACGCGCCTATAGGTGATAAGCTGGCGCGCTTATACGTGATGATAAGTAATTCACTAGGCGAGTTTTTTTCTGTTTATTTGGGTCATAAAACAGTTGTACAATAAGGGATTACTTATAACTATAGTAGGTAAGATACACATTGATAATTGTGCAACCAGCACCGATAACCACGTAACTATTACTATTAAGTATTAGCTTTACAGTTTCTCACGCTACACTTTGTTGACGGCAAGTACACAATAATATCTAGAATAGGCAGTGAAAAATGAAAAATAGTTATGGATTAATTAAGATAGTTATAGTTTTAGATACTATTAGAAACCCCAACGCGCGAGTTGCGCAGCTTACCTCTTAGGCTAGGCTCGCGCAGTGTGGCCTTAGCCTAAAAGATGCCGTGCTATTTGTCGACAGTAGGTACACATGAGAAACTGGCACAGACGTTACATGCGTGCGTGACGCTCAGTCTAAACCACCCCAAAGCATATACATACTAAAAGCCCCACAAATTGGATTCCGGAGCTTCAGCCGTTGTTTTGCCTCTGTTGGACGTTTGTCGCAAATGGCAAATGTAACGAATTTTGGTTTCCATATTTAATCAAAGCATTATGGAATGCCGTTACATAAAAATATGCTTTATTTTTGACTATGTGGTCTAACCGCGTGTTGGGTAGGTATTATTTTGCAAGTACGTAACTGTAATCAGATCATTTGATAGATTTTAGCGAGCTGAATCCATCATCGTCAGATTTATTTTTACAAGAAGAAAAATGGAATGAAGTCTCCTATCAAGTATCAAGTAACCTAAACTATCAAGTAATCTAAATTGTTTGGCATCCCACTGCTGGGAATAGGTATCCCAACATCGATCCCACAATGTCCCTAACGGAGCTATCGCTCTTCTCTTTGACAGAAAGTTATCGAGGTCATTCCGCCGTCATTTGTGTAATTAATAATTATCTTTAGGTAATTGGTAATTATCTTGTGAGCGAATATGCAAGCTGTTACCAAGTGAGCCTATACTCTCTGCTAGTCTTATGCCGCGGCATTAGTACTTTTTTCAGAAACAACTAATACTAGAGATAAGCTTGACTGTAAATAACTTTTCCGCCTTGTAACCTCAAAATAGCACATTCGCCGCTTGATTTTGGGTTCTCAGGCGGAAAAAATATTGTTGCGCCGGTAGGTTAGGTCAAAAAACTTTGAACGTCAATTTCAGTGCTGTAGAGGCGTTTTCAGCAGGCTGAAAAGTCATTTCAGGCCGTTTCAGAAGTTACTCTATCACATATCTAAAGATCGAAATTTCACCCAAGTTGCCGTCGTTTTCAGGCGCCTGAAACATGTTTTCAGTCCGTTTCAGGGCACCCTCTATCAGATGACGCCATAACCTGAAAACCCGTTTTCAGGCGTTTTCAGGAACCCTTATGGGCCTCTGAAGCAGAAATCGTTATATGGCGAAATATCCGGTAGGAGTGACAGAGATAGCACTACTAGAAAGAGATAGCTATACTCGGAACATTCGAGAAGTGTGTGACAGAGATAGCACTACTAGAAAGAGATAGCTATACTCCGAAAAGGACTAGAAGGGAGTGACAGAGAGAGTGCACCATTAGAGAGAGACATATATGGTCTCGAATGTTCTCGGCCCGCACGCTGGTCCTTACTAGAATATTCGCGATATGTGTGGACAATGTGTCCAGAGCGGCT
This sequence comes from Argyresthia goedartella, assembly GCA_949825045.1. Lineage (NCBI taxonomy): Eukaryota > Metazoa > Arthropoda > Insecta > Lepidoptera > Argyresthiidae > Argyresthia > Argyresthia goedartella. Next base: position 11,353,462 of record OX463821.1, on the reverse strand, counting down.
CCGCGGGATATAAAAGGCGTCGACGGCCGGCGCGAGTTGAGATTGTTTCGACCGTCGCGCACACGGATCTCCGCTTCGCCGTCCCGCTGCAGTTCACCCGCCGCTTCGTGCGAAGCGGACGTGTGTAACACGCGCCCGTGCGCGCCGCGATCGCGATACCCGCGCCGCGAGTGTTCACGGAGGGGATTACCACATCGGGACGGACGCCGGCTCTGCCTAAGGTCGTGCCTGGTGTGTAACCCTTTCCGGACGCCAGCTCGTCCATAGCCCGCTGCTATGGACGAGCCCAAAAGCCCTTTTCAGGGCTACAGTGCTACTAGTGACAGTGACAATGATAGTGCAAGTGCAGTTGTGACCGCGAGCCCACCGCTGGGTGAAACCCCGCGCCGGCATCGCGCGCAACGATCAACTTCGATGGACCGCCTGCTCCCTATCTCCACGTCGACGGAGTACGGGTCGCCCGTGGTGCGGCGTCCTATGTCCCCGAGGGCAGAGCTTGAGCTGGACGAATTATATTTAATTCGGGCCGCTCAAGCCAACCTGTTTTCGGCGGGCCTTCTTCGTGCCATGGAGGCATACGTCGCCGCAAGCCGCGCTGCCCTGTCGGGCAAGCCCACGGCTTGTATCGGCGCCGAGCTCCTCGACGCGCAATTAGTGGAGCAGGCGAAAATGCAGCCTTTGGTGCTGCCACCAACCCGCGGGACGAGGCGCCCGCGTAGCAAAAGCCCGAGCGACGAGCTGCGTCTCCGAGGAGATGGAAAGCGAGTCCAGCTTGCGGACTCGCCGACCCCGCCACCGACGAACCAGCCGCCGCCGAGGAAGACGGGCCTCGACATGCCGTCGCTGTCGCCCTGGACGGGCGCGCTTCAGGCACCCGCCCCCGCCCACGAACCGACCGCCGCGAGTGAAAGAGACAGTGAGAGCGCTTCAACACTGGAAAAGAAAGGTACGAGTGTTTTACATACTAAGTGCTCTCCCACAGTGTCGTTTGCCGCGGCGGCCGCGACCGCAATTCCCGTGTCTGGGGCACCGCGCCCCAGCACCGCGACCCCCCCCCGACCAGTGAGGCACCCGGTGCCGCCAACCGCGCGTCCGCCCGCCCCGTCGGCGACCACGTCGCGAGTGCCCGCCCGCCCCACGCGCTCCGCCGCTGCGCCCGCGATAGTGCCCGCCCGCCCTACGCGCCCCGCCGTCGCGCCCGCGAACCCGCCCACCGCCGCGACTGTGCCCGCCCGCCCTACGCGCCCCGCCGCTACGCCTGCGAACCCGCACGCCACGGCACCCGCGATAGGGCCCACCCGCCCAATGCCGCCCGCCCGCCCAACGCCGCCTGCCACTGCCGCCGGTCAAACCGCAGCCGCGATTGCCACCGCCACCGCCGCCCCGTCGGGAGGCGCTGCGCCACAGCAGCCCCGCCAGCAGCGCTATCCGCCCCTTATTGTGGAGGTCCTACCCAACTGGGCCGACCACTTCAGGGCGATAGCCAGCGAGCTCGGCCGGGCTCCCAGCGCGCGCGCCTACCAAAAGGGTGTGCGCTTCACCCCCACGGCCGACGACGAGTACCGGCTTGTACAGCGCTATCTGTGCAGGCTGGAGAAGGACCACGGAGTTCGGTGGTTCTCCTACTCGCTGCCGGCCGACAAGACCCAGAAGGTGGCGATCCGCGGGCTGCCTTCAAACACCACGCCGGAAGAGATCGTCGCGGCACTTGCGGAACTCGGTGTGGAGGCCGAGTACTGCAAGCAGATCCGGGCGCGCAAGGGGCGCCCCGGTTGCATCTTCTTCGCCAGCCTGAAGAAGAATCCCGACCGTGCCCCCGGCGCTGTGTACGAGATCACGGAGCTCTTGTACATGCCGGGGGTGAAGATCGAGGCCTGGCGCTCGAAGCAGGGCCCGGCCCAGTGCCACAGGTGCCAGCAATTCCGGCACTCGTCGCATATGTGCCACCGCCCCCTAGCGTGCGTACGTTGCGGCGGTCCCCACTCGGCGCGGGAATGCCCCCGCCCGAAAGACCAGCCGCCGACGTGCGCCAACTGCGGTGGACCGCACACGGCAAACAATGCGACGTGCCCCGTGTTCCGCCAGGAGGCGCGGAACAAGAAGGCCGGCACTGTGGCGCTCACCAACGCGCCCGGGCCCAAGAAGGTGCAGCCTCCCCCTCTGCCTCGTCCCGATCTGCAGGAACCAACGGCGCCCGCCTCGCTTATGGCGCAGGCGAACGACGGAGCCCCCAGGCAGAAGACGAAGCGGGGGGGGAAGAAGAAGAAGAAGGCGACGGCTCCACCTGCCGCCGGCGCCGCGGCGGCTACTCTCGCCGCCAGCGAGACTGCGGCCGCCGCTGGCGCCGCCACTCCGGCTGCGGCGATAGGGCAGCAGGACTTGGGGCACCTCACAGCCCTGCTCGCCCTCCTCAGCGACCCCACTGCCCTGGGCAGACTCACCGCTCTGCTCCGCAATGCATGAGCCGCTCAGGGTCGTCCACTGGAACGCGCAGTCGCTGACAGGGAAGAAGCGGCTGCTCCACGTGTTCCTGAGGGACTACCGCGTCGACGTGATGCTCATCAGCGAGACATTCCTAGCCGGAAGCGACAAGCTGTCGCTGCCCGGCTACTTCGTCTATCGCAAGGACGAGAAGTCCACCAGCGGCCGGGCCTTTCGAGGCTTGGCAGTCATCGTCGGCAGGAAGATCGTCCACCAGCTCGTTGACGCCCAGGAGTATACATATATACATCCCTGTATGCTTTGGGCGTCGACCTCCAGGTCGCCGGCCAGGTGCTGCGACTCTACGCCGCCTACAAGCCCCCCAGTACACCAATCCGCACCGCTGAGCTACGGGGGTTGCTACAGTCGCCGCATCCGACACTCGTCGCTGGCGACCTCAACGCCAAGCACACCGTCTGGAACTCCACCAGGGTGTGCCCAGCTGGACGCGCCATCCTTGCCGACTCCGTGAGCCACAACTACGATGTCATCGGTCCCGACGAGCCCACCCACTTCGATTCGCGGGCCGGTTGGGACACCATCGACGTCGCAGTCGTCAGAGGTCTCCGGACTCCGCCGAGCCAGGAGGTTCTCCCTGACCTCCCATCGGACCACAGGCCAGTACTTCTCGTCCTGGCGGACCTGCCCACCCGGGTCTCTCCGCCAGCATCACGCCGACGCTACCAGTGGGGCGCCTTCACCGCCGCCCTCGACCAGTCTTCGACCACATGTCCAGTCAACCAGCCGGAAGACGTTGACTGCCTGGCATCGCTGCTAACAACCCAGATCCGAGACGCGCTCGACCTATCATCGCACACCGTAGCTCGCGGGGGGAAGCCCAATCCTCTTCCTGCTGAGCTACGCGCACTCATCCGCGATAAGCGCGCTCTCCGGAAGCAGTGGCAGCAAACCCGCTGCCCAACGATGAAGACCAGGCTCAACGCCATGACGGCAGAGCTGAAGCGCCGACTTGATCTCCACGCCGAAGAATCTTGGGAACGCCACGTCGAGTCCATGGGCGACCACGTCCCCTCCGTGCATCGCCTATGCCGGGATTTGTCGACTACTCCAACTCCCGTCCGACCAATCCTGGGCAGCGACGGCCTACCAAGATTTCGAGCCCAAGACCGTGCGGAGATCTTCGCCGAATGCCTCGAGAAGCAGTTCAAGCCGAACCCTACGGAAGATGTGGAGCACGTTGCAGCAGTCGAGAGACACCTGCGAGAGTACTTCGCCTCGCCGATAGCTCCCGAAGAGGACCCAACCGTCGTCACGCCCGGCCAGATCATGCGTGCATTCAGACGTACCAAGCCCAGGAAAGCCCCGGGCGCAGACCGCATACCTAACATGGCGCTGCTACATTTGCCGCCACGTACTGTGGCGGCCGTTACGCGCCTGTTTAACGGTATCTTGCGCACGGGCCACTTCCCAACCCAATGGAAGGAGGGCTTGGTCATCATGTTGCCCAAGCCGGGCAAGGACTCCAAGCTGCCTGAGAGCTATCGGCCGATAACTCTACTGAGTACCATCTCAAAGGTGTTTGAGAAACTCCTGCTGGCGAAGCTACTGCCCCACATCCAGCCGCGCCCAGAACAGTTCGGCTTCAGGCCCGAGCATTCTACGACGCTTCAGCTCACCAGAGTACTGAATGACATGACGGTTTGTTTAAACAAGAAGGAATACACTGTCGCAGTACTCCTGGACATGGAGAAGGCGTTTGACAGAGTATGGCACGAGGGGTTGCTGTACAAATTGTCGACGTCTCCAGCCCCAAGAAGACTGGTCCAGATCATCGCCTCCTTCCTGAAGAATCGCCGCTTCCGAGTGATGGTGGAAGACGCCGTCTCCGAGGAACACCCCGTTGCAGCCGGCGTCCCTCAGGGGTCCTGCCTGTCTCCAGCCTGTTACTCCCAATATACGGACGACATCCCCGTCGGGCCGGGTGCCCAGCTGGCACTCTTCGCCGACGACGCTGCCTACTACGCGTCGTCGATCCAGGCACGGCACGCTGCCGTCAAACTGCAGCGCACCCTGGACATCTTGCCCGACTGGCTCGCCAAGTGGCGGTTGTCCGTCAACGTTGGGAAGACGCAGGCGCTCATCACAGGCCAGTCCCCCCTTCCACCACCACTCCAGCTCCAAGGACAGGACATCGCGTGGTCTCCGCAGGTGAAGTACCTGGGAGTGACCATCGATCGCCGGCTCACCATGAAGCAACATGTCGACAACGTCGTCAACCAGGTCAAGGTGGCACGCGCCAAGCTGCGTCCACTTCTCGACTCCAGCCTCCCTCTGAGGGCGAAGCTCGGGATCTACAAGTGCTACGTGAGATCCCGCCTCACCTACGCGGCCCCGGCATGGTACGCCCTGTGCTCGGAGACGAACAAACGGAGACTCCGAGCCCAAGAGAACCTCTCTTTGCGTACCATCGTCGACGCCCCCCGCTACGTGAGGAATGCGACGATCCAGAGGGACCTCAGATGGGAACCAGTGGACCAGTTTGTCCAGAGACTGGCGAAGGGCATGTTCGCGCGTGCGGAGAGCTCTCATCATCCGCACATCCGCGACATGGCGCCGTACCACGCGCGCCCGCCCGACCGCCGCCGCCTGCCACGCGACCTGGTTGCCTAGCCGGCGATCATCCAAAGGAACACCCCTCGTGAGAACATCTCCACCGCCCGCGAGGGCCCCCCGATGACCTGTCCATAGGAGTGGACAGAGGCGCTTCTTCAGGAAGAGATCCGATGATCTGACCCTGACTCCCCACGCCCCAGAATGGGTGCGTGAGAAGAATGCTTGATTGATTGGCGAGTTGAGTTACATTTTAACTGCGATCGAGTGCTAGTACAAGGATAATCGGAGAGAAAGACTCTTCGTGTGAATAGTGAGTGCATAATTAGTGAAATAGTGTGTGTGTTTTAATTAGTGGATTTTAAGTACAGTTCGTGTGAATTGTAAGTGCGTAATTTGGGTAATAAAGTGAGTGTTTTATTTAGTGGATTAATTCGTGCTTTTCTATCAAATACGAACCCCACGCTCGTAACATTTGGTGTCAGAAGTGGGATAGAAAATGCCGTTAATGCCACGAGAAACCGAGCCAAAAGGAGTGACGACGCGAAGCCAAACGTCTGGGTCTGGAGACTCGACGCCTGGTACGTCGGAATCACCTGCTCCAGCTGCACAAGGAGTAGACCTCAACGTTATCTTCGTCCTCCTAAAGGAACAAGCGAGAGAGCTAAAGGAACAGTCGCGAAAACAGGAGGAACGGGCCAGGAAACAGGAAGAACAGACTCTAATCCTCCAGAATGAGCTTAGGGAACAAAAGGATCACCAGGAGGTACAGGCACAAATGCTTCGTGAGGTACATGAGTCCACGACCGAATGGAAGAGAGAGTTGTTCGAGGTCCAGGAAAAACTGGCCGATATGGATGAAAAACTGGAGAGTCGAGTCCATGATGTCGATAAAAAAATTGAGACCTGTGAGAGCCGTCTCTAAAAACTTGAGATCAAAGTGGCTAATGGTCCAAGTACCTATGTACCCGACGCATCGGTGTCCGGAGGCGGCAGGTTCAAAGTGCCCCCCTTTGACGGTAGCTCATCGTGGACTGCCTATAAGCTGCAGTTCGAGTCTGTTTCCCAGGCTAATGGTTGGAGTAAGGAGCAAGCCAGGACAGCACTGACGTTGGCGCTGCGCGACGAGGCTCTTACCATACTAGAGGCTCTGGGAAACGACCGGACGTACGACCGCCTTCTAGAAGCCTTGGAGGCACGATACGGTGACAGTCACCTGGAGCACGTGTACCGAGCTCAGTTAAAGGACAGGACACAAGGACGTAACGAGTCCTTACAACAGTGGGCCCTGGAAATCGAGAAGTTGGTTAGGAAGGCCTATCAACGTACGTCAGCATCCTTTGTGGACAGTATGCTGGTGCAGGCCTTCATCGATGGGATCCGGGATCTGGAAGTGAGGGCAGCTGTGCGATTGGGATATCATGGCAGCCTAAATGATGCAGTAGCCCACGCTCTCGAGGTAGAAGCTGTACGACAGGATTCATCCAGGCCTTTCAGGGTGCGAGAAGTGTCGACTACGAAGCCAGTAGATTCCCGCCGCGAATTTGGGCCACGTTGCTACCATTGTGGAGAACGTGGTCACCTGCAGTCAGGCTGTCCAAAAAGGACTAGGAGGGACAGAGACCCCGCTCCAATGGCGAGGAAAATAGGCTCTGTGGAGTCAGAGCCCCAACAGGGAAACGAATAAAAGCCAGGACTATGGGACGAGTGCTGGCTGGCGGTCGAAATGTCCCAATTATGATCTCAGAGGCAAACGAAGGGAATAGTCTGGTTGTCAATGGAGAAATCTGTGGAATACCATGTCTCCTTACCATAGACACCGGAGCTTCTCGGACTGTGATCAGCTCTCGGCTATTGAGACACCTGACCAGAGATCATCTAGTCCGACCTAGGCATCTCCAGCTGCAAACTGCTACCGGCCAGTACATTTCCGTCCAAGGAGAACGAGAGTTAGCTGTGAAAATAGGTGAAAAAGAATACTGGCATAAAGTGATCGTTGCTAACATCGTCGACGACTGCATTATTGGATTGGATTTTATGAGGAGACATGACTGTAAAATCAACTTGAAGGTTGGAGTTCTAAAGTTTGGAGTTGATGAAATTCCTATACAAGGTGGAGTAAATGGAAATGTTTACTGTACCAGGAGACCATTCTTCAACCAAGGTCACAGGTTTTAGTTCCAGTGAAATTGCCGAACTCCACAAGGCCACAATCTCACCGCTGTGTTGTGGTAGAGAGGTTGGATGCTGATAAACCGTGGATAACAGCCCGTACCACGGCATCTACAGCATTTGTAAGGATCCTTAACCCAAGCGACACGGAATGCGTTCTCAATAAAGGAACGCTGGTCGGATCATGCCAAGAAATTTCTTGGATAAGAGGCTGCCGAGAATCTGAGGTAAACGTGAAACCTGGTCATGTTAAGCCTTCAATGGATGATGAAAAATTACTAAATGACTCCAGGGAGCACCTTACCGAGGAGGAATTCCTTAAGGCGCGTAGCTTACTGCTACGATATCGCAACGTCTTTTCTTCGCATGATGATGACCTTGGAAGAACTGGAGTGGTTCAGCATGAGATCGACACTGGGGAAACTATGCCTATCCGACAGCGCCCTCGGAGAGTTCCAGTAGCTCGGGAGAAGGAGGTTGAGGGCATGATCGAGGAAATGCAAAGAAGCGGCGTTATTGAACCTTCAACAAGCCCGTGGTGTTCTCCCGTAGTTTTGGTTAAGAAGAAGGACGGCACCATGAGATTCTGTATTGACTATCGTCGTCTTAATGATGTAACCAAGAAGGACAGTTATCCACTTCCAAGAATCGACGACACTTTAGACACATTGAACGGAATGAAATGGTTTTCAACGTTGGATCTGAAAAGTGGCTATTGGCAAGTCGAAATCAAGGACAAGGATAAGGAGAAAACGGCCTTCTCTACTGGCAAGGGACTCTGGCAGTTCAATGTTATGCCATTTGGACTGTGTAATGCACCAGCCACATTTGAGAGATTAATGGAACAAATATTAGCTGGACTTCTAGGAGAAACTTGCTTGGTCTATTTGGATGACATCATTATCGTTGGTAGAGACTTCAACGACGACTTGAATAAATTGGAGCAGGTGCTAGGCAAACTACGAGGGGCAAATCTGAAACTCAGTCCGAAGAAATGCTCGTTTTTCAAACGTAAAGTGAATTACTTGGGACACGTGATTTCGAAGGACGGCATTCAGACAGATCCTGAGAAGATTAGCGCCGTGCAGGATTGGCCGACGCCAAAAGACAAGACTGCAGTACGTGACTTTTTGGGGCTTTGTTCATACTACAGACGTTTTGTGAAGAACTTCTCGGATATAGCAAAGCCTTTGCATCAACTAACGGAAGAAAAGTGATCATTTGACTGGAACGAACAATGTGAGTCAAGTTTCAACGAGCTTAAAGGAAGACTTTGTGAAACGCCAATATTGGGGTATCCAGACCCGGACGAGGATTTCATTGTGGATACAGATACTAGTAATACTGGAATTGGAGGTGTCTTGTCGCAAAAGAAAGGAGATAACGAAGTTGTGATTGCATATTTCAGTAAGTCATTGTCAAAACCAGAGAGGAATTACTGTGTAACTCGGAGGGAATTGCTAGCAGTTGTCAAGACGTTACAACATTTCAGCAAATACCTGCTGGGAAGAAAGTTTCGTATCAGAACTGACCATGCTGCTTTAAAGTGGTTGCTAGAATTTAAAAACCCCGAGGGACAAGTGGCGAGATGGATTGAACAACTGCAGGAGTATGATTACATCATCGAACACCGTAGTGGGAAATCACATGGAAATGCTGACGCCCTATCACGTAGACCTTGTGCGGACAACTGTAAACATTGCTCAAGACAAGAAGGCAAGGAATGTGTTCGAATGATGAGAACTGATACGGTTAGCGACGAGTGGAGTGATAAAATCATGCAGCAAGCGCAACAAGAGGACCCTGACGTGAGACCCATTTTTGATTGGATTAATGCTGGCGCACCTAAACCAAGATGGTGTGATGTAGCTCCTATGAGTGCGGTAACAAAAAGCTACTGGGCACAATGGGATAGCTTGGTTATGCATAATGGCGTTCTATGTAGAAAATGGGAATCAACAAATGGGAAGGATGCTCACCTGCAAGTCTTTGTCCCAAAGAAAAGGGTGAAAGATGTTTTGAGAAGCTTTCACGATGGAACATGCGGTGGACACCTTGGAGTAAAAAGGACCCTAATGAAAATTCGGCAACGCTTTTATTGGATTCACTGCCGAGAAGATGTTGAAAATTGGTGTAAACGATGCACTAACTGTGCATCAGTCAAGGGACCGCATACCCGTAGCCGAGGAACACTCAAGTTGTACAACGTGGGAGCCCCTTGGGAAAAGGTTGCATTAGATATCGCAGGACCATTCCCAGCATCGGACTCCGGAAACAAGTACATTCTTGTCGTGAAGGATTACTTCACGAAGTGGCCTGAAGTATTTGCCATTCCTAATCAAGAAGCGGTAACCATAGCTGAAAAGTTAGTGAACGAAGTATTCTGCCGGTTTGGGGTACCACTCGAAATCCACAGTGATCAAGGAAGAAACTTCGAGTCTGCGGTCTTTCAGGAGACTTGTCGCATAATGGGAATTCATAAGACGAGGACTACGGCGTATCATCCACAGTCAGATGGAATGGTTGAGAGATTTAACCAGACACTGGAGACACATCTAGCCAAGGTCGTTGAGAGCCATCAAAAAGATTGGGATCGGCATATCCCCCTCTTCCTGTTGTCTTATAGGTCGGCAACTCACGAAAGTACGGCGGTTACTCCATCGTAAGCGAATTTTGGAAGAGAACTCCGTCTGCCTGCAGATCTCCTGACTGGACGTCCGCCCGATACACCAAGGACCATCACGGAATATGCAAGTGATTTGCGGGATCGGATTGATGATGTTCACAGCCTGGTACGTGAACACGGGCTCCACGCTAGCATAAAGATGAAAACCCGATATGACCGGAAGTCTTATCAAGTGGGTTTTGAGGAAGGTTCGTTGGTGTGGCTACATAACCCTATGCGACGAGTAGGAAAGTCCCCGAAACTATCTCCGAATTGGGAAGGGCCTTACAAGGTAGTCACCAAAATAAACGACGTCACGTATCGAATCCAGCGGAATCCTCGTAGTCCGAGCAAGATTGTTCATGTTGACCGGCTGGCCAGATACCACGGAAATAATGATGCTCGGGACGAGCATGTTTTAGGAGGGGGTAGTGTTACGCCGGTAGGTTAGGTCAAAAAACTTTGAACGTCAATTTCAGTGCTGTAGAGGCGTTTTCAGCAGGCTGAAAAGTCATTTCAGGCCGTTTCAGAAGTTACTCTATCACATATCTAAAGATCGAAATTTCACCCAAGTTGCCGTCGTTTTCAGGCGCCTGAAACATGTTTTCAGTCCGTTTCAGGGCACCCTCTATCAGATGACGCCATAACCTGAAAACCCGTTTTCAGGCGTTTTCAGGACCCCTTATGGGCCTCTGAAGCACAAATCGTTATATAGCGAAATATCCGGTAAGAGTGACAGAGATAGCACTACTAGAAAGAGATAGCTATACTCGGAACATTCGATAAGTGTGTGACAGAGATAGCACTACTAGAAAGAGATAGCTATACTCGGAACATTCGAGAAGGGAGTGACAGAGAGAGTGCACCATTAGAGAGAGACATATATGGTCTCGAATGCCGTGGTCTGCGGAGTGTGTTCTCGCGCGGAGCGCGAGGACCACTACGGTTGCGGGGTCGAGGACTTATGGTTGCCTCATGCCCGCGGCGTCAACTCGGGGGGTAACGTCCCCCCCGGTCTTGGGTGGCCCCTACTTGTCAGGGGCCTCGCGTGGTCTTCGTTGCGCTGTGCTTTCGCCGTCTATTGGCATACACTGGCGACAACGGTGCGGGAGCTTCTTCTTCTCCACTGTGCCGTGCTTTCGCCCTCTTCTGCGGGCTTACACTGGCGACAGTGGGATGTGCAGCAACTCTCTTGGGAGTGGTCTGCCTTCAGGCGGACGTGCGTGATGTGGAGCAATGTCGTGGAGATGTGCGTGGCGGCTGTTGTCGGCGCAGTCGTACATGCGCCGTGCGAGCCGCGCGACGAATTTCTCCACGGTGGGCATCCGGGTATCTCTCATGATGGTGGTGTTGCGCACGTACCGCCCGGCTCCTGTGATCACCCGCAGGGAGATGTTCTGGAACCGCTGCAGCCGTGCCTTCTGGGTCTTCGACAGCAGGGCGTACCATACTGGAGCCGCGTAGGTGAGCCGCGAGCGCACATAGGCCTTGTACACCCGCAGCTTGGCTCTCAGAGGCAGGCTGGACGACAGGACAGGCCGGAGCATTGCCCGCGCGGCTTTGGCCCGGTTGATGCAGTGTTGCACCATCGGGACCATGCGCAGCGAGCAGTCGATGTTGCAACCGAGGTATTTCACCGTCGATTGCCACTCGATGTCCCGGCCCCTCAGCTGTAGCGGGGTCGGACGGCGGGAGCGGGTGGTCAACAGGGCTGTTGTCTTCCCGACGTTCACCGCGGTCCGCCACTTGTCCAGCCAGGGCGGCAGCAGGTCCAGGAGTCGCTGCATCTTCCTGCAGGCGAGCTCAATTTTGCGCGACGACGCGAAGTAGGCGCTGTCGTCGGCGTAGAGGGCGAGCACAACGTCTTCCACCCCCTCCTCGAGATGGCCCTCGAGTGTGGGGATGTCGTTGGTGTAGAGCGCGTAGAGCACCGGCGAAAGGCAGCTGCCTTGCGGGACTCCTGCGCTGATGGCCTTCGTCTGGGAGTGTGCATTCTCGACCGAGACGAAGAACCGCCGGTCTTCCAGGAAGGAGGCCACGATCTGCCCGATCATGGGGGGCACACCTGCGTCCAGGAGCTTGTAGAGGAGCCCCTCGTGCCACACTCGGTCAAAGGCCTTCTCGATGTCAAGAAAGACCCCGACGGTGTATCGGCCCCTGTTCAGCTCCGACGCCAGGTAGTGCAGGACTCTCGCCAGCTGGAGCGTCGTGCTGTGGCTGTCACGGAAGCCATGTTGCTCTGCCCTCAGCTGGATGTGGGGCAGGATTCTCCGTAACAGCAGGCGCTCAAACAGCTTGGCGATATGGCGATCACCCTGCTGCCTCATAAGGCAGCAGGGTGATCGGGCGGTAGCCTCCCGGGTGTCTTCTGTCTTTCCCCGGCTTGGGGATGACGATCACCTTGCCCTCCTTCCAGAGGGCGGGGAAGTGTCCGGTGCGCAGGATGCCGTTGAACAGCCGCGTCAGCGAGACGACGGCTCTCCTTGGCAGCTGTACTAGGGCCCCCGCGACGACTCCGTCCGGGCCCGGGGCCTTCCGCTGGTTCAGCTTCAGGGCCACCTTCCGGACTTCGCGGGGCGACATGAAGTAGTCGCCGGCGAGGGGAGGCGCGGGGGCCGCCAGGAAGCGCTCTACGCGCTCCATAACAGCGGCGTTGTGCTCGTAGTCGGCGATGGGGTTGGGCTGGAACTGCCCAGCGAAGTGGTCGGCCAGTATGGCGGCTCGATCTCGTGCGGCGTAGCGGCGCCTGCCCGTGTGATCAAACATGGGGCAGACCGGCTCGGGAGTTGACGTCAGGCTGCGGTTCAGGCGGTGAAGGGCGGTGTCATCTTGGGAGGCCTGGTCAATGGTGCGTTCCCAGGACTGTCCCCTCAGCTCGATGATGCCCGCGCGCAGTTCTTCTCCGAGCCGGTTGATCTCCGCCTTGATCACGGGGCAGCGCGTGTGGTGCCAGGTTCGACGAAGACGGCGCTTGAGGTCCAACTTCTTGCGGAGGTGTGGAGGGAGCCTCTCCTTCCGCAAGACCGGCGGTGGCTTGGTGGTGGTGGCTGCGGCTTGAGCGGTGGTGATGGCTGTGGTGATGGCCACTGCCGCGGCTTCTACCTCTTCCTTGGTAGAGACACCGCCGGGGAGCTGCGTTGTGTTCAACTCCAGCTGGTATTTGTGCCAGTCCGTCTTCGTTCTTGGACGCGGTGCCGACGTGAGATCGGCCTCCACCCCGAGGACCAGCAAGATAGGCAGGTGGGGGGTGTCGATGTCGTACAGCTCCCCGATGGCGATGGGGAACTGTACGTTCTTGACCAGGGCGACGTCTAGTACATCCGGGCGATGCATGGGGTTCGTCGGGTAGTGTGTCGGGGCCCCCGGGCTGAGAACTTCGTAGTTGGAGTTCTCAGCATCTTCCTGTAGGGCCCTTCCGGCGGGGTTGATGCTGTGGGACCCCCACTGGTGGTGCTTGGCGTTGAGATCGCCTGCGACCAGTGTGGGGGTCGTTCCTTCCATCATCGCTCGGATGTCTTCCGGGTAGAAATGGTGGACGTCGCCGGGAGGCTTGTAGGCTGCGAAGACTTTGAGCTCCGTGTCGGCCGTCTTCAGACGGACGCCTATGGACCGCGTCGTCTTGAAGGCGGGCAGCTCCAGCTCTTCGTGGACGAGGTCCCGTCTCACGAGAACCGCCGTGCCTCTGTACGGCACGTCTCTCGGAGATAACTCGTCGCGGCGGTACACGAAGAAGTTGGGCAGTCGGAGCTCTCGGCTGGGGTGCAGCTTCGTCTCGCACAGAAGCACGACATGCACATCATGCTCCTGCACGAGTAGCCTCAGGTCAAGCATCTTGTAGGTGATCCCGTCCGGGTTCCAGTACACAAGCCTTAGGTCTTTAGGCATTGTGTCCGGACGAGATTGTGGCCTTCAATGTCGATAGCCCCCGCAGCAGGGGCAGCAACGGATCGCGTCTATCCACGATCGCCTGTATGGCCGCGCTGATAAGGTCGATGGCGTCGAGCAGCGCGGCCATGAGTGGAGCCTCCTGGCGCTCCGTGGGTAGGGCTGCGGGTGCTGCCGGCTCCCGTAGGCGGGGGCGGGCTGGCAGTGGGGGGCGGCTCGCAGGTTGGGCGGGCTCAAGTGGCGGCTCGGCGGCGGGCTCTTCAGACGCCTTCTTTCTGTTCCGGCGCTTCTTGCCCCGCTTCCTACGGGGTTTCGCCTCTTCGCCTCGGGTGGTGGGCGGGTTGGCCGGCGTTCTGATGGTGGCGCCCTTGGTCTCGCCCGGCTGGGCAAGGCGGGGGCGCTTTATCGGCGGCGATGTTGGTGACCCCAGCGGTTCCACATCTGGGTGTGTGGAGGGGCCGGGGCGGGCCTCGTGTTGAGTGGCGGCATGGGTCGTAGGTTGAGGGGGGGCCGTGCGGGCCGCGGGTTGGGCAGCCGTGCGGGCCGCGGGTTGGGCAGCCGTGCGGGCCGCGGGTTGGGCAGCCGGGCGGGCCGCGGGTTGGGCAGCCGGGCGGGCCGTTGGGCGCGCGGTCTTCTTGGGGCGCTGTTGTTGGGGCGGCAGTGGCGGCGCGATAGTGATGCCGCGCTTGCGCGCCTCCTCCTTCAGCGCCTTGCATCGGCGGCTGTTGGCCGGGTGGCCTTGGCCGCAGTTTGCGCAGGTGGCGGCCTCTGACTTCGGCCGCTGGCAGTCAGTAGCTGCGTGCCCTTCTCCACATCGCACGCAGCGTACAGGGCGGCGACAGTTGGTCGATGAGTGGCCGAAAGACTGACACCGATGGCACTGCGAGGGCCCCTTTGGGCCGCGCCATCCCTCAATGGTGATGCCCGGCATGCAGAGCAGCTCCTTCACCCTGTAGAGCCTCTCGATGCTGCCGGGAGTCTGCTTCTCCGCCAGCAGGGCGAAGAAAAGGCAGCCGGCGCGGCCCATCCGGCCGGGAATCTGGCGGACATGCTGCGTCGGGAAGCCTACGCTGGCCAGCGCTGCGGCGACCTCTTCGGGCAGGGTGGTTGCCGGGAGCCCTCGGATAGCAATCTTGAAGGGGCGGTCTGCGTCCAGAGAGTAACAAAACCATGAGATGGTCTTGTCGGCGCGGGCCGCCTCGTCCAGATACCGGACGATTTGCCGGTATTCTTCCGGGCTCTGCGGCGTAAAGCGGACCCCCTTTCCAAAGGGTCGCGCGTTGGGGGCATGGCCTAGGGCTTCCTTCAGCCGGGCAAAGTGGGTAGCCCAGGCCGGCAGGTTCTCCACCACGATGGGCGGGTGGTTTTTCTTCGGCTTAGGTTCTGTTGTGACGGTCGCTGGCGGTGTGGTGGGTCGCGGCGATTTGGGCTTCGGCGGCTGTAGTAATGCCGCGGCGTAAGAAACCCCACTTGTGGACTGCGGCACTTCCATTTCGGCTTCTGTTACAGCCGCCGTTTCCATCGCGTCCGGATTGGTCGACGCGTCGTCGGTTTCCTCGCGCTCAATGGTGGTTGGTTCAGCGGGGGGCGTGGCCAACGCTGGCTCCTCCCATTCGCTACTAATGCTAGGGTCGCGTGACTGTGTCTGCGCAGACCCCTGTAGCACCCGTATGAGCGGGTTTGGGGGCCTCGGGACGGCCCCCGGTGCGTTCCCCAGGTTGAGGTTGGGGAACTTCGTCGGCAGCGTCGGCCGCACCGGGCTTTTCTTCATCGCCGGCGGTGGTGGCGGCGATAAGGAGGCAAGCAGGGCGGTTGCCGCGGCTCTGCGGGCAGCGTCTTCATTCGCCGGCACCTCGGCCGGGAATTCAGTTGGTGAGTCGGGGGGGGGGCGGAAGAACTCTTCCCTGCCCCCCTCGTGGGTCGGTGTGCCCGTGATGGGGCTGGAGGCGGCGCCGGGTTGTCGCAACTGCAGCAGGTTGCCGGCGAGGTCGAACGTCTCGCCGGTAAATATGTCGCGCTTCACGACTTGTATTATTCGGCGCCGTCGTCGGTCGATTTGGATCCGCACATCAGGCGGATCCGGCTCGTCGGGGGGCGGGGGGGGTGGGTCCTCCGGCTTGCGGCTTCTCTTCATCGTTAGTAGCAACGGGGTCTTCCTCTTACTTCTCCGGAGTTTATGCAGGCTCTGTGGTGCCGACTTAACGCGGTCTTCCTCCACCGGGTGAGACCTCGAATAAATCCGAGGAGGCCCAGTGAAGTGCCGGCGAGCAGTCGATCAACACCACAGGTGCTGCGTAGGGTCAACTCCGGAGACGGGCGTGTCTTCTCCTTCTTCTCCTTCCTCCTCTCCGTTTGGGGTCGGTCCGTGGGTGGTGGTTGCGGCACCGCAACGTGTCCTGCGCTTCTAGCTTTAGAAGCACGTAGGCAGCCGCGGTGCGATGACGTCACTGCGGGCGCAGTGAGCACACGACGGGCGGGGAGAAGAGCCGAAGAGAGAAGAGCGGGGGCGGGTAGTTTCTAAAAACTTTTTGTTCTTGAAACTGCTGGGTGGGTGCGAAAAACTTTTAGTTACGCTGTGCGCTGTGCTGCCGCTGTGCCCGTGTGGTCTCGAATGTTCTCGGCCCGCACGCTGGTCCTTACTAGAATATTCGCGATATGTGTGTCCAGAGCGGCTCCGCGGGATATAAAAGGCGTCGACGGCCGGCGCGAGTTGAGTTACATTTTAACTGCGATCGAGTGCTAGTACAAGGATAATCGGAGAGAAAGACTCTTCGTGTGAATAGTGAGTGCATAATCCGTTGGGTTCGGCTTGCCTCGAGAAGCAATTCAAGCCGAACCCAACGGATGATGTGGAGCACGTCGCAACAGTCGAGAGACACCTGCGAGAGTACTTCGCCACGCCGATAGCTCCCGAAGAGGACCCCATCGTCGTCACGCCTGGCCAGATTGTGCGTGCATTCCGACGTACCAAGCCCAGGAAAGCCCCGGGCGCAGACCGAATACCCAACACGGCGCTGTTACATTTGCCGCCACGCACTGTGGCGGCCGTTGCGCGCCTTTTTAACGGTATCTTGCGCACGGGTCACTTTCCAACCCAATGGAAGGAGGGCTTGGTTATCATGTTGCCCAAGCCGGGCAAGGACACCAAGCTGCCTGAGAGCTATCGGCCGATCACCCTACTGAGCACCATCTCAAAGGTGTTTGAGAAGCTCCTGTTAGCGAAGTTACTGCCCCACATCCAGCCGCGCCCGGAACAGTTCGGCTTCAGACCCGAGCATTCTACGACGCTTCAGCTCACCAGAGTACTGAATGACATGACGGTTTGTTTGAACAAAAAAGAATACACTGTCGCAGTACTTCTGGATATGGAGAAGGCGTTCGACAGAGTATGGCACGAGGGGTTGCTGTACAAGCTGTTGACGTCCCCTGCCCCAAGAAGAACGGTCAAGACAATCGCCTCTTTCCTGAAGAATCGCCACTTCCGAGTGATGGTGGAAGACGCCGTCTCCGAGGAACATCCCGTCGCAGCCGGCGTCCCCCAGGGCTCCTGCCTGTCTCCCGCCTGCTACGCCCGATACACGGACGACATCCCCGTCGGGCCGGGTGCCCAGCTGGCACTCTACGCAGACGACGCAGCCTACTACGCGTCGTCGTTCCAGGCTCCGCACGCTGCCATCAAACTGCAGCGCACCCTGGACATCTTGCCCGACTGGCTCGCCAAGTGGCGACTGTCCGTCAATGTTGGGAAAACGCAGGCGCTCATCACAGGCCAGAGTCTCCTTCCACCATCGCTCCAGCTCCAAGGACAGCAAATCGAGTGGTCTCCGCAGGTGAAGTACCTGGGAGTGACCATTGATCGCCGGCTCACCATGAAGCAACACGTTGACAACGTCGTCAGCCAGGTCAAGGTGGCACGCGCCAAGCTGCGTCCACTTTTCGACTCCAGCCTCCCTCTGAGGGCGAAGCTCGGGATCTACAAGACCTACGTGAGATCCCGCCTCACCTACGCGGCTCCGGCTTGGTACGCCCTGTGCTCGGAGACGAACAAACGGAGACTCCGAGCCCAAGAGAACCTCTCTCTACGTACCATCGTCGGCGCCCCCCGCTACGTGAGGAACGCGACAATCCAGAGGGACCTAAGATGGGAAACCGTGGACCAGTTTGTCCAGAGGCTGGCGAAGGGCATGTTCGCGCGTGCGGATGCTTCACATCTTCCGCACATCGCCGAACTGGCGCCGCACCACGCGCGCCCGCCCGACCGCCGCCGCCTGCCACGCGACCTGGTTGCCTAGCCGGCGATCACCCACTGCACAACAGCGCCACATCAAGACCACCGCCCGCAGGGGCCATCCGATGACCTGTCCACAGGAGTGGACAGAGGCGATTCTTCGGGAAGAGGTCCGTCGACCTGACCCCGACTCCCCACGCCCCAGAAAGGGTGCGTGAGAAGATTATCGAGAGAGCGAGTTGAGTTACATTTTAACTGCGATCGAGTGCTATTACAAGGATAATCGGAGAGAAAGACTCTTCGTGTGAATAGTGAGTGCATAATTAGTGAAATAGTGTGTGTGTTTTAATTAGTGGATTTTAAGTACAGTTCGTGTGAATTGTAAGTGCGTAATTTGGGTAATAAAGTGAGTGTTTTATTTAGTGGATTAATTCGTGCTTTTCTATCAAATACGAACCCCACGCTCGTAACAATATTTCCTATTTGATTGTCCTTTGTTATTTCATGTGTGTATTATGTTTTGGAAAAATACTGCGGTCAATAGCAAACAGAAGTCATTATAAGTGCAATCAATAATGAAATATAAATGTGTTGGCTAAAACCACCTGTGCTTTTGCTTGCAGCCGCTACACATACTCTGCCGTAGCAAAGCTCCCAGCCGAGACATGTCGCTACGCTGCTACGCTGCTACGCTGCTACGCGGGACGGCCGGGCGTAGTCAGAAAAAACACTCTCATTAGATCCATTACGGATCTGGGCAATGGATCTACTGACAGTGATCGGTATTTATTTGTTTGTTATGAACACTAGACGGGATTTGTTCTTGAAAATCCAACGTAGAAAATCATTCTGCAATATGGTGGCTTAATTAATATAATATATAATATTTATTTATTTAACAGAAACACGGTCAGAAAAAGTTACATTATTAGGTACTTAGCTAAAATTGTGATACATAATAATTGGAGCATCTCAGCCTCTCATCCATCTCAGCTAGGTCCTGGTACCTGTATTTCAGGCTACAGTGCACTTCCCATAAAATACAATTTTCTTATTTAAGTTACATAGATCAAACGCAAATACTGAATAATTAAATAAAACTTGTTGAAACTATTTAAATTGTAAGAGTCAATTATTTGCAATAAAAAAGTAGAAAAAAGTGAGTGGATGAACCTCTCTGTGTGTCGTATGAATGTGAGTGAGTGTGTGTGAGATTAATATTTAATTGAACTATGTCTATAATGTGTGTGCGCCGCGCCAGACTTTTACACAAAAAGGATTATTAAGTAATATAAGGCACAAAACCCTGTATGAATGTATAAATACATATTAGGTAGATATAGGTTGAAGGTTGTTAATTTGTAATTTTAAGTAAGTCCTCCGTTTTGTCATATTCAAGTGGTTTTAATGTTTTATAAGCGTTATTTTTAATTCATAAAAAGTGAGAGAATAAATATCTATTATTCTGTTTATTCTATTATATAGGATATATTTGCAATTTGATTTCCACATTTAGCGAGCGAAATGCAGCATATAGTTGATAACTAAACCATTGTGTTACCGATTGCATTTAATAGACATTCCCTAACTAATCCTGATAAACAAAATTTGTAACTCGAGTCCTCTTATTCGCGAATCAAAACTAAAAAATGTGTTACAAAGGTTATGTCCAAAGCAGATTCAAATGAGATAGCGTTTGTCTTCTATTTTAGCCCAAGAGCTCCCTCAAATTAAACCCCTTCCCACCGAATCCGAAACACTTTTGAAGAGCCTTGACCCCGTTCTGCGGCTGAAAGTTTTCAGATAGAGAGATAGCGCCGGTCATTAGGCCGCGGGTAGGGGATCGCTGAATGCAAAATGTGTCACCTGCCTGTGGTGTGGAATTGTCGGTAGGTAGGTATGACTCATTGAGGCCTTAATATAGTAAGGTTGATAAAGGTAAACATAATGTTGTAGTTGATTGTAAACGGGTTACTAGGAGTACTTCAATCTAAACATATTTCACTATGAAACTGACTCATGGTTGGCAGTTTCCCAAAACATATCGATATAAAAATCAAGTAATAGAGTTCAAAACTTGTTCAGAATTAAGTCTCCAATTAACGCATAGACAGAGATAGATATCTAACGTGAAGGTTCATCCAACACACATCTACAGTAGTTGTTAATGGGACGTAAATATACCAACCACGTAACCTACATCCAGCCTGAAGATCGTATCTTGCGATATCTATGCTATTACGGCACATAGGAATTCAGAGCGGCCTCGCAATGTGCCAACGATATTACTGTGTAGTATCTGTGTTATGCATAAGTGTTGTGTGCATACTGAATGCTTCATTTTGTTTTGAATAAAGGAATGGATGGAGCATGCGTCGACTGTATGTAGAACAAACTAAACGAGGATTGTTAGGGATTTACAGAGAAAGACGTAGTTCTTAAATAGTCTTTTATTTGTTTACAAATCCTTACTGTTGGCTGTATCTATCTATATTTTAATATTGGCTGCACTAGCGAAGACAAATTCATCAACACAGCATTTGATTTCATATCCTACCTTCAAAATTTACATATCTGTTGATGTAAAGTGGACGGGTAAAATAAAATATAGATTTCATGGAAGTATTTTTTTCACATGATTTTTAGTAACTACTTTTTATTTTATTTCACTCGTTCACGCGTAAACATTTAGGGCTCTACTCGGTGCCTCTACAATAAGAAAATACACAGATCAACAACTTTTCAAGAAAAACAAGTTTGACAATATTGAGCGGAATAGATTAAATAAATAAAAATATAAAATTATTCAACGATCCTAAGAAGCTTTACCTTGGTATCGAACTAAATTTTGCCCATCGCCAAGGAATTGGCATTATATCGAGATCTAAAAAAACTTGAAAATATTTGAAGTATTTGCTTTCTTGTTCCGCCAACTCAGATCTGATTGACATACATTCAGACTTTGTTGAGAACAAAAAAGTTTTACTGCAGCATTCAATTGAATTCTTTTATTGACCATAATAATCATATCATCCTATCACTTAACGTTTAGGTTTCAAAGTAAAAGACCCACTCCCTGAAGTATGTCTAAATATGTCTATTAAAACATCTACAAGGGTGTACAAGAAGGTTTATCTATCGGGATAAATTGGGGAAAACCCTTCACCTTCTGCTACACCTGCTATAGTCGAAGTAATAAGATCTAACATATATGTATACAGAAATAAATGTTCCTACTCTTGTTAGGCATGTATTACAAAAATCTTGATTCCTTTATTGCCATATCTGATAAGATTCGCTTAGCAATCTATACGACCGTTGGAACCAATTCATTCGTCTTTGTAATTTACAATCGACCAACACGTGGCGCGGTACTAATTACATTAAATCCGCACAATACTTTACAAAATACATATATTTGTGATGAATACGAATAATGATAATTAGAATAATAATTACGAATATTTTGATTCTATAAAAATATTAAGGACACAAATGGGATAATTATGCAAAAATATAGTAAAAGCATGTCACGGAAACGAAACACTGTTTTTTTACATTAATGTCTGGAATACTGCACAAATGAAATTGTTTGTGTTCATGAAGCCTAATAATTCTCCACCGAGCGGCACAAGGCTCTACCCGGATTCGAGTTAATCAAAATGAAAAGCTACTAGTTATATCCACATCGATAATGTACTTTTCCACATCGATAATGTACTTACACTATCTTCAGAGCGTAACAGAAATGTGTGGTCATATTTTGATGGACTGTTTGTGACATCGTTCTAAGCAACATTCACCATCAAACCGATTTGATCAGACCAACTTTATTTTAAACTGCTCCATACTGATCCGTAATGATGTCCGAACCCCTTACATTATGTCTACACCACCTTCATGTTACGCCTGTATACATATATGAATATTCCATATCAGTTAGTAATAGTGTGAACTATTTTAAACTCAAATCCATGGTATTGTTTTTATTGCCGAATCGGTACTCTCACTTTTTGTCTTCTACTCAAAAATCATAATTTCAACAAAAATATAAATTACCACAAAACATGATGTAGTTGCTTGGTTGATAACTAACAAATTTACATTTTAGGTATGTACCGTTCTATTGGGTGAAGACATCAGGGGTCTTTACTCACTATTTAACTTTCTACCCTTGGTGTTGAGATTTTCTAGGTCCCAAATATAGTCTCGATGTATCGTCGTGGCCATACCTTTGAATTGACCAACCATTTCATGTTGTGGCCGAAATGTTGGTATCTCATGATATGGCCACTGACCGTATCGTTTAACATAAATTTAAATATAAATTATTTGTGAACTGATCCAAAAAAGTGTATCTACTTGTACGGTAGTTTAAAAAGGTCCTTCAAGCCGACACTCACTCCATTTTCCGGTACAGATGACTAATGCTGTTACAGTATTTACATTTCGATTGAAAATTATAACTTTATTTATTCCACATATTTATTGTATCCAATCCAGTGGCAGTCTGTAAGTTCCTATTAGAACAATTTCTTTTCTAATCTATAATTCCCATTAGGGGTGGCAGAGGCACAATCCTGGCAAGGAAGGACTATTTGAAACTGCTGTTTTTGTTTTGTCACTTTAAAATTTTAGTAGAATCACGGACAGTACCTGCGCGAATAATCGTTTAGATTTAATAGCTCCCGAATGTCTATTTTCACTGGAACAGCGATCGCATCAGCTCATAAAACGTTTACATAAAGTTTGTGGACAAGCTAAAATAAACTCAAATTGTAGCTTCTTTAGTCCCAATTCGGTATTCCATGTTTCCACGACAATCTCCTAAAATTTCACCTTGGTGTTTATTGAAACTAAAATCGCATTAAATTTCAGGTGTTCATAGCTACTGTATTACATAATATTTCTTTCGAATCACGAAACAGTCGGGCGTTTCGTATGGTTCTAAGGGTTTTCGCAGGGCTGTTCTAATTGGACATAAACCAGCAACTACATTTTCTGCCTCGATCAATAACTGATATATAACTGTATGTACGTGTTTTCCCAGTTCAGTTGGCAGCGGCAGGCGCGGCGGCTGCCTGTTGGATCTTGTGTCGCCGGTGGTCGTAGTTCACGAGGCGTTGCCCCACTAAGTACTTGTCGTTCTTTATGTGCTCGTACAGTTTGCGGAACTGACGGATCTGGAAAGATAGGGCGGTTAAAGTTTTCACAGATCGCCGCCGCTGATATTTCACATAGCTAGTAGAGTACTCAACAAGGTCTGTTGTTATGAGAAGCGACTAGAAAGCTAGAGGACATTCCGCCAGTTATAGCCATTAGCAGCATGGGCTACATCTCTACTAGACACTACCTGCGTGACGACGCTAGACAGTTAACTGCGCGACGATGCTAGACTGTTAACTGCGCGACGGCGCTAGACAGTTACCTGCGCGACGATGCTAGACTGTTAACTGCGCGACGATGCTAGACTGTTAACTGCGCGACGGCGCTAGACAGTTACCTGCGCGACGATGCTAGACTGTTAACTGCGCGACGATGCTAGACTGTTAACTGCGCGACGGCGCTAGACAGTTACCTGCGCGACGATGCTAGACTGTTAACTGCGCGACGATGCTAGACTGTTAACTGCGCGACGGCGCTAGACACTTACTTGCGCGACGATGCTAGACTGTTAACTGCGCGACGATGCTAGACTGTTAACTGCGCGACGGCGCTAGACAGTTACCTGCGCGACGATGCTAGACTGTTAACTGCGCGACGATGCTAGACTGTTAACTGCGCGACGATGCTAGACTGTTAACTGCGCGACGATGCTAGACTGTTAACTGCGCGA
Source organism: Argyresthia goedartella (assembly GCA_949825045.1). NCBI lineage: Eukaryota > Metazoa > Arthropoda > Insecta > Lepidoptera > Argyresthiidae > Argyresthia > Argyresthia goedartella. The sequence goes on along the minus strand of OX463821.1, from coordinate 11,329,624 downwards.
CGATGCTAGACAGTTACCTGCGCGACGATGCTAGACTGTTAACTGCGCGATGATGCTAGACTGTTAACTGCGCGACGGCGCTAGACAGTTACCTGCGCGACGATGCTAGACTGTTAACTGCGCGACGATGCTAGACTGTTAACTGCGCGACGATGCTAGGCTGTTAACTGCGCGACGGCGCTAGACAGTTACCTGCGCGACGATGCTAGACTGTTAACTGCGCGACGATGCTAGACTGTTAACTGCGCGACGGCGCTAGACAGTTACCTGCGCGACTATGCTAGACTGTTAACTGCGCGACGGCGCTAGACACTTACTTGCGCGACGATGCTAGACTGTTAACTGCGCGACGATGCTAGACTGTTAACTGCGCGACGATGCTAGACTGTTAACTGCGCGACGGCGCTAGACAGTTACCTGCGCGACGATGCTAGACTGTTAACTGCGCGACGATGCTAGACTGTTAACTGCGCGACGGCGCTAGACAGTTACCTGCGCGACGATGCTAGACTGTTAACTGCGCGACGATGCTAGACTGTTAACTGCGCGACGATGCTAGACTGTTAACTGCGCGACGGCGCTAGACACTTACTTGCGCGACGATGCTAGACTGTTAACTGCGCGACGATGCTAGACTGTTAACTGCGCGACGGCGCTAGACAGTTACCTGCGCGACGATGCTAGACTGTTAACTGCGCGACGATGCTAGACTGTTAACTGCGCGACGATGCTAGACTGTTAACTGCGCGACGATGCTAGACTGTTAACTGCGCGACGATGCTAGACAGTTACCTGCGCGACGATGCTAGACTGTTAACTGCGCGACGATGCTAGACTGTTAACTGCGCGACGGCGCTAGACACTTACTTGCGCGACGATGCTAGACTGTTAACTGCGCGACGATGCTAGACTGTTAACTGCGCGACGGCGCTAGACAGTTACCTGCGCGACGATGCTAGACTGTTAACTGCGCGACGATGCTAGACTGTTAACTGCGCGACGATGCTAGACTGTTAACTGCGCGACGACGCTAGACTGTTAACTGCGCGACGATGCTAGACAGTTACCTGCGCGACGATGCTAGACTGTTAACTGCGCGATGATGCTAGACTGTTAACTGCGCGACGGCGCTAGACAGTTACCTGCGCGACGATGCTAGACTGTTAACTGCGCGACGATGCTAGACTGTTAACTGCGCGACGATGCTAGACTGTTAACTGCGCGACGGCGCTAGACAGTTACTTGCGCGACGATGCTAGACTGTTAACTGCGCGACGATGCTAGGCTGTTAACTGCGCGACGGCGCTAGACAGTTACCTGCGCGACGATGCTAGACTGTTAACTGCGCGACGATGCTAGACTGTTAACTGCGCGACGGCGCTAGACAGTTACCTGCGCGACGATGCTAGACTGTTAACTGCGCGACGGCGCTAGATACTTACTTGCGCGACGATGCTAGACTGTTAACTGCGCGACGATGCTAGACTGTTAACTGCGCGACGGCGCTAGACAGTTACCTGCGCGACGATGCTAGACTGTTAACTGCGCGACGATGCTAGACTGTTAACTGCGCGACGATGCTAGACTGTTAACTGCGCGACGATGCTAGACTGTTAACTGCGCGACGATGCTAGACAGTTACCTGCGCGACGATGCTAGACTGTTAACTGCGCGATGATGCTAGACTGTTAACTGCGCGACGGCGCTAGACAGTTACCTGCGCGACGATGCTAGACTGTTAACTGCGCGACGATGCTAGACTGTTAACTGCGCGACGATGCTAGACTGTTAACTGCGCGACGGCGCTAGACAGTTACTTGCGCGACGATGCTAGACTGTTAACTGCGCGACGATGCTAGGCTGTTAACTGCGCGACGGCGCTAGACAGTTACCTGCGCGACGATGCTAGACTGTTAACTGCGCGACGATGCTAGACTGTTAACTGCGCGACGGCGCTAGACAGTTACCTGCGCGACGATGCTAGACTGTTAACTGCGCGACGGCGCCAGACAGTTACCTGCGCGACGGCGGTGGCGGCGGCGGCGGTCAGCAGCAGAAGCGCGGGGTAGACGCGGCGCGCCAGCAGCGTGCGCTGTGCCGGCGCACGCAGCAGCAGCGGCGCCACGCCATGCGCGAGCGCGTAGGGCACCGCGAGCGCCAGGCCGAGGCCGCGGACTGCCGGCGCTGCTACTTGCAGGAGGATGAACCTGCGAAATGGAGGTGATTAGATGGCGCCACGAACTGTTTCCGTTTTAGCTGCGAAGCAAAATTTTGCCATTTTCCCGCAGTGCGATAGAAGGCCAAAACGCCCGAAGTCTCTTATTGTCACTACTGCATCATGGCCAAAAGACGCTGCGACTTAGGTTGATTTAAATGTAAGTATGTTTGTTTGTTTCAATTTTATTTTCATTCTCTTGTGCATAAGTGACATGAGGCCTCGCCCGGGGTCAAGATAAGAGCAAATAGAGAAATAAAATGAAAGGCACTTCGACCCACCACCGCACTGAATAAACAGTAAAAATTTGCGATTTCTAGTGATGGGAAATAAACTGTCGTATATAATTTAGCAACTATTTACTATTTATACTACTACTATTTATTTAGTAAAAGGAGTAGTCATGTTTGAGAGGGTTATAAGAAAGATGTAATAGTACCTAGTCTGGCCTTAACATCTCAAAAACCGAGGGTAGCTGGGACGGGTCGCGAGGAAAAGTGGCGTTAGCGAACGCCGGTGGTAACAGAGGGGTTAAGTTATGTTAGAATTCGTTTCTTAGATCATTGAGAATTATATTTAATGAAAACACACCGAAATCATAGCATATATTTTATTGTACAGATGGAAACATGTATTTTCCATTTGACTCTCTCAAATCCGGGCAACTCACCTGAGGTTCATATTGACGATCCCGTCCCGGTACACCTGCTCGATGTTCCGCCGCATCGTCCAATCCGGGCCCATCATCGTGAGCGCGCACACGATCTTCGTATACAGCACTCCGAGCGCCCAGTCCTGCCACACGAACAGCACCGGCGACTGCTCGAGCGGCACCCGTAGGGGTATCACTAGCACCTGCGGCAGAGAATGTGGATTTAACCCTTCCGGGATCATAAAGACACCCGCAATACGGTGGATGACAGCTAACAAAAACTACCGTTGAGTCTCATAAAGACACCTACCTTCCATACAGTGAGCTAGCACCCGTCCGGTTACGGAAAAATTGGCACGTGTAAATCCCAATGTAGTTTTATCAACTGGCAACACTGCCGGGATTAGCCAATGAAACTAGCTTCCGGTTGATATCTCACACTTGATTGGTCGAGAGAAAAAATCATTAGAAAAAATATATTTTAGCGAGTATTTTCGCTGGCCGCTATGACAGCTATACCCAGATAGTTACATCGTTTAGGCGCTGTATGGTAAGCGAAAGGGTTAAGAGCGTGTTGCTAAACGATTATCAGTCGGTGGTGAGTGAGTGGTGAGAAGGAAGAGATTACTAGATATAAACTCTGCAGTTAGTTGTCTATTGAACTCAGAGCCCAACGAGAGAACCAGAAATCAGAAATCAGATATTTTTTGTGGTACGTTAAATTAGATGATAGGTACATAATATGTTTTGTTCTTACGTCCAGCCGTTAGGAATACAAAATTACATCTTAGGGAAATAAGTAAATATTGAGTTATGTAAATAGGCAGTCGTTAGAGTAATCCATTACAATGATGTCAAATAGTTATTGGATTGGATATGTCACCGGAAGATAGTCAAAACCGTAAGTTGATAAACTAACGCGGTAGTTGATCAACTATCGACAGATAGTAAACCAGACTGACAGGGTTTAGAATTTACGTTTCTTTTGTTCTTACATGTCAACCTAACACGAAGACTATTCGGGGGCGAGCGCAGCGAAGCTCTAGTCTAGCTCTAGCTCTAGTCTTCACCTAAGCTACCGCAGTGTTTGCCCTAGTATTTCGTTTGCAATTCAAGTTTAAACCAGTTTACTATTTAACGGTTTTAACCGTTAGTTGATCAACTACCGCGTCACATTATACGCAGTACGCGAAAGTTTACTATCTGTCGATGGTTGACCAACTTACGAGAAAAAAACCGTTAGTTGATCAACTGACGGTATTGACTATCTTACGGTGACAGATATAAGATATAAAATTGTATAGTAATAGATTTAAATTTTAGATATGACAAATATTATTAGATTACCTAGTAGATAATAATGTGAAATTATCATTACGTTTTCATAGACTACGGTGCTATCATCAGCAAATAAGAGCATAGGGTGAGATTTCGAGTTTACAATATCATTAATATAGATCAAGAATAACAGCGGGCCATTATAATAGACACCTATCATTATCAAGGCTCGTAAAAGTACCATCATGCCCTCACTATGGGTTGCTGGAAAGTAGCCAGCACTTCTTGCGAACACTAGGGATGGATAGTATTAAAGTAGATGGCTTGTCAAACTTAAAGTTTAGCGACATCCTAGAATGCATTAAACGAACAAGAAGATTTCGGGAGGGACATCTGTTCTACCAACAGTAACATGTGCACAAAAACTGGGGATTGGGTGAAATAGTCACAATAGAGGACCGACCCGCCTGTGGTTCAGCGGGCAACCCACCTCATCATCAGCGGGCCTACAACGCTTCCTTGTGGTACCCCTAGAGTTCATTTTTAAGCTCCAGATGTGTAGATTAGTTCCATGTTTTTTTGGAAAATTTCTGAATTTGTGTGATTTGTTTCCGATCAGATAGGTAAAATTTGATGAAATCTATAACTTTTCCTCTGGCTCTATACAAGTGTAACTTCTGTATTAGTATTTTGTGGTTTTCACAGTCGAATGCTTTGGTCCTGTCCATATATATGGCTGATACAGGTATTTAATTGACTAAATTGAAAAAAAAAATTGCAGCAAGTCATAGATAGCCAAGTTAATTGTTTTATGTTTTCTGAAACTTTTTTGTTCGTTATATATATATATATATATATATATAGTATCGTTATTTTCAAATGAGTTGTATATGGCTGGTATGAGGGCTATTTAATTTCCTTCTCCTTACGGTTTCAGTGTTTAAAGAGTTTTAGAGCCCTTTATTTAGGTTCAAACGTCAAGCTATCCAACAACAATATCAACTTTTGGGACGGGGGCTCAGGAGGCTCCATAAGAAATACTTGGATCCCATCACCCTACACTTTCTCTTGGGTATTGCTAAAAGCAACAAAACATTCTCAAGACGTATGAAACGGAAGTCACTATCCTACATAATATTCCTAATAAGTACAGCCTTTTTTGAGAATGGTTGGAGGACCTCGGCTTGGTCGTGGTTTAACGAACTCGATTAGAACGATTCCTTCTTCTCCGCTGGGCGGCATGGAGGATGAAGGAGGACTTCCAGGAAGGTGAAGTGTACGGTGCACCCGCTGACCAAATTCTGATCTTCCAAATACACTTGACACAAGCAAAGTTAACCTCAAAAGTGGTTAGTATTATTGACTGTATCGTTTTCAGGGCACACTGTTCCAAAAATTTACGAGGACACTACGGTAACTTTTAAAGGGCAAGCTTTTATGGAGGGACTGTGTATGGTTGCATAGAACTCTACTTCAAAGGGCAGACGACTGATTGTGGGGCATGGGGGAAACGAAAATGATTTCGTAGAGGGTGCTGATGATGTATTTAAATAAAAAAACACAGGCGATATCTCAAATCACTAGACGCGATGCGCTTTGAGCGGTGGTTTGAGAATATTTTACTGAAACTTGCTGAAAATGCTGTAGTGGCACTGGACAATGCTCCTTACCACTCAAGATGCCAAGAAAAAACGCCCACCTCTACATGGAGATTTATTTAAGAAAGTGCACGAGGTAAGGGCGAACTATTAAAGTTACGCTGTGCGTGAGCTCGCAAAAAATATAAGATGAAAGTCCCAAGACTGCCACATTAAACATGTTTTTTGATTTTGAATTTGACGTTACTCCACCCAAGGTGCCTCAGATAAACTAAACTCTTCAAGGTGCCAGTAAGAGTCACAGATAAAGACTATATGAAGCGTATGAAAAACATAGATCAAATAGCAAGTTGTCAAAAACTGATGCTGTCAAAGATGTAAACAATAACAATTTTCATAGTTATTCCTGCAAAGAAAGCTGGAAATCAAATATATTACATGAATCGATGGCAAGGCGGGACTATTTATCAGACGACATTACTTGAGTGCAATGTTCAGGTATTATAAAACGTGAAGAGAGGATATCACACTAATTTCCAAACCCTGTCTGAATTTGGTGAGTCATTTTAAGGTAAAGCGGTTAGTGTATCGAAAACCTCACATTACCTCAAAAACCCCGAGAAAAAAAATACTTAGGTTTTTTTAAATTTATAAATACAGTTTATACATAATATCTATCTCTCCACATGCATTCTATCTAACGAAAATCATCTTTCATACATCACGCAACCAGTGGTTGGGGTTTACATTTTATAACAAACTCCAGAGACGGCACTATTGAGTCGAACTCTCCTGACGTAGGCTTCCAAAGAGTCGTCACCCGCTCGGTTTCATAGAACCATACTATTGAGAGTAACAGAGTCAAGTTTTTGTGGAACAGTCCACAACTCTGTAAGTAAATACAAAGATGTTTAGAAGAGGCGCCCAGGTAATTCCTTTACACTAGGAGCGAAAAGTAGATAGTTTTCTAGTAATTAAGAGACTAGATCTGTAGTTGGTTAGCAAGGTCAAACTGCAAGAAGCCAAGTTTAAGGATATTTAAATGGCTAAAAAGCCTATTTAAATTAAAGAACTATTGGTATTTACATTTAATACAAGGAAGGAAAGATAGTTAAGAAAAATATACGTTTTAAGTTTTTTAACTTGCCAAACATGCCATAGGTTTCGAAAGGATCTGCACCTCATATTCGAATTCCGCTTTGTTCAAGTGAGATTCCTTCAAGGGACGAGCCATTGCACTCAAGTAAGATATTTACCTACCTATGAAGTAATATCTACCTATGCGGTAATACCTACCTAAGTAGTAATCAAGAAAGAGAGAAATTACACCTAGGTCGAAAGAGTTAGCCAAAGAGATCCGATTTAGTCACTAGAGGAGTGAGTTTTTAGAATTTAGAGAATAGAAAAACTTGTGTAAAATTACCCTTTCGCTTCTTAAGGCAAATTTCATGTTTTTTGCCCATAAATGCCCACAATAGAATCTACAGTACTCTAGGTGACGTCGAACATAAAAGTTCCGTTTTAGAGTTTACGCGAATCTACAGGATAAAAACCGTTGATCGGCAAAACTGTCACGTTATGAGTGGTTGATGTGAATAACCCCCCGTAAAGGAAGCTTAAGAAGATAAATTTGAAGCAGCAGCGGTTACAGAGGCCCGGGCTGCTACATTCGCCCATAGAGAGACAGTAACCACGAGTGCAATGAGGGATACTCATCAACTCAGGCAGCAGTCCGAACAGCAGCGATATAAAACCCAGTAAAGCAGCAGAGGATACGCCGGGATGCTATAATCGCCCATAGAGAGTCAGTAATCACGAGTGCAATGAGGGATACTCACCAATTCAAGCAGCAGTCCGAACAGCAGCGGTATCAACCCCAGTAAAGCAGCAGCGGCTACAGAGGCCCGGGCTGCTACATTCGCCCATAGAGCCAGGCGCCTTAGTAACTGCCTTCTGCCGCCGCGAGCCCAGCGTAAGCAGAGAGCCGAGCCTCGACCGATCGCCCAACAGAGGTACATGCCTGTAAGGAGATAAACGTTTTAATAGCTAATTTACGCCCACTGCCCGGAAATGTGACGAAAGTTGGTCTGAAATAGGGCCCCAATGAATTGTTAAACAGGACAACAATATTATTATACGGTACACAGGACAGAAAAAGATTGTTGGCTTGTTTTGATAGTTATAAAAAATAAAAATGCCACTTTCCACACTTGTAGCATAAATTCAACATTGTTGTAGAGGCTGGAAAGTGAGCAATAGATGGACGAGTGAGTTTGAGACGAATCCATCATTGCTCTTTTGGTTGAGACCTTACATAGTGCTTTTACGACGACTGCGAGGAACGTTCATTGTAATAGTTCTTTATGTTTATGAAACAAGGGTGCAAAGTTGGTCACACAAGAGGCGGTATTATTCGAAAAGTTAGCCGAGTGTCTAGTGACCAATGCGATTCATGACGTTTTTTAACCTTCTTGCGAGAATAAAAACCGACTTCATGACGTTTTTTAACCTTCTTGCGAGAATAAAAACCGACTTCATGACGTTTTTTAACTTTCTTGCGAGAATAAAAACCGACTTCATGACGTTTTTTAACCTTCTTGCGAGAATAAAAACCGACTTATGATTAACCACACAACGAAAACGTCAATACATATTCGTGGATAATGGTGCGCTGGTTACGTGTCTTGCCCACGCCGCGCTAGCGATGCGCTTGCAGGTGTAAATAAAGGCACTGGCAAAACCGCTAAACATATCAAGTTAAATTAAATCATTTATTGCGAGTAGGCAAAATAATGCACTTATACAAGTCAAACACTTAATTAAGTCTCAATACATGGAAAAAATAAATCAAATATGATCAACTTAACTAATGAGTACATAACTGATTTGAGTTTGAAAAAGGAAATTTCTCCTTCAAGTGGTGATTCATGGCTGAATCTCGTACAGGAAAAAGAAACTCCATGAACTCTACCAATGCTTCGGAAATACGCCCGTAAGAGAAGATAGCACCAAGAAACTCTACGGGGATGTCATTTTTTAAATTTTCGTCATATTATTTTTACACAATGTACTATATAAAAAATATTTAATGTAATGTCAATATTATAACATCGTATCCATAAGTGCCAATAAGCTGTCTCAAAATAACAATCTAACAAAATAAATAAATAAGAACAAAGACAAGCTGCAATGAACATAACTTATGAGAAACTAGACTGGACCAGTCCCCCCAAGCAGCACCCGTTCACGAGTATGACTTGTGCACCAGCCATCGCCCCCCTCGCCATATTTGAAGGAGGGGGAGCAACCCGCTACACAGGGCCGCCGCAAGAAAAGACATTTTAGTGAGCATGACCATAAACCCTGGTTTCTTGGTAACAGACTTGTATTCTACGTTAAAACTAATAAATTGTTATGAGTCACCCTACATAGCCCTTTTGTACACTGAATTATATTACCAGACTATTAACCTCTTGAATACCACCGAACGCCACTTTTCCGTTAGAGGTTTTGAATTTTATTAGCATGGCATAAGGTTAAAAATCGCGACCCGTCCCAACTACCCTCGGTTTTTTAGAGGTTAAATTACATTATTGCATTTGCAAAGTGAGGTTAATTATTATTATCACTGTCATGGAGCTTGGGGCATTGAGGCCATGCAGTTTTGTCTATAACATAGTCATTAATAGTGTAATAGGCTTTCTTTATGAGATTAGCCTTAATAAATGTTTTAAACTTGTGTATGGGTAATTCATCAATTCCCTCTGGTAACTTATTATAAAAGCGTATACAGTTCCCCATAAATTAACCATTAACCTTCTGCAACCGAAATCTAGGTACATTCAGTTTATTTTTATTTCTAAATAGGCTTTCTTTATGAGATTAGCCTTAATAAATGTTTTAAACTTGTGTATGGGTAATTCATCAATTCCCTCTGGTAACTTATTATAAAAGCGTATACAGTTCCCCATAAATTAACCATTAACCTTCTGCAACCGAAATCTAGGTACATTCAGTTTATTTTTATTTCTAGTATTAAAATTATGTACATCGCAATTTTTAACAAGGTGTTGATATTTTTACGTACAATAAGTTTTCATATATGTATTGACAAGCCACTGTAAGAATATTGATCTCCTTAAATCGTTCCCCTCCGGGAATCGCGTTATTTCATATTATATATGGAACGAATTGCTCTCTTCTGTAGCACAAATACCGATTGTATATCTGCTGCTTTACCCCACAACAGAATGCCATATGACATAATGCTGTGAAAGTAACTGAAATATACTAATCTTGCAGTGGCTACAGCAAAAGCTGCAGAGCTCAATCTTCCAGCTATACCTAGTCTGGCCCAAACTTTTGAATACAAACGTCTAGAAAACCGAATGTCATTTGATATGCTTTTGTTTTCGTATTACATAAATAGGCTTCGGTCTTCTAGGAAAGCCTCACTTGATGACACGAATCCAAGCAGAAGACATGGAGTGGGGTGTGAAGGAAAACTTCGTCGGATAGTCGTATCAGTTTTATTGCCGGACTTATATAAAGGAATCAGTTTACTGTTTTTCATAACGTCAGGAAAAACTTCTTCATCAACACACTTATTAAAAATTATACTTTATTAGGCATGGAGCAATTGAACCAATAATACAAGTTAACATTTTTGTTGATATTCCCCAAAGATCCTCGGTGTTTTTATATTAAGCAATTTAAATGTCTTAACAATCGTGTCTACATTAATATGTCTGAATTTAAATATATCATCACAATTATCAACATTATAATGTGATCACATATACAAATAATTTGTCGAATTCTCGCTTCTGGCCTTATACTAGGATGACAGGCTGCTTCTAATAGTAGTTTATGTGACTGCTACATAATGGAGGGCATCAATACTCGAGAGTGGGTTTATGAAACAAGCCGAAGGCGAGTTTCATAATAATATCACTCGAGAGTTTTAATGCCTATTTATGTACAGTTACATACACTAGTTTATCTACACACATATCATAAGCTCTCTTTGATGTGTTCAGGAACCGCATGCTTGACCGGCATTGTGGCTCTGCAGTTGTTTAGCTTGTTCTGTAGTACCAACTTCACGCAGGCGGGCGTCAGCGTTCGAAATTTGAATGTCAGTACCAACTTCACAGACAAACTATAGGGGCTGCACGCAGGCGGGCGTCAACGTTCGAAATTTAAATGTCATAATATGTAGAAAAATTACACATTATGGTCATAATGTGTAATTTTTCAGATAAGAAATTAGTTTTTACCAAGTAGTTTAATATTATGCTGATAGTAACGTGCGGTTTTTGTACGCAGTAATGAGGGTTTATGATACGTGTGTAGATAAACAGACTTAAGCAGAATGGGATACGGGGTGATTTACTGCGATGGTTTTCCTCTTATATCAATAATCAAGCTATCGTAATCAGTAATTATATTTCAAGCTGGGTTTCTATTCACAGCGGTGTACCGCAGGGTTCTCTACTCGGGCCATTGCTCTTTTTAATTTCGTAAATGACATTTCTAGTTGTTTTCTATAGTAACTTACTATATTTTGCTGACGTGAACATTTTTCAAATAATTGAATCCCAAAGCGACGTTTCTGACCTTCAGGCGGACCTGTCAAGACTGTACAACTACTGTCTCATTAGTAAACTTGACCTAAATCCTTCCAAGTGCTCCGTAGTCACCTTTACCCGCAAGAAACGTCACTCCATCTTCTTAGTTATTGCAATGTCAGGCTCTGCAGAAATGCAATTTGGTCAGGCACCTTGGCGTTCTACATGATTCCAAGCTCCTGTTCGATACGCACGTGGAAACAATCGTCTCTAAAGCCTCCAAAGCCCAGGGCTTTGTCATGAAGAGCGCAGCATGTTTTCATCGTGCCAAAACATTCAAGGTCCTCTACTGTACTTTTTTTAGAATCATCCTTGAATATGCATCGCAGTTATTGAACCCTCTCTATATATATAGATAGAATCGAGCGCATTCAAATTAAATGCATGAAGTACCTTTGCTTTCGTTTAAAAATTCCATACAGTTCATCAAATTACGTTAACCTATGTAAACAATTTCATATTCTTCATCTTACGAAGCGACTTGAGATCGCTGACTTATCTTTCCTGCTTAAAATAACTACAAAAAATCGGTTCGGCAGCAAGTACCGTACAAGCAACTTCTCTTGAGAAGAATTCTTTTTTTTAATGTTTCGATACCTAGAAAATCATTTGAGAATTATTACTGGAATATCTAGCGACGTTCCTACCTATCCCACCTCTCCGATCCCTACCTGTCCTTAATGCGATGAACGCTTCACGTATTTCCTTATCTACACCTAAAATTCCCACTCAATTAATTCTCATATAATTACTATATAGCACTATCTATCTAGATTAAACAAATGCATAGGCATTCTGATGAATATCTATTTCAACTCTACGAATCCATCCTTTTATTAGCTTACTTTTATCAGCTTGAAATTTATAATGACTCAGAACAATTTGAATCATACAATTATTAAACGATTCGAAAGAAATTATAATAAACGAATCAATTAAATATAAAACGTGTCCTGTATAATCAGCTTGCTAGAAATTTTCAATCGTTTTTTTACATAATCCCACCAACCTTCCTCACTTTCCTTCCACTATCATCATAATGCTTAATATTATAATTATGGCTATATTTTCAGTTTTTTTTTGCATTTTTTTGAATATCCATTTTTTCTGTCATGATTCTTTCATTTAACTGTTGACTCGAAATTTCTCAGTCTTTTATAATTTTTATTTGAAATATTTAACATTACACAATAATTAATAAATTTTATCGAATTTAAAGAATTTTCACGAAAAAGATGACGTCATAGTGGGTCCGCCATTTTGAATTTTAAAAAACTGATGAAAGATTCGAAACCAGCACCCTCAAAAACCCACATCTACCCCTCAATACTTGGAATTACATACAAAATTAACGTTGCGTGTTCAAAAAAGTCAGTTTTTTACAAATAAAAAACGAACCGCTGGACCGATTTTTTCTAGACTCCTTTCAGATCTAAGTCATGACGTGGCGTATCGATTGATATGGTCATCAAAGCGATTCGGTCCAGTAGTTATTGAGAAAACGAATTCCATAATTTTGATCACGTACATACGTACGTACACACACACACACACACACACACACACACAGACATCACTCTAAAAATGATTGCAAATGATTCTCCAGGTCTTAAAACGTAAAGAAAACACAAAATTACCTATTTCAATTTTCAGACCTATTATAATAACTTCTCAAGAGAAGTTAATAATATCAACTGCCCTGATTTACTAAACAAAATTAATTTGATTGCCTTCTAGACTTCTACGATTCACCCCTGTCATCTATATTCCTCCTGCTGGTACCAATTATCGGAAAAATACATTTATGTGGCGAGCAAGTTACAATTTTAATAAGCTTAGTAGGCGATTTGAACTCGACCTATTCTGCACGAGTGTTAGTTCAGCGAGGCAGCGGCTGAACAGAGAATTCTTCGGCGTATTTGCGAACAATCACTGAGTACTTAGCATGCTCCCATTGACCTAATTGACTTTTAATTTAATTCCATCCCATTGACCTAATTGACTTTTAATTTATTTAAAAATACAATATTTTATTTAAAAAAGGAAACGCAAAAGATGCGACGACTGTGGAGTTTCTTCGGTGAGCTCTTCTCCACAGATTCCGCCATTGTGTTAGTGAACTCACCCAAAAAAATGTAATGACGGATCTAAGTGATGTAACAACATCCTATGGAAATAAATGATTTTTGATTTGATTGATTTGAATTTATTTATTTATTAAGTTCAGATGCATTTTTTCTTTTCTTCATCATGTCTCTACACGTGAAAACCTTGGCCTTCTGTGTTTATTATTGCTTCTATATGCATTATGTGCTGTTGGCTTTCCCAATATACAAATAAATAAATAAACAAATAAATAAATATCCCAGGCGACTATCTTAGGTTCCGTAAGCCTAAGCCGAATGACAGATACTAAAGAAATCCGAAAAAGAAATTATGTACCGCACCCGTTGTGTATTCCGCAGTTAGCAAACAATATTTTATTACAACTACGCTGTAATTATATCATAACTGCACTACTTATCCAGCACAAAGCGGCACTTTGTTGCCTAAATCACAACGGGTCAACGTATAATATTTATAGTTATGGTGCGGTATAGAATCCAGAGCGAAGCGAGGTTCGTCGGAATAGTAACTTACCGCAAGCAGCGGTGTACAACTCGTGAACGCCCTCAGACGCTTTCGGCAGCCACAACGCCATGACTTTCCTCCCAATGGCCACTGGAATCACCTGAAATCATAATTTAACTATTCAATTCTCCCTCCATCTACGGTCACAGGCCTTTGCACGAAATTGATTGAGATTTTTTTATTTATTAGGACCAAAAAGGAATACAACAAGATTTATGTAAATGGAAGAGTTAAATAGCTGTTTATTTCTTTGATTACAGGCATCCAAATCACTTTACTTATTTATGTATATGTCACCGTATTATTGTGAACATCGTTAGTTTATAATCTATCGCGCGATATTGTAAACTATCGAAAAATTGTGAACTGAACAGTCTCCTTACATTTTATTGTATCAAATATCGATAGAGAGGGAACCACGACACGCGCGCGTTTGTCAAGTAGCCAGCCGGCACGACACAAAGCATCAGCGCCTGCGCAGAAGGACCAACTTACCAGAGTCAGCGCACTGGCTAGCACGAGCGACGCTGCTACTAGCGCCAGCAGCGCGGCGAGTCGAAAAGGTAACTAAGACGCGCGCGTACGGCTCGTAGCCAGCGGGCACGACGCAAAGAATGAGCGCTTGCGCAGAAGGACCAACTTACCAGAGTGAGCGCACTGGCTAGCACGAGCGACGCTGCTACTAGCGCCAGCAGCGCGGCGAATCGGAAAGGTAACTAAGACACGCGCGCGTACGGCTCGTAGCCGGCGGGCAAGACGCAAAGAATCAGCGCCTGCGCAGAAGGCCCAACTTACCAGAGTGAGCGCACTGGCTAGCACGAGCGACGCTGCTACTAGCGCCAGCAGCGCGGCGAGTCGGAGAGGTGACCACGACACGCGCGCGTACGGCTCTTAGCCAGCCGGCACGACGCAAAGCATCAGCGCCTGCGCAGAAGGACCAACTTACCATAGTGAGCGCACTGGCTAGCACGAGCGACGCTGCTACTAGCGCCAGCAGCGCGGCGAGTCGGAGAGGTGACCACGACACGCGCGCGTACGACTCGTAGCCAGCCGGCACGACGCAAAGCATCAGCGCCTGCGCAGAAGGAACAACTTACCAGAGTGAGCGCGCTGGCTAGCACGAGCGACGCTGCTACTAGCGCCAGCAGCGCGGCGAGTCGGACAGGGAACCACGACACGCGCGCGTACGGCTCGTAGCCGGCCGGCCCGTCGCGACGCATCAGCGCCTGAGGAGAATAGTTGTGTGTGAACGGATAAACATATATATACAGGCACAAACATTGCTTCTGGCCCCACAGTAGGATACCGTGTCGTGAAAACCAGAAACACACATGTCACACACATATACACATCCAAGACCTGCACCCGTAGCACGCCGACTCCGCGGGGCGTGTTGAAGCGGGAAAGTGAAGGACAGATATATTATAAAGCTCTGGCCCTCACCTTTCGTGGCAAACCCCGAGCCGATGAGTGAAGCTTCTCAACATCATGCACACCAAAACCCCCTAACTGCTCTATCTCAAAAAATGAGTACCTCTCAGAATGAGACTCTTTCAGTGTCATGCAGGTTTCATCACGCACGCGAGACTTACTATGGGATTGACCCCAATTGCTGGTGCTTTGTCAGTATGGCGTCCCGCATCCCGCAAAACAATATCCACGACACTTTAAGAGCAGAGCAGACACACGTACCTCGATGCGCATCTGATGCGCGGCGCCGAGCGGCAGCGGCGGCGGTGGCGGCTGCTCGTGCTCGCGCGCGGCGCCACGCTCGCCGAGCAGGTACGAGCGCAGCCCGAGCAGCGCGGCGCACGCGCGGCACCACGCTCGCAAGCCGCCCTTCAGCCAGGTGCGCGTGTGCGACTGCTCCAGCAGTGCTGGGAGGATCACCTGTGAGAGAATAAACGTAGCATCACGATTTTACCTATAAGGGGTGGCAGATGCACAGCTGTGACCAAAACGTCCTGCGGCCAGAAGTCCGGTTTTAAGAAGCTAGGTAGATGATCTCGAAGTATCATGAGCCGGAATGACTTTGAGTTTGTGGAATTGTAGCTTAGCTCTTCAGTTTGTAGAACCGACTGTGCTGTTTGAGCTGAATGTTCTATAATATCCGTGCTCGTTATAGATTTCTCCAAGTTGGACACATAAACCTTGCAGGTTCGTGGTGCCGCGTTTAGTTTGTTTACGTGATGCCGTGGTTGAGCCGGTTCATCTTATGTTGTTATTACGACGTTTCTTTATACGAGTGAGTGTGAATCCGTCGTCTTTTTGGTCGGATTTTGTCCGATCTTGCGCTTTATTTACTTTAGTTGCCTGGGATTGGATTTTATTTTCTCAGGCGATTTACAGTACTATTTTTAATTTGAGGCCAGAAATGTAAACAAACAACTGTCATTTTCTAGGACAAAACCGTTGACTTTCGACATTCCTATAATATTTTTTGTACTGGAAAATGACAGTTCATTGTTTACATTTCTGGCCTCAAATTAAAAATTCCACTTTAGGTAACGATTGGTCTTCGTTAATTATCGTGTCAGTCTGTGATTCAGTTGTTATTTGCGAGTTCGGCTCGCTATTAGCGGTCTCTGTGACAGAGTTCCGTCTGGTTATATTAGCAGCAATCTTATCACGTTTACTTTCCATGTTGTTATCAGCTAGGAGGTTAGGGGCCATCGGTCCGCTGTCCATTATGTGGGGCTGTGGAGATCCAAGGGTCTGCTGCACATGATGCTGGGACTGTGTGGGGTTATGGCTGGCTTGTCATGAAGTTTTTGTATTTCAGTGCGAAAGTTTCTGACGTCTTCCGCCGTTGCGTATTTACTGCGTAGTCCTTTAATCTCAGACGTCAGGGCCTCGACATTACGTAGTAGGGTCGTTACATCGACATGGTCGATTGTTATGGGGGGCAACTTGGCCAAGTCTTTAGCCACGAAGACTGGAAGCTCCTTAGGATCTACATCTCTCAGAAGTCGCAGGATATCTTCTAAGTCACGTTGCTCCTTGCCCTCACCTCTCCTGGTCTTGGCCCCGCCAGCGACGTGAGCCGTACCGGCCAGACATTCAAACAGGATCGTTTTTGAACGTTATCTCACTTGTTGAAAATACGTTTTTGTTTCTTATTTTACTTGTTTCTTATTTTACGTAGGCAAGTAATTCGTCAACTATGATGTAATACCGTGCATTTTGCGTTTTTCAACATAATTCCAGCGAATTAGCGAAACCCGTTAAATTCTGACGCTGCGAGTGCGACGGTCGCGAACTGTCTGAATAAAAGAAGTCTTCATTCAGACAGTTCGCGATTTCAATGCAATTCAAAACTGTAGTCAAATTATTTATTGGAGGTAGGCAAAAATAATACACTTTTACAAGTCGAACACATAAGTCTCATAATCATGTAGAAAAATAAAAAAATAATTAAATATGATCAACTAAACTAATGAGTAACTGATTATGGTTTGAGTTTGAAAAAGGAAATTTCCGTTTCACTCCATCCGTTCTTTCATTCCATGCATTTGTTTTGCCATGATGCGGCGTCACTAGCGATTGAGGTAAAGGTTGGTGGTAATAAGGACAATTCTTGCTAAAAACACAAGATATTAGAAGCCGAAAATAGACTAGACATAAAAGTGGAATGCCAAATTATACTGCAGCAACAGTTTCATCTCTAGAGATCCCACCGACACGATATGGTGTCGGAATTAATTAATCGGTTTTGGACTCTCCATAGCAATAAAGTTGAAAATATGTAGCTGATTTGGAAGCCCAATGTCCTCGAAAGGTTAAAGTTTTACTCTATGACGAAACAGCCCCTATAAATAGAGAGAAATATTGACAAAAGAAACCAATTCCATCGTAAATTCGGCGAGATACGATTTGTAAGTATAAGTAACCGTTGCCCGATCATTACTGTTTTATTGACGTGACGCACGGATCCGCGACGTAAACTTGTGAAAAACCTGGAGATTCTCCATCCATTTCCAGTACACAAACAAAACATTTATACATATAACACAGGCCAGACAAACAACGATTCTTCTATCTAGCCGCATCTACCATGTGGCCCGATCTCATGCCGTTGGCCTTTCACGTCCAATTGATCCTACGTATTTAAAATCTAGACAGGCCCAGCCGTTCTATAATATGTACAGATGTATGTGGGGTAAATAAACCTGACAGTATGATGTCGGCCCGACCCACGCGTCGCCGACTTAATGAAATAAACAACCACTTTGAACGGTTACTATGTTCATTGAACCGCATAATTTGTGCACTAATACCAACAGTGCGGTTGGAGATTATTGTACAATTTCCCTAGACACACCTGTCTTGGTACAACTAGCAGGTTTCGCTACAGTTTCGTAAAATGCATTCACGACCTTATGGAGTGGCTAATCGCAGATTTGTAGACCAGTTAGTAATAGCATAGGAATCAACATAGTCATCTTTTCAGCGTAAAACAATCTGTTAGTTGTTACCAATAGTGCGCCAACATTTGTCTATGTCATCCTACTATTATCTCTTAAACCAGGATTAACTTAGGAATTAGGCTCTGATGCGATCGAAAGGGGATATAGTACCTGCAACAATAGGAACTCTTGGCTCAGCTCGCTATAGTGCACGACAATGGCTATCCTTCATCTGTCTCATCCTTTCACCTTTAAACCCGTGCCACACTGTTACAAACAAGGCTTCCTCAAGCGTTTCCACATGGGGTTTAAAACTTTGTAGACCCTTGTTTGCAACCAAAATTCGTTTGACCTTTCCACAACCTTTGTGGACGGGCGTGCGTTGCCAACCGCGTGTGGAGGCCAAACCAGAAGCTTGAATTAACATTACAAGACGAATTAGCGCAATAGTATGCACAGTTCAAACAAAACATTGCTGAAACCAGCGGAAACAAGGACAACACCCATGGAGTTTCTGCCCAAACAATCCACCAGGAAACATCCCTTGAACAGGCATACGATCAACA
The DNA here is from genome assembly GCA_949825045.1 of Argyresthia goedartella. Lineage (NCBI taxonomy): Eukaryota > Metazoa > Arthropoda > Insecta > Lepidoptera > Argyresthiidae > Argyresthia > Argyresthia goedartella. The sequence continues at coordinate 11,310,648 of OX463821.1, read as the reverse complement.
AACAGATACTATGCTAAATAATCAGAAAACAAACATAAAAGCTTTCGAACGCCATAATGAACATGACCACTAACAATATAACAGAAAAATGGCAGTTGGAGGATAGCTGAAAACAATAAGTTCCCGAAGAGGAAAATATTAATAAATTGTTCTGGACGATGGACAATTTATTTGGCGACATGTCGCCCTACGAATAACAATATAACGAACTCGAGACCACGTACGAGTCAGCAAAAGCTCAAATCAACTCAAAAATTTGGGCTCACAAACACCAAGAAAAAGCAGCTCCGAAAATAGTTTTGCCGACTTTTTGAGGAAACTTTTCTATGTAACGAGTTATTTATCGAAATAGTACAGCCTTCATATCCAACGCATAAAAAATGCAACACCTCAAGTCAAAATTAACAGGCGAAGCTGGGCGCCGACGTATATTTAGCTATACTTATGGAAGGCCTGATAAGAAACAACAAAACATCGATAATCGCCCAGCAGATACAGTTTGGGTGGATTATATGTGGGAAATATCGACAAACATTTAACTGTTTCATAACAACAAACAACATGGATGAAATTACCAAATTTTGGGAGCAGGAGGAAATTACCTTGAACGAACAAACATTCACAGCAACAAATGCTCAACCAGAACAGTGGTATGCAGAAACTACCACTAGGTTACGTGACGACCAAGTTAGGTTGTTGCCCTTAAAACAAAACATTCAACAACAGTTGGGCACATCCAAACCACAGGCTGTAACCTAGTTTAAACAAATTGAAAGAAAAATTAAAAGCAACATTGAATTCGCTCGTGGCTGCAAAAGTTTCATGGATGAGTAAAAGATTTTGGGTAACATGAAAAAGTCACTAATACACAAAGCTGCATTGCAATAGTATCTCCCGCACCAGTACTAAGGTTGGATACGGTAACAACATAACTCCGCATCGTGTTTAATGGATCGGCAAAAAGCACAACACAAAGTCTAAATGATCTGAGGAAATGCGGCCCAAACCTGCAGGCCGACCTTCAAAAAATACTGCTTCAGCGGAGAACAAAAGTACGCCTTCTGCAGATGTAGAAAAAAAATATTGCTGTACACCCCGAAGACCAATTCCCTACAGATGATAGTTTGGAGAGATTCCCCTGACAACCATCTGCAGGAGTACCAGTTATGCACTATCACCTACGGCACTAAAGCGGCGTCATTCTTACCTCTCAGAACATTGTGAAACAGCTAGCGGTGGACGAAGGGAAGAACTACCATGAAGCAAAAACGTACATGAAAACCATTTTTTGTTAACGACGCCCTTTTTGGTGAACAAACAATCGATATGGCAAGGTCTACCCGAAACAGTTCGAACTATTGCGGTGTGGAGAACCTGCGAAAGTGGTCGAGCAATGCGCCAGATCATATGAGAATTCCGCGGAATATCGATTTCACCGACACCGAAACATCAAAGACGTGTCTAGGGTGGAATCCAAAGAACCACGAATTTGTGTTTTCATCTACCCTGAAATAAAATAAACAAACAAACCCAACAAAACGCAACATATTGAGCGACATATCAATATATGTATAATATCGCCAGATGTTCGCTCAGGAAAATAGCCGACTTTTCTCACCCTATTCCAATGAGACTGCTGTTGAGTATGTACTGATTGTGGTCCCGATTGTATTGAGAAACAGCTGCTAGAAGAGAGTCACGACATCTAGAACTGCGTAGTTTAACAATGACAGTCCTGGGGCGACTGCTTTGAGTATCCGTCTTTGCAACTCGAAAGCAGGATAAAATATCGCTATCCTCTACCGTCAGTGATGCTACTTTTCCGATTTGCAGTAAAGTATGTTTTCTGACTTAAATTCGGGTAATTATCTAAATATTGGCTTCGCGGGTATATTGCTCCATTTGTGATATGCGGCTAGATAGTTCCCTTACATTCGACTTAAGCTGCTCATTTAAAGCCAGCACCGTATTTACTCAAGACCTGAAAAATAAATCAACATAGCACCACTAAACTTTTTGTTTTTTCTTAATAATATGGGGTCAATGAAGAAAAATAAATATTTTTTAGAGAAAAACACCATTCAGAGATTTGCACCTCGGTTCTTGGTACATACTTAAGGTTGGTGAAATTTTTAGAAGCACTATTTTTTTTGTGTGCACAAATACAAGTCACATTTTTTGCAAATCGTCGGGCATCTTGATTTGCACCCTCGATACCTACATTTTGAGGCAAAATTGTCGTCTTTGAAGACTGGAAGATGGTCAATTCCATCCAGTCTCACCTTCGGCATCATCTTGAATGACCCTTTCACTCGTTTTTGGCCTGGGACCTGGGCTGGAGCTGGTGCTGGGATCGTCTATCCTCCCACCCATGAGGGTAGCTAGGTATGAACCTAGCCATGCAGTTGCAATATTGAATCGGTATTGAATAAGTCTATTCTTGGATTGAACACCTTCTTCTTGGCAGCATGATATACATGATCCAGCAGTTAACACAGAACAAGTCTAAGAAGTGGTTGGAAGCTCTCACTGTCCATTTCCTAGTACACATGGAGCTTCTGTAATAAGCTATCAACCTATCACAGAGGTCTATTCCTCCCATGCATCTGTTGTAGTTTCTCACAATTGCTGGTTGTGCTACATCCACCTTGTTTCTGGACCTTACACCAGCGCTAGCAACTACCGGCTGGAGCACTACCAACACACGTTGACAGCATGTTTACAGCCTTAGTATCTTTCCATTTCAAGACACATATATTTCGTCATTCCTGACCTTTTCATCCCAAGTGCCAAGTGACATCTGCTTGTCAGGTTTTAACTTCTGTGAAACTGGCCCCATTCTATTTGTCATTACTGTTCCAGTCAGGTAAATTCCTTGCTTGTTCTTGTTCAGGTATTCGGCCAGTTTTATACTAGTAAAGAACCTGTCCGTGTAAATAACACAGTTTCCATCAAGCGTACGGCACAACAATTTGGCTATTCCTGCGCCCAATTCCAGTGTAGCCATATCTTCTCGTGGTATGGTGTTAGATCCCACATACAAATGGAAATCCAAATCAAGACCGTCTTTAGTAGCTAACACAAAGTTTTTCAGTCCCAGAATATTTGGTTTTGACGGGACATATTGCCTGTATTCGCAACGGCCTGAAAACGGTATAATTCGTTCATCTATCGACAAATGTTGAGCTCTAGGTAAGCTGTGACATTTTTGAAGTATGCGGTCTAGCATTGGTGTTAACCTCCACATTAACATTGCTGTTTGATCTGTCCAAGGTGTTGTCAACAACATGTAGATGATTTCGGAGCTCGAAAAATCGATCCCTCGTCATGGTATCGCGAATGACTGGTACAGACAAATCTCTACTCCAATACAGACTGGCTTGCGGATATTTCAGGGTACCCATGAGTATTTGTACTCCTGCAGATCGTATCATCTCCTTGTGGTCAGTTCTAACTGAGCGATGTTCTCTTTTTTGTACAGAGTACAAATTAGTTTGCTCGGTCACAAGTCGCCAGAAGTCAACGTCCAAATATTCAAAAAATAACCTCAACATATTTGCCTGAGAGCATCCCTGTGGCTTCAACACATCTTCGTCAATATTTGGGCCCCTAGGAGGTATCTCTTTGACTAACCAAAAGTGTCTTTCAGAGCCTCCAACATTTTCAACAGGCAGATTTTGTTGCTCCTCTACAGACTCTGAAGATGAAGCTTGGGGTTCTTCAAATGGCAAAAACTCTTCATAATCATCATCAGCAGAAAAATCTCCATCACTGGCATTCAAGAAATCTTCAATCTCCCTGTCATTCTTGTTTTATCCTGAAAAAAACGTAGGTGATATTTACCCATACAAGGATTATTACTTGAGTTTACTCCTGAGGTACACAAGGATCAAGGATGTACCTAAACTATTTATCCAACATTTCACACAAACAAATATCAAACCATATGTTTTTACCATTACAAAGAACACTTTGATTCATTAGGCAAACAAAAAAACGAAAAGAATACGAAAAAACATAATTTTAGCATATTTACCTGGTTATGAACTTTTATCCGCAGCACAAATGAAGAAAAACTACCTATCCGTAAGTTGCAATGGTCAAAAGTCACGAAAAAAATACTTCTACCGCTACCTCGCTAAACGTCACAAAAAAAATATAAATTTAGGTGCACACAGATCTTCTTCGCGAGATATTAACTGACGAGTTATATCATCGTATCGCCCATCGATAAAAGACACCGCCGCAACAAGTTTAGCTACCTGCTTTCGCAAAGGGGCTAATTCCTTAGATAATGCATCTTCAAGGATTTTTAATAGTTCCGACCGCAACGACTCGGAAATTTCAGTGCGTATCAAGGCAGACAGGTGGTTGTCCCCAATATCTGACAATACGGACTTTACTCCAAATCCAGCACAAGCACTGTCACCATCGCCATCGTACTTCCCGTTGCCGTTTCCATCGCCGTTCCCGTGCTCCATTTCGTCATCGTTGCCGTCGCTATTCCCGTCTTTATCCCCAATTTTGATGTCATCGTTGTTATAGGTTCCATCCAAGATGTTGGTATTCCCGCCCGTTAAACCAGTCGAACTTGAAAGTTTCTGCGATATGGTATATTCTCCAAGGTTGCGAACAGGAGTGCCTGCATTATTTCCGCGAGAATCGCTGACGAACACTGTTGTCACGGTAGCAGTACCATGACTCACAGTTATATCGATTTGGCTTATGTTTAAACGATTACCAAAAACGCACTTATTTTACTACCAATACATTCGAAATGACTGCCAGAATGGATAAATGTCCACCAAATTGTGTTTGGATAAATGATCACCAAACTTCTTTTTATGTTTTGTGTACTTAAGTTTATGTTTTAAGTATTTTTTGTTGTTCTTACATGTTCAACCTAACACGAAGGATATAGGGGGCTTCGCTTCGCTCACCCCCTTTACCCTTCACCTAAGCTACCGCAGTATTTTGCCCTGATATTTTTTGTAACTCTTGGTGTTCATTTATCCATTTTGGGTAGGAAAAAAATATTTTGGTGATCATTATATTTGTTGCCTATCGATTTTATCGCATACAATACAACAAAGGGGTTGTTTTTAGTCCATATACTACACGAGCTGATGCCCGCTCAATGTGTAGGGACCCGGACATAGCAGGGAGGTCTGACTCCTGCGCATAAGTACGGTAGCACAATATGTTGGAACAATCTCGGCAGGACTTCACTGTATTCTTTAAATTGTATTTTAAGAGCACAATCCTGGATTTGATTAGATCACTGGTATTGACTTAACTTTTGATACTACTGCGGTTGCTAATTAGTAAGGTTTACAGCAAATTTTTATTTTTTACCTTGAGGAGTAATCACAAAAGGTGTTGACGATTTGACATGCGGTCAAAGAATATTATACAGGAGTAACATTACCTACAAGAGAATTTGAGAAGGAACCTATCCCAAAGACAAGGGGAACGAGGAAAACTAACAGTGTTCCAAATGTGCTATTCAATATTTAAGTTACATTGATGATTTATATTCATTTACATTTGTTTTACATTTCGTCCTGTTACTGAAGTATTTGTTGTAAATTCTTTGCATTTGGCAGCATGTACCATGTTTATGCATGCATGTATATTTAGTCTAATAAACTAAACCAACAGCGAAGCACGTCAATTTATTAATTTCGCTCCGTCACGGTATGGGCGTCCTACTCGCCCATACGTCACCCCTGTGGAAGCCTTGTTTATACTAGTGTGGCACACGAAACAGATTATACGCCATTCAAATAGAGAAAGGGACTCTTGAATGCGTCGCATTTGTGCGAGACGGCATAAAGACGATCAACAACAATCTGAGCAAGATGCAAAATGTCACCATCCTTATGCGAAAATGCAAAAATGCATAGCGAATTTCAAGATTATGTCATGGTAATAGAGTGCAACCATATGAAAAAGCCACTGTACTGTGTCTGTCCCTGCGCATGCGAAAGCTTTTTGTTTGAAATTTGTCTCTCGACCAACAAGAATGCTACACAATAGAGAAGGTAGATTATTCCTCTATATCCGGTCAGTAAAACCGGTAAGCGCGATCATATGGGAGGAGTGCTTGCGAAAAGTACAGGGAAAATTGGGACATTGAACGGAAAAATATTTCTAAAACAAGTTCCGAAACTAGAAAAATAATACCTAGTTTCATATATATATATATATATATATATATATATATATATATATATATATATATATATATATATTATAAATATAGCAATAGAAAAAGAAAGGGAAGATTTTATCATAGAATTCGGAGTAACCAGTGACGAACGAAGATTCCTTAGATGTTTCTCGCGATGATGACTACTTATACCCGTACATTTGATTTTGATTCTGATCGTGTTAAATAAAATATTAGTTTAATTTAAATTCAAATGTGATCATATTCAACCATCTTTTTTTTTTTATTCTCCTCCTCACCTCTCCACGAGACAGGTTATACCTAGTGAAAGCAACTACCTTTGCAAGCAACTGTAATGATCAACCTAATTTGTTAAATTAAGATTTGTATTTGTAAAATGGCCATTAAACTTGACTTGAACAGTACCTGCAACAGCAGCAGCTCCAGGCTCAGCTCGCTGACTGGTGCCTCAGTGTGCACCGCCACAGCATACGGCAGGAAGCCAGGCAGAGTATGCTTGATGACGCGGATGGGCAGCCACAGCATGAAGAGGACTGCTGTGCCGAAGATCACGGCGGACGCGATGAGTCGGTGGATGTGGCTCCACACTGAGAGGTGGATCATTTCCTAGGGAAGGGTTAGAGTTGTAAGAAGGCTTGCTTTTGCGGAGGGAACTTTCTGGGCAGATTAGTGCGACTATTTCCTTATATGACCTTAGGCGTCGGAAAGATTTATTGGCGATAAAATTAATGAAGGAATCCTGAAAACGCGCACGCCTTGCAAGTCTTCAAACGATAATTCAATCTAAAGGTGTAGGCCTAGTCACAGAATAAGTAGTAGTACCAGGCGGGCCTAGTTTTTAGATCATTGTATGATTGGTGTCAGTACACCCGGATTATAGCGTATACGGGTTAGCATCGCGTTAGCTGTCATTGACCCGACTGCTACTGCGAACCGAATTTTCTTCTCGAGTTGATGTAAAGGCCCCCCGGAAGGGAAATTGCCGCCAGATGGTACAGCTTATTTGTCGGTGTCGGGTTCAGGCAGCCCGTTATCAAACGGCATGACTCGTTCAGCGCCACGTCGACCAACCCAACCCAGCGTGCGCTGACCGGTCCCATATAGACCAGGCATACTCGGCCGCAGTAACCGAATCTTACATTGTAACCATGGTAACGGGTAACCATGATAACCATCGGCAAACGCTACCTATAAAAAAACAGTAATTTCGAACGTTGCACGTAATAAGTAAATATCGCTAACCCGATCACGAGCATACCGTGGTAGACTGGGGTCAATGACCGCTATCGCGATGCTAACCCCTACACAATTCACTACATGGTGCAACAGAAAGGTGTAGTAATATTTTAGGGGGATGTTAGGGACATCATTCTGAACAACTTTCACTTCGAAACCGATTTGATCTAAGCAATTTTTATTTTCACTTCTCCATAAAGTTTGGGCCGGGCGATCATCTGTTTTGTGTGGAGAAGTGAAAAATAAAGTTGCTCTGATTAAATCTGTTTCATAGATAAGGTTATTCGGAATGATGCCAACCCCCTAAAATATTACTACTACTTTCTGTTACATCGTATAAAAGAATAGGCAATTAGTTCGTATGGGTGAACTCAAAGGGTCTGCGAGTAGGGATGCAACATCGTTCATAAAAAACATCGATGTTTTCGAAAGAATAACATCGATGATAAAACATCGACGTTTATGAACGATACATCGATGTTTTTCAAGACTGAGCACTGCTTTGAAACAGGGAAATAACGCGTTTTCTCAATGTAAAAATATTTATTCATCGACGTTATATGGATATAAATTATATTTAAGCCAGTAATTAGGAGTAAAACACAAATTAATCAAATAATATTTATTAGTTATTACAAGTAAGTAAAAGTAAGTTATTTGGACCTCATTACTGAGTTTAAAAATAATAGTTTCGACAACCTGGTGCCCAGTAAGCGATTCCTCTCTTGGGTTATTATAGCTCCAGCTTCAGAGAACAATCGCTCACTGGGCACCGAAGTTGCTACAATTGGTAAGTGTTTCATCGCAAGCTTATATAGACACGGGAAAACTGTCTTCATATCATCCCATATTTCAATAGGATTTCCTTTTATGGGAGTAACCGGTGACGAAACAAACATATGATATTCTGATTCAGCTTTTCTTTTATCTGTTGTTTTGTTTTTCATGCTGTCATGAGTTAATTTTTTATGATAACTCCATATATCTTGTCCTGCTTTTTCATCTTTTTCAGAATCGTCTGAAGAATCTGGTTGAACAGGCATAGCTTGCATGTTAGTTACGTAATTGTTTATATAACTAAAGACTTTAGCTTTAGCAGTGGCATCTTTAAAATGGATAAGTTTGAAACGTGGGTCTAGTGCAGTCGCAAGAGCCAGAGATGCGCAATGTTCAAGCTTATCGAATCTCTTTACAATCTCCTTCTGAATTTCGGTCTTCAAATCTATAGCGGCCTCAAATGTTGGCGAAAAGTTATCCATCATTGTTCGTAAACAGCTTACGAGCGGAATGACCTTACTGACTGTGACATAATGCTGTCCGGAAATTTCTTTTGTTAACCTTTCAAAGGGTTGTATCAGATGTATTATTTCGCGCAGACATCCGATTTCACTCGATGTTATCATTGGTGGAGCATCAGGACGGCATAACAATATTGCACTTATCGTGGAAATCAGCTCCATGAAACGTTCCAACATATAAAACGTTGAGTTCCAACGTGTACGAACGTCAAGGATAACTTTCTTTGTCTGGCCTTTCTTCAAACCAACATCCCTTTGTTTATTACGCAATTCATCGCTGGCATTGACGCTGCGTTTAATGAATTTTACTATTTCGCGTACTTTACCTATGATCATGGAAGCTGTTTCAGATCTAAGCAATGGATTATCAATGGCCAAATTTACTGTGTGAGCGAAGCATGGTATAATTTTCTTTTCGCCAAACATCTCTCTATTAACTTTCATGATCGTGCTGTCGTTGTCGGTTACTATAGCCGTTACTTTATCTATAGTAATACACCATTCGCTAAAGATCTCTTCCAGCCTTCTTTGAACATACTCTGCCGTATGTCTTTCGAATAATTCAAAAACTCCTATAGTAAGATTCATTTTTTCTAAAAAGTAAATCGTGACTCCGACAAAAGACTTTATTCTGCATAGTTTCGGTCCAAATATCAAAGGTAAGACAATAATATTCCGCTGCTTTTATGTAATTCTTGAAAACATCTGACATCACTTCATATTTATCATCAGTACGTTTTTTGAACGTTTCTCTGCAAGGAACTTTGTATAAAGGCACAACTTCTTTCATCAGCTGAGTAAATCCCTTCCCTTCCACAAGTGCAACCGGTTTATGATCCATAATAATGAAATTTATAATTGCTTCAGTAATTTTTTTGTTTCTTGGACCTTCAGTACTTGTGATACTCTTAATTTTACTAAACAATTCACCGACATTTTGCTGCTGTTTACATTTTTGTTTATCTTCAGTATTCGTGGTAGATATCGTAACTTTAGAACTGTAACCAGAAGTACTGGCCCCTTTATTAATGGAATCAACATCCGATACCTTTGCAGTACCTTCAGTAATATCCTCTTGACGGGTTTCCACTGTGGTTGAAGACATCACATTCAGTTTAGTTTTTTTGCTTACAGGTTCTGCTACCTCTGCTTCTATTACGTCCGAGTGTTTTTTTTCTATGTGGCACCGGAGATTGCTAGCATTACCTGAAGTTTTCAGACATTTGTTGCAAAATTTGCACTTTGCCTCTTTATCGTCATTATCGTTTCTTTTGAAGTAATTCCAGATAGCACTCTTCTTTTTAGTTTTCGGCATTTTACCTAAAAAAATGTAATTGTTTTTTTTTATGCTACAACTATAAATTGAATACACTCAAAAATAAAGTAGGTATGTCTATCGCACTTTTGATTATAATTTATACTGTAATATCGCCGATAGTTAGTCGATAGTTATCGATTGTCCATTTCCCATCACTATTTTTGCAAATTGCGAAACGAAATCACGAGTGCTAAATACTTTATACTTGTTGTATATTTACGAGAAAACAACTAATTAAATGGAAATAACTACACTACACCTAACTTTTGAGTTGCATATTTCAAATAGTTGTGCAAAATTCAACAATCACAAGAACATAACTTAACATCATTTCCTTCAAAGTTCAATAAATAGCATTCTCAAACAGCGACTGTAAAACAAAACACTTACGTAAAATCAGATGACGTGTTTCTTTATGTTTTACCAATACATAGATGGCGCTAAGAAAACATCGTTCGTATAACATCGCTCTTAAGAACGATGTTTCATCGATGTTAACAGTTTCATCATCGATGATAAAACATCGATGTTTATGAACAAAACATCGATGTTTTTAAAAATAGATGTATCGTTTGCGTCCCTATCTGCGAGCGCAAAAGCAAGTGACCAGATTGCAGACGGATCGACAAACAAGGTAAGCCGCTCTTACAAAATTAATCAGTTATGTTTACTATACTAATACTATATGGACGGACTACAAAGTGAAAGGTCGTTTACTCTGTGAATGTGAACCGGTTTACAGATAGCAACAAAAGATTGCAGGCTAATATATTATTTTGTAATGTAAATGTTGATGATTAATTTGTAGGAAGTATAATGAATGAATTGATCAAGCTTACAAAGTTGCATTATAAGAGGCAAAAGGAAATGAAACAGATAATACTACCCGTTCATTTCGAGTTTGCCGTCGCCGACCGTTACAAAATGACCTCACAGGGAAAGCTATTTATACCGTTAACAAAAAAAGTTCACAGTGGTGGTGGAGCTGGTTAATATAATTCCTGGTGAAAATAGGTATTGCTTTGTATGTGCATAACCATAATTCTGTAGCTAATCTCTTATGAGGTTTTGACTTCATTGGGGTAGTCAGCTGTATTTCTGTTGTAGGTACCAGCACACTTGTATATGTAAATATAAACACATATTTAAATATCTACAGTAATAAAGTACTTTGACTTTGACTTGAAGTACCAGGCTCAGACAAAGCCAGTTCTTTCTTTTTTGCTTCGAGCTTTATATTTCTCAAAGTACGTTCAGAAACGCCAGTAGCTGCGGCGGTAAGTTTTACAACGCTATCATATGATTTTAATAACGGTTGATATTGATTTTAATTTTATAACAACTTCATTTCTATTTCTGGGAAGGACGTTGAAAAGAAGACGGTTTCAGATGCTTTTGCATATTTTTCAATTTTTTATTACCAGAGATCGGAATAGGCTGGCTATATTTACCTAAACTTCGGAGAACAGAGACAGAAAGTGGAGACTTCCTTAATTCGGAATTCTTAAATAAGCTTTATTTAAGATGGGTAAAGGCTATTTTTAACTTAAGTTGCAATTAACTAATCTTAGGAATTTTCACTAAAACTAATCTAACTTAAATATTGTATTAGAATTATCCTTAAACTGACCGCCGTTGCATCAAATTTTTCAATACATAACATTTGTCAATGTGTAACAAACATCTGTTGTGTCTGTTGTTGCATCTGTACAAAGAAGGTTGTTCCATCGGAATCATTGTTGCGGAAACATTAAAAAAAAAACTAAGATAAGCCATGTTAACGACATTAATGGGAATAACAAAATATGGATTTCATTAGATGAAACTACCGAGTTTTAGGGCTATACAAGGTTCATTTATTGGTACAACTGCAACAAAAGTCAAGGTCAATGGCCCAGAGGTCAAGTACCTAGGTACTCGCTGGCCGCGCACTCGCACAGCGGGTCTTGCTTGAGCGCGGTGCGGGGGAGATGGAAGGGGGGGAAACGACAAATTCGAATTTTCTAACGGTCAGCGACGGCAAACTTGAAATGAACGGATAGTAGGTAACTATGCAAAAGATGCGGCGCATGCGGCCTATGCTGCGTAGGTACAAAATTAGTATGCAGGCTGGTTTAATGAACTCAAAGGTCATCGATGACTTACGTGAGCCCACTCCCACTCGGCAAAAAAATATATTCAAATATTTTGTTTTAGTTGTGCGAGCAGTTCGCTAAGTTATGTCAACAATATAAAGTATAGCTACAGAGCACAATCTAAAACCCATACTTGAATGAACATTCTTTAGCTGTGCTGGAGCGGTGTCGTTTAAGTCAGCTACGACCTTTTGGCCTATGCCACACTACGCGGAACGTCGGTCACTGATTTCCCGCGGCGTAAAGGCAGCCACATTCTATGGCGGTGTGGCAATGTAATTGTATGTAATTCCGTAATATACCACCAACGATAATTATATGTAATAACATGTATTGGCATTCCGCGGCGGATCATCCGCGACCGACGTTCCGGGTAGTGTAGCGTAGGCCCTATATTGCAAATTAGCCGACCGCAACGACACTACAACAGACGAGTGGCCAGCGAGACATCAAGCGTAGTACCTGTACCCTAGCTAGTGAGTGAGCAGCGAGCTTATTATGTACCTACCGCTGTCTCGCTCATTACTTACACCTTTATGCAAAGTCGGTCTACCTAATTCTTACTGTGTCCAATACTATTGTTACTTATTAGGAATTAGCACATGCTTTGTGTACTTTGTAATATTAGAGTACCTAAATTTAATTGGTTAGCCTCCTGATAAAATAAACTTCACAAACCTGCACTGGACTGAAGTCAGGGTCATTTAAATTCTTCAAGAACCAGAGCACACCTGGCCTCAGGACTTCTCTGAGCAGCAGTATGAATGATGCAAAGTAATACACATACACCATGCCGACTAGCCAGTGTATGAACATGAGGGTCCAAGGCGCGGCTTGCAGGCTGGCTTCCCGGTCCTTGAGGGTGGCGTCGAACATGGATAGAGAGCAGAGATCCAGCCACCAGCCGCATACAAGGGGGAGGACGCCAATCTGGGTGGAAAGAATGGTGGATATAATTCTTATCTTCATAACTGAAGTTGTATTGTTAAGCCATCTATTGACCCCACATTAAGCTAAACCTCGCTGACTAAACATGGCTGATTCGTGCCCCTGCCCCTGCCACAGCATAAGGGGGAAAAGGCATAAACAACAATATGCAAGTATGTGTGCAAAACTTTCAACTGGGTGTTTAAAAAGGATCCATTTACAAAAAGCTCAAGTAACGGTCTCTTTAATATGTGGAATGGCATAGGATGTTTGATTTTGAGTCCAACATGATGAATGGGAGTGAAAGTTGGGTATGGCAGAAGAAGCATGAAAGCAGAATAAACACAGTGTAAATGGGGTCATTGAGGTGTATGTGTGGAGTAACATTGAAAGATAGATTGAAGAATGAAGTTATAAGGGCATGCTGTGGCTTGAATGAAGGAATGGTGTCATGGATAAAGGTCAGCTTACTTGGTTTGGTCACATTGAAAGGATGAATATAAAGACATTGACAAGACAGATATATACCCAAGAAGGCCCTGCAAAGACCAAATTGGTGATTTATTGGTGAAGGGGGAAAATTAGAAGTACCCATAACCAGCGAGGTTGTATGAAGAGACTTATAGTTGTTAAGGAAGCGAGAGAAATATGCCAGGATCATAGTAAGTGGATGTCTTCAGTCTCTCCCTACCCCTCTTCCAGGAAAAGGTGTGAACATATGTATGTATGTAGGATAAATTAGAGCAGGCCAGAATAACTGTAGAAGCATATGATTAACTGTATATATAAATTTTGCTAGTTTAATATTTAAAATAAGTAACATCAAGGTGAGCAGAAGTTCAGAAGTCATCATTACTGTAGGAACAAATGGTTAATGTTTAGTTAACAAAAAGGTCAAGCTCAAACAAATGGCTTGGGTCATTCATGTAATTGATGTTTACTATTGTTGAGTCACTGCTGTTTGTATAATTAATGATAATGGTGTGTTTTTGAAGTCCCAAAGCAACATACCTACCTATCAACTGAGAAATATCTTGGAGTATATAGGTATTATAAATAGAAATGCAAGATTTTGTATAACATTAATTACCTCAACAACAGACAGCAAGGCCACCTTCACCACCACATAGCAGAGTCCCAACACTCGCTTAGCAGCCCGTAGTCTCAATGCTGCAGCAGCAGCATGTAGTAACGCTAGTATTGCACCAACCAGGGCATATCCCGCTAATGCAGTCAACGGGCCAGCAAATGGCCCCTCTGCTGCTAGCCCTCCCATTGCTGCACCCAGTCTTCCAATGTGGTATGGACAAAATGCAAACACAACAATAAATAGTGTGTTTAAAGATACCACCCAGAAGACATGCTCTAAGAAGACCATCGAGCCATCTAGACCAAGCAGCCGAGCCCAGGTTAGCTCTTCAGCAGCCGCTCGGTCCCATTCCATGGGGTTCCAGTTACCCTCATCACCAACTAAAGGGTCTTCTGCTGCGTCCCCATTAGCCTCTTCTCGTGGTGGTGCGTCTTCTGCTACTCCATCTTGAACCCTCTCATTGTTGTTATCTGGTGCATTAGCAGCTTCTTCTATTAGCAGTGGCACAGGCATAGCATCTCGTTCCAACCAATCAGGGCCACCTCCATGCATGATTTGCTCTCTCAACCACACCAAGCCAATGAAAGAGAACAATGTGCAAGTTACAACCAGGCAGCCAGAGAAGACATCTTTAGCCAGATTCTCAGCAGACACAATGTCAAATGGCAGAGATATCACTGGGTCAAGTGAGCCTGAGAATAGACTGCGGTAGGTTCTGCAGGCAGTTAATGGGACGATACCCAGCCACGCCAGAGCCACCAGTGTATAGTGCAGCCAGTCTTTCACAGCCGTAGCAACCGAGGTGACGAGCCCACCTACCACGTCACGTATCGGCAGTCGCCGCGGCATGTCCGGCGAGTAGATCGGCATAAACGAGAACCTGTGCCCACATAACTCGCAAAACTCCTTGCGCGAATACCGCATCCATTGCACAAGGCATTCCTGGTGGATCCATTTGATGGAGCCTGTACAGATGCACGGGTGGAATAGCGGACGGTCCGAGGTAGCCTCGGAGCGACAGAACCGGCAGAAGTCCGCGCCGGAATTGTCCAAATCCATCACAATCTTCAATCCAGTTTGACTGCTTGAAGAACACCTGTGAAAGTTGGTGTGCATATCAACATAGCGTTAATTCCAGGGGAAGCACTTGAATTGAAATAATATTTTAACCGATTTATTGTATACATATATACAAACCTCTCTGTCCTCAAAAACAAACCGATATCTCAAAAAACAGCTCAATTTTGGAGAAATGAAAATTCGATTGACAATTTGACATTACTTGTCTTTGTTTGTTCACGAAAAAAAGATCTGTGCTGCCATGGTGGAAAACAAAACTTACTTTATTTTATATGAGTGTTGCCAGTAAACAAAACAATGTGTGTTCATGAACACTTTACTTTATGCATTAATTTAATTGCCATCGATAGATAGAATTGATTTTTAACAAACCAAAAAAGAAGACTGCCAGCTTCAGATAAACGAAACTCTCACGAAACTCTTGACAATGACAGCAGCCAAGCTGCCAAAAGTAGTATTGATCAATTGTATATTATTATATTATGTCTGGATTGATCAAATAACCCACAACTTATTATTACAACCGAATATTGAAAAATAACTAAACAACTACTTATTTGAATATAGAAATAACGGTTGCCAGTTTTGCGATTTTCATTCAACACATAGCAACTCGCAAGCAAATTAGCTCTTATATCATAGCCATAAGATCTCGTTTTGTTATTGCTGACACCATAGCGATTATCGTTTTCATTTGGACGAAAAATCACTTGCACTTGCTTGCATGCAAATTAGCTCTTAAACCATAGCCATAAGATCTCGTTTTGTTATTGCTGACACCATAGCGATTTTCGTTTTCATTTGGACGCAAAAATCACTATTTTAGAATAATGCTTATTTTATAGTAATAGGGAAATTTAAACCTTATTGTCTGTGAGCTAAGGCTTGTTTTTATTTGAACGCTAAAATCACAGCTTATTTTATAGGAATGGGGAAAATTTAAATCTTATTGTCTATGAGTTAAGACTTGTTTTCATTTGAACGCAAAAATCACTGCTTATTTTATAGTAATAGGGAAAATTAAACCTTATTGTCTGTGAGCTAAGCCTTGTTTTCATTTATACGCAAAAATCACATGCTTAATTTATAGGAATGCTTATTTTATAGGAATAGGGAAATTTAGACCTTATTGTCTGTGAACTAAGCCTCCTTTCTCGATCACTTAAAAGTCAATTCTTGGGTAGTCAGTTATTAAATCTTGAACTTATAAAAATGAACTTTAAGCTATCCGATTACAGTATGTTTTCATTGGAACGCACTCTTAAAATCACTATCGCTAAAATAGCTATGGTACCTACAATATTTAAATGATGTCTTATGGCGATATATTTGATTCCGTCACGATCCGCGACTAGCGCTTTCTCGGCTTTAACAATAGTTGTTTCGTGCTAATGTAGCGAAATCGCAAATAACGTAACTATTTAAAATAACGGTGGTTTAATTACAATCACTAATGTCAAGTCAATCGCTTATTCAAAAACAGCTCTTATTCCCACCTTTAGCCAAAAGTGCTAATAAAGCCAACGTAACGTTAGTATGTAACGTAAACAAAACAAACACGTCGCTTTTTCCGGCGCCAGCGGTGGGCGCCAGCTCTTTCTTTCTGATGAAACAAAACTGTTGATTGCAATAATTTAGTACCTTGATAACTGAATACAGGTAATCTTTGTTTACAGCTCGTGTAAAACTCCGCTGTTGCTCCAATATATATCTGCAATCTGTAAATGTATGTAACATTTCCTCCCTCAACTTTCCTTCATCATGATTCACGAAATGTACTTCTTCATCACGGTGGACTGGGCTCGGGGTAAGGACAAGAGGCAAGCCCATAAAAACGTGACCAAAAAACATACAGATTTATTTATTATTGTGTGCAAGAATTCATTCTTGGGGGCTACATAAAAATATATTTATTTTCAGGCACACCATGGGCCATCTATAATTCCTCCAAACTATGGAATCCTCTCTAACAATGGGCACATCAAGGGATACTCTCATCAAGATAGATGATATCAGCAATGATTCTCCAAAGAATGTGGTCAATATCCTATGTTTTGACTTGACACCATACAGCAAACTAACACAGTTTGCCTGTTGCTGCATATTTGTCTTCCTTTGGTACCTCGCCTATGGTTATTTCTTAGAACTTATCTTCACAAAGCCAGAAGTAAAACCTATTAGTCTCTACATTACCTTAGTACAGTTTATTATAACTATGTTACTGAGTTATGTTGAGTCTCTGATAAGAAATCCTATTGAACGGAAGTGAGTACCAAACTAACAAATAGTCTTTATAAACAGTTTCATGATTTGATATGGCTTGCAATCGTTAAGGATAGTGTTGCCTTATATAGCTAGCTGAATATGAGCTACAGAAGTTTGAAGCCTATTCATCACTGGTCTGGAAGAACCTAGAAGATGGCCTAAGTTAGCACAAAATGGAATCCTATAGAGAGAGCCCTATGCCTCAGCTAAGGTGTAGGCTTGATAGGATGTGATGATGATGACAATGATAAAAATTCATAGCTTCAAAGATTAAATTAAGCAAGGTTTTTGAAATGCTAGTTCTTTTAGGTTGGTCATTATGGCAACCTTACCATCTGGATCTTTGGGTATTTTTATTGTTAGTATAGTTATAGACAGACTACCAAAATGCCTAAACACTTACCAAATCCACCACATAATTTCCCCTTTGTTATATTACAGGGTGCCATTACGAACCTATGCCATACTAGCAGCCCTAACCTTAGGCACCATGGCATTCTCTAACTTGGCACTGAGCTACCTCAACTACCCAACTCAGCTGATCTTCAAGAGCTGCAAACTGATCCCAGTGATGATAGGCAGCATCGTCATATTGAAAAAGAGATATGGTTTCTTGGACTACATGGCAGCTGTTGTAATGTGTATCGGATTAACTATGTTTACTTTAGGTGAGGGAATATTTCATAGTTATTTTCATGAGCCAAATACCAGTGTGACAAAAAGGTGAAGACATGAGGTTAATGACTCCTTAAAAAATGACCACATTTTTCTGATACACCCTGTCTATCTGTAAATTGCCTAGGTCATGTCATTATTTATATTTCAGGCAGTACTTTTTCAACACATTCTATACTCAGAATTCTATGTTAGGGTTTAACCATAATATATACCCTATCATGCAAAATAGGCGCTAATTGAAGTCGTCGAGTTGCGGAAAATCAACCCGCTTTAAACTTTAACTATACTCTATCCGAAAATTAATGGTTTGGAGTAATTTAAGTTTTTAACTTTTTACATTTTTTGCCAAAAATATTTTTTGTATGGGATGCGTCCATCCCCAGAGTGTATCGTTTGAAAGCATATTTTATTATAAGGCACCAACAACGAAACTTGTGCAGGAAAGAAACTTTGAACTATTTTGTTAAATAAGATTATTTGTTGATTTGTTTGTTTTCGTGTTTATAATTATTTTAATAACTATATAAACCTCTAAAGATCTTATTCTTACCGCCGCTGTGTTTATTTGTTGTTACTCCCGTACAATGAAATTATACTATCAAAATAACAAAACATTTTCATCCAGACATATACATTAATTCTGGCCCCACACTAGAATACCCTGTGTCGTGGGAACCAGAAACAGCGACGTCACAAACATGTAAACCTGGGTGTTTGTTTTTTTCCTCGAATGGAACCCGGGAAAGCTCTCGCTTGGAAAGCACAGCCTGGACCATAAAACAACAGAGGTCGTCAAATTGTGATGACCTTTGAAATAATGTGCGACACAACGCTTTATACGCTGGGGACAAACAAATTGCTCAATCCTCCTTTGTCATAAAGTTATTAATTAAGAAAAATCTAAATTACTTTTAGTAACTCTTTGACCATCGTTTGTTAGCTAATATTCTGTGGAATAGCTTAGTAACAACATTTTTGGGTAATTTTCCCTATTATATAGTTAAATTGCCTGGAAATGGGCTCTGCTTAACCCCTCACAATGTAGTATCGAACTACCGGACAACCTGAACACCCTTTAAATCTAAATCATTATTCGAATCTCAAATCTTGCCGCACCGCATACATATTCAAAAACATCTTCTGCATTTCCCAGCGGACTCAAAAACCTCACCAAACTTCGACTTCATCGGCGTGATGATAATCTCGCTAGCGCTGCTCTGTGACGCGGTCATCGGCAACGTCCAAGAGAAGGCAATGAAGCAGTTCCAAGCGAGCAACAACGAGGTGGTCTTCTACTCGTACGCCATCGCTTGCGTGTATCTCGTCGTAATTACGGGTGCTAGCGGAGTGCTGAAGGAAGGTTTCGAGTATTGTGCTAATGTAAGTCAAACAGTTGAACTGACTCAATCTGCAATCTTCAATAGGGAGTTGTAGTGCCTGCACCTGACCCACTTGATCGGGGCCTTAGTGCATGCATGACCCCTGTCAGTGACTCTTATGAAGAATGTTATGATAGCTATTTATGCTGCTAGTGCGGAAAGTAGTGATTTCCGACGAGTGGCATTTTTAGGGTTCCGTACCCGAAGGGTTCCAAACGGGACCCTATTACTAAGACTCCGCTGTCCGTCCGTCCGTCTGTCACCAGGCTGTATCTCACGAACCGTGATAGTTAGACAGTTGAAATTTTCACAGATGATGTATTTATGTTGCCGCTATAACAACAAATACTTAAAAAACAGGATAAAAGAAATATTTAAGGGGGCTCCCATACAACAATTCTTTCAATACCACATACAAACTTATGGATGCACCTGGTTACGTACATGGAGTGTGAAAGTACCCGCACCAATAACTTTGTAAACAATATTTTGCTGTGTAAAATCCAAACTATTCACTCCACACCATCGCTTCCATTGAACGGTGGTACGGAACCCTTCGTGCGCGATTTAGACTCGCACTTGACCGGTTTTTTACTCACGCGCGAGCGAGTGTGTAATTCGACACGACACGGAAATCATCTTAGGCACGTTTATGTACGATGTTTTACTTTGCATTGTGCGCGGAAATAAAAAAATATAAGAACGAAACAAGAAATTAGTTAAATAGCGTACTTATTTTAAATACGTACGCTACGCGCGCATAAAGATACGCGCACGGCATCTTTATAGTCCGCGCCACCACACAGGTCCTGCGACGGAAAGTGGAAGTAAAAAATCTCAGTGGCAAGACGGCACGGTGGCGCCGCGGCTATCGGATTTTAGTGGTATATAATAAGCGACGAGCAAGTCAAAGGACTGTCAGACAAGATAAAAAGACGCAGAGAGAATATATAATAAGTGTAATGACAGATACAATGTGAAGGCTTTCATAAAACCAGAGGCAACAGGATCACAAATCCTTGGAGATATTGAAGATAACTGCTCATTGAATACAGAAGACATATTTGTCTAAGCAGTTGGGCAGAATGATCAAAATGACAGCGTACTATTTGCCGATTTATTTTATTTATTCGTATGGCAGTTTGTGTAGTAGGAACGTCACAGGCATATATCCAAATTTCTTAACCAGTTGGTTGCGTCGTTTGTAAGGTTGATAAAGTCATCGGGATCTCCAGGGTAAGCCCGCAGAGGGTATTCACGCACTATGTGGTCGACTGCCTGGAACTCGGCACCGCAGTCGCAGCTTGGAGAGCTATACCAGCCACAGCGCTGTCTGTAATGGGCGGTGTGTTTTGGCCTCTACGGATTCTATTTAATTGGCACCAGTCCCGACGAGTGCATACGTATTTGCCTGGGCGAATGCAGTCACTTACGTTGCAACCCATCTCAGCTTGCCAGCATTTAGTCCATTCGCCCTCGACGTTGAAGTTTTCCTTTGATAGGTTTAGCGCGAGGCGGCAGGGAGCATGTCGTGACTTCAACCTCTTGTGTTCGGGCTGGAGAAACTCCTGGCGGCATGCGGCAGAGCAAAGTTTTTGGATATTTTGAATGTTCTCTGGCCGGGGGGGCAATATTTGATAGGACTGGTAGCAAGAGCGTAGGGGTGGAGTTCAGTGTTCCAGATATGCACCGCATGGTTTTGTTGAGCGCCACGTCCACTAGCGTAAGCTTTCCAGCCACACTGGCGAGCAGTATTCGGCGGTCGAGTAGTCGAGCGACAGAGCTGTTGTGCGAAGGCATGCTGCACTTGCACCCCATGATGTGCCAGTTAGTTTGGAGAGTATGTTGTTCCTGGTCTGCAGTTTTCTGGATACATTTGATAGTTTTTTTTTAATGTAAGGGATCTATCCAGTGTTATGTCCAGGTACTTAGGGGTATTGTTGGGTGACATGTGGCGTATTTGCCGATGATATGAAATTTCTTATTAAGTGTAAAACCGAAGTGATTTGAGCTATTTTATATATTGTGATGGGAAATGGGAAAGGCCACATAGACAAGGTGCGTCAGAAACTGGACAGATTTGTTTATTTGTTACGACGCTTGAGAGAAGTGGCAACGAGAGATGCAACTCTATCGACGTACCGTGGATGCGTCTCGTCGGTACTGCGGTTTGGGGTAATTATGTGCAGTAACTCGGAGTTTGAAAGGCCGATCAAATCTTAGAAAAATTTGTCCGAGCACTATGTGGTGCAGCTTATTTAGATAGTTGTAAACCTTTTTTTTTTAAAGCGCAGATTCTTCCCCTAACGAATATATGCTCTATATTTATAAATGTGCATTTTCGTTTAGAAAACTGAAGTGTTTAATGCAAGAGGCAAACACAAAGATAGATTTCGCGGCTTATCACATGGTTGTGGTGGCGCAGTTGGTTTGATATAGCAATCACAGGGTTCTAGGTTCGAATCCATTTTCAATCAAAATATTGTTCTCTTTTTGTCTTTGTTTTAATATTTTTAGTTTACGTTTTCCTTGTACGATGGTACGGAACCCTTCGTGTGCGAGTCCGACCCGCACTTGACCGTTTTTTTATTAATTGAAAACTCAAAGTGTTTTGTCTCCAGATCTAAACAACTTAGCAGACTAGACATTTGAGTTATCAATAGCTTATCAGGCACAGATTACCGGGGCATCCATAACTCCATATCGACCATAGGGTACCTTCACCTGCGGAACATCACATATGTTTTCTTTGAATATTAAATGTTTATATATCAGTGTGCAATAATAGTACATTACGATATTAGTGCGTTAAGATGGTTATAACATGCGAGGCTCGCCTTCGGCTCGGGCTGATATTCCAACCGCGCATGTTATAACCAATACGCACATATATCGTACGACGTTTTTAACACATTTGCGAGGAAACAGAAAAAATACATTTTATATTTTGTTCATTTTTAATTATTGAAACTGTTAGTGAAATTACAATTATTAAAATGATACGTAGTTGTAGTTGGTTTTTTAATTATGTTATTATTATTATTACTATTCATAATGTCATTGTTTTGTGTTAGGGTAAATGTTGGAGACGACGAAACTTCTTGAAAGGCGGCAGAAGAGCATTGTAATTCGTCATTAGTTGTAAATAAAAAAGTATCACCAGTAGAAGTAGAGGGGCGCGGCTCAGGGCAAAACTTCTTCGATCGTGGCTCCAAATTTATTGTCTAAGTTATTTTGGCACTTATATTTGCTTTGTTTTGGATGGAATCTTCTACATAAGATTCTGCTATTGCGTTAGAACGCCACCCGCCATGCCGCTTTAAAGTCAATATATCAGCTCCCGAATCAGCAAGTAATGTAGCTGAAGTTCTTCTGAAACTGTGCCCTGTATAACAATCAGCATCCGGCGATCCTAAAAACTTGGCTTTATTTATGCCAATAGGTTGCGCAGTACATTTACCTTTTTGGTAATTCTGAAAGAAATGATTATTTTTTGTCTTAGTCGTACGCAGAGCTTCTTATTTTTTGACCACGTCATAAAATGGGCCGTCGATAATAAAAGATCGGGGTATTTTGTTTTTAGTTTTTGGGATTTTAACTAAAAACATTTTGCCTTGATTTTCAATGACTTTTGTGGTAATATAGTGAAGCTCTTGCCGTCTACATGCACCATGAATACGATGGTTAACGCAACCTGAAAAGAAATAAAAATATGTTAGATAAGGTATAGGTACTTAGCTTACAGATGGTCGTTAAAAATATGTAAAAGAGTATGTACATACAGTAGGTAGATCAATACATAAAATAAGGAGGCAAACTGACCTTTGTTGCCAGGTACTGGGCATCATCTTTTAGAAACTTTTCGACGTCATTTGATGTCCTTATTATGTCCGACCTTTGATTTTTTCTTTATAAAACCATCAGAGCGTCTCTTTAAAAATGCAATGAGATTTGTATATAAATTAATATCGACACCATTTTTCATCTTGAGGGTACTTTTCAGCATAGAATATGTTGTCCACAACGAGCTAGGCTTATATTTACTAGCTAGTTCATTAAAATACGCCAAAACTACATTTTCGGAAAATGACTTGGCATTTTTCATGTTTTTCCACTTCAAGAAATTTTCATACGTGGTTATAAATCTGTCCTTGGATATTGACGGCAGCAAGCTGTCGCATTCAGTTCGCGCTTCTGTTAGTATATCCGGTGGAGTTGAAGTAATATATTGCTCATCTTCATTATTGAAAGTTGTCATTTTTAGATATCCACGATACAAGTACAAAGAAAATAAAATTTGAGAAAAATGGCGCGAGGATTATTTTCTGCTGTGGCTGCGTGAAAATGTTGGCAAAGACGCTAGAGCATGCAGCCAAGTTTTTAAATTACCGAATAAACTGTTTTTTTTTTTATTTTAAAATAATCTCAATCTGTGAATGCACACTTTCTACTGACTGGCGCCGCGTGGCGATTAGTTCGAAATTTGAATAGCAACAGCGCGCTGCTCACTAGCTGGAGTCGTGCGGCGGCGAATATCAGTTCCATATTTGAAATGGCAAATAATACTGTTATGGAATTTGTATGGACTATAACTTAACTATTTGCTTTGGTAACACACGCGTTTTTTATGACCCGCTTTACATATTTAAAACCGGTGAAATTACATCAGCTTTACGAGCAAGGGTGTTAAAAAGATCATATCATATCATATGGAGATACTATGTGCCTGTATGTAACAGCTATTTATGCTACAAGTGCGGAAAGTAGTTGATTTCCGGCGAATGGCATTTTTATTCACGAGCGAGCGAGATTCGATTTTTACTATGCATACTGCGAGGCAATAAAAAATAATGAACAACAAGAAATTAGTAATATGGCGGGTTTCTTTTAAAAACATGCGCGCTCAACGTAACTAATATACCTATAACTATTTCGTAGCCATGCCGTTGAATTGATCACATCGTGATTTTATTGACCATTTCACGAAATATAACGATTTCATGAAAAAGTCAACTCAAACTGACCAGATCGTTTAAACATCAACGACGATATGGCCATTCAAGTTTGGCAATATCGTCAAACGTTCATAATGTAGGGTACTTGTCGTGGCCAAATCAAAGAATTGATCGTTTCATGAAATGTCAAACCATGATCCGACCGACCATTTCAAGAAAGCGTTGGATTTGATGAACATGTATTTTTAATTTTAAGTGCTGAATTTTTATGATATACATGTCGAACTAACTACTACTATTCGGGGGCGTCACGGCACTCGCCCTTTATAGTCTTCACCCAAGCTGCCGCAGTGTTTTGCCCCAAAATATTTTTTCTTTCAATGAAAGCTTTAATTCAACCATGGCCCCGCCTTCATCGTAACAACAAACAAATCAACAACTAATCGACATCAGCGCCTCCAACCTTGGTTAATATAATTATTTTACGATATGATTACTAAAGTTTAACCTCATCATTAAATAGTCATACATTTTGCCGTTCATATCATCAAACGCTGAAAACTCATTGAGCTGGTCAGGCCATTTCAAGATATGATCAGTTTGAAGTGGCTATCATTGTGGATATCATGACATTGCCGTTTTTCTTGAAATTGTCAATCATACCATGATATGGTCAATTGGTCAATTCTACGATATGGTTACGACATGTATAATCCGCCCCACCACTCATGACCTAAGACGCAATGTGGGACTAAATACCCTAATCTCACTGGCAAGACGACACGAAGGCTTAGGCAAACTTATTTAATAAATATTTAATAGTACATTACCGCAGAGACCAGTAAGTAAGCCATCCAGGACGAGTATGATTTAGCCGGCCGAGCCGAAGGCGAGGCGTGTATAGTGCTTTTTTAAAAAATAAAACCATTTTAAACATTTATCTTTATTGTAAATATTTTATTTTATTCGTCTTTTTCTTCTGTTGGTATTGAATTCCTAATTCCTAATTAGTATCAAAATAGTAAAAAATACAAATGAACTGACTTAGCCGCCATTTTACATCGTGCAATTTAAGGGCTGAACATAGGCCAAAGGCATTGAGAATTAGACAAAGAAAACAAATACCCGTCGCATCGCGTCGAAGCAGACTGACGCTTGCTCCCGCGCAGAGCCCCGCGGGGCAGCCCGAGCTCCGAGACCAAGAAAATTATAGAAATTTACTAAATTCCTGTAATAATAACATTAAAAATAAAATAACAACCAAAAATTTTCCCTTTTTAGGGTTCCGTACCCAACGGGTAAGAACGGAACCCTATTACTAAGACTTCGCTGTCCGTCCGTCCGTCCGTCTGTCACCAGGCTGTATCTCAAGAACCTAGCTAGGCTAGAGAGTTGAAATTTTCACAGATTATGTATTTCTGTTGCCGCTATAACAACAAATACTAAAAAACAGGATAAAAGAAATATTTAAGGGGGCTCCCATACAACAATTCTTTCACTACCACATACAAACTTATGGATGCACCTGGTTACGTACATGGAGTGTTAAAGTAACCGCACCAATAACTTTGTAAACAATATTTTGCGCTGTAAAATCCAAACTATTCACTCCACGCCATCGCTTCCATTGAACGGTGGTACGGAACCCTTCGTGCGCGATTTAGACTCGCACTTGACCGGTTTTTTTTACCTATTTTTGCGTGTAAGTTTCATGTAGGAAACTGATTTCGTCTCCGAGCGCTTGTTCATTTAGTTGAATATTTTTAAGTATTAAATATAACAGATATCCGGTAATTTTAAAAGTCCATTCTTATCTCTAATAGACCTTTTATAAAAAAAAATCTACATTTTTATGTTGTATAGTTTAGCCTAGAATTGAAGCTAAAGATGCATTTCTGGCCATATTTAATCCCTTAAGTGCAATTCGGACACGTCCACCTCTATGGTACCTACTTTTTATTAAAAGCCCTTAAATGCCATTAACCTCCTTAGTTTATATTTGCAGAAAAACAATTGTTCTTTATTTAAATATTATGATTTGTAATGGGATTTCATACTTACTTACTGGACACTTTTATAGTTCTATATTTAAATATTATGATGTGTAATGGGATTTCATACTTACTTACTGGACACTTTTATAGTTCTATATTTAAATATTATGATATGTAATGGTATTTCATACTTACTTACTGGACACTTTTATAGTTCTATATTTAAATATTATGATATGTAATGGGATTTCATACTTACTTACTGGACACTTTTATAGTTCTATATTTAAATAATATGATATGTAATGGGATTTCATACTTACTTACTGGACACTTTTATAGTTCTATATTTAAATATTATGATGTGTAATGGGATTTCATACTTACTTACTGGACACTTTTATAGTTCTATATTTAAATAATATGATATGTAATGGGATTTCATACTTACTTACTGGACACTTTTATAGTTCTATATTTAAATATTATGATGTGTAATGGGATTTCATACTTACTTACTGGACACTTTTATAGTTCTATATTTAAATATTATGATGTGTAATGGGATTTCATACTTACTTACTGGACACTTTTATAGTTCTATATTTAAATATTATGATGTGTAATGGGATTTCATACTTACTTACTGGACACCTTTATAGTTCTATATTTAAATATAATGATGTGTAATGGGATTTCATACTTACTTACTGGACACTTTTATAGTTCTATATTTAAATATTATGATATGCAATGGGATTTCATACTTACTTACTGGACACTTTTATAGTTCTATATTTAAATATTATGATGTGTAATGGGATTTCATACTTACTTACTGGACACTTTTATAGTTCTATATTTAAATATTATGATATGTAATGGGATTTCATACTTACTTACTGGACACTTTTATAGTTCTATATTTAAATATTATGATGTGTAATGGGATTTCATACTTACTTACTGGACACTTTTATAGTTCTATATTTAAATATTATGATGTGTAATGGGATTTCATACTTACTTACTGGACACTTTTATAGTTCTATATTTAAATATTATGATATGTAATGGGATTTCATACTTACTTACTGGACACTTTTATAGTTCTATATTTAAATATTATGATGTGTAATGGGATTTCATACTTACTTACTGGACACTTTTATAGTTCTATATTTAAATATTATGATATGTAATGGGATTTCATACTTACTTACTGGACACTTTTATAGTTCTATATTTAAATATATGATATGCAATGGGATTTAATACTTACTTACTGGACACTTTAGATTGGATGTTATGGGAACATTTCATACTATTCTTGAAAAGAAAATATTATTGACTAAAGTCTAAATCTAAATTAATTAATAATTAATAATTACTTCTTTAATGAAGTATTATTACATTTTATTGTATCGGTTTTTGAATGATAATCTGTACTTGACTAATTTGTAAAACTTTATTCAAATAATAAAAACTCTTTGCCACCAGCTGACGACGGAGTTAAAAGCGCGAGCGCGAAAATGTGGCACTTTCCGCACGATTTGGCTGCTTGTTTTTTTTTTTGAGCAAATGCATTGTACATATTTATGTTTGTTGAAATGTCTCCGACAGAACTCCTTCTCCACCTACACATCGGTGCTGTTACTGAGCGTGTCCGGCTACCTCGGGCTGCAAGCAGTGTTGACGCTCGTGCGGATATGCGGCGCCACCGTCGCCGTCACCGTCACCACCATGCGGAAGGCTGTCTCGATTATGATATCCTTTGTGCTGTTCAGCAAGCCGTTCGTTTTTCAGTAAGTTCTTCTTTTTAGGCTTATTTTATGCGTAGTGTCCGTTTGTGGCGAGCTGTGTGGGTAAAACGAATAATTTCGCATCGAAAAATTATTCGCATCGAACTGTTCAGTGACTCTTATGTACAATGAGATTAGGTTCTTTTCATCGGAACTCGAACACTCTTTCGATCTTTCAAATACTCGTGTAACCGGCTCCGAAAGTAGGTCGCTTCCGATTTGTTCCGACACGCAGCAATTAGTCATAATAGGAAGAAAGCTGTGATTCAATCGAATCATTGTGCTATCGGTGATTATAGATTTTTGTGGTAACTTTGTAGACCCAGCTCCCCACGAGACGGGCTGTGCCTTGTGTGGGGCACTGTGGGTTGCGACAGTAAGCAATATTAGTCAAGGGTCCCGGGTTCGAGTCCCGCTGGGGGCAAATATTTGTTTGATGACAACGGATGTTTGTACCCTAGTCTCGGTTGTTTATATATCTAAGTATAATATCTATCTATATAAGTATTTGTATCGTTGTCTAGTACCCAAGATACAGGGAATCCTAGTTTGGGGCTAGATCAATGTTTGTAAATAGTGTCCAAGGTATTATTATTATTATTTATTATTATTTGTACCTTTTACCTAATCCCCTTGTATAATGTAAATAAGTTATTTTGTGCATGTTGTGTTTGTTTGTATGAGGTTGAAATAAATTTCTATTCTATTTTATTCTATTCTTGTGTCTTAAAAGTCTACTGGAAGTATACACTTCAGACCCACCGTACCCCTGGCCATAACCCTGGTGGTACGGTGGGTATTTTAAAGTTAAACGATACCACTGACTAATAGTGATGTGAAGTCGACATCTATAGCTGAAAGTAATAAAAATACTCATGGTTTGAGGTAGGTACTATATTTTTCTTCTAAATTAGTTAAACATATAGGGCCTTACCACAAAAAAAAATAAACGACTGTTCAACAGTTGTTTTAAAACAAAAGTTTACGGGATTTGACGTTTGTTTTGAGGTTAAACGCTGATTAATATTTTTTGTGGTAACACGGATATTTTTTATTTTAATAAAAACATCATAGCAACCCCCCGTGGAAAATAAAACACAACACAAAACTAGTTCTGAAAAATATGTAAATGTTGATATGTGTAATGTAGGTACCTAAATAGGAACATTTTGGAAGCCCATATGAAATAGCCCATTTTCTGATGTTATCGAGGTCGGCATTCACCGCCTCTACAGTCAGTTATTCATCACTATATATATTTGGATATATTTTGAGGTCATCTGCGTAGAGATGATATTTCTTAATTTTCCACCATAAAGTTTAGTTCGGGGACAAGTCTGGGCTTCTTGGCGGTCAAACCATCATAGGAACTTGGTTAGCCCCATCTTGCTGAAAAATTATTGTTACGAGCGTGGGGTTCGTATTTGATAGAAAAACACGAATTAATCCACTAATTAAAACACTCACTTTATTACCCAAATTAGGCACTTACAATTCACACGAACTGTACATAAAATCCACTAAAACACACACACACTATTTCACTAATTATGCGCTCACTATTCACACGAAGAGTCGTTCTCTCCGATTATCCTTGTACTAGCACTCGATCGCAGTTAAAATGTAACTAACTCGCGCCGGCCGTCGACGCCTTTTATATCCCGCGGAGCCGCTCTGGACACATTGTCCACACATATCGCGAATATTCTAGTAAGGACCAGCGTGCGGGCCGAGAACATTCGAGACCATATATGTCTCTCTGTCACTCCCTTCTCGAATGTTCCGAGTATAGCTATCTCTTTCTAGTAGTGCTATCTCTGTCACACACTTCTCGAATGTTCCGAGTATAGCTATCTCTTTCTAGTAGTGCTATCTCTGTCACTCCTACCGGATATTTCGCCATATAACGATTTGTGCTTCAGAGGCCCATAAGGGGTCCTGAAAACGCCTGAAAACGGGTTTTCAGGTTATGGCGTCATCTGATAGAGGGTGCCCTGAAACGGACTGAAAACATGTTTCAGGCGCCTGAAAACGACGGCAACTTGGGTGAAATTTCGATCTTTAGATATGTGATAGAGTAACTTCTGAAACGGCCTGAAATGACTTTTCAGCCTGCTGAAAACGCCTCTAAAGCACTGAAATTGACGTTCAAAGTTTTTGACCTAACCTACCGGCGTAACACTATGGTATCTTTATGTTGCTTATCTGAATGGCCGGTAATGGACTCGTTTCCAAAATTTCCTGGTTCTTTGTAGCTTGAAAATTTCCCTTGACAAATTGCAGCCGACCCAGACCCTGTGCTGACATGCAATCCAATGCTGGAAACTTTTCTTTTCGCTTGATGCAGTCCTTACTATAGACCCACTTTTATTTGGGATGATCGTTTTTCGTTCATCGCCAACGGTCGACTCAAATTTTTATTCATCGCTTCACATTATTTGAGGCCACTGATTTGATGTTCACGAGCGATTTTTTTTTTATTTCTTTTGCAGAGCAGTCAGTAGGCTTTTCTTTTGCTTTGTAAAAACCATACCCCATTATCTTGAGGACTCTCCTACAAGTGTCGACTGAAACGGCACTCGGCCACGACGATTTTTCTTAATTATTTTCTTGAGAACCATTTTGCCTGCGTCACTTGTGATGCGGGGACGGCTGTTCTTGTAGCTACTAGAAGATTGTGTTATTCATTATGCTGGATGATTGACTGGATGGTAGTAACAGTTCTTTGGATATTTAGTTGTTATATTGGCTTCCCTTCATTTTGGTATTAGAAATTATGATTTATCGGTTGGTTACCCCTACCCGTGGTTTAAGAAAAGTGACCAGAAATAAGTTTTTTCTTCCAATTTATACCACCTGTCAGTGAAACTGATGACAGGTTTTCTTTTAATTCAAATATTGAACACAACATAAAATAACATAGCGTCATGCTTTTTCCCACACGGGGTGGCAGAGGCACAATTGTCCCACTTTGAGCCAGTAATTCAATACTTCCGTGACAGGGGGCTAGCACATCGCCGCAGCCATGGAGATTACTCCATTAATGAAGGGGTCCTCACGACGCTTTTCCATCACCGTTAGGACGTGCGTATAATGTACTTAAGATAAATTAATTATCTCATTGGTACATGGTCAGGAATCGAACCTGCCTCTGCTGTGTGAGAAGCAAGCGTAAAACCCATTAGACCACAGAGCTCTACTTGAACACAAATCCTTATTTATAGCTCCACCAACTTTTCTGTTCAGTTGATAGCGTCACTTGTAGAGAATTTGGTATTTTCATTTAAGAAATTCACCAAGAAAAATGGGAATTAAACGTCAAGCGGTAGGTTTTAAATAACATCATTAGTATATAATATTATAATAAGATACTACAATCATTCATACAATTCTAACTTACATAGTGACTGATTATGTTAGTTCGAATTGTATGATTGATTTTGAGATTGAGATTGAGAATTGGCGTAATTATAATTACAATAGTAAAATTTACTAAATTACCTACAATATTAAAATATCGCTATGAATCTTAGTAAGTAAATAAATAAAACAAATTTTGCGGAATAATAGCATTTTATTTATATTTTGAAAATATAATTGTGGTCATGGCCTCTGGAGTGCGGGCGGTCGCATTTCAGGAATACCGGTCGTAATTGATGTTCCCAAGCCATCTGCTGATTCCCACAATTCATCTTCTGTGTCATCTGAATTGCTTTCACTGTCTCTCAGTAATTGAATTATAAAAAGTTCATCTAAAATAAATAAATAAATAAAAATTACAATCTCAATGATTTGTCCACTCCCGTGTGATTTTGGGGCATGCATCTTCAATCAATTGAGGCATTTGTTCACTTGAATCCCAACATTTTTCTAGGCTTCATTCCTCTTTATCGAGCCATATAATTTCAATTGCCTTCAAATTGCAATAATGAGGAGGCAATCTAAGAATGCCATAACCGTGACTTTTTATGAAATTGTTAATTTCATATTCAGGAGTAGGTTTATTTCTTTTTATTAACTCGTAAAGAAGAGGCATTGTCATTTGTTCGTTAAACTCCAACCTATTTTCTAATAGCCACTTGAGCACATCAGGCTTAGTGTAGTTTGAGTTAGGTTAGTCAGCTCACAATAGACAGAGACTGGCAGCCGAATGATGTTTTCGAAAAGGCGGATGACAGGCCGTAGTTCTAATTTTGCCCACCTGAACAGCTAACTTGGTGACTCTGTACGTCTAGTTTCTGACGTTAACTAAGGTTTGACTCAACATAGCCGAACCTTTTTGCATCGATTAGGAACTAGATGAACTATTTTGCTTGCACTGAGACTAGGTTAAATCGGGCATTGTTGAATTTTTAAAATATATTAATGTAGCATGACAACGTTAAAATAAAGTAGAATAAAGAGGGATACTGCTGTTATGTAAAACCCTTTCTACAAAATATTTGGGTTAGAAAAATCATGTCTCTCAATGTACTAGACGAAGTATTCTGCATTTGGGCTCATATTTAGATTCCTCTGTTCCAAGCACTGTCCGTCTGCAATCAAGTCTTTAAACTTAAATTAGACCCGGTTTTCGATTGAGCTGAATTTTTGCTTGTATGTATATGTAAATCTAATGACAGTTTTTTATGACTTGAAGGTGATCTGATGATGGAGCCGAAAGGTGGCTATGATAACTCAATGATAAAAACACGCAACACCATCGAGTTAGGAATCGTTTAATTCGTCTTGACCTGTACTCTGGTCCTGGATGTTATCCAGGGTCTGATAATGGTATCGGAAGGTGGCTAGGAACTCTGCAATGAACCGACACAACCCTGTCAAGTTTGGGCTTGTCGGATTTATCTCGACAAGTGGTCTGGTGCTAGATTAGTTTGGGCTTGTCAGATTTATCTCGACAAGTGGTCTGGTGCTAGATTAGTTTGGGCTTGTCGGATTTATCTCGACAAGTGGTCTGGTGCTAGATTAGTTTGGGCTTGTCGGATTTATCTCGACAAGTGGTCTGGTGCTAGATTAGTTTGGGCTTGTCGGATTTATCTCGACAAGTGGTCTGGTGCTAGATTAGTTTCTTACTTTTTAGGGTTCCATATTTATTCGTTCCATCTATTTTAAAACTAATAAAAGCTTATATAAAAAGTTTCTTTGTTTATTGCTTATTTGAATTAATCTTCGTTTAATCGTCTGTTACATTTGAGCACTCTTTGAGAAGCGTGGGTAAGACTAGATTAGCACCACCGACAGCTCTTAGTGTAGGTGACACTCAGTCATACTTTCGCTGTCTCTCGCGAAATAAATTACAGCGCCAGTATAGCATTTAAGTAATTTGAAGGGCAGTCTGTGTTTTCGGTTAATTCAAAAGAATTGACAAATTTTATGGCTATATGGTATGGCTTTGGATCAAGATGATACTTTGAAAAATTGAAATTGACAGACGACGGACGGACGGACAGACACGTGAGTGACCGCAATGGGGCTCCGTATCGACCCTCCGGGTAAGGAACCCTGAAAACTAATTGAGCGATGACATGAACAGCGGAATTAACTGAAATGAGCGAAAAATACTCTTGCGCGACAAAATTACTGAATGCTTTATTAACCAACCCTTATTGGCTAAATTAAGACTGTCTTGGCGAAGTGGTGAGTCTGGGTAGGTGAATCTTACCTTGAGCATGTAATAATAAATGTAGCCCATTAATTTCCTCACCGAGAGGCACTAACAGATCCACTAAAAATAAAATCGGTGATACAACATGCAAAATGACGTTTCGTGAAAAATACCCATTTCTGGACGCGTTCAGTTTGTCGCGCGATTCAGTTATGTTGTCAGGCACAGTCAATATTTTGTCGATCGAAAACTGGATTTACGGTGTTACGTTTACAGACTACCCAGTCTTTTACTATATTAATATAAAATGTTAATCTGCCTACCGGCCCACGAAACAGGCTAGGCCTAGGGTGGAGGCCACTGTTCTAATCATAAGTACTACTAATAGACGACGCTATAGCTTATATTTAACACGGCCGCGTTGTATTTATTTGAACTCCATTAACATTATTGCATTGAACGCAAGACCGCCTGAAGCTGTTTTATATAAATTGTCGAAACGGTTTTTGTTCGTCAGTCGTATGGAAACTTAGGTCTGTAACGTCATATATAGCATATTGTTGTCATATGATGGTCTTTTTACACAAAATTGTTTTAAAAAATGAAAAAATCTGGTATTGACAAGCTTTTTTGTTTAAAAAGATTCAAAGTTTGACATGATTTGTATATACCCCAGAAAATGTATGACTTGAATTTGGATTTAACAAACCATTCTTTCCATTCCAGATACGCATGGTCCGGGCTTCTAGTAGCGTTAGCAATATACCTCAACCACTACAGCAAGAAAAACCCGAACTACATCCCGTTGCCGGTACTTACGTGCTGGCGGTACTGCCAGAGTTTGTACCAGTCGGAATACCGGTATTTGAGTATGAAGACTAAAATTTACGCTGATACAGTGTAATGTGTATTGTATTTAGTTGAGATCGTCGATTTATTTTAGGATAAGTAGATATTTATTATGAAATTATTTACCTAGACAAAATAATCAGCAATCCCGTAAGACGGGTTGGATTGTATAGACAAATACAAGTCTTTGTGTAATGATGTATAAATACTAAACGCTAGCTCGAACAAAATATGCGCCGGCCTCTTGACGAGAGGGGTACGCGCGGGGCGGGAGCGGGTGTCAGTTGTCAGTTGTCAGGTGTCAGGTGTCAAGGTGTCAGGTGTCAAATGTCAGTTGTCATAGATAAAAATCTTTGCGCGCAGATGCGACATGTATGGAGACGAACAGTCGCCTTTGCCCAACAGTATACCTATCGAGTGAATCCTGCCTATACTTGCATACTTTCAAAGCGCAGGCGATCTATTTGGGAATTAAATAAAAGAGTATGCACATATTCAATATTTTAATGGGAAGTATTTTTTCTTTCATTGGACGGGATGTTGTTACGTCAGTTTAATAAATAAATTGGTATTTCTTTATATTTTCGTCAGATGATAATTATCATTAATTAATTGCGGTAGTAAACCATGAGCGGTATTTCTGCGCAAGGGTCTACCTGACACTGCTATGACTCCTTCTTATGATCCAAAATTATCCTTATCATCTTGGGCTTGCTGGAAGAAATCGCTCGTTAGAGATAAGTTTGCCTTTGTAAATGTCTTTTCCATAAGTTTCTAATGTGAATTTTCATGTGCAATAAAAATTTACAAAATATACGACATGCATAACACGTTGGAATTCGGAAATGTCACATCTGCATGTAAAAATCTTGTTACTCTTTGATTTTCAAAGAGAAA
Organism: Argyresthia goedartella; assembly: GCA_949825045.1. Classification (NCBI taxonomy): domain Eukaryota; kingdom Metazoa; phylum Arthropoda; class Insecta; order Lepidoptera; family Argyresthiidae; genus Argyresthia; species Argyresthia goedartella. Next base: position 11,274,947 of record OX463821.1, on the reverse strand, counting down.
ACATGGCTGTCGCTTTGTTGATTTATGTAATTCACAAAATATTATTGAATATGCGTATTTTACTGATAATACAGGGTACTCAAGTATGAAAAGTTATTCCTTGGCTTTTTTGTGTCTTTACTGTGTAGTTTTTACAGTACCGCAGAGCACATGACGGCATTATTTAGTTTCTTACTCTCGCAATCAAAAGCGTCACGGCTCGGCAAGCGCTTGGCACAGACTGAATTGGTGTTGAGTGAATTCACTTTACTTATAGCTGCAAGAAATTGATAATAAGAATTTATTCATTACAAATCATACACCAAATAGAACTTAGAAGATACGAAAAGTAGGCATAGAATATTACACACCTATAATTTGTAAAGTACACACGCTGCAAGAAATTTAGTTTGCGCCTACTCTAGTATTTATACATTATTACTCAAAGTTACAAGTACAGATTTTTATGTAATGTGTATTAGGAACCATAGTTGCATTTTGATTTGTTCATCGTTACAGACGCGCATTGCTTCTGGCCCCACACTAGGTTACCTTGTGGCGTGGGAGCCAGAAACAGCGACGCTGGGGTTATTGTTCTTCTCCCCCAGCCGGGATTCGAAACTGGGACCACCCGCTTGGGAGGCATAGCCTCGAACCGCAGGTCCACAGGTCCACAGATCATCGTCTAACGAGTTTTGTGATATTATTTTAAATATTTGAACACACCTAACATGCGGTATCACAAGATATTAATTACCATTTTATACATTTGGGTTATTTATTGAAAATAAAAGGCAACAAATATAATGATCACCAAAATTTTTTTTTTCCTACCCAAAATGGATAAATGAACACCAAAAGTTGCAAAAAATATCAGGGCAAAATACTGCGGTAGCTTAGGTGAAGGGTAAAGGGGGAGAGCGAAGCGAAGCCCCCTTTATCCTTTGTGTTAGGTTGAACATGTAATAACAACAAAAAATACTTAAAACATAAACTTAAGTGCACGAAACATAAAAAGAAGTTTGGTGATTATTTATCCAAACACAATTTGGTGGACATTTATCCATTCTGGCAGTCATTTCGAATTTATTGGTATTAAAATAGGTGCGTTTTTGGTAATCGTTTAAACATAAGCCAAAATAAAAACCATGTTGTATTTTATAATCAATGACATTTATTTCATTGTATGTACAAAATCTTACAAATCTAATCTTCATCATACAAAAGTGTCCAAATATTATTTATGTGTTTGAATATTCTTGGAATGTTGTTAAGACACTATTTTCACGATTGGCTACATGATAGATGAAATTAATTAATGATTTAAATAAGCACGACTTTTAATACTTTTAATTAGGCTTCGAAACTGATTTACTTAAAGTAGGATAACTTTTCCTCATGCCCAAACAACATTCTTTGCAATTTTTTTTGTTTATTCATTTTCATTATTCTCATCATTACCAATCATACAAAATATTAGTGTGTTTTAGTTATACATGTCGAAATGGGAAGCATTGTCTCTATACTGCCTAAAAATCTTAGCTTGGGCCATGTTATGGATCTTGCTTAGCTTGTGCTTTTTTGTCGATCTTGCTTAACAATGGCCCCGATGCCCAGCCGACAACTCAGTTTGAAGTGCTCTCAAACTCAAAGTGCTTGTCACTCTCTCGGTCTCCCGTATGATATTTAAGGCGCGTGTATAGGTAAAATTAGCAACTCGATTCGTGGTGGTTGAAATTTTGGACGTAACCACATTAAAATAAAGTTCATAACAGTTCACACTGCAACATGGCCGTTACGTCATGCTGCGGCAGAACAGTGTGAAAATTGTGTTTTTTGTTATTTTTCAAAAACCACTGATTATTTCTTAATTTCAAACCGTAAGAACCAAATCAATATTATTTTTAGATCCCAAAAAATAGCTAAATTTTGGTGTAAAAACATATTTTTAGTCTTTTTTTCGTTTCGTTCTCGATGACATAATGTAATCAAACATACACATTGAAGGAAAATGATGTCTTCATAACATATGTTTTGTGAAATTTGACAATACCCAGCGCCTCAAGCGGCTCTTTATTTGAGGTTTAACTATTTTTAGTCAGTATAGAGACAAATATTGGTAAAATTTGATGATGTTATACAGTTCCCGAGGGCTAAACAATTAAGCTAAAAATTAAATACGAGCTTCCCTACAAAATGACAATCATTCAATGTACAATTACTCTTTGGTATACGGTCCTATAAGCTATTAAGCTATGTTTATTTGTCTTTTTACACGGGAGGTTGGCCCCCTTGCCGTCGAATAATTGGACCAATGCTTGTTTGGAATGATTTCTTATGTACAGTATAAAATGGCGAAAATTCAAATATATTAATCTTAATTTGCTATTGCCATTTCCAAAGGAGCCTGACGAAAATAATAGATTTCTGATTTATTCTGAAGCAAGCGCAAATATTACAAAATTGATCCATGATAAAGTTAGTTTTCGCGATTAATTTATGATCTTAGAACGTAATATTAAATTTACGCACTAGAAAAGAATAAACTTTGCGATCTTCAGACTCGTCGAGCAATAAACATAATTTGTAGGAGTCACTCTGAAATATGTAATTTGGCAAATATCAAATTACTACGGAAATAAATGCAACAGGTATACATATAGGCAGTGGTATTCAGAAACCGTCATTTTAGAGGCTTACATTGCTTCAGGGCGATGCAAAAATATCACAATTTACTTTAGAATATGAAAATACTGTGTTGCAACATTATTGCTTATTAAGTTACGGTTTTGTTTTATAGAGACAGATGACGATAACGAGTAGGTAGCTAGCAATCTCGACAAATGCTGTCTCTTATATAATGAGTGTGTGGGACAGAGACAGCAATTATTCAGAAAATACTCGTCCGTTTATCAGCCTCTATCGGTTCTAAATGGAAACTGTTATTTCCGATGAATGTACAAGTTGCGTGAGATCAGACATAGAAACGTTATTACTGTTATTAATTAATCATCTTCAACATTTTCGACTGATTTGTACAAAATGCAACACAATAACAGCTAATGCTTATTTATAAGCTACTGCTAATCAATAAATAAGAAAATAGTGAATTCCAAGTGAGACTATGATCACTTATACACTTATTTTTAGTGGACTTATGCGATTCAACGTGTGGCTCCTTACTCACCCAACTGAGAAAAGACAGTATAATCAAGCTAAAGCTGACTTGTTCCACCCAACACAAGCTCACGCATACCTGTATCATTAATTTAGTTAGCGCATCTATAAACCCTATTGAGGTTGAAACAACGGTGCCTTGTAAAACAACCGATAACAGTTTGCAATCAATTCTCACACGGTCATGACTCGCTATCAGGACTACAAAGTTACAAAGTCAACACTCGTAGAAAAGATCTAATTCACTATATCACAGCACTAGTCTTGCACTTCTCTGTAGGGAATCTCACTTGTGACAGTGAAAGACTCGAAGTAGTGGTTCAAAAATTCGAAGGTGGGCCTTTTCTCTGGTATCGCATCCCAGCATTGCCTCATCAGCATGTAGATGTCTTCAGGGAGATAATGGCCCGCCGGCCGTGGCATCCTGTACCCGCTGTCCACCTTTTCTATGACCTCCTTCCCGTGCATACCAGGGTACGGGATCTGGCCATACGTAAACAACTCCATTAGGAGTATACCGTAAGACCAGACGTCGCTTTTGATTGAGAACCTGCCGTATATGATCGCTTCGGGCGCCGTCCATTTCACTGGGAACCTTGAACCCTGCTTCGGGCAGTACTCGTTGTCTTCTATAACCCTCGCAAGTCCGAAGTCGCATATTTTCGCTATATTATTGTCGCCTATCAAAACGTTTCTCGCCGCGAGATCTCTATGTATTAGCAGCTTTGATTCCAAGTACTCCATACCTGAAGCAACTTGCGCGGCGACGTAGACTAGATCTTCGAATTGCAGGAATTTCCCCTCGCCGTTTCTTAGGAACTCGAGTAGGGATCCCTTGGACATGTATTCTTGGACTATGTAAACGGGTTCCTGCTGCGAGCAGACGGCGTACAGTGCGACTAGACGCTTGTGTCGGAACTTCTTCATGATGGCAGCTTCTTGCAGGAAGGCCTGCGTCGACATCGTCCCTTCTCTTAGTGTTTTGACGGCGACCTGAAAATGATGATAATTGAATCTGTTAAATTGTGGTCAAAGATTAAATTATCACAAGGGTTACGAATATATTGCACACTATTGCACATTTGTTTGTGTTGGTTAAACCTAAAAGGACGTATCGAATGAGTAAGATTATCGAGCTTTCCTGTGATTCAAGGACAAAGAAGTCACTACGCTTTGCTAGATTTAGTTTATCATCTTCATCTCATCCTGTTAACGCTCTCGGTACATTTATTACTGGAAGTAATATCTTGTTGTAGAGGACATTTTATTAACTGGAAGTAATATCTTGTTGTAGAGGCTGAATATTCGTTCAATTGAATGCCCCACCTCCCAGTCCCATCCTCAGAGCTGGTGTGCTCCGCCCATACATACTTTTGCACCACCAGGTACAAATGCTGGGATCGGAGCCTTTCTTTCATGGAAGAAATATCTTGTTGTAGATCTAGCCTTTAGACATGTTTATTCAAGTCATCCATCACTGTACCCACCTCAATATTGTTCCTCCACTTCCCATAGTACACCTCTCCAAAGTTGCCCTGCCCCAGTTTCCTGATGAGCTGCACCTCCTGCCTGGGTATCTCCCACTTGTCGCGCAGCTCCGGGCCGAGGTCCCACATCTGGGGCTCGGGCTTCGGACACGGCCGGGCCAGCACGTGGCAGAGGCCCAGGGCGTTCTCTGGAAGGTGAGGATTGGTCGTGGATTTATCGCCGCCATTTGGATAAAGGCATAAGCCAGGGCCCTTAACTAAGTGCAAATCAAATGGTTAAAGTTCCGACAGACAAGTGATTTAAGAAAAAGTTTAACGAGTTGGTTAAACGTGCCTAGACAAATTATTAACACAAGACGGATGGCCCTGCACAAGGGGATCGCCTCGCTTCGCTCGTTTCCAGGTTGTACTTGAAGTTGTGGCCAAACACAACCTAACTTTAGTATACGGACAGAAGTAACCTGGGTATAGCAACCTATTCGTATTTCGGCTGAGATGACTAAATAAAAACAGGTGAAAGGCGATCAGCTTTTATTTTAATGAAAAGGCTAGTCATTTGCAACGCCGGTCCTTAATTAACTGCTCGGGCTATTCATTTAACCAAATGGCAACGACCGATATACAGCGGTTTTTGTATGTTTAGCAATGACCGTTTTAGTTTACGGGCTTGTAGAGCTACGGATTCTAGATTTTGGCGTTATAGATCAAGGTTGAAAGTTTTCAGATTTATTACTAAGCCACAAGGTTGCAAATTTGGTGGTAAACGGAGTTGACGCTGTGCTCTGAAGGGTTAAGGCCCACTACATACTTCAAAAATAAGTCAACATTATTCTCTAAATAAATTTAAAATTTGGAATAGTGTTGATGTCGTAGCTTTAAGTAGAATTTGATCATTTCATGAATTACCTAACCATAGATTGATCATTTCATGAAATGCCCAACCATTTCATGATATAGTCAATTATTTCATGAAATTATCAGAAATGGTTGAATTTCACGAAGACATGTCTTTTTAAAAGCATTTGTTTTCAGTACTACGTAGTGTTTTTTGTGTTATACATGTCGAACTAACACGAAGATTATTCGGAAGCTTCGCTGCGCTCGCCCCCTTTAGTCGTCATCTAAGCTACCGCATTGTTTTGTCCTAAAATATTTCTTCGTTCAATGAAAGTTCTAATTCAAACATGGTTGGCTATTTCATGATAATAGTCAATTCTAAGATATGGTTACGACATAGACACGCGTTTGAAGAAAGGCCTTAGGAGCTGGCTCTTCAAGAGATCTGATAACTTTATAAGACTGAAAGCGTTTGTAAAATCTAGGGTTATAGGCCTATGAAGGTGATATTGAACTGAATGGTGCCTATTATTCCCTCTAATTTGTGTTAAGTAAGGAATTAATGAGTATCAAAGTAGACTTACTTGTATACGAAATAACCAGCGCCGGCAGACTAGGAAACGTTTGGTTCGTCGCTATATAAAACCCGCCATTGTCCAACGGCTTTATCTTATAGTGCTTCACATGGTACCCTCGCCCTTCTTCCCAGTCCTTCACTGAGAGGCTGAAGCCGTGAGGATTGTGTTCTGCGGGTCTCACGAGGAATGTGCCTCGTGGGTTTATCTCTGCTAGGAGGAGTTTGTCGGCTTCTTTTCGTGAGACCGTGGGAAAGAACCAACTGGAAAGGTAGAGAGAGGATTCTGTTAAATATTGTGTCAAATTTTATATAAATTTATTGTCTAGGTAAGCCATGTGATTTAAGTACATCTCATAATAATAATATGAATAATAATTTTATTTATCAAAACAAAGATGTAATGTGTGTTTCTGTTACCTAAACTATGTTATGTTGTACGTGTTCCACTCCACGGAGGTCTCTGAGGCCATCATCACAATATCAACCTGTTTCAGCCCACTTCTTCCTCTTCCAAAGCACGCCATCTCTCCAATTGTATTACCTTCTATCCAGCTTGTGGCCGGGTTTCCGAAAGGAAAATTTGCTGTTACAACTTGTTAAGTGCCGCTATTTTTATACGTGTTCCACTCCACGGAGGTCTCTGAGGCCATCATCACAATATCAACCTGTTTCAGCCCACTTCTTCCTCTTCCAAAGCACGCCATCTCTCCAATTGTATTACCTTCTATCCAGCTTGTGGCCGGGTTTCCGAAAGGAAAATTTGCTGTTACAACTTGTTAAGTGCCGCTATTTTTATTAATCTTCGATCAATCCCCAGACAACATTTGACTACTCTTTCAGAAACTCGGGGTTAGTTTACCAATCTGCTGCTATCTGAGAATTAATGTAGCTTATACTTTACGTGCCTTATGCTTTATTCAGCAAAAACAATACAGTAATATTACTCTTCGTCATCTGGACTCATCAGCCACAAAGAACGCCATGTCTCTGCTGTCCTCTTCCCTTATATCCATATTTATTCTACCAAATTTACTTATTGTGATTCATCATCCTCATCATCATCATCATCACAGCCTGTCAGGGAACTCCTCCTCATGTACACGCCATTCAACTCGGTCCCCTGCAACCCAGGTCCACTGCTTTCCTGCTATCCTCACTATGTCATCTGGCAGGTGTTCTGCCGACTCATCTTTGGCCTCCTCTTGGCCACCACTCGGATACAGATCTGGTCCATCAGCCGGCGTCTCACCTTGCCAAGTGTCCACCCCACTTCCACCTGAGCCGTTTTATCCGCTTACCGACGTCAGCCACGGCGTCTGATTTCGGTATTCCAGATCATTCAGATAGGATAACATTGTTAGGTATTAGGCTTATTGTGATTGATCTAGAATATGCCAGAACTTACTCTTCACACTCCACGGAGCTCTCCTCAGCGACAAAGTTGACCGGCACCAGCCCCTCCCGCCGCGTGCCGAGGTGCAGCACCCGCCACCAGTCCGGCTCCGCGTCGTTGAGCACCTCCATCCGGTCGCCTTTCCGGAAGGAGATGTCGGAATCGGCGCGCGCAGTGTACGCGCATAGCGCCTTCACGACGCGGCGCCCGCCGTTGGTTATACCTGCAAGATTGGGAGGATAGTGCTCCGTGGTCTAGCGGTGTCGTGCTCGCTTTCAAGCAGGAGATGCTGGTTCGAATCCGGTGCTGACCGTGTGCCACTGAGATAAGTTACACGGACGTTGATGGAAAACCTCGTGAGAGGACCTTCAATCTCCATAGTTGCGGTGTTGGCCTAGCCCCTTGCCACGCGAAATGGAGTAACTGGCTAAAAATTGGCCCAATTGTGCCTCTGCCACCCCGTATGGGAAAACGCGTGACGTGATGTTGCTGCTGTTGTTTGGTGGAAGGATTTGGTTTTTAGCTTAGGTTAACATTCTTTTGCAGTAGCGGATCTCTACCTATAATCGAGGCGTCTATATGTCGCAGTTGGTTCGTTAAATCAGACAACTCTCTAGACCGTTAAATAAATATCGACGTTTTATTCAAGTCACTATTCCTTCTAATTCCGTCAGACAAGTGAGTGAACGAAACGCTTTAAGAGTTGTCTGAACGTTCCTAGGCAACAAGACATACAATATAAATATTTTTTTATGTTTTTTGTAAGTTTATGTTTTAAGTATTTTTTGTTGTTCTTACATGTTCAACCAAACACGATGGATAAAGGGGGCTTCGCTTCGCTCACCCCCCTTACCCTTCATCTAAGCTACCGCAATGTTTTGCCCTGATATAAGCGGTGCAAATCAGCTGTTGTGACGCCGTCTTGTTTTACAACACGCCGGGTTTCGGTAAGACAGATTGTTAAACGTTTTCGAAGATGCTTTATTTAAATCAAAATGCTAGTGACTTGGTTAAACGTCGGCATTTAATTAATGGTCCAGAGAGTTAGTTAAGTGTCTGATTGAACCAACCAACTGCAACATATACATGGCCAATCTCAATAACAGAAATGGCCTCCCAATAAATTATGAGCTAACATGTACTTAACGAACGAACCGTTAACCGATATCAGATTATTAGGTTAATTTTATTAGTCTTTTTTTTCCACTAGTTTTTTTTCGATCAGTTGGTTTTTCAACTGAATAATTCATTCAACTTTTTTCGTCGCAAGCAGAGTTTTGGGAAATAATGTTATTTCTAAGCAGAATTTAGGCCAGTTTTAGTGAAGTCTAGTGTATTTGTGTTTAAAGTAGTCTCTAAAACTGAATGTCGAAGTTTTGTGATCACGTGAAATTTATTTACATTGTTGCCCTAGTTAGAACGCCCAAACTATACATGTAAATACTAAAGAATTTAATTTAGCCACCAACTATTTTATTATTATTTTTCTCGCCAACGCGTCACTTTAGGTTAAGTACCATATTACTAATTTTACAATCAAAATTTGGGTGGTACGAAGTTTACCGGGACAGCTAGTTATTGTAAATAATTAATATGTTAATTTTGTACTATTTGAGCGAAACATATTTTTAAGGGATCTTGTCAATCAATCTGTGGGAGTTTCTACGCCCTGCTTATCCCAAATTGGTCCAACGTAGTGAAGAGGCAAAAAACCGGTCAAGTGCGAGTCTAAATCGCGCACGAAGGGTTCCGTACCACCGTTCAATGGAAGCAATGGTGTGGAGTGAATAGTTTGGATTTTACACAGCAAAATATTGTTTACAAAGTTATTGGTGCGGTTACTTTCACACTCCATGTACGTAACCAGGTGCATCCATAAGTTTGTATGTGGTATTGAAAGAATTGTTGTATGGGAGCCCCCTTAAATATTTCTTTTATCCTGTTTTTTAGTATTTGTTGTTATAGCGGCAACATAAATACATCATCTGTGAAAATTTCAACTGTCTAACTATCACGGTTCGTGAGATACAGCCTGGTGACAGACGGACGGTCGGACAGCGGAGTCTTAGTAATAGGGTCCCGTTTGGAACCCTTCGGGTACGGAACCCTAAAAAGGACGTGAACTAAGCATAATTTTAAATATTTACAGTAATGAAGTCTTAATTATAAACATTTTTAAACTGGCACACCTGAGTCGTGGTACCAGAGACAACGTCATCACACCACACATGTAAACATCTAAGACTTTGGAGTTTTTTCATCCTACCCAGGCGGGTTTTGAACCCGGCACCTCTCGTTTAGGAGTAATTTCATACTAACATGTGCCCGGGTTGCGCGTGCGCACGATGTCGGCCGGCCGCCGTGCCACGGCCCGGTTGTTCGGCTCGCCAGTATACCGGGTCTCGAGCGAGGGGCAGGCTGTGAAGCCCGCCTCGTTCTTCTTGTAGGCTGGGTATACTGGAAGGAGGGAGACGGAGAATTAATCTTCAGTGTTTGTTGAATTGGTTCCAATGGGTAGAGGTTACGCGCTCGCGATACTGGTTCTTAAGGCTGGGCACACCGGCAGCGGGACTTATAATTTCACCTTCAGCTTACTTAAGAAGAATAGGATTAAATTTTTAAATAAATGACGTAAGTAATTTAAAAAATCAAGTGGGGAGGTGGTCAGGACTAGGGTAATTTCATTTATAAAATTTCGTGTAATTCATTATTTGTTACTGATAGCGACAATAGAAATGCGCTTTATGTAAAAAAATCAACTCTACATACTTCGGTAAGCCAGATAGAGCCCGCTGACTGACAGACAGACAGCGGAGGCTTGATATTAAGGTGGTTTGGCACCCTTCGGATAGGGAAGCCTTAAATCTTAAAACCCGACTGCGGTAGGTAGACAAAAAAGGCAAAATAAGCATGAAAACAAGAGGCATTTTATGTTTATTTTTATATTTAGGCCTCAAAATATTATTAAATGTGATACATATCTGAAGTGAAGCGTCTCTATTACGATCCGGTGCAAAATTGTAAAAAAATATATACTTAGTGAAAAACAGATGTTGTGATAACTTTGGGAGACTTTTCTATCGAGCAAAATCATCAAATTCCATAGGTTAACGAATCCCTGCTGACACTCATCTCCAAGCTATTATAAAAAACAACTGCTTCAATACTCCTGCTTTGCATAACTTGAGATTCACAAAAGGCATTTTTGGCCTACTAAATAAAATAAAAATGTCCATTAATGTCTCCACCAAGGGGCACGGGCCTTTACCCGGATACGAGTAAGATTAAGCCATAGTTCACCACGCTGGCTCAGTGCGAGTTATTTGAGGGGTGTCGGGCTTGTCTTACATGACAGTCGGGTGGCCAACCCGACTGTCATAAGTTATCCAGCTGCCCTATCAGGGCCTCTGACAAAGCTTTACAGCTACTTCCACCAAGTACCGATAGTAGCCGGGACCTACATGTTAACGTGTCATCCGAAACACGGAAGCGTCCAAAATAAACGCCACAGAACGGACACCCATCCAATGCCGGTCTCTGCCAGATGTTGCCACCGGCACGATCGTTTCTGATGTGCGAATACCGCTAGGCCTTGGACGCTTCTTTACCTTCTGCGTCACCTTAATCGGAGTTCTACGTAAAATGGTACAATGAATATGGCTATGATGGCTAAACTTGTGCAACTATGCCTTTGCCACCGCATATGGGATAAGACGTCACATGACGCTCTGTTTGTTTGAATTTCAATTGTTTTCGTTGTCGTATGAGATGAGATGGCACAACAAGAATAGAGGACTTGGCACAAGATTTGGCCACCTTAAACACGGTCCACTTGCACGACATACACTAAACAAGTTTACAGTCTTAAATCGATTTGGCATCCGTCAAAATGTATGAAATATGTCAAAGTTAAATCAATTTTGCAGGCTAAAGCTTAACTAATTAAGCATTTCGTTTAAGTGGACCGAAGTACGTACTATTTAAATGTATTATCGTCCATTGACAATATCTACACTGGCATTCATTGAATATAATGAAAGCCGTAAAGATGTAGGCGGTGCCTTATCGGAACAAACCCACCACGCCTTCATTTCAGTCCCTCATTATTTTAATTCAGATCGGAGCTACTACGCAACGCATATATATTCAATTTAGATTAAATTAAGGCAGGTACATCTTATGTACTTGCATACATATGTTAAAAACAAAAGAACGCTTACTGAGAGTTATTATCTCCTCAAATCTTACACCTAATCTATCGAGCGTAAGCGGATTACTGGTTTGATTTAAATCTTTAAAATGGACGATTTAGATTGGTCCTTCGAGCTGGATTTCAATTAAATACATTCATTCATTGTAGATCACAAAGGAATGGGAACGTTTATTATTTAGAAAATATATTTTTTATCTCAATTAATTGTAAATCTATTTGACTTAGCCACGGCCGTCGTTGTTAGCTTAGTCATTCATTCACGAATGGTTTGTTCATGAATTCTCTTACTGAACTCAATTCGGTTCACGCAGGGTTTTGACCTTTAGATAGGTAGGCAGGTTATTTTATTATACTGCAGCTTTGTCCTTTGAGATTAGGAATACTTATAGTAGTACACTGACTCGCCATTCATCCACTACCTATAGTTAAAATACAAACGGTAAACCGAAAACTACTTTCGCCGAGTGTGCCTTGACCCTGCCCTCACTCACCCAATGAATCATTCGCGTTCTAGTGCTCCGCCGTTTACCTCAAATTTCATGGGATAATTTTGGTTTCGGTTGTTAACTTTTATTTTTTATTAGTTGGTAAAATGCCTAACCGCAGTCACAGTGATGAAGACAGTCACAAATATCTTCGTAAAATGTGCGGAAATTAGAAAAGGAGTTAAAAAACGTAAAAGAAGTTCGCGCCGTTCCCTTACAAGGGAATCGTCAACGGGTAGTGGAGGTCGCGCCTGGCGTCACCGCCACCGCCCCCCGCGGACGAGTACGAGCTGAGTACATCGACATAGATGACCTGCCTGAGAGCATAAGACGAAACTGATGGGATGAGCATAGATAGCCTGTTATGTCAAATCGTTATGGTAAATACTTCACCATGCATGCTTGTGTTTAAACAATTACCAAAAACGCACCTATTTTACTATCAATAAATTTGGATACAGAATGACCAAATTGTGTTTCATGAAATACTGTAGAAATGAAGCTATTTTTATTCTAAATAAATGCTTGATTGAGCAAGCAAGATCAACTTCATATTTTCTTCTCGTTGATCTGATAATATTCCAATAAGGTTTTCAAAATCTACAAGTATTTCTTATCTCGAACGACAAAGCTGCATTATATTTTATGATTAATCGAACTTACCTGTAAGTGAAGTTCTATCATGATTATACGAAGGCGTTGTCCGAAGAGATTATCTTCCGCCCCCAATGTAACCCATGTAGTGGAATATTACACCTGCTACACTAGTAGCTTTGAACGACATGATTCATTGGGTGAGTGAGGGCAGCAACAAGGCAACTCGACGAAAAGATTTTTCGGTTTACCCTATGTTTTTAACTGTTGTGGATGAATGGCGAGTCAATCCGTACTACTACAAGTATTCGTTATCTCTTCGGACAAAGCCTTCATATAATTTTATGATAGAACTTCACTTACAGGTAAGTTCGATTAATCACAAATTATTATTCAAAGGTGACCAACTTTAAATCTTCGGATAAAACCTAACAGCAAGCCTAAATAAAATAACGTAAACGTATCAGTTTCGGCAGATTTTTTTTTAATACTGAGTGAGAACTAACTCTCCACAAAGTCTTCCTGTCTACAAAAAGGGTGATGAAAGTGACATTAAAAACTACCGCCCCATTTCCATCCTATCGTGCTTCTCAAAACTCTTTGAATCCTTAATCTGCCCACTTCTCACACATCACTTCGACAAGTTTATCTCACCTGAACAGCACGGCTTCAAGCGCGGACGGTCGGTAGAAACAAATCTGGTCTCATATGTCAATCACTTATCCCATGAGATGGACAAAGGTCACCAAGTGGACGCAGTGTATACCGACTTCAGCAGCGCTTTCGACAAGGTTAACCACTCGCTGCTCATAAGAAAGCTGGCAGCACTTGGCGTTCACGGGTCACTGCTGGACTGGTTTGGGTCGTATCTGTCACAGAGACCTCAGACAGTGACGGTGAGTGGACACGAGTCGCAGCTATACCACGCGAAGTCGGGAGTCCCACAGGGCTCTCATCTTGGTCCCGTACTTTTTCTGATTTTCATCAATGACTTGACGTCCCGTATCGCACACTGTAAATATTCCTTGTTTGCGGACGATCTAAAACTGTACAAGACCATTGTGTCGGAGGCTGACGTGGAATTGTTGCAAAAGGACCTAAACGAGATAGCGATCTGGTGTCGTGATAATGGTATGGTTCTCAACGCAACAAAATGCTATCACATCACTTTCACCAACAAGAAAATGCCAATAGCTTCCTCGTACACTCTCAACGACATCGTACTTCAAACCGTGAAAGAAATGCGTGACCTCGGTGTTCTGATGGATTCCAACCTCAAATTTGCATCGCACATCAGCACCGCCGTGCGAAAAGCCGCGAAAATGCTAGGCTTCATAAAGCGCAATTCCAAAGGTTTCCGTTTCGCCTCCACCAAGATCCTCCTATACAATGCTCTGGTTCGAAGCCACCTCGAGTACGCTTCCGTTGTCTGGAATCCCGTGTACGCGGTCCACTCTGATAGAATAGAACGTATCCAGCACGCATTTACCAAACACCTAGCGTACAGCCAATCGGGAATCTCACACAGGGAAACCTACGAACGACGATTAGACCACTTCGGCATGGACACTTTGAACTTCCGACGAAACCTACAGGACCTTCTATTTCTGCATAAGGTCTGTAATAATCAATTAGATGTCAGCAACATCCTGAGCCAGATTGGACTGACAGTCCCCTATAACTATCCACGCAAACGTATCTCCAACACCTTCCATACGCCTCTATACAGGACAAATATTTACAAGCACTCGCCGATACCCAGAATGTGTGACAAATATAACAACACCTGTAGTGAAACCGACATAGACATATTTCGTGATCGCTTGCCTGTCTTCAGGAATAAAATCCTGAAAGAGCAAACTAACTTGCACCTAAAATGATCTTTATAATTCCTAAATATTATTATTAATATTATATAGCTACATTAATTCCAAATTCTAATTAATTGTTATTTATTATTGTAATACTTACATTCTAAGTTAAATTACCTATTTACAAAATAAATTGTTAAATTTTAGTACTTAAATGGTGAATGCTGTGCACATCTATAATAGGCACTCATATAAGAACAATACCGCCATATTTCTATTGTCTAATTTTATATATGTGTGCTGTTGATGTGCCTAATTAAATAAATAAATAAAAAAAAAGTCATGCTTTGAGCAGCAGTTCGTGCATATGGTCTTAAGACTACCTTGTTGAAACAACAGAGAAGTCAAGAATAGAATGCCATTCGTATATGCTGTAGCAGCACAAACACATAAATATAAAAGTGATAGTTTGTCGTGTAGCGACAAGAACCTACCAGAACCTAACAAGAAACAACCAGGATAAAATTTAGAAATGACAGTTTATTATGGGTATTTACAGTGACTATTTAGAAAAATGATAGGAAGATGAGGGTGGATGAAGTGAGACAGGTTTTATAAAAAATACAGGTATCCAGATAAAAAAAAGGAAGCGGAGGGCACGGAGAGTAGGAGGCCGATGAAGCAGTAGACGTCTGGCGAGCCGGTCAGTGGAGGCACCGGTGGGCGATGTAACAGTTGCAGTTGGAGAGCGTGGCCGGCGGCCAATCGGTCATCAGTGTCCTGGAGACACCGACGGGCAGAAGAAGTAGTGGCCCTGGTAGTGAAGCGCCGGCCAGGGTAGAGGCCCGCAAAGTGTCGGCCAGAAGTCACCGACGGGCAGATGAAGTAGAGACCCACGAAGCGCCGGCCAGGGTAGAGGCCCGCCAAGTGTCGGCCAGGAGTCTACGACGGACGACCCAAGTGAGGTGGGACGCACCAGAGGAGCCTCTCCTTCCAGAAGGGATCAAATAGGATGCACAGTAAAAGTCACTTCTTATAGCAGATTCTTCAAGGTTCTTCCCTGGCCTCTTATTATCTCTCTGGTTGGAAAGCTGTAGAAGACAGGAGGCGTAGCAGCAGAGGCTCGCAGGATCCCGGGGCAGTGCGGCCCCGGGATAAGGCCTTTAGGTGATGCTTCTTGATCAAAAGCTGAAGTGAGACTCCCGAATTTCAGAAATGTTCCGCTCTTATAACCTTTTTGGAGAGTTCTAAAAATTATTTAAATTAAAAGCAATTTTTGTGAATGGCCAAGAGGGAAAAAGTATTTTTGTGAAAGTATTGAAGTAAACATATCCGACCGCTAACGAGTTTGAATGGACATTGCCATGACAACCAGATAAACAACGACATAGCAATATGTCAGATTTTGGTTTCAGGCTCGTAATAGAGAAAACAACAGGATATCCTAGCCAAAATTACATAACAGCGATAGATAAAAAGGTAGGGCACCAGCGCGCACGAAGCCCGAGATTGCAGAGTTTCGGAGAAAGCCAAATACAAGGTCACCAAAGGTAAACCCCTCCGACATCTATTTAACAGTGCTGATAGTATGAAAATACGAAGTGAAAATGATTTGTTATTGTGTTCTTATGGTTTAAAACGTTACAGGGTCCTATGAAAATAAAGGTGATACAAAATATCCAGCTGTACAGCTCAGCAAGTATCCAGCTGAACAGACTGGAAAATGGCATGTAAGTAGCATAACACTACATTTTCCCCCCGACCCTGGAAATTTTTTTGACTCAGCAAAAATTTTGATATGTACATTTTTTTAAATAAACCATAAAAACACAGCTTTGCAGAAACAGACATCACCAGGCAAAATCAGATATACCATCTCTTACATTCATCATCTTCATTCAGGTAAGGGTGGAGTTCACATTCAATGACTACCACTCTAAAAGTGTGTTTTCGAAAGGACATTCAGGCTTACTTAAGGAGTTGTCATCCGCTCCTGCGTGGAAAAAAAAATAAGTGGAGGTAAAGAAAAACAAATTAATCCTAAGGTAGCTTTAGTCGCTTTGACTTAAGATTAAGAACGGCCAGAGCGGTAGGGCTCGAAGCCAGAGGTCAGCAACATCGCCAACAAGATTTGTCTGAATTAAAGATAAAAAAAAAGGTGAAAATGATGGTGATATTTATACATATATACAAATTAACAGTTAATAGAAGTTGCTAGAGTTTCGTATCACCTTCAGGACAGAAGTTTGAGAAACAAGAGGGGGTTCCATGACAGTCGGGTCAGCAGGAAGGTCAAGTGATGGAGAGTCATTTGCAGTTGAAGGTGGAGTCAAGGATTCGAATTGTTTAGAAAATTTTACCTCTTTCCATTGTTAAAAATATTAAAGTGATGAAGTGAAGTGAAGTGAAGTGAAGTAATGTAAGTTAAATGTAGGCCTAAATATAATCCAGATGAGTTGAAAAACTAGATGAAGTTTTGTTTTAGAATTTGGAAAATATGAAAAGGATGAATAGATAAAGATTTAAGAGCGAAAGAGAAAGCAAATCAAAGGGAAAGAGACAAGGCGCAGAAAAGGTGAAGGGTGAAGAAGAACTTTTACGTTGGGCGCCAAAATGTCGTGTAAAGATATGAACCTAACCAGAACCTAACAAGAAACAACCAGGATAAAATTTAGAAATGACAGTTTATTATGAGTATTTACAGTGACTATTTAGAAAAATGATAGGAAGATGAGGGTGGATGAAGTGAGACAGGTTTTATAAAAAATACAGGTATCCAGATAAAAAAAAGGAAGCGGAGAGCACGGAGAGTAGGAGGCCGATGAAGCAGTAGACGTCTGGCGAGCCGGTCAGTGGAGGCACTGGTGGGCGATGTAACAGTTGCAGTTGGAGAGCGTGGCCGGCGGCCAATCGGTCATCAGTGTCCTGGAGACACCGACGGGCAGAAGAAGTAGTGGCCCTGGTAGTGAAGCGCCGGCCAGGGTAGAGGCCCGCAAAGTGTCGGCCAGAAGTCACCGACGGGCAGATGAAGTAGAGACCCACGAAGCGCCGGCCAGGGTAGAGGCCCGCCAAGTGTCGGCCAGGAGTCTACGACAGACGACCCAAGTGAGGTGGGACGCACCAGAGGAGCCTCTCCTTCCAGAAGGGATCAAATAGGATGCACAGTAAAAGTCACTTCTTATAGCAGATTCTTCAAGGTTCTTCCCTGGCCTCTTATTATCTCTCTGGTTGGAAAGCTGTAGAAGACAGGAGGCGTAGCAGCAGAGGCTCGCAGGATCCCGGGGCAGTGCGGCCCCGGGATAAGGCCTTTAGGTGATGCTTCTTGATCAAAAACTGAAGTGAGACTCCCGAATTTCAGAAATGTTCCGGTCTTATACCCTTTTTGGAGAGTTCTAAAAATTATTTAAATTAAAAGCAATTTTTGTGAATGGCCAAGAGGGAAAAAGTACTTTTGTGAAAGTATTGAAGTAAACATATCCGACCGCTAACGAGTTTGAATGGACATTGCCATGACAACCAGATAAACAACGACATAGCAATATGTCAGATTTTGGTTTCAGACTCGTAATAGATAAAACAACAGGATATCCTAGCCAAAATTACATAACAGCGATAGATAAAAAGGTAGCGCACCAGCGCGCACGAAGCCCGAGATTGCAGAGTTTCGGAGAAAGCCAAATACAAGGTCACCAAAGGTAAACCCCTCCGACATCGATTTAACAGTGCTGATAGTATGAAAATACCAAGTGAAAATGATTTGTTATTGTGTTCTTGTGGTTTAAAACGTTACAGGGTCCTATGAAAATAAAGGTGATACAAAATATCCAGCTGTACAGCTCAGCAAGTATCCAGCTGAACAGACTGGAAAATGGCATGTAAGTAGCATAACACTACAAGTTATAGCATAGACATTTATAAATCAAAACATCCCGACCCCCGAAATGAAATCTTATGTCTAAAATTTAGCCCAGCAGCAAAGTCTGCGATGTCGCGTTGTATATAGCAAGTGATATGTTAGCGAATGCAACTTGACTAGGGGGCTGATAACTTTCGGACCAGTTACCCCTTTTAATAAAACATGGCTGATGGCCCATTTCACCAACGATCCCTATCTTTAGGGGACACTTTATTTCTTTTAGGGGCCACCTAGCGGTTGTTTTGATTTGCCCTAAGTGTAAGGGTCATCTATATAGGCTACTTGGTGACCCCCTAAATATAAGACTCCGGCCACAAAAAAAAAGAGCTAAGTGTCCCTTAATTGTTGGTGAAATCGGGCATAAGAATCATCGTAGGGAAGTCTACCACCATTAACAGTAAACACCACGTTTGACCACTAGGATGCCACGGACAGACTTACAGACTTAGAACACCCCTATTTTTTCGTCGGTATTAAAAACAAAACAATGTACTCACCAAGTGGTCTGTCAGGGTCATGTCGGCGGCTGCAGCACTTGTTTCCCATGGCGCGGCCAAACCGCTAGACCGCGCCAAGCCGCTCCTGGGGGCAAAGGAAACATTCACTCTTGAGATTTATGCATAATATGTTTATTTGTATATCAGTGAAAGTAAATGGCGATAAACTGATGATGGGCATACACATAATATAGACAAATGCCCTAGACCAGAAAGAAACTCGAAAACGGCTTGAGGAAGCCAATAAAGTCAGATAGTCCTAGACAAACCTAGAATAAGTCTGGCATAATAGATTATAGCTGAAGCTTCAAATAGGCAGAAACTGGAAGCATTGAGACTAAAGACAGTTTTGGGTTGTTATAATGTAGAAACCCGAAAAGGGTATTAGTACTAAGTAGTATTCAAGTCCCTGATAGAAATTAAGCATCTTCTATTTCGCTTAGTTGCGTTATCAAGTGAGTTTTGAATAATGCCGCGAGTAGCGAGTAGGAAACATCTAAATATAATAAAGGAATAAGGAAAAAACTGTAATTTGATGAGCCACGAGGCACATAGGGAAGTAATTTCGTAAAATGGGAGATTGTTAAATTATAAATGCAAAACAATATGATATAATTAATCCTAATGAATAATCCAACATTTATTGATTGATTGACAAAACTTGATATGAATTTACATGACAAAGACATTATACTTTTACAACAAATCAGTGATATTATTATGTTTTGATAAGATACGCACTTTTATTGTAATTAACTGATTATTATGAAACAATTACTCGTTGCTTGAATTGATGTAGTTTGAAAAAAAAATGATTATTAAGGCGATACATTAAGCCAAAACAGTATTTTGTAAATCTCAAGTTACGCAAAATAGGAGTATTCAAGCAGTTGTTTCTAAATGCCAGCTTGTTTGGTTTTGAGCATCAGCTTGCATTCGTGAATGTATTTGATTATTTTTGCTCGATCGAAAATTCTACCGAAGTTATCACAAAATCTTTTTATCACAATATATTTTGTACCATAACACACCGGATTGGAATTTATGTATCTGTTATTTATTTCATCGTTCAAAAAATATGAAGTTATGTTGCTCTGTTATTAGACCCCGTTCCCGTAGAGCTAAAGAATATTTATTCAAATATGGGTTGCATCTTGTGCTCTAGATATACTATCGAGTGGCACGATACAGCGAGTTTGCTAAGTTATGTCGGAAATGTAAAGTATCTATCGACAGAGAACCACCTAACACCCATATTTCTCACTAGATGTCGCAGCCAACTAGCTTAATTAGCCAGCCAGTTTCATAGGCCTGCATACTTGGATAGCCTTGGATTTTGTTGTCCTTACATGTTCAACCTACCACGAAAGATAAAGGGGTCTTCGCTTCGCTCAAAGTCTTTTTCTTTCACCTACCCTGACTCACCACTTCGGCCAGACAGTCTTTATTTAGTCAATAAGCGTTGTCTAAACCATTTAGTAAATGACTGAACGGCGCCGTTTAATATATATCAGCTCGTTAAGCTAGTGCGATGCGACATCAGGTAAAATTCTAAGTTCCGCTGTCGTAGTGCCCAGTCTTAATGTAATTCCTAAGAAAATTCAATATACCTACCTATATATAATCTAATGCATTGTGTACTTATCTTGAAATGCTTTTCTTAATTTTATCAACATATATGCCTTACGCTAATGTAACATTGTGAACGTATAATGTAAGATTACCTCCTCAATTCACTTAGAAAGGCAAAGTAAACTCACTAAATTGCGTATCCCCCAAAAACGAAAATTCCTGGAGCCACATCAAGACAAGTGCCTATGCCTACTCAACTCGGTTATCAAACAGTAAACTTAAGCACACTGCACACTACTGTGGGAACCACATGATATCAAGCTAGGCAAATATACAGAAAATAATATTACGAACTTAGACAGTCCTACAGGCGAGACAGTAAATCACAAGACAGAAAATAGAAAATGCTTACATCTAGATAGGCGTAAACTAAAAATCATACTAGACATATAAATATATTTTATCGCTGTAACTATCCAATCAATCTAAATATTTTCAATCAAGCCGAACGACAAAATATTATCTTGTGAAAAAAATCCTCTCTTCGCTGAGCTTAGCACGACATGAATATTTATTGGCGAGGAAATGAGATTTTCTGATGCCAATCAAATCAATCTTCCGAGGGCGTCTCAAATTGTCACGATGTTTGAGGCATTTTGTGACGGGATTTTTTTCATTATAAAAAACATAACGGCAGGTATTTCAAAAATAAATAATAAAATAAATAAATCATTATTAGCGGACAAGCTTACACAAGTCGAACTAGGCCCATACTAAGTTCAATGAGGCTTGTGTTATGGGTACTAGACGACGATATATTTTTAATAGAATAAATACATACAGAACATCCAAGACTAAGAGACAAATATTCATGCTACTCACACAAATATACCGGAACTCAAACCCAGGACTGTCAGCTTCGTAGGCAGCGTCACTACCCGGCTAAACCGGTCGTCACAAGAAAGGGCAGTATTTAAACGTATGACTGAAAATCTAGTTTTTTCTTCGATAAAAATGCTACGCTGCATGATTATTTTTTGAATAGAGATAAAGAATGATCGCGACTAGAAATACTGGCTTTGTCTGACAAAAATTACTGAATTGCGCGACTAGAAATCTAAAACCAGCAACAACTTGAGTTGGGGGGCTTCCGATTCGTCGTCGCCGAGAGTCTCACATTCTTTATTATCTGTTTAATATCTTGAAAAATCCGAGTTACCCCAACTACCTTCGAGACCATTTTGGGTATCTCTTTTCGGGAGTTCGGCACCGGAGATCCCACAGTGTCTCATTTGTTAGCTACTCCGCGGCATAACAACGCTGCGTATAAACACCCTTTCAGGTTGCGGGCGGTCCGACTCTGGAACGCACTTTCTTGCACTATAAGAGACAGTCCCACTCTTTTCTCTTTTATGAAACGTATTAAATGGCACTACCTCTCTCTTTCGTAAAAGTTATTGTATTTATATTATGTAAAGTTTATGTATATCGATAATTAATTTGTATTTACTAACTGTATTTTAGAGGCATTTAATTTATTCCTAGCAACTGCCTACCCTTTTATGATACTATATCCTATAATGCCTTGGTTTTCTGTAAATCTCTTTTTAGAGATAAGCTCGCCTTTGTACATGCATTTTATTTAAATGTAACTTCTGAAATATTTGTGTGCAATAAAGAATTATGAATTATGAATATGAACTTGATTTGAGTAACATAAAATACGACATTATCGTTGGATTTTGTTGTTCTTACTTGTTCAACCTTACACAAAGGATAAAGGGGGTTCGCTTCGCTCACCCCCTTTATCCTTCACCTACCCTGACCCACCACGTTAGTCTTTATCTAGATAATAAACGGTGGCAAAACCATTCCGTAATCTAGTCGCGCAAATCAGTACTTATGTCGAGCCACCTAGTATTTTTATCGCACATTTCAGGAAATTCCGCTGTTAATGGTCATTCGCTCAATTAGTTGTTTATTTGGTCGTTTCGTTATTTCCCTTTAAGTGATACCCTAACGAGGCTGGACGACCAACGCATCGTGGCGTTAAATCTATTCTTCGTAGAATGTCTCAGTCTTGTAGGTAATTATTTTTGAAGAACGTGCCAAATAACACCGTCTTTGCTTTCATTAAACACTCATAATAATAATGTCATAATGAGCATAGCCCGAGCCATGACATGAATAACAACTATTATTAAAATTATATAAATAAACAAACCAAAAGTTTAAATTACAGTGAACATTCCCAAACATCGCCGCGAGTAGCTCATTGAAAAACAACGATTGTTTATCAATAACCCGACGTTCTTAAGAAAGCGTTGAAGCATGACAAATGACACTAAACAATTTCTTTATACCGGGACTCCTTGACGTGGGCAGAATAATGGACGCGACGATTCATCTATCGCTTGATATAATTATTCAAGTTGGGTTGGTGAAATTGACTGACCAAATGTCGGGCAAGTTGAGACCAGTTTGGTGTTAGACAGCAGCACGTTAGAATTAGTAAATGACACGAAGTTTCTTGGAATAACCATTGATAGCAAATTGCAGTGGGGACCCCACATAGATAAATTAGCTGGTAAATTCAGTTCTGCGGCATACGCTGTTAGGAACATCAGACAAACCACGGATGTGGCTACATCTAGGCTAGTATATTTTAGTTACTTTCATAGTGTCATGTCCTATGGTATCTTGTTGTGGGGGAAAGCAGCGGATATTCAAACTATTTTTATTTTACAGAAAAGAGCTATTCGAGCAATTTATAATTTAAAACGCACAGACTCCTTAAGAGAGCTTTTTAAAGAAATTGACTTAATAACTGTAGCTAGTCAATTTATTTTCGAAAACATAATGTATGTACGCAAGAACCTTACAACATTTGCCAAACTTAGCGATAGCTGTAATATAAACCTAAGAAATAATCACAGACTACTTGCGCCCCGGTTTAGACTCGCGAAGGTTAGCAATTCTTTCAAGGGTCAATGCATTTTCTACGACAACAAGATACCTCTGGAGATCTTGAAATTGCCATTTGAGCAATTTAAAAACCATGTTAAAGCGACTTTGTCGAAAAAGGGATATTACAATGTTCAAGATTACTTAAATGACGGTACTGTATGGGGTTAATCTGGCTCAACACAGGCCTTGCTGTTGATAGTTTTGTAATAATTTATTCCTACTTATTGATATAAGTATATATAATAATAAGATATAATGACATTATAAAATTTGTATTAGTTAAGCACAAGCAATTTTTAAAAGAGATCTAAAAATCAATCTGTGGGAGTTTCTACGCCTTTCTTCTCCCACAGTGGTCCAATGTAGAGAAGTGGCAAAAAATGACGATTGCTAAGTATCTTTAAATATCTACAGTAATAAAGACATTGGGAATTTGGAATTTTATATCATACCCTAGATCGGCGTAAAACAGAACCGTTTACAATCTAGAGAAGTATTTAGCTGAATAGGCAAATACCCTATTAATTTCAGTTGTACAATTTTTTTGTATCGTTAAGTGACCGTCGAAACACAATCCTGTATGAATTTAACTAAGTAAAATTTATCTTCAATTCCGAGCAGAAAATTTAGTGCGTTTATGTAATTTCTATGAAAGGATATAAAATTCCACAAGTTCCCCACAAAGTTCTTCAATGTTATAGTCCATTTAATTCTGGTGTCTGAAGAAAACGGTGAGCAAAGTTAAATTGAGCTTGAAATTGTACTATAACAGAAATGCCAGCGGACCCCTACTCAATAAGAGGTTCTGGCATTATTATTTGCAGAGATAATTTCCCAGGGCAATGAACCCGCTACTTTTGGCCTTGCGGTTGCGGCAAATCAAACAATGTTCAATAACCCTCTGATTGAGCCACTAAAGCACAAATTACGTATTGCCGACAAAAGTACTAATGATATCAAAATTAAGAATGTTGTCAACGAAGCCAGGTCAATGCAAATTAGCTGGCAGATAGAAGAAGTAGGCGTTATAAGTCCCACCAAGAGGAATAATAAGGAATGTATGTTTATTACTTTACTATAAATGTAGGCAAATTGATGAATGTCACTAAGAACCAAGAACTAGTAGAACTTTATAGAAAGTCAGATGAATTGGAGGTTACTAAAAACGAACTTAACGGTCTAGCGCTCTGGGTAATCGAGGGGCAGGAGGGGTCAGGCGGCGGTAGTCGCTTCGGGCTAGATACTAAGAAATACTAGGTACTAGATTTTGGAGAATGTTGCCGTAAAGTGCGGACTAAATAGTAATACTAAGTACAAGTAGAGATTTTAGAGAAGGTCACCAAAGTAAAGACTGAATTACGATTACTGTAGAAGTATGGAATTAAGAGGAGGTTGCCAATGAAAGGATTAACCTTGTAGGACCAAGAAACGTGTCATAGACTCTCCATGGCGTGAAGCATAGCCCACAATCCATTTCTCAATGTCACCCACACCTTACCGCGCCAACAAGAAGGGATGTAGAGCAAACATCAACACAACGCCACGTCGATAAATCGTACGAATAAATACCTCCTTGCAAAAGAACCTATTGCCTTTCTCGAGTGGAGTTTAAATAAATCGAGATGCTTTGCGACGGTGGTATAATAATGCTCTGCAGTTTTCCGTGCGTTGTACGGAAATGTTAACCTGAACTTCACCACATTTTATATTACTGAAACTAAATAGGTAAACTGTTTTCACGTGATATGCCTTTTAGTATTAGACACTCTTACTTCAGGAACTCAACTTTTCACGATGAAATTTCGTGTCTTAATGATATCTACTAAACAATTGTATTCGCGACAGGTATCACAATCGTACATCGTATCGTACACTAATCAACAATAAATAGTTGTATTGAAAAAGAGAAAGCTAATGTTGGATATTCTAAACCATAAAGGTAAAAGTGTGTTAACCAGCAAGCCCGCCCACACTTACCATCAGCAGATAAATATCAAAATAATTTACAAGACGCCAGCAAATGCTATCGATATCGTCTTTCGCAGCACTTAATAACGTCATTTGTTCCGAGGTATTTCTCACAGATTTTAATTAAGCAACGGAAGCGAACAGTTTCTTTTCATTCTCAGATAAATCTCTCTTAGTATTATCTGAGGCGTTCCTCTTGCTTTATTTCACTTAATTTATTTATTAATTGGTGCAATCATTCACTTGTGATTTTCTAGCGTTTTCTTCTTAGCGTTAGCTCTAATCACTGTCAAGTAAACATAAATAAACTGATATTTTGCACCAGGCCACCACCAGCGACCTGAAATAACCCCAAACAATCTAGCGACTCAAAACTCAAAACCCCATTGGAACAGGCCGAAATTGAAGATGGCAGGATATGCGGCGGGACGAAGTGCGGGGTCGGGGTACCCAATCACCTGTTGCCACCAATCAATACCTCCACCAACGCACCATTGTTACCCCAAACTCCGGAAGAATATTGCCCCCAATGGCGGTAAAAAGGCTTTTTACTCAGCCTGAGCAAATAGTCGTGCGTGACATAAGCTGGTAGCGACGATAGGTTTGCAGTCTCGCGAAAGCGGTTTTGAGCATTTTGGATATCGATTTAGGTTGTAGGATAACGGAGCGTGAGATCACCGAAGTTCATTGACTGGCAGGTTTTAGGAAGCTTAATTATTAAGGTGTGGGATACAAAAGTGATGTCATCGTTTATATTTAAAGTTTTTTATGCACATCAAAAATTCCTTATTTTCTGTTAATATTAACATATGTTTAGAAAACGATTTTTTTGCCGCTTCTCTACATTGCACCACTGTGGGAAAAGAAGGGGGAAGAAACTCCCACAGATTGATTTTTAGATCTCAATTAGTAAAAATATTACATATTCATTATTTACCGAGCGACAAAGTGTCTCCGTTTCAGGATTGGACAAAAATGTTTTCGTATGTTATCCTCTATAGGCCGCATTTCTCAACTGATTCTCGTGAATTTTTGTGAGCAGGTTTGATAATTAAATAGTTTTTTTTGGTCGATTCAGTTTTTGCATTTTTGCAAAATGGCGGAGATATGGGGAGTTTTAAAATTTCAAAAAACCGCTACAGTCCGAACACCTTGGCGGATTTTAACAAATAAGTTGTCCATGGATTTTTAGAGACCGTGAGAGTAATAGGCTATATAAGTTTAGTTAAAAGTCAATAGGTTGTTAAAAACCGCAAAATGTAATATACAAACTTATTGGTGCGGCTACTCCAAGTCTATACTCCAAGTACGTAACCAGGTGCATTCATAACTTTGTATGTGTTATTCAAATAAAGTGTCACTCACGAGCCCTACAGCTCACAGAGCCACTAGTTATAAATAATATGCAGGAATAAATATTTCCAAAATTATTAAGCGAGTTTGTTGAGTAAGTTTATCACCATGCATTCTTGTCATTTATGTAATTACAGATGGTGATAGTAATGAAAAGTAAAAACTCGTACTAAGTACAATTTAGCACAGATATTCTTTTGAACACCCCTAACAAGCCCAATGGCTCATGCACGATAAAGTCTATCGTGCTGATAATATATACAATAATTCTCGCGTAACATTTTTTCTTATCAATGCTCAATGACGGAACCGCGAAAATTCACTATAAATAAGATAGGTTGTTAATAAATATTTATTCATAAAGCAACGTTAAAGTTTCAAAGCACTTGTGGAACACTACACATAAGATATGCTACAGACATACAACTTCCTGCCAAACGTACGCGTACGCGCCCGCAGAATATCATTATGTTGGTAGTTGTACGAAATCGATACTGAGTACTACTTGAACTTGGAACGAGTCTGACCCTCAAGATAGGTTTGAAAGTCATTTTGCGTACGGCTGATCAATCATGTTTTTGCGGCCATAAAGGATCCGTGGTTGCAAAATAAAATGTTCTATTTGCGCAGTGTCAAGTCAACAGGAGTAAATTACATATAGGTGTCAACCACCCTGTGGTACACGTATAGAGATACATGATATTTAAATAAAGTGTAGGTAGTTTATACAGTCACGATTACATCAACTGGTAAGCTCAAATGTTAGAAATGGATCACTAGTAATATTTCCAGTTTTAAGAAATCGTAAGTAGACTTTGTGAACTCCCTCGGAGGCAAATTATTGAATTACTTTGCGCAACGATGAAAATTCCAGGCCAAAGGAAGCAGAAGTAGAAACCAATTTCAAAGCCAAAAGTTAAATGACGAAAGGCAAATTACTCGCGAGAGATCAAACGTTTGCAATTATCGTGACATGTCAACGGAGGCGTATCGAATCCACACACCTGCGAGACGAATACGTATAGCTATTTCTGCATTGGTAGAATGCAGATGGAATGAATATTCACGAAGCATTTCACCACAATATTCTTGCCGATGTAATTACATATATTAGTGCAGATGGATTAAGGTAAGAGGATGTGCAATTCGCATAAAGGAAGTCCCGTAGACCTTGAATATAATAGACTAATACGATATAATAATAAAGGTGCTAACTAACGTATAATCACGGTTTTTTAGCAAACTACAAGCAAATTCTCCTCTCTTCTGAATAAGACAAATATGGACTAGATTATGGCATATATTTAGACAGCATAATTTTAGTCGATAGCCAATCATGATTCGAATAAGAATAATTGGAGGCGTTTCGGCACCCTTCGCAGGCCTTGAAATGCCTGACCGATAGCGCAAAACCAATTCCGATAGGGTCCTCAGGCAAGTTCATTTAACTCCTAACTATTGGGCACTATTCAGTCAGTGCACGTATTGTATAATGCCAAGTTAAACCCGCAATGAGTTGTTCAGTTAATGCCTGTCGCACACAGCTGGGCCGAAGACAATGGTGTAGGTAGAGATGCCTGAATAGTGTTTTGATTAACGCGTTCCGCCTCTCACGATTCTGAGGAGGTTCCGTGCAAACAAGTCTGACAAACAAAGAGCCGTTTGAAAACATAGCTTGTTTCTAGCAATAACGAGTGCTGACAGCTCAGTCGGTCAGCTTTGTTTTGAATTAGACGGTCGAATAAATCGATCGACACCCACTTCGTCCAATTCAACCATTAGCTTATAAAGAATCCAGTCTTACTTTCATTCATAAAGGAATCAAAGCTAGATCTGCTAGGAATCAAAGTTAATCCGAAGATGTCCGAAGTAAACATTTCCAAGATTATTTCGAATTAATGGAACATCAGAACTACGGACTTATTTTTATTGGCACTTTCACTCAGATAGTTATGTGAATAGTTTTCATCCAGGCTTGTCTTATATGTGAAAGGAAGAATAAGTTGAATCATTTTAGATAATTATGTTTCCTTATACTATTTTAGATAAGATTGTGTGTTTTACAACACGGTCGTGGTCAGTAGCGGTATAACAGTATCGTAAGTACGTAATCATTAGGTAGGTACTAGCACCATATACGAGTGTACGCAAGTGAATCACGAGAATAATGGTAATTAGCTCGGTACATTTCCTGCATTAAATAACACCCCATTATGTGTTGTGGTTGGAACCTAGTAATGAGGCCTGAACCTGTTCTGTTACAAACGTTCCATAATATATAGGTGACATTTAATTAGCTGTCCATATTTTAATTATATAACTTTCCCCAAGAAACATGTTATGAAAAAAAACATCCCTCAGTAATTGCCCCGATCGGCTGATTACAAGTTACTATGGGGGACCCAATTTTTTTTTTCGAATGCCACCATATTTTTCTTGTGGAAAGTTATTCATAATTATGAGTACTTACTATCATTCACCAAAATATGATCGACTAATTAAATGTCACCTTGTATAATTACGTCAAATTATTTTCCCTGGATAATTACTAGTCAAACAAAATGAGTATAGTGTTTCTATCGTTTTCCTTGTACTGGCAGTTGTATACTCTGATTTAACTTATGGACTGTACGCCCTTTCCCACACGAGGTATAGAAACATCGTCGGGCACACGTTTAGCCAGTAATTCAATACTTCGTTTTGAGTGACACCGGCATGCCCATCGGCGTACGTACATGGCTAATCTAAAAAGGATGTCATGTAGCTACCCACAGAACTAACACTTGGAAGTCACGCGTACGTACGGTACGGTGTACGGTGTCGCCGCTCCCAGGAACATACGCGGGCGCATTGACGACAATAGCTCCGGAAACAATGGAACAGATTACACCCCCACGTGGACCGACCTCTAAGAACCGGGTGGAACATCCGGTGACAAAGGAATCTTGTAATTGCTTAAGACCTTTATGTTGAATAACTAGTTTCTAATTTCATTTTAATCAGTAAAACCTCAGTTTTCCAAAACATATTACAAATCTAGATCAGTTTAAAAAAAGTAATTTAAGTAGTGCTTTTGAGAAGATAGTGTAGTTTTCCTTTGGTTTGTTGATCTTATTTTGGTTCTTTTCAGTAAATGGAGAAAGGTAGGAACCGTTTCTTAATCTCCATGATCATCTAGACTAGGATACCTAGATAAACCTTTCGATTTTTTTAATATTTCAATCCACTCGACCAAATATCAGAAAACAGTATCCGCATTGAATGAATGGATTTGAATGGTGCCTCTCCAGCCAGGGTTTTGAACCGGCTGGCATACCAGTTTTTTTTAAAGGAGTAAACAATTTTCAATCTACAGCAAACCATGCCAACAATATACCGTTTACCTTATTTTTAGGGTTCCGATCCTCAAAAGGTTAACCTCATAGGATCACTCGCGTGCCCGTCTATCACACAGGCACTTTTCTCAGGAACTATAAGAGATAGAGTCTTAAAATGTTCAGCAAAAATAGGTATCCTGATAACTGCAACAAAATTCAAGAATAATATGGAAAAAAAATGCCTACAAAAAGTGACAATGACAAAACGAAAACAAAAAAACTGTAATATGTCATCCAGGGTATCGTTGAAAAGGACTCTTTATAATATTTTTTATTTTTATTTATGTTTTGATAACTTCAGAAGTTATGATCAAAATAACTATAAATTATGAAAAATATAAAACACCCCCGAAACATTAAATGGAACCTTATGCCTAAAATTTGGTTTTAATAAAATATATCGACGAACCATCGCAGTGAAGTCTACTGCCAACTATAAACATTGCATTCAAATCAGTCCACGTTAGACCGCTACTGCGTATTAAGCTGAGAACTGTCGAACTGCTAAACCGATTTTGATAAATCATAGCTAAGAACCATCGCAGGGAAATATAGTATAATTTACAAAAAAACACATTAAAATCCGTCCACCCGTTTGAGCTCTAGAGTGCCACAGACAGACATACACACAGACAAACAGACAGACAGACACTTCAAACTTATAACGCCCCTTTTCGTCGTCGGGGGTTAAAAAGTGCAAAAAAATACTATACCCCCCCTTATCTCCGACACTACAGCGTCTAAATTTATAAAAATATACAGAATATAGAACTTAAGCCATGGAATATGAAAGGAGCCGCACCATTTTACTTTATAATCAACATTTTGCTATGTAAAATCCAAAATATTCATTCCACAGCACCCCTGCCATTATACGGTAGTATGGACGGAACCCTTCGTACGCGAATACGACTCGCACTTGACCGGTTTTTTCTCTTACTCCGCATGTTATGTTACAATTTACCAGAACGGAGCTAAAATTGGAACCAATCCATACCAATTGTCGTAAACAAGCAGACTGGGGGATTAATACCCGCTACAAACAACGTCTAGGCCAAGATCAACATGGAATCCGACAGTATCCTCCCGTTATATCTACCCTCGTACAGCGCACCCTCAATATCCCCTAAAATCAGCATCTCACTCGGCCATTTCCTACAGCGAAACCCCATCGGTTTCCGCTGACAGTTCACGGGTTTGTAAAAGGTTCGCGCCACAGATATCTCAACATAGGAGATAGGGCGTTCAGCCTATTTTGTATGCAAACCGATTTTCGCAAGCTGAATTCACGCACACAACGTATCATTAAATAAACACAACGAACACGCACACATAATAACCACGCATGTACTCTCGTATTGGTAAACACAGGCAAAGCAGTTACGTGGCTGTATACGTGCGCATGAGGCGCACATTGTTTCATAAAGCACGCAAACAGACACACAGCGTCATGGACATTAAATTTATTTCCTGTCTCTCTCGCTAGTAGGTAACGCTAATGAGTATGAGAGAGACGGAATCTGAATGCGACTCAATCGCATTACTTCCTCGGAATATTTCGATAATCGTGTTGTTTTATTGAAGAAATATTGTATTTTCAGTATTTACCTGTGAAATGGTATACCCTTAAATAAAGCTAAAGCTAATAGCCGCACTCAGAGTCGTCCAATCATCCGTTAGCGTTTACTTAGTGAAAGATTTAATGAACTCCACTCTCAGAGACAGTTAAATCTTCCTTAGGATAGTTTAATGTCGATTAACTTTAAGTAATGGAAGACCCTTACATAGCGAGATAATGAATTCGTTAACAATGACAGATGACAGATGTCACAACATGTTTTGTTGATTGTATTCTTGCAATATTCGCCTTGAAGACAGAAAAAATAGGAAAATATTGTTATAATGTCTGATTTGGAAGAATTTATCGAGTTTGTCGCTTATGCTAGAAGGCATAGAGCACCAGGACCAAGAAGATATTTGCGAGATTACGCGGATCCGTTCAGAAAATACTCGGTTACTGAATTTTACTCACGCTATAGATTTACGCCACGGACTGTGATAGACAGGATACTACCTCAGGAGGCCTTCGAGAAGAGGTTTGCCATTTGCCCCTGAAATAATGTTACTGGTGACAATACGATTCTTCGCAACCGGTAGTTTTCAGGTATGATTTGTAGGAATGAACTACTATCGACCGTACAGTACAGTAGGTACCTACCGTAGATAATATGAGTGAACTATAATATTCCTTTGCAGAAGGTAGACGGAGACGTCATGGACATTTGCCAGCAGTCAGTGTCAAGGATAGTCGCCAATGTGTCCAAATTGATAGGGAGAAAAATGAAGGATTTCGTGAGATTTCCTTCTACCAACGATGCCATCCAGAGTGTGAAGCAAAAATTCTATATGATAGCTGGATTCCCCGGAGTTATAGGATGCATTGATTGTACTCACATTAAAATAAGAAGCCCCGGCGGAACTATTTCTGAAGTTTATAGGAACAGAAAAGGGTGGTTCTCTATAAATGTGCAGGCAGTCGTTGGCCCTAACTTGGAATTTTGGGACCTGGTAGCCAGGTGGCCTGGAAGCAGCCATGATAGTTTTATTTACAATAGCAGCTCAGCAAAGCAGAGACTGGAAACGGGTGAACTAAATGGCATTTTACTAGGTGACAGTGGGTACGCAGTAAGTGATGTGCTTCTTACACCATTTTTGTCACCGAATTCACCTAGTGAAGAATGTTATAACAAAAACCAAATAAAAACTAGAAACACCGTTGAAAGGGCTTTCGGTGTGTGGAAGAGGAGGTTTTCTTGTTTGCAAGTGGGTATGGGTGTTAAATTGGAGACCGCTGCAGCAGTAATATGTGCTTGTGCAACGCTACATAATATGACCATCATGTTCGACGATACCTTCAACTTATCAGGTGATGAAATATTATTTGAACCAGAAGAAATAAATACACCTGTAAGAGAAAATCCTAATGCCAGTGGTTTTGTAGCCAGACAGGCACTTGTACAAATATTTTTTATGTCTATGTAGGTCACTATAATGTTTTATATTTTTGTAACTATGTTCTTCATTCTTATTTGTAATAAAGTGAGTAAATAAACACACTGTATCCAATTACTTACATATTTTTTTTATATTTAAGAACAGACGTTAACAACAAGTAACTACAACAACTGTAAACTATAAAAAAAACAAGTAAGCTAATGTTTCCCTGGTCTATTTTTTATTTCCTCCAACTACAATCTCGCCTTTTCTTCAAGAAGTAATGCAGTCTTTTTTTTTATTTCTTGAACCTCCAGCTGAAAGCAAAATGTAATATAAATATAAAGTATGCTGTCACAAGAAAGAATTGGGTACAAAACAAACATAGTTTTGTTTCATATCAATACCTTTGATTTTAAAATTTGCGTTTCAATTTTTTTCTTATAATCAAAATGCTTGATCCTCATTACTGCCTCTCGCCTTACATAATCAATTGGTTTTCTTGTTTGTATATTTTCATAATTTGGTTCTGAAACAATTAGTGGGGTATCTTGATCAGGAATAGTCGAGGTTTCTTCCAGTTTATTTTCCCATTCAATGCTGGCATTCAATTCTTGCGAAGGCTCTACACTGTCCTGGTGCAACATGACACCATCGCTGTCAAAGTTTTTATCTATCTCTAAAAAAAAAAAAAAACAAATAATAACTGGAGCAGCCTGTAAAAGTTAAAAGTTTGTGAGACAGGCTGACTAAAATAAATTAAAATATAACATACAGTGCCACCACCTTATCTGTATAATGACCAAAGCGGAAACTATTACATGGGTAGTACATACATATCAATCACCCAATAAACCTCTCGTTATCGTCTGTGAGATAATAAGCATGAGTATACTCGGCGCCACGACTAAAGAGCTTTGTCCTTGAATGCGCAGTAGTCACTTTTCACAAGTGTTTGGCGCGGGGAAGTGAGGAGCGACGGGGGCGGTAGTCAGCGCCGGCACCTGATTCGTTGATCAGTCGCTTCCCGATGCCCGTACCGAAAGCACGTCTCGAAGCTTCTTGAGTACAGTCGCATACAATATTACCCAACGTTATCTTTCGCCCCGGTCGAAAATGCCGAAAAATAAAGTACTGACTAGGCAAGCTAGAAAAATGGTTTACGATGTGAACTGTTATATCAAAAAAGAGTCTGATGAAATCGTTGCTGATTTAAAACTGGCGAAGACCACATCAGCCACCTCTTCACCTCAACTTGTTAGAAGCCACAATTCAAAATTTAAATGAAGTTAGAAACAGGTCAATAAGTGTTACAGACCAAAACATATTAACCGAAATTTGCCATAACTTGGAGCAAAATCGCGAAGAATTTGGACAAGCTATGAATACAACTAGCTTAAAATTGCAAGGCATTATTAATGTCCTAAACCAGGGTCAGAAAAGAACAGCAACTGCTACCAAAACGTCTGTTGCAACTGTAAAAAGGCTTTCGAAAGAAGCACACAATTCAGAGTTACTTGCAGTCTTTCGAACCCCTCGTAAAAAAAGACCGCGACAAAAACCAGTGACCTTATTAGATAATTTTGACCAAGGTATCGTAAAAAGGTGTATTCACAATTACCACAAAACTAATAATGAACTTCCAACAATTGAAAAATTGAGAAGAAAATTACAGGAGGATATTAATTTTGATGGATCCAAAACAAGCCTCCGACGCATAATCAAAGCATTAGGTTTTAAATGGAAAAGAACTGAAAATAACCGAAAGGTTCTAATTGAATCTTCAAATTTACGCCTGAAACGGATTGAATATCTGAAAAAGATTAAGCAATACCGCCAAGAGGGGCGACCCATAATATATACAGACGAGTCATATGTAGATTCAAGTCACTCGATTCCAAAGGCCTGGTCGGATGGCTCTACAAAAGGACTTAAACAGCCTATATCAAAAGGCCAACGTGTGGTAATCGTACATGCTGGATCTGAAACAGGCTTCGTCCCAAATGCGTTGCTTACTTTTAAAGCGGGTTCTAAATCAGGTGACTACCACGACAATATGAACTTCGAAAACTATGAAAAATGGCTGCAAACACAATTAATTCCAAATTTACCTCCTGGTTCTGTCGTGGTAGTTGATAACGCTTCCTATCATAATAAGCAATATGACCTCGCACCCACATCTAATTCAAAAAAAGCCGAAATGCAAGCATGGCTGTCTGAGAAAGGTATAGTATTTGATGCAAAATTGTTAAAACCGGAATTGTATAAATTAATTAAAGGCCATAAAGAAAATTTCAAGTCATTTTCTATCGATAAAATAATGGCCGAACAAAACCACAATGTGTTAAGACTACCACCATATCATCCAGACTTAAACCCAATAGAGATGGCCTGGTCTACAATAAAACAATATGTAGGCAGTAAAAATGTGAAGTGGAATCTCAATATTGTTATTGGGCTTATAAAGGAAAAGGTAAATTTAATGGGAGCACGAGAATGGGAGGTGTTGTGTAACAAGGTGAAAGCAGTAGAAGAAGAATATACTAAAAGCGACCACGTCGTGGATCTAATGACAGAACAATTCATTATAAGGGTTAGTGATGATAGTGATGACAGTACAGACAGTGACGATAATGGAGATGTGGATGGCGAATCTTCCAATGACGATGAACAAGTGCCTTCTACGAGTGCCTCCAGCATCCAACAGCAGCCTTGTTCCTTATCGCAGGATGATTTAATGGAAGGAATATCATTACTGTCAGATGAATAATATTTTTTGTGTTAAAAACTTAATTGTGGTTTAATTGTTACAAATTATTAGTCAGCGGGAAGAAAAGAGTGTGCAGGACTATTACTACAAGTATCTATATTCACTAGGCCCTAGTGACTAGGGGCATTCTATGCTAGGGGGTTATTTATATATAGGTTTCAACCTTGACATTAACAAATGTTGTCAATAGAGAGTACCTATAGTTTATTTGACACAAAGTCCATTATTTACATCGGCTAATATCCCAATCAACAAAATATCAAACAGAGAAAAAATATAAGTGAAGAAAGTCCTGAACACTCATTCCTTCACACTAACCCTAAAAACGCACTTCGGAATTATGCCGCGACTATACACATGCGCAGTAATCCCCGCCAGTTTCTCCGAGAGCTCTTTATTCGTGGCGCCGAGTGTACGTACTGACCATTATGAAATAGTTCAATTCAATTTCAATTTTTGGTAATGGCTTCTGTGGATCCCTACAGTAAATTCCGCCAATATCACGTGTTGAAGATGACACGAAGGGGATCAAGTCGTTGTACAGTTATTGGCGATATAAAATAGTTTCGCACAATATAATTTTAACACCAACAAACTCTGAACAAATAAAACAACACGTTACGATTTGACATGAGTCACAAATGTCACAATACAACGACATGAACGACGACGCTGTCAAATTGACTCCAGTTGCCATCACAAAATATGTTTAGTGATCCAGATCAAGATTCGTCTTTTTTTAAAACTTTCTTCAATCTATTACTAAAATTAGCTGTAAATAATCAACATAGTGTTCTCAAACATGAAATACACAATTATCTTGTCAATATAGCGCGTATTACGGAATATAATTTAAATAATCACAAAAGTAATTATTTTATACAGCAACACCGGCACTCTATCGACACTTAGTTGACTACTTAGCTAATGATAACTTAAAAATCGTCTCTGAGTAGAACCAATATTTAGGATTGTCGTGTAAAGATATTTACCTAACCAGAACCTAACAGAAAACAACCAGGATAAAATTTAGTAATGACAGTTTATTAGAGCTATTTACAGTGACTATTTAAAAAAAAATGGTAGGAAAATGAGGGTGGATGAAATGAGAACAGGCTTTATAAAAATACAGATGTCTAGGTATAAAAAAAGGAAGCGGAGGACACGGAGAGTAGGAGACCGATGAAGCAGTAGACGTCTGGACCGGTCAGTGGAGGCACTGGTGGGCGATGTAGGAATTGCCGTCGGAGAGTGTGGCCGGCGGCCTATCGGTCATCAGACCCCGACGAGCAGCAGGAGTAGGGGCCCTGGTAGCGTGTCGGCCTGAAGTCCCTGATGAGCAGGTGTAGCCGAGAACGGCCAGGTGAAGTGGAGAGGAGACTCAATGAAGCGATGACCAGGGTGCAGGTGTAGCCGAGAACGGGTAGGTGAAGTGGAGACTCAGCGAAGCGCTGAACAGGGTTGAGGCTCGCAGGATCGCGTTGCAGTAACGGCTCGCAGGATCGCGTTGTAGTAACGGCTCGCAGGATCGCGTTGCAGTAACGGCTCGCAGGATCCCGGGGTAGTGCGACCCCGGGATAAGGCCTTTAGGTGATTCTTCTTGCTCAGAAGCTGACGTGAGACTCCAGAATTTCAGAAATGTTCCGCTCTTATACCCTTTTTGGAGAGTTCTAAAAATTATTTAAATTAAAAGCAATTTTTGTGAGTGGCCAAGAGAGAAAAAGTATTTTTGTAAAAGTATTGAAGCAAACATATCAGACCGCTAACGAGTTTGAATGGACATTGCCATGACAACCAGATAAACAACAACATAACAAATGTCAGATTTTGGTTTCAGGCTCGTAATATAAAATTTAACAAGTTCACATAGCCAAAATTACATAACAGCGAAAGAAAAAAGGGTAGCGCACCAGCGCGCACGAAGCCCGAGATTGCAGAGTTTCGGAGAAAGCCAAATACAAGGTCACCAAAGGTAAACCCCTTCGCTATCGATTTAGAAGTGCTGATAGTGTGAAAATACAAAGCGAAAATGATTTGTTAATGTGTTCTTATGGTTTAAAACGTTACAGGGTCCTATGAAAATAAAGGTGATACCAAATAACAAGCTGTACAGCTCAGCAAGTATCCAGCTGAAAATCCTGGAAAATGGCATGTAAGTAACATAACACTACAGGATATTTAATTGCAATTAACAAATCATTCGTTAGCACTAATTTAAGGAACGACTCTGGGTGCGGCTGTAAGTGTTGTCAGTTTTCTAAGGCGATCGGCGCGTGCACTCGGGAATTCTCGCTGTGAGCAAATGAATGCACTGTATGCACACTGGGCATACAACGGTCAGCCGTAACGCGGCGGCTTGCCCTCTCTCTAGTATTCAATGCTCTGTGGTTCGCGCGTACGAGTACTTTATCTTGCTTATCGTTCTCGGAACTCTAAATATTTGGCTGTAAAGGAACAGTGGGTAAGAATGTTACAGTAAACCCGCATAATTTAATAGAATAGTGTATACAATCGTCGTCAGGGTGTAATTCTGAGCATCTAGTGGTACAATGCAAGTTTAAGTATATGTAGTATTTAGTTTATATTATATTAACACGATGCGGGACGGTACTTACATTTTCAAATGATGTGATAAGACGGTAAAAATATCCATACAAATTGTTACGACGGCCATATCAGTAGCGCCTTACAGAAACACTAAAGACCAATGTATAAAAACAATACGGTTATAACCGTATGGGTCGTCACCAGTTTCTGGCGTTGAAACAATTTCCAAAGGCCGATTGATGCTTTTTATTGAGTTTTCTATAACAAAACATGATAACCAAATTCACATATTCAAACAAATAATCGATTTCAAAATACAGTTTTCAGTCTAGCACTACATAAATACAGTATTTGATTATCTATCTGTAAAAAATAGTTCACATTCTCACCGTGGTATATTGATATAGACACACAAAAATAAGCGCTAAAACCAGGAGCCACAACCTTCTCTCATAATTATTACACTCTTTGGCGTGACACTACTTGAACATTCACGTACATTCTTCATACATAAAATCACGGATATTGCCGTAGTGTGCGTGCCAGAACTCCCTAGAAAATGTACGCACACATCAATTTTCAATCTGTGATTGTGTGCGTTCAACTGCTCCTACGCATATAAGATATTGATGTGATACGACACTAAAAACTGCTCTGTATGGTTCTTCATAGAAAACACGACTGGGATTGCCGTACTTACTTAAAGACTTTTTAAATTTTAACGGCATCTCCCGTACTGCAATACAATGCAACCAAATAACCTACGGCATAAGAGGTGCGTTCTGCATCGTGTTAAATACTACTCATTAATGAAACCTTACGGCTAATATAAAGCCCCGCATCGAAAATGGCCAAATAGTTTCTGTGAAGACCTCAAGCTTCAACCATACTGCCTGCTGCAGCGCCCCCTGGAGGTCTACAACCGCAAAACTTCTCTGAGAACCTGCTCTGAGATTATAGCCGTTTCATGCAAAAAACGTCCGGTAGTTTGCCAGGAAAATGGTAACGGACATTCACATAAACAACTCTCACTCACTGTCACTCACACTCACTTACTCTCGCTCAATCTCACACACACTCCCACTCACTCTTTCTCACTCACTCTCACTCACGCATATGCCTCCTCCGTTCCGTTCCGTCTGCGTCGTGGGTAAATTAAGGTGATACCCAAAAAAATGGGGATTTTCCAAATCCATTTACTCCGCTATAAAGTCATCTACAGATTTGATTTTTGGGTTAACGTTTATTGAGTATTTGATTAAGATTCTCATTGAAGGAAAACAGGATTGCATGAAATTTTCTCGATAGAATTTAATAACGAAAATACCTCTAAATTATTTTATTTTTCCTGTTATTCTGAAATCCTGACTAATTTCATTGTGGAATTGGATTTAAATGTGGATAATATGTATTCGTGAATTCTCCTTGAAAATATTTTTGACAACATTTCAACTTATTTCTTATGTGCAATTATGATGAACGCTGTCATTTTCGTTTAGATTCTTATTCCTTTTATATATATTTTTGGTATCGTCTTAAATAAGAAAAGGTCGATGAGATACTTCGCCGCGTATATTTAGACTATTGTATTTTGTTAACAGTTCACTAACCGTTGTCTATTTTCGCCTTCCCCAAGCAAGTTTAAAACGCTACATTATGGGAGTTGTTAATCTGTTGGCAATAACCGATTATAGGCAAC
Source organism: Argyresthia goedartella (assembly GCA_949825045.1). Lineage (NCBI taxonomy): Eukaryota > Metazoa > Arthropoda > Insecta > Lepidoptera > Argyresthiidae > Argyresthia > Argyresthia goedartella. The sequence goes on along the minus strand of OX463821.1, from coordinate 11,234,734 downwards.
CAAGCAAACATTTTTGTAACGATACATTACCGTGAAGCAACTTCGGCTTACCCGGACCCAGTTCTATCTGAGCAGTGTTGCCAGTTACAATTTTATGATTAAACTCTTAATGCAATTAAATTATATTTCCGACTTCTAAGCTAAAAATAGCACCTTCGCCGCTTGATTTTAGGTTATCAGGCGGAAAAATAATATTCCTAACTCGTTCGAAAAGGCTCTTGATGAACCTCGCTACGTCCCACGCCTTCGGCTCGTGCCGTAAACTTCTCGGTTCGTAAATATAAGCCTTTTCGAACTCGTGGGAAATGTACTATTCTGTGAAAAATACCAACGAGGATGTTTTTATTAAAGTTTCGTATTCGACTACATCTAACTTGCGCTCATAAATAAAAATAAGTGTTAATACAATTAGAAGAAAAAAACATAAAAATCAGGCTTCGCACAGCGGCCATACTTTTAGAATCAAAACATGAATGAAACATGTTTCCTGAAAGGTAGACCAAGAGTCGAACTATCTTCAAAAATTTAAATATGTAGTCCTTAATCTGGCAACTTTGGTTTTAACCGGGAAGTTTAAAGCAGTCGCGATGCCGGCGATGTTTGCATTCAAAACCAACCAACTTTACTATTATGGCAAACTGGGTCAAATCCCGGTCGCGTTTAGCTAAAATAGCTGAACAAAACATTCATTTTAAAGGATAAGCTTGATTGAAGCTGGCGATGGCGTCACGATTTAAACTTCTAGCATTATGAAATCACCTTTTTGTATTATCTCGTTTTTTTTGTTTCTTTTTTCTTTGATATCAAAGTAAATGTATAAACGGAAGTTCTAGTGATAGAACAATGTAGAAAAAGGGCAAAAAATGACGTTTGCTAAGTACATGGAAATATCTGCAGTAATAAATAAATTTGACTTTGATATCTTCGTGCTGTCGGACAGATTCTATGAATAAAAACATTATTTTAATTATTAATTTGTATCTAAGTTAAGATTTCATGGGAAAATAATGTCCCAGCCCTTTTTGCAGGCTTGCGAATGGATTGCTGTTCATTAAGCGAAATGTTACTTTCTCGTGGTTGAGTATAGTTCGATACTACTCGTAGTATGTGCAAATGCAAATACTACGAGTAGTATAAATATATACTTGTATACTTAATTTGATATACTACTAATAAGTAGTATATCAAATTAAGTAGTAGTATATTGAATAATAGTCTAGTTTGGTCCATTTTCTCCTAATTGTCCTAATAAACTAAATATCTTAGAAAAAATATTTGCCGCAATAGGCGTAATAAACTGTACGCTGCATTGCATGAACACAAGCGTACACTATTTATATGCAAATCGTATTCTCTCTTGTTACTCTCATTTTCTTAGTTTTGCGTTTTCTCTGAGACTTCATAACAAACATTCTTCTCCAGAACAAATTGGAAAAAGAAATACAATATTCAATACATAATGTCGAAAACCTGATAAACTCACCCCTCAATAGGACATAGGTACATTACGAATAATATATAGGTTGTTGTTCTGTTAAGTCACACCCCACTCAGGGATGGGTATTTACACGACACTGAAGCAAAAAAAACCATTAAAAAGCTTTGAAAAATACCAAGAAATCATTAAATTGTGGCCTTACTTCTAGTGCTAGTGCTACTGCGCTCGCAATATCGAGTACTTCGTGCACCGGCCGGGCGTGTCCACACGTTGCTATCATTACAGTACAAATTGAAAACAGCAATTATTGTGAATCAAAATTTTGCGAGTGAAAAATAAAGCTAAAGTTACAAGTGATACTTAAACTATCGTCCCTGAGCTGTGCGTAACTTTACAAAACAACCTGTTTAACTCGGCGTCGAAAGTCAAACGGGCCTCCACTCGCCGAGGCTTATCAAAATTAGAATCTCGACGAAAAAATCCTTGTGTATTTTAAATATGGAGCAAGTTTTTCTTCCCGGCCGGCGTGGTGTAATATCAGGGAAAGGCCGCGCGCCCCCGTGTCGCCTATGGCCATAACGCGCGCAAACGATCAATACACAACCCTCATTCAACCCGCCTGCCGATTATGTTACTAGTCTTGTGCCTGCTCGGTCATCAGAGAGAGCGCTCCGTACTAGTACATTTCAGTCAGTATACTAGTACACTCTAACAGCTCTATTAGTACTATTAGGACGTTGGATCTTAAGAATAAAAAATATGCCTGCTCGGTCATCACCATCAGAGAGCGCTCCGTACTAGGACATTTCAGTCAGTGTACCAGTAAGATCTAACAGCTTTATTAGTACTATTATGTATGACGTAGGATCGAATAAAAAATGGAGCTATTAGGTTAACCTTTCTTTTCGTGCAGAGCAGAAACTTGAGGAATATTATACTCTGATAATATTAACATATTTATACAATTCTATGTGTCTGTTTAGTCTGAAAAGTTAAATAATATTTGATTTCCCTTCATACTTAAACAGGCTTAGGACTGTCATTCTAGTCAAGATGTCAATGCCGTGTCTATGTGTGCGAGAGCGGGCTTAATGCCTCCCGCCTGCCACCGCCGCTCTCTCTCGATGTCCTAATAGTCCTAATAGACCGAATGTCCGATTAGCGTAAGGAAACGTTTCTTTTCGTTCATTGCACAGTAACGTTTCCTATTCGTTCTTCGTACATGACCGACACAAGATTATATGTTACTATACCAAATAGGATTCGAAGATGACTGTAGGAGCAAATAACTTTTACGGGAAACGTCGAATTAGGTATCTAATACCTCGTACTTTTAACAGCCTCTGTCCGGAACTCAAATCATCAATCCATCTCAAAAATATCAATCACAAATTAAAATCACACTTTATATCATTACCTCCATAGTCGTTCACAAACTGTATTTTGCCTTTTAGCCAGCAACTGACTTCATGCTTTTATATATTGTTTTTATCGACCCACCTACATAATACACTAGACTAATACTGTGCTACATACGAACCTTAGTGGCTTAAGTAGTGCATTAAGTTAGATAAGTATTTAAAACTCTGTAATTTGATAAATAAATAAAAAATAAAAAAAAGTGCATACCAAAGAAGCATGGAAATTAAGACAATTGAATTTCCTATTGTGTTTCTCAGAAGAAGTGATGTCGTGTGATGCGAGGCGACCTTATACCCCGTGGGTCGATGTGGGTTGCGCACAATGATGATGGTATGATATGATCGTCTTGATACAAGCTGGAGTCACATAGAATCTGGCGCGGACGCAAGCTTATTTAGTATTGAATTTCGACAGTAAATTCTGTTAGCAGCGACAGAATCGGTGGGGCATCCGTAGTGCGTAACCGTGCCCGCTGCCGGATGCCACTCAACTCATTCCGTAATTACATAGGCTTCTTAGGATCCTTCTATTTGGATGGAGATGGAATAATTCGCATACTTGTTAGAACTTGTCGACTTCAGTTGCCGATAGCTAACGAAAGCGAAAAACTGTGAAATCTGTCGTTGGCCATAACATGGAATATTCAACAGCTGAAATTCAAAATGAAGATGTTGATTCAAGGAGCCAAGCGTAACAACGCTAGGTTCTAATCTGGCTCTCGTGACAAAGTTTTGGGAGCAACAGTGAGTCAAACTTTTCTCGTCCGTTGAGGCACATGTGTAGGGTGCCATATACATAATGTAGGAAGTCGTAGGATGGTTGGGCGATGTAGAGCAACATCATTCCTGAATAATGGAAAATTAATAGCAAGATTTTAATCATGATTAACAGGAATATAACATTATGAGATATTAACAAACTTTTGGAATATCTGTTTAAATAAATAATAATAACACCTTGGACACTATTTACACACATTGATCTAGCCCCAAACTAAGATTCCCTGTATCTTGGGTACTAGACAACGATACACGTACTTATATAGATAAATATTATACTTAGATAGATTAACAACCATGACTAGTACAAAAATTCGTTCTTATCAAACAAATATTTGCCCCCACCGGGAATCGAACCCGGGAACCTTGGCTTCGTAGGCAGGGTCACTGCCGACTCGGCCATTCGGGTCGTCAAATTCGTTCTTATCAAACAAAAATATTTGCCCCCACCGGGAATCGAACCCGGGACCCTTGGCTTCGTAGGCAGGGTCACTGCCGGCTCGGTCAATCGGAGATATTAACAAACTTTTGGAATGTCTGTTTTAAAGCACACTAGTAGGATTACTAGGATTGTTAATCTTAAGTGTACTGTTTCTCTCTTCTACTACCAACTAAGCAAAGAATTGTAAAGCAGAATAGTTACGTGGTCACGCGCATCGTGATTCGCGGCTGACTTACACTTATTACCCTGTTAATTGTTAATCACGTACCAGAACTACTCTGCCTGAAGTTTTCATACGGAGATATTCATCGGATATTCACTTTGTACGATTCCGTATATTCCGCGTAGGGCAACAGAACGTAATTCTCTCAAGTTTTGAAATAAGAACCAAAATATATCAAAGGGAACGTGGGTCGACTGTTCAAATTTTATTCCGACAATTTAGGGGTTTATGACGAGTAGGGTTGCCCAATTACTGATAATACGGAAACTGTGACCATCTTCAGAAAATATTACAATATGGCAATACGGTCGCTCGTAGTTGACCAAGCGAAGGGCTCCACTTCGACAAGATCGGAGGCCGATTTTGCTTTCGTCTGTCTCTGTCTGTGTGTCTGTCAGTTTCGGTTTAGGAGCCACAGTTTTCAAGCGATCCTCACAAAACTTGGCACACGTGTTCCTTGAATCAACAGTTTTTTTTTGTCGAGAGCTTTTTTTCGATTTTCCCCTTGGGGGGGAGTTATGACGTCATTAATTTTTTGTATGTTTTTTTTTTTTTCCTGAATCCTATCGTGTGGGGTATCAAATTAAAGGGCTTCATGAGCCGGTCCTAAAAATATACTACACCATTACTTTTCCGTCACCTGTTTTCTAAAAATCCAAGAAAAATTTTCAAAACATACCAAGTTTGGACTCCTCGAAATAGGAGACGGATTAGTAAAGAGGATATATACAGACCATGGGAGTGAGTGAAATAGACTATAACTATTTTCGTGAAAAGTCAATTAGATTGTATTTTAAATCGCAAAATGTAGTTTACAAAGTTATTGGTGCGGCTACTTTACTACTTGATTTTGATTGAATCTAAAATACTAACCCATAAATTGGTTCACAGTCCCCCTGTTAGCGAGGTCTACTGCCCACAGGGCCCCTAGTTATAGTACTTTAGATGTTATGTTGTGGCTTTGGTGTTATCAGAGTGGATTATTTCGGGAACCGATATTTTGGACGAAAAACATGATGAGCACGCCGTCTCCCTTGTTCCGGTACTGACAGAAGATCAGCGCCTGAGGAGTCTACTTCTCAGGCACAGCTGAGTCAGAACCCTTTTGCAGATGCCACACCACCCTCAGTTCTAGTGCGATTAGGTACTTTGGTACCTATGTGCTACCTATCTTAGTGTGAATTAAATTTAACTGTATTTTCTATTTGTGTCTGAATGTTTATTATGTTATTTTTGTTTAGTTTATAAATAAATAAATTTCGATGGACAAACAGAGGGTAAAATAAATAAATAGAAGAGAATAGTTAATGATATCCAATATCACTCGACTCATACTTCAAAAGAAGCAGCACCTATTTGTCTTTTGAATGGAATACCTTTTTCCCGATGTTGAACAGAAGTTTTGCAAGTAAACTGCTTGAGAGCCAAGATGGGATATGTAATAAAAGAGCTCGGAGTTTTTACTTGAAGAAGGGAGCATATTGACAAGGACTTTAATAGGGAGGGATAAAATGCTACAATGCTTTTGAGTTTCAAACGTGTATGTGTGTGTGCAAGCCCTCGACGCGTCAGGAGGTCAGTGACGGTCGCGATGACGTCATCAGAGCGAGGTGCCAAAATAACTTCGGCGTATAGAAATGTAATCTAAACATACTTGAGATGGTGATGACAAACATATTCTAAATTCAAACCTCCACTCCCTTTGACCAGCAGGCTGATTGATCCCTTTGAAATTACCATTTTGAAGGATATCGCCAACTTCATAACAAAATAATTTGCCAAATTCCTAAGATAATTTTTCATTTACAATTATAATTGCTATAGGTACCTTTCAAAGGATCTTTTACCTTTCGGGATAGGTGTCAAGAGATATATACTACGAAAAAGTTCGCTGCCTGGTCCAGCTTTAGATAAAAAATAAAATTTAAATGAATGTAGCCCATTAATGTCCCACCGAGGGGCACAGGCGTTTACCCGGATTCGAGTAAGATTAAGCCATACTCCAACACGCTGGCTTAGTGCGGGTTAAATTGATGGAGGGTTTTACGACCACTACCACGTAGCGATAGAAACCGGGACCTACAGCTTAACGTGTCATCCGAAACACTGAACGTCCGATACTGTACTTAAGATAAATTAATCATCTCATTTTTACATGGTCAGGTTTCGAACCTCATCTCCAGTGGGAAAAGCGAGCGTGGATCCCCTAATGGGTTCCACGAAGCTCATAGCTATAGCTATTAATTATAAAACATTTGCTATCTATAGATAGCAAATGTTTTTTTTTGTATTTGCACCTTGAAACTTAACGAATTTCATACTGTTGATGTGCGGTGTTAATGCTATCTTTACCAGCACAATTCGCACGCCTTGCAAACACTATTATACCTCACAATTAACGTCAAGACAAAACAAGTTGTGCATCTCATGGCTCATCTAACTTTCGCGCGTACCACTCTACTCACGGTCACAATGTACCTGGATTCTCGATGTCATTACGACGCTCTAATGTTATTGCATTCCAGCTAGGTGCACGGATAATGTCACCGTGTTGTAAATAACATGCAGCTGCACTTGATGTTACGATATTCCACTTTGCGCAGTAGTAAAAGTAACTTACGCCACACAAGGCGGCCTACCACAGCACAAGGCAACACATACGAAACTTGAATCGTTTTCTGTAATTTATTATCTCGTTCCCACTGGAGAGAACTGAAGCCGGCGCTGAAACGTATTTGGTGTATTTTTACGAAACATCGCTGAAAGAAACCACAAGAGTGTAGAGAGAAGCGGGAGAGGAATTATCTATTTTTGGGAAAATAGTTTTGTTTTTTACATATGTAGGGCACTCTAGCCTAGGGTTGCCATAAGTGTGAGGACATTTCAAGAAAAACTAGTAAAGGTAGAAAAAACGGAACTTTTATTACAACAATAGATAACTTTAAAGGTTTAGTCCTTGCCTAAACACAGAACAACTTTTAACACAGCCATTCAATGCCAATTCAATAGTTCTGATAATTTTACAAAATATTGATAAAAAAAAATATTTTTAAGAAATCAACATTAACTAAAGTAAGTACCTATCTGTCAACATTTTTTTAATTAGCACACTATGTAATCAACAAACATAAAATTATCACAAGGTATTTTTTTTAATAAACCCCAAATCAAATCAACAAAATTAAATATAACATTCTCATCTATCCATGGCATCGTTATTTTTTAAATTGACACAAAATATAAACATCAAATATCCTCATTTATGCATGGCATTAAAGAGTTTTATTTATCGCGATTATGTTAACTGTATAACGTGATTAATATTTTTTACATAATAATATTCGTTTTTTTTTTTATTTTCACGCTTCTTAGGTCGATTTCGCTCAAGAAGTATCGATACCAGGTATCAACTGGATGTATAAAATCGAAATAAAATATCAATACATTAGAAAAATCGATCTTGTATCAAACATCTCTAAGTCACATAGTGAGCTTGATAGCGTGCCAAACGTAAATTCGTGAAACGTGAACGAACAAGTGTCAGCGCTTACGTCGTTCTATCCACGTACGATTAGCCTAGCTAGTTAGAGCGCTTTTATTGGAGGTATATTACTGTTTACCAAGTCCAGCCCTCTATTAAATAACTATAATTTTTAAACCGGGACAATTTGCTTATCGGCCGGGACGCCGGGACACCATGCTTCAAACCGGGACATGTCCCGGCGTACCGGGACGTATGGCAACCCTACTCTAACCTAAAGGCCGAGTCTGCATTTTATTCGTCAAATATCTGATACACCTAAAAACTAAACTTGATTTCTGAGACAGTTCATTCACTTGACAGAGAGAGGCAGAGACAGTTAGTTCATTGACGGCCCGAATGGCCGAGTCGGCAGTGACCCTGCCTACGAAGCCGGGTTCGAGTCCCGGTGGGGGCATATATAATTTGTTTGACGAGAACGGATGTTTGTACCCTAGTCATGGTTGTTTATCTATCTAAGTATAGTATTTATCTATATAAATATGTGTATCGTTGTCTAATACCCAAGATACAGGGAATTCTAGTTTGGGGCTAGATCAATGTGTGTCAATAGTGTCCAATTATTTATTATTATCATTATTATTATTGTCTTTTCCGCAACAGGGGCAGGGATGTGAATAGAAAGCAAGGAAACCAAATTTATGGCTCATAGTGTTAATTTCCAAGTTCATCAAGGTGAACTTAGTATTTTTTTATGTAGCAATTTGTCTAAACGAAGGTGACTCACTATAAATAAACGCTTTTATGTGCCCAAATTAGTAGGTTCACAGGGGACGCCCAAACTCAGTGCGACAAAAAGCGAGACTTATTCGATATTTTCAAGTAAGCGACAATTATTTATTACCGCTTCGTGTCGACGAAACAAACATGGCTGAACAAACTCCCGTAGAATACTTGGCAGTTATTATAATAGCGCTTAAAGGAATATACTCGTACTGTTTACAAAAATCGATATTAATTCAACAGCTTATCAGGACCCGTAAAATTAAACCAACTCGGTTGGCAAGGCGAAACTACAGGAAAGTGCTTCGTTAGTCTACCGGTCCAATTCCCGTCTGGTCTAGACCAGACTGACTGGGTTGGAAGTAAGTACACCTGCGTCAATTAAAACCATACAAATGTAACCCCATTGTGTTCCAACAGCCCTCTTTAATGGACATCACCATTAAAGCCCCCAAGAGGTTTACTGTTACATGCGTATAAGGTTTGGAGGGTTGGGTTTTGAATAAGTTTAGCAGTAATTTTCCGAGTGCTCTCAAAATTTTTGGTGGACTGTAACGTAAAAAATAAACATATTTTATGCTTTTGTTAGATTCTGCTTGGCACACAATCGTTTCAAATTAAGTAAGGGCGCTTATAAGTTTATAAGTATGCCTGTAGCCAAGTTTCTTGTCCCCTGAGTGCCGCGTGGAGGGGGAGCGGCGCATAGGAACAAGAGAAAATATGCATAGGCAAGAGAGAGAGATGGTGGCCTCGCTCGAGGGCCAAGAAACCTTCTTATAACCTATAGTCGTAGAAACTCGTGTTTACATAGTATATTAATCATCTTTCTTGTAATAACCAACTTTCAAATGTATACAATGAAATCGTTCCTAGAAAATGTTAATGTGAAAGTTTAATAGTCGTCGAAGCATCTTTTACAAAGGTGTTTTAATATATTATCGACGCATAAAGAAATGATCTACAATACGAGGAAATTATTGAAGAATTGCTTATTTTTATACGTTAAATGTTAATTATATAATGTATCCATCCTGTCCAAATAAGTCTATGTATTTCCTGTTCATATTAAATACTCTTTATTGATTGCACAGAACATATAAAGGTTCGCACAGTTACAAGAAATGTTACAAGGGCGAGCTTATCTCTATAGAGATATTTCTTCCAGCAGACCAGGGCAAGACAGGAGAGTTTATGTAACACAACAGTCCTGGTGCGGAATAAAACTGTGTACACATACGAACGTCTTTCAAAATATACCTAAAATATGCTTTTTCATTAGCTGCCGAAAAAAAATACGGCAGTGATACCATTGTAAAATATATAATTGGACTCAGTAGTATATTTTTAAACGTAAATAAAAGACTCATAGCAATAAAAAACATATATATACCAAAGATAATAATGTTTAACTTATCCAAGAAAATAATTTATAAAAACAACGACGTTGTACACATATTTTTTTCTCGAAACATCAATGGTATCAATTGGTTTTTACGTATAGACAACACTGTGTTGTGAGGCCGGTCCACACTGGACGAATTTGGCAATTTGGCGAACGAAAAGTCTTGTTTCCTAATTCTTAATGTACCTGATTATTTCGTCTGATAAGCGTTATGTTTAATTTTAAAGGTATTTCCGTAAGCTCTGAGGCATAAACTAAAAATATTATGAGGCTTGGAGGGTTAACGTTTTTAAGAATGTCTTATGAACCCCACATTAACAGATGCAACATGTTGCATCCCTCGTTGCAACATTCTGTTACCCAAAGAGTTATTTATTATAAATAAAATATTTTTATTTACACTTGTATTTTGATTATTTTATTTATGTTTTATATAAAATTGCAATTTAGAATACAAATCAAAGGACTGTGTAATTAATTTTGTTATTAGATATGTCACTGCCTTTAGCCATGCGTGTACGCATCCGCAGCGCGGTATTTTCATCATTAATCTTGATATATGTGCACGCCATTCTCGTAAAACCAAATCTAGGTTTCTTTCTTTTAGCTAAAAACTGTTATTTACCTATATCTATCTTATCCGTACTAGTGCACCATTAAATTGATTCTATCGTGTGTGCTCAGAACTGTCCCTTCACTGTGCACCGGCTAATATATTACGTTTGATCGAAGATCGTGCTTTTATTCATCACTGCTTCACTGCGTCCCAAATCTACTAGCTTACGCAATCAGGCAAGGAGCGCAAGGATAAATACATCACCTAATTTACTCTACACATCACACTCTAAAGTCAGTCGCGCTCGCCGCGGCCTCTAGTCTCCGCTCGTCCAATGTGGACGCGCCATGTGTCAAATGTCGAAGTGTCATTTTTTTCCGGCAGATGATTACGAAATTGATTGTAATAAATAAAATATATAGAATACAGTAAGCATGCACATATATAAACTATAATACATCAACTGTAAACTGTAATATATGAATGTACATATATATTACTAAACAAGAAAAATGTCGTCACATAGCATGAAGTTAGAGGTAAGATGATTAAGATCATGCTATTGATTTATGTTATGTTATAGGACTTCTCCATGCATGCTTTGCTGTGCCGAGACCAGGATTCTACCTAGTGATCGGATTAATACATTGTTGCAGATGTATTGTTGGTATCAATAGCTTTAGGGTGAATGCAAAACATTACCTGTTTTTTTTTTTAATGTTATGATTGTTGTCACACTGACTCGTTACTGTCAAGATTAAGGTATACGCGCATATTGTAGTGAACCTGCAAATATGCTAATTCAAACCGATCACTAAATGACAAAGTCATCATCATAATTTTAAGAACTTAAAGTATTATCAAATTCTCTTTAATGTCTCTACAATACACCATAAATTTCTACTGAAGGCAATGCAAACTTGGTCAAAATGGCTTATTATCTTGTGATAGATAGACAAGTCTCGACGGAAAAGAGCAAGCTATAAGGTGTATCACGAGCACGACTCGGTACATTGACTTACTGTCTGTCCTGCATACAAACACAAACCGTATAGGATTTCTAATGAGCTATCATCGGTTTCTGATTATCGTGAACGCGTCAAGACGTTGAATACGGTATTTGACAAGGAAGTCCAATAAATCTAGAAACGTGTCTCAAGCTGAACCTATTTCAACAAAAACGATTGGCAATATCAGAATTGTATATTTCCCGTATTTTATAAACTCAATTTTGTGTTAAAAAGACAGCATTTGACTATGACGTCACATGCTAGTATTTCATAGAACTCGTGAAGAAATTTACCATTTTGACAGTTCCTAAAACGTATCTATTTTGACTAGCAGTCAAATACTGTATTGTTGAAGCCACTCACTGATTGAATTGGACTTGATACTCTGAGCGCCGGTATCTGAATTGAGAAATTGGCTAAGTTAATACTTAAGTATCGTTCTGTCACGTTCTTTTTTGTGATATCTGCTGATACAGAACGATTTTGATTAGTGAAATTCTCAATTCAGAAATCCGAGGTGGCACTCTTATTGCCGAAAGCACAGACTGGTGTTAAAATTAAGTGGTTTAAAAATAGTCGGTTGCGTATCCGGAACTAAGTATAGTTCTATAGAGGTATAGAGACAAAAACTTACAGTATCACTTTGCCGGAGGTCTCCGTTGCTTTGAGAGCGCGTCTCGTTACTAAAAGACCCATTACTAATGTTCATTGTTATAAAGTCTATGTATAGAACTTTATATCATCAATGCAGTGCTTCAAGTTTTCAAGTCGTCGTAATAAAGATTAAATTGGATAATGGTGTGAAGATGAGCATTAAGAAAATTCTTGGCATTTGTTTAGAAATAAGAAATTTCTTTGCTTATCATGGTTCATCATTAGGTCTTAAATACGTAATTTCTATAGGTATAATATTTACGCAACTTGTTTGCTAGCTACCTATTTATTAACCTTTTGACCACCATACATAAAATACAAAATGTGTCACTCACACGCCAAACATGTTTGCTATGCTATGCAAAATACGAATTCATATCAGATTAGGTCTCTTTTAATTTAAGAAAATCGTGTCGGCTATAGCCGACGTGGCGCCAATGGCACGACTTTCAGACATCGGCCAGAGCCAACTGGGGCGGTCAAAAGTTTAACATATTTGTTTTAGTTACATTTTACCCTGCGCAGACTCCGCCATTTTGGTTCAACTCATAAGCCGGGTACTGTACTCATTTGTCTTGTATATTTAAAATTATTGGACATTCATATTATCATTACTTAATTTATATTTATTTTGATTTAAAGGAAATTGCCACTCCGCTTCGAAAAACCGTGGGCTTTTTGGCCGAGAAAGAAACGGCATGCAAACTCAGGCCAGCCCAATAAATTTTGCGAGTTTTTAGTTACATAGTAATCAATTCTTTATCATTTAACTAGTCACCATTAACTAGTAATCAATTCTTTATCATTTAACTAGTCATTAATATCATAATATGTTTAAAGGAATGTAAGTGTACGGTCTTTGTGTCATTTGGTAACAAGTTGAAACATTTAATAGCTACATAGAATACGCTATTATAGTAGTTTATGTGACTGCTACATAATGGAGGGCATTAATACTCGAGAGTGGGCTTATGAAACGAGCCAAAGGCGAGTTTCATAATAATATCACTCGAGAGTTTTATTGCCTAATTATGTACAGTTACATACACTAGTTTATCTACACACATATCATAAGCTCTCTTTAATGTGTTCAGGAACCGCATGTTTGACCGGCATTGTGGCTCTGCAGTTGTTTAGCTTGTTCTGTAGTACCAACGTGCCGCAGGCGGGCGTTGGCGTTCGAAATTTGAATGTCAGTACCAACTTCACAGACAAACTAGGGGCGGCATGCAGGCAGATGTAATTTTAATAATCATATTATGCAGAAAAATTACACATTATGGTCATAATGTGTAGTTTTTCAGATAAGAAATGAGTTTTTACCAAGTAGTTTAACATTATGCTGATCGTAACGTTCTTATTTTGTACGCAGTAAAGAGGGTTTATGATACGTGTGTAGATAAATTATTAATTATAAATTTTATTACGTAAGTTTCTATAATGAGTTGTATTGCGCTCACTAAAATTAGTATATTTTATAATGATTATACTTTCGACTCGTAGCATGAATATTGATGGAAATATCAGTATGCCATACTTTTTAATCGACTTACAAAAGGAGGAGGATTGCAATTCGTCGAGATCTACGTTTTTTTATGTAAGTATGTTCATCGATTTATCCAAAGCGGATAATACCGATTTGGAAACTTATTTTTTTGTTTGATGATCCCGTTGGTCCCATTTTCATCAGGTCAGAATCTGGTGATGGGATCCTGGAGAAATCGTGGGAACTCATTAAATATTATAGACATACCTATAGCGATTTATGTAATTTCCTTAGTAACTCGTGTATTTCATCTCGGGAAGCATCGTTTTACGAAGTGCAACTAATGATGAAAACCACAGATGGCCACCGAAACTTCTCAATACAATACACAGTATGCGATATGGTTATTGTATTAAGGTTGGTCAGTAATGAGCATATGCTCGTCTTACGGTGATACCACGTCCGTACAAAGGTCCCCGTTACTCCAGGGGCGGAAAGACCCGCAGTGTGAAAAGGATGGAATCGGGGAAAAAGGACATAACGCAGCGCCAAAAAACCACATAAATATAGTTGTCGACGATCCGAATGGCCGTGTCGGCAGTGACCCTGCCTACGAAGCCAAGGGTCCCGGGTTCGAGTCCCGGTGGGGGCAAATAATTGTTTGATGAGAACGGATGTTTGTACCCTAGTTATGGTTGTTTATCTATCTATCTAAGTATAATATTTATCTTTATAAGTATGTGTATCGTTGTATAGTACCCAAGATACAGGGAATCCTAGTTTGGGGCTAGATCAATCTGTGTAAATAGTGTCCAAGGTATTATTATTATTATAAATAAAGAAAGCTATTTTGTCAAAAATATTTTCAAGGAGAGTTTACTAATTCATAATATCCACATTTTGAATGCAATTCCGCAATGAAATTAGTTAGTATTTCAGAATTACAGGAAAAAATAAAACAATTTAGAGGTATTTTTGCAATTAAATGCTATCGAGAAAATTTCACCCAATCGCGTTTTCCTTCTGTGAGAATCTTAATCAAATACTCAATAAACGTTAACCCAAAAATCAAATCTGTATAGGTAGATGATTTTATAGTGGAGTAAATGGATTCGAAAAAATCTCCATATTTTTTCGTATCACCTTAATGCATGATGCTAAAATGGAAGTGATATGGACGTACCAGGAGAGCTTCCCAACAATTTATAAACGTCGATGAGGATCAGATGATGGTATGAGATCATGGAGAAATGTATTTCTCCATGATCCCTTTAGGGAACTATTTAATTAATAAAGACATGCATGTTTTTTGGATTAATTGAGGTTTGATTGAACTCGTTTTTTGCTAAAGTTTTACCCTTTGATTCAATTAATGATCTAAGCTCTGCAATTTTTTAAAGGTTTAATATAATAGCCCTGATGCTATTTTTTTGATATTTGAATACTTTATTTCGGCATGTATTTTAACGCTTAACAAATAATCCCTGATTTTTTTACCAAAATATCTCAAAACTGCAACAAAAATACTAACTGCACCTCAGAATTTACCCACAAAACAAAATCAATTTTGCAAACTGTTTTACTAATTATGTAAAACCGTTGATATCTGAATGTAAACCTTACAATTATTTTATTAACTACAAAAATCTAAAACCAACTTTACTTGAATCAAGCACCTATTAATCTTTGGGGCCCATAAGTTTAAATAATGAAAACACCATTTAATCAATCACTTTTATCTAATCAATCAATCAAAAAATCACCTAAATACAAACATAATAACAACAAAGAACGATAAATCAGATTTTGAAACATTTTTTGCAATTTTAAATATCATAAAACAAAAACACTCATGTTTCTTATGCTCTTAGATGTTCAACCTAACACGAATGATAAAGGGGGCTTCGCTTCGCTCTCCCCCTTTACCCTTCACCTAAGAAGCTACCGCACCACTTCGCCCTGATATTTGCTGTGCAAATTAGTATTTTGGATGTGCGGATTAATATTTCCCAATCAAATCTAATTAATAAGCTTCAAACGTTTCATTGTAAGATTAAGGCAGGTGCTTTAGCAGGTCGTCCGCATTTCCATTTTATGCCAATAGGGATGTTTAATATATAATTTTCATTTAAAAAGATAAGAAAAAAGACATTTTGCTATATTAGTAAGCTTTTTAAGCCTCAAACGTTTCATAGTATGATTAAGGCAGGTTTTGCTTTAACAGGGCGCCCGCGTTTTCACTTTATGCCTATAGGGATGTTCAATTTATAATTTTCATTTAAAAAGATAAGAAAAATAAATGTAGCTATATTAGTAAGCTTTTTAGGTTAAATAATGATAAAATTGTTAAATATAAATTGGTAAAGTAAACATCAATTAGTGTGGTGTAGCAAACAAAAAAGACGAGTTTTAGAAATTCCGTTATTTATATGGAGAATTTAAGAATATTTTTGTATTGAAAACGGAATTTGTGTTCGTCAAGCCAGATATTTGTTGTGAACTGTGTAAGAAAGATTCACTTGTTTTGTTAGGGTTTATGATTTTGTTGGTGGTGCTTGTGTTGTTAATCAAATGGTTTATTTGTAGAGTAGTCAGTTTTTTGGTATAGGGTAGGTTAATCAGTGAAGATAAAATTCGGTTGCATAATTTTATTTAGAGCTACAGATAAATATTCCCCCTTTATTTCTATCAGTAGAATTGCCAAAGAAAATCCTCTGTGGACGCAATTTGTGTTGGTCTCCTCATGGGTATAAAAAGCTATTTATTTTACATCATAATTTCTCTACAGCATAGCTTCCATCTACAATTTTGGTCTAAGTGTAGTCCGAGGAATTTTATTGTTTTTACTACTTCTATGTTTGGGTTTGCTTGAAGCTGGTGAAATTGCATATTTTTAGTATTTTGGAGGTTAATTATTAGGCTAATGTTTTGTAGCCATTTGATTAGTCCACTCAATGTATTATTTATCTCTGATTCAAAGTTTAGTATCTCTGAGCAATTTATGACAACTAAGCATTCATCCGCAAACAATAGTGTTGGATTTGGGACACTTTCTTGTAGATCTATATCTCTATATAGGGCAAGAACAGTAGAGGCCCCAAGATACTTTTGTTCTTCATACTTAACGGGCCTAGTGTTGGATAGAGGTAGCTTTGCTCTGTACCGGTTTGATCTATATTATTAATAATGCAAAATTGTTTTATATTTTACAGATATGTATTTAACAGGTTTTGTGTAAGTCTTCTTATACCAAAGCTGTCGAGTTTCATACGTAGGTGTTTATGATCTACGAAGTCGAAGTCCTTGGTCAAGTCCATGAAAATCACTGAGACATATAGTCTATCGTTGAAGCTGTCATATTCATGTTATAAGAGGTCATCGTATATCGCTAGTACTATGGATTTATTTTCTCTCAAAGCATTTTGCTCCTCTATGTTGTTAATTTCTAGGTAAGAATTTAGTCTATTATGTAAAGCCCTTTCAAAAATCTGAGATATTATAGGAATTAGAGTTTCTGGTCGGTATTTAGTAACATCTTTTTAACCTCAGATTTATGAAGAGGTTTAATGATGGAAGTTAAGTATATGCCTTTCTCGAAACATTAATTTATTAGTATTTTGATAACTGATGCCGTCATTTGCTACACTATTATTTTGTTTTTATGTTGTTTATAAGGTGATACATTTCTTTGTTATCTTTTGGCGACATAGATATGGATTTTTTATTTGATTGATTTCGTTTAAATAAAGGCATATTGTAATGTAAGGCATAAAAAAGTCATTAAAATGTTTGCTATTTCGCATATGTTCTGTGGTATTTTAAAGGAGAACAATTTAAATGACCACCAAAGTATTTTTTCTTACCAAAATGGATAGATTATCACCAAAAGTTGCAGAAAATATCAGGGCAAAATACTGCGGAAGCTTAGATTTCGCCCCTTTATCCTTCGTGTTAGCTTGAACATGAAGAACAACAAAAAATACTTAAAACATAAACTTAAGTACACAAAACATAAAAAGAAGTTTGGTGATCATTTACCCAAACACAATTTGGTGGACATTTATCCATTCTAGCAGTCATTTCGAATTTATTGGTAGTAAAATAGGTGCATTTTTGGTAATCGTTTAAACACAAGCCATTTTAAAGTTCTGTATTATTTTCCAAGTGGATTTCGATTTATTTTGAGCATTATTCATGTAATGTAAGTTTTGAGACTTGAGTTAAAGTAAAAACTTTCCTAAATCGTCTAAATATTTTGTATTCTTTTTGATTTGTTTCTGTCGGTGTTTTACGATATTAACATAGTAGTTCACGTTTTTTCCTAGATAAAGTTTTGAATATTTTTGAGAGCCTGCTGTATTTGTGATGTACAAAAAAATGTTCTATTTTTTTCGGTATCTTGGATCTGAGAGTTGGTTTGGAAGTTTCCTTCGTTGAAGCAAACTTCGTAAATACTACTCTATGTCCTTTTGAGACTCTAACAAAAAATATAAGAGACCTATGGTCGTCTGTCGGTAAAATAAGCAACTTGATGCATGGTGGTGGAAATTTTGGACATAACCATATTAAAATAAAGTTCATATCAGCTCACACGATAACATGGCTGTTACATCAGTCGCTGTGGCAAAACATTGCGATAATTGTGTGCTTTTTATTTATTTCTTCAAAATCACTGATTATTTCTTAATGTCAAACACACGGTTTTAAGATAGTTCAAAAAAAAAACATTTTTTGACGCAAGAATCATATCAAAATTATTTTTAGATGGTTAACGTGAAAAACTTTTCTTTTATTTTGACATATGATATTTCCAAACACACAGATTAAAGAAAAGGGTTGACTTAGTGACATATATTTTTTCGGGATTTGGAAAGCGTCTCTTTTAGGGAGAATAGCGCTCTTCAAAGCTTGGCATTTCACCGAATATTACCTTACCCTAATGAGAGTTGGAAGACTCCTGTTTCGGTATTTGGTGACAGCTTTGAGTAAACAGAGGTACCGCAGAGCGCTTGTATGTTTAAAGTCTACTTTTAGCATTAGCTTTACTGATGACGCGGACTAAGCGAAGTTGATACTTTACGCGCTTTCCTCCCCCTTCTTTTATTTTTAACCCCCTACCGCAAAGAGGGGTGTTATAAGTTTTAAGTGTCTATCTGTCTGTTTCTGTGTGTATGTCTGTCTGTCTGTGGCACAAACGGGTGGACGGATTTTAGTGCGGTTTTTTTATAAATGATAGTAATAGGATTTATCAAAATCGGTTCAGTAGTTCGAAACTTATTATCTTAACAGAAATAGAAATAGAAATAGAATTAGTTTATTGTAACAAAAGGTTTACAGATACTCTTAATTTAATACATTGACACCTACTTGCTAATAAATGACTCGTATACAAAGTAAAAGTTACCAGTGGCCCTCACACTAGGTCAGACCTGTATCGTGAGGACCTGGATCTTTGATATAATGTTGGCTCTATTTTTATGTATGATTGGCTGGCCAGAGGTGTTCTTGGTGTAATAATAGAATAATAATCTTTAATAGTGTGACAGGCATGAAGTGTTGTAAAAGTATGTAACAAAAAACAAAAAAAAAAATGATAATACATGGTTAGCTCAAGTGGTTGCAAATTAAGTTATAATTTAATCATACTAGATATACATATACAATCTAGGGAAGGATGTTGGGAGGGGGAAAGGATGTAGGGACAAGGATTACGAGTCGATTTTCAGGAGATCCTCTGTTTCTCGATATGTAAGGGTTTTTAGCCACTTAAGAATAAGGAGCTTAGAAGTCCCTACCGTACACTGTTTAATGGCACAGTGCTCAAGAACCCTGTTGTATATAAATGCTGATAAGAATTTAGGGAAGCGGCGGGCGAATGAGGTTTTGACTTCAGTTATCGGAACACGGAAGACCCTTTTCCTCAGCAGTTGTTCGTAATTGTTGCTGTGGATTGTGTGGCGATGCATATGAGTGGCAGTTCTGTAGATGAATGTTTGGCGTGTGGTGAGTAGGTCTGCTTCTGCATATAGAGCTGCAGTCGGGAAACTGTATGGCTTTTTAGCATTACTTTGATCACCGACCGTTGAGCTCTCTCTAGTTTGAGCATAGCATTTATTCCAGATCCGCCCCATACCTTGATGCAGTAGCTCAGTACTGAGTCGCACAAGGTTATGTAGACTAGTCTAAGGACATTTTTGCGAGCCGAGTGTTGTAGCGCGCTCATTACAAATATAAGTTTTCTCACTCTTGACGCTGTATCCGGAGATGTGGGTCTTAAAGGACAGGTTCTGGTCAATTGTTACTCCCAGATATTTGATGGTGTCGACACGATCTATCTCCGCACACTCACATCGGTTCTGGTTACAGAAAGAGTGGATTCGCATATGAATGTTGGGTTTGGGTTCCGAGGCCCGGGTTTTGTGGAAGCACATGTATTTTGTTTTTTTGCCATTCAGTGTGAGGAGATTTCTGTTCAACCAATTAGCGATATTTGCCATCTCCTGTTCACCTTTTTCCAGGACCTCATCCCAATTGTCGCCATTGAAGACAGCAACAGTGTCGTCAGCATAGCAAATGATGTTTACGTCTGGGGACGGAGCTTTATGAATGTCGTTTATATAAATCAGGAAGAGGGTGGGTCCGAGTACACTTCCCTGGGGTACGCCGACGTCAATTGGTAGTTCTCGACTAATGTTTTCGTCTATTTTTATGCTGAGTTTCCTGTCGGTGAGGAAGCTTCCGAACCAGTTCAGGGTATGTCCTCGGAGCCCATGGTTTTCCAGCTTCTTGAGCAGTAGGGATATGGACACGGTGTCGAAGGCCTTTGCCAAATCTAAAAAGACTCCGATGCACTTTTTCCCTGTGTCAAGGTAAGAAGATACCAGGTCAACCAAGGACCCGACGGCATCCTCGGTGGATATTCCCCTTCTGAAGCCAAATTGTTTGTCTGAGATCAGTCGGTGTTTCTCAAGATAAGAGACCAGTCGCCAGTTCACAAGTCTCTCGAGTATCTTTGAGAGGATGGGAAGCAGGGATATAGGTCGGTAGTTTTCTGGCAACTTCCTGTTGCCACTTTTATATATGGGGATGACTCTTGCAAGCTTCCACGATTGGGGAAAGATGCCTGTTGATAGACTGAGGTTGAAGATGTGGGTTAAGGGGACAACGATTTCGCTGCATATCTCTTTAATTACTCTAGGGGTGAGGCCGTCGTGACCAGGAGCACTGTCGTTTTTGAGGTTCAAAATGATTTTCCGCACTTCGTGAATGTCTGTTGGAAGCATGAAAAAGGATTCAGGAGCACATTCATTCAGCGTTACCCCCGTGGTAAGTTCCTCGTGTGATTTCTGGTGTTTATGAAGTATCTTATTGGCTAGGTCTACGCCCACGCTGGCAAAATATTCGTTGCAGAGGTTCACCGACTCTTGTGCATCTGGCTTTATTTTTGTCAGCTCGGTTGCGGAAGACATTTTTCGATTGCGGTTACTAATGTTGTTTATAACTTTCCAGAGACTTTTTGGGTCATTCTTTTTACTTTCTATTTCAGCACTTTCATATTCACGCTTGAGTTTTCGAAGCAGTTCCACACAAAAATTTCTGTAACTGCTGTGAGTAAGCTTTCGGACTGGGTCATTGGGGTGTTTCCTTGATTCAAGATGGAGTTTATCTCGGTGTTTGATACATCTCATCAAGCCTGGAGTAATCCATGGTTTCAAGATAAGGCTGGATCTACTTAGCCGCTTCAAGGATGTGTGTTTATCCACCGCGGTATTCAGGGTATGGTTGAATAAGGAGACGGCTGATTCAACCTCTGCAGCGTTCATAACTGGGGCCCAGTCTGCGTTTTGTAGTTCAGAAATCACTCCAAGGAAATCGACTTTTTTAAATACTCTCTCAGGTTTCTTAGGGCAGCCTTTGGACAGAGATAACGCCATTATCGCTAAATTATGGTCAGTCACGTCTGTAATAGCTACCAAACCGAGGACTAATTTGGTGCTGGCTCGAATGAATATGTGGTCAAGGCAGTTATTTAGTCTTGTTGGCTTGGTGATTGCGGGAATGAATCCCAGTTCAGCCATTGTACAAAGGTATTCCGTGCTTACCATATCCTGTTTGTCAAGGATATTAATATTAATATCTCCAGCAACAATCACCGATTTTTCGTTTTTGAGGCCTGATAAGAGGTCGTTAAGAGAGGCAGTGAATCTCTCGCAATTTGTAAAAGACGGGGATCGGTAAATGCCTAGGATGGTTGTAGAGTTTGGGAGCTCGATGGACAGACATTCGGCTTCATCTAAGGTAGGCTCATGGACACTTGCATTCCATGAGTCTTTTATGTAGGCAGTCACACCGCCACTTCGATTGTGGTTGTGTTTGGTAAAGAAGGAGTTGTAGCCTTGTATTTCTCCTACGCCTGCTCCCGGAGCCAACCAGCATTCGGTGAGTACGATGATGTCAAAACTTGTGTTTAAACTTGTGTTGTGTTTACCAAAAACTCGTCAAAATTATGATTAATACTGCGGATATTAAAGGTCAGAATTCTGAAATTCAGTTCTTCCGTTAATGACTCGGAACATTTTTCCACTGAATCATGCAATTGACATTCTATTGAATACGAGTGGTCTATTCGGTTAACAGTTTCCAAAAAGTCAAGGGGGGCGGCTATTTGAGAAAGCGGGAAGGAATGTCAGTTGCATGAAAGCATGGCGAGCTGATGCGGAGACAAGGCTGTACTGAATTTTGTTTGTGAGGATTTGGGAGATCAGTTTCATGGAGTGGGCTAGGGTATGGAGGAAGGAAAGGGAAGGGATGGATCTTAGGAGCATATATATAAAGCAAAGCACAAAAATTAAAGGTTTCGTCAAGTACGGTGATAGATGTAAAGAATAAAGTGGACTAAATTGGACGAAAATCCGTGGCTTTAGGGTTGATGAAGGGGCCAACTTTCTGATCAATATCTGCTTCGGAGCGTATGAGGATGGCAGGCATTTTTTCAGCTTTGCGCACGAAAATATTACCGTCACGCACCCATGAGAACCGGAACCTATGCTGCAGTGCCCGTTGCCTTGCGCTCCGAAATAACAGCCTGTTTGCTTTGGTCAGTCGCTCGTTTATGTAGACATCCAGATTGGTACCGGGTACTATGTCTAGCGAGGTGACGTTTTTTCTGTCTTTTGCCGCCCTTACTATCTCGTCTCGTTTAGCTCGGCGAACTAGCTTGACCACAATAGGACGGGGCAGGTTCTTGGGATTAGAGGGTGACTGAGGTAGGGGTGATCGCCGGGGTCCAGCTCGGTGAAATCCGTCAATGTCTGACTCGGTGAGCACAACCCCGATCTTGGTGGCAGTTGTTAGTACCAATTGACGGATGTTTTCGTTCTCAGTCTCTGGTATTCCAGCAATCTCGATGTCATTCCGTAGTCCTTGTTGTTGCAGGTCAGCTACGGAGGAGCGAAGGTCGGTGATTTCTTGGTTTTTAAGCCGTATAATATTATCATTTTCCGGGGTTGGCGAGGGGACCGACATCATTGCAATTTGGTTTAACAAGGACACAAGTTAGCCAAATTTTAGACTTTTTAACCCTAGAAGACGAAAAATATGGTTTGAGGCGTCTATCTGTCTCTCTGTGTGTGTGTGCGTGTGAGGGTGTGTGTGTGTATGAGAGTGTGTCTGTGTGTGCATGTCTATCTGTGGTACCCTAGCGCTCAAACGGGCGGACGGATATTGGTGATTGATATGATACAAATCAGAGACGACGAAAAAGAAGTTCAAGGTTTAAGGCACCAGGGTTCAAATTGAAAATTCACAAAACGCATCGCGGTAATACTGATGGTTTTAATTGAGAACAATTTATAGGATCACCAAAATATTTTTTTCTTCCCAAAATGGGTAAATGATCACTAAAAGTTGCAGAAAATATCAGGGCAAAATGCTGCGGTAGCTTAGGTGAAAGGTAAAAGGGGTGAGCGAAGCGAAGCCTCCTTTATGCGTCGTGTTAGGTTGAACATGTAAGAACAACAAAAAATACTTAAAACATAAAGTACACAAAACATAAAAAGAAGTTTGGTGATAATTTATCCAAAAACAATTTGGTGATTTATCCATTCTGGCAGTCATTCCGAATTTATTGGTAGTAAAATAGTGCGTTTTTGCTGATCGTTTAAACACAAGCCTTTTTAATTGTATACCTTTGAATACTTTTCCTCACCAACGCGCAGCAGTTAAACACTGTAACAAATTTGAAAAATACCCTTTTTTTTTTCGTGAATGCGTTTCGTTTTTGCTAAGAGTTTACAACCATACCTTTGCCTATTAAACTTGAATGTTCCTAGAATAAAAAAAATATCTCACGGATATTTATATTAATTTGAATTGGTGTACTAAATATAGTACGGTGGGCGTTATTGGGTAGTATACTTCACATACATTATATTCAATATTGTCTAGCTTCACATCAATATTGAATAGTATGATTTTGCGTCTTGCCGTCATAGGCAGTCTTTATTAGATTGAGTGGACGATTAAGGTAGAAATAAACAAGGTGTACCATAACCAGGACTCTTGGTTATCATTAACAAATTTAACTAGACGTGTTTAGGGACATGCATTTGGGAATGAACATATTTTGTAAGCTGCACTTCTCGTATCGAGCCTTTGAAGTGTTATAGATTAATTAAAGTAAAGTTAATACTAGACGAAACATAGAAAACCTAGACTTTTGAATACATAAGCAACAATTCAACCAAAGTTACTTCATAAACATAAATGAAACTAAATACGTACATATCGATCGAAAAATAAATAAAATATAAGAGTTACAAATTGGCAAAGTACGATAAAGCTTGCAGTAGCTTACTCTAGAAAGCAATACATTCACTATTTAGAAAGCGAATATGGAAGAATGGTAGCAAATATTACTACAGCGTTGAGAAGATAACTCACTTAACACCAGACAGGAATCTTCTACGTACAAACACAGAGGAGAAAGCCTTCATGTCCAAGAGGCTCATATTTTTCTACACGTGGAATTGAACTCGGGCTTCCAATCCGAAGTTCCGAAGTTTCGAAACTTTGGAGTTTAAGACAATTTTTTGTGTTTTTCAAATCCAGAGTTAGATTGGAACTCCGGAGTTGAAACCGGGTTTCATAAAACTGATTGTTGTTTTGGTTTTTGTCTAAATAATTATTTTTTTAACACAAAATTTACTAACGTTAGGAAAAATTCGTCTCTTGTGGTCTCTGAGCATTACTTCAGCAAGAATTTACACTTGACATGTACACGCCGGTCCGGTGCCATCATGGCAGACATGATTGTGTATTTTCAACCGACTTCAAAATAGGAGAGGTTCTCAATTCTAGACGTATGTTTGTAATATGTCGGAAACGCATTATATTCACATATGTTATTATTTTAGGACTTACAAACAAGTGTATATATTTTATAGGTGTATATGACACAGTAATATTGGCAAAAGCCTTAGTTTATAAAATATCGCGTTAGTTTGAAAATATCGACAAATTGTAAACCAGACCGTCAGGGTTTAGAATGTACGTTTATTTTGTTCTTACATGTCAACCTAACACAAAGACTATTCGGGGGCTTCGCTGCGCTCGCCCCATCTAGTCTTCACCTAAGCTACCGCATTGTTTTCCCTGGTATATCCTTTGTAATTCAAGCTGAAACCAGTTCATAATTTAAGGGTTTTATATTATAAACTAACGCGTCATATCGTAAGCAGTACGGTACAGTTTACAATTAATCGATAGTTTGTAAACTAACGAGAGAAAAAAACGTTAGATTATAAACCAACGGTTTTGACAATCTTACGGCGACATATATAATGTTTGTGTGTCTATGTCTTCGTGTGTCTCTAAAACTATGGATCGGCCTCCAACTGAGTGGGTGGGGAACCCTCCTTTTTACAAGGAAAACAAGAACAACAGATGAAAAAATGGGCAAATAATCTTTTCTGAACTACTTACAACCAATTAATATTGTTTTTACTTTAAACTAAAAAGAAAAGAAAATACTTCAAAATTAAAATTAGGAAGCCAAAAATGTTAAGGTCGGTAAAACGGTAGGGTTGAAAAGTGATAAATGATAATGGAGGATGCAGAGGACAAAACCTTACGGAAGCCTACCACAACCTGCAGTGTATCTTGCCAACATGGGTGGAGTGGACCTGAGAGATAAATTTCGGCTGCAGGATTTTATTGCACCAAGCTATGAAGTTCTCGATCAGGTAAGTCAATGCTTTATGCCTGAAAACAAATCATCAAGATCTTCGATCACAAAAGAAGTCCATTTTTTTGGGTTTAAGTAACAGTAATCGCGACCTGTCGACCCGAATGGCTGAGTCGGCAGTGACCCTGCCTACGAAGCCAAGGGTCCCGGGTTCGAGGCCCCGGCGGGGGCAAATATTTGTTTGATGAGAATGGATGTTTGTACCCTAGTCATGGTTATTTATATATCTAAGTATAATATGTATCTATATAAGTACCTGAATCGTTGTCTAGTACCCAAGATACGGGGAATCCTAGTTTGGGGCTAGATCAATGTGTGTAAATAATGTACAAGGTATTATTATTATTATTATTATCAGTGGTGGCGATCGAGGTGGTGGCAACCAGAGATAGCCGTTTTATTGTGTACTTAGTTTAGTTGCCATAATTTTGTAATAAAAAAACAATGCATTTTTCTTAATTCTTAGAAAAAAAAGTCAAACTCCGGGGTTCCGGAGTTAATTGCTCCACATCGTATAACTAACTCCGGAGTTGGAAACAATCCGAATTTGGAAGCCCTAAATTGAACCCTTTTGATACTACGCTTTTGTACTTTAGGGCGGTTTGAGTTTATCGTGAGCGTGATTGATGGATTTACTTGAGTTGTAAATCAATGTTTTCCTTGCCTCCTCACGCCTTGTTCGATTGAGCGGCATGCCACTTTTCCTTTACCTTAAGATATAGCGACTCTAAACTTATCGCCATTTCCTTTTGCACCGGCCACTTGCCGTAATTGTAGGTGTCAACAAGGAAGGGACTTTCAATTGCTAGGTTTGTTTGCAGAATTAGTGAGATTAGCGATTACGGCGCATCGGAAAGGCCTTGTGGGAAGTCTTGCTTCTAGAAATTGAGTGAAGTTCAATCAAATAGCTATTTTTTAATCAGTCATTTGTATTAAAGTATGTGTAGTCAAATACCTTCCACCTTCCACTTTGAAACGATACGTGAATGATACTGCCATTCCTCAAGGCTCTAATTCTCGGAACGTAACTGTGTGTTAATAACTATCACCATGTTTATAACTACTGTTGATAGTGGTAGGCAGGTTTTATCTATTTTGCGACACAAAGGCCGGCTGCACGGCTGCACAGCTGACCGCACGCCTGTCTGGGTGATATGCAGTAACATACTCTGTTGAAATATCCACATAGGGGCGTCCATGGGCAATCATAAATTGTAACGCAGGTGCTGGCATGCACTGTATCGACAAACCAGGGGTAGTATTTTTTTAATCATATGGATGAGTTTGAATTTTACTACATTTTGGGAGCAGTCCAATTACAATCCTTCAAATGAGAGTTAATATAACCAACGACAGGGCCAACCTAGTGTGGGGTCAGAAGCAATGTAAGTGCCTTCATTTAAATGATTATAGATTAATAATTTCTTCATTACACACAAATAATTCAAATAACAGGATGTAGGTACATTAAAATAAATGTTTTGCGAATTGCGAAGGAATTCCGAAGCTTGCTGGCAAAATATTTTCTGTTTCAGTCATGTGAAAGATCGAAAGAGCTAAAATAAATCGTCTAATGCAGTGGGCATCATACGCTCAATTACACCAGGCACCAGGGCACCAGGACGTTGACTGTTTCCATCAGGGTAGCTTTCATGTGTTGATCTATGTTCCACCTTCCCCGATACTTGTGATCCTTGTACAAAATGTTAATCGCAGTAGCAGATGGGCATGATTTAATTAATTATATGAACCCGCCATCCGATGCTAATTTTACTAGGTAGCGGGGTGGGAGCAGGTGATAATGAAAATAAGCAGCCACTCAGATTAAATTATTTGCTTGAGAGTAATTTTAGCTTGGGTGACTTCATATGGAATACATATGGATTGTTGTGCCGTAAAACACAACCGTGTGTGCATGCACTCGCCAGAGATAATTTTCGAACAAATAAAGCCAATGCGAATGTAATTCTGAATGGAGTTAACATCGCAAAGCAACAGTCCAAGGAAGTTGATCTTGGAATCGGTTTAACCAACATAATAATTCTTCGAGTTCTGCGAAGCACGAATGCGGGATAGAACATTAATTTCGAACAGATGCAAGATAAAAGTAATATCAACGGCCCCAAAAACAACATTAAACAACAACAACAACAAAAAACCTCGACAAATTACTCTCGAGTGCCGTTGCAATAATGCGATGCTTCCTGGCGAATGAATTTTAACAATTCAGGCCTGTAGTCGGAAAATGCTTGCGGGCTAAAACCGTGGCCATGCGTTGCCATGACAGAGGAAAACATTTAAGCCCCGCGCCGCGTTTCCTCAAAGGGTACTTACTGTTACTGTGTGAATGTAACGCCTTTACGTTTCGTTGTGGCATTTTATTAGTTCTGCATATGAAATCTCGTCACCGCTTTAAACGAATGACGTATGTCCTCAAAGAGCGAAGTGATTGGATAGATCATTACTTTGACGATCCTGAAAATGACGCGCGTTTTGATTACGCTTGCTTCATTTTGATAAGTTTTTGCTGTACGGCTTATGACCTGTTAGATATTAGACTGCGATAGTATCATTGATGATAATTGTACAGTACGCTTTTTGCATTCATAGTATCAGTTATTACCTAATTACTTAATGAGGTTCATTGGTAACGTTCAGTCAAGTGGCTCCAATCCAAAAATATTTAAATAATGCTCGCATTATTATAAATTTCATGTCATCCCACTCGACCAGCTACGGACAAAAACCTGCAAATATCAAAGTACTTCAGGAAAGAAGATGAATTCACCTTAAAAAAAATCCTACCAGTGTAACAGGTTCAAATAAGGAATTAATGGATAGTCAAACTATTATAATAAAGTTATGGGGAGTCGAAATCTATGACGAGTTGCAATGGTATAACTACCTTATACTGCCGTTGGAATAATATCCGACATTACCTAAACAGGAACAGATGTTTCTTATTTTTGGCTGCATATACCTATAAAATTACGAGCGGTCCTCGTGTGACGTATAACCAAATATATTGTCGTAAACGCACTTCTGCATAGGTCCATGAACTTGATACTGAATAGTAAGATTATTAATACCCCACCGCAGTCGTACTCACAAATAAAATAGTTCCTTCGCAGTGGTTCGCGGAATTTATTTTATTCGCTGCGCCATTAGTAGAGCTGTTACGAATCGAAGGCACTCATATATAGAGATTTGCTCGTAAGGGAAGAATATGTTTTGTTTTTGTTTACAAGCTTGTGCACATTTTAATCGATTTACTAACATACAAAGTTTCATATATAGGGATTTGCTCGTAAGGGAAAAATATGTTTTGTTTTTGTTCACAAGCTTGTGCACATTTTAATAGATTTACTAACATACAAGGTTTATGTTAAGGATGTTTATTTTATATCTTTGAATAATCAAGAGTCAATAGATAACATATTTTACAGCACCATTAAAACCCTTTGACGGCTTCTAAGAGCTTGCAATTAAATACAAAGTCCGTAACGGAATCATAGTAAATACGCTGGAAAGTGTGAGGTACAAGGGCTAAAATGTCGCAGCACTTGGTACCAATGGCACTAACAGCTGCTCCCAAGTGGAATCCATGCCCTAACTTTAGGACCCGTAATAATGAGTGCAATGTCCTTTCACGGAGAATAACTAGCGATCTTGACATTGACGAAGTGTCGAGAATTTGATGAACTTGTTGCCGACTAAGCAGCAATGGAATAAAGCAAATGACTGAGTAGGATTAGGATAGTTTGCGTGGCCACTGTGATGAGATTAGACCCCAATCCAATTTAGTCACGGTCAAAAGATATCAAACGAACGAACAATAAAAGGGCTAACAACATAACAATAAATATGTATATGATACTAATGTTAATTGAACGTTTGCTTCAACCGCTTTGTCATTTGGGACTTAGGTGGTTAATTATGGATAATAGAAGTGATAAGCTGATGAATAAGTGCTTCATTGTGTTCTTTTTGGTTATGTTCTCATGTGGTTAAGAAATAATCAGAATTTCTGTGAAATCGTAACAATTTAAATGTATTGCTTAAAATATGCAGCATATAGAAAAGATAACCGTCAAGTGAAAGTTGATACCCAATATGAAGGTAAAATGAAGTAGTTTATTTATTCATCATTTATTGGATAATTTGCTAACAGTAGGCTGAATGGAAGGTAAACTTGTGACACCACATTCTGTAGAGTCCAATTGCCACAGTTATCTTGTTTTATGAACACGACAGATGCTAGCTCAATATGGTTGAACAACTACCAATTTATGACCGGTTCGTCGGCTTCTTCAAGAAACCTACAGAGAATTCTCAAAAACCTGCAAGAGTTTAAAAAATCATATTATATTCTATCAGTAAAGCAACGTGCAGTATTAACGGAAATCTTCGTAATCTGGGCCGCACGATTTGACCGGCACTTCTCGAATTACCCACAAACGGGTCCCTATGGACGACGGAAGGCCTAATGGGCTCGAATGAAACTTTTTCCGGATAAAAAGGACCAATCTGGGGCCCAATCAAATGTTACCAGATTCTACGATGAAAAAAATATAAATGAAAGGCCTGTTTTGTTTTGCGACGAATCCGGACAAAAACATCGAATCGACGCATATATACCTAAAACTGCTTCATCGTTGAGATCAGTAACCTTTCTATAAGGGCAAAGACAAGGCCTAATGAGTTACTAATGATCCGGAACGTCTAATAGCACATAATAGCGGTCGTCAACGTACTTACCTGACTAGAAGAGAAAATCCGTCTAAACAAAGAACCTGCTACTTAAAACCGACATGTAAGAAAACGAGCCTATACAATTTTGTGATTTGCTCCCGACAATTGCAAGGTTACAGTTTGTGGAGTCTAACGGACGTGAGAATACCATTCTCGGGCTGTTCGCTGGGTTGCTATTCAATGTTTAGTAGGCAAGCAGTTGCATAATGACTGCAATTTGGATCGAAACGAATCTCAATGTCCGCGGGGCGTCGCCGGCGCATTGACGATTATACTTGACAGCATTTCATTACCGAGAGTAAACTAAGAATTGAATATACCTAGAGGGGAAGTTATTATATTACTCAGGGCTTTTCTTCATTGAAATATTTTAATGGTGCTAAAAGGACAAAAAATACCTATTTTGTTATTACGGTTGGTGGTTCATTCATTACAATTGATATAAAAGGGCGTTGGACTGTTGGCCGTGGTCGATGATCCACATTCGATGTGTCACGCAAGGGTTACTGTACTGGAGGCAATGGCTGAGGTCAACTACTGTAATATTTGAGGGAATCGACAAACCCTACTTTATAATTTCCAGTCTTTAACTTTGTATAGTAGAGACTATACTATAGGTTCTTGACTTCTGTCGTGTATCATTATCGTTTTTTTATTTTATTTATTTCGCCATGATACAGATTTCATTATTACGTTTAATATTTGTTATTGAAATGATTTATTCTGTTGTATTGGTCACCTTGTCCTGCGACATAGGCCTCCACCATCGTTATTGTTATAGATTGTCACTCCCTTGAAGGCCTTCGGTTTTTTCTTAGAATAGATTAGAAATTGGCACAAGTCCCGTGAATTTCTTTCTTGAATGGAAACATGTTTATTGGTACTCACATTTGTTGACGAGTATCGAGACTTTTATGTTCTAATCATCACAAAGTATCAATTAAGTACCACTTACATGTAAGTGCTGTCTGGCGATAGTAAGTTGAAGAATTGTATGTCAGATGCCTACCTGTAAACCAAGAAATTATTGAATTAATTGAGGCTGGTAGACTGGGCAGCTTTTAGGAGAATAGGAATTTAAAAAATTAAAAAACTCTCTTAACCGATATGTATAGAAAATTTTAAATAAATTATAAATATATATATTGTGAAAAACAGATTTTGATATCGGGCAAAAATAATAAAATTACCTACACGTTTACATTTAAGCGAATGTAAGCTGAAACTCATGATCAACTAACTAGTCTAGAAACAACTAATACTAAAGCATTCTATTATTTAGATTTACCCCATAATCAACCATCTGATAGTGGAACATACCAGAATACCTTATATGTATATACCCCATATGTATTACATACATACTCAGGTAGATAACATCCTACTTACAAGCTTTCCTTTTGGGCTCCGCAGTACAGGGTACAGTCTTGTCAAAATCGGTCGAAAATCGATGGTTCATTTGTTTATTTGTTTATTTGTTTATTTGTTTATTTGGAATTTCATTTTATTTAAGTCACTGACAGGTCAACCTGCCATCGAAATCGTCATATTATGCGGCCAAACTTAACGGCATTTCTTCAAAGCACTTCGAGGTCAGCGTCCCAAGCTTGGGTGACTCCGTTGCTGCCATTTCGTTTTTATGGTGTTTTATCAAGGTACCGTTGAGGCAACATCAGTTTTATTGCCCGGAGAGGATGTTACATCTGAGTTTGTTTACTTTGAGTCTTGAACTGAGGAGACAAAGCCCGATTCTTAAAACCTTATTCAAGTATGGTGTTTATGCTACTTAAATAGGCTTCAAGAATCAGACTGGTGTTGCCACAAAAACTTGATAAAACGCCAAAAATACTTTCTTGATATGAAACATGTTCGTGATGAAGTCTTTGAAATAAGTACCAAGATTAATTAATATACTTCTTTGAAAATAGAAATGAGGGGTTGTCGATGTTCGCTTTAATAAATTATTACGCCTATTTATTTATCTCAAAATGCTATTCATATTTCGATCATCGCGGAGAGCGCATGTTAATTAAGTAGTCCCATTGAGAGTCCCGCCCACCCCTCACTTCTCGTTCTAACGAGAGCTCTCAAAAGTCCTTTGATGTCCTCAAGAAAATGATATATGGCCCACTGGGCTATTTCTAACACGGCTCGTCTCTCAAGTCAAATGCAACTCGTATGCTAATTTTAGACTAAGGAATGTTATTTCTACTTTCAATAAAGCCGTTTAAAAAAAATAGTTTTTAGTTAATAATAAGATCCGGTAGTCTAATATTGATGTAGATATGGGTTTTACGCTTTTGATAGATGAGCTGGGAAGCTAAATCGTCTCTGGTGATATGAGTGTGTTGCAAGTGTAATCGATATCGACATTACTATATATATAGTACACTAGACGCGACGTTCGTTTTTGAAAGCCGTTTGAAAACGAGATAGAAAAAATATAATTTACATTGACAACTACCTCTGTTGGGTTACATTAGATAATAGTTACTTCGTAACAGAACATCACAGTCCTACAAAAGCGAAAATACCTACGCTATCGCAGCCTAAATATTTTTTATAATACTTGGACTAAACTGCAAGCAAAAACATGTCTATTGCACGCACACCGAGAGGTGACAACGCTGTACCAAACGCGCGACGTTCGTCTGCTTACATCATTGAGCGTACGCGCTAGGGTTGCACAAAGATGACAAACTGAAATAAAAGATCTACAGTAGGTAATTAAATTATTTTTCACACCTTTCATTCGGAAAAGCAAGTTTTGCTCCACGACGAGAGGGAGCTAAATGCTACTTTTCTGTTTAATCTTATAAAATAATCGATTGTAATTTCATAGTAATCGATTAAAACCAACATGTTTATTATATGAAAAATTATGATTTTTCAGTAATGTTTAAAAAAAATGTCACAATAAATTATATGTTTTACTGAAATCAAAACTATCGATGACTGTTATTGAGATATAATTAATATTGATATCCGATACCATTGTAATATTCGATTCGATTATTTTTACACATTGGTAAAAGTTAGCACAGGAATATTTTATCTGTGGTGACCTTTCCTTAATATTTCATAATCCGCCGTTATAAAATAGAAAGTTTTGTTTTCGTTGTTCGATTACAGTAAAAGTGGTGCAAGGTTTAATTCAAAGTTTATTTCATTATTTTTAGAGCATTTTATTTAAATTTTCGTTATAGTTGGTGTGAAAAGTTGTAGGTGTCACTCAGGAGCAAAATTATTTTCGTCATGGGCGTTAACGCTTGAATCCTTCGTTACTCTCAGGATTCTAACTTAGAATCCCTCGCTACGCTCAGGATTATATCGTAGAATCCTTCGCTTCACTCTGGATTCAATACACCGCCCTCGCCGTAAATACATCATTTTGCTCCCTTGAGACACAAATAACTATTTGTTGCTGATCAACAATGTTTTAATTTAGTAAAATATTCAATTGCTTCTTGTCCTGACTAATTCTGACCGAAATTCTCTGTTATAAAATTTAAGGGTTGAAAATAGTCTGAATATTGTAAAAAAATTTAGTAAGTATTGAAACGGAAAACAAGGGCAAAGTGAAGGAAAATCAATAGAATTTAACTAATTGTACCCTCTTCCGTACGTCATGCGCTCGGGCAAGCGGCCGGCACGGCAGCCCTGAAAGTGTTCCCGCGGGAGTACGTGAGCGAATAGGCACATAACTATAATAATATAATATAATACCTTGGACACTATTTACACACATTGATCTAGCCCCAAACTAGGATTCCCTGTATCTTGGGTACTTGACAACGATACACGTACTTATATAGATAAATATCATACTTAAGATAGATAAGCAACCATGACTAGGGTACAAACATCCGTTATCATCAAACAAATATTTGCCCCCACCGGGACTCGAACCCGAGACCCTTGGCTTCGTAGGCAGGGTCACTGCCGACTCGGCCATTCGGGTCGTCATCAACTCGCGACCTTGAGCGAGTGACGAGGCCCTGGTCAGGGGCGAGGCTGTGCTTCCCAAGCGACAGGTCCACGTTGCGAAACCCGGCTGGGGAGGAGGAAAACTAAATCCCCGGATTTTGGATATTCACATGTTTGTGACGTCGCTGTTTCTGGTTCCCATGACAAAGAGTATCCTAGTGTGGGGCCAAAAACAATGTATGCGCCTGTATGTAAATGTTATGTTCTGTTATGTTTTGAAGTTCTTGTTAAATTCCAACTACCTACTCACAATCTTTATTGTCTGATTTGATGAACTGATGACTAATACTCGATATCAGACACACCATAACAACAAGCAGTGAGTATACAATTCCACCAGATTAATTCACAAGGTCCATTACGAACGATAAAGATTCATGTATTATTTTGGGGGTTGCACAGTCATTGGCCTACCCGTATTATAAAGTTTGCCACGGATGTAAACCATATGGGCTTTTTAAATTAAGTATTCGAATAAGCCCAAACACTCTTTTTGGATTGATAGTGTTGAGGTAAGAAGAGTAACTCTTCAGAAGAGTCCAGCATATTTCAGGTGATACGTTGCAGCTCCGGTCAAGATAACTATGTTTTTAGATAATCATTGAATTATGCACCCATACGGTGCATCCATATCCCAAATATCCACGGGTATGATGAAATACTCTCAAGCATACGCGGAGTTGGAGTGTTTCGTGACTTGCCCCTGCTTAGCAAAATATTTTATATTAACCCTGAAGCATTGAAATGCTTCAGGGTTAATATAAAATATTTTGCTAAGGTAGGAGTTAAAATTGTCCTTCACCTTGACCTTCCGCGATGATACAGTTTTATGAAGTAGTTTGCAGCCGCTTCCTAGCAACTTGTCACTGGTGGTTCTTATAAGCCACAAGTAGCTGATATGAGCTCATATTAGCTAAATTCATGTATGTGTATATAGGATTAATAATAATAGTAATACCTTGGACACTATTGACACACATTGATCTAGCCCCAAACTAGGATTCCCTGTATCTTGGGTACTAGACAACGATACACATACTTATATGGATAAATTACTTAGATAGACAAACAACCGTGACTTGGGTACAAACATCCGTTCTCATCAAACAAATATTTGCGCCCACCGGGACTCGAACCCGGGACCCTTGGCTTCGTAGGCAGGGTCACTGCTGACTCGGCCATATTTTGCTAACCCTGACATTTAAAGGTGAACCTTTAAATGTCAGGGTATGATCCCTAAAATGTCACAGATAAAAAAACTTGTGCCCAAAACATAACGGATACCTATAAGTCTTGACCGTGTTTATTCAGGCGAAGCATCGGTTTATCTACTTCTACATACTTGATAAGAAGAAAATTGCTTGGAGTGGAGAAAAGACGTTACATTTATTTAGGGTCTAAGTACCAAAAGCGCAATGGTGTTCACATTCTGCAGTACACAGTGCTGGAAGTAACTACAAAAGCAAATTCAAATTTCTTAAAACCTTCATCCTCCATACCATGTAATGGCATGTTCTAACATCCCAACGACCGTACAGTGGCCTTCACAACTAACATTTAGGCATACGTAAGTACAATAATTGCCACCACTGCCGTGAATCACCATAGCATCATACTCATGCTCAAGCTGCAATCAAGTAATCTCCTGTGTCGTGTCTGTATCATCGTGATCAACACTTCCGATTACAAAAACAAGTAATAACAGTTGGATACAACCATCGTTTTATGTAAATTCTAGCATTGTATGTGCCATGTTTAAAATCATTGGTTTTTGCTCATAGAGTAGCAAGACATGTATAACTTTCGTGTTCATCAATGAAATGGAAGTAATAAGTTTTTATCATCAAATTTATGTCGCTTAAACACCATTGAAGGTCATAGCAATACATCTCATTGTTCACGACCATCATTCCATGACTCCCACATATTCGATGTTAGCTCTAAGTTCAAGTACGTGCATATCTCTATGGTTATCTTGATGTCTTCATCGTTTGCTTAACACCCCCTAAGTAGTGTCTCGATATTACAATTACATTGCGAAATGTTGTTAATGATGTCTACTGTAATGGCTGACATCTGATCAATACGCGATAACTTAGAGCCTTGAAGTGATCTGTTTGTAACAAGGTGTCGGCATTGAACCTTTACTCTAGGTGTCTATCCACACAAGTTACGAAAATTAATGGCAGCAAAAACTTTATACCCTTCCCTGTAGTAAATTTAGATTGATCCTTTCCTAAAAGAGGACATTTGTATAATCTTAGGAAACAATATTTATTTGCAGTGTCCTTGATAAAAAGTTTGCATGAACATTTGAGGCGTATCCAAATCCAAGAAATGTCCGATCTCCTGCCATGGGAACTTTGTAATTACGCTGAGTTGAGTTGAGTGCAAACAGCACATAGCTTGCATTGTATAAGTGTCAATATCATTACCCATGCTGTGAACGTGTGCTGCGGAGAGGTCAAGCGGGTTCTTGGAAGTTTCGGAACATGTGAGTGAACTTCTACGTCCGATCTTCGCTTATTTGATTCCAGGCTGTCATAAACTGCTGCATGTGTGCGTGACTAACAAGAACACAATAATAAAATACGAATATAAGAGATGTGTTGTAGTAGAGTCCGACGCAGTAGTATGTTAGACTCGAAGTCTTGGAAATTCATTTCGGAGACGGTTGTAAAGGAAATTAAGCATAGTAGTCTAGTGCATTGCAAATCTTTGATTCTTCATCATTTATGCCAGATTCGAGTGCTTGGAATGAAATGAACAATAATTCTCCATCATTTCAAGTCTATATCGAAAATATTACATCAGACGAGACAACACGCTCAACTAATTAAAACATACTATTTCTTATAGCCGCAGTAACAATATTTCCAAAGCAATGGATTTGATGTATCGATGCTCATATTTTAAACAAGTATGTGCTGCTACGTGCTAAAAAAAACTAAAGAACTACCTGAGCAACTACCTCATTACTGAATTACAAGAATAGAGGTTAATGGCACTTGCATAATTCATAGTTATTAACAAGTTAAGAGATGTTGGCGTTTGGGTAATGGACAAACACAATCGTTCGTTTCCCCGAAGCAAGAAGGAAGAGCAAGCCATAAATATGAATGACGAACAACAATTCAATAGAGGAGCCTAGACAGGTCAGTGGCCTATGATCCGGCGGTTAGAAGCACATTTTACAAATATAATTAGCCATGAATAACTAATATGCTGGTAGGATGCGGAATGTAGAATGCATTAAACGTGGCAGACAAAAGCCTTAACAATGACGTAGTTTTAGTTTAATTGACAGTGTCAAATCTATTTGTTCTGGTAGAATTTCTACTCCAATACATACACGCAAAGCTGACACGACTAGTGATAAGAAACGAATCATAGTTTAAAATAATCAGTACTCGGAATCGATAAAACATAAACATTTATATAGAGGCACTTACATTGCTTCTGGCCCAACACTAGGATACCTTGTCGTGGGAACCATAAACAGCAACGTCACACACTTATAAACATCCAAGACCTGAGGATTATTTTTCTTCCTCCCCAGCCGCGATTCGAACTCGGGACCTCTCTCTTGGGAGGCAGAAGCCGAGCCACGAACCGCAACGCCACAGAGGTCGTCAAATAAATAAATAATACGATAAAATACCTGAAGAGAACAGATTGCAAAGGTATCTTAAACTACTGGACAGAGAGCTGGATAGAGACGCAATCAGCGACGATAATAAATAGAGCCAACCTAACAGTTGTAAAATAAACATAAACATCATTAACCCAGATACAGATCGTTCTAGATTACTTATCTATACAATTTAACTAAATTGGGACAAATTCGCAAACACTTCAAAATCAAGATATATAAGATATATCAAGATATATACATATATATATATCTTGATATATCTTATATATCTTGATTATATATATATAGATGTAATACATAAAAAAATACACTTAATTTTAACTTTGCTATTATCCACCAAATATGCCATACTCATGAATAAATTAGAAACAAATAACATTATTTATTTCGTTCTAGATTACTTACCTTTACAATTTAACTAAATTGGGACAAATTCGCAAACACTTCAAAATCAAGATATATATATAGATGTAATACATAAAAAATACACTTAATTTTAACTTTGCTATTATCCACCAAATATGCCATACTCATGAATAAATTAGAAACAAATAACATTATTTATTTCGTTCTAGATTACTTACCTATACAATTTAACTAAATTGGGACAAATTCGCAAACACTTCAAAATATATATAGATGTAATACATAAAAAATACACTTAATTTTAACTTTGCTATTATCCACCAAATACACCAATATACTCATGAATAAATTAGAAACAAATAACATTATTTATAATTAATATTGAGCAATTTAATAGTGGTTTTTTCATAAACTCACATAAATTCTGAAAGCGTATCGGGCATTGCACGCGACCATGCGTACGATCAAAGATCCGATTTCAAATAAATCAATGGGATTATATTTTACGTCTATATGAGAGTTTTACTAAAAAGCTAGATGTGAACCAGTGATGCAATTTGTATTGATATTAATCAAAGCTTAATCAATAAAAGTGGGTCAGTGCAAACATAGGATATAAAAACAGCTGATTACTTTTTAAGTCATCACATCATCACGTAGCTATGAAAAATATGGCAAGTAATAAATTAACTATAACACAATATAGAGACTGGCTATTCACTTTCTGAAAGCACTTTCAAGAGTCTGACTCGACACCTTCAAAAATAATTTCAAAAGGAGACTACGAAAAAAATAAACAAAAGTCGGATCATAATCATAACCGTGGATGTTGTCGCGGTGAGTGAAGGTAGAGTAGATTGATTGAATTTGATCGCGAAGTGAAATCGAAATGTTTTGCATTACACAAATGGCAATATATAGGTAGGTTACATATTTGACAGAGAACAAAGATATCGCAAACGCGCAAATCTTGTCGACCGGTTAAGCCCAGCGGGTAGTGACCCTTCCTACGAAGCTGACGGTCCTAGGTTTGAACCCCGGTAAGGGCAATATTTGTGTTGAGCATGAATATTTGTTTCTTAGTCTTGGATGGTTTCTATGAATTTACTCGATTATTTATATCTATTAAATATATCGTCGTCTAGTACCCATAACACAAGCCTTGTTGAGCTTACAATGGGCCTAGTTCTATTTGTGTAAGATAAGATTGTCCTCTAATATTTATTTATGTATTATTTATTAAATCGGAACTGATGGCCAGGATGGGACAGTGCTCTCTCTCTATTGGTTCCACTTGCTACAAGATCGTTCTGTTGCCTCGCAGACAATACAATGAATTAATAAATTGGCGACATCATGTTGAACCGAAATGACATAATTTTGTATGTCTGTAATTAACAGTTTTTTAGCCTATGATTCGGAGGGGGAAATCATTAGATTCCAAAATCGCTCGCAAAAACGCTCGAGTCTCTATTTTTGAGACAGAAAGCCAACGTTAGTAAAGCAAAATCGCTGCCTATTTCATTTATAAACCTTGTGTAAAGTAGATGTTGTAGTGTAGATGGAAACGCTTTGCTAGAGAAGTTGTTTTTAGAAAATAACTTACTAAGATTTATTACGGGTATTATATTGAGTAGCGATGATGACATGCATATACACTATGCTCCTATAGCATTGCGTAAGCCCGATTGACAGGGTCATATTGGTATAACACGCAAGCAACTAAGGGTTTTTCAGGACATACTTACGAGTTTCATTAACATTTAGTTAAATATAGATTGCTTAATATTTCGTTATTCATTTGGTTCATAATACTTTATTGGACACATATATAGAAGCAGTTACATTAAAAGAAAAAACATGTACAAAGGCGAGGTTATCTCTAAAAGAGATTTATTCCAGCACACCAAAGCATGATAGGAAACTATCATGGAAGGGTAGGCAGTGCACAATAACAAGTATAAATAAAATGCCTAGGAATAAATTTAATACCGATAATACTACATATCAGTTTTACGAAAGAGAGAGGTTATCATCATCATCATCAGCGTCTCAGGGGACCCACA
Organism: Argyresthia goedartella; assembly: GCA_949825045.1. Classification (NCBI taxonomy): domain Eukaryota; kingdom Metazoa; phylum Arthropoda; class Insecta; order Lepidoptera; family Argyresthiidae; genus Argyresthia; species Argyresthia goedartella. The sequence continues at coordinate 11,193,988 of OX463821.1, read as the reverse complement.
GTTCGGTATAGGCCTCCTCATAAACACGCCATTAAGAACGGTCCTGCGCAACCCGCGTCCATTGCTTTCCTGCCACCCTCGCCACATCGTCGGACCATCTGGCAGATGGTCTGCCGACCGATCTTTGGCCTCGTCTTGGCCTCCACTCTGTCGCCGATTTAGTCCATCTTCCGTCTTCTCGCCTTGCCACGTGTCCTGCCCACTTCCACGCCGTGCTATCCGCTTACCCACATCAGCCACCTTGGTTCGGCGTCTGATTTCGGTATGACGGATACGGACTGACAGCCTGATGCCTAGCATGGCACGCTCCATGGCTCTTTGTGCTACCGTGACTATATGCACAATCTCCTTCGTGAGCGTCCATATTTCGGAGGTGAGAGTGGGCAGTACACATTGGTTAAATACCTTTGTCTTAAGGCATTGCACTTTTGAGAGAGGTAGTGAACTTTAATACGTTTCTTGAAAGAGAAATGGGTGGGATTGTCTCTTATTGTGCAAGGAAATGCGTTACAAAGTCGGTGGTTCGTCAGTTTTTTTTTACTTTTCTTCTTCTCCTGCTCTCTTTTCTTTTATATTATTTCTGATGCCTTATGTTTCGTCGTAAGGTAATTTTGGTTCCAACTGTCGAACTTTGATGTTTTTCAAATCCTAGCAGTTCTAAATCGCCACTTATCGCCAAGCCGCTCTTTTTGCAAGTCATTCATCTGATAAAAGATAATGTGAACGTGTCAGGGTTATAAGTATGTGAGTGACCTTTAATGGCTTCACAGAAATATTATTAAAGAGATTACACTAAAGTTTAAAACTTACTACCTACGAAATATTTAGTTTCCTTACCTAATGTACAGAAGCTAATTGAATTTGGTAATATACCTAAGTTATCAATAAGAAAGGAAAGAAAACACGGACAGTATAAAGCTATAAACCTACCTATTTTGATATCCTTCCCTCTACAGGTCGTGCAACAACTTGCTTCTATACTTTCAAAACAAATCAAATTCCCAGAAAAACTCGGAAATGTCATTTAAGACAGGCAGGAGATAATTCCAGGAATTGGGCAAATGCGACGGGCATGCTAAATACGACCACTTGCATTAATTTCAAAGAGGTTCGAACATTTTTGTATGGAAGCTGGCATAGTCACCCCCAAGAAATCGGAAGTAAATATTACCTCTAGAATATCTATACGATACTCCCAATTTTCTCTTAAACGGACACTTAGCGTATCATGTAATTTTTTGTTTGTTTTTGTGTCCTCTACCTCATTTATTGTGCGCGGATTGAAATAGTAGTTTATGTGACTGCTACATAATGGAGGGCATTAATACTCGAGAGTGGGTTTATGAAACGAGCCGAAGGCGAGTTTCATTATAATATCACTCGAGAGTTTTAATACTTAATTATGTACAGTTACATACACTAGTTTATCTAGACACATATCATAGGCTCTCTTTGATGTGTTCAGGAACCGCATGTTTGACCGGCATTGTGGCATTGATCATTGCTCTTGTTTAGCTTGTTCTATAGTATGGTCATAATGTACAAATTTTCAGATAAGAAATGAGTTTTTACCAAATAGTTTTACATAATGCTGGTCTTAACGAGCGGTTTTTAGACGCAGTAAAGAGGGTTTATGATATGTGTGTAGATAAACTATAAAAGGTACTTAGCAGCAGCTGACTTTAGTCCCATTTTTCTCGTGAACGCGACACATTAGGGTCATTAAAATGACATTTTTTGTTTGTCTTTGTGTTCTCCACCCATATATACCATACTAATCACTATGCCACGAACGTTATATGCCCTTTAATAAGTTCTGTTCTAGTTCTATCAGGAGTTTATTTGTATCAAAAAACGTTTTTAATAAAGTTGACTAGAAACATGGCCTCAATTCATGATAATGATAAATTCTCTAATAATGGTTGTTTGGATGTCTCTCGCATTCGATAAATAATTATTTGTTAAGTAGAAACTGGAAATAAGGTACACTCTATTTGTCCACTTGCTTAAGATGTAAACAAAGATGACGTGATTACAAAAACTCGATATTTCCCAAGGATCACTCGATGACGGTTTTCACAAAAACTCACAAAGACTACTTTAAACATAAATACGCTAAATTTCCCTAAAAACTTGTCGAAATTCAGCTTAGATATAACATTATTTTCCCAAATTTCTAATTACGAGAAAAATTACACACAATTTAGTTTAGTTAAGTTTAGTGAAGGGGTAATGTGAATGATAGAACAAATTGAACGAATGAATTTGACGACCCGAATGGCCGAGTCGGCAGTGACTCTGCCTACTAAGCCAAGGGTCCCGGGTTCCAGTCCTGGTGGGGGCAAATATTTGTTTGATGAGAACGGATGTTTGTACCCTAGTCATGGTTGTTTATCTATCTAAGTATAATATTTATTTATATAAGTACGTGTATCGTTGTCTAGTACCCAAGATACAGGGAATCCTAGTTTGGGGCTAGATCAATGTTTGTGTTATTATGAATGAAATAGAAGGCAACGAAGGTTGTGTTAATAAATTATGTAAAAAAAAAACAAATGAAAGTGGGCGTTAGCGCCGCAGCACATGCCGAGTTCCTGAGCAGCGGGGCTTTGTAATCGCATCCACGTACCACGTGACACAGTGGAACTTTTTTTAGGTTCATAGACAGAGGTAACTTCATTTTTTAAACTTGGAATTTTGATCTGAGAATTTGTTTTAGGGCAGGTTTTATCTATACAAACAACATTTGTGATGTAAAAAAAATATGGTGCATACTTATCGAGGAAATAAATATTGTAAAATATAATGTATGGAGAAAATTACCCTTTATTTATTTAAGTTTATTATTAGTGTTGCTTTTTGCCATTAATTTAGGTCTTATACAGTGAGACTGAGTCACTGGATAGCTGCAGCAGTTTAATTAGAAATCTAAGCAAGTTATTTTTTCAAAACCGTTGATGTGGTGGCGCCATCATTTTTTTTCTGTTGCGCATGATGTATTTAATTCATTATGATTAGTTGTTTAATTATTTTGAAAGTGTGTGATAAAGGGATGCAAATAGGAGTGATAGTTATCAAGCCCAATTTGCATCGTCGGTGGATAAAATGCAAATGAGAGTAGGTCTCACGAATTAAAGTGAATTTAAATAAGACCAAGACCAATATTAATGATTGGCATAAAAGATTCACTGGACATGCTTCCTTTTGCACCCCACAATCACGCACTTTTTATATCTTCGAAACAACATTACATAAATTGCATCACGCCTTTTCGCATACGGGGTGGAAAAGGCACAACTGTGCCCACTTTTAACCAGTGATTCAATTCTCCATTTTGCGTGACAGAGGGTGTCACGCTAAATGGAGAATTGAATCACTGGTTAAAAGTGGGCACAGTTGTGCCTCTTCCACCCCGTTCAAGCCCATTACCGCAGCTATGGACTAGCCCATTACCGCAGCTAGCTACATTAACGGTTTCCAAATACAGAAGTGCATTGACCATTCCCCCCAGATCGGAGTCTATTCATTATGTGGAGACAAATATGACTAAAGAATGTTTGGTTTGTGCATCGGAAATTACGAAGGGAGTTTTTATTGCTAGCGTATTAGCGAGCCCCAAAAATGGGAAGATTCCTGTAAAGATTCGGAATACGACTGAAAAGGAATTGACTTTCAGTAAAATTGATTTAACTTTGGAGAAGCTTCGTAACTATGATGTATGTGTGTCTGATAAAAGTGAGAAGAACGTGGAGCGAGTAAAGCAACTATTTTCGTCGCTACAGTTACAACATTTAAATAAGGTGATTTCTATTAAAAATGTATGCGTAAATTTCCTGATATTTTCCATTTACCTAATGACAAACTGTCTACTACCGACATTTATGAACAGTCGATATCTTTGAAACCAAATACAGAACCCGTTTAAGTAAAGCCATACCGACTCCCCCACTCTCAGAAGCAAGAAGTGAATCGTCAAATAGAAAAAATGTTAAAGGATGGCATAATCGAACCTCCAACTAGTGAGTGGTCTAGTCCTATTCTTTTAGTTCCCAAGAAAACAGACAGAAGTGTGGTTAACGATTAGCGAAAATTAAATAACTGCATTAATGACAATAAGTTCCCTTTGCCCAAAATTAGAGAAATTATATATTCACTTTCAGGTTGTGTCTATTTTAGCCATTTAGATTTGTGTCAAGGTTATTATCAATATACTGCTTGTGCTTCAGGACAATATCAGATGATGCGTATGCCCATGGGACTCAAAACAACTCCTAACTCATTTTCGGATAATTTACTTAAGATAAATGATTTATTTTAATTTTAAACCACCATCCATATTTACCATATTCATAAAACAAGAAAGAGAAAAACTAGGGGCGAACAAAGCGCGAAAGTATCTTATTATCATTATAATTAACGTAAGGCAATAAATGAAGACCTTTGCATCGGATATGACATGTACGAGGCAGAGTATTTCTTAATTTATTTATTTAACTTGTTAATATTTATATGAGATAGTTTATCTGTGTTTATTATTTACCTATGTAATACATTTTATGACAATAAATATATTTTAAGCAAACCCGAAGTTGGTTTTATTTCGTTTCATGTTTAATAACAGAAATTCAATAGAAATCACTTTTTTAAACAATATATCGGAAGACAGATTATAAAACAGCTAGTGAAATCAATAAAATCAATTGAAAACTCAATTGCAAACTCAATCATGAAATTCCTGAATAAATTTCGTTCATTCAACATTCACTTCTATCAGATCTCGGCAGTTCATTCATTTATTCCCTTCACTACAAATGTCAGATTTTATGGTTTGTTATTGAGGTTTGCCATCTAGGAACAAATGGACTGTACAACTTTTTTACAAGATCGAGGATACTCGTATCGTAGTTGAGATGAAACCTTTGAACATTAATCCTCGAACTTGGCTCAAAAGGTCCATTGAGAGTGCTGCAATTCTTTATCAAATTAATCACATAAATAATTCATATACAATACAAGGTGATTACAAAGTTTCAAACTTCAAATTCAAACATGCAATTCAATTCTCAAAGAGCGGTTTGAACAACAATCTCATGTTTGACCCGGGAAAGGTAAATACGAGTAGGTGTGTGTGTGTGTGTGTGTGTGTGCCAACCGCCGCCGTTGACGTTGGGCGAGACTAAACAAGTTCACTCATGTTGAAACTACTAGATAAGCCCTTATCTAAGTTCTACTTTCTATGCTACTGGAGGGCTATATCTCAACCCTTTAAAAGGGACAGCAATTATCACAATAACATTGCTAAAGATCTGACAATTGACGGGAATCCCACAACGGTCAATAAAAGGATTGATATAATGGCTGAATTCGAGGCGCGGTCCAATTTGAGGATTTCAGCGCTGCTGGGGATCGTAAATTCCCATGAATTGTCCTTCGAGCCGCCCGAATCGGCTGTGTTCGACTGTTGAAAGTTGCCAACCCCTCGAAGTATTAGGTTAGGGCGTTTCCGTCTCGCTTGCTCTCCTCCTCCCTTTGTCCAGCGGCATCAGGGTGTAATTAAATATTTATGTGATCGACGCGCTACGATTGTCTTGTGTGCTATCTCGTTGCTCTTAATTAACTATACTTAGGTCGGTTAATTCAAGAAGTTTTTTTTGCTTTGTCAATTGTGTGACTGTGCTACCATAATGAAGCATTTGTAAACAGACCATATGGTCACGCGAGACGATTCCTTCGTCTCGCGTAACCAGATTGTCTGTCATAGGTACTTACGTCCGTTTGTGAGCTAAGTGGACAAAATGGTGATGATATGGAGTAAATAAAATGTCAAAACGATAGACCAGTCATTAGTATGGTCAATTTATGCGAGAACACTTGTAAAACCACGTACCTTAAACGAACAAAGGTCCTAATCCCTCAGAAACATCCCGCAGATGGATATAAACATCACAGAGTTAAATTAAACTACTCTGGCACGGTCGTCAAAGCTATTCAGAGACTGACGACAGTACAAATTGGGTTGATAAACACAGCACCACAAACACTGAGAATTATGAAACAGATGGCACTTCCAAGAGTAATTTATAAAAAAAAGCTCGGGTACGGTAGCTTTTGTTTAGAGAAAGACGTGAGCACCCAACTACGGTTGGATCAAGACTGCATGTGGCAGGCGTCAGCGTGGGGGGGGGGGGGGAAGTGAGGGGGGAGACGCAGTGCTAGGGTATAGGGGAGGGGGCGCGCTTGGATAGCCGCCTCGCTTGCTTGCTGCCAGCCAGTGGGGCGACGAACCAGGGTTCCATGATGTGATAACGAATATTCCTGACACTGGCTGGCTACAGTAAATAATCGAAGAATCGTATAGAAACTAAGACGTTTAGAGCTGCCAACGAGCAGCAAAAACAGATGTCTATTGACGAAAGGTACGACAAAAACAAACAAACCAGTCGGGATAAATATGGCTGCTTATTTGGGATTGAGATCATAAATCTTTCGGTCCCAAACGTAAAATAGATTTGTTTAGACTGCAGTCGTGTTGGTTTTGGATTGGACGTTGGAAAAAAATATGCTGGCTTTATCCTTCCTTTACTTGCGCGCAATAGTAACAAATGTTGTGCATCAAATCATTTGGCTTTATATGTAGTATACATGTTACGGCTAAAGCTAGGTGTGAAACTAAACTTAAGTTTAGCCGGATAGTGTTAAGATTAATTTCGAGCCTCGTCTAATGTCCGAAGTAATGTTCATTGCGATAAATGATTTCAACATTAGTCGACTAAACTGCAGTTTAGCCTCGACGCTGTTGAGGCTAAAGATGGGTGAGAAAATATGGTTGACATTAGCCGACTAAACTTTAGTTTATTTTTCAGTATACCTAAGCTAATGTTGAAAAATTACCGTCTTAATCTGGAATAAGTGATGATAAGTAGCCGTAAACACTGCGTTAGCTTAGGTGAAGGATAAAGGGGGTGAGCGAAGCGAAGCCCCCTTTATCCTTCGTGTTGGGTTGAACATGTAAGAACAACAAAAACTACTTATACTCGTCTTATTATAGTTTTTGTTGTTCTTACATGTTCAACCTAATACGAAGGATAAAGGGGGCATCGCTTCGCTCACCCCTTATACCCTTCACCTAAGCTACCGCAGTGTTTTGCCCTAATATTAGAAATAGCTTTCTCATCTGAATAAAATTACCCCGCCCCGCTCCCCGCAGTCGCACGAATACTGCGTTTTCAACATTAGCTATTATTAAAATCATCATATTTTACGTTGTTAAATATGTACTTGAGCAAACCGTTGTCTCGTCCGTACTGGCTCTGGCAGAATATCAGCGTCACAGATTCGTCTGTGACATTGCTGAGTCAGGGCCATTTCATTGTCGCGGTACAGTCACAATACCACATAGTTATCCTTACCGTACCTTAATGTTTTGCTTGTATAATTTTATTATTTATTGTTTGTTTTATTTAACTGCTGTGTTTTGTTTTAATTTGCAGATTTTTCTTCTTAAAATTTGAGTTAAAATTATGTATTTGTGTGTGTACCATGTTGCAATGAATAAATTAATTTATCTATCTATCTATCTATATTTATCTAGCTAACTAATGTCCAACATTAACCGAAACGCATCGGCTAATGTGCAGTCTAGCCGATTGAAGATGACATCCGTTATCACAAACGAACATGACTTCGGACATTAGCCGGGGCTCGAAATTAATCTTAAGACTAGCCGGCTAAACTTAAGTTTACTTTCACACCTAGCTTTAGCCGTAACATAGATATTATAAATATAGTAGTAGGTACAATTTACAGTTACATTTTTTATAGGTATGTAGTTCAAAACGACTCGAATTCTTCGTATACATATTTCCTTAGTCACTATCAAAATATATCAAAAGGATTTTATATTCATATCACGCATGTTGCAGCAGAATCAAACACCTCAATCCCATCATCTAGATAGGTTATTACGATATTAGTAAGTACGTATAGTATTTTGAGCACCACATTTTTTATCCAGCCTATACTAATTTCAGCCAAAGTCTGCTTATATGGAATTAATTTTTCAGGTTTCAAAAGTGATTCCATTGTTATTACTTATATTTATTAGCATTGCGGTCTCACAGAGCAAGATGTTGTTTAAAATACTGTGCCATGAGAAATGCAGTAGAGCAGTCACAACATGCTGTTTTCAATACAGTGCCATGAGAAATGTTGTGGAACAGACCAGTTACCTGTCCCGTTGCGCGCACGCATTGACACGTTAACAAACCGCATTGACACAGTCAGTCAGCTGGCAAATTAGTCTGCGGGCGCTGCGGCATGGATTTGATTTCTAAACATGACTGAGTTGCACTCATCATCATCATCATGATATTCAGCACACATTGCTGGGCATTTGTCTCTTATCCATATCATCGATTCTCACGGTCACTTGCCAGCTTCCAACGAGATCCCCAGTGCCGGATTCATATTTTTTATGAGTGTAGGCCACTTTATTTCCGCCGCCCCACGTACCCTTCTAAAATAATAATTTTCTATTTGTTGTAAGGAAGGCACTAAAGTTAAATAAACGAATGAATTAGTCACTGAGAAAGAGCGTAAAAAAGAAACAAGAATTACAATACTATCATTGATAATTTTCGATAAGAATGACTTTTATCCTCTGAAATCGAGTGAGCGTCCTCTGAAATCTGCCGCCCCTAGGACGCTGCCGCCCCTAGGCCGCGGCCTATACGGCCTATTGACAAATCCAGGACTGGAGATCCCGTTGACTTTAGAAATACAGAAGACTAATCCGACGTAAAAACGAACATTTGAAACAAAAGACAATGAGTGACGGAGAATCTAAAAATATACCAAACTTTTAACGCTTAACGGAGGGTGTTGGGACGAAAAATAACAACCCAGCGACTTTAAATCATTCAGCGATACCTATTGACTCACTGCAGTCAAGTCGTCAGATCAGAAGTACAGATAACAGCAAGTCAAGTATTCAATTTTGGAGCTCGTGTCAAATGAAAAATAACATAAGGGGGTTTGCTGACTATACTTAAAAGGGTCAACGCAAGATTGCCATAAATTATCCGCATAACCACATATCAAGTAGGAAACGATTTTCACTGAACTTTCACCTTTGAAATTAGACATTTTGAAAAAGAACATACTTGCAGAAGTTTTATATGGAACACACCTTCCGTACATACTGAAAAGATTTTTGTGCCTAAGCAAAGTTTGGCACTGTGGGTAGTTATGAAGATAATATATACATGCTGAGCGGACAGTTAATTAACACAAGAAAACTATCACTTATCTTAAATAGAAGGCAAAACCTTCAAAAGCTCTTGTTGAGGATGGCCAACGTCAATGAAGACCAAGTATGACTCTGGTGACTGTGAATGATGTTTAACAAAGATGAGGCAGCTTTATTCTCTTAAATGCTTCACAAAAAACTCCAATAGCAATAGAGAGCAATAAATTCCGTCAGTAGGAGCTCTACAGATGTCGGAGGACCACAAACGAGACACCACGCTGTGTTCGGTTGAACACTCACGTAAAACGTCCATCCCTAACTGCCACCGCCAAAGGGACTATAAAAATATCGCGGGCCCCGCTCATGCAACAAACATGCCGAACTGTCCAACGGAATTCAGTTGTATTTTCAAGAGACTCAATAAGTATGCAAAGAAAACATTAAAGATTTATTGGCAATCTACGTGTGTGGCGAAATTACGGAAGTGTTTTTCAGTATTACAGACCCAATGGATTTTCGTCGTTTCTTTGGAGGGTTTTGATTGGCTTGATTCATGTAAATTCGTCGATTGTTCTATAGCACATTTTCATTTTAACTCAACCATGTAAAAGGTATTTCATTTAATCAAATATATGCGATATCTCTAAAGATTTAGGTCTCAATGATTCAACAATTCATAAATGACATAACAATGGATCAAATATCACGTAACAAACAATTACATTTCTGAGAGCATTGAGTTGAAATATATCTTCGGTAGGAAGAAGAAAAGTCGGACGGATAATTGTAAGTATTATCTAATAGGGGGAAAAGTAATTGGGTCACTCCTCTGTTGCCAGAGATAAATTTAGAGATATTGTTGACGGAGACAATGTACAGAGAATGTTGAAGCTCTTATAAAAATATCAATGAAGTTATACCCTTTCATGATAAATTTTCCTTTCATGTCTTGGTTTGCTGGAAGAAATCTCTCGCCTTATGTTTTCTTTTAATGTATCTTATTAAATAACTGTGTTCAATGAAGGTGCGTTATACTCCTAGATACCCAAACAGCAGTGGTTGGTTCCAAACTGTTGAAAATTATCATAGGATATGTGGAATGTATCGAATAAGAATTCACCCTGTATTTCAATGTAGATTTACAGTGCGTGCGCAACTTATCACAAAAACTAAAGCAAACACAAAACTAAGGTAAATCGGGTACTTACATATTTAAATATATAAAATCAAGTATATATGTTTAGAATGTATACCTTCAAAATATACAAATAAAATCAGAATAAATAATGTTTCAAAGGTATAACTATCAAAAATAATCAAATTCCATAATGTACTTTATCTATACATGCATCATAAACCCTCTTTACTGCGTCAAAAACCGCACGTTATCACCAGCATAATCATATACTACTTGGTAAAACTCATTTCTTATCTGAATATTGATACATTATGACTATAATATATCAATATTTCGAAACGCCGCCGCCCGCCCGCGTGCCGCCCCTAGTTTGTCTGTGAAGCTGGTACTACTGAACAAGCTAAACAAGTGCAGAGTAATGATCAATGCCACAATGCCGATCGAACATGCGGTTCCTGAACACATCTAAGAGAGCTTCTACACACATCATAGTTATCTAAACACATATCATAAGCTTATGATATGTGTGTAGATAAACTAGTGTATGTAACTGTACATAATTAGGCATTATGTATCAGTCACATAAACTACTATCATGCATAATTTTCGAATACGTATTGACGAAAAGCATATAACTTTACAATGTAAAATTTAAAATATGTAATGTCAAAACACATAATACTTATGGTCTGTTATTTCATTCGACGGACTTATTTGACAACTCGAAATCCACAAATGTTGCCCTAGAACATGGGGGCCGTGGCTGACGATGTCCACAGTGGTCGACGCACCCGTGGCCGAGGCCCCCGGTCAGTTTTATTTGATTCAAGCAAATATAAGTATATTGAGAGTAGATATATGTTATATATTATATCTCAGTGATACTTATAAATTAGAAATGCTTTTATTTTGTATGTGTCTTTGAGGATGTTGTTCAAAGCATTGAATGTTTTTTATAATGATTGGAATCCCAATTGGCTTGTCAGAGACCCCATCGGGATTCGTGAATTTTTGTATGTAGGTTTTTTTTATAAATAAAGGACTGTTATTTATAATTATTTATTCATTTCTGTCGATAAGAAATCTACTTAGCACATAAATTGTATCTAAATCACAGTTTTGATCACTTATCTAAAGAGAATCATTTTATTTACCTCATTATAATAATCAGTTCCGAAAGTAATAAGATAGTCATTGAAATAATCAGGCTTAAATAAAACCGGTCAAGTGCGTGGAGGACGTCGGACCCGCACCCGCACTTCCATTTCCACGGGAAAACTTATATATTTTTTCCATTGTACACGGAAAAACTTAAAACGACAGTATTTTATACATACTCGTAATTTTTAATTTTACCTCTTTAATTTTTAATAAGAAATATGAAATACTATGTAGGACTACATTCAAGGTAGGCCTACGATTAAAGTGAGGGAATCCTCCTTGGCGAATTTTCTTTCTTATCAGTTGCATATTTCAATAGTAATTTGACTTTTGTGTGAAAGAGAATGACAATTCTACCACTTTACTAATAAATATTTTATTCTATTCTATATTTATTCTATATTATTTTGTCGTTTACTGTATTAAGTGCAAAGGCACAAAAAAAAATCGGGGGCGTCGACCACAGGTAAGTAAGTACGTCGACCACTGGGGGTGTAAGCCACGGACCCGAACATGCATGGTGCTGTAAATGTCGATGGCCAAAAAATACACAGATTATAAGATAATCTCCAAATCTTTGCTAAAGTAGATTATTGTTTATGAGTTTTATGACTGTATTATTGTCCTACCAAATTAAGTAGCACTTGCCATAGTCATAGTTTGCCAGACAACAAAGACATCCCCAACTAAACTGCATACTGTACTGGCATGGTTATGTATGTCACAAACAAGATGCAAACAAGTATTCTAATTTTCTTTAAAAAAATATTGCTCTGTAATTTCCTGTGAACACCTATAACAAATACAATTTTGGGGTCAGAAGTGAACCTATGAAGTTTAAGAGACGCGAATGTCGCAGGCTATCGCTATAACAATTCGTGCTTAGAAGCCAACATTCCTTACTTAAGTGCTTTTCATGTTTATTTAAGCATACTTATGTACTATGATGAGCTTTAAATAGAATAATTTAGATTATGAATTAACCCGTGTTTACAGGCCCTGAAATACATATAACGCATGTTGGACGTGTGTATTGTGGCAAATTTATAGCATTTAATGTTTTACAAATTTTGTCAAAGATGTTTGTAGAGATGTCAAATGTTTATATTAGAAAATATATTTGATGAGCATTTATTTCCTTTATCTACTTATTTGAGGATTCACCGTGATAAAAATTAGGAAGATCCATGTTTCGTTCTGGGTTTATTGAGCACCAAATTGGATTGTACTAGTACACATTCTTTCAAGGGTCAGTGCATTCTCTACTACAATAAGATTCTGGAGATTTTGAAATTGCCATTTGAGCATTTTAAAAAGCATGTTAAAGCGACTTTGTCGAAAAAGGGATATTACAATGTTCAAGATTACTTAAATGACAGGACTGTATGGGGTTAATCTGGCTCAACACAGACCTTGCTGTTAATAATTTTGTAATTATTTATTCCTGCTTATTAATCATAACAAATAAATTTTTCATATTTGTATTAGTTAAGCACAACCTATTTTTAAAACAGATCTAAAAAAATCAATCTGTGGGAGTTTCTACGCCTTTCTTCTCCCACAGTGGTCCAATGTAGAGAAGAGGCAAAAAATGACGTTTGCTAAGTATATGTAAATATCTACAGTAATAAAGTACTTTGACTTTTGACTTTGACTTTGACCCAAGGAACCCCGTACTGATTGAGATTTCATCAAGCAGTTCTTGATGGGGGTTTGCTGTGACTTTTCTAATAGTTTTCAATATTATAAAATAAATATATATTTTAAAAATCTTTTCATTTGACATGTCACAAAAAGTAAGTCGCGGTCGTGTTTGAGTCACATATACAACATATTAATGAACAAACGCATAACCTTATACACCCCATCTTATTTTTTAATAATAAAAAATATTGAGAAAGAAAATACAAATATTTACCTTTATATTGTAGAAAATATTTGATACTTAAGTTGTTGTGTCATTTCTGACAAATTCAGAACTTTGTGGTGCGCGCGTGACAAGCTCATTATTACAGAAATTATTAACAGCAGGGTCTGTGTTGAGCCAGATCAATCTCACACAGTCCCGACATTTAAGTAATCTTGAACATTGTAATATCCCTTTTTAATAAAAGTCGCTTTAACATGGTTTTTAAATTGGTTAAAAGGCAATTTCAAGATCCCGAATAAAATCTATTCAGACTTATTCAAACAGAATTCGACAAAGTTTTTAAATTAAGGAAAGTAAGTGACAACAATGGTAAATCTAAATTGAATGAATGAGCAACGTTTGGAGTTGGTAAAAGTAGAGCTATCTTATATGACCTTTATGAACAATAAACCTATAACTTTGATGAAAAATTTCATGACAATGTTAAAAAATATTCTAAAACTTTCAAGTTGGTTTGTAGAACTGCAAAAACGAAACACACGCTACACATTAATAGAAAAATACGAAATTTAAATAATAAAATGAAAACAGTTTTCAAATAATAAACCAGGCAAAGTTATACCAAGCGATGATGATTTCTGCCTAAAGATAGGTGATGATGTTGTTAAATCCAACGCTGAGGTAGCTCGAGCTTTTGAAACATTCTTCACCAATGTACCCTTACTCAAAACAGAGCGCCTAAATTCATCTCCATATGAAGCAGAGAATTTGTTAACAAACAGCTCTAGGATCAGTAATGTAGATTTTAAATTGCATCATGTACATCCCCAGGCTATTGTTGAAACGTATAGATTGCTTAACTTAAAAATACTGAAGACCTGTGGGGTATACCAGTCAAAGGCATTGGTTTAATAATACTAGTTATAGCCCCACACCTAGCTTATATATTTAATAAATGTGTTGACGATGATGCTTTCCCAGATCTCATGAAACACAGTAAACTGTTACCTCTGTTCAAGTCGGGAGACAAGGGTGATCCTTCAAATTTCAGACCAATATCTGTTCTTCCAGCACTAAGTATTTTTTTTAAAAGATTATACTCAACCAAATGCTTTAACACTTCAACCGTACAAAACAATTCCACGCCAAACAATACGGTTTCAGTAGGGGTAAATCGACTACGGATGCAGGTATTACATTTATATTTCACATATTTATTCTGCATCGGAAGCCGCACACGATGCTACGTTTTTTTTTGCGATCTGTCGAAGGCATTTGATTGTGTTGATCATGATACGCTACTAATGAAATTAAATCATTACGGAGTTAGAAATAAAGCGTTGTATCTTAGTAGATATCCAAGCAAATCTGATGGATCGGGAGTAAATATTGGCGTTCTACAAGGTTCCATATTAGGCCCTTTCTTATTCCTGGTATATATTAATTAAATAATAGTGTTAGACAGCAACACGTTAGAATTAATAAATGATACGAAGTTTCTTAGAATAAATATTGATAGCAAATTGCAGTGGAGACCCCACATAGATAAATTATCTGGTAAATTAAGTTCTGCGGCTTACGCTGCTGGGAACATCAGACAAAACACGCATGTGTTACACATCAAGGCTAGTATATATTAATTACTTTCATATTGTCATGTCATATGGTATCTTGTTGTGGGGGAAAGCAGCGGATATTCAAACTATTTTTATTTTACAGAAAAGAGCTATTCGAGCAATTTGTAATTTAAAACGCACAGACTCCTTAAGAGAGCTTCTTAAAGAAATTGACATACTTACTGAAGTTAGTCAATTTATTTTCGAAAATATTACGCAAGAAACTTACAACATTTTACAAAATTAGCGATCTGTAATGTTAACCTAAGAAATAATTCTTAGAATTGGCGCAACTAGTCTGATTATTCACAGACTAGCTGCGCCCCGGCTTATTTTATGTGCAACTGTGTATAAGTAATAAGTATGTAATTATGTGTAGGTATTTAATTTCATAATGTATTTTTTCTCAATTTGAACTCAAATTTCTCGGAAAATATATCGTTTACGGAATTCATAAATAAATAATACTATTCAGCTGCCTGTGCATTATTAACATGAGCATTTGTACCGGGGGTGTAGCAGAAAGGTGTCGTCATATTTTAGGGTGTTGTTAGGGTCATCATTCTGAACAACTTTCACTATGAAACCGATTTGAGCAAAGCAACTTTATTTTTCACTTCTCCATACAAATCAGCTGAACCCTCGGCTGAAAATGTATAGAGAAGTAAAAAAGTAAAGTTGCTCTTATTAAATTGGTTTCATAGTGAGTTGTTAGAATGATGTCCCTAACAACCCCCTTAAACAAGAATACAACAACACAACAAGAATAAGAAATGTCTGTGCCTAAACCACATAACCAAAAAAGCGTACTTGCTTGTAGAGGTGTTTTCTTTGGATTCGACCTCATTTGTCTATTTGAAGCGGCCATTTGTCGGAACTGGGACGGGAAACTGTTTTGGATTCTATCTGGAAAAGCCCATGTCCAACAAAATTGTATTGATATGAGCTGAGTAGATGACGATGAAAATGCTTAGGCACCTTAAAGGAATGTATAATTTTCTGGACTTAAATTATTAGAAACCTAAAAACGCGTATGCGAAGCCGTACCCACGGCTAGTATAAATTAAGTACGTATTGATATAATATGTACTGTACAGTTACATACATAACGCGACCCTTTTTCCAACAAGAGGTGTCAGAGTGGTACGTGGTCAGCAGCGGGATACGAACCTGCATTTCCCGTGGGACAGGTGAGGGTGTAATCACTAGACCTCGGAAGCAGTTAGATCCGTTTACGATAGGGTCTAAAAGTTGGTATGTATTTTCGCAAAAACTTTTTGTTTGTCATAAAACTACAAATTTACAGTTTTGGGATTATATCCTTTATTTCTGCTATAAGATCTTGCTTTTTTGCCTTTCATGCTTCTAGGTTAACGGGAAGTACTCAATAGGTTTTGATTCCCTTGCGAGTAGCAAGCAAATTCAGCAAAATTGTGACGTAAACGGCGGTATTTTTTGATCGCCTAGACCTATGTTTGATTTTTTGACTCCTTCAAGAAACCACAAACTTGAGCAATTGATTCCTGAGAAAAAGGGTCTCTGTATACCTTTTTTCTAGACAGGCAGAAGTTTTCGGATTTTTACCTTTATCTGTGCTGTAATACCTTTGCCAAATTTCATGATCCTGGGTCAACCGAAAGTACCCCTTTTGGTTTAATTGAAAGGTTTTGGTTTGAAAGGTTTTGATTCCCTTGCGAGTATCAAGCAAATTTAGCAAGTTCAGCAAATTTGGGACATAAACGGCACTATTTTTTGAATGCGTGGACCTAGAAACCTAGGACCTGTGGACTCCAAGGGTCCACAGAAGTGAGTAATTGATATCAATTTCAATTTGATACCTGCAAGTGTTCCTGAGAAAAAGGGTTGCGACCGACGGACAACAAAATGATCTTTTAAGGGTTCTTTTTTTCCTTTTAAGGTACGGACGGAATCCTAAAAAAGATCTGTACCTCAGACCTCTTATTAAATGTTTGTTGCTTACGCTTGGTTTACTTTGATTTCATGGATAAATTCTTAATTTTTATAATACTAACTTATTATGAAGGAAATGTTAAGCTAAACTAAAAAAAGACATACACATAAGGAGTCTATCCTATTTATAACCTGGATCAGCAAAGTAATAATCGTAAATTTTCAGATTTTGCAGTGTCTAGGGAAGGTAATTATTCTATATAAAAACAGTTCCCCTGCTAACATTTGTTGCATTCTTCGGGATAATGGCAACTTGACAACAGATGTGGTGTGGATGTCCAACCGACCTTATGGTTACTAGGAGGGTGAGCAGAAGGAAGCGGCTTTTTCTAGCCATTACGGATATTTATAAATTCCATCTACCCTGCTCAATAATCTACTATACTATCCATCAGGTTGCAGGAAGACATCACATATAAGTTCGATTTTCAACAAAAAAATATACCTTATAATATGTATTTCTGTACTGATAAACATTCTGTCTTACGGGTTAGCATAGCAATAGCAGGCATTGACTCCTTTCTACTAATCTATGTTCGTGATTGGATTAGCGATACTTACATATTACTTGCAACGTTCGAAATCACTTCAAATTACTGTCGTTTAGCTTATCATGGTCGCTTAGATCGTTACCATGGTTACCGTGTATGATGCGGTACGCAGTAGTAGTCAGGTCAATGACATCTATCGCAATGCTAACTAACCTATTATAGTGCATCCATCACGAATACAGCTTCATAAAATCATAAACATTTACATACAGTCACATAAATTGCTTCTGGCCCCACACTAGGATATACTGTGTCGTGGGAGCCAGAAACAGCGACGTCACATACATATAAACATCCAAGACCTGGGTTTTTTTTCTTTACCCCCAGCCAGGGATCGAACCCGTGACCTCTCGCATGGCAGGCAGAGCCACAACCGCTGCGCCACAGAGATTGTAGTATCTAAGTACTTGTCTTTGTACGTGACTATTTGATAAAGTCCACACAGACAGAGACTAAATCTCGTTATTGCTCCAATTTACAGCTATTCATCTTACATCTGTTTGATAACAATGACATCAGGATTCACTCAGATTCGTTTGACAATCAATAAAATATCGAAGTCAATGAGATAATAGGGCATGACGAAATAGCAAATATAAAAGGCTGTATGCTATATTAGAAGGAAGATGCTAAATCTATGGTACCTTTTATAAGCAAATTCCACGCCAAACTATAAGTGATAGGTAGAGTATAAGTAATTAGTAATCAACACATTCTCGGGCGAATCAAATCAAATCAAATCAAAAATCATTTATTTCCATAGTATGTTGTTACATCACTTAGATCCGTCATTACATTTTTTTGGGTGAGTTCACTAACACAATGGCGGAATCTGTGGAGAAGAGCTCACCGAAGAAACTCCACAGTCGTCGCATCTTTTGCGTTTCCTTTTTTAAATAAAATATTGTCAAATTACAAAATGAATGCTAATTATATATCGAAACAGCCTGTTACTCAAACAATCTATTCCCATGGACATCTGTCCTCTAAGTAATCAGATATCCTATAGTAACCTTTTTTATACAATTTCTGTTTTATTATTATTTCAAACTTGTCTAAAGGTAAGTTTTTAATATCAGTAGGGACCTTATTGTAATAGCGTATACAATTGCCTTTAAAAGAATTACTAATTTTATGTAGTCGGCTTACATAAGCAACCAACTTGTCTTTATTTCTAGTATTAAAATTGTGTATATCACTGTACTTCTGAAAATTAGTTATATTTCTTTTTACATACACAAGATTGTCATAGATATATTGAGACACAAATGTCAGAATATTGATTTCTTTAAACTTTTCCCTCAGTGACACTCTAGGCCCTAATCTATAAATTGCACGAACAGCCCGTTTCTGCAGAATAAATATACTATTAGCATTCGCAGCGTGACCCCACAATAAAATACCATAGGTCATTAGACTATGAAAGTAACTAAAGTAGACTAGTCTAGCGGTGTCTACGTCGGTAAGAGCTCTAATTTTTTTAACTGCGAACGCTGCCGAACTCAGTCTGTTCGACAATTTATTTATATGAGGATCCCATTGTAGTTTGGCGTCTAAAGTATTGCCCAAAAAGACAGTCGACTGCACAAGGTCCAATCTCTGTCCTTTTATAAATATGTCTGTAGTTACCGGGTTCACATTGGGTAACACGAATTTAATACATTTAGTTTTCTTTTCATTAAGTAATAAATTGTTAACAGTAAACCAGTTCACTATACTAGAGATAGCATTGTTTACCTCGTCATAATTTGATTGCTGTCTTTTAACTTTAAACATCAAAGAAGTATCATCGGCAAACAATACTAACCCATGTTTTGCTTTAACAAGGTAAGGTAAATCATTAATATATACTAAAAACAAGAAAGGACCAAGAATTTAACCTTGCGGTACGCCCATACTTATTGAAGACCCAGGTGATCTTTTCCCATTAACATCGACCATCTGAACCCTATCTGTTAGATATGACTCCAGAAGGCTAAGTGCCTGATCTTTTACACCATAATGGCGTAACTTCCTGACAAGAGTGTCATGATGGACGCAATCAAAAGCCTTGGATAGATCGCAGAAGACACCTATTGCATCCATTGCGTCTTCCCAGGCATCAAAAATATTGTCGATTAGTTCAACACCAGCATCGGCTGTTGAACGACCCTTTGTGAAACCAAACTGAGCAATAAGAATTAAATTATTGAGATAAAAATGACTTTGCAATTGATTAAGTATGAGTTTTTAAAATATTTTGCTAAGCGTTGGTAGTATCGATATGGGTCTAAAATTGGTGGGGTCTGATGTACTACCAGCTTTGAATAAAGGTATAACTTTACTTAGTTTCATCAAGTCAGGAAACACACCATTATCTATACATTGATTAAATATACAACAAAGTTGCGGTGCAATACAATCTACAATGGGCCTAGAATTCAATTTCTCGAAATGCCAATTGTTCATATCCGAAAATATTACCCCCTCGGAAAAGACTGAGATCATCTTTAAATTCAACTCAGCTGCCCCTAACATTAAAATTCTAGACAAAGACTCACTTCGCCTCCTAGGGGCCCCCGTTCTAGAGGACGGGATCCCCAGCTTCGTGGATGAACAAATCTCTAAATTCAATCAAAATTCTATCAAACTGACTGACCTAAATCCCCACATGGCCCTGTCTATCATACGGTTTTGCCTTTTTGTACCCAAATTTACCTACCTCCTTCGATGCTCTCCTCTTTGGAAATACCCTCCCATTCTCAACCTTTTAGACGATATTACCAAAAGTACATTAACCAAAATTTTAAACATTAATCTCGATGAACGAAGCTGGACCCAATCCGCCCTTCCAATCAGACACGGTGGCTTGGGGATCCGGAAAATCTCAGATGTGGCGCTCCCGGCCTTCCTGTCTTCAACCCATAGCTCACATGATCTCTATGGTAAAATTATAAACCCATCACTCGGTGATGTGGAGGTCACGTGTCTGGTCGAGGCCAGGAATGCCTGGACGCAAGCCTGTCCGAGGCAAAATTTTCCAACAAATTTAAAATCTCAACGGCTATGGGACGAGCCGCTATGCATTAAAACCCGCGAAGATCTGGTAAAAACGGCTAGTGGTCCAGCAGTGCGCGCTCGTCTCCTAGCTACCAGGGAGAAGGAGTCAGGACACTGGCTGCGCGCAATCCCATCAACGCACATTGGCACCCTGCTTGACCGTACCACCCTTACCCTCGCCGTTTGCCTGCGACTCGGCGTAAAGACAAACGAAATCCATCGGTGCCGCTGCGGTGCTAGGGTGGACCAACTAGGTCACCACGGCCTCTCCTGCCAACGCAGCGCCGGTCGGTGGTCCCGTCATGCCAATCTTAATGACGTCATCCGTCGGGCCCTTGCCAGCTGTGGCGTGCCAGCAATACTTGAACCCAATGGACTGGCACGCGACGATGGCAAGAGGCCAGACGGAATGACGCTCATTCCCTGGCAGAGCGGGAGGTCGCTAGTATGGGACGCGACCTGCGTAGATACGCTGGCACCGTGTCACCTTTCGGCAACCTCAGCCACAGCCGGCGCTGCGGCGGCAGCAGCAGAGTGTCTCAAAACCCGCAAATACGCCGCTCTCGGCGACGACTATTTGTTTATTCCGTTCGGCTTTGAGACCCTCGGGCCGTGGGGCCCTGACGCTCGAAGAGTCCTCAAAGACATCTCTAAGAGGCTCGTCGAAGCGTCAGGGGACCGCAGAGCTGGCGCCTACCTCGCTCAACGCATCAGTATTGCGATACAGCGAGGTAACAGTGCCAGCGTCTTGGGCACCCTCCCGCCCGGCAGTGAACTCAGGGAAATTTTTAATTTAGTTTAGTGCAGTTATAGTTTAGTTTTAGTTTATAATATGTAATAGGTAAAAACTGTTTCTAAAATTATTAAAATTATAATAATAATGTGTAAAATGTAATATGAATAAATAATAACATAATCTACAATGGAACTTATAATTTTTACTGATAGACCATGGGCGTCAGCTGTCTTTTTCATTTCCAGGGATTTAAACGCTTTTACAATGTCTTCATTATTTACGTGCCTAAATTTAAAATCTGTTTTACATTCCTCAAAGTTTTGTTTAAGTATAGATTCAGCAGCAGCGGGAGATGAATTTAAAGACTTGGTTGTTGAAACTGGAATGTCCGTAAAGAAATTTTTGAAAGCTTTTGCTACTTCTAGGTCTGTACTTAGCAATTGATTATCTATCTTAAGCTTGAAGTTATTATGTGTAGCTTTGGCCTTTCCAGTCTCTCTGTTTATAATTTGCCAAGTCGTTTTCATTACATTGCTACTAGATTCAATTTTGTTTTTAATGAAATTAGATTTAGCTACGGCACAAACGCTTTTAAACATTTTTGAATAACTACGAACATAATCTAGAAAGGCCGTATTTTTTTATATGATTTCTCTTCATAGAGTTCATATAATCTTCGTCTGCTCCTATGAATTCCAACTGTCGCCCAATCACTAAACATAGCTTTGTTATTAACTTTTATAGTTTTTGATTTAAATACCGTATCATATTCATTTTTGACAAGGTTAAATACTGAGTTGTACAACAAATTTGGATCGTCACTGTATGGTATTTCCCATAGTTTATCTAAAATATTATTCCTGTAGTGTTCAAGCCGAGTGTCACTAACGGGCACACATGTAATATCCTCTTTTTGGTCCTTTTTTATTTTAATATTGAATATACCTATCTGACCAGAGTGATCAGAGGTTAATTTATTGATGACCGATTTGAAAATGGGCGTAATGTTAGTAAATATATTGTCAATGCAGGTAGCAGATGTTGCAGTAATTCTAGTAGGCTCCAAAAACAGATAGTTCATGTTGTGACATAAAAATAAAGATTTTAATCTAGTACAAATATTATTATCCTCTAACAGATTAACATTAAAATCACCACAAATTATAAAAAAAATGTTTTTATCGCTGATTTTAATCAACACTTCATCCATTTTCTTTTCGAATAAATCAAAGGATGAATCTGGTGGTCTGTATACGCTCATTACAATAAGTTGTTCAAGTTCAATACAGGCTATTTCCATGGTACGCTCAACAGACAGGCTCACTATGTCAACTCGTTCCTTATATTTAAAACGATTATTTACAAGTATTAAGGAGCCACCGCGATCAGCTGTTTTTCTGTTGAACGAACTAGCAACGTGGTGGTTATTAAAGTTGAACATGAACTGATAACTCTTTAAAAAGTGCTCTGTTATACATAAAATATCAATATTATTACAGTTCATGAATAACTCAATTTCCAGTTCTTTACTTAACATGCCCTGTATATTTTGATGAACCACGTTTAAAATATTCTTACTTTTACATTTTTCATTACTAGTAACTTGATTTAATGGGCAAGATGAAGGTATATTTATACAAATATTAATATTACTGCCAGAGTTACTCTCTGTTGTCCTATGGGTTAATTTAAAGAGCTTGGAACAGATTCCAAGGAGTACATGTCATTATTATTACACTGCTCAATAGAAGCAGGCGTTTCATTAGTCAAAAACTTGACTGAGTTCAAAATAAAATAAGATAGTGACTGTGCTATCTGTTTTGTATAAAACCTAGATAGGTGATACCTATCTTTAGTCAAATAAAAATATTTTCCAATACAAATATTGGTGTCTATGAAATGAAATTTTTCAGTATGACGACATGTCAATGTGTGTATAAATGTATTATAATCATGTCTTATATGATTTTCATGTTGTGACAAAGATTGGCTGAAGGGAAACGCAAACCTCTGTAGGTACTTAAACAGATTTTTATTAATCGTTGAAGTGAAATAGCAGAGATGAATTTCTTCAGTCTTCAAAAATCATCAGCTATAGCAATCATTAAATATAGCGCAAACCGCATAACTCACCTTTATCAGTTCCATTCCATTCGACGTCACAAAATGAATGTTAAAATCTGAAAATATAAGACAATAAAACAATGGTTCGCAAAGTAGACTTTCAATAGGTAATCAATTCTCTTAAAATAAATATTCATCAGACGCTGTCAATCATTCGCAGAGTTAGGGAGTGCGACGCAAGGTCTATGTACGACCCAGTCACCCAGAGAACTTTCAAGATTAATCTCAGGCTACGGCCGCCTAAAAGACGCCAGACGCCGGTCGAGGACAAAAAGTACATTGAACTCCCCAATATAAAAATTGAGTATATACTAGTTTACTTGTGTTGAGAGCGTAAGACGAACCTTTTCAATGTCGGGCCAGATCATCACCTGAGGTTTTCATTTATAAGTTATGTTGAGTTGGAACGTAAAATGATAAACTAGTGGTTCTGTGAGAACAGTAGACTTCGCTTGTTTAAAATTTCAAGATAGATTAGAATTTTGATGATGGATGATGAATGAGTCAGTCAGTTACAAAATGACGGAATTTTGAACGGCTGTCGTTTCCAATCTATTGGTTCAAATTGATATAATTTTGGGAATTTGCCTATTTATATAAATGCAGGTGTCTAGCTTTATCTACAACATAGTTACAGGGGGACCGAAAATACCCCGAAGTGCTTTGGGTTTTTTTTCGCTCGGTCAATTAGAGATGAACATCTTAACTTATCGAGTTGCACGGTCAGATCACTTGGGGTGGTAGAGGAAGATTTGAACTCACCCATGCGTCATTGATAGTGGGCGAGTCTATTGCCGCTGGACGTAAGGTCAAGTCAAGTCAAAATTCTTTATTACTGTAGTTATTTACATATACTTAGTACAAGCCATTTTTTGTCTCTTCTCTACATTGGACCACTGTTGGAGAAGAAGGGCGTAGAAAATCACACAGATTAATTTTTAGATCTGTTTTAAAAATTGCTAAATTAAAAATGTGCTTAACTAATACAAATATTACAATATTAATTATTATGATTAATAAGCAGGAATAAATAATTACAAGATAACAGCAAGGTATGTGTTGAACTAGCTTAACCCCTTACAGTCCCGTCATTTAAGTAATCTTGAACATTCCCTTTTTCGACAAAATCGCTTTAACATACTTTTTAAATTGCTCAAATGGCAAATTTTCAAAGCAAATTTTCAAAATCTCCAGAGGTAAGTATCTTATTGTAGTAGAGAATGCCACTACCCTTGAAAGAATACTAACCTTCGCGAGTCTAAACCGGGGCGCAACTAGTCTGTGATTATTTCTTAGGTAAACATCACAGCTGCCGCTAAGTTTGGAAAATGTCCTTGCGTACATACATTATATTTTCGAAAATAAATTGTCTAGCTACAGTACGTCAATTTTTTAAAAAGCTCTGAAGGAGTCTGTTCGTTTTAAATTATAAATTTCTCGAATAACTAGTTTGAATATCCGCTGCTTTCCCCCACAACAAGATACCATAGGACACGACACTATAAAAGTAACTAAAATATACTAGCCTAGATCTACATCTATGGCTGTGGGGCTAGGCTACATATACCTACATCCGTGTTTTGTTTGATGTTCTTAACAGTGTAAGCCGCATAACTTGAATTACCAGCTAATTTATC
This sequence comes from Argyresthia goedartella, assembly GCA_949825045.1. NCBI lineage: Eukaryota > Metazoa > Arthropoda > Insecta > Lepidoptera > Argyresthiidae > Argyresthia > Argyresthia goedartella. Next base: position 11,168,898 of record OX463821.1, on the reverse strand, counting down.
TATACGGGGTCCCCACTGCAATTTGCTATCAATGGTTATTCCAAGTAACTTCGTATCATTTAATAATTCCAATGTGTTGCTGTCTAACACTAAACTGGTCTCAACTTGCTTGACATTTGGAAGTTAGAATTTGATATACTTGGTTTTACTAGCGGTTAATAATAAATTATTAACTGTGAACCAATTCAAAGTTAAAGACAATATACCATTAACATCATCAACATCTTCTTGATGTCTTCCAATTTTGAAGACCATTGAAGTATCATCAGCAAACAACACTATTTCAGTCAATTTCTCCAGCATGAAAGGCAGATCGTTAATATATACCAGGAATAAGAAAGGGCTTAATATGGAACCTATTTCTAACTCCGTATTGATGTAATTTCATTATTAGCATATTATGATCAACACAATCAAATGCTTTCGACAAATCGTAAAATTCCGATAGCATCCTGTGCGGCCTCCCATGCGGAACAAATATGAGATATAAGGTTAGTTCTTACAGTGGAGGAATTTGAGTGGGCTCGATTCGTAGCTTCTTAAGTTTTCAAAATTACTGATTTATTTTTAATCTGAGACAGGGAACATTAGCCCAAATAGCAGACCATTAGGTCTAATATTTGGGCACTGAAATTAAGAGAGGTAAGGAACTAATTTCTTGCAAAAAATTGTCCAAATGTCTGCAAAATTATCACATTCAGAGAGGTAAGAAACTAATTTCTTACAAAAATTTGTCCAAATGTATGCAAAATTATCACATTCCTGTGGGGTGATTTTACAAAACTCAAGCATTCGACCATAATAATACAAAAAATATGTACATAATCCAACAGATTATATCACAATACAGTAACTTATAATATAACTTTGCTAATACTTGAGAAAATGTAAACGTATCTCCTTATTTTTGAACGTTTTTTCCTAAGAGAATAGAGGCGACAAGAATTTCGTATCACTTTCCTGACAGCTTTGACTTTAGTGCTGGAAAAACAGATATTGGTCTGAAATTTGAAGGATCACCCTTATCTCCCGACTTGAACAGAGGTATCAGATTTACTGTGTTTCATGAGGTCTGGGAAAGCTCCATCGTCAACACATTTATTGAATATATCAGCTAAGTGTGGGCTATAACTAGAATTACTGAACCAATGACTTTGACTGATATACCCCACAGATCTTCAGTATTTTTAAGTTAAGTAATCTAAACGTTTTGACTATGTCCTGTGGATACATGATGAAATTTTAAATATAAATTACTGACGCTAGAGTTGTTTTTAATAAAGTCTGCTTCATATGGAGACGATCTGTTGTGTGTAAGGGTACATTGGTGAAGAATGTTTCGAAAGCTCGAGCAACCTCAGCGTTGGATCTAACAACATCATCACCTATATTTAGGCAGAAATAATTGTCCCTTGGTATAACTTTACCAGTTACACGGTTTATTATTTGCCAAACTGTTTTAGGAGTTGTATGAACCCTTCAGACCCGATGCGTCATGCCTTCGCCCACGATGTCAGATAGGTAGGACTCATAAAATGAGATATCTTATCTATTGTTTTGATTATAAATATGCATGCAATGACATTGGAATTATGCAATGCAGTTAACATTATAGCGCCTGCAGCGGGATAGGTCCAGGATCCAAACGAAGAACTTGACCCTCTGACCCAGAGTTTTATAATTTTGGTGATGGTAACAACTACATAATTACCAGTGATTTATATAGGTACTTAAAGTATAGAATATTATGGTCTGTCTCAACTGTCTCTGTATGGTCTCCGTGAAATGTATTTGTATAATTACTTGGTCCTGTAATAGAGCAGAATGTAAAGTCTGTTCACTCAAATAAACAATGCTATTGTCAAAGAATGCCTACGGTCATGGAATGCCGTGGAACGACGGAAAAGTCATGAAATGCCGTATATTGCGATAATTGTCGTATCAATAACAACACTGGCCGACGCTCACTCAAAGGCGGGCGCGGCTCAACGCCGCGCCGCTTGCGTTCTGCCGCGCGCGGCGCTCTCTAAGTGAACAGATACGTGGTGGTTAATCTAACAAGACCAAGACCCTAGAATTAAGCTAAAATAAAATATGAAAATGAATTAATCAACAGCTCCGAAAAATTACCTAATAAAAATGGCGTTTTGTACACTGATAAAATAACAATATAATGTATGTACTGTTTCCCTAGATACAGTTTAAACTAGTAAGGGAGGCAAAGTATGTAATACGTATATTTTTACTTTTTACGTTTTGTAAGCATAAGGCCCCGTTAGGTATACAAATTGAAGATTCGTTCGAGCATTATTTTTTATTTGTTGTAATTGTATTCGTCCGTCTTCATGTTCAAACCAATAGTTTAGAAATTTTAAAAACCAATGATTCCTACGGGTGAACTAACTCTGAATTTACTGCCAAGATTCGGGGTTTCTTAAGACCGCATGACCTCTCTGATCAACCGATTTATCGAAAATCTTTCGAAATGGAAATTTCATTTGCTTGCGAAATCCGTACCTACCAAGTGATTTTGGGCCCATTAGCAATATGTTTTTTCACTTCATTGCACTCGAGGTAGTGGTACGTGCTAACTGTTTTTAAGTTTCTATATTTTAAAAAATCACGCATTATCGATACCCATCAGATAGATCAGATCTTTTGTGACCTCCCAGTGTACTAGTTCCTTATTTTTACCCACGACGGACGGAACAGAACGAAGGCGGTAAACAGTTTGGATAAGGGGAAGTAGCTCTAAATAAAATTATGCAACCGAATTATCTTCACTGATTAACCTACCCTATACCAAAAAACTGACTACTCTACAAATAAACCATTTGATTAACAACACAAGCACCACCAACAAAATCATAAACCCTAACAAAACAAGTGAATCTTTCTTACACAGTTCACAACAAATATCTGGCTTGACGAACACAAATTCCGTTTTCAATACAAAAATATTCGTAGTCACTCTATAATACTGACTTGCACACAAAATTCTCCACATAAATAACGGAATAGCTAAAACTCGTCTCTTTTGCTACACCACACTAATTGATGTTTACTTTACCAATTTATATTTAACAATTTTATCATTATTTAACCTAAAAGCTTAATAATAAAGCAAAATTATTTTTTTCTTATCTTTTTAATAAAAATTATATATTAAATGATTAAACATCCCTATTTGGCATAAAATGGAAATGCGGACGCCCTGCTAAAGCACCTGCCTTTATCTTACAATAAAACGTTTGAAGCTTATTAATTCGATTTGATTGGGAAATATTAAACCGCACATCATAAATACTGATTTGCACAGCAAATATCAGGGCGAAGTGGCGCGGTAGAGGTGAAGCAAAGCGAAGCCCCCTTTATCATTCGTGTTAGGTTGAACATCTAAGAGCATAAGAAACATGAGTGTTTTTGTTGAACATTTTTGCTGTACAAATAGGACATATTTGATGTGCGATTGAATACTACCCGATTAAATTTTGTTTTATGATATTACAATTGCAAAAAATGTTTCAAAATCTGATTTATCGTTCGTATTTAGGTGATTTTTTGATTGATTGATTAGATAATAGTGATTGATTAAATGGTGTTTTCGTTATTAAAACTTATGGGCCCAAAGATTAATAGGTGCTTGATTCAAGTAAAGTTGGGTTTAAATTTTTGTAGTTAATAAAATAATTGTTAGGTTTACATTCAGATATCAGATAATCACTAAGTATAATGGTTTTACATAAGTAGTAAAACAGTTTTCAAAATTGATTTTGTTTTGTGGGTAAATTCTGAGGTGCAGTCAGTATTTTTGTTGCAGTTTTGAGATATTTTGGTACAAAAATCAGGGATTATTTGTTAAGCGTTTAAATATATGCCTTCGGATAATACCGATGTATCTTATGCAAGACTTATTTTTTCAAATTTATATTACGAAAGCCTCGTAATGTTTCGCAGACACCTGAGATCACAGTGAATCTCAGGCGCTCATATGAGGTGTATTTAGGTCGCGTCGGTTTATAATTATCGTCACTGATGCGTCGTTCCAACGGCAGTAAAGTCCACCAGTAAATGCGATGGAATGGGATTCCAGCGTCGCTCGCATTCTGGGAGGTGACTAATGACGCACAGTTTTGTTGATCTCGTTTTCTTAACACGGACTCTCCAGGTATCATAGGTTCCAGCTGGCCAAGACCTAGCAACGATAAGTTTTCCAGTTGATCACATTTTCCTAAAAATCAAGCTTCCTGTTGACTACCCGGTAAAGTGGACATCCACACAGAATTTTACTACCCTCATCTCATGACCGTTCTTTTCACACGAATCAAGTTAATCCGCGAATCGAATCACCCGGAACTGATAAGCTGCTGGATCCTGGAAGTTCCACTCGAAGCTAACAGAAGCCGCAGCCTGTCGGTAGTCTGTCGCCGATGATCGATACCTTCCTGTCGCATTAGAGAATACCTAATCTCGACGCTAATTACTCAATTTAGCAGAGATTCTTCGTCTACAGACGAGCCGATGGGATCGCGAACGAAGTTTGCGCTTGATTTTGAGGTTAACCCACAGTGAGCGATAGGACAATATAGAGAGTGACGCCTTTGCCCACACGTGGTGGCAGAGGCACAATTTGTCCCCACGTCTATATCCAGTTACACAAAGTTAATTTTGGCGTGTCAGGGGGCTAGCCCGTTGCCGCAGCTATGGAGATATCAGGTTTTCAAACATCAAAAATGCATCAGGGCTATTACTGGCTTTAACCCCTTTTGAAAGTTGCAAACCTTATTTAAAAAAGGCAAGTATTTAATCGCACATCAAAAATACTGATTTGCACTGCAAAAAAATATCAACAAAAACACTTTTTATGTTTTAAATATTTTATGTGTACTTAAGTATTTCTTGTTGTTCCTACATGTTCAACCTAACACGAGGGATAAAGGGGGCCTTACCCTTCACCTAAGGTACCGCAGCATTTTGCCCTGATATTTGCTGTGCAAATCATTGTTTTTTATGTGCATTAATATTTCCCTTTAAAAATTATGACATCCTAACATTTCCATCAATATTCATACTATTATATGAGTAGAATATCTAATGTTTATAACGAAAAATTATACTCGTTTTAGTGAGCGCAATACAACTCATTCTAGAAACGAATGTAATAAAAAACCGGCCAAGTGCGTGTCGGACTTCGCACATGTAGGGTTCCGTAATAAATGTAGAATATAAACAATAACAATAATTGGGAAGGCACTCACTTCACATACACCTGATACACCTAGCCAAAATATCACTATCATTCTTCACCAGCAAATAATTACTTTGTATTTCATAGTGTTTGTATGACAAGGTGATATTTGCAGTTTTGAATAAATATTTTATATCTTAAAAACTGTTTATTTTATGTTGTTCAAACCAATTTTCGTTAAAAGTGTTTATTGAGATACATAACACATATTTTTTTTTTAATTTTAACTCTCTTACTTTTAAAGTTAGAGAGAGGGGGACACATTTTTTTCTACTTTGGAAGGGGGTCTCTCTCTTTTTCTTTTAAAAATATGTTTTTTAAACCATAACGTGATTTTAAAAGACCTATCTATATACACTCTACAGATATGGGCTTGATGTAAAAGTTTTTTTTTGTTTCAGTTCCGTGTATGAGGAGCCCTCCTTAATTTTTTATTTTTTTTATTTTTGTATAAAAATCGTAAAGCGGTTCACAGAATCAATCTACTCACCCAGTTTCAACTGTGTCGTCCTGATAGTTTCAAAATAAAGTTGCTGTGACATACTGACGGAAGGACAGACGAACAGACAGACTTAACGAAACTATAAGGGTTCCTTGTTTCTCTACGGAACCCTAAAAAAGACCTAAAATTACCATTTCCTCAATGCGCCCTTTATAAGAATAGCGTATTAAATCCAGCCGTTAAAATATTACACTTGTTACCAAATGACATAAAGACCTTACATTTAAATTCCTTTTAACATTATTTACTAGAATCCTTAAAGAAAAAATATAATATGATGATAAACAATTGATTACTAACTACATTTCCAAAATTATTGGGCTGGCCTGAGTTTTCTTTACGAAGGGGAGTAGCATATTATAATAATATATTTACATCTATTTTAAAGAAAATCAAAATTAATACCTAAGCTGAAGGTGAAATTATAAGTCCCGCTGCCGGTGTGCCCAGCCTTAAGAACCAGTATCGCGAGCGCGTAACCTCTACCCATTGGAACCAATTCAACAAACACTGATGAAGACTAATTCTCCATCTCCCTCCTTCCTACAAATAAAGCAAAATAATATAAATATTAAATAATTTTAAAAATATAATAACAAATAAGTACTAAATAGTTATGTATATGTTAATACATTGTCAGTAATTAAATTGCGCGAATGCTTTAGCATTCATTCCTGGTTAAGGTTACAGCATGTGAAACTGAAATTACATATTTAAGGCCTAATGTAAACCATGATACGCAAATAATAAATAAAGTTTCTCCTTTTTTATTTCATCACTGGGGCCGGCGACGAATTCGTGCCAGGCGTGTTTATATGACGAAGGAGATTGAGTTGCACATAGGTACCCATCACATACCTCAATTCATATATAAATAAGTGAGAAACGGAATCTGAATCCATTAGGCCCGAGATTCATCAGATGATGTGATCGTGTTCTCAAATCTCCTGTAAGTACTTCACATCAGAATCGGTTGGTAATAATCAGGTTTCTTGGACTTGGAAGCAGGAGACATCAATTAAATCTTCGATGAGGCTCGCTTCGTGAGTAGACCAACCTAAGGATAAGACATGATCAAAGTGCCGGTAATACTATTAGAATTGGTATCAGCTAAGGGTGTCTTGGTGTAGGTACTACCTATATACCATTTTGTGGGGAATTAAGAGGAACGATTCTTTAATGAGATGAGATGAAGTAATTGGAGTTTGTATCTCCTGATACAGGTATTGCAATACTTAAAAGGAGATCCCACGTCTGTGCAAACATGTTTTTGTTATGAAATAAAGAATTTTTTGATTTTGATTTTTTGATTTTGTTTTAATTAACTTAATATGAAGTGCTTTAATTGACTTCTTTAAGGCTAGTATTTAATCGCACAGCAAATATACTGATTGTCACAGCAAAAAAGGATCAGCAAAAACACTTTTTAAGTATGTTTGTTGTTCTTACATGTTCACCTTAGCTACCGCAGTATTTTGCCCTGATATTTGCTGTAAAAATCAGTGTATTTGCTGTGCAAATCTGTATTATTGATGTGCAGTTTAGTATTTCCCCTTCTTTAATTACTTCCCAGACCAGGAAATAAGGGATTGTCCGAGTTTCTGACATCATAAGTAAATTTTGAATGGCGGAATAATGTTTTACCAGAGCCCCTTTACATCAGAATTATCATATATAATTTAGTATGTACATACTTGGTAATGCTGATACTTAAACTTTATCAAGTTAGAGTAGTTATTTCTCGGGTACATTAGTAAGAAGTATATAAAAGTTACATTAGTCAACACCGAAATGCTATGACACAGATGGAAGATAGTTTCGCGGCAACGGAGGCATTTGCGATGGCAATTTGCAACCAACGGATAAACGGGCCATCGTCGTCGGTCCGAATTTACTCCTACAAAATAAATGTCATGCTCGGTGGCATCGAGACGTGGTACTTCTTTTAGGCTTGTTTTTAAACGATTACCAAAAACGCACCTATGTTACTACCAATAAATTCGAAATGACGGCTGATCACCAAACTTCTTTTTATGTTTTGTGTACTTAAGTTTATGTTTTAAGTATTTTTGTTGTTCTTACATGTTCAACCTAACACGAAGGATAAAGGGGGCTTCGCTTCGCTCACCCCCTTTACCCTTCACCTAAGCTATCGCAGTATTTTGCCCTGATATTTTTGCAACTTTTGGTGTTCATTTATCCATTTTGAGTAGGAAAAAAATATTTTGGTGATCATTATATTTGTTGACCTTCTATTACTTCCTAAATTTTGTGCTTTTGAAATACAATTTTGATCGTTCTTTGCAAACAAGTCCTTATCCCCTAATTGATGGTTGCTGCCGAAGGTTGTTTTCGTTATCAAAGTTATTCACGGAAAAATCGTTTGTCAATCGCTCTGCCATGTTTTTACCAGCAAATTAATTGTGGTTAGAATTTTCCTCCCAATTTTTTTTCTGAGGCATTTTTATATTAAACTATATGCGCTAGAAAGGGAATCTTGATTTAATTTGTTACACAAATTAAATCAAGATTCTGTAACAACAAGTACTTCTGAAACTGTAACAACAAGTACTTAAATGTACAGAAATTCACTAAAGACACTAAGTACCGGGTACCGGAAAATCAGTCATAATCCCTTATCATATACCCTGAATTAGGGCCCTGAATGAAGGGAGGCCTTGGCCCCCAATGGGAACCTTACTGCCTTACTCTTGTTACGCCTCTTTTATTAAGTTTAGGGACCCTGATTCAGTCTAGTATTTAAGAAGCCTTTTAGCTAGACCGAGCTTCATACCAAACTACACTGATCCACCCACAAAATGCCGACAAACTCCTTAATATCTCATAAGACAAAGAACCTAGCTCCATAAATTAAAAAGTATTTTTTTTAATCGGTAATATTCTGATGCGCTGTTAAATGTACTTCAATATTGCATACGGCGTCATTAAGCTGGCCTTTCCCGTTTAGGAGTAATTAGGTGCTATGTCACTGGAACTTTTTCATTGCTCGTCAGTGTAGTATGCCTCAGCTAATTCCTTTTTTTCACTGTACAAGAGTTTACTAGACTGTAGGTATCATATTCAGATAACTACAGCATCAGATGTAGCGCAGACCAGAGGCAAATAACAAAAATCAATAACGCAGTTCGGAGAGCCGCCAACTAGCACGAAATTAGCTTTGGGCAATACAGTACAAGCCCTTTGGGCAATACAGTACAAGCCCTTTTGGGATCAATAAAATGGAAACTGTATTCTGCAGTCTAGAATGAAAATTGCAGAGTTTTCCCTTAAGTGGATTAGCCATTTGCTTTAAAATAGCATTTATGCAATGCCTGATAAAGATGCTTAACATCTTAACACAAATAATAGAATTTCCACGAAAACGCTCTTTTATAAAAAAACATCAAAAGAAGTTCTACAGTAAAATAACCTGCAATTTTCAGTAGTGCGTCTCCATAAACAACGGAATGATGTCCTCCGGAAATTATATGGAGGATAGAAATAAGTCGGAAACAAAGCAAGTCCGAAAGTAGGCAACATTTTTCGCCCTTCACAAAGAAAGAAACGATTTTCGCAATGTACAGTCTGCGACATTGTCCAGTTACACCTATAAACCGTGCTTATTTCGTGTGCCCTAAGGACTACTCTAGTACAGCAATGCAAAAAGATCTGACCGCGAGATTACCTATTCTGACGGGGCTCTAGAGGCAGACAAATTCTCAAAATAATATACTAGAATACTTATTTCCATACAGACAATAGATGCTCGGACATCCGTTTGAGGACGATGTCAGCCTAATAATTATATTGTAAAAGGCATAGAACAATGAATCGTCATGTAAAGAATTGTGCTTGAAAGCATCCACTTTTGGACTTTATGCATGTTTGGTGTTAGACTTAAAGGTAACGTATAATTCAAGGCAATGCTCTTTATAGAAAGTGCTAAACCATCAAATTGCTATAGTTTCAGGGGATGTATTTTGTCAAGCAGGCGTCCGTTCAGATGTTTTGGCTAAAAAATAATGTTAATATTGAATGTAAATGTAATGTATTGAAGATACATTGTCTCAAGTTATTCATTTACCCACTGACCCAAAACTCACCATTATTCCCTACACAAAAGGCGAAACAAGCATATTGTTAGTTTAGCTACAGCTATACTTAACTGTTTATAGAAGAATTCACTGCTATTAAATTTTTCCTCACCTATTTGGGTTTGCTGGAAGAAATCCCTTGCCAGAGATAAGCTTTCATTTGTAAATGTCTTTTCTGCAAGCTTTTTATTGCGAATTTTCTTGTGCAATAAATATATAAACTAAGAAATGCGATGCGAATTTTTTACCAATGGCCAGAGTGCATTCCATATAACTTTTCCCTTTGCCGTTAAGTTGGTACCAAAAAAACCAGTGGCTACACAAAAAAATGTGTTCTATTTAAAATAAATCGCAATATTGACAGCCAGCATCAATAGTAACTAGTCACCAAAAAGGACGATTATGGTATGGAGTTGGGACGACTCGACGTCAAACGGGACGGAAAATTGTCTCTTTTAGGACGATCTAGCAATTTCATACTCGCTATCTTATTTTTTGAAAGTGGGGAATTGTGATCCGATTTCGGCAACCGAATATCGATTTTCCCTGTTTTTTTGATAGTTCTGCACTAAAGCCAACTTAACGGCAAAGGAAAAAGTCATATGGAATGCACTTTAAGTGAGTGGCACGGCACACTATATAGTCGGTACTTCAGATGCTGTTGACCCACTGCCGAGATGCCGCCGCAGGCAACATGCACCTGCCTGAGTTTGACTGTTCCTAGAAAAGTATAGGTACGTTTGCCTTAAGACGTAGGTATCACTTACGGCTAGGATAAACATGATAACAGGTTCCTTAAATAGAGTGTTAACAAAAATACTACTTAGTAGAATGTCTTGAATAAAACTTAACGACTCCTAAGCGAGGAGAGGTCCCTGGTTAGAACCACCATCCCAGCTGGGGAGGAAAAGGAAATGATCCCTAGGTCTTGGATGTTTATATTATGTGTGTCACATATTATGTGTGGGGGGGGGGGGGGGAGCAGGCCTGTAAACATATGAATGTTTATGTTTAATATATGGCTGTAACTTACCAGCCGGTTTCGTTTGATGTAGTTTAGTAAGCCATTCTCAGCTTTTAGCAAAACCCAAAACATAAATAATTTATTGCGAGTAGGCAAAAATATTTAAATTTTTCGCACCACCGGCTCGAAAAGGACACTTTATATGTCACGCAAACTTTACCTAAATCAGATCATTATTATTCTAGGATTTAGCGGTCATATAAAGTTGTACTGAATGTCGCAACCTAGATCACTCCAGGGTTTAAAGTGGTTTTCTCTTCTCATAGTTCTTATTGCCTTAAAATTTAATTTTGTGAAATACGCACGGCGCTCACAGCCCCGCTCCTTGGGGCGGCGGAGCTGCAACTGGACTAATGTATCAAACATAATTTTTCACATTCACTTACTATAAAATGCTGTATTTAGTAGCCTTGCTTTTTATAATTTCTTGAATCCCTCACTTTCGAGGCAATGGCGGAGCTTTGCTCGGGAATTAACTCATAACACCCTCGCTTCGCTCGGAAGTTACATCGGAGTCCTTCGTTACGTTCAGGATTCAATTTATTTATTTTTTATTTATTAATACAGATTAATGCACAACATTACAGACTATGTCCAATTCGTTGTACACATACAAATACACAAATAACATATATACCCTTCCATTGAAACCAGATTGAAAAATAACAAATAACAAATCCATATCGCACCCGTGATATAAAACAGTGATTTATCCCCTTGATGCTTAATAGTAGATTGTTAACCGAGGGCTGAAAGGCACCCATTCCTGACGAGATGTTTTGGCGCTCGAACGAAGTGAGAGCGCCAATAGTTCGAGGCAGAAATGGGTGCTATCACCCGAGTAAAACACTCTACTTTTCATTACGAATACGAGGAAAGTAAACAGTTAAAATCAAAATTATTTTATTAAAAAACAAAGTCACTTGAAATCAAAATTATTTTATTAAAAAACAAACATAATTCAAGTTTAAAAATACTACTCATAAAAAAAGTAATTTCGGTGCCCCCGTTGATGTCTTTTACTTTGAGCATAACATTAAAAAAATACTTCCGTTTTATGGACCATTGCGTTGTTCAATATAAACTACGATTCATATATATTTTTTTTAATACTTTTCTGCTTTAGAGCAGGCATGTACCACTTTCAGCACGGTGCCTGGATGAACAATGACCCCCTTTCAGAGTATGAGTAATGAAAATCTACTAATACAAGTCAAACACTTAAGTGTCATATACATAGGGGGAAAAAAACAAATATGTTCAACTAACTAAACGAATGAGTAACTTGATTATGGTTTGAGTTTTAAAAAGAAAATTCCCTTTCAAGTGGTGATGATTCATGGCTAAATCTCGCACAGGAAAAGAAAACTGTTACAATAACAATAGTAGATTGTTAACCGAGGGCTGAAAGGCACCCATTCCCGACGAGATGTTTTGGCGCTCGAACGAAGTGAGAGCGCCAATAGTTCGAGGCAGAAATGGGTGCTATCACCCGAGTAAAACACTCTACTTTTCATTACGAATACGAGGAAAGTAAACAGTTAAAATCAAAATTATTTTATTAAAAAACAAAGTCACTTGAAATCAAAAATTTTATTAAAAAACAAACATAATTCAAGTTTAAAAATACTACTCATAAAAAAAGTAATTTCGGTGCCCCCGTTGATGTCTTTTACTTTGAGCATAACATTAAAAAAATACTTCCGTTTTATGGCTGTATAGGTTACTACCATTGCGTTGTTCAATATAAACTACGATTCATATATATATTTTTTAATACTTTTCTGCTTTAGAGCAGGCATGTACCACTTTCAGCACGGTGCCTGGATGAACAATGACCCTCTTTCAGAGTATGAGTAATGAAAAATAACATAGTGACTTTATAATAAGATGGCTCCACTTCTAACGAGTCGTCTGAAGCGACCTTGAAACGCAAGGGCAAGGTAATAAGGGCACATTTAATAGTTCAATGAAGGGCACTCAAAATTCCTTGCCTATGTAAAATGTATATAATTCGATTTTCGGCGACTACTTACCAACTCCGCATTGTTATTTTCGCCTAGTGTTTGCTCCCAAACAAAATTACAACCAGTTCTAATGAAAGAGAGCGTAGGAGTCAATTGAAAGTTGTATCTGAGATGTTGTGAGACAAGACAACTTTAGTTCGTCTTGTCTTTAGTTGTGTAATAAATTAGTGCCCTATTATCTTGCTAAGATGCTGAGACTAGCTACTGCCAATGACCTTATTCGACTTGGTTAGAAAGGGCTTAAAAGAGGGCCAACTAAACGGGTCATTCCAAATCCGAAGGGAGATATTAGAAACGGCAACCAAAATATTTTATTTTAAAATTTTATATGTCCTATTTTTCCAGAAAACAAAATGTTTCTTAAAGGGTAGGGGGAAAATTGGGATATCCTCGGGTAAACCTACATGCATATAACACGCATCTATGGTAAGAAACTAGGAACCTTTTTTTCTTACTATTTGATAGTAGTTTATTACCCTTCAGACATAAGTATATACTTGGTTATTCATTCATGCTTGATCAAAGAGAAAGCAAAATCATTAATTTCTAAAAACTAAATAATGTACGAGTCATTCCAAAACCGAAGGGGGATATTAGAAGCGGCAATCGAAAAAGTTTTACTTTAAAATCGAATTTCTCCTATTTTTCCCGAAATCAAAATGCTTCTTCTAGGATAGAGCGAAAGTCAGGTTATCTCAAAACTCAATAACTCAAATCATTTACTGCAAGTAGGCAAAATAATGCACTTTTACAAGTCAAACACTTACTTAAGTCTCATATACATGAAAAAAAAAACAAATATGATCAACTAAACTAATGAGTACATAAATGAAAAAGGAAATTTCTCCTTCAAGTGGTGATTGATGGCTGAACCTCGCACAGGAGAAATAGACTCCATGAACTCTACCAGTGCTTCGGAAATACGCCCGTCGGAGAAGATAGCACCAAGAAACTCTACGGGGATGTCATTTTTTTTTAGTACGCAATGTACGATATAAAATTAATCTAATCTAATGACAATATTATAACATCGTATCCATAAGTGCCAAGTGGTGTCTCAAAATGACAATCTAACAAAATAAATAAATAAGAACAAGGACAAGCTGTAATGAACATAACTTATGAGAAACCAATCCAGCAAGCCCTCATTCATTTATTATTTTTTCGGCGTAGTAAGGGAGTATGTACTTGGTTATTCATTAAGCTTGAACAAAGAGAAAGCAAAACTAATTACTAAAGACTTAATAACGTACGAACTCAAACAAAAGTTTCGATAAGGTTTGAAATGAAATCGAAACAACTGCACTGTTAGGACTTTACACACTTTTGTCACACAGAAAATACATAAGACGCGGTCGCGTCGCAGACAGGACGCAGACGCGGTGACGTGACTTTGTAAAACATATAGAAATGAATGAAAGAAAATCTTTTATTTAAGCCCTCAGTTACCACCAGCGTTAGCTAACGCCACTTTTCCGTTACAGATTTTAAATTTTAGTACCATGGCATAGGGTTCAAAATCGCGATCAGTCCCAACTACCCGTTTTTGAGTAGTGAAATGCTTTAAAAAGAAGAAAATTAAGTTTAAATTGAAACACACCCATCGCATCACATTCTTAACTTGTTATTTCATTTAAAACGTCATTGATGACTGGACGTACAAAGTCTTGTACTTCATTAAAGAGACCTTCTAGTGATTTGACACGACTTAAGCCACGTTCGCTTGACCATCAGCGAAGAGCTTTGAGCCTAAATAGACAACTGGGTGGTCTACAGTACTACCCTGCATTTTGTGAACTGTATCATCTGTGATACAGTTCACAAATTCGTCTTGATAAGTTCTCTGGAACTTATCAAGACGAATCAGCCAGCCCAAACTCTATAAGATTGCGTCGTTTTATTAGAGACTTCCCATGGCCCCCTGCCGGGTCCATCATCAAATCCTGCATATCATATAGGACTTAACAAGACGAATCAAACGACTCAAAATTCGATGGGGTTGCATCGTTTGATTACACAGTTCCCATAGCCACCTTCCGGCTCCATCATCAGACCCTGGATATCAACTAGGACCTAAGTACTTGTCAATACAAATCAAACGATCCCATACTTGTTCTTGTTACAGAGTTTCCATGGCCAACTCCCGTTTCCATCATCAGATCAGCTCCGTGTCATAAAAATATTGTATTATCATCCGATTACATATTCTCCAGCTTTTAAATTTCAGCCCAATCGGAAATCGCGAAGTGGCTAAAGTTTGGCCCGAAAGATTTGTCCCGGACATACATAAATTCATACAACATACATAAATACACTGCAGGTTAAGTAAAAGCTTTCAAAAGAGGAAGTACGGATTTTGGAGGGATTTTGGCAAGACAATACCCCCCGCTCCCCACTCCCCGTCCGCAACCCCAAGTCGCGCCCTTGCCTCGTCTGCGTCGTGTCTGAGCCGTCTGTCTGTTCTTTAGGCGCAACGCAGACAGAAGACGTAGTAAGGCATAAGGTACGTTTGAACTTCGCCGCGTTCGCAAACATAACGCGGCGAAGATCAAACGTACCTAACGCCTTATGCGTGGGAACTAGAAACAGCGACGTCACACACATATAAACTGGATGTTTATATGTGTGTGACGTCGGGTATTTTTTTCCTTAATCACCAGCCGGGGATCGAACATGGTAGGCAGTATATTATATTTATGCCATTTCCGTCAAATGAAAGAAATAAAATAAAATTCAACTGTACATTTGTACGGAAAACGGAACCATTATAGGATCACTCGTGGGCTGTCCTAGGTGTGTAAAAGTAATATTAAACGATCCAATTCTGATCAGTACGTATCATAATAAATACTATTAACATTTTATCATGGGTATTTCATTTTATTTCTGTAAATAAGTTACTCGTTTTGTTTCCACTTCCGGTTTCAATGAACGAAGAGTCTCATTAACCAGAGTGAGTACCTCGCCTTTGTACATGTTTTTTTCTATTATAAGTTATATGGAAGTCTGTTTTGTGTGATCACTTTGAGATTTGGTACATTATATATTTTATCTACACACGTATCATAAACCCTCTTTACTGCGTTCAAAAACCGCACGTTACGATCAGCATTATGTTAAACTACTTGGTAAAAACTCGTTTCGTATCTGGAAAACTACATTCGTCATTATGTGTAGTTTTTCTACATATAATGACATTCAAATTTCGAACGCCGACGCCCGCCTCGTGCCGCCCCGAGTTTGTCTGTGAAGTTGGTACTGACATTCACGAACGCCGACGCCCGAAGTTGGTCCTACAGAACAAGCTAAACAACTGCAGAGCCACAATGCCGGTCAAACATGCGGTTCCTGAACACATCAAAGAGAGCTTATGATATGTGTGTAGATAAACTAGTGTATGTAACTGTACATAATTAGGCATTATGTAGCAGTCACATAAACTACTATTTGTGACCCAAACACGAACGAACGATTATAAGCAAATACATTTTGAATTTGAGGGGCAATTTTGGAGGGTAAATAGAAGAAAAAAAACTGTCTCGTATGTACATGTCTAATGAAAGGGCTTGTTGCGAGGATCTCAAATATAGATTTTTCATAAACCTGAAATGCTTAGTTAAAAATATACCTAAGAAAATAGGCAAAAAACATTACCTAACCCATCGAATCGGGTATCGTTGTTTATAGCTCGTTGAGTAGATACATTCTGTATTTTATGTTTTTTTTTTATTAATATTAGAAAACAAAGGAATGAGAAGCCACCAAAGTCAGCTTTTTTGGTTGAATTGACCTTAAAATTTGATGATAATGTTAATTATTACGTATATTTTACTAACTTATACAGTGTTTTGTCTTGCATTGACATTTGACATTTACTCGACGTATGTAAACACTGTATAAGTTAAACAGAGAATAACTTTTTTATTAGTTGGGTCGTACGAATATATTGGTATATCAGTTTTTTTTATTCCCTCATTTTTACGCTTATATTCTACATTTGTTACGGAACCCTTAATGTGCGAAGTCCATCATGCACTTGGCCGGTTTTTATAAAATACCTACGCAGTTGAATGCTCTGTGGTGGAAATTAATGTTACCTGTTTATTGATTGTGATGTCCAAATATCATAGATATCACATCAAATGAAATCAAAGGCAACAGAGTTTATAAAGCACGACCTACATTCGACGACCTCTGTGACGCAGCGGTTGTGGCTCTGCCTACCATGCGAGAGGTCCCGGGTTCGATCCCCGGCTGGGGGTAGAGAAAAACAAAACCCCAGGTCTTGGATGTTGAATATACATGTGTGTGATGTCGCTATTTCTGGTGGTGTCCTAGTGTGGGGCCAGAGGCAATGTATGTGCCTGTGTGTAAATTTTTATGTTTTTATTGTGCGCCATTGGCCCATGAATTATGAAGGGGGTTAATCTGGCTCAACACAGACCTTGCTGTTAATAATTTTGTAATTATTTATTCCTGCTTATCAATTATGATACCTTAATAATAATACCTTGGGCACTATTAACACACATTGATCTAGCCCCAAACTAGGATTCCCTGTATCTTGGGTACTAGACAACGATACACATACTTATGTAGATAAATATTATACTTAGATAGATAAACAACCATGACTAGGTACAAACATCCGTTCTCATCAGACAAATATTTACCCCCACCGGGACTCGAACCCGGGACCCTTGGATTCGTAGGCAGGGTCACTGCCGACTCGGCGATTCGGGTCGGCCAAATAAACTAATAACTGATATTATTATATCTAAAAATCAATCTGTGGGAGTTTCTACGCCCTTCTTCTCTCACAGTAGTCGAATGTAGAGAAGTGGCAAAAAATGACGATTGCTAAGTATATGTAAATATCTACAGTAAAAAAACATTTGGAATTTGAATTTGGCCCATCGAGTAACATTTGCGCTTTTTAAAATCAACTGATCCAGATCATGTAACTCATTCACGAATACCTCCATTCGTATACCCATGCTACTACCTAGGTCTACTTCGCATCCCAGCAACCTTCACTCAAAGAGGCGAGATGAGAAAATCTCTAACTTGTGATCCGGGCGCTTTTCGTAAAGTCATCCTTTGTCAGCAAATTTAGTGCTTGTGCTGGTAATCGACAAGCCCTCTAGGTGTGACGTAGGTGGGCTTGAGGCTGTGGGTCAACAGGTTCAACCACCGGTCAAGGAGTTCTCGTTAAAAGTGGTGTTTATTTTTGTCACAATGTTCCACTTCCGTTTAATTTTATGAACTTGTTACGGGGATCGTTCTCCTCGCTTTTTTAAGGGGCTTTTAAAAATCAACTGATCTACATATGAGTACATTGTAGCATGAGTTGATTTAGTTGTATATAAAAAGTGGCCAAGTGCGAGTCGGACTCGCCCATGACGGGTTCCGTTGTAGCAAGTAATGTAAATAAGTATGTGACTGAATGTTTGTGTTGTAACTTTGTTTTTCAAAGTGTTTGAATGAATGACAATGTTTTATATCTTAAAAACTGTTGATTTTAATTTGTTCAAATCAATTTTCGTTGAAAGTTTGTATTGAGATACACCGCAAATATTTTTTGTAGATTTTTCACTCTCTTACTTTAAAAGCTTAGATTATACAAATAGTCTAAGTTTAAAAGCTAGAGGCGCACACACACACACATTTTTTCCACTTTGGAAAGCTGTCTCTTTAACGGAGGATTCTTCTTCTTTCAGGAATCTCAGTCAAGTCATTTTTAAAGACCTATCTACAAACACCCCACACGTATAGGTTTAATGGAAAAAAAA
Organism: Argyresthia goedartella; assembly: GCA_949825045.1. Lineage (NCBI taxonomy): Eukaryota > Metazoa > Arthropoda > Insecta > Lepidoptera > Argyresthiidae > Argyresthia > Argyresthia goedartella. The sequence goes on along the minus strand of OX463821.1, from coordinate 11,150,211 downwards.
ATGTTTTCAGTTTCATGTATGGAGCCCCCTTTTTACTTTTCATTTACAATTTTTGTATAAAAGTCGTAAAGCGGTTCACAGAATACATCTACAACCAAGTTTCAACTGTGTATGTAGTTCTAATAGTTTCTGCATAAAGTTGCTGTGACATACGGACGGACGGATGAACGGACAGACAGACTGGACGAAACTATAAGGGTTCCTTATATTATTAATAAATATTACTAGAACGACCTTCATATCAAATGTTTATCCTCCAATGGCTCACAATATATCGATTGTCGTGCGTTGTATTATAAATATAATCTATGTTGCCTTTTATTTGATAACTATCTCTTTGACATCACAATCAATAAACAAGAAACAGTCATTTCCCCCCATTCAACTTCGCAGGTATTTTATAAAAACCGGCCAAGTGCGTGTCGTACTTCGCACATTTAGGGTTCCGTAACAAATGTTTAGAATAAACTTAAAAATGAGGTAATTAGAGAAAAAAAACTGATTTATATATATATATATATATATATATATATATATATATTCGTATTGGTTATTAAAAATACGTAATAATAAACATTATCTCTTAATTTTAAGGTCATAGATATACAAAGAAAAGGTGACTTTGGTGGCTTCTCATTCCTTTGTATTTCGATGTTTTAAAACAAACAACAGGGTATGAATTATACCCCACTCGATGGGTTTCACCCGTACGGGACGCAGTACGGGAGCCCCCCTTATAAAAACATTTAAAAATATTTTTTGGGAATTTGTATGGCTTTGGGTCAACAACATGTTTAAACTGTGAAAATTTGAAGACGGTAGCTTTAACCGTGGCTGTGTAAAACTTGTGTGACAGACGACGGACGGACGGACACGTGAGTGACAGCAATAGGACTCCCGTTTGGAACCTTCGGGTACGGAACCCTGAAAAGTACGTAGTTAGATTTTTCGCCTTGTTTATATTGGCAGCAAATATAATGATCACCAAAATATTATATCAGGGCAAAATACTGCGGTAGCTTAGATGAAGGGTAAAGGGGGTGAGCGAAGCGAAGCCCCTTTATCCTCGTGTTACCTTGAACATGTAAGAACAACAAAAAAAAACTTAAAACATAAACTTAAGTACACAAAACATAAAAAGAAGTTTGGTGATCATTATCCAAACACAATTTGGTTATCATTTACAAATTCTGGCAGTCCTTTCAAATTTATTGGTAGTAAATTTTCGAATTTTTTGGTAATCGTTTAAACACAGGCCGTTTATATTCGCTCGCATTCAGTAAATGACGAACGGATGAGAAGTGGGAGTAAAATAAATAAAATGCCAATTTTAATATGTCATTTGCAAGCAGGCACCCCTATCAAGCGGGAGTTCCATGATTACCGGGCTTTAAGACACCGTCAAAAACTACTTACAGGTTAACTCAACACACTCGCTTCTTATTATACTTTGAACGGAGTATTTCAGAGAAGCCATAATATTTTAGATTACATATTACTACGATGGTATTAAGGTGTAATTAGATGGCAAGGATTGGGTTTACCGTGTAACAAATGTTCAAGTTCAAAATAGATCTACATTCATGAATAAATACGGCATCACATCATGTAGTCTAGACAGATAAATTAACGGATAAATTACACTGTTACGGGTTGAAAAAGAATAGGAATAGAGAAAAAACACATCTTTTTATGTTCGTGGTTGCTGTTTCTGTTAAAGGGTTTATTTAACTAAACCCTAAAAGGAATCTCTCGTCAATGTTCTCAACACTTAGCTAATGGTTAATGGTATCCACATCAGTATCACTACTTTTACGTAAGCTTTACTAGCTCCAAAACAGAAATAAGGACAAAACACATGCTCAGTCAACCGGAAAGAAGAACAAAGAGATGGCATAGTAGGCTACATAGGTACGCAATCGCAAGAAAATTCTTCAATTTCACGCATCAAAAGCTTGTTTATACACAAACTGTTTGTGATGGACCAGAATGGTTTAGAAGCCATTTTTCGAAGTGGTCTCCGAAAGCGACGCCACGATTCTTCCTCACTTGAAAGACGATTAAAAATTTCACAGCAGCCCTAAATTATTCACAATCTCAATTGGCAATCGTTATCATTATATTAAGTAAAGTTTTATTACCATATCTCTCTCACTCATCGTCGATTGGAGCTTCCGCATTATTATTGCCAAATTTGCATATTATTTAAAAGCGTCGAATGAATATACATATTCTCTTCGTCTCTATGTAAATGCATTGACCCGATGTAATGTTGTTAGTCGCGCGGGAAAATTGGTTATATTACCCGGCAGCCGAATTAGAGTGCATTATATGTCTAGTCTAGCACCCCAATGCAGTACCATGTTAGCCTTCATTGCCTGGATTCACAAGTGTCTCAACAGTGAAAGACGACGGCCATCATACTTCCAAGCTGCTTGGCAGCCTTGGCAGACATTTTGAGCAGCGTTTGGATCTAATGACGCACGAAACCAGAACAAGAATGTCCAGCCCACAAATCGGATTTTTTTAACGGGAACTGCGTGCATTTGTCCGACTGTACTCGTTCCCTAGAGGACCTCCTCACGAGCGTCAATGAGTTGTGAAGTAGGGCAGCCTATTTCAGTCGCGTATTTAGGGCAATGGGTTTCCAGATTAACGAGACCGGGAGTACTCTTGTGCCGTCTTCAATCTGCATACAGTGGAATACTCAGCGAAATATTCATAGGATCAATCGAGGAAAGACGCACACTATCAGAAGTCTCCAATATCCACAATAACAGCAAATTTGTTCAAAAAATCTATTTTGTTGCTGTATTCAGCTAAAATTTCTATTGTTTATATTTATTAGATCTATGCAATTTTAACTATTGCTCATTTCTTAAAGTTTTCTAATTCATTCGCCCAAGACGTCGCAATAGTCCGCATTCACTTCCTTATGAGGCAAGGGAGCGATGACCCGCTGCTACCTTATTTGGGACACAAAAGAGGACGGCACTCTTATCAACCCAATCTCTAGTGACTGAAACCGGCATATTTTGAGCATTGTCTAAAAATATCCTTCACTAATAGAAGCCACATAAGAACATGATGCTACTAGTCATGACTTTTTTTTTTTTTTGGCAGTGTTAGCGCAAGTAAAAAATTCGGTTTTTCGGTTCCCTGTTGTTGTTTATAAATAACTCAAAGTATCCTATTGCACTGGGTTAGGTTTTTAAAATGACTTAGTTTATTTATAGCATAAGCTAAGCTGCTGCCTATTCTGCATATTCTAAAGACAAAAATAAACAACTAGGTAACTGAATTATAAAGTTAGGTTAGCGAAATGGCGACATGTAGTTAGCAAGCGTAGTGGATTCAGTCTGAACGCCAGACCACATCTTTTTGAAGACTAGGATTCAAACCAATAAGCATATTCAATATCCAGATTTAAGGATGTTGATAACTCAGGTTAATTTGAACAACAGGTAAAATGTGGTTAAACATACAGTGCATAATGTTGACGATATCAAAATAAGAGAGCTGAAACAGGAAGCAATTACCAACACAGGGCGTAACCACGAGAGCATTCCCTGGACTGGTTTATCTGTGACATCACAAAGCCAAGAGATGCAAAACCAACCCCCACGCCATAATAATGTATGAGTATTAACTCCTGCCTTATAACATCTTGCGTAGGAGGAGAAACTTTAACAACTTATCATCATCACCCAAGCAGACTAACCAAAACCTAGTCTCAGGGGTTTATTTATATGTATTTCGAGAAACAATAGGCTGTATTCGTGTCACATGTTTTTGTTAAGTGTGCACAATATTGCTATTATATTATCTTCTGGCAATGGAGTCTGGGATTATCAAATAAGGATAATACGTCACCAAAATCTAAGAGTGCAAATGGAGTGTAGGTAATAAATATCAAAAACAACTGAGCAATGGCTCCACAAATCTTGGCAGCAGCCATAAAGACTGGAGCAGTCAAGAGTAATTAAAAGAAAGTAAGGATATTAGAAAACCACTTGCACCAACGCCAAAGCTGCATTTTGCTAAAAGCCTTTACCTACCTAACATTCTTGTAGGTAATATGTTATTTTTTCCTGAACAAGTTTTTCTTTTAATATTTATCTTATGAAACTGAATCTCAACATTTAAACAACAAGAACATGATTTGACCACGAAATTTAAAATCTCTACTAATTACAAATCTATCTCACGCCTATCGCGCGCAGTTCACACACATATCACGCCTCTCACTCCTCCAGAGAGCCTGCTGTAGGCGTGTGATATGCTTGTGAGAGGCTTGTCAAATAGTAGCATTACCCCCCTGGAGCCTTGGCACTGAGAAACCATGTCCCTCAAGCTGTAATCCTCACAATTCAACTCTCCATGAAAATGAAATCTTACACTGCTAAAAATAAACATCAAATACTCATAAATCAGATGATGTCAAGCCGTAATCCTCACCAAACTTTAACTTCTAAACTAGAAGTAGACTAATTTTTACATTAGTGCCTATTTCGAGACTATTTTTAGCAATGTCAAATTTAATTTTTATGAAGATTTCAAGTTCAAAGTGAGGATTACAGCTTGAGGGACATGACAAATCCACGACAGAAGTACTAAAGACTTTCATATACATCCCAGAATATTTGATAGCAAGATATCTCATTGATGGACATAACTACTGCAATCAGAGCATCTGCATCGGTTTAATTTTAACATTCGCGATACCTGCCGACCATTCCTAAATAGCCACATAGCACTCCAAAGCACTGGTAACGATTTTCGTTTACGATCCTGGCTCCTGATTGGGCCTCACTCACTGCAGATGCATTATAGATGAACACTAGAATAGAACCTCCGGACGTTGCTCCAGCTTATTTTAGGAGACTTCGAGCCGGTGTGCATCTGGAGTGAATTACCATGTCTCGCGTCATTTCTGACCCAGATTTTCTACCTTCGGTCCAGTTCGGCTTTTTATCGACGCATCCGATGGCTACGTGAAAAGTGTCATAATGCATTTGCCATGAGTCTTTCCGACTGATCTATATCCGTCGTAAGCAGTGCATCCGTAAACAGAATTTAATTCTGGAGTCAACTGGGACATTGGCGAGCAATCGTTGCGCCATAGTGGTCCTACTCGTGCTATAGGACTTCACCATGATTTGCCGCTGCACGGTTGCGCAGATTATGCAGAGTATGGAAATAAGGAAGTGAGTTAACATAACGCGAGCTTAGACAGCGAAATCCCATTCACATCCATGTTTATGCTAATGTGGACAGAGTGATAAAATGTATGCTTCCGTTTTCTTGAGATTATCGACTTTTATTGAAATTATTCTTTGAGTACCTACTAGACGCACTAGATTCTTTAAATTAGTAGATAACATAAGAAGCCTGCCACGCGAAATGATTCCGTTACTGGAAGTAACGCGAATTTTAGGCAAATTAACACGCTTGAGAGGCCAGACGCGTTGAATTCGTCTTTAATTAGTACCGGAATAATGATACCGTACAGTTCGCCCGCTGATACGGCGAACTGATTCCGCTTCTCCGAATTAGTCCGAATGGTACAGGTCGCGACAAGTTTGTCTGTGTCTGACTACCGCGTGGAGGGAGTACCCTCTCTTTCTCGCATAGGGCGAGGGAGAAAGAGATTACCCCCTCCAAGCGGAACTCAGACTCAGAGAAACTTGGCTCGACCTGTAACACTCTTAAATTGTTCACACTCCCAATGTAAAGAGATCCGAGTAACTCTGACGCGTTCCTTTTAGCTCACGCGTGTGGATGCGACGCGGGAGTTGCGGGAGACCAATTTAATTTTGGTATAAAATTTCTGTGTTACTGCCGTCGATGTCTTCCCGTCACGCTCATTTCGCTGCAATCTTTCGACACTCGCATAATATCATTGGATGATTAGACATTCTTTGCTCACTATATCAATTTCCAACACTAATTGCTGCGTCGCTATGCAATTTTAACAAGCCCAAGAATTTAAAATGCCGTTTCTCAATGTTATGTGGAATCACATATTCATAATATCTTTAATGCAGACAAGTAATTCAATAAAAACAAGATATACATAAACATAGTGTACAGGAGATCTCTTCCAGCAAACCAAGTTAGGATGAGAGAGGTTGATTGCTGAGCAGGGTATTCATCGTAGAGCGAAGTCAAATAGAGGGATATCGGGCGAAAAATCCTTAGCGCAATATGGATTGGGTTTGCCCTAGATTTGTCGGTTCATTGACCGATTTCGTGCTGACTGGAATCGGCTGGCTGCCAGAAAATCACACGTGCTGTGAAACTTTTGAAGACGCCGTGGGCCGTAGTTGCCTAAAGTGGGAATGGTTGAATATTTTCGGGAGGATTTTTTTTTGTCTATTTCGGAAGGTGTTCGGTTTTTACTTGATAGTTTATTTTTTAAGAACTTATTTGAAATGTATCAGCAAAATAGTTTTTAAAGGATTAAGCTGGTCGGTACCTACCTATGCATTTTACAAAACACATTTACATGGTCGAGTGACATGCTTGCCACCTTCCTCGCTAACTCTTTTATACCCTTGTGAAAATGAGCAGAATTTGTGAATTAATTAGCTAGGTACCTAGGTACCTACCTAGTACCGTTACTACTCGTCATGGTATAGTAGGCAGAAAAAGTAACAAGCATAAAAACGAATACCTTCAATGGTAATCGTTGCGCGACCCTGCCGTGAGCGCTGCGCGGGGGGCGGTAGTAGTACCATATATAGCAAATAGTAAGGGCCCATCTAAACCGCGATGCGTAGGCGCCTATAAGATTGTCAACTATACTCCATTTCAAATAACATTGGAAAAAAGAAGTGGCAGTGTTTTTTTTTGCAATGTTTCAAAATATTAACTCGTCACGTGCAATTCCCTGCCAAGGAGCAGAGTGCCTTGAATTCAGGCTCTTTTCTGAGATATAAAAATGGAAGGGGCCGGTGTGAGATATCGTCATATTACTCAACTATTCTTGATGTTCATGATATAAATTATATCCGTGATACTACAAAAAATGTTACACATAGTTTAACCTCAAAACAAACGTCAAATCCTACATTTTTGTTATTAAACAAGTGTTGAACAGTAGTTTATTTTTTTGTGGTAAGGCCCTATATGTTTGGAAAAGGCAATAAATTTTGTACAAAAAAGTGTTAATTTTTTTAAATGTTTTCAGTGCTTCTTTTCATGTTCTTTTCTTTGTTTTGAATATTTTTCTACCAGCGGTGCGGTCGGAAAATGTTGGCCACTTATTACACGATTTACTCCAAACATTTCACAACACTAACACTTTAGAATTAAACTTTCCACCTTCGCGATGTTATTTTCACTCATTACTTTACATCAAACCATTATGACTAATCCACAAATAAATTTTCTTCACAAAAAACAATCTACGCCATGCAAAAAAAAACCTGGCCGTTTTGCCGCCGCTTTTCCATAGGTCAAGTTTTATTCAAACTCTTCCGTTTTATCAATACGAAATAAATAGGTACTATGTTGTTCACCACAAATCAACGATCACATAATCCATAGACCACAAACATTTGTTTTGAAACTCACCTGAAGATGTCAACAGTCAGTGATTGATAAATTCCTTCACGTCTCTTCACTTATCTTTGTTTTGCTGTGAGCTACTCGTGTGTTTTGCTGTGAGCTACTCGTGTGTTTTGCTGTGAGCTACTCGTGTGTTTTGCTGTGAGCTACTCGTGTGTTTTGCTGTGAGCTACTCGTGTGTTTTGCTGTGAGCTACTCGTGTGTTTTGCTGTGAGCTACTCGTGTGTTTTGCTGTGAGCTACTCGTGTGTTTTGCTGTGAGCTACTCGTGTGTTTTGCTGTGAGCTACTCGTGTGTTTTGCTGTGAGCTACTCGTGTGTTTTGCTGTGAGCTACTCGTGTGTTTTGCTGTGAGCTACTCGTGTGTTTTTCGTTTTAGTTGTTAAAATACGTGTTGTTGAATTGTTTGTTATTTTTTATTGTTTTGTTATCTTAATTCATAATTCATAATTCTTTATTGCACACACATATTCAATTTAAAAGGTTACATTAGGAGAAATCATATGTACAAAGGCGAGCTTATCTCTAAAAAGAGATTTCTTCCAGCAAACCAAGGCATGAAAGGGAAATGTATCTTGAAAGGGTAGGCAGTGTACAATATCTAATATCTAATTTATACTAAAATACACATAATATAAAATATGGAAAATAAAATACTTATATACCAGACTACTAAATACAATACATACATATCCCTGCAAATATAGTTTATATATTATAATGATATACATACTATAACTCTCACGAAAGAGAGAGGAAGTGCTCTTTTACCCGGTTTTTGAAAGAGACAATAGTGGGACTGTCTCTTATAGTGCAAGGTAGTGCGTTCCACAGTCGAACCGCCTGCAGCCTGAATGAGTGCCTTGGAGTGGCTAAGAGTGAGACCGTGTGAGATCTCCGGTGCCGATCTCCTGAAAAGAGATACTCAAAGCGGTCTCGAAGGTAGCTGGGGTAGCGCGGGTTTTTCAATATATTGAAAAGATAAAAGAGAATATGAGTGTCTCGGCGACGACGAATTGGAAGCCACCCCAACTCTTTGCGATATTGAGAAACATGGTCGAATTTGCGCAACCCGAAGATAAACCGAATCGTGTCTGTTAATTTTATTGTTATTGAAGGAAGTTCTTGTAAAATGAGTGACCGGGGCGCAGGCCCTAGCCATTCGGGCAAAAGCCCTAACCCCTCGGGCGCAGGCCCTAGTCGGCGACGGGCGACACGGGCGAAAAACCAAGCATATTGCAGTCTACGAAGCAGGAATAATCACGCGTCGAAAAATTATGCGAATCGAGTCTGTCAGTTACTCTTATTTCTAAGACATAGGTTAATTTTATCTTGACTCGAACACTTTTTCACCCTGGTAATTATTCCTGCTTGAGCCACAGACATCTGGAATTAAAACAGTTCATTGCACCCTATATATAATAATTAGACACCTACTTAATGTTTTAATATGCTCGCTCGATTATGTTATGACTTATGACGTTCATTAAGTCTCAATTTTTGTGCTATTATGAATAAAAATCTTTGAATTGAATTTAATTGTGTTAATATTTATTTTGTATCCGAATAGTGTCAATAAAGAATATTTGTATTGCATTAAAATGCGGGATGTAAAATTACATGTTATACCTACTGAGTAACATGCTTTAATTTAATTGAATTAAGTATACTCTTAGCACAAAGTAATTCAGTCTTTATAATAAATATTAAGAATGTCAGCTTGATTGATATGAAAAAGTAACCATTACACAAAAAGAAAACTATAAAGCCTTCATATAAAACCTACCTATCTATCTAAGTACTCACTTCACGGGTTAACCCGTGACGAGATTTTTGGACACCCGGTTCTCCAGAATAATGTTGTATTACTCGTGCTTTTCGGAAACCCGGGTGGGCTAAACGCAAGCGCTGTAATTGGCTAGTTTTGTTCCGCAGCACTGTATCGATGTGGTCTATGGATTATGTGCTTCGTTGATTTGTGGTGAACAATGTTTTATTTCGTACAGATAAAACGAAAGGTGTTGGAAAAAAGGTGAATTGTGGGGAAGCAGCGGCAACGGATAGTTTTTTTTGCAGGGCAACGATTGTTTTTGTGCAAAGGAAATTGATTTGTGGATTAGTTATTATGGTTTGGTGTGTATAATAAACGAGTGAAAATAACATAGCGAGGGTGAAAAGTTTCATTTCAAAGAGTTAGTTATACTCAATCAAATGCTTCAACCGTACAAAAAAACTCTACGCCAAACAATACGGTTTCACTAGGAGTAAATCGACTACGGTTGCAGGATTACCCTTTTATCTCATATTTATTCTGCACGGGAGGCCGCACAGGATGCTATCGGAGTTTTTTGCGATCTGTCGAAGGCATTTGATTGTGTTGATCATGATACGCTATGATACGCTACTAATTAAATTAAATAATTACGGAGTTAGAAATAAAGCGTTGAATCTACTAAGAATATCATACTTAAGCAATATAATTCAAAAGGCAGAAGTCAACGGCAGAAGTAAAATCTGATGGATCGGGTGTAAAAATTGGCGTTCCACAAGGTTCCATATTAGGCCCTCTCTTATTAGTGATATTAGTATATATTAACGATCTGCCTTTCATGGTGGAGAAATTGACTGAAATAGTATTGTTTGCTGATGATACTAACTGGTCTTCAAAATTGAAAGATAAAAAGGAGAGTTTGATGAAGTTAATGGTGTGTTCACAGTTAATCATTTATTGTTAAACGCTGGTAAAACCAAGTGTATCAAATGCTCACTTCCTAATGTCAGGCAAGTTGAGACCAGTTTAGTGTTAGACAGCAACACATTGGAATTAGAAAATGATATGAAGTTTTTTGGAATAACCATTGATAGCAAATTGCAGTGGGACTCCACATAGATAAAATAGCTGGTAAATTAATTCGTGGCCGTGGCTATAACGATATGGGTAATAAAGATCTACAAGATTATAAACAGGACCAATATAGCCCAAATAGAGACAATGGTCGTGGACGCGAGCCACGAGAGACGCCAGTACTTTTAGGGGCCGCCGACCATTTAGAGGCGAAAACTGTCAGCAAGGGCTTTTTTAAGCCGAACAGGTAGATAAAGGTGCCACTTTATCAGTAATAAAGAAAAACGCGATTCCTAAGACGCGATGTCTCAATGTTAAGAAATTTTGCTGTCATAAATGGTATAGCGGGTCAAGTAAGATCGCCGGGTTTTGTTTGCATTAATTTGATCCATCGCGTACATGAGTCAACAACCAATGCAGTAGAATTTTATTTTCAGTGCAGTGCTTTCGAGAACTTACCTTTAAAGGCCGATGGAATTATAGGTCCAGACTTTCTTTGAAAGTACGCTAAAAGTAAGTATTGATTTGGGCAACAATATAATAACAATTTACAAAGATGAAGATGAGTTTCAATTGCCATTCAGCGGAAAAATAGATTACTCATCCAATATCTTATTTGTACCAGCGCGTAGTGAGTCAATACATTACATCCACTTGGGAACAGAGATACAGGGTGATTACGTGATTAGTGCAAAGCAATTAACCGAGAATATTTTTTTTCTTCGAGTATAGCGACAGTACATAAGAGTGCCGATAAAAAAAATAAACACTAGTGAAAAATATGTAGTTTTGCCGGTATTTCCCCCAAATACACTCTCTAAAAAATTACGACCTATGCAAGTTTGAGTCGATTAAGACAAACTCAGAGTGGTCCAAATTGCTTTTAGAGAAATTAAAATTAGATGGATTGGATGTGTGCTCTTTATCTTGTCAATGAAGAGCACACGTCAATCAGGGATATCTGTACAAAATACGCTGATGTATTCTTTTTACCAGGGGACTAGTTGTCAACTACAAATATTTATGAACAGTCAACAACTATTAAACCAAATAAGAATCCTGTATATGTAAAACCCTATAGATTGCCACACTTATTAAAAATTTAAGTCAACAAACAAATTCAAAATTTAATAGAGAACGATGTAATAGAGGAAGCAAAGAGTGAGTGGTCAAGTCCAATCATTTTGGTTCCAAAGAAAAGTATAGAAATGGAGATCCCTGGTAGATTACAGAAAATCGAATAATTGCATTATGGACGACAAATTTACCGAACATCACAGAAATACTCGACTCACTCTCAGGCTCTATACTATTCACACATCTACATCTATTTAAAGGATATTTTCAGGTGAATTTGGATAAAGATAGCAGGGAATATACATAATTTAATATGAATACAGGGCAATATCAAATGAAAAGATTGCCGATGGGATTGAAAACTAGCTGAAGTGCTTTTAGTAGAGTAATGTCTATTGCCATGTCTGGCCTTATATTAGAAAATGTTTTATGTATTTAGATGACCTAGTCATTTAGGCCTTAATATGAGCATACATAATAAAAAATTAAAGATTAAGAAAAATTAATTTGAAATTAAATCCAGAAAAATGGCAATTTTGAAGAAATAATTACTCTACCTTGGAGATGTGGTCTCAGCAAAAGGTGTTTCGCCGGACCCAGAAAAAACAGAAGTTTTAAAAACATACTCGGTACCTACTTACACTAATGAGGTAAAAATATTTGTGGCATTCTGTAATTATTATAGAAAATTTATAGACGGCTTTGCTTGTATTGCGGCCCCACTAAATAAATAAACAAGAACAACCCAACAGTGTATTTGGGATAAGAAATGTCAAAATGCATTTGAAACTCTTAAAGAAAAGTTAATAACGCTATTACTGCAATTTCCAGATTTTGATGAAGAAAACGAATTTGTTATTCAAACTGATGCCTCCGGCGAAACGGTTGGTACAGTACTTTGTAATCAAGATATGAGACCAGTAGCTTATGCTAGTAGGCCACTAAATAAATCCAAAAATAATAACCCGACAATACAAAAAGAATTAGTTGCAATTGTTTGTCTATAAGGCGTCTGTAAAATCATTAATTCACGGTAGGTTACTCTTGTGTCTAATCTAAACACTATGCTAGAAATGGCGTTTTAAAAACATAACTTAAAAAATACAACATTTCGTACGAGTTCGCAGTTACGAACCGAGAAGTTTTCGACACGAGCCGAAGGAGGGGTCGAGTTACGAATATAATTTTTCCGCCTCAGATCCCAAAATCAAGCGGAGAAGGTGCTATTTTGATGTTAGAAGGCTGAAATAATTATTTTCGACACTTCGTATCTTTAGATATAGTCTCTAAATGCACTTATAATGCATAGGGACAATCAGCTTTCTCTTTCTCCTTCTGAAAATATTTTTACAACATTGTTTCGATCTAATTCTATGATTGATAACAGTAATATTTTTTTGTTCTAGGTACCTACGACAACGGGAGTTTACATGTACCATCTTTTAATTAAAATCAAATATCAAAATCTGTTATCTGGCTAAGTTATACCTCTACCTTCTTTACTGATATGATAATTAACCCATAGATGCATATGCATAGGATATCGAATTCGATGCAAATGTTTAAAAGCAATAGTTTCCCTGAAGGTCGAAAAATTTTGCTCCGAGAGAAATCAAAAGACCATCGTTTAAAATAAATATCTCCGTGGTTTATTGATTTTCTCGCTTGCTTCTCACGCAGGAGGTGCCGGTTCGAATCCCGGTGCTGACCAGTACCAATGAGATAAGTAATTTTTTCCTAAGTACCTACAATAACGGATGTTCTAACGGTGATGGAAAACATCGTGAGGACACCTTATTGCTCCGTAGCAGCGGCGATGGGCTAGCCCCGCTGTCACGCAAAATCGTGCCTCTGCCTCCCTATACGGGAAAGGCGTGACTATTTGTGAACTGGTTTGGGTACAAAAAATTACGCTGTTTTCAGTTTTCCTTTTTCTAACCAAAAAATAAAATAAAATATACTTTAATAAAGGGGCAGAACCAGACCCTTATAAACATATATATTTTCTTTTCAGAAATAGAAAAAATCATAGCCAAGAAAATTTAACCCCAGGCCCCAGGTTACATTTTCTTTAGGTAGGTACTTTATAATTATAAAGCATGCATCGGTCACAAACGTTTATTTAAAATAGAGTAGACGGAGTTTACTTACCCCAGGCACTGGCAGGCAGCTAGCAAGGAAGTGTTGATGATCGATGGTGCGACTTCAACAAACAATCCACGAAGTTGAGATAATTTGTTCAATCATTTATAAATTTGGAAAATACAAAAAACGGAGCATATTTAAAACTCGGTAGGTGGCGTTCAAGATTCTAGGTGTCCCGTAACTTGCACAAATGCGGCTTGCGGCGGTAAGCTTGTTTCTCCGTCAGATCCACCATCCACCACTCTCATGAGCATGGATGAGAGACAGACAGTACTCATACTATGAGATATGAATATCATCTTTACATAAATGATACCTATTGTTAAGCTTTACATCATAAATTTCCGGCTCGCCTTGCTTCGACTTCGAACGTACTACGCAGTGTTGCCAGACGAGAAAGTTGAAAATGTGGTAGTGATGCTTCAAAAACGCGGATTTTCAACAAAAAAGCGGATTTTTTCTTTCTCAATTCATACGATTATTGATGATTTCAATTGCTCATTCATACAAGGACTTGGGAAAATTTCAATTTAAAGAATAAAAACTTTAGTTAATGTTATTAGATAAAAATTTAATATGGCAGTAAATCTTTATTTAATAAAGTCTCCAAGAAAGTATCATTACAGTTGCTAGAAAATAACTTGGCCAGATTGAGTGAACATAAACGATGTATAGTTTCATATATTCATTCATTCATCTCTACAGACATGTCGTCTTTTATGATTTTGAAATTTTGAAATTTTTGCAGAAGCCCTCATTTTTATAACAGCTTGATCTGCTAAAAAAACTCCATTTACAGTTGGCATCTTGAACGATTTCGCTTTTCTGTTTTTATATTAGGGGAATATTAAACCGCACATCACAAATACTGATTTCCAAATCAAATATCATAGCAAAGTGGTGGGTCAGGGTAGGTAAAGGGGGTGAGTGAAGCGAAGCTTAAAATAAACATACAATTTTAGTACACTTTTGCTGTTCTTGAACATTTTTGCTGTGCAAACAGGACATATTTGATGTGCGATTAAATACTACCTTTATGATTTTTATTTTGGGGTTTTTCATCTACCTACCGTTATCGCGCAGAATTTGCCATGACAGCAGGATAACATAAGAAAATTCAACACATGCAAAAGAGATGGTATGATATGCGAGCGGACGTCGTACGTATAGTCACCTGACTATGGCCGTTTTTCTACACGCCTCGCCGACACGGCATCGGCACCTGCACCCACCAGTGCTCAGTCGATCACTTTCCTACCCGGTGCCAGTGCCGGTTCCGTTCCGGCCTATGGAAAACCCTCAGATAAACGAAACTCTTTGCTGAAACAACGCTCAAACTGAACGCAGCTTCTAAGCAAGTTGAAGAAGAGTTTGTGATACTGGTTTGCTGTTTAATCCTCCTCGACGCGAAGTGTGACCGCAATGTTTGAGTGACAAAAAATAGGTTGTTCTAGCAGATTCTAAAAAAGCGGATCCGCGTTGGTAAAAAGCGGAAGGCGGATCCAGTGTTAAAAAGGCGGGGTAAAAAGCGGAAAAGCGGTGTATCTGGCAACGCTGGTACTACGTCAAATTTATTGCCATAAAATTGCCAAAAAAGAAGAGAAGAAAATGAAAAATACAAAAAAATAAGTGTGCAGCACCGTACACGTGCTAAATGTAAATTAAAGGAACCTCCATAAATATACATAAACAGTAAACATACAGGAACATACATAAACTAGTGGCTTTGTGAGGTGTAGTCCTCATGTGACTGAATTTGTACTATCGATCGAAGGCATGTAAAGTAACGAACAAAAGCTATGCGTGTATATAGGTTTTTCACGTTCGTTCACCACGCGCACCGCCGCGTTACACGCAAGGGTGACCGAAGGTGCCTAGAAATTTATAATTTACAAATATATGCGTAAAATGCGGATTTAAAATGAAAAAGTTTTTATTTTATTTCTATTTTTTTCTTCACGTAAATTATATTGGCTGATGGCTAGGGGTCCAAAAATATTTCTATACCTATATAACATAATATGGGTCACGAATGACAATAATCATATATATCATCAACAACATCAATACATATTCCGAAAGCTGATGAAATTCCCTTGTTATTTGATGTGATGCAATTTCTTTTCTCATTATTTTCCACCCCCAACCCCTTGAAGTTTATCGGATGAAAAAGTAGTTGGGTCAAAAAAGTTGCGCATTGACAACCTCCCACCATTTTTTAAATATTTCTAAAAACTTAGAAATAAAACTGTAAGACTAAAAACTTAATACACTAGTGGTTCTGTAAGCTGTAGACCTCGTGAGTCCTTTAATTTGATGTGACACAGGAAATTTACGTTTATTTTTAATATTTCTCACCCCCTCACATTCCCGACTCCTTGATGTTTATTGAATAAAAAAATTGTTCGGACCAAAAATAAAAGTAACGAAAAAGTTTTGTGACGTTTTTGATCATTTTTTGAAATGGCTGAAATATGTTTTTTTTTTATTACCAATCCCCATATCTCCGCCATTTTCGAAAAACTGAATCAACAAAAATTCCGTATAATTCCGAGGACAACGCATAGAGAAAGTGTTTTGTTTCTTGTTAACTAGTGGCAGTTCTTGTCCTTTGGTTTCGTCACAGACCAGCTTGGCTAACTCAATCACTACCAAAATAGCATTTCCTGCCAAGGTATATATTATATTTCGAACTGGCAACAGGCATGAAAAAAAAATACCAATGAATATCAATCTATAGGAAAAAACATGAACAATGGCGAGCTTATCTCTATCTTGAGATTTCTTCCACCAAACCTAAATTGGAGAGGAAGAAAATAAGCTACACTACCATGTCTATGAGGCCAATAACATCTTATGACAAAGGAACTAAACTCTCTAAAATATAACATGATAGCTGTGACAGCTATCAGAATGACATGACTAGAACTGAGAATAGTTCGATATAATCATTTTCTTGTCTTTGTTTTCCTCCGTCATATCAAATGATGGCATACTTTTTTTTTGCTGATACGAGCTATTGCAGCTTTTCCGATACCAACAGCATCCGCAACTCTGTTTCACACTTGCGATAATTGTTAGTTCTTTAGGCGAACCTTGTTTTTTTCTTAATAAAAATTCTAATCTCAATCTATTTTCTTACATTATTATATTATCAATTTAATTTTTCATGATCGATAACTTGTCTTGTTGTACGATGTACGATGACTGACTATTTGCGTATAAAGTATGATTTGTCTACTATACATTTCACCGTCGCAAAATACTATACTTGATAGGCGTGATTTTAATGACAGCTGTCACAGCTGTCATGCTTTATTTTACAGAGTATACTTTATATTATTGTTTATGAGCTGTCAGAAAGGCCATGATAGTAATAAGTTAAAAACGAAATAAATAGTCTGCTTCCTGTGTATTTCATTGCAGGTAAATAGTTTAGCAGCTACAATGATAGGCAGTTAGCTCGTATTGTTATAGCTAGATCTCCTTAAAAGGTAGATAGAATAGCCTAGCTCGTTATAACAAGCAGATATTTAACGTAGGTCATAATAATACAACAATATGAGGAAAGACCAGTATCATGTTAGTGTAGGTCAGTTGATGGTAAATGATATTTACCAAATTGATAGGTGATACCAAAATGACGTGTGCCAACTGCGGAGGTATTATATAAGTTACTCTGTGCGGAGGCCCGCACGCGGCAAAAGGTCGCTGCATACGTAGCGGGGTCAAAACACGGACGGGACGGCAACGAGACGGGGCGTGACTGCCTCGTTCAAGACGGGAACGGGGTGTAAATGCATACGCACCGTGACAGTGAATCAGATCTAACGTGCTAGTGTTGTTAACAAAAAAATATGGATTTTTAATTTCAAGAATTGGCTTTAATTGCTATTGCTCTAGATGACGAAGCATCTACGGCCGTGAACAAGAAAAGGCGATTTTCTGTACATCCTACATGGCAGAATAGAGAAAAAGAAGGAGAATACCACACTCTCTACAAAGAACTTCTGGATGATGAGACTCAATTTTATCAGTATTTTCGAATGACAAAAGAATGTTTTGCTGTACTGGAAAATAAACTAAGGCCTCATTTACTTAAGAAAGACACTGTTATGAAAAGAGCTATCACACCTCGAGAACGTTTGGCTTTATGTATAAGGTAATCAAAGACATTTTTACATAACTATGTAGTAATTACTTATTTATTTCAAAATTGTAATCATGTAAGTAACATTTATTTTAAATTGCAAACATAGGTAACACATGTTTTAATATTATATTCAAATAACAGTTATCTTAGAATATTAGACATTACCAGAATCATACTTCGAAAAATAAAGTTTTAGAGACTCCAACGGCTGTTCAGAAAGTTGGGTTGAATCCAACATCCTTGGCTGTTCAGAACGTTGTGTTGGATCCAACGACCCTGGCTGTTCAGAAGTTGTGTGGGATCCAACGTTCCTGATTGTGTCCCTGGTCCCATTGATGGTGATGTAGGCGAAGGAGAAGACACAATTATAGGCGAAGATTGCGAAGAAATTATATTTTCAGTTAATTGCTGAAGCTCCAAATTGTGTATTACTTGAAAAATTTGCCCTTTTGCCAAATGTTGCAAATATGGAGAAAACGATTTTAAAGTAGGTGCAAGTGCGATTTCGATATCCTCGTTGAGACCCTGAAGTCCTTGAATGTGTCCTCCGTCTCTGCTTGCTGGTTCGACTCTTATCTGAGAGGTCGCCAGCAACGTATTAGGTCGGAGGTGACTTCAACGGAGTGGTGTGACCTCGTTGCGGGGGTCCCTCAGGGTGGTATTCTCTCTCCTCTTCTTTTCTCCGTCTTCATAAATTCCGTCTCGGATACTCTCTCGTCATCATACCATCTTTACGCAGACGATCTCCAGATTTATCGTCATTTTTCTCCCTGTGATATGGTGTCTGCTGTGGGAATGTTAAATGCCGATCTCGAGCGAATTAGGGACTGGGCCACTTCTTTTGGACTACTTGTCAACCCTAGTAAGTCCCAGGCTTTGATTATTGGTTCCAGGTTTTCCCTTAACTTGTTACAGAATCTGTCCATTGCCCCTATAACCTATGATGGAACTATAATCTCATATAGTACTAAGGCCAAAAATCTAGGAGTTTTCTTCGATAACCAATTTTCCTGGTCAGCGCATGTCAGCGAGGTCAGTAGGCGAGTCTTTGCCACTTTCCACTCTCTCAAACGACTACAATACTTCCTGCCTCGTCAGACAAAAATAACGCTTGCCCAGTCTCTTCTCCTCCCCCTGATCGATTACGCTGACGTATGCTGGGTGAGCGCGAATGAAGAGCAACTGAACAAACTCGAGCGACTTCAAAACCTCGGGATTCGGTTTGTCTTCGGCCTGCGCAAGTATGACCACGTCTCGGAGTATCGCAGGGAGTTAAAGTGGCTCCCTATCCGTCTTCGTCGGGATTCTCATATTCTCATCTGCCTCTATAACATCTTATTTAATCCTCGCTATCCTGTCTTCTTACGAGATCGTTTTGAATTTTTGTCCTCGGATAGGCCTCGGAGATCTCACGCTCGATCACTGCTTATAACTCCGCAACACAATACAGCCGCATATGAACGTGGGTTCAGACTACGAGCTATCAGGCTCTGGAACAAACTTCCTAGCGCCATCAGAGACAGCCCGTCACTTTCTATTTTTAAAACTCGCTTAAAAGAACACTATCTTTCTCTTCCATACTAGATTTATGTAGGTTTATTGCTTTGATATATATGTAGTATAATTTTGTCTATTTGTATTGATATTATGTATTTATGTACATATTAGTAATTAGTTTATTATTTTAATATTTTTAACGTTGTGCACATAGGTCTACCTGTTATTTCATGTATTCTGTCCATATTAGGTTTGCTGGAAGAAATCTCTTTTTAGAGATAAGCTCGCCTTTGTACACCTAGTTTCCACTTTTTTTTGTATCTGTATCTTCTGTTTTTGTGCAATAAAGTATAAAGTGTAAGTCCCTGTAAAAATGCGTCGATAGGGTGTTGTTCCACTTTTTCAGTATGTTCAGTGTTTTTGTTTCTATTCATGAGCACATATTTCATTAGAGTAGATGAAGCAGATTCAGGTACAGGGGCAGACAATTTTTTTTTCAGACTTGGTTTCCTTTGTGGCTCTTGTATTGGTAGATCGCATGTAAGTTCACCTTGCTCATTTGTGGCTGAAAATGCAGCAAGTGACTCATCATGTGCCTGCGAATGTGCCTCTTGATTAATGTCTGAATCGTTGCTCATGGATTGTGTTATGTCAGATGGTGGAGAAGGCATAGTTTCGCAACCTTCCACAAAATTCTCTATCTTATCTCTATCTTGGTCAACGGCCTTAAGAAATAGAAGTTGTTCATAAAATTTGTACAATTTTATTTTCTTCGTAGCTTGACCAGTGCTAGTTTTTTGACTTTTTAAACATTTTTTGTACTGGTCTCTTATATTGGTCCATCTTTGTTTGCGGAGCACCCAATCTGAAACAAACAATTTTTTTATTATAGCAAACAAAAAGATACTAATATGACTAACCATATTTCATTATTTTCAGATATTTGGCCACGGGTGACTCACATTTGACAATTTCATTTAGTTACCGCTTAGGTCATACCACAGTTAATAAAATTGTCAAGGAGACATGCAAAATTATAGTTGACCAGTTAATGAGCGAGGTATTACCCGAGATGACTACGAAAATGTGGAATGCTGTTGCTGAAGATTTCTGGCTACTATGGAAATTTCCTAATTGCTTAGGAGCACTAGACGGTAAACACGTAGTGATCGAGGCACCACCTAACAGCGGATCTATATTTTTTAATTATAAATCGTCATTTTCTATTGTTTTATTGGCCCTAGCAGATGCAAAATGCAATTTTATTTACGTAAACGTTGGAGCTCAGGGAAGAAATCATGACGCCGGAATTTTTTCAACTTCTTCACTAGGACAACGTTTAAACAATGGTACTCTAAACATACCTCAAGATAGAACTTTACCCGGTACAAATACTATTGCACCTTTTGTCATCATAGGTGATTCTGCATTTCCACTAAACACACATTTATTACGTCCTTATCCATACAACAGCGGAAACCGCGAATATGACGTCTTCAACTATCGGTTAGGTCTTGCTCGTCGCTGCGTAGAAAATGCTTTTGGTATTCTTTCTCAGAAATTCCGAATATATCAGTGAAGAATAAAAATGAATCCAGATTCGGTTGATAATATAATACTAACAACATGCATATTACACAACTTTATAAGGAAAAATAGTGAAAATGAGGTTAATCAAAGTAACATATTAGAGAATTCAAGCCTTAGCAATTTCAGTCCTCAAGGCGGTGGTGCTTCTCGTCATGCATTTGGTGTACGCGAAAAATTCAAATTATTTTTCAATTCTTCTGTTGGTTTGTCTAATACGCATCATGAATAAAATGTTTATTAGGACTAAATTACCAATTTGTCATTATGACGATTAAATTGTTATTTATTAATGATTAATGATTACTGGTAATAACATACAGATAATGTAGTATGATTATTAAAGAGTTTGAAGCTTAATAAAGAGTATAATTTTATTTTACAGCTCCAAAACTATTTCCATCCCTCACAGACTATACGTTTAGATTAGACTATACGTTTAGATTGGACTATACGTTTAGATTAGATACGTTAGACTCTGCATTGCCTACCTTATATTAAGTTTGAATGAAACGTTATAAATTAATTCAAATAACACTTACCGCTTTCAGGGAGTGATAATTCGGCTGCAATTTTACGCCACACATAATTCTTGTACTTAGTGTCTATATACTTAGGATTACCTAAATTATATAATGCTGGATGTGACCTTATACACTCGATTAGTTTTTCGTCGTCCATTTTCCACACTCGTGTAGATTTTTTATTTCAATAATGTCAAGCAACACTACTTCTCTCTCCGGAACGAACGGAATGACTGTGCATACGTAGCGGAAACACGGACGGGACGGGGCACGCGCAACGCGGGACGTGCTAAACATCGTCGGCGACGATGTTTTTCCCGCCCCGTGAGTGCCACGTTCCCGTCCCGTAAGTGTCTCCGTGACATATGTACATCATGTACATTTTGTATGAAACGATGTTTCCAAAACTTCCCGTCCCGTCCCGTCCGTATAAAAACCCGTCACGTATGCAGTGACCTTAACACGTCGTGCCCCGTATTCCGGCGAGAGGCCGGTCCAGAGGCCCGCACCGGTGGCCCCAAGACGCAGCCACCCCCCCCCCCCCCCCCCCCCAAACCTCCGACTATGCAGGAGTCGGCACCCTCATCACTCATGGCGGAGGCCAACCCAGCCACCGCGTCAGGCGCGCCCCTGCCCAAGCGCAAACGGAAGCGGGGGGAAAGAAAAATGAAGTGCTGAGAGCGGCCGAGGAGGAAGGAGCAGCAGCACCACCACCTCCACCGGAGAACGAACCGCCGAGGGATCTCGGCGGGATCTTGGAGCACTTCTCATAGCGCTCCAAGATCCCGCAGTCCTAAGGAGTATCGCCGAACATCTGCCCTGATGGCTGACTCCTTAAGGATTGTGCACTGGAACGCCCAGTCCCTCAAAGGAAATAATTGTGCACTGGAACGCCCAGTCCCTCAAAGGAAAGAAGCAGCTGCTGAAAACCTTCCTGCGAGAATACCGAGTCGACGTCATGCTGGTTAGAGAAACCCAACTCACCGAGAGGATTAAGCTCACCCTCCCCGGCTACATCACCTACCACAAGGAGGAGCGATCCCCGCAGAGGATTGCCTACAGAGGTCTGGCTATCCTGGTTAAGAGAAGTATCGTCCACCAACCCATCGACTTCGAGGAGCACACGACCATCTACGTCCATGGCGTCGAAGTCCAGGTCGCTTTCAAAGTTTAGCGACTCTATGCCGTCTATCACCCCCCCGGTGAGAGACTCAATCCCATGGAGCTCCGGGGACTGCTGGAGTCGCCGCAACCAACTCTCATAGCCGGAGACCTCAACGCCAAGCACCCACACTGGAATTCCGTGAGCCACGACTTCCATGTCATCGGACCCTATGAGCTGACTCACTTCAACCCGGACGGCTCTGGGGATATCATCGACATCGTAGTCTACAAAGGAATCCGGACCCACCAAGCCAGGAAGTCCTGCCAGACCTCCCCTCGGACCACAAACCCGTTCTACTCGTCCTTGCGGATCTGCCAACAAGAGTCTCGCCACCAGCGCCACGTCTACGGTACTACTGGGCCTCCTTCTCGGCCACATTCTTCGAGAACTCCACCACCCGGACAGCCACACAGCCAGAAGACGTCGAAGCACTGACTTCAGAGTTGACTAGCAGGATCCAGGACGCGCTCGACACATCCTCGCACTCCGTCTCTAGCCGGAGGAAACCCCAACCTCTCCCGGCGAAGATTCGGGCAATCATCTGCGAACAGCGCCGTCTCCGGAAGCTATGGCAACAAACCCGGTACCCAACTCTGAAGTCCCGCCTCAACGCCATAGCGGCCACCACCAAAAGATATCTTGCCGACCACGCCGAAGAGTCTTGGGAACGTCACATCGAGTCCGTAGGCGATCACGTCCCCTCCGTGCATCGCTTATGCCGGCAGCTGTCGGCCACTCCGGCTCCTATTCGACCGCTGCTGGGCAACGACGGCTTCCCAAGATTCCCGAGAGCTGAAATTTTCGCCGAAGGCCTGGAGAGGCAGTTCAAGCCGAACCCCATCGACGACGCCGAGCATGTAGCAGCAGTGGAGGAACACCTGCGGCGAAGTACTCCTGATGAGGACCCCAACTTCTTCTCGCCCGGCCAAGTAATGCGAACGATCAGGCACACCAAGCCCAGGTAAGCCCCGGGCGCAGATCGCATCACCAACATGGCGCTGCGCAACTTGCCGCCACCGACTGTGGCGGCCGTAACGCGCATGTTTAACGGCATCATGCGCACGGGGCACTTCCCTACTGCATGGAAGGAAGGCCTGGTCATAATGCTCCCCAAGCCGGGCAAGAACATCAAGAAGCCCGAGAGCTATTGGCCCATCACGCTCCTGAGCACCATGTCAAAGGTGTTCGAGAAGCTGCTGCTAGGAAGACTGCTGCCGCACATCCAAGCTCACCCGGAACAGTTCGGCTTCAGGCCAGAGCATTCGACGACGCTCCAGGTCACCAGGATACTGAACGACATGACGGTCTGTCGGAACAAGGAAGAATACACCGTCGCAGTACTTCTGGATATGGAGAAGGCGTTCGATAGAGTATGGCACAAGGGGTTGCTGTACAAGCTGTCGACGTCCCCAGCTCCACGGCGAATCACCCGCTTCGTGGTCTCAATCCTATGGATTCGCCGCTATAGAGTGGTGGTTGAAGACGCCGTGTCAGAAGCCCGGCCCATCGAAGCCGGCGTCCCACAAGGATCCTGTCTTTCACCCGCCTTCTACTTCCGATACAAGGATGACATCCCAGTTGGCCCTGGTGTCCAGCTGGCCCTCTTCGCTGATGAGGCAGCATACTATGCGTCGTTCGACAAGCGCCCCACGCCGATGTCAAAATGCAACGCACGCTGGACACCCTGCCTGAATGGCTGCCTAAATGGAGGCACTCCGTCAACGTCGGGAAGACGCAGGCGATGATCACCGGCCAGAGCAACCTGCCACCACCACTCCAACTCCAAGGGAAGGACATTGGATGGCTGCACCAAGTGAAATATCTGGGGATCACCATAGACCGCCGGCTCACGATGAAGACCCACGTCGACAACGTTGTAAACCAGGTCCGGGCTGCACGGGCGAAACTTCGTCCACTCCTGGACTCCGGCCTCCGTCTGCGGTCGAAGCTAGGGATCTATGAGGCATACATCAGGTCCCGCCTCACGTATGCCTCGCCGGCATGGTATGCCCTCTGCTCGAAGTCCAACAAGAAGAGACTCCGGGCCCAAGAAAACCTCTCCTTGCGTACCATCGTCGGCGCGCCTCGCTACGTGAGGAACGCAACGATCGCGAGGGACCTAGGATTGGAAACACTGAACATGTTTGTCCATAGGCCGGCAACGAACATGTTCACACGGGCGGACGGCTCGCAACACCCGATCGTGCGAGACCTGGCGCCGTATCACGCGCGCCCGCCTGACCGTCGCCGCCTACCCCGAGACCTGGTTGCCGAGCCGGCAGCACCCCTGGATTGAGGCCACACCCCCCACCTGAAGAATACCTCAGCCACCCAATGACCTGGCCGCAGACACGACCAGCGGAAGACTCCGCGGAAGGGGGCGTCAGTGTGTGGCATCACGCCACAATGCCCGACACGGTTACGCCACCGACCCTCTCCGCTAGCAACACCACATCAAGCACGTACCCCGAGCATTCACCTCGTTCCTCTTACTAATACTACAAACACTGATAAAATAATAATTAGTACCTACATAGAGGCGCTATGCAAATCTAATTAGAATAATAAAGGTTCCTTTTAGTCCCGACAAGTTCTCTTCGGTTTTAGTAAACCAACTGAGTTATTGGGCGTCTCTTTCGTCTTGAGTTATTCTCCTCTTATTTATTGTCATACGGGGTCCTACATAGACGAC
Organism: Argyresthia goedartella; assembly: GCA_949825045.1. Lineage (NCBI taxonomy): Eukaryota > Metazoa > Arthropoda > Insecta > Lepidoptera > Argyresthiidae > Argyresthia > Argyresthia goedartella. Next base: position 11,124,956 of record OX463821.1, on the reverse strand, counting down.
GCAGATTGTAAATTGGGCACCATCAAGAGAAAAGGTTGCCCAGAGAACCGATTGCGGCGACGACGGCGACCTGGCGTGGCGACTGATTTCTACTACTTATGTCGCATTTTGCCGCCATTGTTTGTTGTTGACGTTTATTTATTTGTGGAGATTTGTAATTGCTTATAATTTAGATTTCTTTGTAATACAACACCAGCACCAAATCACCAAAGTATGATAATTTGATTCACCCAAATAATGGAAGAAGAAAGTAAGTTGTATCACCATAAAAAGTTTCATCGACATAACCTCAAAGTTAAATAACTTCGAATTTCCTTTCAGAACTTCTTAGAAAACGTAAGAAAGCATTGAATGAGAGTAACAGGCGTGTGTTGGCTGAAGCTCACAATAATTTGGCTTCTTATTACTACAAGCACAACCGTTACAGTGATGCCCTTGATGAATACAAGTGTGAAGCTGCTATCTGTAAGGATCTTGGTCTTAGATTGGAGTGGGGAACTTGCTGTAGGATGATTGGTGAGATGTACATGCTCCTGGCTGAGTTTGATAAGGCTCTCAAGTACGAGGAACGGCATTTGGGTGAGTATTACACTAACTTCTGCTGTATGCTCAGAGTGTAACAGTAACTTTCAATAAAGTATTGTTTGAAACAATCTGGTCAAATGGGCCTGACTTACAGAGTCTCTTTTACGGACTCCTCAATCTTTCGCAGCTAGGAGATATCTGTTTGTCAGACTGTCAGACCTCATCCTCTTGGCCTCAGGTTTGCTCTGTCTGGCCACGGAACCACGGAACCCGCTCTAAGTAAGGTTTCTGTTGCCTTCCCCTAGCCGCCCCTTCCCGCACCCTGGACAAACCTGAGGCGTTATTTGTGCTCTGGTGTGTGTCAGTCCACTTGTCTTATTATCTCCCAGTCCCTGTCTCCTTACAGATGGTGGTCCCTGGAAGGAACAGGGTTGTGGGGCCGCTTGGGGGTGGGGCTGAGCCAGGAGACACGACGAGGGATCGTGGCATGTGTGGGTCTTTTAGGCAATTATTGTAGGTTCATCTGGCAAGATATGATACCTGTAGCCTTATTATTAGAGATGGGCCGAATGTGGTTTTAACCGAATACAAACTTCGGCCAAACTATCAGTATCTGTCGCAATGCCATTCAAATTCGAAATATATCGATCACATCACAAGAAAAGACGGCTTGTATAAAATAATTGGGTTCTGATTAGTAGATTTTTCAATATTTTTATTTTTTAGTAAAAATTTGTAATGTTGGCATCACTAGCAAGTTGTGAATAATTGATTTCTCATTCCCAGCTGTAGCAAAAGAACTAAACAATCTGGTAGAAGAACAGAGGGCTATGGCTACACTAGGAAGAATCTATTTACTTCAAGGACAGAGTACAACAAACGAGGTTGAGTCCAAAGCCTCATTGAAAGCTGCTGAGAAAGCTTTCATGAGGAGTTTAGTGGTATGTGAAAAGTAAGTACTGGAAACACTGTTATATTAACCTCTGCGTGACACTATTGACCCAAGCGTACCGACACACACGCGATACCTTTTTTTTAGACCGGAATGAATTAGCCAATTGTGTTCGTATTGGCAAGGTTTTAGTGTGTAAAAACGGCCAATGAGCCAATCTTCTATTTCCGGTATGGTCTTTTGTTCATTTCATTCATTCAAGACGCTGCAAACGTGACTCCAAAAAATCACTTCGTAAACATTTGAATGTTTGCATTGAAGTTTGTATAGAATTTTGTACGGTAAGTAGTAAAGTATGATACACTGTTAGAAAGCCTAGTTTGTCTACTATTTAGAATGGCTAATTCTAGATTGATAGGAATCACATATTGCCTAATCTTAGACAATACGAAGTGTTGATTCATTCATACCCATTTTTATGCTTTCATGCGACATATGTCCTATTCACACTAATTATTTATGATTTAGTGGTAAATGCTACTTGTATTCCTCTTATTCAACAACTAACCTATCGTAGAATCTAAGAAATATAACGCTAGGTGCTCTAATCTAACAAGGAATTTCACAAGATTTGTATGATTCGCGCACTGCGACCGGTATTTCATGAAATCTTCGAACGCTGAAATATTGAAAAAAATCTATTAGAACATACTAATGTTTTTATTGTTTTCAGAAGGTAATCTTGTGTAGATTACGAAAGTATCAAACAAAATGTGTATTTTGTTGTGTTTTACTCATGTCGACTACATTTGTGACGAGAGCATTTTATTAGAAGTCTGTGATTCTGATGTCGGTACAAAAATAAACTAAGGTCACAGTGACATTTTCTTCGCATTGAGTAAGAGAGGGTTTCATTAGCTACTCAGATGTACAACTCTCATAGTTCTAAGAGTTACCATTCAGACATAATCACTTGATTTGCCAGTCAAGTCGCGCGCGCCGCGCGGACTCATGTATGCCTGGGATTAGAGCTGGTTGGCGCCGGGCGGCCGGATTTCGGGGAGGTTAAGATTGTTATGTAGCTAGCTATATTTGTTGTAAGTAATGGTACATTACTCTTTTTAGGGTTTCGTAGAGAAACAAGGAACCCTTATAGTTTCGTCAAGTCTGTCTGTCTGTCCGTCCGTCTGTATGTCAGCAACTTTATGCAGAAACTATTAAGACTACTAATATTTTTTTTCATCAAACCTTTTGGTTGTCCCATATGTGTGGGATGTCTGTAGATAGGTCTTTAAAAATGACGTTGACGTTGCTGAAACCATTTTTCCTCAAAGTAAATCTTTAAAGAGACAGAGCCTTCCAAAGTGGAAAAATGTGTCCCCCCCCCCCTCTAACTTTTGAAGTAAGGGAGTGAAAAATCTACAAAAAATATATGCTGTATATCTCAATAAACACTTTCAACGAAATTCGGTTTGAACAAAATAAAATAAGTAGTTTTTAAGATATAAAACATTTATTAAAAACCACAAAGACAACTTTGTCATTCATACAAACACTATGAAAAACAAAGCTACAACAAATATCCAGTCACACAATTACTTGCTACAACGGAACCCTTCATGGGCGAGTCCGACTCGCACTTGGCTTATTTTTTACATTGTTATAAGGAAATTAGATTGTGAATACCATTCGTTTATAAACTCACAAAATTTAACTCGCGAGATTGTAATCAGTACTGGATTGTAAACTATAACATTAATTGTTGTATTGCCTACAATATAACATTAATTTTCGTTAGTTCATAATAAAACCATTAAATTGTGACCTGGTTGCAACTTGAATTGCAAGAGAAATTCCAGGATGTAGTGGTGGTTAAGAGTAAGTGAAGGATAAAGGGTGTGAGTGGAGCAAATCTACTTTTATCCTTCATGTTAGGTTGACATGTATGGATAAAAGAAACTTCAAAGTTGTAACAAAATTGGTTGGCAACTAATCAATTTTAAATCCTGCTGTTCCGTCTGATGGTTTATAATTTATTGGTAATTTTTCACACGATTCTTATGGTGACAAATACACATTTCCAGGCTCAGCGGAAACATCAACAAACACGAACTGATGGATATGCGGGCCCGCCTTCTCCTCAACATTGGAGTAGTCCAGGAACACCTTGGATACCTCGACAAAGCTGTTGACTGCATACAGAAAGCCATCACAATATGCTCCAATCAGGATCTGTGTGATGTCCTGCATCAATGTTATATGACTGAGGCGTTGCTGTTTAGTAATAAGAAGAAGGATTATGCAAAGGCACTGAACTGTCTGAGCAAAGGTTTGGAGGTTGCTAGTCGGCTTGAGGATAAGGTAATGGAGACGTTTGAAGTTTAATGGTAGGATATGTATGTATCTGTGCATGATGGTGATTATCCAATTAGGAAGTAATGCTAGGCTCCGTTGCTCAGATGGCTTTCAACAGCTCAATCTACCATTCAGGGGCCCAATACTCTTATGATATATCGATAGCACATGGATTGCTCCGAAGGGCGCTAATTGCCGTATTTAACAGTCAGTACGATCTAAATAGGCGCTGCCCGACAAGCCAAATACATTCCATTTCATTCCATGCTAAGACAATGTCTCTAGTAACGAAACATGGTACATCTTGATAATACCTATATCTGAAGTTATGTGTGACGTTAGTCCCAAGCCCATTCCAAATGACTGACTGGATTCATAATATTATCTACTGAGCAGCTAGGGAGCTGTCACTAAATACTGTTTTGAAATACTAACTGAGGGGTTACCACAAATTTTATAGAGATTCAATTTAGGATCCTGTTCTAATAACTAAAATTACCAAGCTGATGTTGTTTTAGGATCTCAAACTGAATCCATATTTAAAGGTTGCGGTAAGCCTTCCAGGTTAATGTAAGTCATGTTTGTATAGGTATTTGATATTTGTTTTCAGATAATAAAGATGTGCCAGACACTATCATGCAAGGCGGATATACTGTGCAATATGTCTGACTATCAGAGCGCCAAGCAAGTGCTGCTGAAGGCTTGGAAGATGAAGACACCTGATGAAGAGGAGCGGGAGACTATTGAGGGCAATCTCAAAGTCGGTCAGTGAATATTTATTGTTCTAATTAAAGTTGTTTTGTATAATAGAATAGGAAAAAATCAGTAGGTACCTCAGTTAGTTGATTTACAAAGTAATTTAAGAAGGAATTGATAGTTGAACATGCTTAGACCAAATTTTGGGCAGAAAAAATACACGCATATTGTTTGATTTTTTTATGTGTGACGTTGTTTTCCACAACATTTATCTAATTTTTATATTTATAACCCTCTATCCAGTAGCCTTACCAAACACCATACAATTATGACAATCATCCCTCCGCAGTCGCAGCCATCTGCTACACAGAAGACATGCTCATCACCACCGATCCGACCGACCATGTCACCTTCAAGCGACTGCACGAGAAGCTCGGCGACGGCGCGTGTCACCTCAAGAACTACAGCGGCGCGGTGGAGTACTATCTCAAGATGCTGGAGCATGCGCAGATGGCGGGCGACTGCGGGAAGACGCTCATACCTATCTATGTCAGGTAACTATCAGAAGCGTCCGTAGCCTAGCTGTATGAAACGGTCGTGCGGGTAGCAACATCTGGCCGGGACGGGTACTGGATGGGTTTCCGTTTCCATGTGGCATTTGTCTCGGGTGCTTCCGTGTTTCGGATGCCGACTAAGCTGTAGGTCCCGGCTACTATCGCTACTCGGTGGTAGTAGTCGTGAAGCCGTGTCAGAGGCCCTAATAGGGCAGCATTATAACTTCTGACAGTCGGGTTGGCCACTAGCCCGACGCCCCTCCATCAACCACTGCACGCAAAGTGGTGTATTGAATAATCGGCTTAACGTGAAAAGGCGTGGGGTAAGAAAAGATAGCTTTTTAGAATATTATGCCTTAGTTTGTTCACCTCACTAAATTACCCCCTCCTGTTGCAGTTTGTACCAAACTTACAAGGACATGGGCGCCTACAGCGAAGCTCTTGAATATTACGAGAAAGAATATGAGCTCATCAGAGACGTGCCTAAAGAGGCGTATACGACACTCATGAACATCGCCGAGGCTTTGTTCTTGGCCAAGAAACCGTACGACCGCGTTGAGAGAGCGTGTCTGGATGCTCGGAAAGCCGTGAGTACTCAACACAATACCTCTCCCGCGATCACAAACAAACCCTCGTAAATCATAATGTTAAACCGTAAATCGTATATTCGTATACATTTATCGTACATGACAATATAAAACAGAAGCAAATAGAATAGTACATTTCTCACGAGTTCGCAAAGTTTACGAACCCAAAGTTTACGCCACGAGCCTAAAAGGCCTTTTCGAACGAGTTAGGGATATTATTTTTCCGTCTGAGAACCCAAAATCAAGCGGCGAAGGTGCTATTTTAAGCAATTTGGCAGACTAGCGACTTCTTCTGATTCGCTTTGTTAATCTTCTTCATTGCAGGCCCGCGATTGGAACAAACGCAAATACGAGATACGAATACTGAAACATCTGCTTAGATACCAGGAGGAGTATTGCGAAGACGACAAGATGGCTGACACAAAATCCGAACTCCGAAGTTTGGGCTGTGAAGAGTTTGATGAGTTGTCTGAGGATGAACAGAGTTCGGCTGGTGGGGACGAAGATACCACGCGAATTGGGGACGATGTGTGCTTGGAAGATCTTACGGGTATAACTTATATTATAATAATATGCATATTCATTGGAGTAGATTACAAGACGACCAATGTGGTTGAGTAGTCGAGATTATGCCTCATACGGCAGAACTACTGGTGTGCCGGCCAAGATGAAAAAGTCGGTCAAGCGGAACCCTCCGTGTGCGTGTTGGGACTGGTATCGTTACCAATTTTTGACATTTTTTTTATACAATGGTATAAGAAACTAAAAAAAAAAAACAATATGTGGGGACCCCTTTTAAGTTTGTTGCTGTACCGGCAACAGAAATAAACATTACGTGAACATTTCAACTCTCTTCCTATACAGCCCGCTGACGGAGGAGACGGACAGACAGACAGACGGACAGCGGAGTCTTAGTAATGGGGTCCTTTTCTGGTACGGAACTCAAAAAATACCTTGACGGATGTAATGGACCTCACAATAAAGACTGAGAATACCTTGGATTTGATACGAAGTGTCTGATGCGCTGAAGTTTTCTTGATGAAAAGTTACGTTCCAGATTTATCAGACACGAATGAAGAAGATGCCACGATTATTAAACGTGACACGCGCAGGCGAGGCCGGGGCTTCCCGATCAAGAAGAATATGAAGGGAGAAACTCAATTGCATATGGTAGGTTATATTTTTGAAGTAAATATTCTTAAGTGGGCTTGTGAGATGGAGGGTAAAATTTATAGAAATGTAACGGACGAACAGGTGAAGGTTTTATAAAAGCGCTTTGTTTTTTAATACTCTTCTTAACAGCGCAGTTACGTAAGTAATAAAGTTTTAATAAAGAATGTTAATTATTCATAGAAAAACTAAATAAAACGATAAATATAAATAATAATACCTTGGACACTATTTACACACGTTGATCTAGCCCCAAACTATACAGGATTCCCTGTATCTTGGGTACTAGACAACGATACACGTACTTATATAGATAAATATTATACTTAGATAGATAAACAACCATGGCTAGGATACAAACATCCATTCTCATCAAACAAATATTTGCCCCCACCGGGACTCGAACTGGGTCACTGCCGACTCGGCCATTTGGGCGTCAAAATATTTAAATTAATTATACTTTATTTAGTGTGGTGAGTTCCGGAATGCAGAAAATAATGGGCATACAAAATGATTTGCTTGACATCATAGTAGAACCTTACAGTTATATCCAAGAAGCTCAAGCACGAATTCACGATACGTCATCTCAAGATTCAAGATTCGTTTATTTGCTTATGAAATTAGGTAGACATATCAGATGTTAATAATATTAGAAGTTCCTTATTCAGCTATATTTATACAGCATGCAAATAGTAGTATATTTCGATTTGTGTATAGGACCTATCAAGCATACACAAACAATTTAATATTAAGACTTATAAATCAAAAACTCTGAAAGTGCATAAAAATTATGCTGTTGAAGCCATAGAAATAACTTTCTTTTAAAAATTATGAAAGGGAAACTTTTTATGTCGGTGGGCAATTTGTTGTATATTTTTACGCTCATTGCATAACAATTCTTTTGGTAAAGCGTTGTTCGTGGCTTATGTTCCAGTACCAACCTATCCGGATTTCTAGTATTCCTTGGAAACTGTTCTTTAGCAGTCGTGAACATATTCATGTTCTGTTTCACAAATTTTGCTACTTCAAATATATAGAGACGCGGTAAAGTTAAAACGTTTAGTTTTTTGAACAGCGTTTTACATGATTCTTGGGGTTTTACTCCTAAGATTGCCCTGACGCATTTTTTTTGTATAACAAACGCTCTGTTGACATCTGTACTATTTCACAATTCACAATTCTTTATTGCACAGAACATTACACCAATACAATTATACACGAAATTAAAAGGCAAAGGCGAGCTTATCTCTCAACAGAGATTTCTTCCAGCAAACCTATCTGGATAGGATACATATAAAATGAAAAGGGTAGTCTAGTGCAATTAAATACTTACCAAATACCAATAAAATATGATACTTACTATAAAAATACATATAATCAAAGAAATAGTAGATAAAATAAGAATAAACAAATAATAATAATAAATAGATAAATACAATTACGTACTTATATATACAATACCTATGATGAAAGAGAAAGTAAGTGCTCTTTCAAGCGATTCTTAAAGGAGAAAAGAGTGGGACTGTCCCTTATAGTGCAGGGAAGTGCGTTCCACAGCCGAATGACCCTCAGCCTGAACGAGTGCTCGTAGGCGACGGTGTTATGCTGCGGAATACATAGAAGAGACACCGTGTGAGATCTCCGCTCCTTGCCTCTGGAGAAAAGGAACTCAAAACGTTCACGAAGGTAGGAAGGATATCTGGGGTTTCTCAAGATGTTAAAAAGTAAAGTCAATATGTGGAAATCACGGCGAAGACGAATCGGGAGCCAACCCAGTTCCTTGCGATACTGCGAGACGTGGTCATACTTGCGCAGCCCGAAGATGAACCGAATCCCGAGGTTCTGAAGTCGTTCGAGTTTATTCAGTTGTTCTTCGTTCGCACTCACCCAGCAAGCATCGGCATAATCAATTAAAGGAAGTAGAAGGGACTGGGCTAGAGTGACTTTAGTATGCCGTGGAAGGAAGTATTGTAATTTCCGAAGAGAGTGAAACGATGCAAAGACTCGTCTGCTGACCTCGGAGACATGGGGCGACCAAGACAGCATGTTATCGAATACAATTCCGAGATTTTTAGCTTTATCGCTGTATTTGATTACGGTTCCATCAAATATTAGAGGAGCGATTGGAAGTTGTAACAGGTTAAGAGAGTATCGGGTTCCCAAGATCAAGGCCTGCGACTTTCTCGGGTTGACCAGAAGCCCATATGAGAGGGCCCACTTCCTGATATTCTCGAGGTCAGCATTCAGAGCCTCCACAGCCGGAGTCACATCACGCGGAGAGAAATGCCGGTATATTTGGAGGTCATCTGCATAAAGATGATATGAAGAAGTAAGTACATCAGAGATTGAGTTGATAAAAACCGAGAACAGAAGGGGTGAAAGGATGCCACCCTGAGGAACCCCAGTGAATAGATCGCACCAATCGGTGGATGTTTCCTCAGAATTGATGCGTTGTTGTCGATCTCTGAGATAAGAGTCAAACCAGCGGGCGGCATGAGAGGAGACATTAAGTGAACGGAGGATCGCAACCAGGATATCAAAATCCACGCAGTTGAAAGCGCTGCTGAAGTCAAGCAGTGCCAGCACAGACATCCTCTTCTGATCCATCGCAAGTTGGATGTCATCTGTCACTTTGAGTAGAGCGGTGGTAGTGCTGTGACCCGGCCTAAAACCCGATTGGAAATAATTAAGGAGATTCATGGAGGAAAGATAGGTGGATAGTTGAGTGTGTACAATGGATTCAAGGACTTTGGGAAGGATGGGCAGGATAGAAATAGGACGATATTCTTTGTAGGAAGTTGGGTTGGATGTTTTAGGCAAAGGGATCACGAGAGCACGTTTCCACTGACTAGGGAAGTGACAGTCAGAGAGTGAAGCATTAATTATGTGAGTGATAACCGGCAGCAATTCTCCAAGAACACTTGTCAACATTTGAGAGCAGATTTTGTCATCGCCGACGGCTTTTGATGAGATTGCTAGCACTGCTTTCCTGACTGCAGCGATTCCAACATGACGCAGATTGAAAGAAGAGTGGCAGGAGACGGTCCTGGAAAGCAAGTTACGGAGTGTGGCATCCTTGACAGATGGATCCATCTGGACGGGGGGGACAGCAAAAAAATGATTGAGACCGTTAAGGTCGATGTTACCAACCGTCAGGTCCTGGGACTTACCAATACCAAGGGTCTTCAGAAATTTCCAAACTTGTGCAGGGGCGTAGTTTTCGATACATTCAAATATATGACGGCGTTTGGCATCTCGACACAGACGGGAGCAGCGATTACGAAGACTTTTGTATGCTAAGAGATTTTCTTCGGTCGGATCCTTTTTGTATTTAGTCTTGGCACGGTTTCTCTTAGCCATCAGACCCTTAATGGTATCAGTAAGCCATGGAGCGGGGAGATGTTTAACTTTAACCTTCTTGACAGGAGCATGTTTGTCAAACAAGCTCAGGACAATCGTGTTAAAGTTTTGGACCTTATCATCAACGGACTCACTTCCCAGAACAAGGGACCAATCTATGGAAGAGGCGTCGGATTTAAGGGAAGTGACATCAATACCCTTGAAACTACGAAGTTCAAGAAACTTAGCTCTACGTTTGGGGGGCCTAATTTTGTAGGATAGGTAAATTAAATCATGGTAGGAGAAGGGGGCACTGAGTTGACCATGTGCGGCAACCTTAGTGGGGTTAGATATTATCATCAAGTCAAGAAGAGAGGGGGTACAGTGAGGCTGAAAGTGAGTGGCATCAAGGGGAAGAATGTGTAAATTCAAGGAGTTAACAATGGATTGCAGTTTGTCTGATCGAGCATTGTTTTTAAGGAGGCAGGTGTTAAAATCACCAAGAATAAGAGTAACAGGATAAAGAGGAGACAGGTCATTAAGAAGAGTTTCAAAAGATTCAAAGTAATCTATGCGAAGAGAGGGGCTGTAGTAAACACCCAGAAGAACTTTATTGTGACGAAGACATATCTCTAAAAATAAGTGTTCCGCAGAACCAGAGTATAGGCTGGGCGAGTGGCTGATAACTTTGCACGAGATGTCAGAACGAAGGTAGATGGCAACGCCGCCATCAGCCTTACCCGTTCGATCATTACGAAAGAGCGTGAACCCTGGCAGAGCATACATGGAAGAAGAGAGGGATGGCTTGAGGAAAGATTCGGAGACAAGAATTCCGTGAATATTCTGGTCAATGAAGGCATCAAGAAGATCAGCGTAGCTGGCGTGAATGCTCTGGGCATTAATATGCACGATGTTGAGATTAAAGCCAAGGGTCGAGAACACGCTTTTCAGATTATCTGACAAAGAGCCATCCGCCGACAACCCACCTCCCGCACTAAGTGAAACATCGCTATCAGAGCTAGAAAAGAAGCTATCGTTAAAATTGTTTAAGGTATTCATAAACTAAATAGATATAGGTACATATAAATTATAAAATAAATTTATATTAATAGGATCTACTTTAAAATACTTTAAAATACTTTAAAATACTTTTACTTATTTCCCCATAAGATGATGCCGTACCTTAACACGGATTCCACGTATCCGTGGTAGGCAGCAAGTGTTGTTTGGAGGGTGGTAGTTTTTCTCAGCTTTGAGAGTGCAAATACAAATCTACTTATTTTATTGCAAACCTGGCTTAGAAAGAGAGGGTGTGATCCACAGGTACATCCTAACACAGGCGTGATGACATATCATGAATTCGTCCTTGAGCTTCTTATCTATACCTGTACTGGTTCTACTATGCTTGGCATATGTTGTGTAGTTTTTTCTATTCTTCCTCCTGGGCAGCCTAATGTTTTCCGACCATACAGCCAATTCTTATTCAAAACGACCGGTTTAGCCTAGCGGGTAGTGACCCTGCCTATGAAGCTGACGGTCCTGGGTTGGAATCTCGGTAATGGCAAATATTTGTGTGATGAGCATGAATATTTGTTTCTTAGTCTTGGATGTTTTCTATATTTATCTTTATTAAATATATCGTCGTCTAGTGCCCATAATTATTAGAATTATAATTTTAGAAACACAAATACATGAGTAAATAGCTGTATAAATTTGAATTTGGAAATCCTGACCATAGAGGAGATATTTGAGATCAAAGTGGCCATTACGGCGAAACGCCAGTTTCATATGTAAGGACCTAATACAAGCCTTATTGAGCTCACTATGGGCCTAGTTCGATTTGTGTAAGATTGTCCTCTGATATTTATTATTTATTTACATATTTATGTATGTGGTTCCTGTATTTACTTCTGTAAGGTCGCAGCACTACTTGAACGCCACCTATAATTGCCTACCTAATCTGTAGGGCTAGGAAGTTTAATTAGGAAGACGTTAGTAACACCAAACTTGTGTTTATTGATCAAATATGGTTACAATTTATATAAAAGGGATCAAACTGGCTCGATAGCCAAACTAACTAATTTGCATCGGTCGCTGACCGATGCCTAAGGTGAAGTGTGTCACATCGACTTTTCACATCAAAGCCTCTTTCTTTTAAAATTACAAATTACCTAACAGTGTCATAGCGAACACGCACTCTAAAGAGGCCCGTATACAATATTAGACAAATATCGAACCTAACTATATACCTTACAATCATTCCGCCATCCTTTCAAAAAAAAAAAAAGGTTTTTTTTTTCCAAAGTGGCAACCCTAACTCAAAGTCTTAAATCTAAAATGACAACCCTATCTCAAAGTCTAAAATCTAAAAAACATTAAATGTTAACATTAAGTGAGCTTGCTATGCTTGAAATCTAAAAAACAGTAAATATGCCGCAAGCATAATCTTAAATAACATCGAGTAACATCCATCAAACCCTAACATTAAACTCTGATCGATCACGCATAAGACCAGTACCAAAACAAAACATTGACATGAACAAGAATAAATTGATATGAAATAGAATAAACTGACCGAAGGTCCTATGTTAAGTTACACACTTAACTACACTTAGGGTGTAGATCCTACTTAATATATACCTAACTACACTTAAGGTGTAGGCTATGCACCTTAAAAAACTTAATTAAAAAACTTAAATTATAACACCCTATGATCCCATCATACAATTATTCGCGGCTTAACACTAACCTACCTAACGCTAGAAAACTATCTACTACAATACGAAGGCAAAGAGCTGAATCTAGCTAAGATTTAGCATCTCGAATGGTTATCATTCGACAAACTTTCCGACAAAAAAAACTAGCGAAAAATTTATCAGACAACTATAATTTTCCTCCGTTCTTAAAATTATCACAACTCCATCTTTGCTTAAAAAAATCATTTAAATCACCACATTGTGAACTCTTTCCACCGAATGGAAATATTTCAAAATTTAACGCAGGCAACGATCAAAGAAAAAATTATCATTTTCAAATATAGGAAACGTCAACAATATTAACAGAATCAATCTATAGAACCGTATTACTAAGCCACAGCTTAAGAATGAGGTCATTAAAATTCGTCCCAATAATACGATGAAATCAACTAGCTTTAAAACTGGTACTACAACTTATAAACATCTCAACTAATCCATTGGAATTCAGTAAACTATCTTTTACTTTTAACAGTTTAAGATAATCGCCGTGAGTTGCAACCAATTACCCAAGTTAAAACACTACAAAGAATCTCGAATGTGTATCGAATACCCGAGTTATCCCACATCAGAAATTACTTTCATTGAGAAACCTTCGTTACCAACTTTATGAACAACCCTTACTCTCCCCTTACCAAATCATCCCAACTCTATACTTTAAGAACGCAGGAACCAAAACAGAACCCTATGACGAATAGCTATTGCCTCGTCATACCGCTCTCAAACCAGGCGATTGGTTCAAACAATTATACGAACTGTCGTTTATAAAAGTTTCTCATATAAAGGTAATCTACCACGGAAATCTAGTATGTTACAAATATTTCTTGGGTCTTTGGTGAACGGTCCTCATCAGACATCATAGTTCAGCAACAACATGAAAAGAAACACCGGTTAATAAACAATTCATAACAATACCGCATACATAAACCACAAACCAACAACCGGGATAAAATTATATTATACTCCTAATGTATAATTATTTAATATCAGACGAACTCCTCAACGCAGCACAAAGCGTTTTAAACGATTTGCGTTAACAATTACGCCCCGTGACCGTGAGTTCAGACGTCGAATCAGCACATTAGACCTCCCAACGATCTCAATGACCTTGTATGGTCCCTGATACAAACGTGCCAACTTCATACATCTTCCCGTTATCCGCCTTGTTAGGCGGCCGTTTGTTTCTGTTAGGGTCGTTTGTCTTTAAAAAAAAAAAACACAAAGTCACTAACACTAATATTTATTGATCTCAGAGAGAATTACACAACTTTATAACTTCCCAATTTTGAGGTAGCAGAATGCTTTACCGCTTTCCGCGAGTGACTGAATCTAACTGACTAAAATACAAAAGAGTTAGAAACGACGAAGTCTAAAAATGATGATCAACAGTAATTAACACGGAAAAATACAGCCATGTGGAGATTATGCTCTATTAAGCTTTATCTACATATTAATAAGGGTTGTAACAGCTCCCCCATTTTGACGGAGCTTCATCCCTTTAAAAATGAAGCGAAGTTCTAAACTAAAGTTTGTTGAAAATAGAAAACTCAAATTTAGGAAGTCTTACAAAACTTACAGTTAACACAAAAGTACAAAACGTATTATCAGAATTCACTTAAAAGTTAAGATTACGTCTAGAAGGATGAGGAACCTCGATTCCATGAAGGTTATCATAAGACTTATAACTAGTATGTGGGGCTGGCAGAGATTTTACAGATTTTTTTTCTTCATATGAAGTAGAAACATCTGACATTTCAATAGAGTTAGACATTTTAGCTTGATGTTTGACCAGCTTCTTATTGTTGCATTGATTGAATATTTGTATACAACATCTAGAGTTACGATTGCCAATTCGATTTCTGTAACATTTATAGAGTTTATAGAAAACAAACAGAGATATTATAATAGTTAAAACATAAGTGAAACCAGAATAGTATCTACTGTATTTAACAAAATGGGATTCTGATTGTAACTTACTTAATTCATCTTCTAAATTATCCAGTTTATGTGTAGCATATTTCAAGGACTCTAAACTTATTTTGCTCAAATTAATTGGCGATAAATGAGGTAGAGTCTGGTTAAAAACTTCTTTCTTACAACAGTCGTCTAATGTGATATCAAAAGTAATATCCAATGGAGACTTCATTACGAAAGAGTAAAAACTAGTTGGAATCAGCTGAATAGTTTTTGAAAAACCGATACAATTTTCGGTTAGTTTTACAATACCGGTACCAACTATGGAATAATCAACAATATTATCATCACATTTCATAGTAAGTTTAGTAGGGTTTGACTGTACATATATCCATTTGTTATTTTGAAGCTTTTGCCATATGCTTATTTGTCCAAATAACAGTTTAGCATTACATTGAGGAGGCAAGGACATTGTCACCTCCGTGAGGAGTTTTGATTCGTAATTCGGATTACCATTACTTGAAAATATTGAGACAAGTTTACAAATGGAGTAGTTATAATTAATTTTCTTACACTTATCTATACTGTCCAACATAGCATAGTGCAATCTGTCATCACTTAGAGCAATGTAATTATCGGAAGGCTGAATGAGCGCGAAAGTTCTGACATGTGAGTCATCATGCGGGGTAGGCAGAGGTATATTTTTGTAAACTGTGAACCTATCGGAAGTTATTAGTGGAATCTGCAAACCGACACGTCAATTAGTGAATGAATGTTGTTTATATTTAGTTCAACAGGAAAGTCTAGTCTTTTGTTTATGTGGTTGCTGTGCTTTGATAGCTCAGCAAACAGTTTTGAGGGACTTATCACACTAGGGTGTAGTATATTAACCTTAGAAAATAGGATAGCATTTAACGTGGTATCAATCAAATTAGAAATAGAAAGTAGGGAACTTTCGATTATATTAAGTAAGCTATTTATCCTAGACATAGAATATAACACATTATCTGTTTTCGTGATTTGAGACAAGATTTCATTCATATTATTAATTTGGGCATTCAGTTTAATTTCATTCTGATTGAGTTTATAAATCGTAGAGTTAAAATTATTAATTGTCGATTTAACAATATGAATGTTGTCTTTCATCAAATAAAACAGTTCGTTCTCGCTTTTTTTGCAAGATTCGATAGCGGCATCATATTTCCGGGCGTCGTCCGCGTCTAATGTGCCGAAGAAAAACTTTTGAATCTCTCCGCCGAATTCTAAAGATCGTTTGACCTTCGTTGGGGTTTGAGTAGAGATATTATGAGATAGTGATTGCAATTTGATAAAATTAGACTCAACTAAGACTTCAATTGGGCTGGAGACATCCTTACATTGGATGAGGTCGGATGATTGTATTTTATTACAAAGATCTTGAGTCTTTTGTAATAAGTGTTCTACATTTTGAAGATAGGGCTCTAGGGTTATAAGATCAATGTGCGTGATTACCTTCCAGTAATCGTTATGAAAGTGAACCGTTGTAATAGGTTCAAAATAAATTCCGGGACTATGTACTATCGGAGTAACTTTAGTTAGACTCAGCGTAGCATCCATAGAGCAGGGCTCTGGAAATAAATAGAGTGGAATAGGTTAAGATTTAGCAGGCTTAATTTCGTTTGTGTGGTGTTATATATGTTTACGGCCGACTTGAAGAGTTACATTGTGCTTGTTATGCACTTTTATAATTTTAAAAGGGCCTTTCCATATTGGTGAAAGCGCTTTCCTAAGCCTATGGTGTTGCTTTAAATAAACCATATCACCTGTTTTATATGTGACGTCACGAGAGTTTGCGTCATAATATTGCTTTGACCTTTCTTTACTGGCTCTAATCTTTTCGATAGCCTTTTCGCGGCTAAAACGCATTCTGTATTGCAATGCGCGAATGTACTCGTTATAGGTAGTATTACTGGAGGTCTCATATAAGGAATTTGGAATAATAGGCTTGTAACCATAAAGAAGTTCGTATGGGGTAAACTCAGTGGTACAATGAGGGGTAGTATTGTATGCCAATATGGCAGTAAACAGATAACAGTGCCAGTCGTTTTGGTTTTAGTTGACGAAGGATTTCAGGTATTCCTTCAGTGTAGCATGTGAACGTTCTAGTGCTCCGTTGGTCGGTGGGTGGTAAGGAGTAGTAAATAGAGACTTGATTTTCAGGATTTCGGTAAGCTGTTTGAACAATTCTGAGGTAAAACAAGTACCTAAATCAGTGAGTATTGTTTTGGGAAATCCAAAAAGAGACATAAAATGTACGAGATTTCTAGCTATCTCGTCACTTGTCGCAGTGACCATGGGGTATGCGCTTGAAAATTTAGTTAAATCATCCTGTAATGTTAAGATGAATCTAAAATTTTGGAAACCCGCGTCGGGTAGGGGACCAACTATATCGAGAGCCAATCGTTCAAATGGTCTCGTAGAGGTTGACGTAATCTCCATTGGGGCTTTATTTGATTTTCGTAAAGGTTTATTGACCTGACAAAGTTTACACTTCTTAACATAATCCTCAATATCAGAACGCATGCCTTTCCAGTAATAGGCAGCTTTTATTCTATTGTACATCCGCTTTGACCCTGGGTGACCAGCGATAGTAGAGTCGTGGTTTTCCTTCAATATTTTTGGGACCTCGACAGGAGTCGGGTAGATCAGTTGATTTTTGTAGATATGAATTTTGATGTTAGTGTTATTAAAGACTTGGGAAATCATATTATAGATTTTCGTATATGAAATTTTGGAAAATGGGTCTGTAAAGTCGGATGTTGCGAGATCAGTGGTTTCAGGGTGATCTTTCAGAATAAGATCTCTAAGTTTTATCAACAAGTTGTAAATGTCCTTGTACTTCGTCTCTTCATAGTGATGAACCTTAGTGTACGGAAAGTAATATATTTTATTGTTACTATTTCAGCTCTGAACAGTAAAAGGTTCTCGCTCAGAATTGAACAAGTCAGCGGAATTGTCGAGTTGCGACAATATCTCTTCGCAGTGAGGCAAAGAGTAGTCGAGATCTAATGAGACGGGACGTGTTATTGAATTTTAATTTAGTCAGCTGTAGAGCCTCCGTGTGCTCCTCAATAACAGTGTTGGAATCTGGAAGTTTGTTTGTAAACTGTTCCTTGATATACTTTTCGTAAGTTGAATTTAACAGGGAATCAGCATGAATTGCGTTGACGGGACAGCGTGATAACGCGTCAGCATTAGAGTTGAGACGACCTTGTTTGTACACTATTTCGTAATCGTACTCTTCAAGCTTAAGGCGCCAACGAATGAGTCTACTACCGGGATCCTTTACGTTGAACAGCCATACCAAGGGACGATGGTCTGTGACAATTTTGAATTTCCGACCAAATATATAGGGACGGAAAGTTTTGACTGCGAATATGATCGCGAGGAGTTCCTTCTCGGTAGTTGAATAATTGCCTTCTGGCTTATTTAATGTACGCGAGGCGTAGGCAATAGGCTGGTCTTTACCTATGTCGCCTTGGGAGAGAACTGCACCGACAGCATAGTTACTAGCATCCGAAGTTATCACAAACGGAGCTGAAAAATCAAGGTATTGAAGCAGTGGGGCTGTGGTGAGTTTCTCCTTGAGAATTTGGAAAGCATTTTGTTGTTCTGGAGTCCAATCAAATGGGACATCCTTTTTAAGCAGTGAAGTCAGTGGTTTTGTTAACTTAGAAAAATTCTCAATAAATCGTCTGTAATATCCGACTAGGCCTAGGAAGGACTTGATTTGTTTTACGTTAGTCGGAGTGGGAAAATTGGTCACGGATTTAACTTTTTCAGGATTCGGAGACACGCCTTTGTCCGTTATGATGTGTCCTAAATATGCGACTTCGCGGCGTAAGAATTCACACTTGTCTGGCTGCAGTTTCAAGTTGAATTCACGCAGTCGGTCGAAGACTAGCTTTAGCTTGGTCATGTGGGAGTCAAGGTCATGAGAGTATATGATACAGTCGTCTAAATAAACATAGCAGTGGAGACCTTGAAGCCCTGAAAGCGCCGTATTCATAAGGCGTTGGAAAGTTGCGGGGGCATTTTTCAACCCGAAAGGCATTCTGACAAACTCGTAGTGGCCAGAGCTACTAGAGTTGGTAGACACGGTAAATCCAGTTTGTGGGGCGTCGACTGAGCCCATTTTAATTTGGTGAAATCCGCTCGCGAGATCCAAAGTACTGAAGTACTTGGAATGTCCTAATTGGTCAAGAATGTCGGTGATTAGAGGCAGTGGATAGCTTTCTGAAACAGTGACGTCGTTTAAGCGACGGTAATCGATGACGATTCTCCACTTCTTTTTGCCTGAAGCGTCCATTTTATTTGGGACAACCCACACAGGGGCACTCCATGGTGAAACAGAGGGAAGGATTATATTTTGGTTGAGCATTTTCTGGACTTGAGTGTCGACTTCCTCTTTATGACACTCAGGGAAGCGATATGATTTGACGTCAATAGGCGGTGCATTACCGGAATTAATAGAATGCTCGATAGCATGAGTGAAAGACAGAGGGTCACCTTCGAGATGGAAAATGTCAGGGTACTGGGAACAGCATTCGAATAGTGACCTTTTCTCTTCATCATTGAGATGAGAACAGCGGATTTGACTTAGCACTCTATTTAATCGATCCGATTCAGAAGTATTTATCGAATTTATTTTGTGACAAGACTCAGTAAGGAACTTCTGTTCGAATGGTGTTAGTTTTACATAATAGTCTTTGACTTCTAGCCCTATTTTAGGGAGTAGTGATCATCCCTTGTTACTTACCTAATGTAATAACAAGATTTATGTTGTAATTTTTTTAAGAATAAACGATTATTATTATTATTATTATTATTATTCTATACTTGAGTCAGTGGTGTTTAAAACAGAGACATTAACTTTTGCATTAGATTTAATTGAGACGATGCAATTAGTAACATAAACACCATTGCATAAGACATGATCTAGAATAAGGGCTTCATTATTTTGATAAAGCTCGGGCGAGTAATTTGATACTGCGCATTCGATAACGGCCTCAGAGCGGGCCGGGATAATGTAGGTTGGCTGATTATAAACAATAGGTAGAGATTGGCCTTTGATTAACAAAGTTTTTAAGTGGTAGTCAATTTTTACTTTTTTACTAAAGAATTCACTGCCGATGATTCCGTCATAGTACTGACGTCATCGCTTGTAACATGAAATTTGTAATTCAATGATTCTTGGCGTATGTTAATTACCATCTGAAAGGTTCCTAATGTTTTAATTAAAGATTCAGTGTTACTTATGCCTTTGAGTCTTACAATTTCGTGTGAAAGGTGTGGAGTTTCTCTGAGACTTGAGTTTTTGACGATACTGATGCTCGCGCCTGTATCTACGAGGAAACACAGTGGTTCCGTAGAATGGCTAGTTTGTAAATAAATGTGTGGTAGAGACACCTTTTTGGTATAGGTCCCAAAGATTGGAATAGAGTCGGTAGTATGATTTAATTCTGTGCAGTTAGTAGAAGGGTTCAGTGACCTTTGTTTATTTTGCCGGGATATAGAAGTGGTAGAATACGACTTGTTACGAGATGTATTTTTTGACTTAGTAAAATTAGTAGTACTCGAATTTTCTCGAGGTGAGTTTTGATTTAAAATAACATGACTTGACGTGTTTTCGCATTGTGGCACGTGAGGTGTGGATTTAGGAAAACTCTTGTCTTTAGACAGAGGTGGACTCAGTGATTTTTCTTTAGAACTCAGAGAATTTAGGGGACCCAGTGTAGGCTGAGATGAACTCGGATTTTTCCGAGATGTGTAACTCGACGTGCTCTCGCATTGTGGCACGTGAGGTGTGGACTTAGCAAAACTCTTGCCTTTAGGCAGAGATGAATTCAGTGAACTCAGTGAACTCAGTGGATGCTGAGATGAACTCGAATTTTTACGAGGTGTGTGACTCGGGAACGTTGCCCGAGGTGAATTTAAGTTTTGGGACTTAGTAAGGATTGAGTCAAAATCAGAGGGCTTATTTGTACCGTTTTTAAAGCACGATTTCGGCAGGCACTGATCCGAAATCATTCGATGGTTAAATCAAGGTCTTGGTCCTCACGCGTTACATGCACGTTTGCATGAGTTGAGTTAGAGTTTGGTATTTGACCTTGGCTATTATTTTGCCGATTTTTGTATTTGAGTTTACGGCACTCCTGAAGGGTATGACCAAGGTTCTTACAGTATTTACACTGCTTGACATTTGCATTACTTGAACCTTGAGATGTACCTTGGGTTTGGGCAGAATTTACGTTAAAGGACCTTTGTGTGTTATGTGAGTGAGGCTTTTTATTTTTATAACACTCGAGAGGATGTGTGCCCTAATTTATTGCATGTAGAGCACTGTTTTTGAGAGCGATGTGAGGATGTTGACTGTTGTTTTAAGTTGTACAGTTTTTCCTCTTCAATAGCGTGCTGTACCGCTTCATTTAAACTTGAGGGGTTTCTGCATCGCACAATATTAGAAATTGAGCCACTTAGGCCTAACATGAAGGTATTGAGCGCGAGATCTTCCATGGCTGCTATACGGCCAAGAAGTTCTTTGGAATCTTTGCAATTGTAGTGAATGTCGGATTGTATTCTAGTTAGTATACACTCAATACGCAATGAATATTTGGTGACATCTTCTGAAAAGAGTTGTCTGCAATTTTGCAAGTCAACCAAAAGATGTGTTGCGTGTTTTTTTTCCCCAAAAGTTGATTTGAGAAAGGCTTTTATATCCTCCCATTTTGTGAAGCTTTTTAAGCTACAGGCTACTTGTGCCTTACCCTCTAGTTGAGAGAGTATATATTTGCAGAGCACGTTTTGTTGCTCGGGGGTAGCTAGGGACATGGCATTGTCACAGTTTGTTAAGAAAGCAGGGAGT
Organism: Argyresthia goedartella; assembly: GCA_949825045.1. Lineage (NCBI taxonomy): Eukaryota > Metazoa > Arthropoda > Insecta > Lepidoptera > Argyresthiidae > Argyresthia > Argyresthia goedartella. The sequence goes on along the minus strand of OX463821.1, from coordinate 11,103,267 downwards.
GACTCCTTGTCACCATTATAGCTTTTGATGAATTTAGTGAGAACACCAAGAGTGAAAGACATTTTGGTTTTAGAGGGTTTTTCAGGTGTTGAGTTAGAAGATTCAGCGGTTTCGGCTGCTGAAGATTCGCTATCTTCTGATATTAGACTGACGTCTTCGGTTTCAGATTTAAGTTTCGACATTAATCGAACTGTGATATGTTAGAAAAGTGTAGTGTATAATTAAAAATCACACACAAGTAAAAATTATAAAATGTAAAATAGCATAAAAATATAGTAAAACCTTGTAGAAATATCACTGAAACACTTAATTTTATCTTTGAATTTTAACTCACAAGAACACGGTGATGAAGATCTCGAGTTTCATTCTCACGGTAGTGTCACGCGCAGGTAGTATGTGTGCAGGCAGGTGGCGCGCGGGAAAGTAGGCGCTAATGCAAGGCGCCCGAGGGTATCCAATGAATTGCAGGCTTTGCAACGCTCCTGTTACTATCGCCAGCAGATAACATGAAGGCGGCAGTTGACGGTCTGGAATTTTCCACAAAACAGAGTTTGTATGAAGACTGCCGTGGGAAAATGTTTCCTTGGATGATGGTGGTAGAGTTAGATCTGTGTCATCATCTACAGATGAGTAATGGTGCGGGCTCGAGCTGATGCTGAGGCTGACCGTCGACCAGGTTGGTGAAGCAGTTCGTGTGTGAAGATCGCGGGCTCACGCTACGGAGCGGAGACTAACCGTCGGATCACTAGGTGCTAGGATGCGGCTGATGCAGGCTCGACCTGGGGTCGAGTCTTACTGTCGACCAATTTGACGAAACGTGGCCACGGATTCGGATGACAGAGTCTCAGTAAATAAGACCTTCCTGTCATCCCACTTCTGACACCAGTTGTTAGGCGGCCTGGGTCGTTTGACTTTTTAAAAAAAAAAACCACAAAGTCACTAACACTAATATTTATTGATCTCAGAGAGAATTACACAACTTTATAACTTCCCAATTTTGAGGTAGCAGAATGCTTTACCGCTTTCCGCGAGTGACTGAATCTAACTGACTAAAATACAAAAGAGTAAGAAACGACGAAGTCTAAAAATGATGATCAACAGTAATTAACACGGAAAAATACAGCCATGTGGAGATTATGCTCTATTAAGCTTTATCTACATATTAATAAGGGTTGTAACAGTACGTATAACAACACTAAGTCATTCACCCGGAACGATCTGGGTTTTGATCTCATATCGTAATACCGTTTTTGTACACGCTGTGCGTTCGCAATATTCCCTAACGCCTTAGTCAGCAGCCTTCCCATACGATTTACCCTTTCATCTATCGTTTCGTCTAAACCAACAGCGTTTAATCCTAATGATCGATCCACCACTGAGCACTGTTCCCTACCAAATAAAATATTATACGGCGACACTATCGTTAACGCCTGCACGCTAGTGTTATACGCATGTAATACCAAAGGTAAAACTGAGCACCATTGCCATTGATTACTACCTAAATATTTTGATAACATCGAAGTTATCGTTCTATTCATTCGTTCTACCAAACCGTTACTCTGTGGGTGAAACGAACTTGTATGTATCATTTTAGCCCCAATCTGTTCTACCGTTTCTTTTACAATTCCCGCCGTAAAAACTGTACCCCTATCTGAAATAATTTCCCTAATAGGCCCGAACCTACAGAAAACTTCCTCAACTAAAAACCGCACTACATCTTCCGATGTAACCCTAGGTAACGCCTTACATATCGCAAACCGCGACGCATACTCTACCGCGACTATAATAAATCGGTTATCTCTCGACGAACGTGGAAACGCTCCTAACACGTCGATTCCTACCTTCTCAAAAATATCCGAGACCCTAATCGGCATCAAATCTGCTACGCTTTTGACTACTTTCCTTTCTTGACACGGCACGCACGAAGCTATATAACGCTCTATCTCCTTATCGGCTTTCGGCATGAAATATTTCGACCGAAACCTCTTCAACGTCTTTGCGAGACCCAAATAACCTCCTGTCCACGCCTCATCATGTAATTCGGTCATAACATTTTGAAACAATGACCTAGGCAATACTAATACCTCCCTAATTTCTCCATCACTACGTACGCTTTTATATAATAAATTATTTCTCAAACAAAAACCGCTACGCCACGCTTCCGGACGTTCGCTCAACCGCGTTAACCATCTACTACAAAATGAATCGTTTGCTTGATCCGCCTGTAACGACTCTACATTAATACTAAAAACTTCCAAACCATCATCAGGTTCAGAACGAGAAGAAGACTGAGGTCCTTCTGTTTCCCGTTTCCCTTCTTCCATTAGCGATTTCCTACTAAAAAAATCTGCCACTACATTGCTTTTCCCTGAGCAATGAACTATCTCGAAATCCCATTCTTGTATCGCTAACGCCCATCGCGCTAACATACCAGACATATCTTTTTTCGACTCAAACCAACATAACGCGCTATGGTCTGTAACAACCTGAAAATACGATCCCCAAAGATAATGCCTATAGTGCCTTAACGCCCATGCTAACCCCAGACACTCTTTCTCCGTCGTACTATATTTTTTCTCCCCATTTGTTAACTTCCTAGACGCATAGGCAACCGGACTCATTTTATCAACGCCCTGCATCAACACTGCACCTAACGCCTCGTTAGACGCATCCACATAAACCCTCGTAGTAACCGACTTATCCCCCGAATAATATGAAAGTATTGGCGCACTACACATATCCTTCTTAATATAATCGAACGAATTCTGCAATTCTTCATTCCATTGAAACTTTACCCCCTTTTTCAATAATTTAGTTAGAGGTAAAGATATTCTCGCAAAATTCGATACAAATTTTCTATAATAAGAAAATAAACCTAATAATTGTTTCACATCCTTCGCAGATGTGGGAGTTGGAACCTGTTGCATAGCCTTCGGCTTTTTCTCACTAGGTTTTACTCCTACATTAGAGATTAGATAACCTAGCATCTCAATCTCGCAAAAACCGAATTTACATTTGGATGGCTTGAAGGTCAAGATCGCTTCTCTAAACCGCCCAAAAACTTTCTGCAACGTCCCGGTAAACTCCTCGAACGTTCTACCATACACAATTACATTGTCTACGTAAACCATAACCCCTTTAAATCTTAAATCCGCTAAAACTTTATCCATCATCCGTTGGAAAACTGCTTGACTCGTTGCCAAACCGAACGGAACAACATTAAATTCATAAAGACCCGTGGTGTGACGAAAGCCGTTTTATGCCTACCTTCCGTAATAACCGTCTGCCAATAACCTGAATTGAGATCTAACTCCGCAAAATACTTGGCCCCGGCCAAACTATCGACAATGTCTTCTATCCGCGGAATAGGATAACTATCCCTACAAATTTTCTTATTTAATTTCCGATAATCTACACAAAACCTCCATGAATTATCGGCTTTTTAATTAACACAACGGGCGCAGCATAAGAACTAGTGGATTCCCTAATAACACCTAGTTTCAACAACTCCGCGACCTGCTCCTCAATAATTTCTCGTTGCACAGGCGAAACGCGCTACGGGTGACAATGAACCGGCTCTTCATCACAAGTCTTAATATCGACCGACACTATCTCCGACCTACCTAACTGGTCAGTTGCAAACGCTAATCTATCCGCATTCCTATCCAACAACGCCAATAATACCTGCTTATCATTCCTACATAAACCCTCATTTACGATAAACCGTTTATCTTCTATCCCAAACGCAAATTCGCACGAATCCGATAACCCCGAGAAATAAACGTAATCGCCCTTTCTTAACTCCTGAAAGTCGATAAAATCTATCACGTCACGATCCCCGATAACCGTGTTTTCCCCGAAGTTCACTTGTTTCCTTCTAGAACCGTCTAGAAAGTCCGACCCTATCTTTTGTTTTGAAAGAATCCCTACGCGCATGACATTTCGTTTTACCGGTGTCGTGTTTTGTTTCGTATGGAAATGATTGAAAAACGGTATTTTTCCCTGGAAAAAACACATACACGAATGAACAACATCATTCATACCGTTCTTTACTAAAAAATCCACCCCTAAAATAATGCTACAATTTAAATCAGTTATTACTAAAAATTCCTGTGAAAAGTTAAAATTGTCCAAACTAAAATCTATAATACATTTCCCTACAATTTGCAATAAACTTCCATTTAACGCCTTAACCCGTCTCTTCTCTTCGCACCCACTTGATCTGCATCGGCTGGGCTGATGCATGAAGCCGTAGCGCCTGTATCTAAAAGAGCTACCACGTTTACACTAGAAGAATTCAATAAAACTAATGGTCTGACCTGCTGATTCGCCTCGTCTGCGACGATCTTTTCCATTGGTCGTTTCGCTTCCGTGCTACGCTGCTGAGCTCGTCCGAGGCCCTCATTCCACAGGTCCGCCTGGTCACCGCTATCGGCCTCTAGCGACGACGCGTTGTATAATCCGTTTGCCTAGGACGCAAATTATAATTATTAGTACTAGGTCTAATATGTGGTTCCTGACCACTTGACGACGGCGAAACATTCGGCTTCGTCGTGGGTCTTGAGTAGGGCTTCGATTAAATTGTGCAGGCCTAAAAGAATGAAACGGCCTGTCTCCCCCCCTCTATTGCTATGGGCCAAATTCGGTCCAAAAGTTGCCGGGTTCCTGAACACATTTACATTATCATCACTTCCCGGACTTAATTTCTCCATCTGTACCAGTACTGCCCTTAGCGCCTTCTTATCTACAAAATGGCTCAACATTAATTTATTTCTAAGATGGGTTTGCAATCCTCTTAAAAACTGCGTTATAAAAATGTCATCTTTGGTAACTCTAGCCTTTCTCGCTAGGTCCCCTAAGAAATGGCAGTAGTCCAACAAACTTCTCTCTTGCTTGGCATTGTAGAACTTCTCTGCAAAGTCTGTGCTTCCAAATTCTTCATTAAATTTATCCACCACCTCTTCAAATGTCTGGGCACTGCCCCTAATTTCCCTAAAAAAATATAAGGCTCCACCTTTTAAATATGAAGGAAATAATAATTTTAACTCCTCCGACGATATAAATTTCTTCCTCGATGCAGCATCTCTGAAGTCTTCTAAAAAGTCTTCAAAGGACTCCTGAGGACTCCCCGAAAAACAAGTTGACAAATCCTCCATCATATTATTAAAATTTAAATCTTCCCTATAAATATTTTATGAAATTATTTCATAAAATTTTTCACAAAATGTCCGCTGCGATAAAAATCTTCAAACAATATTTTTCAATTCAATTCTTTACTCGAGGTAATTCCTAAATTAAAAACTTAAGTACAGAAATATACTTCCTTTCAATGTAGTTTCGATCCTTCCTCGTTTCTTCAAGGTCTGGATCGACGATCACTATTCTCTTCTATGACGCACTTCTTATGACGTTACCTCTTATTTCTTATGAAGCGGTCTTCTTATATCTCCGGTTCGTTCGGCGCCTCCACCAATGTAAGGTCGCAGCACTACTTGAACACCACCTATAATTGCCTACCTAATCTGTAGGGCTAGGAAGTTTAATTAGGAAGACGTTAGTAACACCAAACTTGTGTTTATTGATCAAATATGGTTACAATTTATATAAAAGGGATCAAACTGGCTCGATAGCCAAACTAACTAATTTGCATCGGTCGCTGACCGATGCCTAAGGTGAAGTGTGTCACATCGACTTTTCACATCAAAGCCTCTTTCTTTTAAAATTACAAATTACCTAACAGTGTCATAGCGAACACGCACTCTAAAGAGGCCCGTATACAATATTAGACAAATATCGAACCTAACTATATACCTTACACTTCTAACACGGTGCTGCACGCGTATTTTTTTCAAGTACTGTAATTATTCCTAAGTATCATTGAAATAATTATCTGGGTTTATAATAATGTGACAGAGGGTAGCTTTGCCGCTCGCTTTCGAAATATGAATGTACTAGCCAATATGACCCAATGAGTAACCGACAGATGGAATTACATGACGCACGCTATGACGTGCCAAGTGATCTTTGGCGTGTAGTACCAATGAGATTAGTAATTTTTCTCAAGTATATTATATGGACTGCTGTAAATATGTATGTAGCCGTGTGGTGACGACAGTACAGAATAAAAATTGTCATCACCCCTCCTCTTCCGCGGGTGTCGTAAGAGTATAAACGTATATACGTAGCAGAGAGCGGGCAGCTGCGTCTTCTGTAAACAACTACCGTCTACAGTACTGCGGTCATCAACCCGTCTGCCCAGCGCGCTGATTATGGGCAAATCCTTCCATTTTCGGGAGAGGCCTTTAGTCCAGCAGTGGACTGTAATAGGCTGATGATAATGATGATGATGATGTATATGTCACTGTAAGATTTTAGTTTATAAACTAACGCGTTAGCTTGTAAACTATCGACAAATTGTAAACCAGACGAATCAGTGGGAGTTTCTTCGCCCTTGTCCCTCAGTGGTCCAATGTAGAGAAGAGGAAAAATGATGATTGCAGAGTATAAGGAAAAATGATGATTGCAGAGTATAAATAAATATCTACAGTAATAAATAATTTTGAATTTGACGTTTGAACTTTGGACGTTCTAATGGCGATGGAAAACATCTTGAGAAATTATTTATTTCTCCAAAGAGAACTCCATAGAAAAGAGGTATCCTGTGTCGAGTTGGATAGCCATATTATTGTTTGTATCTACAGGCCACCGAGGGATGAAAAAGGCCATGGAAATTTCGAAATATTTGAGAAAATTATGGAGGAAGCCCTCACTAAACTATGTAATAACAGAAAAAAGATAATTATTTGTGGCGATCTTAATGTAGATTTGCTTGTAGGAACAATAATGACACAACGATTAATAACTTCATTCAAATCGTTCAATTTATGTCATGTATTTTTAGAGCCGACTAGATTTACACTTACCAGCCAGATAACGTTTTTTGCGATTGTGTATTCACAAGTAAAAGTGTAATTAACTGCTTACCTTCCGATCACAGTGGTCAAACAGTTTCATTCCCAATTGATAATATCAATTGGGAATGAAACTGTTTGACCACTGTGATCCTTAATAAAGATAAGACTAGTCCATCATTTTATAGGCCTATTACATCCCATAGACTAGAGACATATGCGAAAAACTTAGATATAAATTTGCCAGTAGCGGATTTTAATGAACAGAACCCAAACAAAATCTACTCAGAATTCTTCAACATTATACAGACATAATTCAATTAAGTTCTTAAATTAAAGAAAGTCAGTGACTACAACGGTAAATCTAAATTTAATGACAGAGCAGCGTTTGGAATTCGTAAAAGTAGAATTATCTTGAATGACCTTTATTATCAAAAAACCTATAACTTTGATCGAAAAATTCATGACTATGTTGAAAAATATTCCAAAACTTTCAAGTTGGTTTGTAGAACTGCAAAAACTTTACACATTAATAGGAAAATTCAAATAATAGATTGAAAACAGTTTAGCAAATACTAAACCGTTAAACTGGAAAAGTTATACTAAGGGACAATGATTTCTGCCTAAAGATAGGTGATGATGTTGTTAAATCCAGCGCTGATGTTGCTCGAGCTTTTGAAACATTCTTCACCAATGTAGGGTAAATTTTTTGTAGGTACAATTTGATGGACATTTATAAATATGATAATTTAAACTGGTAATTTGGTAAACAATATTGTTGTCTATACAGTGTGAATCTCCATAAAGTCTAACGATCTGGGTTACCAAGGGACAGTGATTTCTGCTCTAAGATAGGTGATAATGTTGTTAAATCCAACGCTGAGGTAGCTCGAGCTTTTGAAACATTCTTCACCATTGTACCCTTAATCACAACAGATCGTCTAAATTCATCTCCATATGAAGCAGAGACTTTGTTAAAAAATAATACTAGCGTCAGTAAGGTATATTTAAAATTTCATCATGTATATTCCCAGGACATTGTCAAAACGTTTAAATTATTTAACTTAAAAAATACGGAAGACCTGAGGGGTATATCAGTCAAAGTCATTGGTTCAGTAATTCTAGTTATAGCCCCACACTTAGCTTATATATTCAATAAATGTGTTGACGATGGGGCTTTCGCAGACCTCATGAAACAGTAAACTGATACCTCTGTTCAAGTCGGGAGATAAGGGTGATCCTTCAAATTTCAGACCAATACCTGTTCTTCCAACACTAAGTAAAATATTTGAAAAGATTATACTCAATCAAATGCTCTCACACTTCAACCGTACAAAACAAATCCGTGCCAAACAATACGGTTTCACTAGAGGTAAATCGACTACGGATGCAGATATTACCCTTAAAACTCATATTTATTCTGCATGGGAGGCCGCACAGGATGCTATCGGAGTTTTTTGCGACCTGTCGAAGGCGTTTGATTGTGTTGATTTATTTTATTTATTTATTTTATTTTATTTGGGACATCAACAGCACATAGATAAACAAATTACAAAGAACAAAGATACAAAATTAAAGCCAGTAACAGATATCCACAAAAATACAAGAGATAAATTTAAATTGAGAAACTTAAACAGATAGAACAGTGTGCAAACTTAATAAATAAGATCTCTTACATGTATATAGAGCTAAGAGACAGGTATGTTTATTATGATGTTTATTTAAAGGTATATGTAGAATAAAGAAATAAATGATGTAAGATTTATGACGTGTTTGTGTGTGAGTGTATGAATGAGTGTGAGAGGGTGTGTGAGTGCATGTGTGAGGTTCACTTATTCCTCCTTGATATTGTGTAATTTTTTAATAATGTCCTGACGGAATTTCGCCTTAGACAATGCAAACGGATCGAATTTGTTAAAAAGTTTATTAAATTGATTGGTAAGGCGAACCATTGTTGAATTTTGAGCATAACTGGTATGCGTGAGGGGGATAGCAAAAAGCCTTTTGGAAGTTTGACGAGTACGGCGCGATGGGACACAGAAAGTTGTTCAGAGAGAAGAGGTGAAGAATCAAGGCGGCCCGATAGAATATCGTGGAGTAACATCATATCAAGCAAAATTCTGCGATCCTCAAGACTGATGAGGTGATGCTGGTGACAAGACTCCTCGTAAGAGCGCCCAAGAGTGTGAGACCTGAAATTCAGGTACCTACTTTATAAATTTTGATTGAATAAGCTCAATGCGTTGAATGTACGTAATGTAGTTTGGAGACCATATACATGAAGCGTATTCCAAAATGCTCCTTACGTAAGCATAATATATCTGTTTTATACAACCCAGGTGTTGATCATTTTACGCTATTAATTAAATTAAATCATTACGGAGTTAGAAATAAAGCGATGGATCTATTAAGATCGTACCTAAGCAACATAATACAAATGGCAGAAGATAACTGCGTTAAATCTGATGGATCGGGTGTAAAAATTGGCGTTCCTGGTATATATTAACGATCTGCCTTTCATGATAGAGAAATTAACTGACATAGTGTTGTTTGCTGATGATACTTCAATGGTCTTCAAAATTGAAAGACAAAAAGGAGATTTTGGTGATGTTAATGGTGCTTTAACCTTGAATTGGTTCACAGTTAATAATTTATTGTTAAACGCTGGTAAAACCAAGTGTATCAAATTCTCAATTCCAAATGTCAGGCAAGTTGAGACCAGTTTAGTCTTAGACAATAACACGTTAGAATTAGTAAATGATACGAAGTTTCTTGGAATAACCATTGATAGCAAATTGCAGTGGGGACCCCACATAGATAAATTGTCTGGTAAATTAAGTTTTGCGGCTTACGCTGTTAGGAACATCAGACAAAGCACGGATGTGGCTACATCTAGGCTTATATATTTTAGTTACTTTCATAGTGTCATGTCCTATGGTATCTTGTTGTGGGGGAAAGCAGCGGATATTCAAACTATTTTTATTTTACAGAAAAGAGCTATTCGAGCAATTTATAATTTAAAACTAATAGACTCCTTAAGATAGCTTTTTAAAGAATTTGACATACTAACTGTAGCTAGTCAATTTATTTTCTAAAATATAATGTATGTACGCAAGAACCTTACAACATTTTCCAAACTTAGCGATAGATGTAATGTTAACCTAAGAAATAATCACAGACTATGTGCGATTTAGATTCGCGAAGGTTAGCAATTCTTTCAAGGGTCAGTGCATTCTCTACTATAATAAGACACCTCTGGAGATTTTGAAATTGCCATTTAAGCAATTTAAAAAGCATTTTAACGAAAAAGGGATATTACAATGTTCAAGATTACTTAAATGACGGGACTGTATGGGGTTAATCTGGTTCCACAGACCTTGCTGTTAAAAGTTTTGTAATTATTTATTTCTACTTATTGATATATGTATATATGATATAATGACATTATAAAATTTGTATTAGTCAAGCACAATCAATTTTTAAAAGAGATCTAAAAATCTATCTGTGGGAGTTTCTACGCCTTTCTTCTCCCACAGTGGTACAATGTAGAGAAGTGGCTAAAAATGACGATTGCTAAGTAAATTTAAATATCTACAGTAATAAAGACATTTGGAATTCGGAATTTGGAATTTGATATCATACCCTAGATCGGCGTAAAACAGAACCGTTTACAATGTAGAGAAGTATTTAGCTGAATAGCCAAATACCCTATTAATTTCATTTGGACCAATTTTGTAATTATTTATTCCTGCTTATTAATCAAAATAATTAAATTTTTCATATTTGTAATAGTTAAGCACAACCTATTTTTAAAAGAGATCTACAAATCCATCTGTGGGAGTTTCTACGCCCATGCTTCTTCCACAGTGGTCCAACTTAGAGAAGAGGCAAAAAATGACGTTTGCTATGTATATGTAAATATCTACAGTAATAAAGTACTTTGACTTTGACTTTGACATAGCTGCGGCGTTGGGCTAGTCTCCTGTCACGCAAAATGGACTGTTGAATGACTGGGTAAAAGTGGGCACAATTGTGCATCTGCCACCCTAATGGGAAAAGGCGATACGCTATTCCTTCACATAACCTTTAGTCTTTAGTTGACGTAGAGCACTGGATATTTTCAACTTTATAGAGTCCTAAACCTAGGTAATAGAGTCGAAAATCAATTTCTTTTTATGGTTTAACACACGAAAAATGAAATACAATAAGTAGATTTTTCCTTGCCCCACAGGCGTCGATATCCGGCAACAAGCTGTTGGCCGAGCGACTGATCTTGAAAGGTCACCCAGTCAACATTCGAGATAATGCCGGCTGGATGCCTCTACACGAGGCCTGCATACACGGCCACTTGGAGGTGGCTGAACTGCTGGTCAACAGCGGGGCCAATGTGAACGACCGGGGCGGGAGTAACTGTGACGGTGAGTGCCTAGTGTGGGATAAGAGAGTGTTTCTGTTAACTTCTGCGCTGTATGGGGACATGCGTGCGTGACCCTATGTTGTAGTTGTTGTTGTTATTGTTGCCAGCCCAAACAGTGCGTAATTTCTTGTCTGGGAGCCCATCTAAGGAACTTATCAGGCCCTCGGTAATACGAGAAAAAACCTCAAATATCCGGCCTAGCTTTTTGTACATGTGAACCGCTCAACCGATTCCGATTATTGAATATAGTCTTGTTCTTTCGCTTTACAGGAATTACTCCGTTATACGACGCAGCATGTAATGGACACTTGGACGTGGTACAGCTGTTACTAGACAAAGGGGCGATACCCTCACTAAAAACTGACTTTGGAGAAACACCACTGAACATTCTGCAAAAATGGCGAACAGGCACTATACTCACTAAAGACGAAGAAGAGTTATACCACGATGTATGCATGAAAATACACAGTTTTATAGACAAGACCAATATCAATGATGTTTTAAACCGTTCTAAGTCAAAAACTCCGGTTAAGCCAATCAAAGATGTCACACCTCCAAGTACTTCTAAAATGACTAGCAGAATCAGAGAGATTGTATCGTCAGCTTTCAAAAGAAGAAATATTATTGAAGATGACACTGACGACGATATAGAACTGTCGCAAAATTTACGGAACCAAGCGGCGTTTCCTTCTGATGACTCCAACGATTCCTCGGACGATAGTGTTAAAGTGAATAGAAGAAATAAAACTGATGTCAATGGTGTAAGCGAATATAAAAGTGCAATGTCAGCCCTGAGGAATAGAAGTGCTACCGACGACTTGCCAGAGGTAGACTTATCGAAAACTAAACGAAAACCGGCATTGCTGAATCCCGATGAAGTCGATGACGACTGGTTGGACGATGATGTTGGTGTGAACGACAAAAACACCAAGAAACGCAAACTCAGCGATCCATTGACCACAGTCGCAAAGAAACCGACGTACGACAGTATAAAAGACAGCATTAATGACTTAAACAAAATCGTACCACTAGTGGAAAGTAGCAAAACTAATGTCACAAAATCTAAAACTAAATCTGTGATAAGCATAAATGATAATAGTTCAGACTCGTCAGATCATTGCCACAGTAACGAAAATATTAGTCCGAAAAGTAATGCAGCACAATCAATGAGAAATATATCAAGAGAATTGAACGACAGTAAATCTCGGGATAGCAGACTCGGCATGAAGAAGCGGTGGAAGCAACAAAGTACACTCCTCAAAGCTGGCTTCCAACGGAAAAAAGACGAGGATTCTAGCTGCAGCGGAAGCGAAAATGAATTTTATATCCGGAGAAGAGACTCAAATAGAACACCCAAAACATTCTCCCGAAAATCCTCCAACGAAAACCTAAGCAACCCAAATTACGTCCAAAACGAAGGGTACTTTTTACAAGGTGTCAATGCTGTTCAACCTATGCATCGAATACAATCGATGAATACTGTCCAACCAGTTAAAAGTACCACGATCCCGACGATTCCGGCAGCGGTGAAGGTGCATGTGGAAGACAAGACTTTTCTGATATCGTTGAAAATGGATAGGATTAACAAATTGACGATCAGCTGGTTGGTTGAAGAAGTCATGATGAGGCACTACAAGTAAGTTTTTGTTTCTATATGGATTTCATTGGTATAAATCCTTGCCTACAGAAAAGACACGCAAAGCTGTTTAGATGGGGCACTACAAAAGGATCTTGTATGTTCTCGGGGACCCTGTATTTGATGTCTCTTGGAGGAATCACTGGAGCTGTCATGTCACATCCATCACAGGCAGTACAAAGCTACCTCCCGGCTGGGGTGTCGAAACCCAGGTGACGTCGCTATTTCTGGTTCCCACGACACGGTATCTTAGTGTGTGCTAGGAGCAATGTATGTCGCTGTATATAAATGTTTGTTTGTTTGTATGTCTCTTTTCGTAGTCTGAACCTTAAAAATAGCAATGTGGTTGAAGTAATATATATAAGCCATTCTAAAACAAATTTGTCAAAACTTCCAGACTGACCGGTGTCCGACCTCAATTCAGCCTGATGACGTCTGACGGCGCCATCCTCTCGGAGGAAGACCCGCTGAGCCTGGTGCTCTCGTCGCCGGAGCTGAAGACCTGCGTGACAAGCTGGCGACCCTCGCCGCCTGAGGAGAGATACCTGGAGTGCTGCGAGGCACTGGCCGTGGGTGAGTCCTCCTTCTCTCTCGGAGGAAGACCCGCTGAGCCTGGTGCTCTCGTCTCCGGAGCTGAAGACCTGCGTGACAAGCTGGCGACCCTCGCCGCCTGAGGAGAGATACCTGGAGTGCTGCGAGGCACTGGCCGTGGGTGAGTCCTCCTTCTCTCTCGGAGGAAGACCCGCTGAGCCTGGTGCTCTCGTCTCCGGAGCTGAAAACCTGCGTGACGAGCTGGCGACCCCCGCCGCCTGAGGAGAGGTACCTGGAGTGCTGCGAGGCGCTGGCCGTCGGTGAGTCCTCTCTCTCGGAGGAAGACCCGCTGAGCCTGGTGCCCTCGTCTCCGGGGCTGAAGCCCTGCGTGACGAGCTCGCGACCCTCGCCTCCTGACGAGAGTTTCCTGGAATGCTGCGTGAAACTGGCTGTCGGTGAGCACACCCACTCTCGCTCTCTCTCTTTCTCTCTCTTGCAAATTTTTAAATGATTTTTATGCATTATTTCTTCCCTCTTTTCAGGCACATCACAAGAAATCCAGCAAGCAATCGGCCGAAGCCTCACCACACACCGATTAGCTTTAGGAGCCAAGACCTTATCGTCCTCGCAATTAAGACCACTATTCCGTGCAATCACCCACCAGAGTCATATAACAGCAATACTTATATCAGATAACAATATCGGTGATGACGGAATAAAACTCCTAATGGAATGTATTTGCACCTTGAGGCTTATAACTCAATTAGATATTAGCAGAAATAATATAACCGCAGAAGGAACCAAAATAATGCTTAATATATTCGAGAAGGCAACAAGACCAGTGTGCCAAACAATAGAACATATAGACCTAAGCTCAAACCCAATATCAAACGACGGTTTTATGAACGTCGTAAAAATGGGACATTACATATCATTAAAAGTCCTCAGGCTGAATAATTGCTCTATAACTGACCAGGCATTTAATGAGGCGAGTAAGCCGACATTTAACTTGGACAGGATAGAGTGTATCGATCTGAGCAATAACAGTATTAAACAGGGTGTAATGAGCTGTATAGTGGCTGCTTTAAACCCTAATGCGATATGTGAATTGGAGCTAGATAATATTGGAGTGGAAGGGAGTGCTGTTGGCAGTATAGCAGCATTTTTGGATTCGGCGAAAGAATTGAAGCTGAGAAGATTCAACTTGTCCAATTGCAAGCTGGTCGACGGACAGTTCATGCGGATTTACAGGTGTGTTGTATATGTCATATAAAAATATATTCATGACTTTCTCAAATGACAAGGTGTCGCCGTCGACGGACACGTCATGGGATCATCATCAGGAGTTTCGCAAGAATTTATCAAAGCGCCTGTCGGCTCGTTTAAAAAATAACATCACACGAGTGTTTAATGCCTAAGTTGCCCCGCCCGTGCAGGCTAGATTGCGCCGCATCACTACGCCTGAGAGCTTCTTTTACTCTGACATCACAAGGGCGTCCTGTAAACTCCTGTCTCGCTTGATCACGCTAGGGTTACCTACCTGCGATTTATGTTTGTGAATTTTAGTGCACTCTGTATAAGAGAGATGTTATATTAGTACTTATTCAGGCTATTGGCAAATTCTAAGGCTAGGTAGGTAGGTACCTACCTTCTTACTTTCGTAATTGTTATTTATTTTATACTGGGTCTAAAGTGTTTACTTTTAGGTAAACAAAAAGGTATTCAATTAAAAAGGAATCGAATATTTTATTTGTGAACAATTCCTTTAGACATCTTATAATGTTAGGTACTTAAGTCACTGTTGTTGCAAAAATCACAGAAAAGTTGCTTATGAGGAGCGGCTAGCGCGGGAGGCGTCTGCGAGCCAAGCGAGCGGCATCATAACTGAATTCCCGTCGGGCGGGTTGGCCGGTCGTTCGTACCTAAACTATCGAGTGAGACCCCCCTGACCAAGGCTGAATGAATTACTCGTAGAAGGTCTTATTTCTCAGAGACCTGTGTTTTTCTCTAGTCTCTAGTGCGACACATCTAAGTAAATATAATTAAAATAATAATAATAAGAGCATTGATCATAAACAACTTCAGGGAGCATGTAACATTTTTGGGGTCCCCTACGTAATCGCGAAGAATGCTATCGCGAATTTTTTTTTGGGTTTCTCGTGTATCGTGTAAATAACCACCCCTGTCGGCGCAACTTTACAAAATAACACCCTGTAGTGTCGTGGCCAGATCATAAAATTTATCATTTCATGATGTGACCAATCGTGGTTGAATGAATTACACGTAGAAGTTTCATTAAACGAAGAAATCATAGTGCTGAAGAAAAATGCTTTGAAATAGTAATATTTTCGTGAAATTCATCCCTTTCTGATTTTATGAAACGGTCGGCCAGATCATGCAATAATCAATTTTATTACCCGGCCACACCGTTTCGCATACGGAGTGGCAGAGGCTCAATTGTGCCCACATTTGGCCAGTTATTCAACACTCTTATTTTGCGTGACAAAGCTAGCCCATCCCCGCAGAATTATTTTTATTTAATCCTATCTATCCACTTCACTGTTTTACAGATCGCTAGGGCGGGCCATGAACCTTCAATCCGTCACTCTCAAATCCAACAAGCTGACCTTCATCACACTGAAGAAACTCCTGCAAAGGCAACCGCCAGTTCCTCAAATCCACCTCGAGGGTTGCCAGGACATCTTCAAGTATTCCCCAGACTCGGATTTCCACGTTTGGCTGCCAGCCATCGACTTCGGGCGGTGCATACCGGAGATCACGGTAACACCAATAGCGCAGAGCGACGTGGAAAGGGAGAGTTTTCAATCGTTTTCTAAAACTTGGCTCAATTGTTTTAGGGGCCGGGGAGTTATTGAGCACTGTGACGGCGGCGTTGCCAAATTTACGGCAAAATGATTGGTCTGTAATCTTAACTAGAATACTTACTACATGACCATCAGAGTTACATGAGTACTTTTGTGGTAATCTTAAATTTTGGGCTGTGGTACAAAACACGGCACAAAATCCTTTTTTCGAATATGAACTGATCGTTAGGGTAAGCCGTAAGCGTATTTGTTTGTATATTCAAGTGATTCGGTGTTACTTTACTACAATTCCCATATCGCCCGCCTTGGATATTCTTACTTTGATTTCAGACTAATTCCGTGTTACTACAAAAAACTTGAACACATAATTTTACCTCAAAACAAAAGTCAATATATTTTTGTTTTGAACAAGTGTTGAACAGGTATTTTTTTTGTGGTAAGACCCATCTTTGTTAACCCTTTTGAGTGTCCCAGTCGGCCCTGGCCAACAACTAAAAGTCGTGCCACTGGCGCCACAATTTTTATATTAATAGAGACCTTTATCGTATGAATTAAGTTGTATTTTGCATAGCATAGCATATGTATGGCGTGTGAGTGACACATTTTGTATTTGATTTATGGCGGTCAAAAGGATAAACAAGTGCCGATCAGAAGTCAGAGCCTTGCTAGAAAAAACTTCTGTAACATGGTGAGTGGAGAGTGTTTCATTTAGGTAAGATCACTTGAATAAATTGATATCTCCTTCATTCTCCTTTGCTATTTACCATAAATATTCTCTAATATAATGAAGGGCTACCTATTAGTGAATGTCATAGGGCTTAATAGATCAATGCCACCCTGCCATGCATATCTATGATATCTCGTACCTAAATTATAATATACGTGGTAGGTTCCTAGTGAAATAGGAAGTTTTTGCAGTCGCCTAAAGTATTGTAAATAGATGAAGTACCATGGATGACGCAATGAGTCAAATACGCTATTGGACTGCTAGTCAAATAATTTTGTTCATGAGTTTTATGAAATACTAGCATGCGACGTCATAATCAAATGCGGTATTTTTTACAAATTGAGTTAGTAAAATATATCTGCTAAAACATATTATTCTTAAATTGTCAAGCCATTTTGTACATAAATCTTCAACTTCAGACATGTTCCTAGATTTATTTGACTACCTTGTCCAATACCGAATTGTATTTTATTTTATGTAAGTATTATACTCGTATAGTATAATCATGTTTAAAGTATTCTTAATAAGTGTTTCTGATTCTCGAGATCCACTATACAGGGCAGGGTATCCTAGTGTTGGGCCAGACAGACCAGCAATGTGTTATAACGTAATGTGTGAATGAATTGTACCTATCTAAAGCATTATGTTTTGTACAATTGTTCGTACATTTCTGACTGAGAACAGCATGGAATAAATTATTTTTCTGAATTTGGACTTTTTCTATAGCTATGATTAGTACCTACCTACAACAAAAGTATCTGAGCTTGTCTGAGTGCAAACACTGTGCGTGGCATGCGGGTTAATAAAGCTTAATTTATGCTTTTCAAATCTTACATTTAAACCCTTTCGCTACCTGCTGGCCGGAATAGAAAAAATGACACAAAAATTAATGCAAATTTTATGTTGCCCACAATCTGTGTTGCCAACTTAGCATATTTTATGCTAGAATTGGCATATTTTCATCTTGTTTAGCACATTTTTATAAAACATGAAAATAAAGTAATCACGATTTTTCTTTTAATAAAAATCGGCATCGAAAACACCCCCCTATTTTCTTTCTTTTATTACAGTGCCATAGACAAAAAGCGTTTTGTCTCGTCCCGCGCTCTTTACTGTTTGTTCTATACAGTTATAATTTATGTGAGTTAATGCATTTTTTTCTGTGCTTTAGCAGTGATAAACATTATACGTACCTAAATGGTGTTTTTTTAATGTTTTCCAAGAAACGTGCCTCCAATATATAATCACAGTTATCGGCCAGAGTGGAAGCAGATTTCAAGCAGCGTCTAAAACCTGCTGATTCGCAATGTAATCGCACTCGATTGATATTTATAGAACCAGCGTTAAATCGTATCCTAGACCGTGCCGATCTCCTGAAAAGAGTTACTCAAAGCGGTCTCGAAGGTAGCTGGAACTCTGCTTAAAAAGATGGAACGTCAATTTTGGATTGCGTACCCTTTTGTCGATGGTTTGGTTTATGTATTACTCTACAGAATTAGGTAATACGCTTAGCCACGGCTAGAGTGCGCGAACCTCTTCACTCAAACCCTCGTCGATAGATGTCTTTACGTGTCTCAAAAGCCAGGGCAATGATAACAAATAAAACAAAAAATATGTATGAAAATGACAAAAAAACATGTGATGAATTGGGTTACACTTATATAGGCGCGAAGGAGTTTATCAATTTACTTTTATGTTTGTGGGGGCTTCCGCCCCCTTATCGACACTCTGACCGAGTTCTAACTTCTTTCAAAATAGTGCTTCAAAACTGTAGATGTTGAACGCCAGTTTCCCTGGATAGTATATCTTCAATTTCCTGACATTTAGTCAACAATCTGTTGCGACAGAAATTCTAAAGCTGCCTGCAGAGGCAGAAATACTCTCTTCTCATCCATCCTGATGTGATGGTTCTGGAACAAGGAATATAATACTCACAAGGAGTTCTGGAAGCTGCCTTCACACAACCCCTCTTTGTTATAAAAATACTTGGTATAATTTGCTCTACGGCCTTCCGAAGTTGCGAGTTTTTTTTAACCCATAGAGAGAGGTAGCTTTAGTTTATCCGAAACTGTAGGGTCTGAGGATAATAGCCACCTTGGTTGTTTATGGTGGTTCAGAACGATTTTTTTATTGAACATAAATAAATAAATTATATTATTATATGGTCGTATGGTGACCGCCGAGAGAATAGAACCATCCTCAGGCGACTAAGGTACAAAATACGGGAGTAAAAGGAATCCAGACAACACCTTGGATCCTCACTACTCTTCGTGGAAACAGACCGCATAGCCTGAAATCTGTTCAGGAGAAAGAAAACCTTGAAAACAAACCCGGTATGGCATCTCCGTCAGGCGCAAGCCGCAGATTCTTGCTACCGCACATATCGAATCGTCGTTCCTGTGAATCACGCCAGCTAAGTCGAGAGAGTGGCACATGTGCTGGGCAAGCACGTGTAGCCTTATGTCCCAGACGTAGCAGCTTCCGTGGGGAGGGCACTTCGCCCTCCCGACTACGAGATGGAAGACAACACGGGGAGTGACAGTGACCGGTTATAAGTCCGCACAAATGAGCGTAGGTGTGGTCGCCAGGGGTCACTCTCGACAGTGGGAGGGTCCATCGCAGATCCATTGACCAGTTACCGCCCGCTTTAGGCTGAGCAGCCCTCGGTCTGTAAGGTACTGGTCCGTCTCGGCGTCAGTTTGTTTCGCTTGGGTGTACGGAACACTAGCCAAAACTAGATGACCGGCGCTGCGTCTCAAACACCTGCCAATAAGAAAATAAAATATAAAACCCCCCCCCTCCTACTTATATGCGCTTTGCTACATGGAATGTCCGAACAATGAGGACAGGCTTCCCGAACACCAGTGGAATCCAGATTTGCTACACATAGCTACTTATATTCCGCCTTTTAAGAGCCCAGGATCGAGGATGAGGGGTCGACACGGGAAGAACAGTATACCTTCTTCTGGAAGGGTAAAGATGCATCGGATACTCGCGAGCACGGAGAAGGATTCGCGATCAGGAATGATCTTCTATCCTCGATTGCGAGTCCTCTGGGTATCTCGGAGTGCATAATGGTCATAATGGGTTATATTTGATAACTTGCTGTCCTGGTCGCCCCATGTTTGTGAGGTCAGCAGACGAGTCTTTGCGTCATTTTACTCCCTACGGAGATTGCAGTACTTCCTGCCGCGGCAGACTAAAATCACCCTTGTTCAGTCCCTTCTACTACCTTTAATTGACTACGCGGATGCTTGTTGGGTCAGTGCGAACGAAGAACAACTGAATAAACTCGAGCGACTCCAAAACCTTGGGATTCGGTTTGTCTACGGGCTGCGCAAGTACGACCATGTCTCCCAGTATCGCAAGGAGCTGGGATGGCTTCCGATCCGTCTTCGCCGTGATATGCACATTCTCTCTTATCTATTCAATATTTTGCGAAATCCCCGCTACCCCACATATCTTCGAGAACGTTTTGAGTTTCTTTTCCCCAGGGATAGTAATCGGAGATCCCACACGGTGTCTCTCCTGTCAACTCCTCGGCATAAAACTGCCGCCTACAAACACTCTTTTAGGTTAAGGACAATCCGACTGTGGAACGCACTTCCCTGCACTATTAGGGATAGTCCCTCAATTTTCACTTTTAAGAGAAGATTGAAAGCGTATTTCCTTTCTCTTTCGTAATTAGTATCATATTTATGTAAGTATAAGTATGATATTTTGTAGTTTATATATGTGCATGCTATCTAGTGTATTATATAGTTGAGATACATATATTTTTTATTAGGTATATTTTATTTATATTTTAAAAGTAATTTTCGTACGTATGTATACTGTTTTATTGCGCACTAGGACTGTCCTTTTTCATAAACACTCCTGTCTTGCCTAGGTTTGCTGGAAGAAATCTCTTTTTAGAGATAAGCTCGCCTTTGCCTATAAAATTTATTGTAACTGTCTGTGTATCTATGTTTTCTGTGCAATAAAGAATATGAATATGAATATGGTCCTGCGCCTTAACACCGCGTACGGGTTCGTCACCATTATTTCAGCATATGCTCCAACACTTCCCTCAACAACTGTAGCCAAAGACCAGTTCTACGACCAATTAGACGAAGCTGTGCGGGGAGTGCATCTGGGCGTCCGACTATTTCTCCTGGGAGACTTCAATGCCGGTGTGGGACACAAAGGTAGACATGACATTTCATGGGCAATTAAAAGGAAAGGACGGTGACGGTAAGGGTATGTGGTAATACGCCTGTGAAATATCTATTTTCACCATGAAATTTTGTTCCCAGAATTGAAGGTATTTTTTGATGATTAAAAAGACGAAACTTTTGTGTAGCTACGAAATTGTTGAGCCTTTTGGGATTGAAAATGGTGTGCTTTAACCCGTCGGGTTTCTTGCGAAGAAACATTACTCATAATTTCTTGGCGCTGTTACATCTGCCGCCACGTACAGTGGTGGCCATTACGCGCCTGTTTAACGGCATCTTACGCACGGGCCACTTTCCAACCCAGTAAAAGGAGGGCTTGGTCATCATTTTGCCCAAGCCGGGCAAGGACACCAAGTAGCCTGAGAGCTATCGGCCAATCACCCTACTGAGTACCCATCTCAAAGTTGTTTGAGAAAAGCCTGCTAGCGAAGTTACTGTCCCACATCCAGCCGCGCCCGGAACAGTTCGGCTTCAGGTCCGAGCATTCTACGACGCTTCAGCTCACCAGAGTACTGAATGACATGACGGTTTGTTTGAACAAAAAAGAATACACTGTCGCAGTACTTCTGGATATGGAGAAGGCTTTCGACAGAGTATGGCACGAGGGCTTGCTGTACAAGCTGTCGACGTCCCCTGCCCCTGGTCCAGGTCATCGCTTTCATAAAGAATCGCCGTTTCCGAGTGACGGTGGATGACGCCGTCTCCGAGTAACATCCCATTGCAGCCAGCGCCCCCCAGGGGTCCTGCCTGTCTCCCGCCTGCTACGCCCGATACACAGACGACATCCACATAGGGCCGGGTGCCCAGTTGGCACTCTTCGCCGACGACGCAGCCTACTAAGCGTCGTCGTTTAAGGCTCCGCACGCTGCCATCAAACTGCAGCGCACCCTGGACATCTTGCCCGACTGGCTCGCTAATTGGCGATTGTCTGTCAATGTCGGGAAAACGCAGGCGCTCATCACAGGCCAGACCCCCCTTCCACCATCGCTCCAGCTCCAGGGACAGGACATCGTGTGGTCTCCGCAGGTGAAGTACCTGGGAGTGACCATCGACCGCCTTCTCACCATGAAGCAACATGTCGACAATGTCGTCAACCCGGTTAAGGTGGCATGCGCCAAGCTGCGTCCACTCCGCGACTCCAGCCTCCCTCTGAGGGCGAAGCTCGGGATCTACAAGTCCTACGTGAGATCCGGCCTCACCTACGCGGCCCCGGCATGGTACGCCCTGTGCTTTGAGACGAACAAACGGAGACTTCGAGCCACAGAGAATCTCTCTCTGCTTACCATCGTCGGCACCCCCCGCTACGTGAGGAACGCGACGATCCAGAGGGACCTAAGATGGGAACCAGTGGACCAGTTTGTCTAGAGGCTGGCAAAGGGCATGTTCGCGAGTGCTGACGCGTCACACCTTCCGCACATCCGCACCACGCACCCGCCCGACCGCCGCCGCCTGCCACCAAACCTGGTTGCCTAGCCGGCGATCACCACTGCAGACCAGCGCCACACGACGACCACCGCCCATAAGGGCCACCCGATGACCTGTCCATAGGATTGGACGGAGGCGATGCTTCGGGAAGAGGTCCATTGAACTGACCCCGACTCCCCACGCCCCAGAAGGGGTGCCTGAGAAGACAAAGACGGCGACGACGCCATTTGGAATCAGGTAATGGTACATAGTTCCGAATGTGTTTTGAGCTATTTTTCGGATATTCGTAGTTTTTGCTCGATATCAGGCAGGTTTTTAGTGTATCTTATTTTTTTTTGTATTAGGTTTGCCAGCGGACGTGCCCGATTCTCTATTTATTGCTGTGTCATCATCGGACAGAGTATTTTCTGATAGTGATATTGATGGCTCTACTTTGAGTGTACCAGAATCTTTAGGAGAGGATTATGTAGAAAGTTTTGTTTTGGGTTTGAATGTTTTATTTTCGGATGGAGAGCTGACATTATTTGGTTATTTAAGAGAAGTTTGCGTTGATTTTTGATAATTTTTTGTTTTAGTTGTTTTTTCGATTGAACTAACATAAATATGTCGAATCGATTTTTTTGTTCTGGGACTTTTTTGAATAGTTCTTGGGTCTTATTTAATTTCTTCCTGTTTGAATTTCGAATATTCTAAGCTTAGTTGGTCAACTTGTTCGAGAGTTGTATTATTTTATAAACACCATTCAACTTAAGTAATGTTGGAATCGATGCGGTCAAGAATGATGCGAAGCGATGACAATCCTACAGAGCGTCCAGCTGATTGCCTTATGACAATCCTAGAGCTACTAGTGCTAGCTATAACACATTATTAACTTTTCCATATCGAAAGGCGTCTTCGTTACAGTGCGGAAAAAGCACCAATAATCCCATTACCAGAGTCTTCCAATCCCAGCTTTTTCAAAGAATATCGTCCCGTATCAATCCTGCCCATCCTCTCAAAAGTCCTTGAAACCGTTGTTCATAACTTTCCTATGCAAAGCTTTTCTATGACCTCTCCTCAAACCATAGTTAGAAATGAAACCGGGTCGTAGCACCTTCACGGGTCTTCTGAAAGTCACAGATGACATCCAGCTAGCCATGGAAAGCAAACAGCCTTCTGTGTTGGCTTTACTTGATTTCAGTCGTGCCTTCAACTGCGTAGATTTCGACTTACTTGTTGAGTTTTTAAGATCCTTGAACGTCTCCTAATTTTCTGCCAGCTGGTCTGACTCTTATTTGAGGGATCGGTAACAGCATTTCAGAACGGAGGAGACTTCCACTGAATGGTGTGACCTCTTTTCAGGCGTCCCTCAGTAGGTGGTATACTTTCTTCTCTTCTATTAATTTCTTCCATCTCGGAGGTCCTGTATTCCTCATATCTTATTTATGCTGATCTCCAGATTTATCGCCAACTTCTCTCCCAACGATGTAAACTCAGCTGTGGAGGTACTGAAAGCTGTTCTCGAGGGTGTAAGAGGCTGGGCTTCATCCTGTGGACTCCGGATTAACCCGAGCAAGAACCAGGACATGATTATAGTTACCAGATATTCTCTTAACTTGTTGAAGCAACAGCCCATTCCATCTGTCACTTGCAATGGTGAAAGGGTGGTCATGGACCTACCTAGCTTATTAAAGTATGTTTACAGTATGTGCACTTTTATTTACAAAGACACAAAATAAATAGGTACAGAAATCAATCTACATACAAGCGCGCTCGAGCAACGCACACATAGATACTGCTCATATCTCAGAGCAGTTCAAACCAGTGCGAGCGTGAGTGCCATCCGCTTGACACGCGCGTCTTTTAATGCAAATAATGCAACAATGGAGCAACGGAAAAATATATAAATTATAACTGTTGTAGTGTTATGCTACTTACATGCTATTCTTGCTTCCTATCCCTTAGCTCCAGCTCCACCATCAGTTTATTTTGTTTGTCCTTCAGGGTACCTTGCTCTTTCATGCTTTCATGTTTTTCAGATTCATGCTGTACAGTCTGATATTGTCTTCACCTTTATTTTCATAGGACCCTGTAACGTTTTAAACCATAAGAACATATTAACAAATCATTTTCGCTCTGCATTTTCATGTTATCAGCAATTCTAAATCGATAGGGAAGGGGCTTACCTTTGGTGACCTTGTTTTTGGCTTTCTCCGAAACTCTGCAATCTCGGGCTTCGTGCGCGCTGGTGCGCTACTTTTTTTCCTTGCGCTGTTATGTAATTTACTTCATGGGTTCATTGTTGTTTATCGTATTACGAGCCTGAAACTAAACTTTGACGTGGGTTGACGTCTTTGTTTATCTGGTTGTCATGGCAATGCCCATTCAAACTCGTTAGCGGTCTGATATGTTTACTTTAATACTTTTACAAAAATACTCTTTCTCTCTTGGCCACTCACAAAAATTACGTTTAATTTAAATAATTTTTAGAACTCTCCAAAAAGGGTATAAAAGCGGAACATTTCTGAAATTCTGGAGTCTCACGTCAGCTTCTGAACTGGAAGTACCAGTTAAAGGCCTTATCCCGGGGTCGCACTACCCCGGGATCCTGCGAGCCTTCAAACTCCCTCAAAACCTTCAAATAAATCTTCAAACAACGGGATTCTGCGAGCCGTGCCTACGCCGCTACCGTTCCTACAACGAAGATTTCTACAACGGGATTCTGCGAGCCGTGCCTACGCCGCTAGCGTTCCTACAACGACGATTTCTACAACGGGATCCAGCGAGCCATAACTACAAGTACGCCGCTACCGTTCCTACAACGACGATTTCTACAACGGGATCCTGCGAGGCGTAACTACAAGTACGCCCGCTACTGTTCCTACAACCACGATTTCAACAACATCTACAACAACAAATACACCTGCATCCTGGTCACTAACCCCACCGGTCTTCTACTCTTCGTGTCCTCCGCTTCCTTTTTTATACTTAATTTGTCTTTTATAAAACCTGTTCTCATCTCATTCATTCTCATCTTCGTATCATTTTTTTATCGTCTTCACTGTAAATACTATACTTCTAATAAACTGTTACTACTAAATTTTATTCTGGTTGTTTTCTGTTAGGTTCTGGTTAGGTTCGTATCCTCACACGACACTGTTCAGTGGACGGTTGTTTAAATTCAACATTAATCTATGAATTGGCGTTTTTTAAGCTACCAGTGGTTTCGGAAAGTAGCTATCTGCCTGTATTTCGATGGTTCGTTTTAACGTTATATGTATAGAACAGTTAGGTAGGTAGGTAAGGTCCCCGAATAATATATCTAAGTTCGATTTAAATAACAGTTGCCTATTTTTCAATTAGTATAATAAAATAAGTATTAACAAAAATTTTGTTAGGTAACTTCACGCGACCTTACAGACCTATCAACTTAAGCTGATACTTGCATTTGTGTGAGTGTACGTGTGTACGCACCGCTTCCCTGCCGCCCGCTCACATACTTCACTTCACCTCCGGTACTGGTAGCAGATAGACGTGTAATTTTATGTGATTGTGTTTGAAATATTAGTGAAATGGCTCCTACTGCTCCTGGCTGCTGCTAATGGCTCCTACAATCGACGATATAACGGAACGATTAATTATTAACACAGGCTCTGACTCTGATGAATCATCAGACGAGAGTGAAGATGAAGATGCAATGAGCGGAGTAGAAGAGTTATAAGATTCAGTCATTATGAGGTCGAGAATTGGACAGTTGGTAACATTGTGTTTTATGGACTTCGTTTAAATAAAACATTGATTTTATTTGTATGTGTTTTACTAACTGTACACTGTACACTGTACTTTTGGCGATCACTCACACAAATGCAAGTATCAGCTTAAGTTGATAGGTCTGTAGTGTGTAGATATTGTGTTGTTTTTCGTGTCATTTGACAGGTTTAGGTCTAAAACAGACAGAGCAAATTATTTTTTTTAACTCGGGTAGTCCGTTTAGTAAAACTTGGATCACATCCCTCATGGACGACAGCGGGAAGAAACAGGGAAACAGTCATGAATATATGTACGAGCTTCTACAAAAACTTATATTCCGACTCTTCTAAACCGGAACCCACTTCCTGTGCTGACTATGTCAGTCCTACTCCAGATACCATTCTCACTATAAACGGCTTTGAGGTGCATCGTGCTCTACAGAGCATGAAGTACGACAGAAGCCCTGGAGAGGATGGGATCACGACGGAAGCACTGAAAGCGGGCGAACTCGTTTTACTACCCCACCTCGCCAACCTCTGTAACTCCATACTGTACACCGGAAAACTCCCTCAAACATTTTGTCATTAAAATATAATTCTTCTGCACAAAAAGGGCGACAGGTCGGACATTGGGAAGTATCGCCCTATCAGTCTAGTCTCACATGTCTACAAACTATTCATAAAAACAATAGAAAACCGTATTCCGGACAATTAGATTCCTACTGTTAGCGCGGACCAGGCTCCCCGCCTCCCGCGCCCGCACCCCGCGCTCGCCCCGCCGGCTGTCCTCGCTCCGCCCGCCGGCGCCGGCGCGGCCGGCCGGCATTACTCCACGGCTCTCGGCCCGAGCGCGCGCACACCGTTGTCTAATATTTTCAAATCAAGTCTATGTAATTTAATCGCTCTGCGAATTAAACCTTTGTGAAAGTTATATCGGTGTCGACTACATTATTTAATTCCACGAACCTTCGTCATCAAGTTTCGAGCCGGATTCGACGTAAAAGAACGTTATAAACGCCGTTTCGACGAGGTCAAAAAGCAAACAAAGAAGACAGCGCGCTCGGCCGAGACTACGATCGCCATAACTACATACCTACCATGCATCGGAGTGAATCACCGCAAGCCAACCAAACTGCAATTACTAGAACAAACAGGAAAATAGTGAAGTTATCGTCCCGCCGCGCCGAGAAATAAGGAAAACCAGCAACATACCTAATCTATCTAAACCAAGAAAGGTGCCACATACCAGGAAAAGGGTTTGCAGTATTATTTGTGAGTCGTTCCTATTTTATTTTTTTATTGCGCAGGTATAGTTTGACCACTCTCTTTATTAAGAATTCTCTAACTTTCTCCTTTTTAAATTTAATTTCAATCTTTGTTTTCCTAAAATAACATTCCTGTTTTCGTCACCTAAGTATTAATCCGTTTGCATCTTAGTCAATCTTCAAGATTTTCTCAATATTCCTTATTTATCTACAAGCATTTACATCAAGGATAACACTCCGCTCATATTTTGGACATTTTTTTCCCACAATTTCTTAAAATTAGCTAACTAATCGCCACGTTTTAAGGCCTGATTAATTGTATTGCAACCATTGTGCCAACCGTGTACCATCATTACTATTTTTTAATATTTACTTGGAATATTTCAGAAATACACACGTGTTCATATGTGCACGTACACGTAACCGAGCCGTGTCGTGGGCGTAGCTGCAGCGTGCACGTGTGCATTCGCTTCGGTCATCGTTCGCTTGTTTGCCTGCCTGCCTCTGCCACGCCATTGCCATAGCCCTCGCACGCACGCTAATTGCAAAATTTACGTATCGTTCCACAAGCTTGATCATACCACGCTCCTTAAACTTTAAAAGTATTTACTAATTTTATTTTATTTTTGCAGCTGAATTTAAATCCTATCGCCATTTCTATAATAATTACAATCTCACTCTTCATTCAAAGTAATTTTTATCTAAATCTGCATTTTTTTGCTATATACTTCACGCACAATGGATTTAAAAAGTTTAAAAAAAACACGTGCTTCTTACAAATCAAAGCTCACCATATTCAAATCATATTTAGAGCCTCTTTTGTCATGCAATACGCTAAATAATTTGCAAACTCATGAGTTAAATACCAGATTCAATAAAATCCAAGATATGTACAATGATTTTGATTCAGTTCAAACTGACATCGAAAATTTATCGGACATTCCAGGTGACGAACACACAGAACGAGAAGCTTTCGAGACAAGCTACTTCGGAGCCTTGGCTGCTGCGCAAAAACTGCTCAGCAAGCACGCCGCGGCTGGTGCTGCCTCTGCGGCGCCTGAGGACAATCAGGTGACGGGTTCCAATGTCATGACTGCATTCACAGGTGGGCCAAACATTAAATTACCTACGATTCACTTACCCACCTTTTCTGGGCGCTATCAGGACTGGTTAGAATATCATGATACCTATAAATCTCTCATACACGATAATCAATCAATTCCAATTATCCTCAAATTTCATTATTTGCGAAGTTCATTAAAAGACGGTGCTTCACTCGTAATTAAATCACTAGAATTCACGTCTGATAACTACAAAGTCGCGTGGGATTTGCTTTGTGAACGTTACAGCCCTCATCAACGTCATCGACTATGACGGCCACACACACCAGGTTAGAGTTCTGTTGGACAACGGAAGTATCCCAAATTTTATAACTAAAGATCTTCAATCAAAACTAAATTTACCTGCTTATTCTACCAGCCTGTCAGTCTCAGGGTTAGAAAAGAAAAGGTCAAACATCACCGAACAGTGTGATGTAACTATAAAATCTCGTACACAAGACTACACAACAGTTGTCAAATGTTCCATTGTTCAAGAGATCACTGACTTTTTTGGTGTGGGTAGTCCTACAAGGCAACAATAAATTTTACACTCCATAATTAATTAAATTTATTTAATAACTTACAATAATTTAATGAGTATTCAGCAATAATATTACTGGCCTGGACCCTTCACTGCACATTCCCAATTGAAGAACACTACAATTTGACCAGTCAACAACCACATAACCTCAAAATCACAAGCATGGACCAGTATTCGGAGATTTCCAAAGGTATGGAAGATTTAATTTCCACATTCTCGGACCGGATGGACAAATATGACAGGGATCTACAGCTAGCTGCAACCTCTACCAGCCCCCAGGACATAAGTGGACTCGCGCAACAGTTTTCGGACTTCAAGTCCCTGATCTGGAAAGCTCTCGGAGTTCTGAAGTCGCAGATTGAGCATCTGGGTTTGGGGCTTGACAGGCACGAGCAGATGATGCGGCGTAAGGTCCTGCTCGTTCACGGCGTGGCTGAAGAACCGGAGGAGCAGCCTGTTGCCGTTCTGACTGCAGTGTTGGCTAACCGCCTGAAGTCTTCAGATGATTGTCTCGGTGCAATCAAAGTGGTTCATCGCTTGGGTGCCAAAGGAGCGAAGACTAGGCCCCTCCTTGTGCGTTTTACATCCCACGAGGCACGCAGCGAGGTGTGGGATTCTAAGAAGGCCCTAAAAGGTACGGGCATCACGTTGACTGAGTTCCTGACGAAGTCACGTTACGATGTCTTTATGGCGGCTCGCCAACACTTTGGCGTCAGCAACTCCTGGACAACCGATGGCCGTATTTTCGTGCAGCTGCCAAACAAGACTCGTCGGAAGGTCGAGTGCTGGGCGGAGTTGCGGCCGCTTATGGACAAATTTCCCAGCAAAGAGCCCCCTCAGTCAGCCGTTAAGGGGAAGAAGCCTGCTGTGGACTTGTCGGCGGCCTCCACCAGGGGCGTTGTCACCAGAAGAGGAGCGTCTCAGGCTCGGGCAGCCAAATAGTGCAGTGAGGTTATGCAAGCGGTAGATGTCACATGCTCAGTTAAATCGCGGTCTCCATTCGACGCCCCCGTATAATTATGCTGTTTCTCATGTTTTGTGAGGTAGAATGCCTTTTTAACTTATTATTTTTACTTTTCTGTTTCGCTAAATCCTCAGAACATCTTTACTTGTCAATGTCAATCTGCCCCTGCTGTCCACGCGACCGGTGTTGTCTATTTGTTTTTTTTTTATACGTTCCGATTTCTGCATCGCTGCGCAGTAGCGGTAACTCTCGCACGTGTTTTGTTTTGTCTTGTTTATAGTCTAACGATAAAGTGTGATGTTTTTGTGTTATTTTTTTTGGTTACTGTTATTATTGTGTGTTTATCTAGATTCCTTTCAGCATTCCTGTGTAGTTAGGGTCTGGGTCAGTATTTATTTATTTATTTATTAAGTAGTGTAGTTAACTACTCAGTTATTGAGTAGGCAACTTTTATCCATTTTTTTTTTGTACTACTGTACCCCAGCATAATTATTTATATTGTATTTATATATTTAAGTAGGTATATTCTTATTTTACATGGATAGTTTATGTAATATTGATAATAGTTTCTTCTCTTGTTCTTCAACCGACGACTACATTATTGCGGAGAGTGATAACTCCCTTGTGGAGGAAACACTATCCGCCAAACTGACTTCTGTCTTTGCTGGACTCGATAATAATTTTAACATTGTTCACATCAACGCTCAGAGTATCCACACGAGTTACCCGGACCCACTCGAGGCTTTCAGTAGTAAACATGTGGATGGTATACTTGTATCGGAATCATTTCTTAAACCGACATTACCTTCCACTATGTACTCGCTGCCTGGGTTCCAGCTCTACCGGAACGACAGAGTTGGCAAAGCTGATGGCGGGGTGGCTATTTACCTTCGCTCGGATATCCCTTGCAGAGTTGTTAGTGCTTCACCGAGTGAGTACTCCGAATCCGC
Source organism: Argyresthia goedartella (assembly GCA_949825045.1). NCBI lineage: Eukaryota > Metazoa > Arthropoda > Insecta > Lepidoptera > Argyresthiidae > Argyresthia > Argyresthia goedartella. The sequence continues at coordinate 11,072,033 of OX463821.1, read as the reverse complement.
AGAACATCTCTTCCTTGAAATTTGTCTTCGCCATAATAAAGTTCTACTCGGTGTTCTCTACAGTCCCTCACTTCACATCGATTATTTCGACTCATTTGAGTCTTTGCTCAGTGAGCTAACTCCTCTTTATAATGATACCCTCATTCTCGGCGATTTCAATACATGCCTTCTCAAAAACGATTCCCGCTCTGCCAAACTTCAGTCCATTATAAACTCTTTCAATTTACATATTCTTCCTCTCAACGCTACTCATTTCCAACCACATTGTACTCCCTCTCTCCTTGATCTCATGATAGTTTCTAATTTGGAAAAGGTTGCTACACAAGGACAGTTTAACTCTCCTTTCTCCTATCATGACCTAATTTACCTCTCTTATAAGAGCAAAACCCCCAAGAGCAGAGCAAAATTTATCCACACTCGTTGCTTCAGGGGCATTAATTCTGAATCCCTTAAATCTGATGCCGCGTCGATCGACTGGTCCCCCGTCATCTCCAGTGAGTCCGTTGATGACAAGATCCACCATTTCAATACAATCATTCTGGGACTGTTCGACAAGCATGCACCGGTCAAGAAGGTCAAGGTAAAACACCTTCCAGCTCCATGGCTCACTGATGCTATTAGGCGTCTGATGACTAAACGCAACAAAGCCAAATGCCTCTACAAAAAGGAGCCTACAGCCGAAAATTATTCCATCTTCAAATGCCTTCGAAACCGGTGCAATCGCATGTGTCGTGACGCCAAGCGTCGCCACATCTTTCAGAGCATTGAGAGTTACACTCCGGGTCAAGTATGGAAATTCCTCAAAACGCTTGGTATCGGCAAGTCTCAGGATGAATTGATTGGTAATGTTGATCTCAGTGGTCTCAACAAATTCTTCGCGGCCCCCCCTGTCGTCATGAATCCTTTTGTAAAGGATTCCACGCTTTGTCACTTGCGCACGAAGTCAGTTCCTACCTCCACTCCTTTTGACTTTAGACTTGTCGGAATCGATGCGGTTAAAAAGGCTGTGCTCGCTATTTCCTCTAAAGCTATAGGATTTGATAATATTTGTTCCAAATTGATCAGCATTGTACTTGACGAGCTCCTTCCTGCTATAACTCACATTATAAACCACTCACTCTCCAGTTTCTCCTTCCCTAATGTGTGGAAAAAAGCTTTAGTTATCCCTTTACCCAAAACATCTAATCCCTCCTCCTTTAAAGAGTTTCGTCCAATTTCCATCCTGCCAATCCTCTCCAAAGTCCTTGAATCCATAGTCCATGCTCAGCTCTCCTCCTACCTTTCCTCTAACAAGTTGCTGAACAAATTTCAGTCCGGATTTAGGTCGGGTCACAGTACCGTAACGGCCTTACTCAAAGTCACTGATGACATTCAGCACGCGATGGATGAGAAACAGCTCTCTGTGATAGCACTTTTGGACTTTAGCAGCGCCTTTAACTGCGTCGATTTTGACATTCTCGTTGAGATACTGAAGTCCCTGAACGTGTCCTCTGACTCTGCTAGCTGGTTTGATTCGTAACTGAGAGGGCGACAGCAGCGTATCAAGTCGGAGGAGACTTCAACAGAGTGGTGTGACCTCTTTGCGGGAGTGCCCCAAGGTGGTATACTGTCTCCCCTTCTTTTCTCTATCTTCATTAATTCCATCTCGGATGAACTCTCCTCGTCTTATCATCTTTATGCCGACGATCTCCAGGTTTACCGACATTTTTCTCTTAATGATATGGCCTCAGCAGTAGAACTGTTAAATGTAGATCTTGATAAAATCAGGGACTGGGCCAATTCTTATGGGCTACTAGTGAACCCTAGTAAGTCTCAGGCTATGATTATTGGTTCCAGGTACTCCCATAACTCATTACAGCATTTGTCCATTGCTCCTGTAACATATGACGGAACCATAATCTCATATAGCACGAAGGCCAAAAATCTAGGAGTTTTCTTTGATAACCAACTGACCTGGTCAGTCCATGTCGGCGAGGTAAGTCGGCGAGTCTTTGCCAGTTTCCACTCTCTCAGGCGTCTTCAAAACTTCCTGCCTCGTCGGACAAAGATCACGCTCGCTCAGTCTCTCCTCCTCCCCCTGATCGATTACGCAGATGTCTGCTGGGCTAGCGTGACTGAAGAGCAACTGAACAAACTCGAGCGACTTCAAAACCTCGGGATTCGGTTTGTTTTTGGTCTGCGCAAGTTTGACCACGTCTCAGAGTATCGCAGGGAGCTGAAATGGCTCCCGATTCGTCTTCGCCGGGATTCCCACATCCTCATTTGCCTCTTCAACATTTTATATAATCCTCGCTATCCTGGCTTCTTACGAGATCGTTTCGAATTTCTGTCCCCGGATAGGCCACGGAGATCGCACACTCGGTCGCTACTTACAACTCCGCAACACAATACTGCCGCCTATGAACATGGGTTCCGACTTCGCGCCATCCAACTCTGGAACAAACTCCCCAACGCTATTAGAGACAGTCCGTCTCTCAACATATTTAAAAGTCGGTTGAAAGAACACTATCTTTCTGTACCTTATTAAATCTAAGTAATTTTATTTAGGTTTTTTTTTTTTTTTTACATATTTATATACATAATTCTGGTATTTATGTACATATTGCTAAGTAGTTTATTGTGTTTAATTATTTTGTTTTATGTTGTGCACTTAGGTCTACCTGTTGTCAATTATTTCCTTTCCATCCTAGGTTTGCTGGAAGAAATCTCTTTATAGAGATAAGCTCGCCTTTGTCATGTCTTCTCCATTTTCCACTGTAAAATCTGTTATTTTGTGCAATAAAGTATATTGATTCCATTCAATAAAATAAATTGTGATTCTTTCACTATTCCCCCACACATCCACCTAGCGGATCCGAACTTTCACGAGCCTTCCGAGGTGCAGATGCAGCTGGGTGCACACCTATTTTGGGAGTTAATGACATTCAATCATATATCCCTGGGCAAGAAAAAACCCATCTTAGTTGAAACAACACTCGGATGGCTTGTTGCAGGTTCCATACATACACGCAATACTAAACAAAAGCAACCTCATACAGTCCACTGTAATCTAATAAACAACATTGAGCTTGACACAAAACTAAACAAGTTCTTTGAACTAGAATCAGTTCCATCCACTCAACAAATCCACACTAAAGGTGAGAGTGAATGCGAACGCATATTTACACAAACAACAACGCGCCACCCAGATGGTAAATTTGTTGTTACAATACCACTAAAAGAATCTCCGAATGTTTGGGCGATTCTAAACAACAAGCATTACTTCGATTCCAAGCATTAGAGCGTAAATTCAAGCGCAACGCAGAATACAAACAAAAGTACATAGAATTTATCGAGGAATACCTAAACTTAGGTCACATGTCAGAAAACACGGACATAAATACTAACGAAATTTCATATTTCTTGCCACATCATGCAATTTGGCGCGAATCTAGCATAACTTCACGCTTGCGCACAGTTTTTGATGGCTCTGCAGTTTCTAGCTCAGGAAAATCATTTAACGACCTACAATACGTTGGTCCGACTGTACAAGATGATTTGTTAAGCATATTAATTCGATTTCGACAGCACAAATTCGTAGTAACTTCAGACGTCCAAAAAATGTACAGGCAAATCTATGTAACTGAAAGTCAGCGGAGACTGCAGCAGATTCTGTGGCGCTCAGACTCCTCAAAGCCAATCAAACAATATAAACTAAATACCGTCACTTATGGCACGTCCAGTGCCCCATATCTTGCCACCAGGTGTCTGGTACAGTTGTGTCAAGAATGTTCAGACAAAAACGTCAGTGAAACAATCTTACATGATTTCTATGTAGACGACTATATCTCAGGAAACGATGACAAATTCACTTTGCTAGAAACATGCAGAGGAGTCATTAAAACACTAGAAAGCGCCCATTTTCACTTACGAAAATGGCGTTCAAATACACCAACATTGTTAGATAATTTGGTTGCAGATAACAGCAGCGATGAGCTATTTAAGTTAGACAAAGAAGATCACTCAAAAACCTTAGGTTTACTTTGGTCATGTAAATCTGATGAGCTGCTTTTTTCTGTAACTGACCCTTTAAAGCCCAAACCCGTTAACAAACGCAGCATCCTATCCACTATTGCCACTATTTTTGATCCTTTAGGACTCATAAACCCTTGTTTATTACCAGCCAAATTAATTTTACAGTCCTTGTGGGCTAAAAACATTTCTTGGTAAGAACAATTACCCGCCGACATCGAGGCACAGTGGAACAATTTTGCTAAACAAATTCCTGAAATCATTCAAATTCGTATCCCGCGCAGAATATTGTGTGACTTTTATAGCAAAGTTGAACTACACGCTTTCAGCGATGCTAGTAACAAAGCTTATGCATCATGCACATACCTGCGCTCGATTTCCAACTTAGGAAAGTTTAGTGTCCATTTAGTAATAGCCAAAAGCAAAATTGCCCCACTGAAACAAAAATTAAGTACCCCCCGATTAGAATTACTAGGGGCCCTTTTGTCCACCCAGTTGGCAAAAAAGGTAAAAAATTCACTACGTTTAACTATTGACTCACAGCATTTTTGGTCTGATTCGACTATAGTTCTGTGCTGGATAAAAACATGTAAACAACAACTAAAACAATTTGTCCACAATAGAATCACAGAAATAACAAAACTCTGACTCCACCGATTGGCACTATGTGCCCACAAACATGAACCCTGCTGATATCGGTAGTAGGGGTCAGAATGCATCCAACCTCAAGGATTCACTTTTGTGGTGGGAAGGACCGCCCTTCCTTCATAAAACCGAAATACAATGGCCTACCCAACCTCAAAACTTACCTTTAGAAAAGTTGCCTGAAGTCAAAACACAATGTCACGTTTCAATTGGACAATGCGAGGATAATTTCACCTCTAAATATTCAAACTTTTGTAAATTGCAACGAATTGTAGCATATATAAATAGATTTGTTCATAACTGTAAAAATATAACAAACAAGTATACAGGCCCATTAAAGGTATCAGAACTGAAATTATCTTTACAAATGCTGTGTAAACAAGTGCAGACCGACAAATTCAGTGAGCAACACTCGCGTTTGCTAAGTAAACGCCCACTTTCTCCGAAAGATACCCTTTTGAAATTTAACCCATTTATAGATGATAATGGTATCATGAGAGTGGGTGGTAGACTGGCAAATTCATATTACGATTATAACACAAAATACCCTATTTTATTACATGCATCTCATCACATCACCAAAATATTAGTACACCACTACCATCGCATGTTATTGCACACTGGACCGCAGCTGATGCTCGCAACATTACGTCACAGGTATTGGATAATTAATGGCCGTAACCTTTGTAGGCAGACCTCACAACACTGCATTACATGCTTAAGATATTCCGGTAAAACTCATCAGCCAATTATGGGCAATTTGCCACTGCAAAGGGTACAGTCCGAATACGTATTTGCTAACACATCCTGTGACTACGCTGGGCCAATCCTGATAGCGAGCAAAAAGGGTCGTGGTTGTCAACCAATTAAATCATAAATAGTTGTTTTTGTTTGCCTAGCAGTGAGGGCAGTGCACTTGGAGCTCGTCACTGATTTGACAGCCATGGGCTTTATTGCCGCTTTAAATAGATTCATAGCCCGCAGAGGTAAACCGGCCACCATTTTATCAGATACTAGGATATATATATCAGGTACTTGCTTCGTAGGGGCTTGTAACGAAATAGCAAAGTTCCTTAAAAATAACTCTAAAGAAATAACGTCATATTCAGCTGCAAAAGAAATAGAATTCAAATTTTGTCCCGCTTACAGTCCCCATTTTAATGGTTTGGCAGAGGGCGCAGTTAAACAGGTAAAATATCATCTAAAACGAGTCACCTCCATGGCACTTTTAGATTACCAAGAGATGGTAACATTTTTGGTTCAATGTGAAGCTTTGCTTAATTCTAGGCCTTTAACCCCTATTTCATCTGACCCTTCAGATCTCACCCCTCTCACCCCTGCGCATTTTTTGATAGGTCGAACGCTCACTATGATACCTGCTCCCTTGGTGCAAGACACACCGATACATACTCTCACGAGATATCAGAGAATAGAAGCTCTAAAGGCGCATTTTTGGAATCGATATTATAAGGAATATATTTCAGAACTGCAGGTCCGAAACAAATGGCGCAGGGACGGAGGTCAGCTGAAACTTGGCGAGATGGTTCTCGTCAAGGATGACCGCTTACCCCCCAGCAGATGGCTGCTCGGGAGAGTCGCAGCAGTCTACCCGGGCGACGACGGAGTCACCCGCGTCGCTGATGTCACCACCACCACAGGGACCTTGAGAAGGGCCTACAACAGGCTCTGCTCGCTCCCATCAACATTGGACCAGGATGGTCCAAGGGGGCCAGCGCGGACCAGGCTCCCCGCCTCCCGCGCCCGCACCCCGCGCTCGCCCCGCCGGCTGTCCTCGCTCCGCCCGCCGGCGCGGCCGGCCGGCATTCCTCCACGGCTCTCGGCCCGAGCGCGCGCACACCGTTGTCTAATATTTTCAAATCAAGTCTATGTAATTTAATCGCTCTGCGAATTAAACCTTTGTGAAAGTTATATCGGTGTCGACTACATTATTTAATTCCACGAACCTTCGTCATCACCTACCAACCGCCTGAACAGGCAGGTTTCCGCCCCGGATTCTCTACTATGGACCACCTGCACACAGTAAATCAGATAATAGAAAAATACAATGAGTTCAACAAGCCTCTCTACTTAGCGTTTGTTGATTACTTGCACACAGTAAATCAGATAATAGAAAAATACAATGAGTTCAACAAGCCTCTCTACTTAGCGTTTGTTGATTACTCAAAAGCTTTCGACAGTATCACACACTCGTCAATATTTACCGCACTTCGCAATCAAAATGTTGATCCCACATATGTATAGTAGTATAATTCAGGCAATGTACAACAATAGCACGCCAAATATTAAATTACAACACCCAGGTCATCATATACAATAGAGAGAGGGGTGAAACAGGGAGACCCTCTATCTCCTAAACTATTCACCAGTACCCTCGAAGAAGTTTTCAAAAAGTTGGCGGTCCCGTGGCGCAGCAGAGGCATTGTCGTCGGCGATAGAAGGCTAGACTACATAACCTTCGTTTTGCCGACGATATTGTTTTGTTTGTGCCAACCTCGTCGGAACTTCAACTAATGTTCCAAGAACTGAGCACTGCGAGCCTTGAGGTTGGACTGAAGATGAATCGGTCAAAAACCCAACTCATGACCAACGGCGCAAAACGTAAGGTAGTGGTCGATGGGCAGGACATACAATATGTCGACGAGTACTTCTACTTGGGCCAGACAGGACAAAGAAATCGAAAGACGTGTTTCGAACGCCTGGAAGAACTTCTGGTCCATGAAGGAGCTAATGAAGGGCAACCTACAATTGACCCTGAAGCGCAAACTCGTCGACATGTGCATCCTGCCCATCCTAACCTACGGCGCACAAACGTGGTCACTAACCGAACATCAGAAGTCCAAACTCAAGGTTTGCCAGCGAGCAATGGAGCGCAGTATTCTAGGTGTTAAACGTATAGACCGCGTTAGGAACACTATACTGCGCTCCAAAACTGGCATTGTTGACGTGGGCACGCAGACCGCCAAACTGGCATCCGGACAAATGGGCGAAATCAGACAATGAATGGATGCCTACAGACGGATTCCGGCGTAGGGGCAGGCCCAGAAGGAGATGGAAGGATGACCTGGATAGGTTCCTTCCAGGATGGACAGATAAAGCTTCAGATAGAGATGTGTGGGCTCGAACCGGTGAGGCTTTTGCCCAGCAGTGGGACACCATTTAGGCTATTTAAAAAAAATCCGTTTAGAAGATCAGGGATTTTCGATAGTGAAAATTGACAAACGTAAAATTGTGTAGGTATTTTTCTGATCTGTAAACCTTTTGTATTGTAATAGTAGTGTAATGTTTTCATTCTTTTCGTTTCATTCTTTATAATAAATCATACAACTACACTGGACAGCAAATAAACCGGGCCACCCGCCACCTTGGCACTCTAATCCGATTTTCTCAAAAAGTATGAAATTTACATCAATCAAAGTTACACCTACAGAAAGAACATTTCATACCGATTAAAATGAATGGAAACACATTAGGGGTTTTCAATTTAATAAGTGAGTTTTTAAGAATTTTACAAAGACAAGTTGTTTTCCACCGAGTTAATCTTTATTAATTAACGAGTTCAAAACATTAAAAACAACCGAAAACAGAGAGAAAATTGCAAAAAAGTTTACGGTTAGTATTTAGTGTTACCTCCCCTTGCTCGGATAACTGATAGCATCCTCCTATTCATAGACCTCACGAGTGTGACGATGATATCTTGAGGAATTGCATTCCACGCCTCCTCAATTGCGATTCTAAGCTCTGGAAGCCTCATTGGAGCAGGTTTACTCGGGCTCGAACCCGACGTTTCAGCTCATCCCATAGGCGCTCTATCGGATTTAAGTCCGGGCTTCGAGCTGGCCAGTCCATCTTGGGAATGCCGACGTCACGAAGATACTCGGTCACCACATGAGCAGCATAAGGGCGTGCATTATCTTGCGTTACCTTCATATCCTACCCGATAAATCCTGCGTACGGTACCACATGTTCTGCGAGGATTTCAGTGATGTAGCGATGAGAAGTCAATCCACGTGCACGGGCAGTCGTTTCGATGAAAACTAACGCTGTTCGTGCGGTTAAGGAGATGCCACCCCAGACCATGACAGATCCTCCTCCATAAGTAACAATTTCCTCGATGCAACACTGAGAATAGCATTCTCCAGGATGACGATATACTCTCTGCCGTCGATCACATCCATGAAGACTCACCCTGGACTCATCAGTGAAGAGTACATTACTCCACTGCTCTAACGTCCAATCCCCATGCTCTCGAGCAAACTAAAGTCGAGCTCGACGGTGGGCTATGGTCAATGCTGGACCTGTTGTAGCTCTTCTTGGAGTCAGGTTACTTTCAACAAGTCTCCTAACTGTATCCGAACTTATGACCACTCGGCGTTCGTCACGCAGACTTTGTTGGACTTGAACTGCATTGAGACGGTGATTCTGAAGAACGGCCAAATGAATATAACGATCATCGGCGACAGATGTAGCCCTAGGTCTGCCTGTACCAGGACGGCGATCGAATGTTCCAGTCTCTAAGTAAAGTCTGTAAACTCGTTACACCGAGGAGCGACCGATTTGAAGTCTTCGAGTGCCTGCTTGAAGTAGCGCTACAGCTTGAGCTGCTTCCTGAGGTGTCGTATCCATTATTAACCGCGAATAGTAGTGAAAATTGCGTCATGCGTCTGAGCAAAAACAAACTGGCACAAATAAAAAAAAGGTAAGAACTATCCGACTTCCTTCATGGTAAAAGAAAAAAATGTAAGCGCGAACTCCAGTCAAAACAGAGCGAGCATTGTATTTGTTACTTCATTACACCGTTAATAAACGACATTTGAAAGTTAAATTTATATCGATTGTAACAGTCATCAAACGCTCTTACTGTAAGTATAACTTTGCTAGATGTGAGTGAGCTTAATAATTTTAGAGAAAATCGCATTATAGTTCGAAAGTGGCGGGTGGCCCGGTTTATTTGCTGTCCAGAATCGATCGATCGCTCTTCATGTTGAACATGCTACGAGCGAGACCTTGAATAATTCTACTGTGTCAAACAAAACATGTGTCACAAACGTAAAAAACAAAGCGAGCAAGACATAACCTAAAAATAGTGTCATTATTTTGTTTTTTTTGTTCTTCTTGTTTTAAGTTAGAATAAAACTATTAAAACTACCTGCCATGGCCGAACTAGTAAATCAAAGAATTGAAGGCATGATCAATGAGTTGGAACAGATGCGACGCACGGAATTATACAACGACGAGGAGATAAGGTTAGAACTCTCGAATATAAATGTATACACATACCCCTTCCCGAAATCGTTCACTTATTTATAAGTGCCGTATTTACTCATATCTTGTAACATTGTTTACAGAGAAATAGCCCGCAAGCGGAAGGAGTTTGAGTATAAGATTCAGCGTCGAGTCAAGTCTAAAGAAGACTTTGTACACTACATAGCCTACGAGCTGGCCCTTCTCGAAGACGTATCTCTTCGGAGGAAGAAAATTAACCTCACGGAAAAGAAAAACGACATAGAGTATGCGATATCGAAACGATTGAACAAAATTTTCAAACAGTTTATCTACAGATTCCAGAATGATGTTGAGGTTTACTTCCAGTACATAAAGTTTTGTCGGAGTGTTGGCTTTGACCAGGCTGTCTCTGGTATTATTGGACAGATGCTACAGGTAATTGAAATGTTTATTTTGTTATTGAGAGGTTAATCTACTAAAAGCAATTACTAGCCGAGTGGCTCTGTCAATGTTCGGAGTACTCTATTTTATCTATTAATGTTTCAGCACTATGGTGACAAGCCGAAAATGTGGCAGATGGCCAGTAAATGGGAGAGTGAGGAACAGAGGAACCTGCAGAATGCCCGAGAGTTCCTCCTTAAAGGTCTTCATCGTCACCCTGAAGCCGAGATCCTTTACGTAGATCTGTTCAAGTTAGAGTTGCTGATAGCTTACAGTGCTGATTCTGATGTAGATAAGGTGAGAGTAGTTATTTATACTAGTATTAGTTTAGTTCTCATTTATTGTTTGGTTTTGTCTGTAAGGGTCCACCATATAAGATGATCTATAATTTTTGCATGACGGCTTTAAATTGTAACAATTTGCAATTTTTTTTGAGATTTGTTTTCTTCTCACTTACTTACTATGTCTAAAGCATAGAATCTAGGACCTAGACTATGAATGACAAATAAAACTTTGAATTAATCTACTATTTTTTATATTTTGCAGGAAAAGCAGGTCCAGAGAGCAGATGTTGTATGGAGAAACGGGATGAAAAACCTTAATGATATCACATTCCTGTTCAAGGCTTTTGACCTGACATTGAAGTATGACATTGCTGAGTCAATAACAGAAGAAATAAAGAAGGAGATTTGGTCTAAGAATAGTCAGAAGGAAGTCTGGATCTACGTTGCGTCCAAAGAACTTGAGGTTTGTGGTAAAAAATATATTATTTATTATAACTTGATGGAGCTTATTGCACTTATAGCTAAAACGGGGTTTTCAATATGTATACTTATATTGAAAACCCCGTTTTAGCTATAAGTCCCAGTTGGTCCCAGAGTATAGTTGGTCCCAGAGTATACTTATACTCTGGGACCAAGTGCGGTTGCACGAGATCATATGAGCTAGATTGTATAAGAGCCCACTCCGAATTTGGTTTTCACACGGTTATAGTTTTAAGATCAAATTAGTGTCTGTCTCCTTGCAGTCAAGATTTCGACGACTGATCTGTTACTCTAAGCTTTAGAAATTTTGGCAGATTTTTCATAATTTCTTTATTGTACTACAAAAAATATAGATAACTTATAATAGAAAAAAACATGTACAAAGGCGAGCTTATCTCTAAAAAGAGATTACTTCCAGCAAACCAAGATGGTAGGAAAGGTGATGGTTGAGGGGGGGAAGATCTGTGCGTAATATAAATCTCTAAAACTCTATAAATACTATGAGTAATATATACTACAAACAATTAATTCAATACAATGTAACAATATATATAAACCATAATGTTAATGGCTGAAGTAGAAAACCATGAAAGGGAAAGTAGAAACAAAAGGAAGATTGGGGTGCTTTGATTTAGTGGTAATTTAGCCTAACATTCCACAACACTTCCTCGCCCTCATAAGTTCCACAAAGCTCACAATTTCATGTTCTGTCCACCTTTTCTTTACTTTCGTTTTAATTTTCCTAGTAGGCGCCATTTTGTTTTTATAAAATTATCTGAGTCAGCTTATAAAATATGCACAAGTTCACTCTGATCGGATGTCGATGTCCGCGCTCAGGTCACTTATTTACACAGTATAATGAGTAGTCACTCAGTCTGAGAGTACTCTTATAGTGAAAACCCCGCTTAAGTGATATCATAGTTAGGCAGAATGTCTCTAACCCCTTAAATATTTCCTACATCTTGCTCTTATGTGTATTGTCTGTAGCTATAGCTACAGACATCTGTCAATGTCTGTTAAGTAACAGATATTCTTTTCTGCCTCAGGGTTGCCATTGGAAAGAAGTTGAGGAATATGTTGAGGATGACAAAACATACCCTCAGAGCTTGAAGTACTTTATCAGCACATTTGAAGAAGCCCTGCTACAGGTCTGTACAATTAAACTTGTTCATCGAATTATCAGGAAATCTTTCATAGGAATGGGAGGAAAACTATATTGCATTTATACTAATTATCAGCCTGTCAGGAACCCGATTGTTCGGTAGTACTCCACAATGTTAACTTGGACGAAGATAATGTCAGTGTCTGACGGTCGCTTTGACGACATCAGAGCGAACTGCCAAGTTTACTTTGGCGTGAAGTATTGGTTTCCTCATATACAGGCCATTCCATACTGTACTAAGCAACATGCGTCCATTGACTTCCTGCTATCCCCGCTACCAGACCTATGCCCATTAATTTTAGCGATACGCCATTTTTCAGTTCCATGATGAGAAACTCTGCACCAAATACATTCACGGTCTCCTTGGCGTCGACGACCGGATTGTATCGGGCGCGGAGAAGGTACAAGCTGTGAAGAGAGCTTGGCGGTATGGGCATGAGCATGGACTGCTGTCTGAAGACATGTACAGGTTCGGCATACAACTACTGAAGGTTGAGAACGAGTTGGACAATGAAGAACTGTTTGAAGTAATTGGCTGTTCAGTTTATTTTGCAATTGGAATTAACTTATTAATTTAGAATCACATGGTAGAAATTATGATGGTTAAACAATAACGAGAGTGGCAGGTGATAGAGAACAATAGAGACATACAAGATACGTCTAGAGATTTTGAAACTGCCTAAAAAGGGGTATTGTTCTGTTCAAGATTAATTAACAACTCGCCAGTGTGATTGGCCAATGAAAATTTTTGCCCACAGGGCCTGGCGGATTTTGTCAAAAGTTTATAGGAACCATTTGACGTTGTAACGTCATTTTTATACCTAGGCATCTCTTTCTTTCTTTTTACAAAACGCTGAGGAAGGAACAAGCTAGCTAATGAATGATTAATTTTATGCTCGTCATCATATTAGGACCCCCAAAAAACAGTTCAGTGGAGTCTGGCGAATTCCGTCACACAGACTGGGGAGTTTCTCAAAATGGCGGCCCACTGACGAGTGGTTAAATTACGGGACTGTATGGGGTTAATGTAACTCAACACAGAACTCGCTGTTAATGGTTTTTTAATTAATTATACCTGCTTATCATTTAAAATAATTAATATTGTAATAATTGTATTAGTTAATCACAACCAAGTTTTAAAAGAGATCTAAAAATAAGTCTGTGGGAGTTTCTTCGCTCGCCTTCTGCCACAGTGGTCCAATGTAGAGAAGAGGCAAAAAAATAATTGAATTTGTTGGAGGCCTATGCCAAAATAAAGGCACACTGAAATGAGGGACACCATATGATTAGCACGAACAAATTGTGAAAACTGTAATCGCGATTTCTTAAATATAAGGCTATATTATTATTAAACAATAACAGTTACAATCTGAAATTTCTTATCAATGCACATTCAACTAGTGAAGTTGCTTGTACTTAATCAGGGTAGGAAAGCATGCTGTATGAAAAACCAACACTTGCGGGCTTAATGTTTCTGTATGTTTAGATGAACTTAGAGAGAGTACCTATCTTCTGATTTCTGAATTGAGAATTTCACTAATCAAATACTTAGGTAAGTATCATTCTGTCTCTGCAGATGTCATAATAAGAATGTGACAGAACGATACTTAGGTATCAACCTGCTGAGACGCAGAGAACTTAAAAAGGAACCTTCTTCATAGACGTCACCTAAGAGTACTTGAGATTCTATCGTGCGCATTTGGGGCTACAACATAAAATTTGCCTTAATTGTAACCTATGTCAGTTTTTGTCCTTTTCCGGCCAGCAGAGAAGTGAAATTAGCATAGTGAATTTCTCAAATCAGAAATCGGCATTATGCCTCATAGAGCTGGAAAAAGTTGATGGGAATCTGATGTGACGAGACAATCTCATGTTCTCTTTGTTCCCAGATCTTGGACTCAGCCACAAAGATGAACCCAGCAGCCAGATATTTATGGGAGGAGAAGCTTAATCTGTCTAAACCAGATGAAAAGAAGATGTTATCAATCCTACATGAGGCTAGCAATTGTAAGGCTTTGAAGGCCGATAATGTGTTGCATCTTTGGAACATCTTGTTGGATAGTGTGGAGTCTTCTGTTACAGTAATTATATTGCTTTGGATTTTTTTATTATGTATTCTTGGGAATGAACAAATCCCAAAGTATAACCTTACAGATACAGCCAATTTTCAATAAATTCGTCATCATGCCTGTGTTACGTTAATTCTTTCTTGAGCTTGTTGGCTATAACTGTATGGTTCTACCTATACTGTGATAAACCCAAAATCAAATAGGTATAATAGTATTTAGCATTAAATGAAATTATTTAGCAGTCTATTATTAGTCATTTATTTTTATTTAAAAGGACAATTTAGAGCAATTTTGAGTGGTTATAAGTGTGAGTATTCAAACTAGTGTCTAATTTATTGTGGTAATCTACGTTGCGTGATTCTTTCGGAATTTCGTAAAATATGTTTGTTTATTACTTAGCTCAAGTATGAAAACAGACTGTAGTTTCATAATGAAATGTAAGTTGCCCCAAAATGACTCACCCATAGTGGGGCAATTATCACAAATTCTTAACCTTACCATTCAAGACAAATGATGACAATTCTAAAGATTGTTTTGTGTTTTCAGCTAAAGAGTTTGCACAAGAGACTACAGAACTGCGAAAGTGTCATCATCATGGCCATAAAGCCTAAACTCTTACAGAACATGTACCAACACAGTGGACTGAAAGCCGCCAGAGATATGTATGAAGAGTTCATCAGAACCCCACCAATGCAGGCTGAATTACATACAGTGATGATTGATATTGAGAAATCACAAGATGCTCCAAATGCAAAGCAAATTAGGAAATGCTATGAATGCTCAATTCAGCATCATGGGAACAATAACCTTAACATTTGGACGGACTACATGAAGTTTGAAACTGAGAGTGGCAATGCCCAGCTGTCCCCGGCTATCTATAGAAGAGCTGTTGGAGCATTGAAGAAAGAATTAGTGGATGAATTTATTAAAACACAGACTTTAGCTAAATTACACTAAGTTCGGTGTACCTAATATGTTTTTTATTTAATTCATTATGAAAACTCCAATGACAAACAAATATATTTATTTCAATTAACCACACCTTGTAATCAACAATCTAGCAGAACAAATATCCACAAATTACACCGTTTATACTAAATTATTTACATCTCAATTGTACATACAATAAACTCTCTACGAGAGAGATTCTATTTTGGTGATAGTGGAATTTAACACTTAGTAAATAAATTTGAATTGGTAAATGCAATAAGGAATTAAAAGCTAGAATGTGACTATTGCATGGCTGCAACAGGGGCAATATAGTACCTAAAGATTAATGAGGAACCACGTTTGTGTTGTTTGTTTTGAACAAGATCCCTCCAGCAACTTTGCCAGTTAGGATAATAGGGCATGTTGGGTGGGCCACCAGCCTTCAGGCTAGACCCAGCCACTGCCATGCAAGTAGACACCACTACTAGAGGATAAGTCAATGTACTAGTGACAAATGTAAGCAGTGGAACGGTGTAGTATCTCAGATCCTTCGTCTTAACCAAATACTTGTTGACATAGTATGCCAGAACACCTGTGACGGCCACACAGGACAGGTCTGCAAGTATTTTCGGGACGATTCCGTGGAAGAATCCGCGGATTCCGTCGTCACGGTATACAGAAGCTATGGCACAGAGCAGCGAGCTGTAGTCTTCATCCTTGCCGATGAATGAGGCCATCATTCTCACAGACACAACATGGAAGGGGTAAGACACGATGACAGAAGCGGTGTGCATTATGATGTCCCGTCGGCCGAGTTTGATGTAGTCTTCCACGTTGGGTTCCTCGTCAGTTATGATATTCGGAGGGTCAGTAATTTCTGGCAGATCGATACCGCACGCCTTGATTACTTTTGAGGTGAGCTGGCTCGACGCGACCAGGCCTAGTACTCGTGCCGACAGACCTCTGTAGCAGCCAAAGAAACCATCTTCGGCTTTGATGAACTTGATGTATTGGAAAACGTTAGGTAATATCATCGCAGGCCGCCCGAACAGTGTCGTCGACCGGCGCGGCGGCATCGGCTCGAAACCGAGCTGAATTAAAACCTTCGCATACTCCATTGGATAGCATAATGTCGTTACAAGTAATTGGGAAGGCAGAGCCGCTATTTTCTCCTTTTCAATTTCTTCCATGTTTTGATGAATTTGACGACCTTCCGAAATCAAAAATGACTGACAAACAGTGGCTATAGATACGGCAGAGTTGAAACGTCAAAATGTGTCTCGAGTGTTGCTATGTTTTAATTATGTTCTTCAGGCTATCGATGGTTATGGAAATAAAGATGGCTTCACATGAGTCGTTTATTTTATTAACTGCCCGCCGCCGCACAGCGGGACCGATTTCAAAATTGCGGACTCACATTTTTTGTTAAAATTATTATTTTATTTATGGTATTCGATAGTCTTAATTAAGGCAATCATATGTTCTCACAGCATTTTTGTTGTAAATGTTATAATTTGCGAGAAAAAATTATTTAATGTATAGAGCGATATCTAATTTGCTCTATAGTACCAAGTGTTAAAAGAGCTCATGCTGGTTTATGTAGGCTTCATCTACGGGTGTCTGTATACAACACTACATATAAAGGGGTATACACAGTCAGGTCATAAGTTCTGTCACACAATAAAAACTTTTGAATTTAGAACGCTGGCCACAAAAAAGTTTATTGAATTCGAATTTCGAATTTTTCATGAAAATAAAAATGTGTACTTTTTAGAATTTTCCTCATTTTTAAATATGGAGTGGACACTTAAAGAAGACCGTGTCGCAGTTATTGCGTTGCATCGTTGCGGTTACGCGCCAATTCAGATTTTCGACTTACTGAAAAATTTGAATATAACCAAAAGATTCCTTTATCGTACCATAAAACGATACAATGAAGACTCTAGTGTAGATGACAGGTCAAGAAGTGGTCGCCCTCGCTCTGTTAGGACTCCAGCAGTGATAAAAGCTGTGAAGGCGCGAATTCAAAGAAATCCCATACGTAAGCAGAAACTGTTGGCCCTTCAGATGGGGTTAAGCAGGACCACGGTGAAAAGGGTGTTAAATGAAGACTTAGGGCTTAGGGCATATCGAAGAAAAACAGGACATCGTTTGGACGCTCGTTTAATGGACCTGAGACTGAAGAGATGCCGCGCTTTGTTGAAGCGGTACGCGGGAAAAAAGCATCGGGAAATTCTTTTTTCGGATGAAAAAAATTTCACCGTGGAAGAGAGCTACAACAAACAAAATGATAAGGTGTACGCACACAGCAGTGAAGAAGCGAGCAACCGTATTCCGCGTGTCCAACGAGGTCATTTTCCATCCTCGCTCATGGTTTGGTTGGGAGTCTCTTATTGGGGCTTAACACGCTCAGCGCGGCAAGCTGACCAGCTTACTTTCAGATGATGCGGTATCGGGTTGCTTAGATACGATGCTAAAGTTTCCGTTATGCCGGCATCGGGTCGAAGACACCCGTTCCGACTTTTTACCTTTGAGGTCAAATATCTCATAAAACTCATTGCTATGAGTCTAGATAATATTTTTAATGGATTTTTAATGAACCAATCAGTACTAAGCTGGCTGCGGACCAAGATCCCGTGATTAGAAGATTTAAAAAAAAATAAAAAAAATGTCGGATCCCTTCGACCTGGCATCCGCACTGAAAGGAAGTCATATCGATAAAATGTTAGTGTTGTCAATGAAACATCGACATATTTTATCGACGTTTTTATTTGTCAACAAAAGAGATCAAACTTTCAATTAGAATATTGCCCACATATTTTCGTTACAATGGTCATGCCCATTTTATTTTAATCTTCAACAACAACAGAATCTATGATGGACTTTAAAAATACTAGAACCTAATATCGGGACTGTTATCGACGACGGCGCAGGGAAGTAAAATGTATAAGAATTATGGCAAAAGACCCTTGTATTATTATCTTGTCAATGTAGTACGATATCGTAGGAAATTTATAAGAGCGTAGCCATATTTCATATACATTTTGCTTTCCTGCGATGTCGTAGGATAGTATTATGCAGTTACTGTGCAAAATCAGAAAAACAGCCTAGACGTATGATTCGGAGCTTGGAAGCACTGCAGCGCCGAACAATAATATACCTCGCATCCATACATTCATAGTCACTGTTGAGAAGCCTTTGAATGTACGGTAGGGAAAGTACATTATTGCAGTCCAGCGCTGCAGTGCTGCCAAGCTCCGAATCATAAATATACAGTTTTTAATTTAATTATAAACAATAACAGAATAGGGAATAGGTAAATAGATTTACTTACTATTATACAAATGACACCGACAAGTGGATAATATATGACAGTGAATTTTAATTAAGTACCTATTATCAACAAAAAATATAGCTTTGTCTTTTTATCAACAATAAAACAAATATTTACAGTGCAGTTGCAATTAGAGTTGAGTTCGGTTTTTAGCATATTTCCGGCAATAATCAAAGTCTGATCTAAAGACCAAACTCAACTCTAACTGTAAATGAACTCTATTTTGTTTTAATTATAACAATCACGACTTAAACTTAATAATACCCTTATCATCAACACAATATAATTTAAAAAACTTGAAAAAACTTAAATCTACACACAGTTTTTAATTTCACTCACTTCAAAAGTCAAAAAAAAATCCTACCTAGATAAATTTATCTAAATATTATATTTTAAAGACTTTTCTTATAGTCTAGATTTACTAAGAATTACACATACTTATGGTTTTTATTGTAACAGTCACGACATAAAGTTTTTTTACACCTATCACAACCACTCTTTACCTTCTTCACTTTATTGTTGGCTTCTTTACTGCTCATTGTTTCACGAAGTTGATCATAGCAGCTAGCGCAATTTCGTTTCTTGGCAGTTTTTATAAAGGCATGTTGAATCTCTTCACTTGGTTCGTGAATCTGCTGGCTGCTAGCAGTTTTTGTAAACTTTTCTACGATGTGTTCCGTAAACTGCAGCTTTGACAACTTTGTTACAGCTTTGAGGTTGTAAATAATCCAAGCGTTGATCAAAGCTGTCCCAAAGATCAGCTCCATCATCACCTGAAAAAAAAAGGAGACTTATTAGTTTAGATTTAAGTAAAAAATACTGTTAAACCGACTACGGCAACCCAAAAGGAACACCGGAAGATCGGATCTACTTATTACTTATTTGACAAATAAGATTTCGTTAGAAGCATCTTAATTTTTCACTACAGGCTATATGAGGTCTCACTAAATTATCCATGGCGCCCTCTTGAGGATTTATTGAATAACATAAAATATTTCTAAATGAATTGATTTAATTTACCTTCCTGTACCATTTAAGACCTCTTTATATGATGACATTTGGTCACTATAGTCAATTCCCTTCTTGTGGCTGTTATAACACAGTACACATTCTGGTTTCATAATCTTTTCAATTGTACCTCTTCTTTTTTTTCCGGTGTCTTTTATAGATATGTCATGATTTCTGCAAGTCCTCAACTTTAGAACAGGACGCTTATCCATCCATTTTATAATTCGCACGCCTTTTCTGTTCATTTGTCCTATGATCTGTCCTTTCTTCAGTTTGGTACTCGTAACCTTCTGTGGTAAACCTCTTCTATTGCTCCTCAGAGTGCCACATATGTATGTTTTCTTACTTATCAGGGTTTCAGCTAAATCAATCGACGTATAAAAGTTGTCCACAACAACAAGTCTTCCTTCGTTCTCAAGACCATTAATCAGTTTCATAACGACATTATGCCCATGGTTCAAGTCTCGTTTGCCATCTTCTTTGCCAGTATAAATGATGATATTGGATGTGTACCCGTCTGGTGTACATAACTTGTACAGTTTGACACCGTACTTGTGCGATTTATTTTTGATGTATTGGCGAAATTGAAGTCTGCCTCGCCACGGAACCATAGATTCGTCTATGATGAGCACTTTTCCAGGTGTCAAACATTTGGCAAATTGTTTCAGCAGCATCTCATAAACTTCTCGTATTTTGCACAATTTATCAGTTTGACCATTAGTGCTATCATCATCACTGAAATGCCAGTGTTTTAGAAGTAGCATGAAGCGATCTCTTTTTATTGAAGATGAAATGAATTTGTTCCTGTACATTTTCTTTTTAGACCAATAATCTTTTATCCGTGGCAAATTGACGAGACCCATTAATAGCAAAATGCCAAAAAACTTCAACATCTCTTCTCTGTTCGTTGGTTTCCAGAGATGTAAGCGCGAAGTTTGGCGGGGTCTATGCACTTGGCAGCGTATTTTTTGGTTTCTAGCACAATTTTGTCAATAATTTCATCATTCAAGAATAGCCTGTAAAATTCATCTGGGTCAGTGATGTCTGTAGGAATAAAAAAACTGGCTATCACCCAAATATTCATCAAAATTAGGCGTTTCATTTGAAATTTTCTGCCAATGATTATCTTCATTACTGCTCGTTGACAATTCAACGCTTCTGATATCTTCATCCTCAGATACTCCAGTTGACGAATCGGAAGAAGATTCACAACTATTAGGGATAAACTCTTCATCAGACAGTCAACACTATCTTTATTCATAGATAAAATGTTATCCGCACCATTTTTAGTACACGATGCTGATTGCTCAGATGAAAGGCATGGCTGGTTAGATGCAGAATCAGCGGTTACGGCGGCGTGCTTCACAATGAGTGAGTTCCCGTGCGCATGCTGGAGACTCTGTTGTTCCTGTTCGGGTTCTAATTGAGGTGTGAATAGTAGATCCTCACTCTCTTGGCACGTGACAAACGCTCGTTCATTGACCTGGTCTGTCTTTTGATAATTGGCGAGACTGTTTGGTGTCGATAGCAGAGTTTGATCATGTTTTGCTGAAGGTGTAGACAGTAAATTAAGAAACTGCTCTTCATTAAATGACGAATTCAGAGAAACCATATTTGATGTTGAAACACTGAGAATATCAGATGTACTCAAAGTGTAACAGGATTCGGAAATGTTGCTGGGTGTATTACAGGCAGAACTAGGTCTTGGTCTCTTTAGACTCTTTGGAGTACAGAAAACATCAGTTTCAAGCATTTGAACATCAGCGAAATTAGGGTTTTGTCTAGATTTGTATTTCTTATGACTTTTTGGAGTACAGATATCATTTGTTCCAAGATCAGCATATTGTTCATTTGCGACAGTCAAGTTTTTACTGCAGCAAGGCTTTACGATAACGTCCTCAATGATATGTATAGTTTTATTGTCACTGCAAACCTTAACATTTCTTGATTCAGTTCTCTCTGGTACCACATTCTAAAGGATTCGCATAGAATGACCCGTAGTTGGGCTTTTATGTATGGTAGGACTCAAATTAATTTCACGTTGAAATACCTTTCTGTACAAATCGCTGTCTGATGTGGCTTCTTCTCTACTTTCGGTGGACACTTCACCACTGCACATTCTCAGCATTCTTCTGGAACGCTTCATTTTTAAATTGTCAATTTGTAATTTTCTAATACTATACGTAAACACAACGTCATTCGATCACATCACTAGACAAGCTAATCCGTCATCCAGTGCGGTTATCGGGTCATCGGGTATCGGGTGTTTCAGACCCGATAGCCGCACCTAATGAAAAAACTTTCCCAATAGGCCGATATCGGGTCGCATAGATCCGATAATAATTTTGTTCTTTTGAGGGTATGATTTGACGAGACATATCCAAAAATCAATGTATCTCTTTCCTACTCATGCTACAACCAGTGTATTTGCATCCCGGCCCAACGGAAAGTACACCATTTTGGCCCTCGCACCGTGGGACAGTTGCGCATCGGGTGCCTTCCACCCGATACCGCGCTGAGCGCTGAGGTACATTTTTGTGAGAAAGTCGTAAAAACGAATGCAGTTGTGTATCAAAATACCGTCCTAAAGAACCTTGTGGAACCTGTTTCTCATACCATGTTTAATAACAGGCACTGGTTATTCCAACAAGATTCTGCGCCAGCTCATAGAGCGAAAAGCACACAAGACTGGCTGGCGGCGCATGAAATCGACTTCATCCGGCACGAAGACTGGCCTTCCTCCAGTCCAGATTTGAGTCCGTTAGATTACATGATATGGCAACACTTGGAGGAAAAGGCCTGCTCAAAGCCTCATCCTGATTTGGAGTCACTCAAGGCATCCTTGATTAAGGCAGCCGCCGATATTGACATGGACCTCGTTCGTGCTGCGATAGACGACTGGCCGCGCAGAATAAAGGCCTGTATTCAAAATCGCGGGGGTCATTTTGAATAAACTTTATTACCATAAGAATCTATGTTTTATTAAGTTCATTTTGCTATATAAATGTTTACATAAATAATAAACATGTCTAAATTATTTCATATTGCACATGTGACAGAACTTATGACCTGACTATGTATATGCCACCGTAGTCCCACGTAGTAGAATCCCCTTCCAAAACATCTAGCTAGGGACACACCGCTCCAAACATCTTTAACACTGAATGAAATGTAACTTTACTCTTGTATCTTACCATATTTTAAAAATCTCAGGGTGGAATTTTGTGACACCACCTGGAGGGCAAGTACTCTAAATGATGGAGGTAGGAAATTTCCCTCAAAGGAAACATTCCTTTATTTTTGAAAAGAAACAAAACTGCATGTTTTTTTTTTGAAAAATACGCTTTTCACAACCAGGATTGGAACCGGCTAAAATTCGAAAAAACATCACCTGTACTTTTATTCCTTCAATCGACAGGGTCAATCATAAGGATCACATCTCACTAACAAACATAGTATATTAAATGAAAGGAAAACCATGAAAGACAGGATAAGTATTTTTCAAAATCTTTGAATGCAGTTATGTTTCTTTTCAAAAATAAAGGAATGTTACCTTTGAGGGAAATTTGCTACCTCCATTATTTAGAGTACTTGCCCTCCAGGTGGTGTCACAAAATTCCACCCTGTATAACTTGGCCCCGGGCTTCCCGGTTCTCCGGATATACGAAGATATGTGTAGTGGGTTGTATTGCCTAAAGTACCCTACTTTAGGCAATACAACCCACTACACTGATAGAGTTGAATTTATTCTAGAATTATTAATAAATGAAGCAAACCATTATTACTTCTCCTTTCTAGTCGTTTCCTCATGGCTGAGGATCGACATATACATAGACATAAACATAATTTATTAATAATGTTCGTTACATCTGATCGTGACTTTCATAGTTGACGGGGCTTGAACAGGGATCTTCACTTTGTTCTGCCCTGGGCTGCATGGGCGCCTCTTGTAAGTATTCCTGCTTGTGACTACACCAGCTTGCAGGTGGTCTTTCGAAAAATGGTTTGAGCAAATTCTACCTAAGTTGAAACCCAGTTCGGTTCTCGTTATTGACAATGCGCCTTACCATACAAGACAAATAAATCCTGCGCCTACGACATCATGGACCAAAGCAAGAATTCAGGAATGGATAAGCAGCAAAGATATACATACCATTTGAAGAAAATATGGTACGAGCACAGCTGCTTGCCATAGTAAAACAAAAAAGACTCTAGTACTAGTAATTAATATGCTCATGTATCTGACTTTAACATGTAGATTGCAGGTATTTCATCTACACAAATATTTTATTATAGGTATGTGGACGAAATGGCGTCCCAAAATGGGATCACTGTGCTGATTACCACCATATCACTGTGAGCTAAACCCTATAGAGCTTATATGGGCACAAGTAAAAGGATATATTACCTATTATTGCAAGACATAATAGCACCTTTAAAATGGCCGATGTAAAGAGGCTTCTACATGAAGGCCTTAATGAGCTAATAAATATGAAGTTCATAAAGATTATAAATAACAATCAAGGACGACCAATTCAATCATACATTTATATTTTGATTTTCAGGTCACACCAGAAAATTGGAGACGTTGTGTAGAACACATAATAAAAGTAGAGGACAAAATGATGAAACTCGACCATCTTATGGACGATGTAACAGAACATTTTACAATAAATGTCCAAGATGGAAGTGACGATGACAATGACGATGATGATGATGAAGAGCATGAACCGTCGCAGTGTACTATTAAGAGAAATCGACACCAAAATGAGAAAATCGCATGCAACTGTACCATTCAGTTTGGACGTGGCCTCAGAACACCTCAGTGTTGTCAACACGTAAAAACCAATTAATACCATTTTACTTTCCTGCAAACATTGTGTTTGCTGCGATGGTATTTTATTTAATTATTTTCTCGTATACGTTATAAAATATCATTATCTTTGGCATATATATGGTTTTTGGTGACACGAGTCTTTTATTAACGGCAAAAAATATACTAACGAGTGTAACTACAAATTTTACTACGGTATCACTGCTTTTTTACCTTTTTGCAGCTAATTATGGAACAGAGTTTACAGTACAATGAAACCTCAAACCACAACATGTTTTGATCATAGAAACATGTGGCGATGAATTGTTTCCGTGGCGGCGTGTCGAACGTCGAGTGGCGATCTAGTCTAGCTCGTGGCGTGGTTAACGCGGGGCCAACGCGCTAACCCCACGGGCGTGGAATATTGTATGGGACAGTCCGCCGAAAGCAAAAAATACTCGGCAATATGAATATGCATCCTTATTAAAGATTAGCAAAGTTTAATTGAGTTTGACATTTCTTTTCCCCTAGCAAGTGCCGTGGGGAGATAGGACAACCGTATTCTGAAGTAGTTAAGTATAATTCTCCTTGACTAGCGAATAGAGTATGTATGGTAGCTAAATTATGATGGATCCGGTATTTATCAGACAAGCGTATGTGTATAAATTAAGTTAAATCAGTCCAGTGGATATGTTACGGTTAAAGCTAGGTGTGAAACTAAACTTAAGTTTAGCCGGCTAGTCTTAAGATTAATTTCGAGCCCCGGCTAATGTCCGAAATAATGTTCATTGCGATAAATGATTTCAACATTAGTCAGCTAAACTGCAGTGTAGCCTCGACGCTGTTGAGGCTAAAGATGGGTGAAAAAATATGGTTGACATTAGCCGACTAAACTTGAGTTGATTTTTTAGTTTACCTAGGCTTATGTTGAAAAATTACCGTCTTAATCTGGAATAAGTGATGATAATGCTTCGTTAGCCGTAAACACTGCGGTAGCTTAGGTGAATGATAAAGGGGGTGAGCGTAGCGAAGCCCCCTTGAACCTTATTAGTCTTATTATAGTTTTTGTTGTTCTTACATGTTCGACCTAACATGAAGTATAAAGGGGGCTTCGCTTCGCTCACCCCCTTTACCCTTCACCTAAGCTACCGCAGTGATTTGCCCTGATATTAGCAATAGCTTTCTCATCTGAATAAAATTACCCCGCCCCGCTCCCCGTAGTAGTTCGTTTTCAACATTAGCTAACTAATGTCCAACATTAACCGAAACGCATCGGCTAATGTGCAGTCTAGCCGATTAAAGATGACGTCCGTTATCATATCACAAACGAACATGACTTCGGACATTAGCCGAGGCTCGAAATTTATCTTAAGATTAGCCGGCTAAACTTAAGTTTAGTTTCACACCTAGCTTTAGCCGTAACATATACATCAATCGGCAATAGGTAGTAGTAAAAAAAAGTAACAAACAAATTATTATTAAATTAGTTGCTTATCTAAAAACTAAAGTTTTACTTTGCTATGGTGAATATGTCCAGCAGTAGACAGGCACATGCTGAAGAAGAAGCAGAAGGTGAATAGCAAAGGTCCGATTGGCATTTACTAAGAAGAAATATGCTCATAGAATGTTGACAATTTGTCGTATCGTCACCAATTTTTATTATGAAAATAGAATTTTACTAAGAAACTGATCATTAAATTGATTTAAAAGTGAAATATGCAGTAAGACCGATCATTAAATTGTTGTTACAGTAAAATAAGCACTACGAGACTGATCATTGATGTAATAGTTAAATAAGCTAAAAGACAGACGATTAAATTGATGTTACAGTAAAATTAGCAGTTAGACTGACCATTACATTGATGTAAAAGTATAATACGCAATAAGACTCATTATTAAATTGATGTTAAGGTAAAATAGGCAGTAAAAGACTGATCATTAAATTGATCTAACAGTAAAATCATCAGAAAGACATACCATAACTTTGATGTAACAGTAATACAATAAAATAAGCAGTTAGACTTATCATTCAATTGATGTAAAAGTCAAATAAGCAGTAAGACTGATCGTTAACCCTTTCGTTATTCTGCTGGCCAGATTGTAAAAATAATGACATTACAATTAAGGCAAATTTTATGTTGTTGCCTTAAAAGCAAAAGCTTTCCATTCAATTAGAAAATTGGTTTAAACGACAGCATTTTAAAACTGATTATTAAATTGATAACTAATAATGGTGGTCACCATAGCAGTAACAGCTGTAAAAGGGAAGCAGTTTTAAATTGATAACTTGTGTGCAGCAACTATCCATTTAATTGCAGAATTGGTTTAAAGGAAAGCAGTTTTGAACTGATCATTTGATATCGAAACAGTAAACTGATCACTTGATATCGAAAAGGTAAACACACACAGCACAAACTGATGTCTGTTTAGTGCCTAGACTCTAGATTGCATGTAATGATCTGAATAATTAAATTGACTGGAAACTATGGAAATTTTACAGTTTTCGTATACACTAAACGTCAATGTGAAACTAACAGCGTTATATGTGCCGTGGACATTGGTTAATAATGGCCCGGATCACATGATGACGTCGTCTACGTCCCTGACGTTTGACTTGAAATTTTACAGCGAGGGGGACTTAAGCTCTAAGAGTAACATCAAATTCAAAATCAAAACATGTTTGAAGTTAGGAAGATGCGAAAAAAAACAGTTTTCCTGAAACTTGGAAAACCAATTTTTCCAAGTTTTAGGAAAACTGGCTTTTCTCTGAATTCTCTGAAGCGAGAACAATAAGAGGCCAGATTCCCGGGCTCAGCTAGTAGCCCGGGAAACTAGCAGAGCCCGGGAATCTGTCTTGAAGAACCATTGCTCTAGGAAACGTTGAAGTACCTTGCCGGGAAAGCTACGAAGATCTCCCCGATTGTGCGTCCTATCTCGCCAGGGTCTCCTCACCACTGCTGCATGGCCTAACCCGCCAGAGTATTCTGGCCACAGGTACTCAAATACCCGTCGGTGACTCCTGGCAGGTGCTGCGCTTCCATGCCCACCAGAGTCTCCTGGCCACTGGGGCTCAACTGCCCACCGGAGATTCCTGGCCAGTGCTGCGCTTCGTCCCGCTGACGTCTGCGAGCCACTGATAGTCGTCTGCCCGCCGCCGTCTGCGGGCCATTGAAAATCGATTGCCCGAACTACGTAACGACGCCCGTGGAGCCCTTCCCAGGGTCAGTTATTTAGGTCTTACGCATAATATTAGGTAGGTAAATTAATACAGAGAAACTTGTATTGAATAAATAGGACTTATTCTAAACTTCTCTCTTTCACTTTTCTTTAGGTTCTCAAATTATTCTCATTAGGCTTCCGTTACGGAGAGTTGTTCACCCCGACCGACCCTTTGTAACGTGACTCCTGAAGAAGTAATAGTTGAGTCATCAGTGGCTATATCTAAATCGGATGCTTAAGTTGCCCGAAACAGAGCAAAATAAACCAGAGCAACGGATATTCCGCTTGATGTCACAAGAGGTGGACGAGAAGTTATTATTTGATTTAAAGAGATAAATGTTAGTTTCATTACATGTTCAATGCACACAAAGAACATACAGAAATCTAATAATTTGCGTATAAATAAAGGCGAGCTTATCTCTAAGAAGATCGCTTCCAGCAAGCCATGTTACGATGACATAGTTTAATTCTTGATCTGGTGTACAAGAAGAGTTTTGCTGGAAGAAATCCCTTTTCAGAGATAAGCTCACCTTTGTACTCGTAGTTTATATTTTAATCGTAGTTTGTAATTTAATTTAATCTTCCTTTTTTGTGTAAGTAATAAAAAATAAAGTGAGTGAAAATCACATTATTATCCAGCGGGTGTTAGTAAAATTCAGTACAACATTATCTGTGGCGCATGCGAGAGGTCCCGGGTTGGATCCCCCTGCTGGGAATTAAAAAAAAAGCCCAGGTCTTGGATGTTTATAAGTGTGTGATGAAGCCGTTTCGGGTTCCCACGATACACCGTATCTTAGTGTGTGGCCAGAAGTAATGTATGTGCCTGTAAATAAATGTTTATTTTATGTTATGTTATTGTTATTATAAGCGGGTTAAAGCCAAGGGATAATGATGACAAGGGATGACATGCTTTACGTAAGCTTTACATGATATATGACGTGGAGTATCGTTTTTCCTTTTCTATTAACTGTTTATATCCTAATATCATAACGTAACGAACCATTTTAACTATTAAAATCATATTTAAATGTGATTTTAAAATCACGGAGTAAATTTTTGCGGCTAAAACGCCGCCGTTGTCGCGGCGGCAGCGGATGACGTCACATTACACGCCACCCGCCACACTCCACGTTTATTTTGTATAATATCGGTGCCGATTAGTTGTCTAAAAATCGGTTTTATTTTGGTGAGATAATGAAAGAAGCTAAAAAACCTTTTTATATGTATTGCATTGTGCCAAAGTGCAATATTACGATTAGAAGTGCACCAGATAGTGTTTTTTTTCGAGTTCTAAGATGGTGTAAAATAATGAGAAAAGATGAAGTATCGCCAGCATCATGTTTGTATTGTTGTGAAGATCACTTTAAAGTAAGTAAGTTTATGTTAAATTTCTTTAGTTAGCATGGTGCGAATTCGTCCATGTCCGAAATAAGTTTTGCGAGGGTTTTACTTTGTAACCGGCTAAAACCTAGTTTTCGCAACAAAACTTTCGATTTGATACGACTAAAAATGTATGTAGAAGTATACTTATGTACAATTTATAGAACTGGAAAACTGTCACTGTTTTATCATCGGAGGTAGTGTTTACATAAGTATTATTGAATTAAGTTCAAGTCAAGGAGGACTCAGAAAATTATGTTCAATACAACCTAATGAAACAGAGAAAAGTGACACTTCGGCAAAAGGAGTTAGATATAGACACATAATAAGTAGAAGGTAGTACCTGCACAGGGTTTGATTCATCTGAGGGCGTGCCCCGGCCGCGGCCGTAACATCTGACGTCACATCCCGTTTCGACGGATACGTTTCGTCAGTTATAATCTCCTGCCCTTATTTTGCAATTTTTATTTTAGTATTTTAGACAACTAAAAGGAGACAATTGAAGGGCGATAAATATACGGAAAAATATCATTCCAGCCAATTTTAAAACACCTGGATATTCCCTATTGTCGAGCTGGTGATGTAAAGCCAAACTTATAGGTCCAGTCCATCAAAAGATACTGCCATGTATGTCACAATTTTGCTAAAATTGATTGATATTGGCAAGGGAATCAAAACCTATGGGGTACTTTCCGTTGACCTAGAATTGAAAGGTCTTGAGTAAAAGGAAAATTTCTAAAACTGTAAAATTATGCCTGACTGTCCGTCTCTCAAAACACTTTTTCTCAAAAACTCGTAGAGGATGCACAAGTAACTATAAAAAAAACCCAGCCAAGTACGAGTTGGACTGAGAGTTCCGCACAAATCGAAATTTTACGGTTTTCAGATTTTTTTCCTTTACTTGTGCTATATTTTGTGCTTCTTGCCAAATTTCATTATTCTAGGTCATCGGGAAGTATCCTGTTGATTCCAACTTCAAGAGACCAGAGCCTTGAGTTTTCGATATCAATTTCAACTTGAGATTCCACGAGTTGGAATCTGCAGCTCTCGGTAAGCATGTCATGCATGATAATCAATTGGGATTGATTGAAGTATTTTTTTTCTAAAGTTCTGTTAAAATTTTCTAATACGCTACGATCATATGGGCGGGTTGCGGTGAAGCCAGCACAGCACCGATGCATCATCCCAAGCTACTCAAAATTAATACAGGTTAGGTATTCATTATCAAGATTGATTATTCCCTAAGATACACCACAATTTAGTAAAATGTTCAGTTTAGGTTTTTTATTTTATCACGTATTGGTGGTCAACAATTCATTAGATCCTTCATCAATTTTATACAGCAGTGGAGCAGACAATGTTGGTTGCTCCCGATTATCTCGAGAGTTCTGACATGGCATCTGAAATGAATATATAGCGTTATTTTTAATGGCTAAGACACCTCCATGTAATACTAGCAACGAAATAGTATGCCAATGAAGCCAAGGCGAAAGGAATGGGCTTGCTAGCTAGGCTTAATAGTCCACAAGTCCACAAGGGATTAGAGGACCAACTAAGCTGCTCGCTCATCGCTCGACAAACTATAAGCCACTAATTCTGATGTTTGCTCCGTCATGCAAAGTCAAAGTCAAAGTCAAAGTACTTTATTACTGTAGGTAATTACATATACTTAGCAAACGTTATTTTTTGCCCCTTCTCTACATTGGACCACTGTGGGAGATGAAGGGCGTAGAAACTCGCACAGATAGATTTTTAGATCTCTTTTAAAAATAGGTTGTGCTTAACTAATACAAATATGAAAAAATTTAATTGTTATGATTAATAAGCAGGAATAAATAATTACAAAAATATTACCAGCAAGGTCTGTGTTGAGCCAGATTAACCCCATACATTCCTGTCATTTAAGTAATCTTGAACATTGTAATATCCCTTTTTCGACAAAGTTGCTTTAACATGTTTTTTAAATTGCTCAAATGGCAATTTCAAAATCTCTAGAGGCTCAATTTCAAAATCTGCACTGTGGCACAGAAGGAATTGGTTGGTATTACTAGTAGTACTATAGGAACCTCTATGCTTGGTTTTTCAATCAAATAGTTTCAAATTATTCTTACCACATCATCCGCTGAATTGTCACCGGAATCGTTTTCATAATCGGATACCGCATCAGTACCATTTTCGTTTCCATGCTCATTCTGCCCTGTATTGCCATCTTCAGATTTGTCATCCTGTTCATTCAAATCGGTTTCCTCTTCTTCGTTCTCCTGTGATTCATCCTTTTCTTCCAACGGTTCCCAAGCCACTTCCTTGTCTATCAAATCTGGAATGAGGTTCTCACTGTAGGTACCAGTCAATAAGGAAACAACCCACCGCTGTGTTGATTAGCTTTAATTAGTGACCATTTAGCGAAATACATGTATCGCCACTATACATGGTGTTGTGTGTTCTTGCTAATTAGATCTTCTTCTAACTGAAGATTAGTTCTCAACTATAATTTAATTAAGAGAAGGTCTTTGGTTCGATGTGGGTTGATCATTGAGCATGAAGATATTTTAATGTCCAATAACAAAAGTCCTTTTGGTTAGGTACCTGCGACTACATAATTTTAATGAGGTACCCACTTGATATTTAATGATACCTTATGTAATTTTAAAACATACCTCTGAATCGCAACGAGCCTCTTCTGCTAACTGGTTTATCTTCTGGCACTTCTACAATAACAGTCGGCACTGCGTCTATAGAAATACCGTTAGCTTTATTTTCTCCAGCTTTAGTAGAATCTCCGTCTTCAGCAATCTAAAAATAAAAAATATGAATTAAGTTTTACATCAGAGAAATAGACACAAATAGAAGATATAAAGTTCGCATAAGAACGGAAGAAATGATAAATAATAAAAATAAAAATTCGGCTAAGTGCGAGTCGGACTCGCACATGAAGGGTTCCATGTACCATCTATAAAAACGGCAAAAAAACACGTTTGTTGTATGGGAGCCCCTTGACATATTAATTTTATTTTTATTTAGTTATTTCTTTTTAAAGTGAATATATAACTAAATATTCTGCGAATATTTCAAGCGTCTACTTATTGCCATTATCAATATCCAGCAAAATCGAGCAAAAAAATCACGTGTGTTGTATGGGTAAAGTAAATGGAACTTTAATGCCCAGGTCGGAGAAAGAAAGCAAGGTGAAGAATTCGTAATGGGGAGATTTGGACATGGAAATCAAAGCCCGAACGGTTCCAGATTGATCAACTTCCTGCTTGAAAATAATCTAACAGTACTTAACTCAGTCTACAAGAAGAACCCCAAAACGAAGTGAACCTGGCTATCCCCGGATGGGAGATACAAAAATGACATCGACAGAAAAATGATATCAACAGTGTCAAATCATTCAATGATACTCACATAGTACAAAACCTAAATTTCAATACAAATCACCGGATGGTAAGAAGTCATATAAAGTTACACCCACCAAAACTTTCCAGAAAATATATACATGAAAAGGAAGCATAACAGCAGAGAAACAATATAATGGAAATATGAAATCTACAACAATGCCTCTCCTAGATATTGCCAACTCTGACTTAGACACAGTAAAAAATACAACAACTTAAAAACATAACTCATTGGACTGACGAAAGCACCACCAAAAAGTAACAAAGAAAACAAGCTCAGCAAAAGAATAGAAGAATTGTTTGAAAAAAGAAGGATATTGTTCTCCACAGCTAAGAGCAAAGGTAAGAAAATACCTAAGTAAAAAATAACAAAGGTAAGTAAACAAAAAAGAGAAATCATGAAAAAGGACAGACAAAGAAGGAGAACTCAAATCCTACATGAATACATTGAAAAAACAGGTGGCAGTAAAAAAGCACTGAAAGAATTAAGAGAAAAGATCAAGGAGTGGATTCTCAAAATAAAATACAAACACAAAAGTACAGCAAAATGAAATGAAATCCAGGAAATAGCTACAAACTAATAGCAGACTCTCTACTCCTATTCAAACAAAGGAACAGAAATTGCTATGCTACAAAGTTCGATCCAAAAGACCGAAGAACTTATACACACATCCTTGTATCAGAAGCAGTGAACGTGGTCAATACACAAAAACTAGAAAAAGCCCTTGGCTCCGACAGGATCACAAACGAACTGATGTAAGGTAAAATCGAAGAACTGAGTCCAGCCTTTGCTAGGATATTCAATGACATCCTACTCACAGAAAAAGTCCCGAATCAATGGGGTGAATCCCACATTATTCTCATCCACAAAAAGGAGCGACAGACGACATAGGCAACTATAGGCCTATAAGTCTCTTATCAAACATTTACAATTACAGCACAATTGACCACATCCACACTATCAAACAAATCATGGAAAAATATAATGAATACCAGAAACCATTGTATATAAGCCTTTGTCGGCTGTTCCAAAGCTTTTGACAGTTTGAATCACAACAATATTTGGGAAAGCCTTTGAGAGCAAAGAGTGCACAACATCTATATCAATATAATGAAGAATATCTAAAATGAAAGCAAAAGCTGTATAAAGCTAGAGTCCAAAGTTGAACCATTCCTTATAAACAGAGGTGTGAGACAAGGGGACCCACTGTCCCCCAAATTTTTTTCGGCGGTGCTGGAACACATATTCAAAAAATTAGACTGGGACGACTATGGCCTTACCATTAATGATAGACGTCTAAACCATCTAAGATTCGCTGACGACCTGATCTTGCTGGAAGAAAACCCAAAGACATTGCAATGCATGATACAAACCCTAAGCAATGAAAGCAAAGAAGTAGGATTGGAAATGAACAAAAACAAATCAAAACTAATGACTAACAGCACAGAGTTCGATATTGAAATAGACGGAACCAAGTTCGAATATGTGAAGGAGAATGTGTATTAAAGACAAATCATCGCAACGATTAATATGATTTCAATGAAAATAGACAAACGTATTGCATGCGGCTGGAACAAATACTGGTCCTTGAAAGAAATAATGAAGAGTAACTTCATCAGACTTAAACATCCATATCAAAACAAAAACATTCAACACGTGTATCCTTCCCTGCCTGACGTACGGCTGCTAAACTTGGTCCCTTACTGAAAAGCACAGAGAGAAAATAGAGAAATGCCAAAGATCAATGGAGAGAAGCATGCTGGGTGTAAAACTAAGTGACAAAATAAGGAACGAGGTCATAAGAACGAAAACCAAAGTCATCGACATACTTACCCGCATCGATCAACTGAAGTGGGGTTGGACAGGCCACACGCTACGCTTCCGAGAGAACAAATGGAGTCAACAGGTCACCCATTGGTATCCTAGAGATGGCACTAGAAGAGAGGGTCGCTCAGCGAGAAGATGGGAAGATGAATTATGCCTAACACTGGGACCACACTGGACCAGAGTGGTATTCAATAGAAATAAATGGAAACGGCTGGAGGAGGCCTATGCCAAAAGGCACACAGAGTTAGGAAACTTAATATGAAATAATTAAGATTCAAATAAATGTTTTAGTATGTAAATTAGGTACTCTTCTCCTGGAAATAATGGCTATTATTATTATTGATGGGAGCCCCCTTAAATATTTATTTTATGCTCTTTTTTTAGTATTTGTTGTTATAGCGGCAACATGAATGCATCATTTATGAAAATTTCAAGTGTCTAACTATCACGGTTCATGAGATACAGCCTGGTGACAGACGGACGGACGGACGGACAGCGGAGGCTTAGTAATAGGGTCCCGTTTGGCACCCTTCGGGTACGGAACCCTAAAGAAAGAGAAAAAAATGTAGGAAATCAAAACGAAAGTGAAACAAATGAATACCGTTTCTTTATGATTAGTCTGTATCTTTTTTAACTGAAACCAATCGATAATTAGAAAAATAATTAATGAATTATTTGTAGGGATTTCCTTCTTACCTGTGAAAAGGCTACACTAGGTTCTTGAAGTTTGGTTGCCTTTTCTTTGCTCCTCAATATGTTTTCGTCAGTTTCTTTTTCCAATCGTAGTTTGTAAGCTTTTTGGGTACGCCACATCTGAAATTAATGTTTATTCTTCAACATAATAATCATACTATTTTGTTATAAAATTAACATGTCTTCTAGAAAGACGGCATATTTATGGATACCAACACTTTTTCTGATTTCGATATAAATTATTGCATATGTCGTAGCCATATCATATAATTGATCGTTTCAAGAAATGGCCAACCATTACATGATCTGGCCGACCGTTCATGAAATGGTCAGAAAGGGTTGAATTTGATGAATTTTAAAAACATTTTTATTCAATACTACCTGATGTTTTTTGTGATATACATGTCGAAAGAACACGAAGACTATTCGGAGGCTTCGCTGCGCTCACCCCTTTAGTCGTCACCTAAGCTACCGCAAGGTTTTCCCAAAAATATTTCTTCGATAAATGAAAGTTCTAATTCAACCATGGTTGACATTGGTTTCATGATATTGCCAATTCTATGATATGGTTACGACACATATATTGAAGTTCAATTGAGTCAAATTGGTTCAATTGTTTCAGTATACTCACATGTGATCCAGTATAACATAGTCCCAGTATAAATACGACGATCAAGGCTATAAAGATGCGATCAGTGTTGTCCTCTTCAGCATCAGGGAGTTGGTAAAGCGAGTCATAAGGGACCCTCGTTGGGGGATCTTCTACCCAAGTTTTGTCTACAGTCTGCGGGAGTAATAAAAATGTATAGCGAAAGTAAATAATGTTTGAATAAACTCATGAAATTTGTATTTGGAAGGCATAACGGCAGCCGATGTAGATGCTGTGACTCTTCATACCTACACCAGAAAGATTATAACACAAAATAACATAACATAATCAAAGCCTCTAACATTGCCTTTTTCCTCACTCTAGGATACCGTGTCGTGGGGACCCGAAACAGAGACGTCACTATCAAGCAAGCTGCGATCAGATGGGTCAAATCCTAAAATGATGGCCATGGACAAAGAAAAATGGTGATTACTCTTAGCGGCCCCAGAGCCCCAAGTAGGGGTATAGTGACCTAATTAAGGAGTCGATCAGATTAATGAAGTAGGTTATTACAATGAGGAAGCTTCCATTGTTAGCAGCTCCCAACTGATCATGCTCAGGCCAGGCCTCGTCGAAGTCGGCGGAACACTGGGCGCTCCTGACCCCCTGTGCATTTACCACGTTGACCTTCTCAGCATCGTCCCTTGTAAACAGCATGTACTCTTCGAGGGGCTTCATGGAGTAGTTGTTGATTTGCACGTATGTATCTGGAATTAGGTAACTCAACAATCACAATATTGATCAGAATACGACCTAAACAGTAATTTTATTTAGTCTAGGTCTAGCTGAAAAAAAGTTTTGTTACTGTAGGTGAACAAACTGTTTAGTGTGAAATGAGTTAAAGAAAATAAATATCGTGGCTTTTCCAAGAAAAATCAAAACCAGTTTAAAGTTTAGCACATATCCACAGGATTTAATAGAATGTTTAAATCCGATCGAAATGGGATTGATAATAACATCAAAGTAGACCCCTATTCCACCACGCTACTTACTCGAGAGACAACCACTATATCCTTTATAAATCTTCAGTCTAGGGTCAGTAGTGTTCAGACCTCCAATCTGCACTTCATCAGACCCAATATCCACGACTTCCCAAAGACCTTGTTTTGGAAGATTCTCTAACGGGACTTCGATTCTGTCTATCATGAGTTTCGCTTCTTCACCAGTTCTTGTGTAGTATACTGTATGACGAGCACCTGTTGAATCATCATCAATCAATAAGTACATGTCATCGGCAATAATTAATGACAAATGAGCTCTATCCCCCATTTCCATGGTCTTTCTTATCCGAATGCACAAATATTGTCCTAGAAGAATCTTTAGGCATGGTGCCACTTAAATGTCATACTAGCGCTGTCATTCTCGAGCGGGGGAAAGTGACAGCAAGACTTTGAGTGTCTGTCAAACTTTGAATAGTTTTGTGACCTAACTTTGATCAATCTTACCATTTAGAAAGTTCCTGTTTTTAAATTCAGCCCCAAACGTTGATTCTTCACGGTCTTCTTCAAACTTCAAATATCCATCTTGCGTTATGGCCACCAGTAAATAGTAGCTTCGTCTGTAAAGAAAGAAAGATTTTAGGAAACTTTCTTTTAAACTACCGATTTCCAAGTCATCTCTCCATAGCTGGTGCGATGGGCTTGCCTTATCACGCAAAATAGCCTGCCTATTGCACAACTGGCTAAACGTGGGTGCAACTGTGCCACCCCGTATGGGAAAAAGTGTGACGCTTTGTTTATTTTGTTGTGTTTCAGGGAGTAACTACTTACTTATTCACAGTCTGCACCAGCAAAAGAACCGTGTTTTTTTGCCTCAGATCGTTGCTTGAAAACGCCAGTTTAATTTTTACCTGTAACATTTTGTAATAGCTTGAAAGCTTTTTCAGGAGGATTGTCGAGTTATGTTGTTGCTATAGCTTCTCAAGAGCTCACTAACGTACGAAAAAGGACTACATAGACGGCGCCGAAAACCTGTTCCGCCGGCGAAAGACGAAGGCGAAGGGTTATTTCGAGCCAAGGTCCGCTAGTGAAGAGGAACTAGATGAAGATAGATAGATTATTTAATTCGTAGATATTTATAGGCATGATACTGTGCTACAAAGATGAGATATGGTCTTGTTGTTGTAGCTTCTTGAGGGCTCTCTACTCTAAAGTTCGGAAAGGACTAATATAGATGGCATCGAAAACCTGTTCAACCTAGCGAATGACCGAGAGGGATATTTGGAGCCAACCTGCGTTAGTGGAGAGGGACTAGATGAAGCAGATATAAAGATATACTTTAATTCGTAGATATTTATAGGCATGATAGCAGCGTGATACGAAGATAAGATATTGTCTTAATCTTTTGAATTCCGCCCTACCTTCAAAACAGGCTCATCAAGCACAAACTTTCTCTGCAGAATGCTCTCCCCATTGAAGTCAGCTCCTTTCTCCTCCATGCAATACTCTCCGAAGTAGCTCGTCAGTTCACAATCACAACTGCTCTCCTGGTTGGAGAAGTCTTCAGTGCAGATGCCTCCATTCTTGCAAGGCTCCGAATCGCACTTCATGTCGCATTGTGGTAGGACTCCTGTTAAGTCTGTGAAACAATACAAGCATGACATGAGCCATTGGCTGGTTTTATAGTAATGTCGTAGATTGTGATACCCTAGGAAAGTGAGGGACAGAGCTATACAGGGTGTAACAGAAAGGTGATGTCATATTTTGAGCGGTTGTTAGGGACACAATTCTGAACGACTTTCATTGTCAAACCAATTTGACCAGAGCAACTTTATTTTTGACATCTCCGTACATTTTGAGAAGAAGTGAAAAATAAAGTTGCTCTGATCAAATCGGTTTTATAGAAAAACACGTTTACAATATGAAACAATAAATATGGTCCCACATATTATTAATGTCCATGTCCTGAGTTATTTTTCTGCCTCCTTGCATACAATAATCTCTCCTTAGCCTACGACTACATAGGTCGTTATTAATACAATTCTGTCTCCTTATGATTACCATTTCATAAACTTACCTTGATCAGTACTCAATTGAGCCTTCCTCGGTAAGTCCACCACGTGCTCATCAATCTTGAACCCCCTCACGCACCCTACATACCCCCCTTGAGGCAGCTCACTTGCTCTCGGCGCCAGATGCAGGGAGTACGAGTCGAAGCCTCCAAGGTTCATTTGGAAGTAGTCGGTGGGTGGGGCTGGTGGTCTTTGAGGGCGGATTACCTCTGGAAAGTATCACATTGCTTGTTAAAATTTGTTCTTTGTGAGAATATACATTTACTTTTACACTTGTACCTTAAAAGGAAAAAGGAAACCTGTATGGGATCACTTCGTTATCGGTCCGTCCGTCAGTTAAGACCTATTTTCTCAGGAACGCATCGAGACTAAGTTGAAATTAATTACTCAGGACTGTGGTCCCTTCGAAGTTGAGATAAAATCAAACTTTTCGTTGAACGCAAGGGATTCAAAACCTCCTATGGTACTTCTCGTTGACTTGGAATCATGAAATTTGGCAAGAAACAAGGTCGTTTAGCACAAGCTATATATAGTGCCCAACCCCTTAAAAAACAGCGGTTCCTCTATAGCGGTACTGTGCCTACCGCATCCAGCAAAATAACATTAATTATTCATGATTTAGTATTAGTTATTAGCTCTTACCGAGTTCTGAATTAATCCAAGGTTTATTAGTGTAATTTTTCAATAGTTTAGCGACCTGGCTGATCGTTGTATTCTTATGATTGACATGTAAAGTTGTTGTGTTTTCAGTCCTTATTATAGCAATCTGAACACTTTCCCCTTTATTTATCTTGTCGTGGGTTACATTCATTTGTATTATTTCATCTTCATGGTTGAATAGATAAATTATTTCAGAGCCATTGTGTATGAAGATATGAATGAAATTATTCAAATTGTCGTTGGCATATAGAACTAATGCATTGTCACCATACGTTCTTAGGTTCATTAGGACGTTTTCGGTCATCATTTTTTTTAGTCGGTTCTTTTCTGCATCTGTCTCGTTGTTCACTAGATAATTAATTTTTATGTACGATTCTCTTGTTTGGAACGTTAGTGCTTTTTTGTTTATATCTGAAACACAAACCCTTTTGTAGAATTATCTGGCAATATCGTGCGAAATGAGATTTTTGAGTACTTACTGTCTTGACAATGGTTTCCTAAATGAGCCCAGCGGTTCCGACAAATACATTCGTAGCTGGACCAAAGTTCTTTGCAAATTGCCCTATTCTGACAAGGGTTGGGTACACAAGAAGGCTTACAGTCCTTGATGATCTCGGAAAGATGGACTGACATGTAACTGTAGATATCTAATATTTCCCCGTTCACTACCAGTCCACGAAAGCATCCAATCAGGCCTTGATTAACTGCCGATTTTTTTAGGTGTTCCCTGAAAATTAAAAGGTTTTAGGAAGACGTGTTCGACCTCACAACATTTAAAACATGAAAGTTGTTTCTGGATTGCTACATTGCCCAATCCTTGATGGCTTGGGCAATGTATAGATAGGATATCAGGAACAATCCAAAGCAGGATTGTTATTTTGCTTGTCGATGATAAATTAGATTTGTTCCATTAATTTGCTGCCTAACATCTATAACTATTATTTAACCTAGACTTAAACTTACGCAGTAAACGTACGCCTCACTAATAAACATTATTATTAACCCTACAAACGCTCCAACTTCCTCGTGCAGTATGTTCAGCATCTGATACTCAGTGTTCAGCATAAACCGGGCGTAGTAGATGTTGTAGTGAAGAATATTTGGATTTCTTTCATTGGTTGGCTATCTAACATCTTATTTACTTTCATAACTTAGAACAAACTTACGCAGTGGCACCACCGATGAACATAGACCCCTCAAACGGTCCAAACTCCTCCTCCTGCAGCAGGTTTAGCATCTGATACTCAGTGTTCAACATAAACCGGACATGATAGAAATTGTAGTCTATCCAGATCTTGTGCCATTCCCCACCGTTTAGCTTTCGCTTTGAGTTGATGACCAGTTTACGGGTAGTTCCAGTGTTTAATGTGAAGTTGAAGGTTAATTCGTGTTCTGAAATTGTCTAGATTACTTATAACAATTGTTAAATAAATAATATTTTATTGTAAACAAACAATAATAAGTATTTTGTTGTATTATATCG
The DNA here is from genome assembly GCA_949825045.1 of Argyresthia goedartella. Lineage (NCBI taxonomy): Eukaryota > Metazoa > Arthropoda > Insecta > Lepidoptera > Argyresthiidae > Argyresthia > Argyresthia goedartella. The sequence continues at coordinate 11,031,295 of OX463821.1, read as the reverse complement.
CATTGAACACAAACAAATTCACTCATTTTGAACTTTGTTTCAGAAAATTCACAGTTTCTGGGGAAGATATCCGTACACTGTGACGAACATGCTGAATAACCGAGTATTTATAGTATCCTAGTTTTAGTAACTTATGAGAAAATTATGTAATATAGATCTCAAAAGAATGATTTAACCAAAACTGATTATAATTGCCACAATAGATGGGAAGTATGCAACCACATTTTTATCATACGTGTGGTTAAAATTATCCCAAAAAAAAACTCATCTGAAAATTCCAATTCTATTTTTCTGCTTTATGGAAAAAACAGTATTTTATTGTAATCAAACAATAACAAGTATTTTGTTGTATCCACAAATGCTATAAATAGGTTATGATAAGAAGACTCATCGTTGTTTTTTACCCTCGGTCGACATTTTTGATTCTATCTCGTAATGGCAAAATAATGACGCAGGTTTTTTTACTTCCTTGTATTACTAATTAGTAAAGAAATCTAAAAATAGTATTAACTCAACATCGGCTGCTATCGGTAACAAGAAAACTTCAACTTGAAAATTAAAAGACGGAACATTTCCTTGTGACTCTCATACAACCATAACGTAATATTAACAAGAGATTCTGAGCAATCGAAAAATAGTTATATATATGATAAGTTAGAAATAAGTTAGAAAATATCTTAAGTTGAATAAGTTAGAAAATATCTTAAGTTGAACTTTCATTATCCTTATGGTTTGAGATCACCGTGGTCGCTTCTGCTCTAAAGTAAGAGGATAGAGTGGGTTCGGCAGCATCCGGGTGACAGAGCATACTTGTTTAGGGTAGTACTGCTCTCCTTGCTAAGCCTTGGAGGGGGATAGCAAAGTTGCCCTAAAAATTGCTAGCCCCAACCAACTGGGATGATAGTAACCGCGGCCGCCTCCGCATCCTTAATTTCGTGGTCGATGCAACAATGATAAAAATAATATAAAAACAAAAAGAAAACTGGATATGACATTTGGCGCATGGTGTGTAAGAACACTCCTTGATCGCAAAGAGAACATCTGTCCCACGCGGAAGAAGGCCATTGTAGCTCGTGAGCTCTCTCGCTATGACGTAGATGTGGCTGCTATTAGCGAAACACATCTCGGCAACGAAGGAGAGCTGGTGGAGCACGGTGGCGGGTACACTCTCTTCTGGAAAGGCCTTCTTCTGAGCCGCAAAATCAGGCGTGGGATTCGCGATGAAGAATTAGCTTGTATAACCTTTCTTACATAACTCAAGTGTGGGAACATAACGGGAACTCTTACATATGTAACACATTCTCTCCTATCTGTTCCATATTTTGCGAAGTCTCCGATACCCCACATATCTACGCGAACGTATTGAGTTTCTTTTCCCCAGGGATAGCAATGCATTTCCTTTCTCTTCCGTAAAAGGTAATAATAATAATACCTTGGACAATATTTACACACATTGCTCTAGCCCCAAACTAGGATTCCCTGTATCTTGGGTACTAGACAACGATACACATACTTATATAGATAAATATTATATTTAGATAGATAAACAACCATGACTAGGGTATAAACATACGTTCTCATCAAACAAATATTTGCACCCACCGGGACTCGAACCCGGGACCCTTGGCTTCGTAGGCAGGGTCACTGCCGACTCTGCCATTCGGGACGTCCTTTACCTATATAGGTACCATTTCTATATAGGTAGAATAGTATACATTTTATATGGCGTGTCGGGAATCTTCGTTCGCGCAGAAAATAAAGTATGGCTCCGAAGATTAACGAAAAAAAGCTTAAAATTTACAATCAACCTTAGCCTACACTATTTAAAGTCTATAGTACACTGCAGGTGTTATTTCCATCTCACTCACTCGAGCGACTTCACTCAGCAATCACACTTAAAGACAATTTTACCGGGCCTAGTGTACTACACTACAGGTGTGACAAAAAGTGTTATATTTGAATGTTATTTTAAATGTAAGTTTTACTTAATAAATGAAGTAATATATTTACATTTTCAATAATTGAACAATAAAAAAACTTAATCAAAAGGCCACACTCCTGCTATCCCAATATCACTCTGAGCATCCGTCACTGCTATGACCATCACTATTACCACTCGAACTATCCGATGACGATGATGTATCTTCGTTGGTGTTTATAATAAATTGGTCCAATCCATCGTCGATGGCCTCCTCCAATGTCATGAATTCGTCCTCGCATTTGATGGCATGATCTACAACTTTTTGCCACTCGTCTGGCCCAATGATTGCGAATTTTTCTAACAAAAGGCGCTGCACTTCGGTGAAATTCATGGCGAAATTGAATTTGCTTACGTGACCTTTCACCTGCGACCATATGTTTTCTATTGGGTTGAAGTCCGGATGGTAGGGACGGAGTCTTAACACTGTGTGGCCATGAGCTTCCATTATGGTGTCAAGCGAATACTTTACGTACAAATGCTTATGGCGTTTGATTATATCGTACAATTCAGGTTTATATGCTTTGATATCGAAAGATATATTTTTCTCTTTTAACCAATCCTGCATCACCTTTTTTCGAGAGTTTTGGTTTGGTGCCCTATCCTCTAATGTGCTGTGGTATGACGCATTGTCGAACACAGAATTTGGGTGAAGATTGGGAATCAATTTCTCTTGCAACCATTTCTCGTAATTTTCTTTATTCATCTCACTATGATAGTCTCCTGTGGTCTAAGCCGATTTGTACATAAGTAGAGCATTTGGAATAAATCCATTAGCACCACCAGCATGAATCAACCACGAGCCTTTCGAAATTGTTTTTTTTTATGCCTTTGCTTTGTTCGTCGGACCACGCGTGTTCCTTGGTGTGGGTCGAATGAACGTATGTCTCGTCGCCATAGACAATAGGCCTCCCTTCATGCCGATACTTTTTGATTTTTCTAAAAAATTGTATTATTAATAGTCTCACTTTGTCTTTTTCCGCCAGCAACTTTCGGTTAGTTTGAGTTTTCTTAAACTTAAATCCTAATTCTTTCACAATGCGGCGTAGAGTTTCTCTGCTCCCTCCGAAGTCAATGTCTCTTTTTAACTTCTCCAATAGCGCTTTTATTGTGACCACTTGTTTTTCTTCTTTGTGAAAATCATAAATTTTCCTGCGTATCACTTGGTATGCAAAATCGTCTAAATCCTTACGATGAGTTTTTTCAGTTTGCCCTTTTTCGGCGTACTAAAGGAAGAGCCCGCAGTGTTTGTTGATCTCGCAGGGCTCGTAGATTGATCCTTCTCGTTTAGAATTCTCGTTAATGTCCTCTTTGAAATTCGTGTCGCTTCGGCCGTTCGGTCAATAATTTTCGAAAATAGATTTTTTGTAAATGTTGTGTTCTTAGACTCTTGAAATTCTCTCGTCATAAACTCGTGCACATTGAAAATTATTTCCCACGCTTGTCTTTTAAGTGGTCGTCCTCTTTTTATGGAACTCATTTTATATAAAAAAAACACTTTTTGCCACTAAGTGTACATTTGCCTGCTACGCGTGCACTCAATCAGAAGTATGGCGGCAGACTAAGCATTTGACATTTGGCGGCAGCTAGTGACCAATAGCGGAACAGGAAACGCGTCGAGCGTGCTGAATGAACAACAGCATTTCCCGCGCTTTAAAAACTCAGCTTCTGCGCAGGTACATCGGTAAGCCATATTAGTTGAGTCTTGCTGTAAATGTGTGATATATTATAGTTTATATATGTGCTGCTATCTATTGTATTTTATATAGTTGAAGTATGTATTTTATTTTATTTGGTATACTTTATTTATATTTTGAAAGTAATTTTCGTACGTATGTATCTAGTTTCATTGCGAACTAGGACTGTCCTGTATCATAAACTCTCCTGACTTGCCTAGGTTTGCTGGAAGAAATCTCTTAGATAAGCTCACCTTTGCTTACAAAATTTCTTGTAACTGTCTGTATCTTTATATTATCAGTGCAATAAAGAATATGATTTCGCGGCCTGGCCTTAAGTCCTAGGCAGACACGGAGTAGGCAGCATGGACGACAACGGACTACTCTACTCAATCTTTATGCTCAGTTCGACCATGTTCAACCTAGCGATCACAAACACTATGTACCGACTTCCCGCCAAGCACAAGAACACGTGGATTCACCCAAGATACAAGCACTGGCATCTCATAGACTATGCTATAATGAGGCAAAAAGATGTTTCCCAAGTCCAAATCGACCGCGTCATGCGCGGTGCACACTGCTGGATGGATCATCGGCTTGTAGTCCCGAAACTGCGTCTCCGCCTCCCTCGTCCTTGTAGATCCGTCAGGACTAAGCCACCGAGTCTAATCTTGGACAGGCTAAGCATCTCGTTACGAGGGAGAAGTATGTCTGCTGTGCGTGCTGGTGCACACCGACACGGAGGTCGATGATGTTGATACTGACTGAGGTACTCTATCTTCTCATATTTTAGACACCGCCACAACCACATTGGGTCTGAAAGTCCGTAAGAGCGAGGAGTGGTTGATGAGAATGACAGAGCTCTTAAGGAGGCAATCGTCAAACACCGGCGTTTCCTCAGGCAGCACAGGACAAACCAACTTTGTATTGCGGACATCAGACAGAGTGACCGGGAGCTGCGTAGGTTAACCTGTGAAACCAAGAATAAATGGTGGCAGGACAAAGCTCGCCAAGCGCAATGGCTCGCGGACAATAACCAGCTAGGGGAATTCTACGATGAGGTTTGTAAACTGATAGGTATCCCTTTTTTTGCAAAAGTGCCACTTAAGCCTGAAGGAAGTGAAGGCCTTCTTAAAAGCAAGGAAGAAGTACTTAAACGATGCACGAAAAACACTGCTGAATGTGGACCAGGTTGCTGACCTGGAACACATCAACTCGATCCCTCAACTCCCCATATCTAGCGAGCTGGATGAGCCGTTGTTACGTGGAGAGGTTGTTCTTGCAATAAAGCAACAACAGAAAAAACTTGCGGTTGGCGCTGACTTAATACCGGGAGAACTGCTTAAATACGGCGGTAGGAACTACATTCGGCAACATGGGAGAATTTAGATCTTATGTGAAAAAAGAACAGTCTACTTTTAAAGTATCACACATAAGGGCTCTATATAAGGGCAAGGGCAACCGTTCCGATCGTGATTCCTATCGCGGTATTTTGCTTTTATTAGTCCCTGGAAAAGTCTTCGTCAGAGTATTCCTAATCCGCCTGATGAAACTATCAGAAGCGCTGCTACCTGAGACCCAGTTCGGCTTCAGATCTGACCGAGGCAGAGCTGAGGCTATCTTCTCAGTGCATCAACTGCAAGAGAAAATCAGAGAGCAGGGCTTTCCCATGTACCTCTGTTTTAATGATCTTGAGAAGTCTTTTGACAACCCACGAGAAGCCCTCTGGACGGTGCTTACAAAGAGACGGTGCACAGAGAGATTTGTGAGACTTCTCAGACTCCTCCACGATGACATACAGTGCTGCATTGCTATCAATGATGAACTATCAGAGTTTTTCCCCGTTACCTGTGGGGTCAAACAAGTCTCGCGCCTATATTGTTCGCGTTGTACTTTGCGGTGGTAGTCCGGGAGGTTATACACGCCTCTCCAGAACTTTGAACTTTGAACTTTTTATTTTTGTTTTTACAAAATTAAGCTTAATATATAATATTACAATTACTGATAAATTTGTTTCGCTAATAGGTAGAGTGGTTTGTTGGCCCCGAACTCTCCAACTCACTATAAATTAATTACAAATACAACATGAACTCATTGTGAGCGGTAGCATTAGCATTATTGTATCACATAGCTAGCTATGTGATACAATAATGCTTGTGATATCCGTATAGAAGGTGTCCCCATCCGTGTCCACATGGATGGCAGTCTTTTTAACCTGGCGAGACTAAAAGCCCGCACGAAAGTCACGCGGTGGTCATCTACGCGGATGATCTATGTTTTGTGACCAAATCCCCAGAAAGCCTGCAACAGCTCATGTCAGATCTCGGCAAGTCTTGCCGTAAATTCGGTCTGAAGATCAGCGTCAAAAAGACGGAGGTGATGTCTCTAGATATCGATGGTCACGAGCCGCTGAACATCAAACTTGGCGAGGACGAGCTGAAGCAGGTCGATATGTTCCGCTACCTAGGGAGCACTTTAACATCCAAGTGCGACCTTGATTCAGAAACCAACAGCAGGATCGGAGCTGCAGCTTCGGCAAGCTGGATACCAAGGTTTTCTTTTCACACGACATGAAGATAGGTACGAAGATACATGAAGATAGTGGCGATCGTCATGCCTAATCTCCTGTATGCTGCAGAAACTTGGACCGTATACCGCCGTCACATCTGCATGCTAGACCGTTTGCACCTCAGATGTCTACGCAAGATTATGAATATGCGAGCAGAACACTGAAGTGCTGTGACGTGCCAATGTGGATGGCATTGAGGCCTACCTCATGCAGCAACAGGTTCGGTGGTGCGGATACGTGTCAAGGATGGCAGAGCAGAGGGTCGCGAAGCATATCTTCTAGTCAGAACTTGAGGAGGGCAAGCGCAAGCGTGGGGGACAACTCCTCAGGTACAAAGATGTGCTGAAGCGGCACACGAAGAGGTGCGGCATAGAGTCTTTCCAGTGGGACAAGCAAGCCGCCCTCAGATCCGAGTGGAGGGCTTTGGTTAAAACTAAAGTCCGTGACTTTGAAATCCACCAGCACGCCGAGCCCGACACCAAGCGCGATGAGTTAAAAGCCTGAACTCCTGCGCTAACTCAGTATCTATACTAATAGAGTGCTCACATGCCCGCAATAAGCGAGTATCTTCACAAGGAAGATTGGCTACACAAGCCACATGCGAACACACGAACGAGTTCACAGCTCATGAAGCGGTAGCTGTGACCGAAATCGGTCGGAACACTTATATATATTGAAGTTCAAAGTTTGGTGTAATTTTATATACCTAAAACTATTTTTTTTACTATTATATGGGGATAGCTCTCTCTATCATCTCAAAATATAAAACAATCAAAACGACTTCAGTAACTCGACTTTTGTTCGTTTCATTTTTGAGATTGAACGCACCGTCTGGTCCCATACTGCGACGACGTGAATGCGACTCCCCATACTTTAGAGTTTCATTTGAGTTGCATGCATATATGTAGTTCGACACCTGTTTTATATGGGCATACGAGTATCGCCGCAGTCTTGTGTATGTGCGAAAGGCTATTCGTCACTTACCACTTGTCAAAGCGACCATAAACGAAGGATAGTTGAGCCTAATAGGTGGTTGGAACAACAGTATGGCACTAGTTCCAGTGGTTCTGAAACTGAAGGCAATATCTCCTTTCCTCCAACCAGGTACTTCAATGTAGGACTGTGATGTTGTGAATGTTACTACGTAGCGTTGAGTGTCTGCGGAGTAAATATTGTTTGGATTAAATTTGCAGAAGCATGTACAAGTGGTAAATTATATCTCGATTTCTACCTTTAAATATGTTTATCTACACACGTATCATAAACCCTCTTTACTGCGTACAAAAACCGCACGTTACGATCAGCATAATGTTAAACTACTTGGTAAAAACTCATTTCTTATCTGAAAAATTACACATTATGACCATAATGTGTAATTTTTCTACATATTATGACATTCAAATTTTGAACGCCGACGCCTGCCTGCGTGCCGCCCCTACTTTGTTTGTGAAGTTGGTACTACTGAACAAGCTAAACAAGTGCAATGGAATTATCATAGCCACCATGCCGGTCGCACATGCGGTTCCTGAACACATTAAAGAGAGCTTATGATATGTGTGTACATAAACTAGTGTATGTAAATGTACATAATTAGGTATTAAAACTCTCGAGTGATATTATTATGAAACCCGCCTTCGGCTTGTTTCATAAACCCACCATTAATACTCTCCATTATGTAGCAGTCACATAAACTACTATTATGCATGTGCAACTCTAGAATGACCTTCATATGATTTATCAAACGACCAAGTCATACCAGATAAAACTTTTTATCTCTTTAAAAAACTCAATCACATAAAATTAATGGTTGTGCTTGGGATGTGGCAATTAAGATAAATAAATGTTCAGGTTTCTCGGACATTAAAATTATTTAAAACCGCAAGCAATTCGTGGTCGATTATCCACTTTTACATCAGACATTTACGAGAAAAATTACTAAAGCAAAAATAGCGTCACGCATTCTTCCATACGGTGGCAGAGGTATTTACAGTACTAAGTTAAATTACTAAATACACAAACAACTCACTAGTCTCAACACACTCCAGCGGCCCCAACGTGATCCTTCCCTGCGCCTCTTCAGTCAGATCCTTCTGCTGAAGGAAGAACATCTCCGTTATGCCCAAACTCTTCGGGTCGGTCAGCATACCCTCGTCTGAATGCCATTTGTTCTCGTTGGCATCACAGTTGCAGGACTGGGTCGGGTTTACGCAGGTGCCGTTGATGCCGCAGGGGCAGTAGCCTCTGTTTGGGTTAGTTATGACGTCTTTAGAAAAGATAAAAAAAAAAAACAGTCTCCTATAAAAACAAAAAAGTTTGTTGGCAGAAACATCAATGTAAATAACTGTCACAGTATTAGGTGTCATGCGGCGGTGAACCCTTCTTTCGGTAGGTAGGTCTATAAGTCAGGTCATAAGTTCTGTCACATGTGCAATATGAAATAATTTAGACATGTTTATTATTTATGTAAACATTTATATAGCAAAATGAACTTAATAAAACATAGATTCTTATGGTAATAAAGTTTATTCAAAATGACCCCCGCGATTTTGAATACAGGCCTTTATTCTGCGCGGCCAGTCGTCTATCGCAGCACGAACGAGGTCCATGTCAATATCGGCGGCTGCCTTATTCAAGGATGCCTTGAGTGACTCCAAATCAGGATGAGGCTTTGAGCACGGATGTGGCTACATCTAGGCTAGTATATTTTAGTTACTTTCATAGTGTGATGTCCTATGGTATCTTGTTGTGGGGGAAAGCAGCGGATATTCAAACTATTTTTATTTTACAGAAAAGAGCTATTCGAGCAATTTATAATTTAAAACGAACAGACTCCTTAAGAGTGCTTTTTAAAGAAATTGACATACTAACAGTAGCTAGTCAATTTATTTTCGAAAATATAATGTATGTACGCAAGAACCTTACAACATTTTCCAAACTTAGCGACAGCTGTAATGTTAACCTTAGAAATAATCACAGACTATGTGCGCCCCGTTTTAGACTCGCGAAGGTTAGCAATTCTTTCAAGGGTCAGTGCATTCTCTACTACAATAAGATACCTCTGGAGATTTTGAAATTGCCATTTGAGCAATTTAAAAAGCATGTTAAAGCGACTTTGTCGAAAAAGGGATATTACAATGTTCAAGATTACTTAAATGACAGGACTGCATGGGGTTAATCTGGCTCAACACAGACCTTGCTGTTAATAATTTTGTAATTATTTATTCCTGCTTATTAATCATAACAATTAAATTTTTCATATTTGTATTAGTTAAGCACAACCTATTTTTAAAAGAGATCTAAAAATAAATCTGTGGGAGTTTCTACGCCCTGCTTCTCCCACAGTGGTCCAATGTAGAGAAGAGGCAAAAAATGACGTTTGCTAAGTATATGTAAATATCTACAGTAATAAAGTACTTTGACTATTGACTATTGACTATAGCAGGCCTTTTCCTCCAAGTGTTGCCATATCTTGTAATCTATCGGACTCAAATCTGGACTGGAGGAGGGCCAGTCTTCGTGCCGGATGAAGTCGATTTCACGCGCCGCCAGCCAGTATTGTGTGCTTTTCGCTCTATGAGCTGGCGCAGAATCTTGTTGGAATACCCAGTGCCTGTTATTAAACATGGTATGAGAAACAGGTTCCACAAGGTTCTTGAGGACTGTATTTTGATATACAACTGCATTCGTTTTTACGCCTTTCTCACAAAAATGTACCTCAGTTAAGCCCCAATAAGAGACTCCCAACCAAACCATGAGCGAGGATGGAAAATGACCTCGTTGGACACTCGGAATACGGTTGCTCGCTTCTTCACTGCTGTGTGCGTACACCTTATCATTTTGTTTGTTGTAGCTCTCTTCCACGGTGAAAATTTTTTCATCCGAAAAAAGAATTTCCCGATGCTTTTTTCCCGCGTACCGCTTCAACAAAGCGCGGCATCTCTTCAGTCTCAGGTCCATTAAACGAGCGTCCAAACGATTTCCCGTTTTTCTTCAATATGCCCTAAGCCCTAAGTCTTCATTTAACACCCTTTTCACCATGGTCCTGCTTAACCCCATCTGAAGGGCCAACAGTTTCTGCTTACGTATGGGATTTCTTTGAATTCGCGCCTTCACAGCTTTTATCACTGCTGGAGTCCTAACAGAGCGAGGGCGACCACTTCTTGACCTGTCATCTACACCAGAGTCTTCATTGTATCGTTTTATGGTACGATGAACGAATCTTTTGGTTATATTCAAATTTTTCAGTAAGTCGAAAATCTGAATTGGCGCGTAACCGCAACGATGCAACGCAATAACTGCGACACGGTCTTCTTTAAGTGTCCACTCCATATTTAAAAATGAGGAAAATTCTAAAAAGTACACATTTTTATTTTTATGAAAAATTCGCAATTCGAATTCAATAAACTTTTTTTGTGGCCAGCGTTCTAAATTCAAAAGTTTTTATTGTGTGACAGAACTTATGACTTGACTGTGTATATTGGGCTATATCAAAGGTTTGGGCTAGTCTTAAAAGAGGTAATTAATAACAGAGATCTTTATACAGGCCCATATTTGAACCCTCAATCCTATCCTAGGTTCTCTGTATCGTGGAAACTAGGAAACAGCAGCGTTAAAACAACCCAACATACAAAACTCGATCAGTGTTGTTAAAAGGAATAAGTTGTTACAGTGTAACAAAAGTAAATAATCTAAACAAAAAATCATTAAAAGAACCCCCGTTTTTCTCATGATTTTTTATCGTGCAGTACGGGTCTAAGATACTTGACATATATTTGACAATGTAATGTGTGGCACGGCAGTTAAGAATACCTTTTCACATTCCCCAAGAAGTCTACAGCGTCAGATGACGAGGATATGAACCAGGTAGCACTGTGGAGCTCCAGGGGGGCCACATTGCAGTCATACTTTATGTACTGCCGGCAGTATAGCGAGTGCGATATCAGCTCTTGGAGCATTTCCGCTGTGAACTCGCGGTACTTGATGCGGAAGCTAAAGTCTTGGCCTGATGCTGAGCGGACGTCCTGGAAAGAAGTAGGTATTTGTTAGTTGATAAAATGTATTCCGTGGCTAACAATCATCTTTTTTGACGTAGATGCCTTCTGTGTATGATTCGAAGTAAATGGGGTTGAAAAGCATAGGCATGTTAAATTACCGGATAAGTTGGAGAAAGCAGTAGGCCAACTCGAGCTGCCAGTAAAGAAGTTTTATGTGCCAAAGTACAACAAATATTTATACGAGTATAAAGGTTGATTGTATCTAGTCCAACATAAGGTCTCCACTAATACCCTATTTCTTGAGAACCAGAAACTGCTTTACAACAAACATCGAATACCCAAGGTTTTTTTACCTCCGCAGACAGGAGTCAAACTAGATAGTTCTTGCTTGTTAAAAGTATCTCACCACTTGACTTGGAAGATTGTGCTCCACAACAGTAGTAGAGCTATCGGCTTCAATCTGGAACTCGCATTTCACATGCGCCGGTGGAAACTTGCCGTTACCATCAATGTCTATGAGGTACACGTCATTACGAGTGTATCCGAGCAGGGCTAGCTCCTCGCACGTCTTTCGGAAGGTCGCGAAGTGACAGTTCTCTCCTATGTACCCTAAAAAGATCACTCATATCTTTACTGAAGTTATTAAGTCGGAACTGAAGAGTTAATTATACCTGACTAGAAAAATTACATGTTGTTGTTGTTTGTTTCTGATATTTGTATATAAGTCTTTTGTAGAATAACTTTTTGATTTTTATTTAACTTTGCCTTGTTTTGTTGGTGACTAACTAAGCTCGACATACAATATGGTAATTTTGGTTTTTCTCAGACATCTAATTGTTACTTACCTGTTTTGTCACAATTGCAGATTATCTTATCGTCTCTAATGGAGCATATTCCGCCGTGCTCACATGTGTTAGGTCTAGTACAGGGGTCCACGTATCTACAGTCGTCGATGGCAACTTCTCCAACTACTCTTTCTGTGTTTACTACAAATCTGGAATCAAACAGAAATATTAACTTATTCTTCATTATTTTCTACCCGTCTAATATTTGGTCTCCGTACACCTGCGCATTCTTTACCGAGCGAAACAGCCTTTCTAAGCCCGCCAATCCTTCTCTCCCAAAAGCTAACTGTGACTCTACAAATGGCAATGATGTTGGTCAACGTCAAAGTCAACATTTCCTTTTTACTGTAGATATTTACATCTACTTAGTAAACGTATTTTTGGCCTCTTTTCGACATTGGATCACTGTGGAAACGAAGTGCGAAGATAAGATAAGATAAGATAATTTATTGGTAATTGTACATTACATGCATGTCAAACAATAATCATTCGAAAACATTGTAAAAAAACAATAACCACGGTAGGTATGTATATGTATATATATGCATACATGTATGGTAAAAATGTCCACGGTAATTAATAAATCATATAATAAGTTAAAATTATCAAATAAATTCATGAGGTTCTAGTCAAACTTAGTACTGTTATAAAAAAAAAAAAAAACAATTTCATTAAACTTATTCTATTTCTTCCTGTCAATGAATTCCGCCACTGTGTAGAAAGCTTGCCCTGTCAGCCATTTTTTGAGGTGACGTCTTAATTCTGCCAGAGACTCCGCTCTCTTCACCTCATCCGGCAGATTATTGTATACCCCCGGGCCGCACACGTATACGGACTGCTCGCTCTTAGACAGCTTGTGCGGGACAGCCACCAATGTGTCCGAGCGGCGCGCTCGCTGACATACCCTGTACAATTGTAGATTTTGCCTCACGAATAAGGCAACCTGCAATATATATAGGGAAGGTAGCTTGAGCTTGAGCTCATGATTTTTAAATCCTTAAAGTGCGGACGTGCCGAATCGGCAATGGGTATACCCACAATCGCACGGATGGCGCGTTTCTGCATGACGAATTCCCTATGCCAGTCCGCCGCTCGCCCCCACAGTTCAACACCCTAAGTGAGGAGAGACTGTATGGTCGCAAAGTAATAGGTCCTGATCACGTCTCTCCTCACGGTCGACGTCAGTCTGCGTAGGGCGAAGCATGCGCCGCTGAGTCTCCCGCACAGCCAATTAATGTGCGTGTCCCAGGACAAGCCACTATCTAGTTTATATCCTAGAAAACAAGTTTCATCGACCTGAGGAAGGACTACAGACTCTATCGCCACACACAGTGGGCGGTTCGGTCTCCCCGCCAGGTCGAAGAGCATGAGCTGTGTTTTCCTGGGGTTGAGAGCTAGTCCATTTGTGCGGAACCATTGGCCCAGCCGCTCGGCGACCGTGCGCAGTCGCACTTCCAGCTCGTCGACAGTATGTCCCGTCAAGAAACTCCCACATATTGATTTTTGAATCTCTTTTAAATATAGGTTTTGTTTAACTAGTACAAATATCACATATTATAAATAATATTTAGGAATAAATCTTTCAAAAAAATTAATAGGGAGTTCTGTGTTGAGTTAGATTAACCCCATACAGTATTGTCATTCATGTAATATTGAACATTGTGATATCTCTTTTTTTACAAAGTTGTTTTTACATGGTTTTTAAAATTTCTCAAACGGCAATTTCAAAATCTCCAGAGGTTTTTGTAGGAGAGAATTCACTGATCCTTGAAGGAATTGCTAACTTTCCCGAGTTTAAACCGGGGCGCAACTAGTATGTGATTAATTCTCATGTTAACATTACACCTATCGCTAAATGTGGAAAATTTTGAAAGGTTCTTGCGTACATTCGGAAATAAATTGACTAGCTACAGTTGGTATCTCAATTTCTTTAAAAAGTTCTCTTAGGGAGTTTGTACGTTCAAAATTATAAATTGCTCGAATAACTCTTTTCTGTTATATAAAAATACTTTGAATATCCGCTGCTTTCCCCTACAAGAAGATACCAAAGGATCGACACTATCTGGTAATGAAATGAAGTGTACAAAAGTGCTATGTGAGGTGATTCATTACAATTTATAATTTTTAACGTAGAATCCAAGTCGGTTACGAAGAAACCAGAGTTTATGATCATGCTCACTGAAATATGACTTTGCTTGCGGCGGCTCTATTTTGCGGGTTGCTGCCCTCCCTCTTATTTTGTTATAATATTGTCATTATATTAGATAATTTTTATATTGTACATAGGGGCATAAATGTCGAAAATTAAAAAAAATATATCCCCGTAGAGTATCTTGGTGCTATCTTCTCTGACAGGCATAATTCCGAAGCACTGATAGAGTTAATAGAGTTTCCTTTTCCTGTGCGAGATTCAGCTACGAATCACTACTTGAAAGGGAAATTTCCTTTTTCAAACTCAAACCATATTCAGTTACTCATTAGTTTAGTTGGTCATATTTGTTTTTTTAATTTTTTCTCTATGTATGTGAAAATTAAGTATTTGACTTGTAAAAGTGCATTATTGTTGCCTACTTACAATAAAAGATTTGAGTTTGGAGTTCTATGAAAGTCACTAAAATAGCCTAGCTGTAGCCACATACGTGTTTTTTCTGATGTTCTTAACAACGTAAACCGCGGAACTTAATCTACCAGCTAATTTATCTATGTGCTCCCTCTTTATTTTGCTGTCAATGAATATTCCAAAAAAAGGAGAGAAGTGAGAATTTGATAAACTTGGCTTTACCGTGAACTTTACTTTAACTGTGAACATTCAAAACTTCATTAACATCAACAAAATCTTGTTTTTTTTGTCTCTCAATTTTGAAGACCAGTGAAGTAGCAAAAACACTTAGTCAGTCAATTTCTCCACCATAAAAGGCAGAACGTTAATATAGACCAGGAATAATCTAGGAAGGGTCTATTAAGGAACCTTGTGGAATGCCGATTTTTATAACCGATCCATCAGATTTAATGCCAAGGCCGCTAAAAGGCTAAATAGATCTTTGGTCTTATTCTGACACCACGCTTTAAAGTAGTAAGCATACATTTTGAGACGCATTTGTGAGTAATATGTTAAGTAAATATAGGATTTGAATGTTCAGTAGCATAAAAACAGTGGGTAAGTAGGTATAGGCAAAAATGCATTAACTCAAGTAGTTCGTATGTTACCTAGGCTCGATGAGTAGACCATTAATTTTGATATTCCTCATACAGCCGATGAGGCCTTGATTAGCTGACTTGAGACCGCTTCCAATCACTATTTTGTCTTGCAACTGGAAATCCAAACCTGTAAATATTTTATACACTCGTGTTACCCTTGAAAGAGAGCATTTCCCAGCTCTCACATTTGATACTGAACCGGTATAGCCAGCGTCGAAGACAAGTTCACCCAGAGGGATAATCGGAGCTGATTGCCAACCTTCAGCAATTGAGAGGCACCAGAATAATAAGAAGTGTTCCAGGGCTTTAATGAATACGTGTACCTTATTTTAAGTAACTTACCAAACATCTGTGCATGTTTATTATGATGATCTACAGTTAACTTCATTCTACCCTTCCTGTAGTCTAATTCCACGGTGTGCCAGTCATTGCTGGCATTAAACTTCACCGATTTTAATACAGTGACGTTTTTCGCCACATCCGGAACGAGTTCAAACCGAATCTCTTCTTTCACCATTCTCACCTGAAAAAGATAAGCTGGCCTAGAATGGCACGAAAATATAAAGAACAAATTACAGTCAAAATTAATTATTAGGTCCTAATAGCCACATTGAAAACTTCTGATAGTCGGGTTGGCCACCAGCCCGATACCCCTCCATCAACATGCACAGATCCTTGGTACAGTGTGACTCCACATTATTCGAATTCGAGTAATAGGCTTTGTCCCTCGGTGGGATAATTTTTATGACTATGAATTAAAATTAGATAAAATATTCTCCTATATACATTCCATTGCACCTCTGAACTAAAGGTATTAAATTAAGTTGGTGATAAACACAAACAATGAAATCGTCTTACCTCCCAGTAGCCTTGTCCAGAAGTAATCTGACTATAAGCAAGAACAGCCATATTTTTACCCGTCTTGAATTCAAATATCAAATTGATACTTTGACTTTGATTCAACGGCCACCAAATATGCGAAGTGGCAAATGGATACGTTATAGGTATCACCTCAATATCTACCTCCACAAACTCAGACATTAACTGCCCTATGTAATGGACTTTAGGGTTATGTTGCTTCAATTCGTATAGAATAGACACGTCATTGTAGAAAACATATTTTAGGTTCCCAGCGAAATTATTGAAAGATTTTAGGCCTTTCATCTTTTGAAGGTCAGGGCCTCCGCAGATGTAGATTTCTGGATCTATGCAAACGTATTTGGCATTACCGGGGACTTCATACACTTTTGTTATAAGATCTAAGTATACTCTTAATATATTGTCATTGAGTGTAACGGTGAGATTATGCCATTTATTGTTGTTGACTTTTTCTCCCAAGTAGTCTTCTATGGGTCCGTCTCCGAAGTCTATTTGTATGGCGACTTTCTCGTTATGTATGGAGAGGGCTACGTGATGTTGTTTGTCGTCGATTTGACCGCTTGCGTAGAATAGTGCTGAGTCGTCAAAACGTGTCTGTGAATAATAAATGAGATTTCTCCGCTATTTCACTTTTAGCCATCAAAATAAAATTACAGAAGAACTCTTTGGTAAATATTCGAACTGGCAGAAAAACAAAAACATGCATAAATCGGTAGGATAGGTCACCCACCACATAAATCGTAAATACCAAACAGGCTTCGAATCCGGAAAGAATGGCCAGCCAAGACATTGATAAGTAACATCTAATTTGTTATCCTTATTCATAATCATAATACCATGGGACTTAAAATTATGCCAATGACAAATCGTCTATCGATGATTAACACAATCAAGAACTTGTAAATCAAATATCATAATCATAATAATACATAACTATATCGACGCTATAAAACATTAAATTCTGTATTACCTTAAAATGCATGCTGACTCTGGTACTAGTAGAATGAACACGGTCTTTCCAGTCATAAACCCGATAGGAGACGTAACTGGAACCTCGTAATGTTAATATGGTAGCCGCTATAAATGTGAAACGGATGATTAGTCGTTAAAAATGAAGTTTGCGCCGCGTCGTCGGAGCCAGTACTGAGATTTGCGTAACAAAGGACAGAACTTTCTACGAATAGCTAAAAATTACCGTGTGTATTTAACACCTTTATATAAATAAAGGTGTTAAATACCGACCATCAAGCATTTCTCCCGTTCAGGAAGTCCAAGGGTAATATAACTTAGTAACTATCTCACAATTCAGACAAGTTAATTTTGTTTTTTACGATCTTAGAAAGATTAGCCTTAAAACAAAGATTTTCGGACTTCCCAATCACAGATATCACGCAATGAAAGAGCTCAATAAAATGAGTGAAAGTAAAAAAATAACACCGGATCCATTGAGCTTCAGATTTGTACAATGATCAAAAGTTAAATGTTAACATCTGTAATTAAGTTAAAACAAAACAGTCGAATTACGCAATGCCTATAAGATATCATAATATTTCTGATATTATTTTAATAGTAACAGCCAAACAATTATGTAAGACAAAAATATAGGGATCGGGTTTAGGTCACTTTTACTTTTGACAAGTTAATATTTAATTGGGATTGAAAGTTCGCGGTTACTTGTAAGTTTTTGTGATGGTGACGGATGAGATGAGATGAAATGTTTAAATGAGTATTCGAAAACGAAAGTATACAATTTATTAAACTGCTTTGATTATCGCAAGAATGCATTGCGTCTCATTTAATGATGCGATCGAGTTAGAATATTGAACGCGTATAGTACCTATAAAGTGATGATGGTAATATTCGTAAGCTGCAATACCGTCTCAAAATCAAGATTTTATAATTTTGCTCACAAACTCACACAAAGAAGACTCAAAGTTCTCATTAGTGTAGATATTTACAAGTACATGTAATTTTGTTGCCAAGAGGGCTTTAGGACCTCACTGCTCCCAAAACATAATTTAGTGATTGGATTGAATTCTTTATTCTTAGGTTTAATACACGCCAGTCCTCTGTCACGCAAAGTGGAATATTCAAATGTGGCGAAAATGTGCCTCGCCACCCTGTGTGGGAAAACGTGTAAAGGTAACCAAGATATCTATATTTACTGTAGACATCACACAGCTGCTCTTCATACAAGGTCCCGAAGCAGTCACATCTGTATCCGTTATACTCATTGATACACCTAGATCCCTCAAAACAGAGGTTTTCAACTGTCTTGCACTGGTTTATGCAACCTTCTTTGACATTCTCATGTTTGGTAGCTATAAGGGGCACTATAGGAAGCAAGTCAGAAGCGGCTTTGCCGGCTCCAAGCACCATATCGCTGATGCATCCTACGAATGACTCTATGATGTATTTCACTCCGTGCAGTTTTTCTTCAGAGCTAAGTCCTGTAGAAAGGAAATGTATTATAAAAGATATGCAGTCAAGGGTGTTATAAAAATAAGTGGATATAGAGTTTAATAATGAATGGATTTACCAAAGAAATCAGGGAATAAAGGGAATTATAATTTACGACCAAAATTAGGTAAAAGGTATACTCCATTTCATGTACCATGGCCCGATGCACTTGAGACTGTCATTAGGCGTTAACAATAGGATTAGTGATAACAAAAGATACCTGGCCAGACCCTTTTGCGGCGTGGTATTTTACATGCAACCTAATGATCTTGATCGTTTAACCTAGTAATCAACATAAACAATATTTCATGTTAGTTGTCATGCGAATAAATGTATATAATTAATTTTTGCCTTTAAATATTTTAAATTGTTAAATATTTTATATAATTAATGTACATGTTTTTAAAATAATTAAATTAAGTTAGTCTTAAAGCTGATTGTTATTATTTTATTGACACAATTTTTTTTTGATTTAACTCATGTTAGCTATTATTATGAAATACCGTAAACAACTTATATTTCGTATTTTTATTTTCAAGTATATACCAAAATGTTTTAGTCACGCTTTAGTTGCATGCAGGTTGGACCGACGCGTGCCATTTTGAAGTGCTCCTAATTAGATAACAAAAGGCAAACATTATGAGCCCTATTGTTAAGCTTCAAGTGCATCGGGCCATGGTATATGAAATAGAGTATAAAGTTTAACGCTCATTTTAAACATTAAATACTTACCCCCAATTAGAATAACCGACTTCAAATTATCTGTTATCCCATAATTTGTATCAAAACTTAAACCCTGGAAAATTAAGCAGTATTTATTAATTCCATTACTCCATAGATGAGGCGATGGGTTAGCTCCTGTTATGAAAAATTGAGTATTTTATATCTGGCTTAAAGTGGGCACAATTGTGCCTCTGCCAACCCATATGGGAAAAGGCGTGACGCTATGTTAGTTAAAAAAAAAACAAATTTCCAAATGAAATAATAAAAAATAAAAAAACCATAACTCTCAATCTAGTGCATTTTTGCACTAGACTGCACAACATCTTGTTAAGAAATGACTCCATTCACAGCTTCTATAAATAGAGCATGACGGTAACATGACTTACCTTCAAATACACCTCTTCCTTTAGATTGTCCACTTTTGCAATGAGCCTGGCTCCGTGCACGTCTATAGTGACCACAACACTATGCCATTGGTCCCTGTTTAGTGCTCGGCCCACAGTCACTGAAGTCAGATGCTTCCCGAACACGTGGACCACTGTAACCGGAGGGTTTTTCAGGAATTATTCATAGCAGAGCCGTTTTGTAATTTTGTCTGGAGAGTTATCCGGGAGTTTTGAAAATTGGTGGTTATTACATAACATAGGTTTTGATGTGTTCTGTTCGAATATCTACTTTGCCACCTGCATCTGCCTACGAAGCCAAGGGTCCCGGGTTCGAGTCCCGGTGGGGGCGAATAATTGTTTGATGAGAGCGGATGTCTGTACCCTAGTCATGGTTATTTATCTATCTTAGTATAATATTTATCTATATAAGTTAGAGTATCGTTGTCTAATACCCAAGATACAGGGAATCCTAGTTTGGGTCTAGATCAATGTGTGTAAATAGTGTCCAAGGTATATTATTATTATCATTGCCGCTCGCGCCACCATATTAAAAAAAATGCCGCCTAAAAACTGTGTGTTGGCAATATATCCTGTTGGCTTATTTTATGATACAACAGTATTTTGATGAAGTAAACTAGGAAAAAATGCATTTAATTAAAATGCATGCATTTAAGCCATAATAGTAGTTTATCTATACACGTCTCATAAACCCTCTTTACTGCGTCTAAAAACCGCACGTTAAGACCAGCATAATGTAAAACTATTTGGTAAAAACTCATTTCTTATCTGAAAATGTACAAAAAATTATCAAATTATGACATTCAAATTTCGAACACCGACATCCGCCTGCGTGCCGCCCCTAGTTTGTATGTGAAGTTGGTACTACAAAACAAGCTTTATGAATGCCCTCCATTATATAGCAGCCACATAAACTACTATTATGTGACTGATAAATAATGGAAGGGATTAAAACTCGAGAGTGGGTTTATGAAACGAGCCGAAGCTGAGTTTCATAATAATATCATTCGAGAGTTTTTATGCCTAACTATATACAGTTACATATACTAGTTTATCTACACCCATATCTCTCTTTGATGTGTTCAGGAACCGCCTGTTCGATCGGCATTATGCATTGATCATTGGTCTGCACTTGTTTAGCTTGTCAGTAGTACCAACTTCACAAACAAACTAGGGGCGGCACGCAGACGGGCGTAGGCCTTCGAAATTTGAATGTCATAATATGTCGAAATATTGAAATATTCAGATAAGAATTGAGTTTTTACCAAGCAGTATATCATTATGCTGGTCGTAACGTGCGGTTTTTGGACGCAGTAAAGAGCGTTTACGATGTAGATAAATAAATTTCTACGCCACCACGCGGTAGGAGTAAGTGATGCATTTTTTAATCGCATGCTCCTGTGTCCCGCCGCCCGCCGTGCCCGTCGCCGCCGCTGTGCCCCGCACCGCCCGCCGCTGAACAACAACTGAGCCGCGTGAGCTGCCCCGGCTAGTCACTCCCGTGGCCCGCCGAATGTGACCATCGATGGGGAAGGCTTTATACTGGTCCAAAACAGGAAGCGCTGCTCCAGACGCAGCCGCAATCAGCGTGGCACAGCCCCCGCCGGTGAGAGCAGCCTGAAAGCTGCCGCTCCCACCGCTCAGATATGCATTTCGAGGATCGACGTGAAAATGGCCTGCGAGGACGTTGAACGTCACATCCTGGAAAAGCTGAAGAAAAATCCACCGTCTGGTCTCAAGGAGGCGCAGGTTCAGATAGTGGTTTTGGAGTCAGAAAGACCCAAGGAGTTCCAAATCAAATCAAATTAAATCAGATCAAAAATCATTTATTTCCATAGGATGTTGTTACATCACTTAGATCCGTCATTACATTTTTTTGGGTGAGTTCACTAACACAATGGCGGAATCTGTGGAGAAGAGCTCACCGAAGAAACTCCACAGTCGTCGCATCTTTTGCGTTTCCTTTTTTAAATAAAATATTGTCAAATTACAAAATGAATGCTAATTATATATCGAAACAGCCTGTTACTCAAACAATCTGTTCCCATGGACATCTGTCCTCTAAGTAATCAGATATCCTATAGTAACCTTTTTTATACAATTTCTGTTTTATTATTATTTTAAACTTGTCTAAAGGTAAGTTTTTAATATCAGTAGGGACCTTATTGTAATAGCGTATACAATTGCCTTTAAAAGAATTACTAATTTTATGTAGTCGGCTTACATAAGCAACCAACTTGTCTTTATTTCTAGTATTAAAATTGTGTATATTACTGTACTTCTCAAAATTAGTTATATTTCTTTTTACATACACAAGATTGTCATAGATCTATATTGAGACACAAATGTCAGAATATTGATTTCTTTAAACTTTTCCCTCAGTGACACTCTAGGCCCTAATCTATAAATTGCACGAACAGCCCGTTTCTGCAGAATAAATATACTATTAGCATTCGCAGCGTGACCCCACAATAAAATACCATAGGTCATTGTATGGACTATGAAAGTATGTAACTAAAGTAGACTAGTCTAGCGGTGCCTACGTCGGTAAGAGCTCTAATTTTTTTAACTGCGAACGCTGCTGAACTCAGTCTGTTCGACAATTTATTTATATGAGGATCCCATTGTAGTTTGGCGTCTAAAGTAATGCCCAAAAAGACAGTCGACTGCACAAGGTCCAATCTCTGTCCTTTATTAAATATGTCTGTAGTTACCGGGTTCACATTGGGTTACACGAATTTAATACATTTAGTTTTCTTTTCATTAAGTAATAAATTGTTAACAGTAAACCAGTTCACTATACTAGAGATAGCATTGTTTACCTCGTCATAATTTGATTGCTGTCTTTTAACTTTAAATATCAAAGAAGTATCATCGGCAAACAATACTAACCCATGTTTTGCTTTAACAAGGTAAGGTAAATCATTAATATATACTAAAAACAAGAAAGGACCAAGAATTGAACCTTGCGGTACGCCCATACTTATTGAAGACCCAGGTGATCTTTTCCCATTAACATCGACCATCTGAACCCTATCTGTTAGATATGACTCCAGAAGGCCAAGGGCCTGATCTTTTACACCATAATGGCGTAACTTTCTGACAAGAGTGTCATGATTGACGCAATCAAAAGCCTTGGATAGATCGCAGAAGATACCTATTGCATCCATTGCGTCTTCCCAGGCATCAAAAATATTGTCGATTAGTTCAACACCAGCATCGGCTGTTGAACGACCCTTTGTGAAACCAAACTGAGCAATATGAATTAAATTATTGAGATAAAAATGACTTTGCAATTGATTAAGTATGAGTTTTTCAAATATTTTGCTAAGCGTTGGTAGTATCGATATGGGTCTAAAATTGGTGGGGTCTGATGTACTACCAGCTTTGAATAAAGGTATAACTTTACTTAGTTTCATCAAGTCAGGTAACACACCATTATCTATACATTGATTAAATATACAACAAAGGTGAGGTGCAATACAATCTACAATGGAACTAATAATTTTTACTGATAGACCATGGGCGTCAGCTGTCTTTTTCATTTCCAGGGATTTAAACGCTTTTACAATGTCTTCATTATTTACGTGCCTAAATTTAAAATCTGTTTTACATTCCTCAAAGTTTTGTTTAAGTATAGATTCAGCAGCAGCGGGAGATGAATTTAAAGACTTGGTTGTTGAAACTGGAATGTCCGTAAAGACATTTTCGAAAGCTTTTGCTACTTCTAGGTCTGTACTTAGCAATTGATTATCTATCTTAAGCTTGAAGTTATTATGTGTAGCTTTGGCCTTTCCAGTCTCTCTGTTTATAATTTGCCAAGTCGTTTTCATTACATTGCTACTAGATTCAATTTTGTTTTTAATGAAATTAGATTTAGCTACGGCACAAACGCGTTTAAACATTTTTGAATAACTACGAACATAATCTAGAAAGGCCGTATTTTTGTTATATGATTTATCTTCATAGAGTTCATATAATCTTCGTCTGCTCCTATGAATTCCAACTGTCGCCCAATCACTAAACAAAACTTTGTTATTAACTTTTATAGTTTTTGATTTAAATACCGTATCATATTCATTTTTGACAAGGTTAAATACTGAGTTGTACAACAAATTTGGATCGTCACTGTATGGTATTTCCCATAGTTTATCTAAAATATTATTCCTGTAGTGTTCAAGCCGAGTGTCACTAACGGGCACACATGTAATATCCTCTTTTTGGTCCTTTTTTATTTTAATATTGAATATACCTATCTGACCAGAGTGATCAGAGGTTAATTTATTGATGACCGATTTGAAAATGGGCGTAATGTTAGTAAATATATTGTCAATGCAGGTAGCAGATGTTGCAGTAATTCTAGTAGGCTCCAAAAACAGATAGTTCATGTCGTGACATAAAAATAAAGATTTTAATCTACTACAAATATTATTATCCTCTAACAGATTAACATTAAAATCACCACAAATTATAAAAAATTTGTTTTTATCGCTGATTTTAATCAACACTTCATCCATTTTCTTTTCGAATAAATCAAAGGATGAATCTGGTGGTCTGTATACGCTCATTACAATAAGTTGTTCAAGTTCAATACAGGCTATTTCCATGGTACGCTCGTCAGACAGGCTCACTATGTCAACTCGTTCCTTATATTTAAAACTATTATTTACAAGTATTAAGGAGCCACCGCGATCAGCTGTTTTTCTGTTGAACGAACTAGCAACGTGGTGGTTATTAAAGTTGAACATGAACTGATAACTCTTTAAAAAGTGCTCTGTTATACATAAAATATCAATATTATTACAGTTCATGAATAACTCAATTTCCAGTTCTTTACTTAACATGCCCTGTATATTTTGATGAACCACGTTTAAAATATTCTTACTTTTACATTTTTCATTGCTAGTAACTTGATTTAATGGGCAAGATGAAGGTATATTTATACAAATATTAATATTACTGCCAGAGTTACTCTCTGTTGTCCTATGGGTTAATTTAAAGAGCTTGGAACAGATTCCAAGGAGTATATGTCATTATTATTACACTGCTCAATAGTAGCAGGCGTTTCATTAGTCAAAAACTTGACTGAGTTCAAAATAAAATACATAGTCAGGTCATAAGTTCTGTCACATGTGCAATATGAAATAATTTAGACATGTTTATTATTTATGTAAACATTTATATAGCAAAATGAACTTAATAAAACATAGATTCTTATGGTAATAAAGTTTATTCAAAATGACCCCCGCGATTTTGAATACAGGCCTTTATTCTGCGCGGCCAGTCGTCTATCGCAGCACGAACGAGGTCCATGTCAATATCGGCGGCTGCCTTAATCAAGGATGCCTTGAGTGACTCCAAATCAGGATGAGGCTTTGAGCAGGCCTTTTCCTCCAAGTATTGCCATATCTTGTAATCTAACGGACTCAAATCTAGACTGGAGGAGGACCAGTCTTCGTGCCGGATGAAGTCGATTTTACGCGCCGCCAGCCAGTCTTGTGTGCTTTTCGCTCTATGAGCTGGCGCAGAATCTTGTTGGAATACCCAGTGCCTGTTATTAAACATGGTATGAGAAACAGGTTCCACAAGGTTCTTGAGGACTGTATTTTGATACACAACTGCATTCGTTTTTACGCCTTTCTCACAAAAATGTACCTCAGTTAAGCCCCAATAAGAGACTCCCAACCAAACCATGAGCGAAGATGGAAAATGACCTCGTTGGACACGCGGAATACGGTTGCTCGCTTCTTCACTGCTGTGTGCGTACACCTTATCATTTTGTTTTTTGTAGCTATCTTCCACGGTGAAAATTTTTTCATCCGAAAAAAGAATTTCCCGATGCTTTTTTCCCGCGTACCGCTTATTTCAAAATAAAATAAGATAGTGACTGTGCTATTTGTTTTGTATAAAACCTAGATAGGTAATACCTATCCTTAGTCAAATAAAAATATTTTCCAATACAAATATTGGTGTCTATGAAATGAAATTTTTCAGTATGACGACATGTCAATGTGTGTATAAATGTATTATAATCATGTCTTATATGATTTTCATGTTGTGACAAAGATTGGCTGAAGGGAAACGCAAACAAGATTATTCTATCTACATTTTGTAAAGAATTTAATTTGGAAAAGTATTTAGTAATTAGATGTTTTGATACATTTTCCCTTCTACCAATTAAAATAATTAGGGTGGTTGGTTCTAAAAACTGCGACGACAACACTTTGTTTAATATTTGTGAATATGTGGCGCCAGGCATACAGTTATTTAATATTGCCTGGCCCACGCGCTGACTAAGTTGTAAACCCATATTTTTTCCAAGTTCATCGCTGTACATTATATACCTATCCTTTGTCCGAGAGAAGGAGGCGTTATTGATAACACTATTAGTACTCAAGTCGACTGACGGCGGCGCCTGGGTCAGTATCAGCTGTTCGGCCGGCTGCTCGGCGGGACACACGGTCGGCACGGAACAGTCCGCTGGAGCTTGTTTACAATCACAGATGTGATTGTCGGTCAAAGATATGAAAGTGTCATAATTATACTTACACGTCTCCAACAAACTATTCATAGCCGACACATGTTCCTTAATTTCGTATTGTGCTGACTCATATTTACGTGTAATACTTTGTAATGATGAGTTTAAAATATGCATATCTGACTGGAGTCGCCGTGTGTCACATTCGTACTTTTCTGTAGTTTTTTCCAAACATAATCTAAAATCATCGATTTCGTTAATTAATTCGACACGTTCCTTGCTACTATTTACATTTTTACAAAATATTTTATTTCTATTAGCTAGTTTTTGTGTTTTTTTATATAATTATTCAATTTAACATATTTCTTTAATTTATTTTTACTACAGCTCATAGTGGTTACTGATTGCGATCTATTAGGACTATCACACGTGAGATCAATTGTCACAGTTGAATTTTGATCTATGGGTGAGATGACAGAAGCTACAGGTGGAGTGATCAGCTCCTCAAAGAGTGACTGGGTCTGCCCCGACCTGAGGCTATCGTTTGCAGTTTGTAGTGCAGAAATTTCGTTACGTGCGTCGCGAAGCTCCTTCTCCAGGACAGCAATACGCCTCAGGGCATCTTCGAACGCACTGCCACTCCGGTCGAAGCCATCTACCAGGTGCTGAAGCCGATCCCTATCTCCCGTCACATCAAGGAACTTGTTGTGCAACTCTGCCATCTCACTTTTTAATTTTAAGTTCTTATTAACAATAAGCAACACCTCCTTCTCACTTTCATCCCTTTCAGTAAGCAACTGCTCATTGGTTACCTTACACTGTTTTAATTCATATAAAGCTAATTTTAAGTTATCTTCTAGTTGACGGGCTGCCTCACTTCTGGTTGTTGGCATTTTAAACAAAATAAAACAACAGTAAAAAGCAAGATTGTAGCACAGCTGATAAGCAGTCACTTAAATTGAGGTTATGATTAACGAAATGTGCAAAAAAAAATAAGCTATTCAACAAAAAACAAAGTAATTCCAAATCAATTTACGTGCCTAAGTAATTAGTTATATAGAAAATATCGTTATTAGCAAAGCAAATCGTTATTGCCCAGTAGCAAATTATTTCAAATAAAATACTCAACCGTCAACGTTACGTTTTTTAAATACACTAAATAGGATAACTATTAGAATTTTATACACTTATGCACCAGTTAACACAAAATACACTTAATTAATACGTATAACAAATGCGATAAACTTGGAAAATTGTATTAAAGTATTTTTAAATCAATAAAATGTATCTAATCTTTTGTTTACAACCTTTTCGCCAGTGTTGCCAGCGCAATCCCCTTTCCTTCAAACCTGCCGGCGGACCTCTAGATGAAGTTCCTGGCCAAAGATTACTGGCCGGAGGGCATTGTTTACCGACGCTACAGGGAAGCGAGAACGAAGAATAAAATCCCTAGCTAGGTTAGATAATATTTTGTGTGTTTTTAAAGTTGTAAGGTATTTATAGATATGGGTTTTTGTTAACGTGAAATAATCATTATTATTATTATTATAAGAGCTCCGTTTTCTAACTGGTTTCATGCTTGCTTCTCACACAGGAGATGCAGATTCGAATCCTGACCATGTACCAATGAGATAATTAATTTATCTTAAGCACACCGGGCGTTCAGTATTTCGGATGACACATTAAGCTGAAGGTCCCGGTTACTATTCCTACGTGGCAGTGGTAGTAAAATGTCTCCATCAAAACCCGCAATGAGCCAGCGTGATGGAGTATGGCTTAATCTTACTCGCATCCGGGTAAAGCCCCAATGGGACCCTATACTAAGTATCCGCTGTCCGTTCGTCCGTTCGTCCGTATCAGCGGCCTGAACCGTAATTGGGTAGACAGTTAAATGTTTCACAAAGTGTGTATTTTATTGCATTGCTGCTTTAGTAACAAATTAGGAATAACAAGCATGTTTTAAAAGTAAAGGGGATCTCCATATGTTTTTTACAATAGATATGTTTTTTTTTGCATTTTTTCTCGGACGCATTTTTTTCTTGATGTTACGAAAAATATTTTGCTTATTTTTTTCATTAGTTGTGCTATATTACTTCGTGCTAAATGTAATGATTTTAGGTCAATAGGTCAACCTTTTAGGCTACATTTTGGCTCTCTAGGGATATATCCTTTGATTGCATTACTTAGAAGTTTGATTTTATCACAGTTCATTGTACGGTCCTGCAATGATATATGAGTAATTGATATCAATTTGAATTTAGTGCCTTCTCCTATTTCTGAGAAAAAGGTAAAATGGACGGACAGGCAGACAGACGGAGAACTAAACTCCTATGGGTTCATTTTTTTTCTCTTTGTGGTACGGAACCCTAAAATTGCCAAAAAAAACACGTCCCTTGTAAAGGGAAAAATGTTTTCGCAGACTTTGCGGCGTTCATACGCTAAAAACTATGGACTTCTCAAAGGAGGTTGCGACGAAAATTGTAGGAAAGGCTGTATGTATGCAAGCATCTTACAACATTTTCCAAATTTAGCGATAGCTGATATTACAGCTATAGCAACCTAAGAAATGATCACAAACTAGTTGCGCCACGGTTTAGACTCGCGGAAGTTAGCAATTCTTTCAAGGGTCAGTACATTCTCTACTACAACAAGATACCTCTGGAGATTTAGAAATTGCCATTTTAGCAATTTAAAAACCATGTAAAACGATTTTGTCTGAAAAGGGATATTACAATGTTCAAGATTACTTAAATGACGGGATACAGCCCCGGCGTTAATCTAACACAACACAGAACCCGATGTTAATAATTTTGTAATTATTTATTTTTGTATTCTCTGCTCATAATTTTTAACAATTAATATAGTAATATTTGTACTAGTCAAAAACAACAAATTTTAAAAGAGATCTAAAAATGAATCTGTGTGAGTTTCTTCGCCTTTCCTCTCCCACAGTGGTCCAGGCAAACAATGACATTTGCTAAGCATATGTAAATAACTACAGTAATAAACAAATTTTGATTTGATTTGTGGACAAAGTGTATATTTATTGCTGCCCAGAATTAACAAGAGTGCATTATGTTCCTCAGGTCAAAACTAATCTGTGAACCGAAGAATTCCAAAGGACTTCTCTGGGACACCAGAGACCAAGAGAAAAAATAATATACAATTTTGTTTATTAAAACCATCATAATTCTAGTTTTTTTGAGTTAGAGCCAAAGTACTCGAGCGATTTCAAATAATCTATTTTTATTTGAAAGGGTAAAATTCCAGTTCGTTCCCATTTTCTGAAAATTAGAAATCGGTCCGGTAGATTGTCATATAACTCAAACAATCTGGAATCTTGACGTCATCCAGCGTATTATTGCTCTCCTATTACTTTTCAGTGGTGTTTACGGTTATTTCAAGAGAATAATTCTGTCTATAAGTACCGTAGATTCGCTTGTGTCGTATGGGGGCTCGACTGTCAGAAGATTAGTTGTCGTTTAAGTAGACGATATTCGCATCCCGAGCAGGGAGAAAGAAATAGGGCTGCAGTAGTTTTTTTTAATGTTTTTAACTTGGTGAGTTATTACAAAGTCGGTTAAAAAGTGTTTTGTTGTTAATTATTTATTTGCACATATTAATCGACATAAACGAATGATTATCTTCATCGGCAGATTTTTACCCCCATTTCTGGGTATAAGCTTCCTCCTGTTTGTGCCAACTTTACCCTGTACTCTGTGCGTCAATCGAATCCAGGTTTTCCTAAAGATATTCGTAATGTCATGCACCCATCTGGCTGCTGGTCGGTACTTATAGCCAGTATACATCTCATTACACCACCCATAAATACCACTGAAAATACACAGGAAAGCACCAATAGACACGTAATTTCATTTATCTGGATGTCATCATGATTCCAGTTGTTTTGAGTTAAAAGCCAAACTATTGGACCGATTTCTAGTTTTTTGAAAATGGGACAAAACTATAAATACGAATAAAAAATAAAACGTCTATTTAATGTCATTTTGTTAAACGAAACTACGTATTATTTGTTCTCTCTAGGACAGAGTTTGGAGCGCTTCGGTTTACAGATTAGTGTTGGCCTTAGGAACAAAACGCATTATTAGTTAATTCTGGGCGGAACTTGGTCTAACTTCCATACATAAATTTTAAATGTCCTTTCCCTAGTTTATTTTATTAGAAGACTGTTATATCGTTTTAGGCGCCACATTTCAATATGGCGGCGCGGGGTGACCATACGAGGTGACAAAGTGCAAATTCGGAAAGAGCACATAAAAATTAATAAAATCAAAACTCCCGTAAATCTTTCTAGCACGCCATACCGGGTCATCATCATCATCATGAACTGCAGTCTACGTAAATAGATAAGTATGAATAAGAACAACAATTCAACTCAAAATAAATGACGCCAGTCAGTCATACCATAGGTATACCTCACAAACTTGCCAATCGACTAGCAGGTCTGATAAAATTTGTTTCATCGCGCCGACAAATAAATCATTAAACTTAATTTCGGCTAAAATTAAGATTCTGACTGTGCGCAAATATTGCTAAGTCATGGCGAATATGATATTACCTTTCAGCTCTCCCTTTTCTACGATAACGTAAAGGGCGTATGGCTGCATTTTGAACACTGGGTTTTTAACATTATGGTAGACCAAGAGACCGTGAGGAAGTCTGGTACGGAATTTGAATGATATCTCTCTGCACAACCTTAAATGAAAAGAAACATAATTTTGAAAACTTATTATCAAGTAAGGTAGACATTTAGTTAGTCAAGTACAAAGTGTGTTGGTAATCGGTTAGACAGTGAGTCATTCAAGCATATTGTGTCATGTGTGTGACGTCGCTGTTCCTGGTTCCTAGTGTGGAGCGAGAAGCAATGTATGTGTCAAAATGTTTAAATGTTGTCTATCATATCCTACCTCAGCTGAATCTCTGTCTATTTACTACTACAACATTAAGTATATACTAGGTATAAAATACTAGGTAAATACTACTAGGTAATGTCATCATCTAAAATACTAGGTAAATACTACTAGGTAATGTCATCATGTAGTTATAACATGAGTAGGTGTTAATTAGCGAACATGAAGGTCCTGTGTTGGCAAAAGTCGGATAAAGGTCGTGATCACTTGGAAGAGTCAGTAATGATTGTGATCACTTGGAGGTATAGGTGGAGTCAGTCAGGAACTGCTTTAGCCAGTTGTTTTGTCAGTTAAGCCTGGTTTACATGAAGCCATTGCTCTAATAGACAGCCAATAGCGGGCTGCCAGTACCGGCTTGGCTGAAGTATTTATACGAGGCTAATAACAAGCCAGCGCTGCCTGCAGTGAGACCGGCAGCCAACATTGGCCTTGTGTAAATCACGCTTTAGACAGGGAGTGAGATAGTCAGATCTTGAGTCAGTTTATAAGTGAGTTATTCCGAGAGTGACTTAGTTATTCAGTCAGCAATTTCATACCTCAACTGGAACCTCTGTATAATATCTCCATCCAGCTGAATATACGTGTTATTCTTGGCGAACATGAATGTCCTATAATGACCCGACTCCGCGAAGGTCAGGTACCGGTCCCGGTCGCTCGGGGGAATGGGGGGTATCACAGCATAGGTGTGGGGGGGACTGACAGACACCCCTGGGGTAGAGGCGAGGGGAAGCGTTGTTGGTGGCTGCACTGTAAAGAAATTATTATGGTCTTTATTGAGGCTGTTGAAAAGGAGATGCGTGATTGCCAATGTTGTAAATATCACGTTGCACTTTTAAAATACCTATCATTACTTTAAAAAATATTACTCTCAGCATATGCATATCGCAAAGTTGAATGGCTTTAGGATTAGAGGCTTCTAAAGTTTACTAATAGTAGCAGTATTTTTACCTTTCTCTTCCGGTGTTTGTAAGTCAACAGGCAAACTTCCCATGGCATAAGTTGCTCCATATAGGATAAGTAATAAGAGTAAACTTATGCCTCTTCTTAACCACCGTTCCATTTTGCTCGATAAAGATCATTTATCTGAAATAAGTAAAGATTATCTAAAACTTTTTATTCTTTTAAAAAAATCTTTATTACTGTTGTAGATATTAACGTATGCTTAGTCAACGTAATTTTTTGCCTCTTCTCTACATTGGACCACCACCTTGGGAGAAGTAGAGCGGAGAAACGCCCACAGATTGTTTATTAGGTCTCTTTTAAAAATAGGTTTTGTTCAACTAATACAAATATTACAAATTTAACTATTACGATTTTAATTATTATTAATAACAAAGTAAAATTAGCTTTTAACATGGTTTTTAGATTGCTCAAATGGAAAATTCTAAATCTCCAGAGGGATCTAGATGTAGTAGAGAATGCACAGACCCTTGTAATATTTGCTAACTTTCGCGAGAGTACGGGGCGCGAAATTGAATTTTTGTCTTTACAATTTGAAGACCAGTGTAGTATCATCAGCAAACAATACTATTTCAGACAATTTCTCCAGTATGAAAGGCAGATCGTTAATATATACCAAGAATAAGAATGGGACTAATATGGAACCTTGTGGAACTCCGCTTTTTACACCCGATCTTCAGAGTAGATATGTTAATCCGGTATTCTATACAATCCTTAGGAAATGTATAGAATGCCTAAAACGTGTAGGTAATGTATGAAATATTATTTCTTTCATACTTTGCCTAGGTATTCCATACAATTCCGAATGCGCGGCCGGTAATATATGTTAAGTGTAAAACACTGCGGTAGCTTAGGTGAAGGGTAAAGGGGTGAACGAAGCGAAGCCCCCTTTATCCTTGGTGTTAGGTTGAACATGTAAGAACAACAAAAAATACTTTAAACATAAACTTGAGTATACATTTTTTTTATGTGTAGTTAAGTTTATGTTTTAAGCATTTATTGTTATTCTTACATGTTCAACATAACACCACATTGCCAACCATTTCGTGATATAGCAAATTATTTCATGAAATGATCAGAAAGGGTTGAATTTCACGAAAAAATGTCTTTTAAAAGCATTTGTATTCAGTAATACGTATAGTATTTTGTGTTATTTCGTATTTCGTATATATTTTTCATTATTTCAAAAATGTGATCTCTTTCTATGTGAAGAAACTTCTGATTGTGAACTCTTTTGATTCAAGGTAAGGTTCTGTATTGTGTTGTCAAGTGCTAGAGTAGGGGTACAAAGCGGAAATACAGCATCAAAGCGATGGCGTGGGCCGGCAAAAGCGAACCAGTGTTCCTTGACCCCAGTTGCCCCCTGTGACTAGTGTTTTAAAGAGTGTAGAGTGGAATTGTTGAGACATGTCATAGGCCAACGGACACTGGATTTTGGTTTAAAACTAAATTGGCTAAAGTAACAGTCACCGTCTCGAGGTAGCTTGTAACGGTTTGATGTATTTGACAGGAGAGTACCCACTGTTTTGCCAATATGCCCAACGTTAGTAGGTATTTATGAATGAGTAGGAAGTATAATTTAGAAGAAAGATGTTGGTAGTAAAAAAATGTGGGACTACAGTCTGGGCACCTTGTCCAGTGAAACCAATTTGATCAGAGTAAGTTACTTTATAATTATCCATAACATAGTAATCGTTTTTTGCTAGGCCCAAACGTCTGCAGAGTAATCTTATCAAATATTTTTTTACGTACATAGTGGAAATGAATATCAAGCCGAATAACTAAAGTTTGAATTTAAAAGGATTTTAGTGCGTGCCTAACGGATGACTTATTACAGATAAAGATTCTAGATAATTGATATGGAGACTGTTTCGTGGGAATTTAACTTAACTTACCTATTAAACGTAAAAAATCCAAGTGTCACAGTAATCCACAATCCACATTTCTGAATCACAAATTGTTAACTTCCATGATGCTGTATTTTCCTCTACACGTTAACAATTTTCACAACTCTACCACCAGTGATCCAAAATCGTAGTTTTAAAATTCGAATGACAAACGACGAGCAAAAATATAAATTGTTTTATTTTTAAATCCTGGAGCGTAATTATTTTCGGCCAGGACACAGTCAGCCGCGACGAGGCACTGAGACAGATTTTATCAGCCAGTAGTTGGTATATATATATGGTATATGATTATATCATGGACGACAGTGAACTGTGCGTTTAGGAGTCGAGCTGAGAGGTGAACTGTAGCGGAAATATCACTTTATCATGAGGATTAACCTTGATTCCTTAATGTATAGAGAGCAGATTTCGGAGATACTTCTAGGGAGATAGAGATACCTTCTTCGTAATTGTATGGTGAAACTACAGTGGAAACGAACTGGTATCTACCTATACTTTACTTTTACAACTTTTGATTTTTCTCATGTAAGATGGAATCAATACCAGACCTTTAGTTGGTATTTTCCAAGAAACACTTCTGGTTTTAACTTTTTCTCAAATACAAACTATCATCACTTCTTTCTTATATACGTCACAGTAAAATTGTCGAAATCGTTAGTTGTTAGTTAAACTAACGTTTTTTTCTCTTTAGTTGGTCAACTATCGACAGATAGTAAACTGTAGCGTGATGCTTACTATATGACGCCTTAGATGATAAACTAACGGTTAAAACCGTTAAATAGTAAACTGGTTTAAACTTGAATTGCAAACAAATTACCAGGGCAAACACTGCGGTAGCTTAGGTGAAGACTAGAGGGGGCGAGCGCAGCGAAATCTCCGAATAGTCTTCGTGTTAGGTTGACATGTAAGAACAAAAGAAACGTAAATTATAAACCCTTTCGGTCTGGTCTACTATCAAAATATCAACTAACGCTGTGGTTTATCAACTAGCGTTTTTGACTATATTACGGTTACATATACAACCTATCAAAGTCTTAAGTTACAGATGACTGACTTATCCAGCCCTTAACTCATTCAGACTGCCTTCAAAAGGTTAAGGGAATTTGCAACAACATAATATTAAAAAAACGCGATTCTCATGAAAACAAGAAAACTTCTCCAGTCTCGCATGACTGGTACCAGGAGTACATAAACTAATCAGAAGCATATCTCATCATCTGTGGAACGTTAATTGGTGATACCTGACTTAATTGAGCCTGGTCTGGTTGCAGCTATTGTGTGGGATACCTGTCTTGTGGTCTGAATGACGCTAATGACTTTTAGCACGATAATGATCCTTCCAAATTAAAGCCGGGTGTGGTCTTAGAAGTGGACCTGGAATTCGGTGTCCTTGCTAAAAGTTTGACAACGTCAATCAGACCACTGCAGATCATGGTATTTGTATTTATTCTAGAATACGTATTCGACGTATACACTTTTACTTTTAAAACTTTTGATTTTTATTATGTGAGACATGAAATCATTCTCTTACATCAGAAGTATATTAATGCATGTTCTAATCAAGAAACCCGACTATTTCATTAGTCATGTCAACTTTTATATTGATATAATCTTAATGTATTTAATATTTCATCTTTAATCTAAGGTTACAATAACCTTATATAATTACTACCTAAAGCAGTCAATTATCAGCAGTAATCGGACTAGGTAGAGTGATTTTTGGTACTTGCGTCATGATGTCATAACATGGATATGCCTTTTTTCTGGAATGTACCGGATTAAACGAATTATAATTAAAATAGTGTTTTAGTAGCTACTACATTTGAAACTTAAAAGATGCGGTAGTAAAAAGTTTTAAATTGAATTTTATTTAGCTATCGATATTATTATTTTTTGTTCTTATGAATTTATCTGGCGCAGTCAGGTAAAAAAGTCTATTTGCCGAGTTATACTTATTAATATTAAGGGTATCTATTCCCATTTTATACTTTATTGGATTTTGCTGAAAGCCTTGACACTCAGTTTTTTACTTACAACGCCGATGCCCTGGTGCTGCTTTTATGTTGTAAAAATCTGCTTTTATGTTGTAAAAATCTAACTCATATTGATTCGTTTCGATTCGCACTTTATACATAGTTCCATGTAATCATTATGAAATTCCGAAAAAACCATAATCATTTTAAAATTTCCGGAATCTCTGAGGCATATCTATTTTAATATATACGTTTGAGGTCACTCACCCCAAATCACTCTACCTAGTCCAATCGCTGATTATCATTAATGAGAAGTAACTATTAACCGACCCATAAAGGTGGACCAAATTCAGAAGCGTATCGAATTGAAACCAAATGAAAACAATAGAGGACATAATTATATGCACTTAGGTGTATGTATTTACGTAATGTAACAGGGTATTATGCAATATTGGGGCCAGTGCTCGTAACATAAGAGCATTGCTAAAGAGCAGATTTTGAGAGGAACTTGAGAAAAAAATAAGATAATAATAGTAATCGATATTCTTCAGAGGTTGATAATCACGAAGAGAACAGATTTTTTGTCTCGTTAAAAAAACCTATAAAATAAAAGTCGATTAAAATCTAGAAAGGAGTTTGCTACTGAGTCATCCATGATATTTCATCATGTATTTAATTTAGGAAGATAGTATCATCCTCTTGACGATGATACTCAGGAAAACTTACAAAATTATTATTAAAATAGACTACGGACTGGCTACCTGGGGGATGTTCAAATATATTTAAAGTAAGTACTTGACTAGAGCAGACTGACAGACAAGACAAAAAATTATTATGATTGTATTATGATTAGTTGGACAATTAAATAAGACTACGAATAATTATATAACCTAGTTTCACTTGAGAACAGTATCTAATTACCACTCTGCCGAATTGACAAAGTAGTTAAAAATAAATATTTTTTGAATATGTGCGTTAAAAGTAGAAAAAAAACTTACCGACATTATCCTGCTTAAATACATCATAAGAGTTATGAAACTCAAAAAGAGTGGATTCCTTCAAACCGTACTCAATACACCGATTATCCTCAATGTTACTCCCTTCTGGACTGAGGCCGAGAGGCACAACTACCAACTCAAATCTTAACTAACATTCAAAGTCGTGCTGGCGGCTTTGGAACTGCACTCACATTGGATTTCCCTCGTTAGAGAATTCAAAGTAAGTGCAGGTAAGCCGCAGGTTGTGCATTCAGCCGAGCGAGAGCGGTGATTAACAAGATATAATGTTAATGAGTTCGTGGACACAATTCGTGCCTTTGCCACCCCTTATGGGAAAATGCGTGATACTATGTTTGTTTGTTGACCGAGCGAACTAATCGAGCGAGCGTCCCTTTGGCTTGGGAAAAAATGCGTCCGCATGTCTGATATATGATTATGTATGTGTCTCGTGACATTTTTGAGCAGGTTCGATAATTATATGTATTTTTATATCGTTTCAGTTTCTGTAATTTTTTCAAAACTGCGGAAAATATATAATAACCTAGATGGCTTGACAGATTTTAACAAATAAGGTGTCGTTGGATTTTATTGAAAAAACTATTTTTTGGATTTTGGATTACAGATGTAGTTTACAATAGTACATTACGCTACAAGGGAAGTAAGTGAGCTATTAGGGAACGAGATGCAATTTGGTGCCCGTGCGAGCTTCGCTCGCAAAGGGCTCTAAGGATCGGGTGCACCCGAGATATTTAGACGGATATAGTTCGAGGGTGCAATAGCTACTTACAACCCGAGAGAAGTATACTATTTTACACCTTTCTTACGAGGAAAATAAAACACAACAAATAAAATAAAACAATGTAATTTAAATTCATATCAAAAAACTAATGAGGTACCTACATATTAATTTTAATGTGATTTTAATAAAAAGTTGTGTGTGTAATTTCTGAATTAGATATTGGGAAAGTATGTAAATTTTATGAGATAAACTTTATCAAACTTCAAATAATATCGATTGAATTACCGCCAATTTTTATTTTTTTTTTGTGTTGGTTGAGTTTTTGACCAAGGAGGTTTGCATAGCTTGAACTGTAAAGTTGTATGAAAATCCATTACATATCAAGCATTGCTTGTTCTGCAAAGTAATTTGAAAATGGAACGTAGTTTTCAATGCAGACAATGAATGAATGACGTAAAGACTAACTTACATTCACTCTTTGAACGTAAGTAAGTAGGTCTTTACGAGCAAGGCAGGTGTAATAGTACATTACTTCAGAGGGAAGAAAGTGACAGTTCCATACCGAGATTATGGCATTTGCGCCACGAGCTTGCGAGGGGCGCAAACCATTTGAGGTATGGAACTGTACTTTATCCTGAGGTATGTATAGTGCTTTTTATTACACCTACGAGGAAAATTATAGACATAAATGCATCCATATTTTACAAAAAACACAAAGATAAATGCTAAATCAATCGAAGTTTTTGCGAAAATGCGCGGGCTTTTCCTTTTTTATTCGCCCGTTTCTGGAGTAGGCTAAGATCATAAGGTCATGCAGCCACTTCTTCCGTGATTCCGCGCGTTTTATATACAAAAATAATTTCGTTTTTAATTTTCTGTATGCACCAAGGAGGTTGGTAACTGGTAAAAAAAAAAACTGTATGTGGCCAGTAACAATTTACTTGAAATTTAATTAGTAGACAGTTAAAGTCTCTTTGCAGTATGACTGCTGACAAATAAAAAAAAAAACCGGGTATGTAATGGAATTTCATACATACTTCCCACCCTTGGGTCGGAAGGATTTTCATACAAACTTCCATACCTTGGGATGAAAGGATTTGAAGGGCGGGATAAAGGCGTTTCTTCCCTCTAATTGGTATAATTAGTATGTATTTTCAGAGCAGGTGTGATAAAAAATAAATTTTGCGGCTACTGTCACACTCCATGTATGTAACCAGGTGTATTCATAAGTTAGTATGTTGTAATGAAAGAAAATGCAGTCGGGTTATTTGTTTTTATTGGTTTTATAATTATTGCATTTGTTCATCCGATAAACTTCAAGGGGTTTATATATATTTATTGATCTTTTGATTTTTGGCCTAAGTGCGTGTTTATATGCCAATTACGAGTACTGACAACAATAATAATACAAATATCTACCGGCTTCTATTTCTCAATCGCAAAAACCGAGTGTCTCTTTACAGCAATTAATTACACCTCCAAAGACAATCGTCGTCAATCGACTTCTTTTTACCTTCAATTTCCTGACTATTGAAATAAAAGGCTTTGCCTCTTGTAAGCACCCATCTTAGCTTGATCCTTCCTGTTTCCGTATGTTGCCTATCACTTAACTCCGCGCGGTGAAACGGAGAGAGATCAAGTGAACTGGTTTATTAAAAAGAAAAATAAAGAAAGGTGTTCGATGGAAGTTGTGTAGTCAGACGAGTCAAATATTTTGGTGGTTATGTAAGCGCTGCACAAAACTCCGGTTGGATAAGGCAGCGAATGGCAATGTACCATCATTATCGGTATTCGTTTCCACGGTGCTTCCTATTTATTGTAAAAGTATATAAGTAAACAAATCGTATTGTTACCCAGGATCATTAGGATCTAACCCATAAACATACATAATGTACATGTCGCAGTTAGTTGGTTAAATCAGACACTTAACTAACTCTGTAGACCGTTATTATCGCTTCGCTCACCCTGTATGGTATAGGCTGTACCCTTCACCTAAGCTACCGCAATGTTTTGCCCTGATTTAAAAGCTGTGCAAATCAGCTGTTGTCGTGACGCCATCTTGTTTTCCAACACTTTCCGGCTTTCGGTAAGACAGATCGTTAAACGTTTTCGACGATGCTTTATTTAATTCAAAATGCTAGTGACTTGGTTAAACGTCGGCATCTAATTAACGGTCTAGAGAGTTAGTTAAGTGTTTGATTTTACCAACCAACTGCGACATACATACCTCTTCATAAGTGTACTCATACATGACTTCTCTAGGACAAAAAATACACGATGATTTTATAAAAGCTCGACAGCTCACTGACCTAAAAAGTAAGTTTAAAAATGAATAAATATAATTCAGCGGGTTCTCTCGTATCGTACCCAACAACGGCGAAGGAATCCAATGTGTACGTACGTTGACTGCCGGATGCTCCGAGCTGCTTCTATCACCTGTTATGTTGTATGTGTACATACATATGTACGTAAAATAATCAGATACATAGAGATGTGACTCTCTGTGTAATGAAAATACATTACTTATATTT
The DNA here is from genome assembly GCA_949825045.1 of Argyresthia goedartella. Lineage (NCBI taxonomy): Eukaryota > Metazoa > Arthropoda > Insecta > Lepidoptera > Argyresthiidae > Argyresthia > Argyresthia goedartella. Next base: position 10,991,052 of record OX463821.1, on the reverse strand, counting down.
CCCGACAAAAGAATAGCCTGAATCTCGTGTGCCAGAAACAGCACCACCAGCATGAGGGTGAATTTTTTCTCGTTTGCAACCATAATATAGGTTCCTTGGTGGGTACACAACGCTGGGTAATAATATAACTATCCATCGTTTGTGCCCACAGTTTCCCAGCTAATTCAATTCCAAGAACCGAGGTTTTTTAAACCCGGTTTTTAATAGAAGTTTATCTGTTAGTCTATTAATAATCTATTGGCTGATTGAGATATAATGATATTCCCAATAGTTTCGAAAGTATTGCAAAATTTTTAATTATACTACTGGACGCATTTTTTTTGTTATAAAAACGATCTTATCTTGAAAACAGGAACGAAAATCGTACTGCAATGGTATATGTTACCAAGAACTCCATTGCCGGATGCACCGACTTCCATACCACCTGCGTGCGACCATCATGTGTTACGATCGACCTGAATAAGTATAATGAACGCGGTATACTGTAGGTATAATGTATGACAATGGTAGACTCATTAAGGAGATCGCACATACGCTGTGTCCGTGGATAAGGAGTTGTAGAATTATAAAAACGAGCGAAGAGGCGATGCGTCTCCGTTTCAGCTTGGAGGTGTAGGCTTGAGAGGTCTACAGCTCACAGAGCTACTAGTTATAGAACCTGCTCACAAAATTTTACGAGAATCGGTTGAGAAATGCAACCAGTAGAGATCAGCCGGACAGAAATCCAGACATCGCTCGCTCGGTCAATTATATGGATTTTTTGTTTGTAATGTAAAAAAACCGCTACCTCCTAAACGACTTGACAGATTTTGACAACTTAGGTGTCTTTGGATTTGTGGAGACCGTGAGATTGACATAGTGACTTCACTGACTAACTGACTGACTTCAATTTCAGTGGAAAGTCAAAAGCCAATAACACCAATAACTACATTTTGCGCTCTAAAATGTTGAATTTTAGTGCGGCTCTTTCATAATCCATGTACGTAGCCAGGTGCATTCATAAGTTTGTATGTTAGAAATTCAGCTTTCCACCAAGAGACTCGCGAGGTCTACAAATATTAGAGCCACTAGTGTAGTCAAACAAATAACTTAAGTATTTGTAATTCGAAGAGTCAATCAATAAACAAAATTACAAAGATTACAAGTACACAATATAATAATTTATTATCAAAGCGGTCTGAGCGCTCATACTCTGAACCTCTATAATCTGCACAATTTATGTACGTCACTTTCAATGTGCATTCTCCTTTGCATCGAGGTCATATTCTAATTAAGCGGACTGCAAACAAAGGGTCGACTGATATTATTGCTGACTATCACAGATGTCGAAAACTTGTACTGGGGCATTTCTATACTTTTGTAGTGAAATCGAAGTACTTACGGATATTGTCTTAGGCATCACATTGTATGTTTACAACCAAGTAGCATTGGAACGTAAAGTTTGGAAACAGACTTTCTATTAAAGACGATTACGCATTAAAACATAATAGTACATACATAAGTTCTGGCCCCAAGCGATTCCCTATAAGTCGCGAGAACTAGAAACGTTGGCATCGCATCCATAGCATAGAAAGAGCCATTTCGGAGGATACAAGAGTTTTTTTTGATTTGCTAAACTAGTCCAACTACGGAAAAGTTTACCATGATCGATGTTTTGTTTAACATTTTTTTTTGTTGGAGGGAAAAAGATGGAATTACCCTTGCCCAGGAGTTAGACCTCCCTGTTTTGTCCGGTTCCCCACATATTGAGCGAGCATCAGCTCGTGAAGTATACGTACTAAAAAATAGTGGCCCTGTAGGTAGTAGACCTCGCTAACAGGGGGTATTGTGAACCAATTTATAGGTAAGTATTTTAAATTCAATCAAAATCAAGCAGTAAAGTAGCCAATAACTTTGTAAACTACATTTTGCGATTCAAAACACAATCTATTGACTTTTCACGAAAATAGTTATAGTCTATTTCACTCACTCTCATGGTCTGTATAGATCCTGTTTACTAATCCGTCTCCTACTTCGAGGAGTCCAAACTTGGTATGTTTTGAAAATATTTCTTGGATTTTTAGAAAATAGGCGGCCGAAAGGTAATGGTGCAGTATATTTTTAGAACCGGCTCATAAAGCCCTTTAATTTGATAGCCCACACGATAGGTTTAAAAAAAAAACCATACAAAAAATTTATGACGAGAAAAGCTCTCGACAAAAAAAAACTTTCAATCAAGGAACACGTGTTTGTGAGCAGGTTTTGTGAGGATCGCTTGAAAACTGTGGCCCCTAGACCGGAACTGACAGACGCATATAGAGACAGACGAAAGCAAAATCGGCCTCCTATCTTGTCGAATTGGATCTATTCGCTCGCTTCGCTCGCTCGGTCAATAACCCCTTGTGTTTTACAGTTATCGATATAAAATTTACTGTGAGCCATGGAAATGGATATTTTGTTAACAATGAACATGACTGAAAATTGCAAGAACACCCTCTTTGCAACGAATTATATCCATTAGCACAACATAACAGGATATTTCTCGTCAGTATTGAATATACATAAACAGTTCCACAGCAGCTCAGCGCATTCGATCTCATTTTGTGTCGATACGCCCTGTTTGCGGTGAGTCGAGATACGATAATACTCTGTTGGCTTACGGTGGTTTTCTCATTTTTGCATTTGTAATAATAATAATACCTTGGAGACCATTTACACACACTGATCTAGCCCCAAACTAGGATTCCCTTATCTTGGGCACTAGACAACAATACACATACTTATATAGATAAATGATAAGCTTAGACAGATAAACAACCATGACTAGGGTACAAACATCCGTTCTCATCAAATAAATATTTGCCCCCAACGGGACTCGAACCCGAGACCCTTGGCTTCGTCACTGCCGATTCGGCCATTCAGGTGGTCAATTTGACAACTAATATCGCTAGTGTCAAGTTGCACAATAATTATAAACACTTTCATAAAACAAAACATTTACATACATTACTTAGTATTTACAGTACATAGTATTTATGTGTATCTATTTATTGATGGTATTATATTTTTTTATTTTAAAGTAATTATGTAGGATGTGTTGTGATTTATCTGATAGTATATTGATGTTATTTATTTCTTTTAACTCTTAATTGTACACTGGGACTGCCTCTCTATAGTTTATTTTTCTCCTTTCTTCACAGGTTAGCTGTAAGAAATTTCTTTTTAGAAATAAGCTCACTTTTGCATACTGTTCATGTTATATTTTCCATTGTGTTTTCTGTGCAATAAAGGATTATTATTATTATTATTATTATAACTTCTGGCCCCACACTAGAATGTGTCGTGGGAACCAGAAACAGCGACGTCACAAACATATAAACTTCCAAGGCCAACTTCCAAGGTTTTCCTTTTCTTCCTCCCCAGCCGGGATTCGAACCTGAGACCTCTCGCTTAGGAAGCACAGGTTCGACCGCAACACCACAGAAGTCATATATGTAGGTACTTTCCTAGACAGCAGACTTCTGTCGTGGAAATCTGGAAATCTGAGAACGACTCCAGAAAGTCAGGCAGCCATCTATAGCAACTTAAAACCTAATCATCATGTACTCGCGTACACATTGCTTTTGGCCCCACACTAGGATACACACAGGATGTCGTGTTTAGCAGAAAAACCGACAAACATAAATAATATTAATAATAATACCTTGGACAGTATTTACACTCATTGATCTAGCCCCAAACGAGGATTCCCTGTATCTTGGGTACTAGACAACGATACACATACTTATATAGATTATTATTATACTTAGATAGATAAACAACCATGACTAGGGTACAAACATCCGTTCTCATCAAAAAAATATTTGCCCCGGACTCGAACCCGGGACCCTTGGATTCGTAGGCAGGGTCACTACAGAATCAGCCATTCGGGTCGCAAGTAAAAAAAATATAAACATCCAAGACCTGGGATTTTCATGGAGATCTAAAGATGACAAATCAGATGTTTCTAACTTAACATTCATCAAATGTAGCATTATAACCAACCTGTAATGTTTCTGTAAGCAAGCAACTTAAGTGAAATGCCAACTATTTAAATCCCATCGTCAGGCAAATGAGGTGGGTGGGTCCACATTGATGCTTGTGTCAAGTAACGGCATGTGAAACCGAATATGGTAGATGAACTGGCTGGATAATATCGATGTGAGTTCCATGGCCATGTTTGAGTTCTACCTTTTATTTATTACACACATTATTTTATTTCGTTAAATGGAGACCATTTCCATAATTGAAGTGAGAACATATTTAATCATTCCCAATAGATCAGTATGTATATAGGCAAAGTTATTTTAGTTAGGTAAACTATCATGAGTAATTATAGACCGAGCGAGCGAAGGGCTCCATTTCGACAAGATAGGAGGCCGATTTTGCTTTCGTCTGTCTCTATGTCTGTCAATTCCGGTCTAGGGGCCACAGTTTTCAAGCGGTCCTCACAAAACTTGGCACACGTGTCGAGAGCTTTTATCGATTTTCCCCTTGCCCCCCCCCCCCCAAGTTATGACGTCATTAATTTTTTAGTTTTATTTTTCTGAAACCTATCGTGTGGGGTATCAAATAAAAGGGCTTCATGACCCGGTTCTAAAAATATACTACACCATTTCTTTTGGCCGCCTGTTTTCTACAAATCCAAGCCGGATGAGAGTGAGTAAAATAGACTATAACTATTTTCGTGAAAAGTTAATAGATTGTATTTTAAATCGCAAAATGTAGTTTACAAAGTTATTTGTGCGGCTACTTTACTACTTGATTTTGATTGAATCTAAAATACTTACCTAAAAAATGGGTTTACAGTCCCCCCTGTTAGCGAGGTCTACTGCCCACAGGGCTACTAGTTAAATACTTTGAGTTTCTTTATCTACCAGTATCGAGGAAGTCCTGGTTGCTGAGGTGATAATTTTAGTACATCATCATTATTCTAGTTTAGGTATAAAGTAATGACCAAATTAACCCTGAGTTTATCACAGAGTTACCGAAGCGTATTAGTTATTACTTACTGGGTTTATATTTATAACTAAATACTGTAAAGCACGCATTTAAGTAAATTATCACGATGTGGATATAACACGATAATTACCAGTATTATTTTATTGATGCTTCTTCACGATACGTCAAGAAATGTTTGGTCAAAGTGCAATTTTTTGAGGTGTTGAGATTTTTTAAGCCATGTCTTTGAGACCTTGAGATCTGGTTTAGTAAATAACCTTAAACATACAAAGATTTTAAATCGCTTCCTTCTCTATTCTACCTATATACTTTTTTATAATGGTGTTTTTTCTTGTAGTTTATAGCTAGTGGCATTACAGCGAACCAAATTGGCATAAACACACACCTTATACATATCACAAGATGAGAAAATAGTATTTTTTATGGCTAGTATTTAATTGCACATCAAAAATACTGATTTGCACAGCAATAAAGGTTCAACAAAAACACTCTTTATGTTTTAAATATTTTATGTGCACTTAATGTTTTAAGTATTTTTTGTTGTTCTTACATGTTCAACCTCATACGAAGGATAGAGGCCTTTACCCTTCACCTTAGCTATCGCAGCATTTCACCCTGATATTTGCTGTACAAATCAGTATTTTTGATGTGCAGTTTAATATTTCCCTTTTTTATAGTACTTCGCGTTTCCAGATAGGATTGTTTGGGCATAGCCCGTAGTGCAATTGAACACAGTAATCTGACACGTAACATCCGTCGGTTTCGCGTCTCACATCGCCGATGGTTGCATTTCTCCTTTTATAGTATTACATATATACCCACACGAGGCCTTCGATTTTTCATTTTTTAAATTAAACACTACCATATCACTTGACTGTCATTGCGTTTCTGCCTTAAAAGGTCTATTTCGGTAGTCTAAAATAACTAGTAATGATATTCTTGGCAGCATTCTAAGTTATTCCAAAGATAAGTCATACATGCAGTTGAAATTAATATAACTATATAAAGAATTAGATACAATTAGGCTCGTTATAATTTGTATATACAAAAGACATCAACGCTTCACAGTAAACACACTGGCCTCCAAAACTAAGAACTGCTTTTAAAATTTTATTTGTTTTCTAAACTATAGAAGTTAGAGATTGGAAATTAAAAAAATATATAGAAATTTTTACCAGCGTTCTTTGAAACTATAGTACAAATTTAAACTCTTTATCGAGTCCTTTTTATTTCGAAAGTATATCTTGTTCACTTAAAAAGTTATTGCAATTTTAAAAGTGTGTCTTAGTTTTGCAGGCCAGAGTATATAATTTACGATTTATGTTTAAATGATCACCAAAAACGCACATATTTTACTACCGATAAATTCGAAACGACTGCCAGAATCAGTAAACGATCACCAAATTGGATACATGATCACCAACTTCTTTTTATGTTTTATGTGCTTAAGTTTATGTTTTAAGTATTTGTTGTTGTTCTTACATGTTCAAACTTACACGAAGGCTAAAAGGGGCTTCGCTTCGCTCACCCTTTACCCTTCACAAGCTACACTTACTTTGTAAATCTGTAAAGGAATCACTATTTCTTTTTGTGTAACTTTATATTCACCTAGTTAATTCTGTAGTCTCACTAAGAACCGTATATTGCCCACCAAAAATATGATGGATTTTTAACAATTACATACAGTTACATACGAGAGTGTAGGAATTGTCCCAGACGCCCCAATATTATGTTGCCTCTAGCCTTCCTGGGCGTTTACGGAACAGTTATAGGTGACTTAGGGTAACATAATATATCATTTACATACAGGCACATACATTGATTCTGGCCCCACACTAGGACACTATTAGGGTACTGGGAACCAGAAATAGCGATGTCACAAAAATCTAAACATCCAAGACCTGGAGGGTTTTTTTTCTTCCTCCCCAGCCGGGATTCGAACCTGGGACTTCTCGCTTGAGAAGCACAGCCTTGACCAACACCACAAAGGACGACATGCACCAGACATTTGATAGCCGTGAATTGAATCTGTATTTAGATACAGATTAAACAAAACTTTAGTATAACACGGCAAAGTTAGTTAGTCAGCCTGTCAGCCTGTCAACCGGATCCTGCTTAACATAGTCGTATTGTATTTAAACTGTTTTGACGGCTGTTCAAAGTCTCGTGCAAGTCAGCCTAAGAATGAGATGTCAATCACATACTGGTACTGCCATTACCCTAACGGGAAATAGCGACGGTGACTTTAAGTGACACTTAATTTTTGAGTTGGCGTTTGTGCATCCCAGATAGGTGTCTTTAGCCCGGATGCACACCCGACATGCTGTCACTAGCTCCACTCAGGATTTTTTTTATTTTTGTTGGAGGGGAAAACATATTCTCAAAGTTGCCCAGGACTCTGGCCTTCCTGTTAGGAAGGCCAGAGTTCCTGTTATGTCTGATGATTTTGAGTGGGCCTCAGTACATGTAGCATACGAACTGAAATACCCTTGTGTTTGCGAGTAGATATCGCTTATCTCTGCTCGGGAACTGATAGTACCCCAGTATGATATTTAAGTCGCACTCTATTGAGCAGCAGTCTGTGAATTTGGGCATTTTAGGTTTAATATGAAATAGGTCGTTTTACGAAAACAACGAAGTAAAGGCCATCGCTGAGTCATGATCGGGTTTTTTTCGCTATAACGTTTTTAACGGTCGTCTCCATTTTCTGCTCAACTGTGACAACCTGAATTGAAGGATCACGTTTCACACTGTTTGACGTCACAAAGAAAACAGTTCTGACGAAATAAGACTCATTCAAAAAACACAAATGTTTGGACATGAAATTTTATGCAAAAATAAGCAATAAATAATTTAAGTAGGTATATGTAAAATTCCTGAGTTTTCAATAATGAGGCTTTATAAATCCGTGCCCCAATTCCCAAAAAACCGGGCACCAAAACCGGCCAGCCTTATCGCCCAGAGTTTATAACAAAATCCGTTCCAACTGCAAACGTCAACGTTGCCAAGCAACTGCAGGCCAGCGGTTGCGAAAGGCCTAACCGAAGGCGAAGGCACGCACGGCGAGGCAGGCAAGTCCGCCAGTCGTTTCCACGTGACAGCAGAGAGAACACCGCGCCTGCGCTGCGCGCCGCCACCAAGCAACTTCAACCGAGTGCATCATTCCAAATTCGAAACTGTGAAAAAAAAAGTGAACGATACAAAAGTGCCAGTGACGTGATTCTGACAATTCGGTGATAGTGCTGTGAACTGTGTTGGAATTTATCACGGAGTTGCCCTAAACTAGGTAAGAGCGGATGTTTACAGTTATGCTTATTGTATAACTTTGCCGGAGAAAGCATGTTTGGGTTGACGTGGAAATTGGAAAAGCTGTGAAAAGTCTTTATAAGAGTTGGAAGTTTTTTGGGTTTGTTCAACCTGTTGAGTTAAGTTAAGGCGAATTATTTTTCTTTTGAGGTGTATGTGAGAGTTAGGGATAATGGCTGGGTTGTATTTAGGCGGAGATTAATAATCGGCAATCGAATTTGTTTGTCTCCAGCCAAACTTGTCTTCGGTGTCGCTAATTAACAAAAATTGCCAACTGGTACAAAACCTGTTTTGAATAATTCGCAAACATCCTAAGATTTCAATATTTTCAAGCCAAACGATGAATATGCATAGGTGCGGTTATTTTTTATCGCGTTGACTGAGAGAATAGAGGTGAAACTAGTTTGAGTTTAGAATAAACAATGGCTTGTATGGGGAAAAGTAAGGCCTTACTCATTTCGTCTGCTAGGCGCATGTTGCGTTAATCAGCATAAATTACCTTTTAAACGCACTCCGGACTATCCTCGAACCAAAAAAGACTATTGTCTCTCTCTCCATACAATACGGTTCATTAGGAAAATACTTGAACAGAGTTGAAAAAAATCATAGAGCAATCGATCGATTATGCGGGGAATTATGCATTCGGAGAGATCTTCACTTTTGCAAACGACACGCTTTGTAAAAAAATAATTCCACGTTTATAACAATATGTCACGAACCGATGCATTAACATGAGTGCATGATGCCATCACAGAATGTGATTAGTTATCTTAAATGTGGCAATATTTCAGCCGCGCCATGGCTAAGGGACGGGGTTGTGCAAAGCGTGCAATCGAGCTGTGACAGAAGTCTGTCGAAATACAGTTACAAGCTGCAAGTATTGCCTGTTATTATCATGGCCGGATCATTTGTCTTTTAGCTTTATGTTTGAAAGATTTTGTGAGAGACCTCTGTTTTTAAAGTGAAGTGAAGACTAGATGTAGTTGAAAGAAATCTTGAACAATTGCAGCTTGAATTAATGTACAGACTAAAAGATAGAGGGTTCTAATAAGGTCCTTAAGCAGGGGATTATTGGAACATTTCAATGTTGCCTTATTTTCTCTCCCCTCATACAAGGAAACCCATGATAACACGAACCCCAGCCAGCATGTTTAGGGAAGTGCAAACAGTGGGAGACAGTAAATGGTGTTCGCACCTGATAAAATAATGTTTATGACACAGAAACGCGGTGTTTCTGACCTCAAACTGAGATAGGAATAGAATGTGTGTCAACATATTTTTAGTTTATCTCAGGCTTACTGAATTTGCTTTTACCTTTTACGCTACTTGTGTCGTATTGCACGTAATATTTAATTTTTATCTCTGCACATTTAAGGGATGACTCTTGGATTGGTTTTATTTGAATGTCAGGACAGTTCTGCTACATATACGATTACTACAAGTCTAAAACTGCATTAAAAAAACGGCCAAGTGCAAGTCAGACTCGCACACGAAGGGTTCCGTACCATCGTACAAGAAAAAAAAACACTAAATCCTAAATAATAAAACCAAAACAAAACCAAAAAATATATGCGTTCTCAGGGAATTGAACCCAGAACCTCGAGACTGCAAAACCGATACGAAACCGACTGAGCCACCTCAAAATTATTCAGAGCAGCGAAATTTATGGTGATATTGAATCATGATGTTATGAGGTATTTCGCAGGGGCAGGGATTTAAAAAAAAACAGTCGCTTGTATGGGGACCCCCTTCAATTTTCAAAATAGCGTGTAGTTCATTATTTGTTGCTGTTGCGGAAACAGAAATGCACATTCTATGAAAATTTTAGCTCTCTACCTATTTCGGTTGATCCGATAGAGCCCGGTGACGGACGGACGGACGGACAGACAGACGGACAGCGGATGCTTAGTAATAGGGTCCCGTTTGGCACCATTCGCATACGGAACCCTAAAAATACATGACACACAATTTTGACATTTTTACCTCTAAATATTCAAATGGCTAAATTTGTGCGGTTATAAAACCAAAACCAGTTATGAAGCTACAATACATCCATATGTTGATGAATGATGATACAAACTTTATATCTCCGCTATAATAATAATATGCGACAAGAATACTCAATATATATTATCTTTGCCAGTCTATGGCCGAATTGCACCAGACTTTTGACACCTGCTAAATACAGTATAAACACAACTTAAATACAACATGGCTGTGTTAAGTGGGACCCTGGCTGACAGGCAATAACCTTGCCGTGCTTGACTACGTAACTTGACCGTCTTGTACCTACTTAAGTTGTTTATAAACTCTATTTAGCGACTGTCAAAAGTATGGTGTAAGTCGCCCTTAGTCACTGATTTTGACTAAATACGAAATTTTCTTTTCAATGTGTGTTACTGACACTAAATTAAATGATGTGTCATGTTTGCTATGTGTCAGTAATACAAGTTCCAACAAGCTTGTGATATGATAACGGATGTTACTGAGTATGATGAAAAACAGTGAAATACTTGATAAGGGCCATTCAAGCCAAGTGACATTGAAAACATATAAACATGAACATGTTAGATTTCACAGCATGTTTTTGGCATCCAAAGTCAAATTCAAAATTCTGGCCAACATATGTATACTTATACAAAGTGTTGTTTTTTAAAGTTAGGCACGACACAGTGGTGGTTATTAACACATATTAAAGCATTTTTAGGGACCCTATTACTAAGCCTGCGCTGTCACCAGGCTGTATCTCATGAACCGTGATAGTTAGACAGATGCAATTTTCACAAATTATGTATTTATGTTGCCGCCATAACAACAAATACTAAAAAACAGAATATAATAAATAGTTAAGGGGGCTCCCATACAACAATTCTTTTAATACCACATACACACTTATGATTGCACGTTACTTACATGGAGTGTGATAGTAGCCGCACCAATAACTTTTTAAACAACATTTTGCTATGCTAAATCCAAACTATTCACTTTACACCATCCCTAGCATTGTACGGTGGTACGGAACCGTTGGTGTGCGAGTTAGACTCGCACTTAAATATTAATAAATCCCTAAAAATCTTTGAATTGTGGCCTTTCTTCTATCGCTTGCTACTGCGCTCGTGATATCGGGCACTCGGCGAGCGTCGCGGGAACGTTTCATGGACCGGCCGAGGGGATATTTCAGGACAAATTTAACACGCTAATTTGTGAATCAACATCATGCGAGAGTGTTTTTAATTTTTTTAATTACACGCGATACGTCTCTGTGCCGGGCGGAATAACACCCTGTAATAAGAATATTTTTGTCAAAATAGGTATAAGAATTAAGTAAAGTAAGAAATTAATCATGTCAGGTATAAAGAAGTTGTTACCACCAAATTATAAATTAATGCCTTCGTGTACATATTAATATCTGTCAATCAGTTGGTAAAATACTGGTCATACCGACTTCTTATTTCTAAGCCCGAGAAAAGGTCAAGATCTAACCTCTATTTGTGATCGTTTTTAAAATGTCATAGGAGTCAAGTTAAGGCAAACAGTTTTTTGTTGCTGTTATTTCTATTTGAATAAATAAGTTTTAAAAACATATTTAGACGATATGTTTTGCAGTTGCAATATAAAGTGTTGAATTACTGCCTTACTAATTAATCATGAACGCAATGGACTTCCACCCCGAATGGCAAAAGGCGGGATGAATATATACAGTGTCAATTTGACAACAAACTTATCGAAGAACCAAGTAACATCGACTTTTGATATAATTTTAGACCCTCTATAAGCAGCAGGTCTAGAAATGGTCAGAAGGGATGTCCTCCCGGATCGGCAATGTTCGGGAATGTTCTCCGGAGTCGAGACTCTATCGAGATCTTAAGGAAATAAAAAATCGTATGGATGGAGGTTGGTGCCTATTTTTTACTGCAGCTATCAGCCAACTCATCAGAAATATCGATCCTTGACCACGTAACCAACAAAACATACTCCGACATTTATATTCAGCGACTCAATCCAAACTGAGATAAGGAGGATTGAAGTGAGGTATAATTGGATGATATTTTTTGTAAAGTAACTCAGTGTTTTGATTAAAAAAGAGGGTGTTGAATACGAACATGTCATCCATTTTGAAATCTAAGATGGCGGACATAGATTAATTGAAAAAATAAACGTTATGGGTATGATTTTCAAGGTAATTCAGGATGATTAATACGAAAAACACCTACTTCTTTTGAAAAACAAGATAAGGAATATCATTTTCGCACTCAGCATCCCGATAAACCTCAAAAAGGATAACCATCTTTTACATACGAATTCACGAAACAGTAAGAGCAGTGTCGCCCAATAGGACAATGTCTGCCGGATTATTTTCAAATGATTCATGTCAGCCGTGTCGGAGATCAGAACTCAATCTACGCGAGAGGGGGCTAGCCCATTGGGGCAGCTAAGGATTTACCAAACAAATATCGTCAAAGTATACCTCACTTTCTACGCATAACTCAGATCGGACTAAGAGTTTTGCCGGATCCGGCACGGTGTCAGATGCATACAAATGTTCCGGATCTGACAGTTCAATCGCGTCGCGTGAACAGTGTGCTATTAAAATACAAGTGCCAATAAGTAAATCGGTGCCAGCAAAACTGTCGGTCCAATATAGTGTGAACTGGAACGCGGTCTTAAACGGTCTCGGGAACATAAATTTGCAATTCCCGGAAATTCGGTAATCCCGGGAAAACATAAAAATCCATTGCAACTATTCAATTCTTTATCTCAGAAGCCATTTTAAAAGCATGTAATGTCGACAATTGTATTGAACATACTTTCGATGAAGATGAAGAATATTTTTCAAGTGACTTATCAATATTATTCTCAATGCTTTTATAGTTTTTTGTTGAAGTTGTATTATACTGATGAGTTGAGCTAAAATTTACCGACATGCGAAAAGTATATTTCAGTTGAAGTGACCCTGAACCGGATATAGGAAATCTCTTCTGTATTTTTTTCCAAAGTAGGTTTAATGGTTATCTATATACATATCATACACCTTCTATAACGCGTTCAAAAACCGCAAATTACGACTAGCTTAAAGGTAACAACATTTTGTATGTGCGAGAATATTATTATTGCTTCATAATAACATCGAATTCGATGTTCTTAATACATTTAAATTTAAGGCATCCCTAAAAACATTCGAAAAAATTCATAATAACATCAATTTTGGTGTTCTTATTACATTCAAATCACTGAAAAACAAAGCGAGCATTTGACGTCAATCACATATTAATTGAGATGACTTTATTTTCAAAATTAAATGTCAATGCCGCAATGCCGGTCCTGACATGCCGTTCATATACACATCATAGAGAGCTTTTAATAAGTGTGTAGATAAAGCATGCACGCAAATGTTAGGCATAATTAGGCATTAAAACATGATGTTATAATAAAACTAGCCTGTCGGCTGGTTTCATGTAACCACACTTGTATTTTAATGCGATTAATTATGCCATAGTCACATAAACTACTATTTGTGAAGTCTGAACTGATAAAAGCGAATAAAACGAGGCCACTTATCACAACACACAAATACTCACATTCAAGTTTATGTAGGTAGGTTCTTAGGGTTCCGTACCTAAAGAGTATAACGGGACCCTATTACTAAGACTCCGCTGTCCGACAGCCCGTCCGTCCATCTGTCACCAGGCTGTATCTCATGAACCGTGATAGTTAGACAGTTGAAATTTTCACAGATGAAGTATTTCTGTTGCCGCTATAACAATAATTACTAAAAAATAGACTAAAATAGTTTATTTATCTGTAAACCACATACAAACTTACGAATTCACCTGGTTAGGTACATGGAGTGTGAAAGTAGCCGCACCAATAACTTTGTAAACAACGTTTTGCTATGTGAAATCCAATCTATTCACTCCACACCATCCCTACCATTGTACGGTGGTACGGAACCCTTCGTATGCGAGTTCGACTCGCACTTTTTTATTTCATCTATCATGTTTGACAAACTTCAGCTTGCCGTTGCCTTGCAACCATTTTTTACCCGACTGCACCAGAAAGAGAGTGTTATTTTCAATTCTCTCAGATTCTCGCTACGGAGAACATTCCCGAGAACTTATCCGCTAAGTTCTCGCGGCGAGAATTTTCTCGAGAATCCCTTATCGTACTCGCTTGACTTTAGGCTACCGGACAACCTGTATGTTCGATATAGTCTTACATCAGTAGGTATCGTTTTCTTCTCGGCCACTGTGTAGCTGACAGTTCATTTAGCCATCTTACGATTTAATCGAACGCGTTGCAATTAAAGCCTTTATTGTCAATACGAATACGGATCTAACTGTGTCTGGATTCCCTCTAGGAAGGTGTTAAGGTGGAACCGTATCTATTGTCATTCGGCACATTTATCGAGTATGATACGGAGTGTAATCTGATGCTGCCGTGCCAGGAGACAGTTTCCTGAACCATTGGTTACGTGGCTTTGTTCTATTTTCAAAACTGAAATAGATACTGCCTAGTTTCTAACAAAGTGTGTTCCGACGTTCCGTGTTTCTGATGACATATTAAACCGCAGATCCCGGCTACTAACGCTACTTGGTAGTAGAGTCGTAAAAAGCCCTACCAAACTGCACTGAGCCAGCGTGGTGTAGTTTGGCTCGATCATTCTCGTATCCGGGTTAAGGCCTGTGCACCTCGGTGGGGACATTAATGGGCAACATCTATTTTATTTATTATTTATAAAGACACGATAAAGATATTTATTGTTTAACTGGCAGGTGCCCGCGGCTTTGCTCGCGCAAATCTCATGTTAAAAATGGCCAGTCCATACAAACATTAACCTTCCCTCCTCCCTCACCAACCCCCTCTTTCAGAAATAATCAGCGGTTTTGAAGAAATTACTAAAAACACACAATTTTGCAATGTTCTGCGGCAGCGGCTGACGTAACAACCATGTTGCAGTGTGAGCTGTTATGAACTTTATTTAAATATGGCTACGTCCCAATTTTCTACCACCACGAATCGAGGTTCTAATTTTACCGATACAAGCGCCTTAAGACTGATAACTAAAAATTGGACGGTTTTGATTAATTGAATGACTGTCTGTCAGTCAATTAAGAACTGTCGGAGTTTTCTAGTCATTTTATCTATTGCCTTGACAGCCACAAGTACCAAGTGAGGCCAAAAACGACTCTTGACGACTTTGCTATTGCAGTCAATGGTCGTTGAGGGGTTAAGAAGTTTGCTGAAAAATAATTGTCGTATTACATGCGCTCCTGCCACTCCGTATGAGAAAAGGAGTGGCGCTATATTATTGTTTTTAAATTGTCTTACGTTGTAATATCTCTTACATAATGCAAATATGTAGGCCCAGGCCTAGTGGGCACGTCACGACACTCCCACGGTAAAAGGGCACTTTAATTAGAGCAAGGTGCCACTCTTTGTTGATCCGTCCTGCCAAATATTTGTGTGGGCAGCACAATAGTTGTGGTCTCGCTGTACTCGCAGGTGATGAATAGTTGATCGAGTTTTGATTATTTATGAATAAAAAGGGAGCGTGAATTTTGGTATAATGACAGCGATTCTAGGGAACTCAACTAATAATCTGTAATCCGACAGGCCTTGCTCGATAGCCAATATTTTTCTTTTAGTTGTGGCCACTAGAATCACTGCCATACCCTTTAAGAGTCGGTAAAAGTCTCTTGAAGCTGGTAAACTTGCAACATCGGAACAAAAAAATCTAAACCAATCTGTAACACGTCAAGAAATTTTGCAACGCCGGAGTAAATCTGCCAAGGTTATACAGAGTAGCTTAACACCAGAGAGTGCACTTCGTACTGTTTCTACCAAAGTTCCTGGTATGCAGACCTCGCTGTGACCTTGTTTGGACTCACCTCGGACTTGGTGCATTCACTGGTTCTAAGTGCGCTAACAAATATGGTATTTTTATACCGACAGCTGGGTAAAATTCGTAAAGGATTTGAATACACTGCCGTACTTAATACTAAATTTCAATTCAGCAGTTTACAAACAAGTATTGCGTCAGACGTTATCCCAAACGAGTTGGCAGAGGGACAGTAATGGGGAAATATCGAGTTTTGGCGTATTCTGTTAATTTCGCAAGCACTTTTAATAATTATATATTTGCTATAATTATGACTATATATGAATTTTCGAGTCTTTCTAAAGAAAAAAATCGAATAGGCATCACGTTTAATGTACTCGTTTAAAAGATACAAAACTCTATAACTTTTGTTGGCAGGGTAATCAAAGGGAGATTGGAATGAAGTGAATATACTTCATAAAATTAGCCAACGATAGAACAACTACTACAACGTTCCATTATGGATTTATGTAGCCTTTTTATACGTCACCGTAATCAATCGGTAGCAGGACAACTCTTTGTCACCGATTTTCTTAAAAAGTTCAATTTAAACAGAACTATCGTCTATATAATTTAGTTTATTAACTAATCTGCTATCGTTTGTACACAATTATTCATCTTAATTCCTGCAATAAGTTGTTGTTTTATTAAGATTGGTCGAAAAATATCGAGCGAATGCGGATTTTTTTTAAACAATAAAAAACCCAAATATCGTGCGATGTAGTCCCTCATTTACATAAAGTTATATGCAAACAAATCATTTTCCGAAGTATTGATAGATAGTAATGTTATGTTATGCACGTTAAATTACAATTTGTCTGCATTGCGGAACATATATAAGCAAGTTAAGCAATCCCCAGCAAAGTTTGTTATTTGATACCTACTCACGTTTTCACCGTTGTCATAAGTTGTCCAATGGCGCAGTATATGGTTTTAAAATAGAATTTCACTGCAGAATTCTAGTTGGAAAAATAACAAAAGCCTGCCAGTAGCGTGTTACACCAAAAACAATTCAGGCAAAATGCATTATGCATGTCATTAAAACAGTGTGCTAAAAGTTAAACTCATGTCAATGTGAGAGCAATATGTTTTGGGGATGTCTACATAATTTTACTATATTTTATATGGTTATGTTAGTTGTAAAGATAGATCACTAGATCACCTTTGTCAATGTGCCTATTTATGGGATATGACATTGGCATTTGATAAAGTTATCTGACCTCTTAAATATATAAAAATAAATAGCATAAAATGGAGTATTATATAACTAAACTAAACTAGGCTAAACGTGATCACAATTGTGCCTCTGCCAGCCCGTATGGAAAAATGAGTGACGATATAAACCTTTTTTTTAAACAGTAACATACATTGCTTCAGGCCCTCCCCTCGTTTGATGTTGTTCTTCTGTCTTCAGTACGATTAATAAATGAAGCCCATTAATGCCCCCACCGAAGGGCACAGGTCTTTACCCGGAAAAGAGTAGATCAAGCCATACTCCACCACGCTGGCTCAGTGTGGGTTGGTGGAGGGGTTCGACGACCACTAACACGTAGCGATAGTAGCCGGGACCTACACTTCGGTTGACAGTTAAGACTGTCAACCGAAACACTGAACGTCCGATAATGTTATTAAGATAAATTAATTATCTCATTGGTACATGGTTCACATTGGTGTTGGTCAGGATTTGAACCTGCATCTCCTGTGTGAGAAGCAAGCGTGAAACCCTTTAGACCACGGAGCTCTTCAGTACGATTAAGATCAGTGAATATCGGAACTGATTTGTTCAGGTAGGCTGTATGATAATATATAATGTTGATCACAGACTTGAATAGTAGGGACAGGGCACGGAGCGCTTGAAAGTGTCGCTACAAAAACAGTACAAAATCGGGAATATTGGACTGTTTGCATTGACATATCGGCATGCATGGATTGACATATCGGCAGCAAAAACAAAAATGGTGACCTGCGACGTAAAAAGGTGTAAATCATACCCAAATCGCAAAACACAAAAACAGGGAGTGTCGTATCACAAGTAAATATTATATTTTCAATTACTATTGGCTTTAAATTGATTATCTATAAAATATTGTTCTCGAAAAAATCCTCAAACGAAAATCAACCATTCGACTGACGTAACTTTGTAGCGACGCGCGACGCACAGTGAAACTGCCCGCTTCCTATATTTGAAAAACGATCCGATTTGGTTATTTTTCTATTCGTAATGTCAAGATTACTATTCGTAATGTCATTAGATTACTATTCGTAATGTCATTTGGTTACCCCCCCCCCCCCCCCTAACTAATTCATAACTTTTTCTATGATTAGGAAGTTTATTACTTATAAATTAAAATCAAGATCTTAAATTCCAAGTCACGCTACTAATGTGTATCTGTGAGCTTACATCCTCTTTCATAATTTAACGGCAAAGACAAAAATTAATATGCCTATTTAATTATGTTTCAACTTTTTATTAATTAAACATGAGCTAATTGCGTGAGACCTCGCCCCTTAAGTAAAATTTTAGCTAGATATATTTTATTTCTACTCCTAATCACCGATTAAAAGTCACCGGGTATTTGAGAGTTATCCGTAGATCAACTTTCCTGATATTGTGTCTTTACACCACAAATCGGAACGTGACCGACCGTGACGCCGTTACAATTTTTCGTACTGTCTTGGTTCCGACGAATTCCGACAGGGGCGCTATTTTTCTTAGCCTCAAAATGGTAAGAAATTTAGTACGGGAAGGCCTTTCCTTAGTATTTATATCGATGATGTTGATACTTTATTTCCACAAGCCATGGCATTCGTGACAAACTCCAAGTTGGATTGCATTTATTTTTAAAACTAGTTAAAACTACGAAACTGACACCAAGGAGGTCCACTTGCATTCACAGTTCATATCACGCAACAGCGTTTTGCTTTTTGCATATATTTTCAGTTGGCTGCTTTGAAAACTTGTT
The DNA here is from genome assembly GCA_949825045.1 of Argyresthia goedartella. Classification (NCBI taxonomy): domain Eukaryota; kingdom Metazoa; phylum Arthropoda; class Insecta; order Lepidoptera; family Argyresthiidae; genus Argyresthia; species Argyresthia goedartella. The sequence continues at coordinate 10,971,924 of OX463821.1, read as the reverse complement.
TTCAACCTTGACTTTCTATTGATATTCTTATGCTGAATATTATACTCTGCAGTTGTATTTTAAGACCTACATTAGGGTGTACGAATTACGCAACCTACGACCACGAGAGGGTGCAACTAGAAAGCTTACTAAACTAACCTTACACCTTCGGTGAACCCTATTTGAGGGCGTGATGGAAACATTATTCAGGACCACCATTATTTAATATATACTAGAAATGATCAACCGATTTGTATGGAAAATAAATTTTTTTTCTTCTGTTAAGATGAGTTTCTTGACAAAAATGTGCATATTGAAGTACCTCTAGCAATACCAACCAACCCTCTCAAAACTATACCTCTGTTTTTAATTTGTTGTTTACTCCTTTGTATCCTAAATAACCATTATAGACAATGTGGGTATCTACATTTTAGTAGATCGGTAATGTATTGAATGTAATAGGATGACAAAAAGGTATTTGGAGTCATAGGAAATGTGTATTGTTTGCAATAACAGCAAAAAGCTTTTAGTTAAATCTAAATTGTTTTAGGTCGCTGTTCTGAATGTAGGCTTATTATTATTTGACTAATGAAAAATAGTGTACTAACCGTGCTAAAGGTTTAGTCCTGAAAACTAAATGATCGTAGTTTAGCGATGAGAATAATAGTTTGTTATTAAAAAATTGCCATTGTTCTGACAAGCCTTGATAGTTTCCTATGCCTTTAAATTAATTGTTTAAAACCGACGATTATAATTTAAACTAAGGAAATTCACTTGTTTCCTTCTCCGAAGCTTTATTCCGTTTAAATTGGTGGGTTTGTAATTAAAATTAAACGCCGACCATGAATTTAGTAAAATACCCTCAAATTATACAAAAAAAAAATCATGAAGGTTACCATAAAACATTTGTTACATGTTCATAAAACATTTGTTAAGTACATATTGTACTCACGGCTATGTTCTTTGGGTTTGCCAACCATAGTTTGAGCCCACATTTAGTCAGTTAATTCAAATAGGCACTCCCCCTTACATGACATGACGCAGCCCATCGGCGCAAATTGATTTTGAAACAACTTACAACAGTACTCGTAACATCTAGGTTCAAATTTCGACTTCAAATGTTAAATTAGCCTACAGGCAAACGACACAGGCTGGGCCTAGTGTGGGGCCGCTGAACAGTTTTTTTATAAGACAGTGTTCCTTGGAAAATAATTAATTTAGGATTTTGAATTTGATATAATAAATCAGAAGATCGAAGACTCAAGTCAGCCTTTAAAGGGTATCAGGATCTCACTCAATTTATTCCACGTACTTACTTACTTGCCACAAATCCATATTTAAGTGCAACCCAGTTTAAGTCGTGACTCAGAATGACGCAATATTTTGATATTTTAATACTCTGACCGTTTGATAAAATGACCGCTTGGGCACACCATTGTCATAATAGCTTATGAGTTAAAATTGCCATATCAAAAGGATTTTACAAGGACCTTTATACCTACCTTAAAGTCGCATATAATTGCTGCTTATAATTGCAGTTCTTATGTTGAGAATAATAAGAGGTAAATATGGAAAGCTGCTTTTGACATGAAATCATACGGCTTACGTGATGACCTAATTACATTACTTGACATTTTGTACTGCATAGAATTTTCATTAAATTGCTTGCAAAAGATGACGGATCGACTGACCCCTATTGAACACAATTAATAGGTGTTAAGTAAGAGCACCCACTAGTGTGTGACAAATGATTCTTGCCAGATGGTAAATAATAATATTATAATAATACCTTGGACACTATTTACACACATTGATCTAGCCCCAAACTAGGATTCCCTTTATCTTGGGTACTAGACAACGATACACATACTTACATAGATAAATATTATACATAGATAGATAAACAACCATGACGAGGGTACAGACAAACGTTCTCATCAAATAAATATTTGCCCCCATTGGGATTCGAACCGACAGGGTCACTGCCGACTCAGCCATTCGGGTCGTCAGTGAATACTCGTATATAATTAAAATAAAGGATTCTAGTCATTCTGTAATGGCTTAGCTTATTTAAGATTTTACTCAAGCTATATTTCGAAACTTACGGTGGAAGGTGGAATATAACAAAGCGTAACTTCTGCTGATATTACTTAGATACGGAAAAGAGGTGCTTAACGCAGTAACGATGCGAGTAATTGTTAAAAAAACACATAGTGTAAGTATGTAAGCACTTCCCTGTCGTTTGTAGGTAAATTAATCAATTACGGTAAAAGTGGGATCGTTACGACAATGTATGTATACTCAACTTCATCCTGTTCATATTGTGAATGTGTGTGACGTTGGGTGATTGCAACTATCTCACCGTAAGACTGAACTGATTTGGGCTACTCAGTTCAGTTCAATTCAGTTCATATTAGCACAAAAATTGAGACTTAATGCACGTCATAACATAATCAAGCAAGCATGATAAAACGTTAAGTAGGTGCCCAAATATTTCATAATATTTTGGGTGCAATGAACTAGTTTAACTCCGGATGTCGGTGTCTTGTAAAAATCATTAATTTTGTAGTACTTTGGGACTACAAGGAAGAGGAAATGAGTGTTGTATGTACGCAAGTACATTATCGTTCGTTTTCAAAAGGAATAATTGGATTTTAATGTTTCATGAACTGCTGCTTGAGATAAGAGATAAATGACCATAGGAGGAAGAAGAAATAGAATGTGCATTTAATACTTACTTTTGACGCGATGTTCTGGCGGCAGACCACAAATATTAACTCGTCGGTGGAGTTTGATGATCAAGCCACAATAATGGAGGCAGGTTTTATTACGAAATTCGGTGAAATTTTTGAAAGTTCCTTTTGTGTGCCCATCTTATTAGACATTGCTTTCTAACTCGATTCTTACAACGTGTCCATCAATATCATTGAAAGTTATCAAATGTGACGTAAAAATATTGATACCACTATTATATCGCTTTAATTAGTCGAATATTCTATGAGACGAAGTTTAAGACAAAACGAGGGATGAACGAAACCAAAAACTTTAGCATCAAGTCTTTTCGCTTGGGGGTTTAGTGATAGTAAATAAGATTGCAAATTAGATTGATTGTAGCTTTTGATATTATCTTAACATCATTAAGGTCTACTTCGAACACGAGTCAACGCTATTCTCTGAATAACTGATATTTAAATGGAGTTATCAAAGTTATACAAAGTATTCTCTGAATAACTTTACACTTCAACACTTGTAACACTCGCGTTTGAGGTAGTGGGCCTATGTTTGTAGTAGTTACGTAAAGTGAAGATTTTAAAGGCATAAAGGTTAACGTTAACGATATTCAGAATGGCAAACGGGCACTTAGTTAATTTAAATTTAATACCAAGGATATAATAATTATGAACACAAACCTCTGCCACCCCGTATGGGAAAAAGAGCGACGCCATGTTGTTTTCTGTTAAAACTAAGACAGAATTAGATAGATACCTATCTTGCTAGGTACCTATTATGCAGAGAGTTAATTAAATTTATTGCATGACTTGCATGACCAGTAAAAAACTAGTACTATAAGTTGTCTGTTTGTATTGTAATTCGATAAAACGAACGTCAATCACTGTAACATTTGTTTAACTATTGTTTGACTTTCAACGGTTCCTTTCGAATTAAGTTTTTTTAGGGTTCCGTACCTTAAAATGTAAAAAGTATCCGTTATATCATGATCACTTCGTTGTCCGCCTGTCTGTCCGTCTGTCAACCCCAAGACCTTTTTGCTCAGGAAGGCGCGGAGGTATCAAGTTGAAATTAATATCGATTACTCAGGCCTGTGGTCTCTTGAAGTTGACGAAAAATCAAACTTATAGTTTAACGCTATCTTCAAAAGATACCGCCATTAGTTGGGTCCAGATATGTTATTTTGTCCGTACCGTACCTCCGCTTCGTATCAGAGCGTCGCGATCCATTGCGGTTTGCACAGCTAAACTTTACTCCAATAAACTACATTAAAATACACAGGTATATTTTCGCATGAATATATCGGAATAATAACAACATGTATTTGTTATATATAAATATCTATAAATAGATCATGTTCGTGTCATTTTTAACCAACACTAATTGAACACCTTGCTCTTATGAATGTGTACGTCATTAGGATTGCAAAACCCAGTAGTTATGTTAGTTGATTGTGAGGAGCAAAAAACATGTAAGTAACTCGTTGTTTTTGTGGCGCCTCTAGTTTGAAGATTTTATCAACTTCGACACAACTAAGTGCTATTCGTTTTTGATTTGGTATAAAATGATTCCTAGATATTAAATGTTTAGCCAAAATTATAAAGTTGTCTTAGGGATACTTTAAAAGACGCAATTCTTCGTATTACGTAATTACAGTTAATTGTTCAAAGACCACCTGCTAACTACGTACCATACGTACGTAAAGTACGCTCTATCCTAATAATAGTCCTTTTCAAACCGAATTCATGTATATTATCATTCGTGAACAACACAAACACGTTTTTGCTCAGAGAAAGTTATTGTACGACGAAATAAGTATTTTCTGCTTCAATTTTCCATTCAACTGGCGTACCTTTTGAATACAAACGTAGGAAGCCTGATCTGAATGCAATTGATACCTTGAGGCACGACTCGATACCTCTTTTGAGGCCCTAATGCACAGCGGACAACTTAAAGTTTAACAGACACTCAATCATACGGTCCCTCTCTCACGTTCGGGAACTGACAGCGACAGCATGATATTTATATTATTCTATTATTAAGGGGTTTTGTCAAATACCCATCTTTGAAGCGCTATTATTCCTGTTATAGGAGACCCTTCCCGAATCCCGTTAAATATATGTATGTTATAAGATAACATTTTCCTTCAATCAATAAAAAAATCGGTCAAGGGCGGGGACGGACACGAAGTTCCGTAACATCGTACAAGAAAAACTAAACCACTAAAAATAATAAACTTAAAAAAAAGAGAATTAAATTGTGTGCGATCGTGGATTCGAACCCAGAACCCTAAGTTTAAGAGACCGATATCAAATCAATTGCGCCACCGCAACTTTATGACAGGCCACGGAAACTCACTTCTTATTACGTTTTTTGAGATACAGCGTGCCAACGGACGGACGGACAGATGGACAGAAGGACAGCGGGGGCTTAGTAATAGGGTCCTGCTTGGCAACCTTTGGGTACAGAATCCTAAAAAAAAAAAAATAATGTACGTATGTTTTTCATCTAAAAGTTAACTAAAACTTGCTTTTTGGATCTAAGATCTGGTTTTGATATAGTTGTTTCGTCAAAAAATGGTTACCTTTTCAAAATTGCTTAAAACTTGTTAAATTGTAAAATTGTTAAAAAGTAATCAGTCCCCCTATTGAAAAATAAATAAAACATGCACAAGTTTTACTCAGTGCTGACGCAGCGACTGACGTAACAGTCATGTTGTTGTGTGCTGAACTTTCTGACCCGACTGCGTCAGAAGGAGGGTTAATGTTTTTCGAGTATATGCATGTATGTATGTGTATTTGTTTGTCACGCTCTGTAGCCTAAACGGCTTGATGGACTTTAGCTTGAGAGGTGTCGCGACATATTGTGGGTTAATTTATTATTTTTTTAAAACCTAACGAGTGAGATATCTAAATAAAGGGTTTGATAAATGAAAAAGAAACTAAAATATTAAAATTTCAGTTGGGTTATTTGTTTTTATAATAATTCCACTTGTTTCAATATGGATTTGCTCAAAATTTCAATCACCACGAATAGAGTTGCCAATTTTATCGATACACGAGCCTTCTTTGGCACTTTTTTGAGCTTTGACTTCGGTGCAACATGAACCTCCACAGATTCGAGAATTACAATCAAACAAACATTATGGGGACTTACGTTTTACGGCGGTTGGCGAGTTGGTAAAACCTTTGCTTAAAGTCACTTCTGGAATTTTGTTCTCATACATGTTAAAAATAATGATAAAGTCAGTAGTCAAATGAGATAATGCTCAGTGTTGTTCGTTACCTAATATCGGTTACGATACAATTATTTTTCTCACATCGTGTCTATTATTTTATGCGACCACAGCTGATCAAAGGCGAAGTCAATACTCTTGCTGAAGATTTGTGTTCAGATACTAAGTTATCAATTTATCGTATTCACCATTAGGTATCAACAAAATAACAATTGCGTCGACTTAAAAAACTGTACTTGATAGCGTAGACTTAAAAAGACCTAAAATTATTGTATTGTTATAGCCCTCTCTATACAAGAAATGGCTGGCAATATACTTCGAATTACATGCAACTTTCCCTGAGGTCAATGTTAGGCTTATTCGCATCTAAGGCAGGTCTACCTTTGGTGTCGCTGCCTAACCTATGGGACACCCTGTATGTATAATATACAAGCAGTTAGCAGCAGTCTAACAAGCAGTTTCTCCGACTGCCTATTTTATCTTTACTTCATGCTTTTTGCGTCCTTTTCAATTACCCGTGCGGATTGCCAGTGTGAATAAGCTAACCAGTTGATTTAGAGAATTTTTCTCTTACATACTGCTTACATGGACGAAAAAACTATACAATGTTAACAAGTTCTGTCTTGGTTATTCGACAGACTGACATTTGCCAAGGTTGTTTTATAGACATCCTATTAGATACGCCTGTAAGAAATGGACATAGACACATACTGTTTTGTTTTTCGTTTGGTTTTGTGCATACATTCATACGAGCAATACATGTAAAGAGACAGCGTGTAAAGAGATTATTGCATGGTCATTTATCATAATAATATTCTGTTATAAAAGACTATATTATGAATAATATAGTCTTTTATAACAGAGTTTTTTTACATTGTAGTTGTATTGTTGTTTGCCACTTGGCCTAGGCTCTTGCGATTGAGATCTGCGTGTTACTCTGGTCCAGAGATAACCAGCTTTGAGTTTAATTTCGTCAACCCCTCTCTCTTTTGTAGGCCTCTTTTGCCATCTCTTGGATACCACTCTGTTATCGCTCTGCTCTATTTTCCTTGGGTACTGCGCATCTTGTGGCCTGTCCACCACCACTATTGTCGATCTATAAGGCAAAAGATGTCTGTAAGCTTGGTTTTCTTTCTGAGATATGTTTCTTAATCTATCCTGTCGTTTGACTCCTGTAATTCATTGCTCTTGGGCATTTACATTTACATTTTTTTTACATTTACACACAGGCACATACATTTTTTCTGGCCCCACACTACATAAACATCCAGGACCTGTTTTTTTCCCCCAGCCGGGGATCGAACCCGGGACCTCTCGCATGGTAGGCGGAGCCACAACCACTGCGCCACAGAGGTTGCCATTTGAGCCAGCTTCTCTCTCTGGAGTTTGGTGAGAGCCTACGTTTCGCAACTACAAGTGAGACAGGGAAAATGAATCAAATGTTCTTCTATTTACTTTCAAGCTCAGATCTTGCGCTTTCATGATTTCCTTTAGGGGCCAGTAAATTTTCTACCATTTGGAAATCCTTATCTCTATTTCTATTGCTGCTTGATAATTTGGAGAGATTTGATGGCTCCAGGTGTAATCAACATATTCCAGAACTTCTTGGTTTACGCTTATGCCTGTTTTAATGGAGTTAGTCATCACTTTGGTCTTGAAAGAGTTCATTGGTAGTCCAACATTTTCGCTCTCTGTGTTAAGACTTTCAAAGGGCCAAATCATCTGCAAATCGAAGATGATTTATTTTCGACCCATTTATGTTTAGACCAAAAGCTTCTTAATTAAGGTTACGGAATCAAGAACCGTTGTGAAAAGTTTCGGGGATAAAGAGGCCCCTTGTCTCATGCCACTTTCTATTGAAAAATTAATACCTAGTGTTTCTAATTGAATTCTAACTTGTATTATATTCCTGTTTATAGTAAATTGATGGTATCCCTTGTTGCTCTAGTCTAGGGCATCCCATATCAAGATGTCGATGGCTTTGGAATAGTCAATAAAAGCGATGTAGATTGCTTTGTTGTACTCATTGTATTTCTCAAGTATTTGTATCACTGTATGTATGTGGCTAGAGCGGAGTCGCCTTTCCTGAAGCCGGCTTGTTCTACTGGCTTTCGATGGTCTAGCATTGGGCTGACCCTATCGAATATGATATTTACGAATACCTTTGAATTGGACATAGGCTTGTTGGTCGGTAATTTCCTATGACTCCTTTATCTCCTATCATGTGTATCAAGATGATGTGACAGTGTTCATTGCCATGCAAGTTAAAATATATATATATCAAAAAATAACATACAAACAAACATATGCTTCTAGCTATATGTATAATATACTAACAAGCATTTTCTCTGACTACCTATTTTGTCTGTACTTCATACTTTTTACGTTCTTTCCAATTACCCCAGCGGTTTTCCAGTGCGAATAATCTTACCAGTTGATTTAGAGAGATTTTCTGAGACATACTGCTTACATGGACTAAAAAAACTTAAGATCTGTCTTGGTTTGTTGTTCAACAGACTGACATTTGCCAAGGTTGTTTTGTAGATGTCCTATTAGATATATAGATTATAGATACGTCTGTAAAAATTTAAACACACACAATGTTCTGTTTTTCGAGAGGTTCTCTGCAAGCATTCATACAAACAATATATGTAAAGAGAGAGAGTGTGTAAAGAGATAGCCTAGAATAGTATTGCATTGTGAATTGGCGTACATGACACTATAACTTTCCTCCATTAATGGCCAAAATCCAACGAAGGTTTAACGATAGTGCTTCAATTATCCACGGCCACTCAACATTAGTCCAACAACAAAACAGCAACAACTAGTCGTATGTGAAACCGTCGCGTGCGCAGCCTGTGAGATTTCTTCTCGGCGATACGTGAAACTGCATGCTGGATGTCCCAACAATGTTTTGCACTGGATGTGGTAGATCGTGTATTCTCAAATACACATTGATAATTGAAACCACTAACAGAAATTATTATCTAAAGCAAGTGAAATATTTCTATGAAAATTTGGTTATCAGGCTGTTAAAATTTTGCATTCCCAGCATTTTAGAGAAATCTTTTGTGCCTTAATAATGTAGAGGTGTCTTGTCTGCAAACCCGATCATGCACAGCATCACTTTCTCCATTTGCCACCTCCAATATGGACCTTACTTCATAGATCTTACTAGCCAATTAAGTTTATAATGCTCCGCCGTCTATGGGAACTATGGAGACATTAGCACAGACGGTTGTCCGTGTTGCGTAAGCAATAATCGCCCATGACACAATTTCAAATTCTGCTCATAACAACCATTTTCCCCTGAACCCCTTCACCTTGAAATCCAACAGTTAGTCGAGCTCTGTATTTGACGGTCTTGTTAGTAAAACGCGTTTGGCTGTTAAGGTTGACAATTCAAAAGTGTTTTTGAGCGTAGATGTTACGATTATTTACGCGAAGTTACAAGCAGCTATTCTAGATGAGAAGGATCTGAAACTTACAAACATAATACCTTTTCTTTAGTTGTAAGTGGTTCGCAATTTCTGCTGACATTGATGTCAAATAAGACGCCCTATCATCAAGTTGTAATTTCCCAAGTTATCACCGCAAATTGTGCAAATATTTTGCCTAATGACACCCGAGATTACAGAAGTGCTTTATGAAACGCGGTGGTTGCATTGCAAATAATGACAACTTTATACTGCAATATGGCTGTATATAGATAGAATATCAACATTACAATTTAGAAAAGTTTGTACATAATCGTAAAATAACTAAGTATCAATGAAACTTAATTTATTTCTAAGCTGTCAGTCATTTTACCGCTGCAGACATGTATCTAAGTTTTACTTATGGTGATTTTTATGAGACTCCGCATCCGGTTTCAATACGACAATGTATGCTGCTTCCACAGCTGCTAGCCTGCTATATAGAGACATGCGTATAATTTAGAAATAACATTGGAAGAGGAAATAAAACCTCGTAAGAAAAAAATATATCAAAGAAAAGCAAATCTTCAAAGCATTTTAATGTTATGTGACATTGACCTCGGCACAAAACAAGCACGTAAGTAATGTTTCAAAACAGGACAATGCGGTTACCAAGCGAAGCCCTTTGTGTGGTTGTATAAAACAGGAGAAGTGGCAATTTAATGATACCACAAGAAAACGTGTGAAAATATTTGATGGTTGTTCGTTCGCTATTCTTAACAACTCGGTTCTTAGGCCTGGATGCATAACCGATAACTCAAAATTTGACTGACGCTCAAAAGCACTGTCGCTCGCTCGGCAAATGACAGCGCCAGTATGACAGATGCTGAAAAGCACTGTCGCTCCCTCGGTAAATGACAGCGCCAGTATGACAGATGCTGAAAAGCACTGTCGCTCGCTCGGCAAATGACAGCGCCAGTATGACAGATGCTGAAAAGCACTGTCGCTCGCTCGGCAAATGACAGCGCCAGTATGACAGATACTCAAAAGCACTGTCGCTCGCTCGGGAAATGAAACCGCCAGTATGACAATTAAGCGGCAATTTATTTAGGCAGCAGTCTAAATCTAAAGAGTTTAAGTATGCATCAAACTTTGAGGTCAGGTTGTGCATTACCCTCTCTTTATATTTCTTTACTCTATATCCATCTTAACTTGGCGAGGAAGGTAAACAAATGTCACTTGATCACAATACTCTATTTGCCAAAAGGATCCTTTGACTGAAAACCGGACTAAATTCTAATTTCTACTTCCGACGAAAATCTGAACACAGCTTAGTGAAAATCGACTCATTTCATTATTAAGAGGTGTGGATGAATTCAGTGAATGAAGAACTGAATGAAAGACGAGGGAACGAATGGTTGGTGGAGGATAATGGACATTATAATTTATGTGCGTTTCCTTTTTTGTTTCCTTACGACACACATTGGACCCTTTTTATTTCGAAGACCCAGCCAAGTCCATAATTTCAGGTCGGAATATCTGAATTATTTTTCTAGGACAGATGTTAACTAGACTAATAACATTTTTTTATGTAGTAATTGTGTTTTCACAACATATTATGAAGAAAGTTTATGATTTATCAGTCAGGTAGTGTTTCTCCGGACATTATGAAACAGGTCCGTGATCAATCTGAACATCATTCAACATACTGAATTAATTTCAATCATTCAACAATCGATTCTATCAAATCGATGCAGTTCATTCAGTAATTCCCACAATAGTCATTATCACATTTTATTAGTATCTCATGTTTGTTATTGATATTGGTCAAGTTAAGATGGATAGAATATAATGCTGTGTGTAAGACTAACTATTCTGTCACATTCGAAAAAGAAACTCAGAAGAGAAGCTTCAAAAGACTTCCATATTCAGGACAAAGTTGAATGAATAGCAAAAACACATTGAATAGCACAAAGTACATCAACCCACATATAGAGAACTGCAAACATAAGTAAAAGAGAAAACTGCCGTAGCAAAAACTATCGGTGTATGTGTATGCGATGCGCGTAGGCATCTGCTGTTCGCGATTCCATTTGCAATTGACATATTGGATATGCGGTTCCGAGAGTATTTCATTTCACGTCATTTGATACCTCATGGTTACATTCGATACATCCGTGTGTTCCGGAATACTGTCCCCAAATTGGTTTATTTAAATATGTTGAAGTCCTAGATAATATAGACAAATCTTACTAAGCCTTTATTGCTGTCCGAACTTCATTGCATTTCTTGATTTGGGTTTGACTTCACTGATTTAAACTTTATAGACCAATTACGAACGTGCCTTCTATGTATCCCTTTTTTTGTTGTAGGGGAAAAAAATGGAATTACCCATGTCCAGGAGTCAGACCTCCCTGCTATGTCCGGGTCCCCACATATTGAGCGGGCATCAGCTCGTGTGGTATACGGACTAAAAACAACCCCTTGTATATTACAGTTATCTTTATTTGTATTTACTGTTAGCCATGGCTTCTATGTATCCCCACTTCATCACTTTGAAAACTGATTCTGATCACTTTAAAATCTTAGAAACATAAGCGGTGCCACGTTAGCGCATTAAACCTGCCTTGAATATATCACGAACCAGATTGCCTTTGATTATTAGTATATCGTTAATGCATTTTATGATTTCGCATATTCTATTTTAAAATCATTGTAGATCAAGGTCGTTTTTGTTTACGCATCAAAGGTTTTGAAACGTTTGAATAGATCTGAATTTTGATAACTTTTTTTAAAATAAGCAGTACTTGTATAATAAATATCTTTGCGTCGTTCGAACGGAACACTAATGAAATTTCTCCAGTGTCATCAACTAATTTAATTTTAAAATATGTACAGTCAGAGATGTCTGTCTTTATGTCATAACACCATGTAAGTCTATTATTGCTATGAGGTTGTACCGTTAAGACTATTCAAGATGTAATTTATACATTTCTGTGCCATTTGTATGCCTCATCGGGTCTGACTAGAATCAAATTGGTCTTAATAAGTTACGAAGTCAGTCAGTTAGGCCCGAAAGATAAAATCAATATTAGTGCTTGACTCACCAAGCACTAATATTGGGTCAACGATGACGTCTATAAAATTTATAGAATGTCCATGTTGACCCGAGATTTTTTGGAAACAAAGAAGCAAACTGTAAAATTAGTCCACATAGAGGGTGAAGTTAACAACACAGGGTAAGTAAACAAACAGTTTCGATCGTCTGAGGAACACACAAATCACAGAGTAAGTAAAGCAAATTTATACAATTCATTTATTTGAATAATAAATGAATTGTCAATATCCGGATATCCATAGACACAGATGAATGAAACTTTTTGTTGCTCTTGACAATGGTTATCAATTTACAAATGTCATAAATACATGCAGTGCCTTACGTAACCATCCCCATTGCTTTCTGTCTTTTAAGCTTTCAGTAGTTCCATAGAATAGCAAAATTTACATCACATTAGGTACATACCCGTCAAAACTCAAAACTCCTTCGTCCTTGAGGTACAACTAAATTTTAAGGTATTCTAATCTACGTAATATAATAGACCAACTAGCTTTTCAATTTCTATGATCAAACGGCCATTAGACCACAAATTTTGTCCGTTTTAAAAGTCATCAGAGCGCATACTCTGCAGTTCCAACATGCCAATTGGACGTCTAATTCTCTTCTAATAGGGTTCAATCTAGATACGCCGGAGATTGTATTTGTTCTACCAATTGCGGTGTCAGATGTTTTCGAAATGCCACTTCGACTGGAAAATTATAGTTTTCGCGCCGGGTCAGTGACCGGACAGCTGCGTTTGAGCCACGCACGACTCTTGCAGAATGCAGTTTGAAGCAAATTCTGTGGCTTGTTTTAGAAAAGTATGCAATTCTTGTCCTACATCTTTGAGCGTATTTAAAGAAATCACTAAGTAAAGCCATGAAGGTATTTGAAACAATGTAATCGAACATGTCAACCGCAGGCTTCAAAAAGTTTAAAAAAACATTTGATTTGCATTCAAAAATTATTAATTTATATAATTTTTCTTAAATAAGAAACAATTTGCATTTAATTTCGACTAAAAACATAGAGTAATACTACTCCTTATTTATTAATTAAAACCAAAAAGAGGTATATCACTGTTAATGATAAAATTGAATTTTTATTCCAAGATTTTTTATTCCATGCCGGAAGGCATCGTATACAGACGCTATAGGGAGGCGAGACCGACGAGGAAGAAAATCCCTAGCTAGGTTTAAGTTAAGTTAAGTTAAAGTAAGTTAGTTTAGGTTCATAAAATGTTATATATCTCTAGTTTTTAAGGTATTTGTCAATATGGGTTTTTATACCTGAAATAAAAAGATTTATTATTATTATTATTATAAAACTAAACTAATTAGAAACGTTGGTTTGATTATGGCATCTGTCTCTATGGCTGGACCGTACAAGGGCTGCTAGATTAAAATAAGTCACTTTATATCGTTAGTTGCTTAGTGTTGACGCATTAGAAATTTTGAGATACAGAACATTTGCATTTATTTGTATACATTATTTCAAATACATTGACTTTACTCTATACTCATTTATCATACGAAGGTAGGAGTAGGAAATGATTTTCACCTCTCTCAACTGTTTGCATCTTTTCGGTAATTTCGGTACCGGTTACAATTTCTCCAGAAGCCTTGTATGGCATTCAACGCAATGCTCAATTGCCCACTTCATCTAACTGATGCTAGATCCCGTTGTGATTGAGTGTAATCCGTAGAGTTGTTTCCGTTAGAGGATATGCTGATCACAACGGATTGAGTTCACTTATTGGCGTCTCTTGAGATGGCTATCTTTTACCATCCTGTGCAATGTGCATGTTCCACGACGACATTTTCCTTCACATTATTATTTTTAACATTATCAGTTTAATATGGAGAAGGTATTTCCTAGATTCCTTTACCATGACACCACTAGGTTTAATATATTTGTATTTACAGTTTTGTATGACTTTTATAGATGAAATTTATTGTCTTCTTCTTTTACTATCTACCTGTTATAGGTAAATTTGATTTTATCTATCATTAGAGAACACATTTTTTTTGAGTAAGTTGTAAGAACTAAGGAATACCGGATATTGCATACACATACTTTATCTGACGCCAATTTGTAACGTCTATGGGTAATGTTTGTTGATTGAAGCTATTAAAAAAAAATGTGTTGCTTGTTGTTTATTTTTAACCTACGTAACCGTACGTACGACAAAGCGTTTGACCAAATAGTTCAGATTTATTTTCTAATGATTGTGATGTCTGTGACATATAACAAAAAGGAAAAAAAATACGTCTGTCATTCAGAACATGATACAAGCATACTTGGGTATAGGGATCCAGTCCATAGATAAAAATGTATAGTAGGAAATGATACAGTCAATGTCACAACCACGGAACTAGTTGCCGCTTACAACGATGGACTATAATACGTGGAAATAGGATTTTTTGGATTTTCCTGGACTGGATCTCTAAACATGTATGCTTGTTTCATGATTCAAATAAGAGTAGGGAATAATAGAAAAAGTAATTTAATTTTCAATGTATAAAAATATTTTACCTGGCCTGTAATGTCTTCCTTAAAACTAAGCAAAATTTTAATTTAGAAAAAAGATTTTGTTTGGCGCAGGTGGTGTTCATTGACGCTTTAGATAAATGAGATAAAAAATTGCCAGTGTTCTTAGGGATTCATTGTAATTTATTTGGGTAGGTTACTTTATGGTAAGGTACATAATTAAATATAATAATTGTATTGGGTATTTATTTGGGTAGGTTACTTTATGGTAAGGTACATAATTAAATATAATAATTGTATTGGGTATTTATTTGGGTAGGTTACTTTATGGTAAGGTACATAATTAAATATAATAATTGTATTGGGTATTTATTTGGGTAGGTTACTTTATGGTAAGGTACATAATTAAATATAATAATTGTATTGGGTATTTATTTGGGTAGGTTACTTTATGGTAAGGTACATAATTAAATATAATAATTGTATTGGGTATTTATTTGGGTAGGTTACTTTATGGTAAGGTACATAATTAAATATAATAATTGTATTGGGTATTTATTTGGGTAGGTTACTTTATGGTAAGGTACATAATTAAATATAATAATTGTACGCAATGCATCAAGATGGTTTTTTAATATACATGTCGAATGTTTATCAAAAATTATGTTATCAATAAGTTTCCTGTCAGTCGCTATTTTTCTCCTCGCGAATATTACAAAAGTGACATATATCGTGGAAAATAGCGGAACTAAACATGTATATCGTGCTCTCGAGACGATACTCCTTTGTTCAAGAAGTCAAGGACCTTGGCAACCTTTTTAATTGTACATTTCAAGTATCTCGTACGTGCTCAGAATGGTTCTCTTCCTTGAAGATATTATCTCTTTCCTTTGAGATTTCATAACATTACACACAACTTTGTTTTATAAAGTCACGACTTCTAGATCCGTTTTAGATAGTCTATTTGGATATCTCGTGATGTTGAGATTAGTGCAGAAGGTGACTTTTAGTTGAGCGAGTTTTGTACTTTTGGTTACCTTGCTACTACGATATGGTAATGGTTCATGAACACGGGAACTTATTTTGCTTTTATTCGCCATTTTATACCAGCTAACGGTATACGTACTATTCTAGAAGACGCTTTCAAATTATAGCGTTAACTGTCGCATCATTTTAAAATATAAAAGCAGTTTAATTTAATAGTTGGTTTTAACTCCTAAAGAATGGACAATCTTATGTTCTTAGTAGCTTATGTAAAGCAGTAAAGCTACTAAGTATGTAAAGTCATAATAACTTTTACTTTACTGAGGTCAAACCACAAAGGGTTATGCTAAATCCAACACCCCCGTTTAATATCACCGTTCAAGAACTCTACTGCCCACTAGAGTTTTGTTTATGTATCAAAATACTAGAGAGGTATAAAAATATTTTATTGGTAGTATTGTGTACCGTTGTGTTGGTTCCTTGCGGTTTTTTCCAACACATATCGCGATCAAACACTGAGTCGGCGTTGTACAGACCTATTACACGTGTTAACCTGAATAGCGTTTAAAAATCAACACAATAATAAACTATGACAGAAGTCCATCGAAATAATTTTACCGCATAAGTGCCCTATTTCAGTTCCGTTACAGTTGCGCAACTTAATATACGAGTAGACGCCATCTTTTTAATGTGAATCATTATTAGAAGTATTCGAATATCTTTGACTTTGAATACCGTTGACAGTTATTTTACCTCTGACATGTGTCATCAAGACACAGGGAGTACCAAAGGATTCTTTCGCTTAGGAAAGGAAATAAAGACTTACGCAGAGCTCTGTATCTTACTTCATGTGCTTTGATGAGACATGTCAGAGGAAAAATAACCGTGAACGCAATATAAGTATGTTTCAGGTTATTTAAACTATAACATATTTATGCTCAATCAAAGCATACCAACACTAGGCGTGCCTCGATCTTGCAACTACTTTGCTAGCCACAATCTCAACAATTACTAACCCGGGCGGGTCACCTGTCCACCTTGGTCTTAACCGTGAGTGCCGTGAGGCCCAGAATAGCTGTGGATAGATTGGTCAGATAGACGCAACTGGAATACTTGTTAATCCGGCTTTGATTGTCAATGTCGACGGTCTTTTGTTTGGTGTTCAATTGTTTTATTGCCTTCAGCGCAATTAAATAGTTGAAGACGGTATAAATGGAAACGTAGAAATCTGATAAAGCTGTTTGTAATTTTACAGTTCGTGAACGTTTGGAAACGAGAGCCCATCGTCCTGGGCATATCGATATCCACTATTCCACAATGTTCAGACCTTGCATTCCAAGGTGAAATATAAAAAAATGCATTGTAATACAAATTTTGTATTTATAAACAACGGCCAAGTGCCAGTCGGACTCCCGGAAGAAGGGTTCCCAACCGTACGAAACGGGTATTTGCCTTTTATTGTGTCCCCTGTATTTAAAACATAGAATTATCTTTATTGTTCATGTAATATTCAGACCTGAATAATGTAATGTAATTTTAACTACACATCAGGCTTTTGGCGACGCCTTTAGATTCAGATTTTTCCGTCAGGTGCTTGTGTTTAAAGTCAAGCAAAAATCAACGTCTAAATATTAGTCAGTCACTTATTTGATCTGTCTAAAATCATTCATAACCAAGGCCACCATAATGTTATTCTCACAACATCTGCATCACATATTCGATATCTCCTAACTAATCCATCATCTTCACGAGTGTAGGTTACTCATATGATACGTATCGCATAAATATCATTTCGTGCAGCTGTTCCTGTGATTTAGTGGTCAGATAGTAGAGCAGTCAGGAAGTGACCGTCACGAAATGTTTACCACCGCGTTCTTATTTGCAAATAAAATCCCATCCTTGTTTAGAAGTAAAGTATATGCTACTTTCTGATATACCTACAGTACAAACTATTCAGCTTTTATCATTTAATGTGCAGGTTTTTAATGAGCGGTTTCATATTTTAAGGATTAACATAAACATTTACACACAGGCACATACATTGCTTCTGGCCCCACACTAGGATATCCTGTGTCGTGGGAACCAGAAACAGCGACGTCACACACATAGATATCCAAGAAATGTGGATTTTATCTTCTATATCCCCAGCCGGGGATCGAACCCGGGACCTCTCGCATGGTAGGCAGAGCCACAACCGCTGCGCCACAGAGGCCATTAATACTGCGATTTTCCGCTCTTCGAAAGATTCCTAGTCTGCCAACTCGTCATTTGTAGCAAGGAGACAAGCTCAGCATTCAGTATTAACTACTCAAAAAGCGATGGAAGTTGGTATGGTGCCATGCTATCTATGGTAATAAGATTTAAAACCCATAACGGAACATTGGAATTAGCTGACGCCGGTGGTAACCGAGGAGTTGAACATTCAGTATTCACTACTTAAAACCGGTCAAGTGCGAGTCTAAATCGCGCACGAAGGGTTCCGTACCACCGTTCAATGGAAGCGATGGTGTGGAGTGAATAGTTTGGATTTTACACAGCAAAATATTGTTTACAAAGTTATTGGTGCGGTAACTTTCACACTCCATGTACGTAACCAGGTGCATCCATAAGTTTGTATGTGGTATTGAAAGAATTGTTGTATGGGAGCCCCCTTAAATATTTCATTTATCCTATTTTTTAGTATTTGTTGTTTTAGAGGCATCATCTGTGAAAATTTCAACTGTCTAACTATCACGGTTCGTGAGATACAGCCTGGTGACAGACGGACGGACGGACAGCGGAGTCTTAGTAATAGGGTCCCGTTTGGAACCCTTCGGGTACGGAACCCTAAAAACCGATGGTAGTTGGGACGGATCGCGATTTGAACCCTATGCCCATGGTAATAAAATTTGAAACCTATAACGGAAAAGTTACGCCGGCGGTAACTGAGGAGTTAAAGCTCAAGTGCTTCAAATGTGGAAAAAAGGTTACAATAACCCTGACGGCCCGAAGCTGATAAAGGTATGGGATGGTGAAGGCATATCAACGGTTTTATCGAAGTCAAAGAAAGTTGCGCTATGCTGTTCGCTGTCAGTGCGCAGTTCCTTCTGTCCCTCGACGTTTGACCTGGATAGTGGTGCCTTGACTCATATGAGTTTTCAGAAGAACTGGTGGAGACGTTAGTTCAGTTTTTCTCACGATAAAACTACAACTGACACAAAATTTTCGAAAACAAATATCCCTTATCCATCTATTAATGGAACTTAATGCGTGAGTATAAAAACTAATCAATTCTTTTAACATTGATTCGTGAAATGGGCCTAGCATGCGTGTTATGAAATGAATATAAATATAGCCAGAGTTAAAAGATCAAGACAATTTTATGCGGTAAATGCGATCATGCGATACTCCTTTGCAGGTTGGTTGTATGCTCAATTCTTCGATAATAATGCTGGGCTAACCTGTCACGCAACAAATGCCTTTGTAATCATTCGTTATAGGCTTAAACAAAACATCTTCTCCCACAGTGGTCCAAAGTATAGAGGAGGAAAAAAATATGGTATCCAAACATATGTTAATGTTTACAGAAAATAATGAATTTTGATTCGAATTTGTATTTGAGATAAATAACATTCCTATGCGGGCTATTGCTTCTGGCCCCATTCTAGGATACCCATTATCGTGGAAATAGAAACTGCAACATATAATAGAAACTTAAAAATAAATGCTGCATCATGACATGATGTAAGATTTGATGCTGTGAATAAAATAACAACCAGTAAAACTTTTCCGTTTTTCCGCTGACTACTCTAATATGCGTACCAAGTATCCAATTACCAAAATTGCTCTTCTCCGTAAGCCCGTAACGCGTGTGATTTACTTAAGGAGAAGTTATGTGAGGTTTTCGTCATGCTAATTTGTTGTGCGTGTATCCCTGGTACCATTAGGATTTTTTTTGTAGTGACGCCATGCAGAATTATTACTTAAACATCTTCTTCTATCTACATTCATTTTAATATGTAAACTTAGAAAGGGACTTATGAGAGGAGACTTAGAAAGAGACTATTTGCTTTGACCAGTAGGTAGCTATACGTAAACGTAAAAATTAAAAACACTGTCTTAACTACACTAAAGTACATTGACACCCGTTCGCACTAAACATAAAAATCGCCTAAGTGCTTTCCTAACTTGTTTTGGCAGCTAGCAAAAAAAATTTATTACACTAACCCTAAGCCGTTCTTAAGTCCAATCTGTCAGCGCAATTATTTTTTTAGCTAGGCTGTTCTTAGGCTTATGTGAATCTTGACTAGGACAAGCCTTACTTACGTTTAGTACAAATGGGGTTAGTCGTTATGTCAATCAATCTTTTAACTCTTTTGGTCTTTTTACTAACCAATAATTACACTATCATCAAAACCATTGCCTATTTGTTTCCTCACAACGTTGTCTTATTCGAGTAATTTTTTACCTCTCCTTTCTTTCTTAAAACACTTTAATTACTCCCCATTAACTAACAAAGTTATAGTTTAACTATAGTTCCGCATCTTCCAGCATCGTGGGAAGAGGAAGCCATGCGCGTGCGCTTTCACTGATACCAGACGACGCATGTCATCTTTTTACGGAATGGCTGTTGCGTGCGGCCATTCGATTTTCTGATAAATGACATCTTCTCTCTACATTTTTAGGGTTCCGTACCCGAAGGGTTCCAAACGGGACCCTATTACTAAGACTTCGCTGTCCGTCCGTCCGTCCGTCCGTCTGTCACCAGGCTGTATCTCAAGAACCTAGCTAGCTAGAGAGTTGAAATTTTCACAGATTATGTATTTCTGTTGCCGCTATAACAACAAATACTAAAAAACAGGATAAAAGAAATATTTAAGGGGGCTCCCATACAACAATTCTTTCAATACCACATACAAACTTATGGATGCACCTGGTTACGTACATGGAGTGTGAAAGTAACCGCACCAATAACTTTGTAAACAATATTTTGCTGTGTAAAATCCAAACTATTCACTCCACACCATCGCTTCCATTGAACGGTGGTACGGAACCCTTCGTGCGCGATTTAGACTCGCACTTGACCGGTTTTTTATACCTTTTAAGGTTTAGTTTCATATCCTATTCAGGCATTGGGCCTGTCACTTGTTCTGTCACCGCTTTTTCATTAAAAACTGAGAGGGGGTTTGATTTGTCAGAAGCACAAAAGTATACTCTCCTAATAAGCTCTCTCGCGATTCGGATCAATGCCATCAGTATGGAATGTAAGCGAGATGTGTTAAAGTAGGTATTAAATTTTTATTCAATAGTTGGTTATCTTCCTTCACTAACTCCTTCACTGAATAATGGTAAATCATACAACACATTTTTTCTTTTTTTTTTCTTTTTTAACGTGACTTGTTACTGCATGTCATGTTACAACGTATAGGGCTATGTATAATGCGAACTAATTCTGTTATTTAAGAGTGCTTTAACTGTTTTATTTGTTTATTGTGTCTTTTTGTCGGCGAAAACCTATAATTGGCTTTTTTGTTTTTATATAAGATTCCTATTGTTAATTTAAAGATAGCTGTTGGTTTTCCAATGTTAATAAAATAAAATAAAATAAACATTAAGTTTTACTGAGCCTCAAATATGCATTCAAGTCCTTGTTGTTCCTTTGACGCTAAGGTGTTTTCGAGTACTAGTCAGTTTCTTGTTTGTACAATTGTTTTAGTTTTCGGTTGGCACGGTAGCGACATTACTATTTGAAGCACGTCCCTTCCTCTGTTTTGTGTACAGTCTCATTCAGGTCATTACACTTTTGTTTGTAGCACTTAAAGCTTGAAATAAGAATGGTACAAAGTTAAAATGGAAACATCTTACAAGAATGTACTAAAAACACTACAGTAAAGTATATGACTCTGAATCTGGCTTTTACTTTTACTAAATCATTGGTAGGTAGATTTTAAAAGCTGGCGTTGCCAAGTAACAATTAGATGCTTCGCCGATTAAGAAATCTTTCAACTAATATTTAAGGTCAATGGCCTCGTGATTGTTGTAAAAATAATAGTTTCTTTCTGCAACGACGACGGCTGTTAAACAAAATATACTAATTGCCCTATCAACAGTTGTGATTGCATGAAGTGATTTCTACGAGTATCATCATCAAGCATTGTCTATGTCGGGGAATATGTAAAATTATATTTTTAAACTTTACCTCTTCATGATTTTTTCTATCCATCTGTCTTCCTATGGTTCATAGTTACCTAAAACTATTATCAAAAACAATTATTACCATAAACATTTTAATATTTCGTTTTAGAGACCATCTTTGTGAGTCAGTTTTCGCGAAAGAAATAGCGTTTAAAGTGAGTTTTACTACATAAGTCTAGGATAATTGTATATCAACTTATCAATTTAAATATCATTACAATCATGTAACGATATTTCCTGCAAGATTCAAGTATAATTTTCACAGTTTTCCAATAACATCTTTCCTGGAAACGGACAGGAAAAAAAAATTCAATCCTTCTTGGCGCTTTGTTCATCAAACAGGTAATTAACTAATTCTGATTTTTTTCAGCTTCCTAACAATGCTTTTCATTTTATTCTGTCATGAGTATGTACTTGCCCCGCAATAAACTTTTATATCGAGAAGGCCGCCGCCGGAATTCGCGTGCGAAATTCGCAAAAACATGGCTGACAGATCGTTCGTGAATTGATTTCCGAAATATCTTGTTTACATTAAACTGATCACTTTGACCTGTTTTATGTTTCGATTATACTAAACACGAGTCATATATTTTCTATCACGCCGTAAAGTCCATCATTATAACAGCATTAGCTTGTAATCGTGTGGAAGTATTTTCTTTCGTCGAATTTGCGTTGCGCAAGAAAAGTTTCTAAGCTGAACTTTGACTGAGGTTGTCCATTTCCTTAGTATTAAGATGTCTTGAAGATCATGTGTTATATTAAGGTGATGGATTAAAATTTCACTCTATGCGGATTATTTTGGTTATAACATTGAGATGTAAAACTTAATTTAATAATTTCTTTATTGCACACAAGTAATATAAAGAAAACAAGAGTTAGTTAAAAACAGTGTACAGAGACGAGATTATACTTTTATAGTTTCATAACTACATAACATAACAAAAAATCGCAAGCAGAATACTACTTTTGCGTTTTGGTATGCGGTTTACAATGCAGTCTTGCTTGTAAGAATATTATTGAAATTTGCTGGACTTTATTTAATTGATGTGTCAATTTTTGATGTTTTTTTGGCCGTTAATATCTTCTTTATTCAGCTTATAATTGATACGGTAAATCGTCTGTTTACTGTAACTTTTGATCTCTATGTGTTCTAATTTATAATATATTTTCTCGTTTCTCAATTATATTCTCAAACTTTGATTTACTGCAAGATTAATAGAGTCGTCGCTCTTGTAAAACACTATTAATCATTTCCGAACCCATATTTAACAAGTTAATTAGAACCGATTAAGCGTGAAATCAGTATGTCATCAGATGCGTACACGCATAGCCACTGTAGGTAAATTAGAAAGTCAATGCAGTCATTCGGATTCGAGAATTAAATATAAATTTCTTTTAAATGTTCTTAGAAAGTTCTAACGCAGCTGTGTGTTTTATAGAATCTGTAGAGTCCGCTCTTTCTATTCTATGTATTGGTTTGATAAAAGTTGATATGCAACAAGATATATCGTTAAAAAGACGAGCCATTGACATTTCACGTCACTTTAAGATTTATCTTCGACATGTGACTATTCACAATATTGTCAATTTTTATGAGTCAAAATAATTAAAATCAAATGGCCAAGAACCAAAGCAACTAAATTGTTTGGCAAGGAAGAAAAGAAAGATAGCCAATTCTCAGTGAAGCCTATTTCAGCCTTGAATCAGCCTGTAAAAAAAGTTTAGCACACAGAATTAGTTTTGACTAACACGCCCGAAACTTACATTGTATCCGACAGTTATATAACAAAAGTGTTCAAATAGTCCAGGAAACACCGTTCAAGATTAACAACAGGAAACCCGCACATCCGTTAGACCGAACTTAAATTAACTAGTGAATATCAACATTCATTAACATCCAGTGAGGATCCGTTACCGGTTTCGAATACGGTTATCGAATAATGAATCGATCTCGAGTGTCTGTGTACATTAGTATATCACGTAGGAGAATAAAACATACGTGAGTGCGATGGTGCTTCCCTGTAGTCTAGAATTTGAGACATATGCGCATAGAACGTGATGTATATTGTTGAGTATATTGAGAAGCCGTGTCTGATTAGAACTTTTATGGTGACGTCACATAAATGGGTCATGGTACTAAAATAACTAAATGATACGGACACCGCCATTATAGTACTGTAGAGGCTATAGGTAGTAAGAAACAGCCTAACAACCAGTACTTTAAACCGGCGTTATACTAAATAATTTTTATCCAATGTCTTTAGAAAATATTAACCAAACGCTTTACAGAAACATATTTCTTTTAACTCTGAAAAATATCTAGTAAACATTAATCGGTAAAGGGAACGGTTGTCAATACATATGAACGTATGGCATATATATGTGAGATATTAAAAAATAAAAATGGGCACCTAAGTACCGAGAGAAATCTTACATCGGAGACAAACTCCCACTCAAAATAAGTTATCTTTAATAGCAGTAGTTTGATCAAGTGGCACACCAACCATCAACAGCATCTCATGTGCTCATGTTTCAATTTGTAGGGAAACCACGCGCTTTCCATAGTAATTCTCACCGTGGCTTCGTATTTACCTAACGGATACTCAAATCGACAACTTACGCTCAGATTTCATCCAACTACCTGGAATGTTCTCAGAGTGTCGGTATGGTACCTATATCCTTGTTTACTACACATGGAATTCTATCATGGAGATTGGCTTACATTTTGTGTTTTATCAAATTTTTAAAAACACAGACATGCTTACTTGGTATAATATTTATAATAATTACTCTCAGAAACAGGTATTGCACTCTATTTGGTTATTATACTTATACAGGTGTAACGGAAACGTATAGCCATATTTTAAGAAGATGATACCCAACCTTTTCATACTTAAGCGTACGACGACAGTAGCTGATATATTTTGAGTTTAACGATAAAGTCATGATAAACATGGTAACTTACCTATAATTCAGCAGCAACACTATGGCTCTACTATGGGCTCCACTCTACCCACCACCATAAACCCTTTTGAATCAAGGCCGCTGAAGCCTTCAACCTAATGGCCCGTGTCCAAAGACTGACCATAAAGGAGCCACTTTGAAAGTTAAACGCACGTAATTGTAGCAAAGAAACTGTCGACCAAGATCACTGGATTATGATATGATACTATCTTGGCGAAAGATGATTAGAGGCTGGTAGGAAAAGTATGAATAGATTATGTATAAGTAACTGGCATACTTTGTTTGTTTATTAGACTCTGCTTGACAGGTTTAGTACTGGTTAGAAGATTTCACTTACAAAGTAACAAATTATATATAAATAAAAATGTAAATTTTATGCTACCTTACAGCCGTTTAATTCTTACTGAATCCAATTTATGAAATAATATTTCGTTGCTTCTACCCCAATATGATATCTATGTGTGCGCAAAAATGATGCATATGGTATATACTTAAACGCGCACTATTTTAGCACAGATTTGATACCCCCCGAGATAAAATACTGATCATTTCTGTTATATGATAGTCCAAGTCCAACCAATTTTTTTATGTTTTGTTAGACTTGCTTGAAACTCCTTCGCCCCATCACATACAACCTCTTTGCTCCACCAGACAAGAAAGCTCCAACTTCTGCTCTCACAAGCTCAATGCCTCAATGGTGGAACACGCCACAAGGTTCACATGCATTATGTAACGGAATGTTAACAACAATGACTTGTTTACATGAGTTTTGAAGGCACTTGGATGTGGCATTTCTGGGGAAATGAGAGATTATGCTTAGTAGAAGTTTTTGAGGCATATTGTGTGCACTGTGCCGCATGGAACTGTATTGTTTCTAAGATAAAACTTTTTACTTTTAGTTTTAATTTAAAGTTAGTAAGTACATATTCTATTATTTACCTTTTCATTTTGAAAATGTGAAAAAAACAAATTGCTCATAAAATATTCGCACACATGAGCACAATCTTAAAATATAATAGACGTAGCAAATTTTTCACAGGATGCTAGGAAACTAATATGGACCTAGTAATTGCTATGCTGTCCACTAATACCTTTTAAAGAACACAGCCTGCTAAACACATATAACATGCTAACGCTAAACGACCCAATAGGCAATGTGATTTTTTATTACATCTTGTTAGATCTTGTACACAGCGGACATATTTTTTTAAAGTTTCTACAATAGCAAAAAAGCGGAAGTTCACTTGAATCTAGATCTACATCCACGGCAGAGTTTCAAAGGCAAAAAGACCGAAGCCAAGTACTTAGTTTACTAGATAGTTTGTTGCATTCTACGTCCATGTTTTCTAGTAAACACTTTATTCCATGTTAAAGCGGAACAATGCTTCCATAGTATTGAAACAGGCGGCGTAACAATTTTCTGGCGAAGTTGCACAGACGTACGACATATGCTAGCATAGACCGCTTACATGAAAAACAAATATCTACTGTTTACCGTATGATAAATATTCATACTTTTACTTCGGTGATTTTCTTTTAGGCTACTTGTTTGAGCGGAGGCAAGTTAAGCAACTTCTCGGGTGTAATATTGCTAAACCTATAGAGAGTTGATTTGAATTTGCATATATCTAGCTAGTTTCAGAAATATATTCTGTATATGAAAACTTGACACTTATAAGCTTTATTTAGGTTTGAAACAACGGCTAAGTTCGAGTCGGTATGCGCGACGAGGGTTCCGAACAAACCTCATTTTTTGAAGTCATACTTTTTAGGCGACGACGATTCCAATTATTTTTAAAATATTTTTAAATCTTTTAAATGCGGGGTAAAATTTATACAATTTGTAAAAAAAACCTTAATTTTTGGGTAACGACGTATCAGTTCTAGAGTGTTAATAATTCACCAAGTTAAAAACTTAAGAAAACTGACTTCAAGTTCAAGCCCTATTTCTTCCTCCCCAAATGGGGATGCAAATAAAGTATGTGTAGATGAAACGTCCTCATCAAAACTTTTACTGCACGGAACCACAAACCAAATCGTCATCTGTGTATGTTTTATTTTTGTATTTATTGATTTTTTAATAAGCCACCACCTCTGGCACCACCTCTGCAGTTTGACCTACCAATCAAAACAAGAATCATCAAAATCTGTTCATAATTGACGGAATAATCGCGTAACAAACATACACAAAAAACAGACGAATTGAGAACCTCCCCCTTTTTGAAGTCGGTGGGAAAGAGTATTGATTTTAATGCGCTTCTTAACATGGCAGATCATATTGACGACCTCTGTGGCGCCGCGGTTGTGGCTCTGCCATGCGAGAGGTCCCGGGTTCGATCCCTGGCTGGGGATACAGAAAAAAAACCCCATGTTTTGGATGTGACGTCGCTGTTTCTGGTTCCCACGATACAGGGTGTCCTAGTGTGAGGCCAGAAGTAATGTATGTGCCTGAATGTAAATGTTTACGTTATGTTAATTTAGCAGAGGATAAAATATTAACACAATAAAAACATTTATTTAAAAGCAATTTTGTTCGAAATTAAGTAGTTGTAAGATAATAGCGCCATTTCGTGATTAGCAGCTAACCATCATATCTGATGGCCGGTCATTATCCGCCACCAGTGACCCCGCGATGGTGGTCTATAACTTGGCCCCACCTGTCTAGGGACAGGTCCCCAAGGGACCACAGGTCTGAGCGTGAAAAAATGCAAAAATAATTTTCTCAGTCTGTTCATCATCAGTCAACTAGTCAAAATATTGAAATCATCGTAATTAAGTAAAAATTGTGACCTTATAAAATACGCTTTAACCTCTGGGTGCCTAGCGGCGTCCAGAAACGCCATTTTGCCGTTATAGGTTTTGAATATTATTACCATGGCATGAGGTTCAAAGCCGCGATGTCCCATCACCAGGTCCAGGTCCAGGCCTCCAGCGGTTAAGCGATGTCCCATCACCAGGTCCAGGCCTCCAGCGGTTAAGGATTAACAAAGTGTTAATTTAATCATTCGAAGATTTTGGTGAGGTATTACCACCCAAGCGGAAAACTCTTTCGATTTTAGTTGTCGAAGATTTTACCGTCATTAGTGCTTGAAACAAATTTTCCAGATAGGGTGTTCGTTTTCCTATTGCTTCAAAAACATTGAATTATTTTCTTAATAAACTTCTCGTCCTTGATTCACGTTCGCTTTTTAAGTAGTGACTCAATGTAGACGTGCTTCGTTCATCCGTGATTGATTGGCTGTTGAAGTTGGAACTCGAGAATTCTCGAGTTTCGTTTTTTTCTCATCTCGAGTGAAGGCAAATTTCTGTCTTCTGAGAAGCCTCGAGCAGGAACCCTAGTACCTATAGAGTGGTGGAGGGGCGCGCCATGTTATCGTAGTTTATCTCTATTATTAGTGTTCCTTGACATCATTTTATCAAACATTACTTCCGCATTTATTTACACCAATTTGCATAGTTGTATACTATTAACATAACTGCAGCAGAGTTTCATGAATGAGGGGCTGATATGAGGAAGCGAGAAATATGCTCGGATCGCAAAACGTTGGTTTAGAATCTGCCTTGTTTAACGAGTGTCACAGTAAACTAGCAGCACTACATAATTCATGCCAACTCTGCTTCCTCCGGAAATAATTCGATTG
Organism: Argyresthia goedartella; assembly: GCA_949825045.1. NCBI lineage: Eukaryota > Metazoa > Arthropoda > Insecta > Lepidoptera > Argyresthiidae > Argyresthia > Argyresthia goedartella. Next base: position 10,943,214 of record OX463821.1, on the reverse strand, counting down.
TCTGACGTAAAAAAATACTTCCGCTGCCCACTACATTAACAACCAACATACCTTCTTATGCTATTTGTCGGTAGTTACCATTTGTAACGTCTGAGTTAGTAGGTAGGTACTGTTTTTTGGAACATTCATCCCACTCTTACGCTAACTGTCAATCTACTTTCGATCATTATCTCCTTACGTCATCGAAGAGCAATGGTTATTATTATCGTTAACATATTTTTGTTATTGATTTTTTATGGGATGTGCGTAGACGTTTTTTGTTGCTTAACACCTATTACTGAGGCTGTAATAAGTCATAGTCATTATGCGCTTAGTAGGAAGTATTGTGCAAGTGTAACTATTTATTTACAAATTGGTTCTTTTTATTTCAGTTCTCGGCTACTATATTGAGCTCTTATTGATTGAAAACTGAAGGTTTAATGTATTTTATTTGATGTTCATTCAGTCGGGATAATACACGGTTACAACTAGTTAATTTTTCAGGTATGAAGAATGACACTTGTTCAATCAATTCTTTCGATTCGAGCCATTCAAAATTATCATATTTCTCGGTTACCAACCAAATTTAGGCGTTCAAATCAGTTAGCGATGTCATGTCATTAATTTAATCTCACTTTCTTTATCTCTCTTTGTGTTAACCTTAGCATAACGCTAATGCTCACAATCGAAACAAAAATGCATTTACATAATTTCTCGAAGAAAACCTTTCTTAACACTGATTAAAATTCATAGAAGCGATGACACGTTACGTGCCAGAGTTCAATGCCGTTGCCTCGGGCTGTTTACTCATTGCAAACACCATGTGGTATCTGAATCTGAACCAACCAAATGAACTCATATCATATATATCAGTCCTAATTACCGGTTTCAAAGGTTAGGTTGGAATGACAAATGAGCTTACATAAGATTGTATGTCATTGTAATGTTTAACGAAAGTTTCTACGCCCTTCTTCTCCCATAGTGGTCCAATGTAGAGAAGTGGCAAAAAATGACGATTGCTAAGTATATGTAAATATCTACAGTAATAAAGACATTTGGAATTTGGAATTTAACACAAGATGTACGTGTATTTAGGTTTGTATGGGTCCATTCGAGGCGAAAAGTCCTTTCTTGCTTCCCAAAAACCTCTCTTACCATTTCACTAGTTCCACACTTGACTGCCTAAAATTAAAAGAAACAAAGTTAAACAAATTAATCTACTTCAATAATAATTAAGTGAAACTACGAATAAGTATTTATCCTCTCAACAACCGAGGGTATAGTTTGGACGGGTCGCAATTTTTAACCTTATGCCATAACGGAAAAGTGGCGTTATCTTACGCCGGTGGTATTCAAGAGGTTAAACATCTTCTTCGAAACGATGTATTTCCAAGAACAATTTGTTATAATTTCGAAGCTCTTCATTCAATTTGAGGTTAACTCACGGCAAGATGCAAGGTGATCTTTAAACTCGGCAAGATGGCGAAAATTAAACAGAAATGTTATTAAGAACACGATGCTGAATGTCATAGACGCAATTAGTCACGACACTAATTATGTCTCACTTTGAGCAGCGGACGTGTTTTATAATACTACTCTACTCTACTACAATAAGATACCTCTGGAGATTTTGAAATTGCCATTTGAGCAATTTAAAAAGCATGTTAAAGCGACTTTGTCGAAAAAGGGATATTACAATGTTCAAGATTACTTAAATGACAGGAATGTATGGGGTTAATCTGGCTCAACACAGACCTTGCTGTTAATAATTTTGTAATTATTTATTCCAGCTTATTAAATAAAAATAAATCATAATTGTATTAGTTAAGCACAACCTATTTTTAAAAGAGATCTAAAAATCAATCTGTGGGAGTTTCTACGCCCTTCTTCTCCCACAGTGGTCCAATGTAGAGAAGAGGCAAAAAATGACGTTATGTAAATATCTACAGTAATAAAGTACTTTTGAGTTTGAGTTTGAGTTTGAATAATAATAATAAAATCTTGAAGTATGTATGTAAAATACTACTACTGAATTACTAAGGTGCAGTAATCTTTGTTTCTTCTATTATAGTAGAGAATAAAAATAAAAATTAATGAAAGATGTTTTTCTGAAGAGAGGACAAAACCTGTATTGTAAACGACATAGACATATTTAATGATGATCGCTTATCTGTCTTCCTTCCATAATAAAATGCTGAACATAGAGAAAACTAACTAGTAACAAAGTATAAGCTTGTATACTTTCTAACTTCCTCTATTATTGTATACTTATGAAATTCCAATATAAATTATTTTCAAAATAAATTTTACAGGTACAAAAGGTTTTTGGTCAATGATGTGCTCATCAATAATAGGCACTCATATAAGAATAACACCGCCAAATTGTTATTATATTATATTGTATATGCCGTGGCGTGACGTGACTTTGCAACGCGCGTTTATGGAAGGTATTCTCATATCTCATGATGATTCCCGGTCAGAAAACTATTCGTAGAGGCACCAATCAAAGCGATACTCAGCCTCACGTTTAACGAATCTCTTTGCTTAGTAACTCTAGGCATCGCACAGCTGTGGAAAATAAAGTCCGCAATAAAAAGGTTAAATGTATTATGTAATTAAAATCAATGACAAAGGAGTTTGAATTATCTATGTCTATGAACGCCATCTAGCTATAGGAAGCTGAGACTTTTCCGCTTCCTATACAAAAAATGATTTTAACTGTTGGCTGTTACTCTGCGTTTTTTCTTATTTAATTTTTACCTAAACCTCCTCCGGACTGAGAAGAAAAAATGTGAATAATAATTATTCAAACTGTTGGGGCCATTTTTGAGATTTAGTGAGACCAACGTATATCGATTATTTTTTAAGTACAGAGATGTGTGCTATTGGTGTGCCTTTTTAAATAAATAAATGAATGTAGCGCAAATTGGCAAAAAAGGCAGTTCGTTTAAAATAATCGTATTCGATTTGTCGATTTACATACTGGCACATACATTGCTTCTGGCTCCACACCAGGATACCCTGTATCGTGGGAACCAGAAACAGCGACGTCACACATATAAACATCCAAGACCTGGGAGTTTTGTTTTCTTCTTTATTTCCGGCCGAGGGTCGAACCCGGGACCTCTCGCATGGTAGGCATAGCCACAACCGCGGCGCCACAGAGGTCGTCATCGACGTATATCAACGTCATATCAACGTGTTCTTAGTTTACCTATAATGATGCACTTTTAAACAAAGTTGTTTGTACTTGATAAAGATCTTTTCGAATATCAAACTCATTTCCTCAACAAACATATTTATCAAGTGTTGGAAATCACCGTAGCATAAAACTTATATTGTGTTTAATTGTTGGCTCCTTTGCATTATTGTGCGATTTCGTAGACTGATTAGTAGTTTATGTGACTGCTACATAATGGAGGGCATTAAAACTCGAGAGTGGGTTTATGAAACGAGCCGAAGGCGAGTTTCATAATAATATCACTCGAGAGTTTTAATGCCTAATTATGTACAGTTACATACACTAGTTTATCTACACACATATCATAAGCTCTCTTTGATGTATTCAGGAACCGCATGTTTGACCGGCATTGTGGCTCTGCAGTTGTTTAGCTTGTTCTGTAGCACCAACTTCGGGCGTTCGAAATTTGAATGTCAGTACCAACTTCACAGACAAACTAGGGGCGGCATGCAGGCGGGCGTCGGCGGTCGAAATTTGAATGTAATGTGTAGTTTTCCAGATACGAAACGAGTTTTTACCAAGTAGTTTAACATAATGCTCATCGTAACGTGCGGTTTTTGAACGCAGTAAAGAGGGTTTATGATACGTGTGTAGATAATAGATTATTAACTATTTACATTTATAGTCGATAAACAGAGTAAGGGGCTTTGACTTCTGTAAGGAGATGTGCCAGCAAATTCTTCCTTTTGGCACCTGGCTTTTTATTGAATATTGAGAGTGATGTGATGAGATGAGAGAGAAGAGAGGAAGAGAGAGGGAAATTATGTTAAAATTTATGATCCAGTGTTATTCGAATTCGTTGAACCGAATGTATTTATAACCACAGAATAAGTAGTAGTACTAACACGCCTGACTCATTATCTCTACCATATATTTCGATAGCGAATTATCTTATGCCCCTGAGTTACACCTAAGACTCAAGGCAAAGGGTAAATCCCGAAAAAAAACATGATATGCAAACCTCCCTTTTCGTCAATTAAAAACATCATATTTTAAATGGAACTAATGAAAAAACCCTTCACCTCAAAATTGTTATTTCTTTGGATCTAAAAAGAATATTAAGAAGGTTCTTATGTCAAAAATTAGGTATTGAAATATCTTAAAACTGTCTGTTTGAAATCAAGATTTAATCAGTGATTTTGAAGAAATAACTAAGAAGCACACAAATTTCGCAGAGTTCTGCAGTTGCGACTGAGACGTAACAGACATGTTTCGCAGAGTTCTGCAGTTGCGACTGAGACGTAACAGACATGTTTCGCAGAGTTCTGCAGTTGCGACTGAGACGTAACAGACATGTTTCGCAGAGTTCTGCAGTTGCGACTGAGACGTAACAGACATGTTTCAGTGTGAGCTGTTATGAACTTTATTTTAATACAGTTTCGTCCAAAATTTCAACCACCACGAATCGATTTGCTAATTTTCCTCCAATGACTCCACACAGAAATAGAAATTGAAATACAGACCTATATGTTCCCATCTCAAGTAATTTCCATCCAGTTAGAGTTTACTAATCGGCGCAAGAAGCCAGGAATAGCGATATAGAGAGGCCTCTGTTAAGAAATTTATTGCATTTGATAATATTTTATTACGTATAAACAAAAAAAAATGCACCTTTTATTTTATTTAGTATTCTTTTTTTTTTACTGTAGATATTTACATATACTCAGAAATCGTCATTTTTTGCCATTAGATCACTTTTTAAAAATTGCTTATGCTTAACTAATACAAAATATAATATTTAGTCATTATCATAATTAATAAGCAGGAATTACAAAATTATTAATTACAAAATTATTAACAGCAAGGTCTGTGTTGAGCCAGATTAACCCCATACAGACCCATCATCGCTTTAACATGGATTTTAAATTGCTCAAATGGCAATTTCAAGATCTCCAGAGGTATCTTGTTGTAGTAGAGAATGCATTGACCCTTGAAAGAATTGCTAACCTTCGCGAGTCTAAACCGGGGCGCAAGTAGTCTGGGAATATTTCTGTGATTTTTAATAAAATAATACGAATTTAAAGTAACGTTAAAGAGCTCTTGTTTTAAAAGGCTAGTATTTAATCGCACAGCAAATATACTAAATTTCACAGTTAAAAAGGATTGCTGATCCAAACATAACACAGATGAAAACATAACACTTTTTTATGTTTTAAAGTATTATTGTTGTTCTTACATGTTCAACCTAATACGAAGGCTAAAGGGGGCTTCGCTTCGATCACCCTCTTTACCCTTCACCTAAGCTACCGCAGTATTTTGCCCTGATATTTGCTATAAAAATCAGTACATTTGCTGTGCAAATCAGTATTATTGATGTGCAGTTTAATATTTCCCGTTTTAAAACACCCCATCAGAGGAAGTGACGCAATGGTTGTTTTTAGCAAGAGACAGAGCTATGCTTAGTCTCCCTTTCCTTTTTTCCTTTTCTATGCGATAAAAGGAGAAGGAGATTAACGCATAGCTCTGTCCCTTACTGACCGCAACTATTACGTTATTTCCGTTGTGTATCCGTTTTCGCGCCAAACTGTCAACTGTCAATTTGAACCCGCGATTTCCGTCGATGATTTATATGCTCATGATCCATTCGGCAAATGAAACTGAAAATGAAATAAATTCATGATTCATATTTTGAACACCTACCGTAGCTTCGATTGTCGCTGTCAGAACTATCATAATTATTACGCTGATTTCGAGCCCTATTCTTACAACGTTAACTATTCGAACAAGTTATTCGCCTTATCAGTTTTCTCGGACCAGTATTTGGAGCAGAGATGCAGTCAGTTAACTTTGATCGCAACTTATCAGCCAACCCACACATACAATACAAACGGGTTTCACGCTCACGGGCTAGCTTTTCGGAAAGACAAGATGGCTGCCCGCGCCCGTTCACCTCTTACTTTCGATATTTTCACTTTCCATCGAAGCCACAATAATTATGCAGTACACATTACCAGTGTTATTTAATTGTGGGGGCGGTTCGATAAAAGAAACTAGTTTAATGCAGAACAGTGATGAGATTATCGCTCACCACTCTACGATGCCATACGTCACTGAGCGCTATTGTATTTAATGTATTTTGCTCACAGACTTGAATAGTTGCTTCAACATTTTTTTACGGAAAGTTTCTCAGTGCTAAACCGTGGGAGCGAACGGCCAACAAATAACCGATTTCGGAATGAATGAATGAATTAATTAATTGTACCACTCCAGCCAGGATTATACCTATTCCGGTGAAATGGCCGGCATACCAGAGGGCACGTTTTTTGAGGGGGGGGGGGGGGGGAGACCTGCTCACGTGATAGGATAGGATTGTGAATAGAACGACCGATTAATGCAACCTGGCCAACAAATAACCGATTTCAGAAACGTATAGTACCTGTACAAATAATTAGTTATTTCGCGGTTTTTGATGAATTTGTGTAACTGTAATTAATGCCGTGATTTTATTTTGTTTTAGGTTGTTGGGATTTGTGGTGATACGCTCCTACATCGGGTGAGTTTCTTAAAGCTACGATGTAAATAATTGGAACCAGAGTTTGTTTTTATTACAAAAACAAACAAACGTTGCACAGTTTCTGTTAGCATTTTTTGCGAAACAAGTACCTATTGAATAATGCATGTAAAATAAACATGACGACCTTTGAATTGCAACTAATTTTCCACACGGCCGCGGCCTCTTGGGGCTCTTTCATAAGCTACAAGTTACAATTTTACAAGCAGAAACAGGCAACTCGTGTTAAAAATATATTACTGTTAAAAATAACAACGTGTTTAAAATATATTATTTATACTCCATTTAATATAACATTGGATAAAAGAAGATATTTTTGCGATAATTAAAAATATTAACCCGTCACGTGCAACGCCCTGCCAAGGAGAAGTGTGCCAATTTAGAACAGAAAAGTGTTAACTTGCATTTTTCCAAACATATATAATTTATATCATGAACATCATGAATAGCTGAGTAATATGACGATATCTGACACCGGCCCCCTTCCATTTTATACCCCTTAAAGAGCCTGAACTCAAGGCACCTCCTTGGTCGGGCGTTGCACGTAACGGTTAATATTTTTAAATATTGCAAAAATGTTTACTGCCACTGCTTCTTTTTTCCAATGGTGTATGAAAGGGGGAACGTTATAGGCCAATATCATAATAATAATAATAATTTATGAAATGGAGTATAGATAACAAATGTTGCCAGTCAAGATTTATAAAATTGTAACTTGTTCCTTTATGGAATGGCGGTGGTGGTTGGTGTTAGTTAGTTGATTTGCGGAATAATTAATTGTGCATGCGCCGGTGCAGATAATAGTTTCGTCACGATTTAAGCTTGTTTGAGACGTAGCGTCACGCCTTTCCCCATACTGGGTGGCTGAGGCACATGTCAAGAGATCACATGCTAATATAATACTTGTTTAATGGGTATTAAATTAATACACAAACATAACTAGGATACCCCGTGTCGTGGGAACCAGAAACATTCTCAAACAGCGATGTCACACACACACGAGTAGAAACATCCAAGACACGGTTTTTTTCTTCCTCCCCTCCCTCCCTTGGGAGGCAGAGCTTCGATCCGAAACGCAGATGTAGAGAGAATTACCTTACCCATTAATATAAAAATAATAATTCTTCATTTTCAGATTAGAAGACCCACAATTTGCTAGTAAATAAGATGTTTAGAAACTAAAGTAGTATTAGCCGTGTGGTGACGACAGAACAGAATACAAATTGTCATCACCCCGTCTCTTCCCGAGGGTGTCGTAAGAGGCGATAAAGGGAACGTATATACGTAGCAGAGAGCGGGCAGCTGCGTCTTCTGTAAACAACTACCGTCTACAGTACTGCGGTCATCAACCCGTCTGCCCAGCGCGCTGACTTTGGGCAAATCCTTCCATTTTCGGGAGAGGCCTTTAGTCCAGCAGTGGACTGTAATAGGCTGATGATAATGATGATGATGAATAAAAATTTGAATTTAAGTTTAAAAGTTTCTCGAAGTCAATTTGATAATCGGACAATCAAACCTCCCTGAGATCACCCTGGGAATGGCGTCGGTACTGCTCCTGGTTCCGTCAACAATGGATGCAGTACGTTTTCGGATGATTGCTTAGAAGTCGTCTGACGCGACTCAGCAAACATTGCTGATGTGCTGAAGAAGCGTGGCAGCCCCAACAACATCCTAAAGATGTTGTTATATTGGACTCGAAGGTGCTCGAAGGGCATATAACTAACCCATAGGCTGCATGTGTAGATTGTTTGAAAGTAGGACTTCAACAAAGTGATATTGACTTCGAGCCAGCATATTACCTCTGACTGCCAACGCCCTGCGCTCCCTCTCAATGTCTAAATCATATTTGAGATTTTATAAATAAATATTAAAATTAAAAAACCGATCAAGTGCGAGTCAGACATGCGCTCGAAGAGTTCCGTACCAACGTACAATAGTAGCGAAGGTTTGGAGTTAATAGTTGGGATTTTAGATTATATAGATTTGGGCTACTTTCATACTTCATGTACGTAACTAGGTGCATTTATTAGTTTGTATGTGGTATACAGATAAATAAAAATAGCAATTCTGGGTAGTTTTTCCTGTTATTTTGTTCTTAATTTTAGACTCTGTAGCTTCGAAGATAGTGAGGGGGGGGGAATAGTTTTTTTTTTTTACTTTTTTGATCATAACTTCTGAAGTTATCAAAACTTAAATTCAAAGATATATTTTAAAAAGTTTATGAAGAGCCCTTTTAACGGTACTTATTGCGATCTTTTTGTTTTGTCATTTTATCCCCTCTACTTTTTTGTAGGCAATATAGTTTCATACTCAAAATCTAAAGACTTATTCTGATAACCGCAACATAATCCAAGCCTAATGAATTATGTTGCGGTTATCAGAATAAGTCTTTAGATTTTAGGACTCTATCTCTTATAGCTCCTGAGAAAAGTGTCTGTGCCAGACGGAGAACGGACTCGCGAGTGATCCTATAAGGGTTGATTTTTACCTTTTGAGGTACGGAACCCTTAAAATTATGACAAACTCGACGTTTGGTTGAATCAAGGCTATTGTTGCGTGATAGGGGAATTAAATCTAAATAGCCTAAATTTAAAATAATAATAATAATAATAAAAACTAGGATTCCCTTTATCTTGGGTACTAGACAATGATACACATACTTATATAGATAAATATCATACTTAGATAGATAAACAACCATGACTAGGGTTCAAACATCCGTTCTCATCAAACAAACATTCGCCCCCACCGGGACTCGAACCCCGGACCCTTGGCTTCGTGGGCAGGGTCACTGCCGACTCGGCCATTCGGGTCGTTGTGATTAATAAGAATATTACCTTTCTGGTGCCCTTGACCATAAATGTAAAACAATGTTAGGCTTACCACACTCTACTCGAGAGATGTATCATGTCAATTGCCTAAGCCACGCTACCAGACAGTTCATGGCACAACAAAACTTGTGTTCACGTTTTTATAACATATTTTTATTATCTTCCGTGTACAGTGGATGTAAGGTAATCCACCGGATACAGTACCGGCATATAAACAAACATGTGACGTCGAAGTATATATATATGTCTGAACCATTGATACCTGATATCGAAAGACTTCTATAGGTAAGTTCGATCACATAATACTTCGCTAGTTACGAATACGATATGAAATATAAATCATAAAGAATATAATAAAATATATATTTCTGGTTGTACAATAACACTAAACAGTAAGAAATAAAGCCCTAGTTTAATTATTATTCATTGGTTTACCGAAAGAGTATAGAAACAATAAGGTTACCTATATCAAAATCATCCCATATCATCATTTGTAAATCTAGTTTCAGTTTAGCGAAGCGTTCAGAATTTTCAGCCATCTATTTGAAGTTCATGCAATGTTGAATTAGCTATGAAGAAACAAAGCAATGGCTTTAGTATTAAAGGTTTAACTAATCTGGCATATAGCGATTTCCAATAGGAACGAACACGTTAAAACTCTACTTGATTGCTGTCCGTCCCATCATTCAAGTCAAGCGTTACCCAATAATCGCTTTCTCGGACATTCGAAGAGAGTTCATTGATCTTCTTTTATACATAAATAATTCAATTTAACTTGCGGCTCTCTTCAACTTTATAAAGAATTAAAGCAACATCATCAAGAAGTTTTATTAATTATTTTCACCCAAATTAAAAAATAAAACAGTATCACTCAACATGCTCGCATTTTTAGTTGAAACCTCTGACCAAAAGTAATGGTTCAAGACAAAATTTATGACCAAAACAGTTGTTTTTTCAAAACGTAAGGCTTAATTTTATTACTGCTTAGGGCAAATTCGTGAATAGAAGTTATCTCATAAACATAAAAGTTGGGTAAAATACGGGTACGTAACATGAAGTCTATTTATTGCATCTTGAGGCTTTTTTACGACTGAGCGAGAAATTAACCCAAAATAACAAGGCATCAACAAACAGATCTTTACGTGTCTTTGCTTTATTTTGTTGATTTTTTTATAAAAGAAGATTGTTTTTATCGCAACAGACATGATTGAACCAACTAAATGCACTTACATTAGCATACTTGTCAAAATACAAACAGCAATCCCAGTAAGCCTCAAATATAACGTTTGCCTGGAGCATTATCATAATCTCCAGATCGACAATGGCGGACAAATCTGTCTAGAACACACCCATCAGCAAAACCAACAATACTAAACACCCAGCTGCACTCTTAAACTCAAGGCATAAAGCTGAGAGTGATCTAATCATAGGTGGACTAATAATGGTTATGTTCAATAAACCGGCTACTAGTGAAATTCGAAATTTGCCCGCAGCAGTATTATACGTATATCACCTGTTGATTTCTACTTCTCAAACACCTGATGTCTTGTCTAACACATTATGTAAGTAAGGTCAAGAGCACTGACCCGTCGTGTATAATAATTGTTTGACCAAATCGACTGATTGGAGAAAAGGCCTGGCGGTGAAAGAAATAAAGGACTTTCTGAGTTAGAGACAGTGAGACTTTGAGTTTCCATTAAACTTGGAGTGTCAGTTCTGCATCCAGGAATACGACACTACAAATATCTGTCTAGATATACTAGCTGACAACAAGATAACGCTCGGATTTAAATGATTTATCGCAGTCTAATGCCTCTATTATTTAAGAAACAGTTTTAATTTCTTTCGATGTTATTGTGACTAAAGAGTATTAGATAATCCCACACTTCTTCTTTAATTAGAGTGGCTCAAATGAAACAAGTATTTAATGAATGTAATGTGACATAATAACTCTCTAGAGAGTAATTTGTCTTTCTCACGCCCAATTGGTTTTGAAAAGTTACTCGACGAGTTTTGGCTATTTTGTAAGTACTTTCCTACAAATTGTACATCGTTTTGGACATGTTTCTTTAATGTTGTTTGGTGTTGATATGTACTGGCAGCTGCATATATGTGATCGATGCTTAGGGTTATCAATAAACTACGAGCGACAGCTGATACAATCGCTTCGTAGATTTCTCTCGCGCTCATGACTAGAGAATAGTTTTTTTGTAGTTTGTGTGCATAAAAATGCGTTCTCATTGTTATTGTGTTAAGCTCTGTTAACCGGAGATTGGTATGCAAGTGAGAATAATCATTTGCTGATGTCAGATAAATTCCCCTCAGTGATTTGTTGACGAATTTTACATCACTTTTAATTCGTAATCTCCATTCATCATATAATAAAATCGTTATATGACTATATCAACATAGTTGCTATTTCATGTGTTCACGATTGCTTTATGTTGTTCCCCGAAGACTGGGAGGCATTCCCATGAACCCTTGCGTGCCTGTAACAGGTTCCCAGTAGTATGCTGTGCTGATGCCTTCCATTACGATAATTTCGCTATCGTTCTCTCTCGAAACGTCCATCATATGGTAGCTCTCTGATCCCTTTGATTTCCTTCCTGCCGAACTGATCTTTGTTTACGAAAAGGAACTAACTAAAACAGGCACATACATTGCTTCTGGCCCCACACTATACACATATTAACATCCAAGACTTGTTTTTTTTTTACCCCCAGCCGAGATCGAACTCGGGACCTCTCGCATGGTAGGCAGAGCCACAGCCTCAGCGCCACAGAGGTCGTCGAACTAACTAATTATAGTAAGTTTCTTCTTTACTTACTAAATCCTATTAGTTACCCCTTGCCATTTTGAAATTACCCAAAGCATAGAGTTAAATTACTTAGGTATTAGAATCTATCTGCCACGATTAGTGTGCTCGTAGCAAGAACTATGTAGATCTCGAAACCCAAATACCGTACCTACCGATTCGATGTCGCAATAAAGTAATCGATGCTTGAAAAAACTGCCAGATGCATGCGCACGAGCATAATTCTAGTCTATTTGTATCGGCCCTGCATTTTCGATGATGAAAACTTGGGACGTGATACGTTTACAAAGACGCTATTATACGGAAGATTCACGATGGAATATAAATTTTATTTTACTTTGCTATGACACCGGATGCAATACAATCTTTCATATGAAAAAAAACATTTGATTTAGCATTGGAATTTTGTTATTTGCATCTAATTACATGTCTATTCAATCATGTCAGTAAAATATCATAGTGGAATTTGCTGACCATGTTACAATTATAATGAAAGAATAAACTAGTGACCTTGCAACCTAAATATGTAGCAAACCACGTAGTTACTACACTTTATTTACCACAGTATAATACTTTTTATAACACGAATTGCTCAAACTTATGTAATAATTCTAAAAGGTAATAACTATGCTGTAATATTTCATGACATTAAAGAAGTTTCAACAATGAAATAAGTACTTTTTTGTGTCCCTTATTGAAAGGCATTCTCTCTATCTGGTCTTTTGAAACAGTTTATGTAAGCCCTCAGCATTCCCACATAAAAATATTTAAAGTTGGGATTTGCTTATCCAATTCGTAGACATACCTACAATCTTGACCAAGATCCTCATTATTGTCCCTAACATGCACTTCTGAAATTGCCCTTTGAAATTGCTTGGCATCTGATATTTTACCATATATGGCTTTAGAGCTCCTCAGACAGACTATGTTGCTGCGAAGAAAGCAATATCAATTATGATCAGCGATATCATTATGAATAAATGCATTTAATATTTCTTAGTTTGCTGCGATTATGTTGTTTTTTAGTTTGTTATTATTATAAGCCTTAATAACCTTAAGGCTGTTTTGTTAAAAAAAAAGATGCAGTATAATTGGAATATTACCAGCAGTTTTACATTGTATAATATTGGATAACTTAAGCGATATTTGCAAGCACGCGCTTAGCGAAAGTTGATTCTTTCGCAACGCTTTACACTACAACCCATAATAAATTGTGGTGCTGATTTAAATACTAAATCTTAATTCTTTATGTGTAGCTATAGTGCCGGCTTTCGACTTCATTTACAACCCATTAGCGTTTGTTAGTTTATTTAAAACTACTATTGAAAGAGCTTTTATAATTTACGCAAATCACAAAATGGCAAATGGTGGCAAATTCACATCTATTTTCTTGACTGCCTGTTATTACCACTTAGCACACGTATCTCCTTCGTTTCCCTTCAGAGGAAATGGTGTATCTTTTTCAATCTGAATTTCAGACAATCGTCAAGGCAAAACAGTTGCGGATATCCTTTGATACATCATTAGAACATACATACTATTGAGCCTTGAGTAGATGGGTGTAGCGGACCGTGGATCCTGAGTATTGTCCACCTGTGACTTGTGTGTGATGCTAAACAGTTTATGCTGTCTCGTTTGTACTGGCGGTCTTTAGAGGAGTTAGAGAGGGATGGGCAATGGTACATCATCGGTCCATAGAAAGCGTAACTGTTTCGCTCGAATGCCTGCTCAATGGTCTTAATAAATTGTTAGAACGTCAGCAGATCGTCGCCTCGCGGTGAGAGATTGGGATGCGCCTGGGCAGGGTATGAAAGTGATTGGACTGTCAGCGCCTTTGTTGGCATTTCGAGTTGATAGACATTTTGTTTTGATGGGCGGCTGTCGCGATCGGCTATTGTTTTTGGCGATTAAATAGAAAGTGGCGTGGGTCATTGACCTTTAATCGTGTTCCATGACACCAGATACCACCAATAGAGTCAAGCTTGGCTACAAAGCCTGAAAGTTGTCAATCAGCAGATTATGATGAATTGAGGATGTTATTAAGAGAATGTTGTGTCTGATAATAGTTGCTATCAAGTCCTTGCAACTTTTACAACCTATTAGATATGGTAGGTAGTTGATTTATAAAGTTGTTTGTATTATCAGTTTATCATTATTTTTTCATGTAGTTTAACCTTTAAACACGATACAAATAACATTTCTACCAAAATAGTTGTCGGGATTTTACCACGGATTAAATATGGGATTAAGTATGGTAATAAATAAACATTAATCAATTATCTACTTATAAATGCAACAGCAATAACTCATTACGTCCTTTAATTATAAAATCTGTACAGCCCTCTTATTCTGTAACTTAAATAGACCTAAAACTGTGGAAATGTGACCTTTTACCATACATTAAACGCCATTTTGACACTAACTGCGTTCGATTTGACGTGGATTTAAGTTTCTAGATGGGGTTGGTCAGATTTGCACACGAAGAGTTCCGTACCATCGTACAAGAGAAACACAACGCAAAATCACAAACAAAATATCCGAACTTGGTTTCCCTACAGATTCCAAATCCGACGTCGAACCAATTGCGCCACCGAAGACGATAATGTGTGCAGCAACATTTGCGTGATAATTATGATGATGTGCTGATTCGTAGGGGCAGGAATTTTAAAACACGTCTTTTGTATGGGACCCCCTTTAACCAGGCGACCAACACAACTAGGCACATGACAGCTGAGCGTTCATTGGAATAACGGAGGGAACACCGCAACGGAGATTCATACCATATAGTATATACTTAGTACATGCTAGTGACTTATAGGTACAGGTACTACATACTAACGTATTGTAGGATGGGTACAGGTGCCAAATTCGCAGTCCTGTCTTGCGCCTAGTTGTGTTTGTCGCGTAATATTTCATGTAGGACTGTGTGGGGTTAATATAATTCAACACAGAACTTGATGTTAAAAAAAGGGAAATATTAAACTGCACATCAAAAATACTCATTTGCACAGCAAATATCCCTTATATTGGCTGCGGTAACTTAGGTAAAGGGTAAAGGGGGTGAGCGAAGCGAAGTCTCGTTTATCCTTCGTGTTAGCTTCAATATGTAAGAACAACAAATACTTAGACATAATGTTAAGTATTCATTAAATATTTACATAAAACGTGTTTTTGTTTGTTGATCCTTTTGTGCTGTGCAAATCAGTATTTTAATGTGCGATTAAATACAAGCCTTAAAAAAATATAAAAATATCCTGCTTATTAATTATTATAATTAATATTGTAATATTTGTATTAGTAAAGACCAACCAATTTTAAAAGAAATCTAAAAATAAATCTGTTGGAGTTTCTACGGCCTTCTTCTCCCACAGTGGTCCAATGTAGAGAAGGACAAAAAATGACGGTTGCTAAGTATATGTAAATAATAAATATCTACAGTAATAAATGAATTTGAATACTTGTTCATTATTTGTTGCTATAGCGACGACAGAAATACACATTCTATGAACATTTACACTCTCTACCTATTATGGTACATGAGATACAGCCCGCTGCCGCCGTACGGACAGATCGGATCCCGTTTGGCATCCTTCGGGTGCGGAACCCTAAAAACTGCTTTTTCGTTATACTGTTTACGAATAATTTTATTAGGTACCTCTTTAAATTCTCTAGTCATACCCATAATTTGTAACTTGTTTGATCCTTTTGTATTAGCTATTAGTTACCGCGGTGGCGTACGGAGAAATCGACCTAATAACCATACATACATAATTATACCTATACATACTTCTAAAACCACTAAAATAGCGGGTACAAGTTCCAAATGCGGTACACCGATATATTTTTACCGGTATTTTTTTCGATATCGAAACAGGTAATCGCAATAATAGTCTCCACCAATTGTAGGGTTCCGTACCCTAAGGGTAAAGCGAGACCCTATTACTAAGACTCCGCTGTGCGTCCGTCCGTCCGTCCGTCTGTCATCAGGCTGTATCTCATGAACCGTGATGACCTTGACAGTGGAAATTTTCACAGATGATGTATTTCTGTTGCCGCTATAGCAATAAATACAAAAAAACAATAGAAAAAAATATATTTTATCTCTAAACCACATACAAACTTATGAATGCACCTGGTTACTTACATGGAGTGCGAAAGTAGCCTCACCAATAACTTTGTAAACAACATTTTGCTATGTAAAATCCAACCATCCCTGCCATTGTACGGTGATTCGGAACCCGTATAGCGGTAGCGTATAACCGTATAACCCGAAAGTAGCCGCACCAATAACATTGTTAACAGCATTTTGCTATGTAAAATCCAAACTCTTCACTCCACACCATCCCTACCATTGTACGGTGGTACGGAACCGTTCGTGCTCGAGTTCGACTTGCACTTGACCGGCTATTATTACCAAAGTTGCCTGCGACAATCCCTTATATTACATTAGCATGATAAAAATACCAGATTGGACCAAGCTGTAGAACATGCGGCATTCAGATTCGTGACTAAACGGTAAGGACATTTCAAAAATTACCTTTTTGCTCAATACATAATGCTAATTTTACTTGGCGAAAAGTCACGGATCGGCCGTTAAGTAAATAAAATAAATAAACATGAAAATGAGGTCACGTGAAAGGAACAGTTACTCATCCTCTTTGTTTAGGATCAAGTAATATTGTGATAAAAACAATGCCATTTCTTAACCTTACTGCATATACGAGTTCACATTTTTTTTTACATGCAAGCGCTCGAAGGACTGGCCTCGAAAAGACTTGGTCTTGCCGATATGTCGCAGTTGGTTGCTTAAATCAGACACTTAAACTCTTTAGACCGTTAATTAAATACCGACGTTTAACCAGGTCACTAGCGATTTGATTTAAATAAAGCATCGTCGAAAACGTTTAACAATCTGTCTTTCTGTAAGCCGGCGTGTTGGAAAACAAGATGGCGTCACGACAACAGCTGATTTGCACTGCTTGTATCAGGGCAAAACATTGCGGTAGCTTAAGTGAAGGGTAAAGGAGGTGAGCGAAGCGAAGAATCCTTCGTATTAGGTCAATGAACATCTAAGAACAACAAAAAATACTTACAACATAAACTTAAGTACATGTAAAAAAATATTTATATTGTATATGTCTTGTTGCCTAGGAACGTTTAGCCAACTCGTTAAACGTTTCGTTCACTCACTTGTCTGACGGAATTTTAGTGACTTGGTTAAACGTCGGTATTTAATTAACGGTCTAGAGAGTTAGTTAAGTGTCTGTTTTAACCAACTAACTGCGACTGATACATAGTTTCGTGACCTGTTTTTTAGAGTCTCTGCGCTAAACTTATTGTTGTTTGAAAAACTGGTGTTGCCAAATGTTATTGTTACATGAACTCCGCATGTCCCGGACTTTATCCGCATGTTTATTTATTTTTCAACCGATTTCAAAAAGGAGCGCTCCGTGGTCTATAGTGGGTTTCACGCTTGCTTCTCACACAGGAGTAACAGGTTCGATTCCTGACCATGTACCAATGAGATAATTAATTTATCTCGAGTACATTATATGGACGTTCTAACGGTGATGGAAAACATCGTGAGGAAACCTTCATTACTCCATAGCTGCGGCGCTAGGCTAACCCCTTGTCACGCAAAATGGAGTATTGAATAACTGGCTCAAAGTGGGCACGATTGTGCCTCTGCCACCCCGTATGGGAAAAAGGCGTGACGCTGTGTGTTAGAAAAGGAGGAGGTTCTAAATTAGTCTGTTTTTTGTGTGTGTGTTACGTGATTACTCCGTCAATCATGAACCGATTTTGATGATTCTTGTTTTGATTGGTAGGTCATAGTTCTGAGGTGGACCAAAATTGATTTTCTAAGTGCTTTTTGGAAAAATCAAAGAATACAAAAAAATACTCAGTTGACATTTTGGTTTGTGGTTCCGTACAGCAAAAGTTTTGATGAGGACTTTTCATGTTCACAGACTTCACTCGCATCCCGAGCGGGGAGGAAGAAATAGGGCTTGAACTTGAAGCCGGTTTTTTTAAGTTTTTAACTTGACGAATTATTTGGTTAAGAAACCAAAATCTAGGATTATCTACTAATCCTTCGCTTTAAGAAGATTGGTTATTTAGAGAACATATTACAAAAGGTCAAGTGCGAGTCTAACTCGCGCACGAAGGATTCCGTATTAGATAGCAAAATGTTGTTTACAAAGTTATTGGTTACTAGCGGCTACTTTCACACTCCGTGTACGTAACTATAGGTGCATTCATTAGTTTGTATGTGGTATTGAAAGCATTATTCTATGGGAGCCCCCTTAAATATTTATTTTATTCTGCTTTTTAGTATTTGTTGTTATAACGACACAGAAATACATCATCTTTGAAAACTTCATCTGTCTAACTATCGCGGTTCTTGAGATACAGCGTGGTGACAGACGGACGGACGGAGGGACGGACAGCGCAAGCTTAGTAATAGGGACCCGTTTGGCACCCTTCGGGTACGGAACCCTAAAAATTGACGAACCTTCCTGATAACAATGCAAGTTAAATAAAAATTTAAAAAAAGGTATTTATTGTGTGTGGTCTCTGTCGACATCTGTGATGTTGCCGTCGGGCCTGTGCTTCCCAAGCGAGTGGTCCCGCAGGTTCGAACCGAGGCTGGGTAGGAAAAAAATGCCCAGGTCTTGGATGTTCACATTTGTGACTTCGCTGTTTCTGGTTCCCACGACACAGGGCACCCTAGTGTGGGGCCAGAAGCAATGCATGTGCCTGTGCGTAAACGTTATGTCATGTTATATCTGTATTAGGTACTTGTAGATTATAAACACTTTTTCTATTAAACATAAGCTACTAGATCAATAGGATTGATATGTGAGTACCTAATTATCATTATGCATAAATAAAATAAAGTTCAGGCCTGATATCGCATTGTTCAAACGCCATACCACAAATAACAAAAGGCAATTGTACCAATCAATCAAATAAGGTACTGTCTATAAAACAATAAAATAATTCCAGTCGTTTTAAAAACAAAAGGCGAGGTATTGGACCTTGCACCTTTCTTCCTTGTGTGGAGGCCAACTGTGACCACATCAAACAGCTGAGTTCAGGAACCGAAAACAGCATTAGCATTGCGCTATTTGGCCTAGTAAAATTCTTTTTATTTTGCTAGTTTCTTGCGGTTCGGATGCTGGCGCTATTTGGCCTAGTAAAGATCTTTTTATTTTGCTAGTTTCTTGCGGTTCGGATGCTGGCGCTATTTGGCCTAGTAAAGATCTTTTTATTTTGCTAGTTTCTTGCGGTTCGGATGCTGGCGCTATTTGGCCTAGTAAAGATCTTTTTATTTTGCTAGTTTCTTGCGGTTCGGATGCTGGCGCTATTTGGCCTAGTAAAGATCTTTTTATTTTGCTAGTTTCTTGCGGTTCGGATGCTGGCGCTATTTGGCCTAGTAAAGATCTTTTTATTTTGCTAGTTTCTTGCGGTTCGGATGCTGGCGCTATTTGGCCTAGTAAAGATCTTTTTATTTTGCTAGTTTCTTGCGGTTCGGATGCTGGCGCTATTTGGCCTAGTAAAGATCTTTTTATTTTGCTAGTTTCTTGCGGTTCGGATGCTGGCGCTATTTGGCCTAGTAAAGATCTTTTTATTTTGCTAGTTTCTTGCGGTTCGGATGCTGGCGCTATTTGGCCTAGTAAAGATCTTTTTATTTTGCTAGTTTCTTGCGGTTCGGATGCTGGTGCTATTTGGCCTAGTAAAGATCTTTTTATTTTGCTAGTTTCTTGCGGTTCGGATGCTGGCGCTATTTGGCCTAGTAAAGATCTTTTTATTTTGCTAGTTTCTTGCGGTTCGGATGCTGGCGCTATTTGGCCTAGTAAAGATCTTTTTATTTTGCTAGTTTCTTGCGGTTCGGATGCTGGCGCTATTTGGCCTAGTAAAGATCTTTTTATTTTGCTAGTTTCTTGCGGTTCGGATGCTGGCGCTATTTGGCCTAGTAAAGATCTTTTTATTTTGCTAGTTTCTTGCGGTTCGGATGCTGGCATTGGCGCGCCATCGTCTGTCGCTGCTGCCGAATATTTTATTTATTTAGCATTTGCTGCTGTTCCCAGAATGTGACTAGAGATGTTGCTTTATTTGCTAGTTCCTGGCTTTTGTGTCAGTTATATGAAAATATCTATACCTACCTGGTATTTGCTGGAAGAAATATCTAGTTACAGATAAGTTCGCCTTCGTAAATGTGTGTAAATATGATAGCATACATATAAATAAACAATTAATAAATAAATATTAGAGGACAATCTTAAACAAATCGAACTTGGCCCATACTAAGCTCAACAAGGCTTATGTTATGGGTACTAGAAGACGGTATATTTAATATTGATAAAAACTTAAGTAAATACATAGAAAACATCCAAGACTAAGAAACAAATATTCATGCTCATCACACAAACATTTGCCGTTACCGGGATTCGAACCTAGGACCGCCAGTGACCGTAGGCCTACCGCTATACCGCTCGCTCGTCAAACTTATACTTTGATGGTTCCTTTACAGAATTGTTCACTGTCAAAAGCTACGGATCTCTGCACTGTACTATTTTTATGTACTGTAATGTTTGTTGTGTAAGTGAAGGTATAATATAAGTCGTGTTCGTGAAATACAATTCTTCAAATTTCAGCGATTGAGTGACATATAAATTACAGCATTTTCCATCATGTTCTTCTTTTTTCAGCTGAATAATTTAATTTGAGCAATCATCGAGACAACATGAACTTATTTCGAAACACTAACGTTGTTAGTTATTAGTGCTTTTACAGAAAAATATAAATGTAGAGAAGTTTCCATTTATTTTGCTAAGCCCCAAAATCCATTTTCAATTGAAATAAAATATATTTTAAAGTTATTAAATTTACCACGTATCGCAACTGCAACACCTATAACTTTGTGACATCTTTGTTTATATGATCATCTTTTTTTATGTCTTCAATTGCAAATTTCAATTGCAAGCAAAGTAATTTCTGTTGACTTGAAATAACCGACCCCTATAACTTAGCTGAACTATCGCTTAAGAAGCCTAGTCTAAGTTAATATAAGTATTGCCAATAGTTAGAAGCTTATTCAACTGTAACACATCAATAAGGTTGGTCTTGTGCAACTAGATAAGATAAGATCGAACCAATTGAGCGCAATCAGAATTATCTGCTTCAAACTATTGCATTACCATATTCTGTAGTAGCCAGTGTGTGTTGACCTTTTTAGAACACCCACTGCTGATTAGGTACTTAGTTGAAAAGTTACTCTTAGTAAAGTCACACTGTTCGAGAAGTGGTGGCCGAAAGAAGGAATAGGATCGTTGGTCGACCAGCTGCTAGATGAGATGCAGCAGATGGTTCGATGATATTATCAACATCGCGGGGAAAACCTGGATTTAATTGGCACAGGCCAGGATAACTTGGCAAAAAAGGGGAAACTTTTTCTAGCAGACATAGAACCATATGTTAAATCTTACAATACAAGTTAGTTAGCTTTTGTCAAGACCTATAGTTTACTCCTATTTTCAGCTCTAAAATAGGCTAACAGAAGCATACAGCCAGACTTGTACTATTATGAATTCTGAGGTCAGAGAATTATATTAATAAAACTGACTTTGACAACCTTTACGAATACAATTTCAAAGTTACTTGTTGCGATATTAATTTCGATTTTACTGGTCTTTTGTTATTTACTCTGGCCAACTTTATAACAAAAACCTAAGTGTTTGTAACCTACCACACATCTAACTGCAATATCGCACAGCAATGCAACAGTTAACACAAATTACTAAACAGTCGAGTTGCGCCAGAGCGCGCGGCAAAAACCACGAATCTGACATTTCAAATATCAGACCAAACGCTGCGGCATTTCGAGGCATACCTTTCATAGGCCGACTACCCCACTTCAACCTCCATTCCAAGCTCATACACCTTGTGATAGAGTGGGTTTTCAAGTAACGCCCTGTGATAGGCCCCGATGGGCCCTTCACCCGGGTGTATCCTTGTGCGGTGCGTAAATATGCGAATTCTCCTATTGTTGGTAAGATCATCGCACTCAGAAACAATTGAAAGTTATTTTACATTGTTTCCCCTTTTGTTTGCTGCATACTTACGAGAATGGTCACCTCATGGTATTCTTCCTGCGCGAGAACAACGAGATTCAACAGACCTATTATATTCTATTATTTTAATGCGATCTGCGTATAGAATTGAATTGGTTATGGATGAGTTCGCATGAAGTAAAATTCGCATGTTACGAGAAAGTATTAAGTGTTTCTAACACTTGTTGAATTGTAGCAAACTGAGCTGTAGCATTACAAAATAGCACAGTCTTTACAATAGGTCCAATTCCTATAAATGCTATTCTCATGGTAGTCACGTGTTGGTTGTTTTGTCCTTTCCATTTCGTAAGCCCTGCGATTCGATACAACCCATATCAGAAAGGGCAGATAGAAATAGTGATTGAAATAATCCGACAAAAGGGCTTAATGTCGATATGTCTACGTATGTGTACTTTTTAATAATCTTACTTGCATTTATGGGATAGTCAACGGTGTATAAAATTCAAAGATCATTATGTATTCTCGTTTTAATGAAACATGTGAAGGTTTTTTTATCTCCATAACACATTACTCCACATCGTACTTGAGTATACGATACATTGTCAAATTAATCAACGTGAAATGAACAACAAAGCAAAGGGTCACATATATTTTGTAATGGTTGTGATTAGCTATTTAACAAATTGGTTAACTCTGATTCAATGGCCTTTGGCCGTAGATTGGTCATAAACAAAGAAGTGGATTTAGTAAGGTTATGGTATGGTATATGTTGAAGCAATCGTAACGAAAGTAATCAATTTCATGTTGAAGGTTTATTGTATTATTTATCGAAACATAATTGTACTAGATATTTGGTATATTATCTCTGTTTGTTACTTAAAAATGACCTTATTTTTGTATAAACCTCAAATCTAGCAAAAATTGTAGAAACCTGATACTTACCCATATAACATATGTAAATTTGACAAAAAAATGCCTGTGACTTATAGTACTTGTACTCACAGCAAAATAATTGTTTGTTTGTTTGTTTGTTTGTTTGTTACAGTACTTCCACCATCATCATTATCTGAAACTCCACCGCTGAGTACTAAGACTTCCTGTTCCCATAATGTTGATGCTACCTCACAATTATTATCTTTCACCTTATGAAATGCCCTCACGACAGCCTCATCTGCTATTACGCTTACTTTGCACGTCCAAAGGTCTGATTCTCACACGCAATGCCGGCGAAAGGGAAAGCAAACATCACACTTTTAATTACCTTATGTCAACTCGACTTACTCCAAATCGTACACAGATGAGCGATGGCGCAATACTTTCATTCTTTCAACTTACAATTGTTAGGTGCTATTACGTAGGATTATGATCTTACCACCATTGTGCAGGTCTGGGAATTATTTTCATCAAGCGCGATCATGACTAGTTCAGTCGTATAAAAATAAATTTCGCGCAGCTTTCATCTCACTTTTGTTTTTCTTCAGCGTTCCCACCATTCGCGGCCATTGCTGCCTTATTTTTGCGGTCGTGACTCCAGCCGCCAACTGACTCTTATTTCCGTGAGTCTGTCAGTTTTGGCTGATTGTTCGACCGTTTGCGATGGAAAAGTGAGAGTCGCCGGATGAGAGCAGTTGGCAAAAATGGCTTTTAAGATAAAGCACGATCGACATGAACATTCACTGCAATTTCGATGTCACAATGACGAAAGTAAATTTTACAGGTATTCCCAGTCAGGTGCGTGGCATACCATCGGTTTGCTAGTTAATGAACTTGGCATAGCGGAATAATAAATTGTCGGATGCCTTGAAGGCGCGCGAGTCTTGGAATTACTTTCATCACTTTAAAGAAAGGCGGTTGACAATCTACTGGCCCAGTCTTGTGTGGGTGATGGTGGAGCTTCGGGTTTCCATGATTTAGGGGTAGGTGAAGAAGAAGCATTAATTAAAGTGTAAACCAAAATATATGCAATACAAGCCCAAGATCGGTCTGCTGAGACGTGACAAGATTTGATAAATGAAAAAGCATGATCATTATACACTGACGATCAATGAAAACTTTCCACCCACGAAATGCCGACAAACAACTTAATATCTCCTAAGACATAGAACCTAGCTTAATTTTCTAATTGGTAATATTCTGATGCGCTGTTAAATGTACTTCAATATTGCAGACGGCGTCATTAAGGCCTTTCCCGTTTAGGAGTAATTTGGTGCTATGTCACTGGAACTTTTTCATTGCTCGTCAGTGTATTATACATACTCTTGTTATCCCGAATAGTTCGTAGCCACTGGGTAGTACAGCTCGCTTGTTTCTTTTGTCCTTTCTGTGATGCCGATTTCACTAATATAACATTGTTGGAATCCGGTGAGATACACTGTCCAGAGGTTAGTATAATGATCTTAACTCACTGATACATAAAATATCTTCAGGCCTTTCCCATCAGCCGCACTGTAGTGCCCATGGTATCATAGCCAGTAGTTAACGAAGAACCCAAAGCTGATGTTTGTTGAGTTTGTGCGTTTCTTAAAGTATGGTCAACCTGGTCGTTGCAGGCGTAAAATTCTATACCACAATTACTGCTTCAATTACCCCGCGTCGACGGTGGCGGAAGGCCTATGTGCCAGTGGCACTCTTCGCCTGGGCAGCGGGTGAATGCTTTCATAAAACTTAATTATTACTGCTTGTAGTGCAAGGTAGGGAGAAGTCGCAGGCGAGAGAAGTGATTCCGAATTCTGATATAAATAAACTGCAATTAACGAAGTATTGGGCGTACGGGTTAGCACTGCGATAGCGGTCATTGACCCGCCTGCCACTGTGAACCGGAACATACATGCGGTAACCATGGTAACGGTCGGTAACCGTGGTCACTATCGGAGATCGCTACCATGCCAAGCTAAACGACAGTAATTTAGAATGTTGTACGTGACAAGTAAGTCTCGCCAACCAAATCTCGAGCAGGAATCAATAATCGCTATTGCAGTGCTAATCTGAAAATACTATGGAATATCATAGGTCAAATGCATTTCTTAGCATTGCTTGCATGCTTGGACTAATGCATTGTAAGGGAGACAAAATAATCATCTTTGCAGCCAAACGATTATTAAAGAAGTAAGTATTATGCTTCGAATTATAAAATTTTATTTTCACATTTCATTTCATTAGCTGACCATATTTTGGGGGATGTTAGTACCCATTTTTATGAATAACTTTCCCCAAAAAACATACGGTCGTAAAGGAAATAAATTTGTGGGTCTCCCATAGTAACTTGTATTCAGTTGATCGGGTCAATGTACTGAAGGACGATAAATATTTTTCATTTGCGACCATATATTTCTTTGGGAAAGTTGTTCATAATGATCGGTGCTATCATTCCCCAAAATATGGTCAGTTAATTAAATATCATCTTGTATAGATAGAAAATGTCAATGAGTGGATTTTCCACCCAATAGTTACTACTTTCTAGTAGTATGGCAAACGGTTCTCTTGTATCCACCTCACTTATGTGCAGCACATCCTACTTATCCACTTACATTGATGGATAGTTAATCACGCGTATCTTAGATATACGTATTTTATGTCTGTTACTTACTAGGGGTTGTAACCACTAAAACTTTATTGACTTGCTTCGTGGTGTGGAGAGAAATAACCATTTGTGAGGTGGTTCTAATAGTTTCGTCTAGAATCTAGAGGTATGCTATTCTACGTAAGTGTTCATACTATTGCAAACCAAGAAAACAGCTTATCAACACTCTGCATACGAAGTTAACACGAGAGGTACCACTTAGTTTTCATGTTCTGTTCTTTACTTTGGCTAACATCTAGTTTGACGTCAAAAAATACGCGTGCAGCACCGTACACGTAAGAGTACGTAAAACTTCATACTACGGAACTTAAGGGTTAAAAGTTAGGTTAGGTTTTGGGTGAATACGGTATTTGAGAGATTTTGGGAACACTCAAAACGGTAATTTTGTTCACGAGTTCGAGTGACGTAATAGTCAAATGCTGTCTTTTAAACACAAAATTGAGTTTATAAAATACAACTGCTGGAAATATACAATTACGATATTGTCAAACGTTTTTATTGAAGTAGATTTAGCTTACGACACTTTTCTAGATTTATTGGACTACCTTGTCAAATACCGTATTGGCTGTATGGTCAAGAGACTTTGGCCTGTTCAGAGGGACGACGAAAAAAAAACACAACATAAAATGGCGCTTGTTTTGGTCTGAGTACGTTGAACAAAAACAAAACTGCTTGAATTGCTTAAAATATAATTTTAGGGAAATATTAAACTGCACATCAAAAATACTGATTTGCACAGCAAATATCAGTGCAAAATGCTGCGGTAGCTTAGGTGAAGGGTAAAGGGGGTGAGCGAAGCGAAGCCCCCTTTATCCTTCGTGTTAGGTTGAACATGTAAGAACAACAAAAAATACTTAAAACATAAACTTAAGTACACATAAAATATTTAAAACATAAAAAGTGTTTTTGTTGTTCCTTTTTTGTAGTGCAAATCAGTATTTTTGATGTGCGATTAAATACTAGCCATTATTTAATTGATTTATTAACTTTTTCTCCGTCTACTTTACGTTCTTTATTACGATTTTTTTTTATATAATCTGCCCTGTTAAAAAGTGTTTTAAAATCAATGTGTTTTTAAAAGGCATTGATCTGTGCATGTCACATATTCTTTAAATTTTCAAAAAATCATAGATATCATACAGAGTAAATCTCTGCATGACGAGAGCATACACAAAACAATACGTTTAAAAACTAAAACCCATCTACTAAAATCGCGCGCTCTAAAGATAATCATAACCACCGAGCTCATTATGCTAACGAATGTACTTATGGCCCACAATGTACTTAAGATCACACAAAACCACTGAAGAGAGCTTTGGCAAAAAAAATATAAAATTATTTCCAATTAATTCATAGGTCTCAAAAAATTATATGTTATTCACATAGAGATAATCTAGTTTAAATACTTATGTCGTTACGCGATTGGATTAATTTGGCTCGATCGTAAAAAATCCTGAACATAGTCTATATTTAACAGGAGATTCAATAATTTTAATATAAAATTACTGAATTTTCTCATAATTTTTATACCTAAATTTTCCTCTTTTAGAGCTCCGTATTAATCCTTAAATTTTATCAATGAGCTTGTTTCCGTTTTTCAGTATATTCGAAAAAACACCTAAATTTTAAAGTATCCGGGCGGCCTGACGCTATTCCGCGCCGCCCGCTACCCCGCCAGTTCCGCTACCCCGTCAGAAGACGACGGGCGAATGCGGCGCCCCTCACCTCAACAGCTAGAACTGGGCCTTAAGGCGATAATCCAGGCGGAAAGACCCGCAGTGTGAGAGGGACGGATTCGGGAAAAAATGACATTCATCAAACCACAGAAAAATTGTTTAAAAATAAACTGCGCTATTTTGTTAAAAAGTTTTTTAAGGAGAGTTTACGAATACATAATATCTACATTTTGATTTCAGTTCCACAATGAAATTAGTTAGGATTTCAGAATAACAGGAAAAAATAAAACAATTTAGAGGTATTTTCGTAATTCAATTATTTCGAGAAAATTTAATCCAATCGCGTTTTCCTTTAGTAAGAATCTTAATCAAATACTCAATAAACGTTAACCCAAAAAGCAAGTCTGTGGATGACTTCATTGTGGATTCGAAAAAAAATCCCATTTTTTTTTCGTTTCACCTTAATCTGCGTTTTCCTAGGAAGTATAATTTAACAAGCAGCAGCAATTGGCTCAACTTGTTACCTTTTTATAAAACTCTGTTTGTAATACTTTTTTTTATTTCTGTAATGTCATTTTGAACTAATCTTTCTAATATTCATGACTGTAACATTCAGTCATGAACGTTACGGTGTGTTATGGTGTCATGAAGGTTGTGGTACAACTTTTGGCGGGCCCATATTATGTAGATAGATACATAGTTACCCGTCTAATAGTAGTTTGTGTGACTGCTACATAATGCCTAATTATGTACAGTTACATACACTATTTTATCTACACACATATAATAAGCTCTCTTTGATGTGTTCAGGAACCACATGTTCGACCGGCATTGTGGCATTGATCATTGCTCTGCAGTTGTTTAGCTTGTTCAGTAGTACCAACTTCACACACAAACTAGGGGCGGCACCGAGGTGGGCGTCGGCGTTCGAAATTTGAATGTCATAATTTGACAAATTTTGGTCATAAAGTATCAATATTCAGATAAGAAATGAGTTTTACCAAGAAGTTTATCATTATGCTGGTCGTAACGTGTGGTTTTTTAGACGCAGTAAAGAGGGTATTTTATACGTGTGTAGATAAATAATATTTTGGCTTTGCCTTAGTCGGGTAAAAACTGTGGGGAAACCCAACTCTCCAGTCACTAACAGAGTAACATTAATGTAATGTCTTATGAGTAATAAGAACTCATATTTTACTCAACGCACTTTAAACATGTAGTGTGGTTTAGTTATATATCTGGCCCGGTCTAATCATTAACATACATCGCAAGACAGAATAATAGCCGGAAAGACCTTCGTTCTACACACATGTGCTTTAATGAGACACTTACATAAGAAATGGAATCAACTCACTGGCTACCTTATCAATTATGCCTCAAATGGTCTTGATCCTCTAATAATGCTAAAGTCCTAAAGTGGCGTGACTCTTGCTTAGACAGGATGTTGTTTTTTAAAGTTATGCCCGAATAAGGAGTGGTTATTTAAAAAAATACCAAAAATGATTAAATTGTGGCCCGACTTCTATCACTTGCTACCGCGGTCGGTATTGCGGTTATTGCAGGACAAATTGAACACGGCAATTTGTGAATCAAAATTGTTTTAGCCACTCCGAATAGGAAAATACGTGACGCCATGTTATGTTATGTTCGTTGCTATCATTTTTAAATTCATATAAAATATTAATATTTGTTATGTTCAAAGTACTCTTGCACACACAGTGAAAGGCTAATAACCTTGTTGCAAGAAACGTGATATTTCGCTCACTTCCTAGTACAATGTCTGCAGGTATTATCTGTCATTCGATATGTGGGCGTTCGAAACGAACAATCATATTTGATATTTGACTTGAAGATATTGCTGAGTATTAGAGATTAGTTTTGTTATTGTTCTAGTACGCTGATTTCTGTCGCTTTGTATCATTATCTATATCTTACCTTTTATTGTTTTGCTATGATCCACTGTATTCGGGCCAGGTTTTACGAGGATACCATCAGAAAAAAATATCCAGCTTGATTCGTTGGAAACTTCTCCTGCATTCTTATATCATTTCAAATCCTAGCGTGCACATAATTCAATCAAACTGCAATATAGAACGTGCTTCAACGCAACATAATATAAGAGGCATTCTATTAACTATAGCCGCCTATATCACATACCCGGCAGTGGAGGTGCGTTCAACTATTCAAATAGCTTGATTATATGGAAACAGGCCAGACTAGTTTCCAACCCCGGAAGATTTGGATTGACAATCTCAGTTCAAGACGCCGAGATACGTTGCATAGTCTGAGACTTAAACATAAACATTTTGGGTTTCAAAGCACATAACCAGTGGCTCTGTAAGCTGTAGAAATCGCGAGTGACACGTTCATATAACAAATACAAACTTATGAATGCATCTGGTTACGTACATGGAGTACGAAAATACCAAATACCAATAACTTTGTAAACTACATTTTGCGGTCTTAAACCCAACCTATTGAATTTTCCTCTCAAAGTCTCTATAGAAATCCAACGAAACCTCATTTGTTATAATCCGTCAAGCTGTCAGGACTGCAGAGGTTTTTTGAAATTTTTATAACCCCTCAATCTCCGCCATTTTGAAAAAACCATAAAAAGAATCGACAAATCATTATATTTAATTATCGAACCTTCCCGCAAAAAATCACGAGAATCAGTTGAGAAATACGGCCAGTAGAGGATAACATCCGGACACACATCCAGATATACGAAAGCATTTTTGCCCAATCCTGAAACGAAGACGCTTCGACGCTCGGTCAGCTATCATTTGTTATCGGCTTGAACGCTCTGCTGTTGAACAGAAACTTCGAAAAGCGTCCAACGTTGTGGACGTCGTATGTGCAGCGGGGACCCCACATAGATAAATTAGCTGGTAAATTAAGTTCTGCGGCTTACGCTGTTAGGAACATCAGACAAAGCACGGATGTGGCTACATCTAGACTAGTATATTTTAGTTACTTTCATAGTGTCATGTCCTATGGTATCTTGTTGTGGGGGAAAGCAGCGGATACTCAAACTATTTTTATTTTACAGAAAAGAGCTATTCGAGCGATTTATAACTTAAAACGAACAGACTCCTTAAGAGAGCTTTTTAAAGAAATTGACATACTAACTGTAGCTAGTCAATTTATTTTCGAAAATATAATGTAAGTACGCAAGAACCTTACAACATTTTCCAAACTTAGCGAAAGCTGTAATGTTAACCTAAGAAATAATCACAGACTGTGTGCGCCCCGATTTAGACTCGCGAAGGTTAGCAATTCTTTCAAGGTTCAGTGTATTTTCTACTATAATAAGATACCTCTGGAGATTTTGAAATTGCCATTTGAGCAATTTAAAAAGCATATTAAAGCGACTTTGTCGAAAAAGGGATATTACAATGTTTAAGATTACTTAAATTACAGAACTGTATGGGGTTAATCTAGCTCAACACCGACCTTGCTGTTAATAATTTTGTAATTATTTATTCCAGCTTATTAATCATAATAATAAAAACAAACATGTTTGTAATAGATAAGCACAACCAATTTTTAATCGAGATCTAAAAATCAATCTGTGGGAGTTTCTTCGCCCTGCTTCTCCCACAGTGGTCCAATATAGAGAAGTGGCAAAAAATGATGTTTGCTAACTATATGTAAATATCTACAGTAATAAAGTACTTTGACTTTGACTTATGAAAATATAGCTCATTTTGGTGAGGAGAACCTATTTACATTTCGATTTACTCTTCTAGAAAATGAAAATTAATGAGCGATATAGCAGAATATTTATGACCCGTTGCTCCTCCTTGTAAAGTGAGAAATTTGTTGTCCTAAATCATTCCAGTCATACTGAAACTTATAGAAGAAATCTACATATATCTATTAAGTTGCAAACTTGCAAGCAGTAAATCAATTTCTCTACCAATATCTAAAATAACAGACTATCGTGCAAGTAATAGTGGGCCAATTAGCGATGCATACTTCACCCCTACCAATACATCTTCGATTTAACTATGTGCGTGCCATACTAACTCATCTATACGTATTCATAAAGCTGATTTATTTGCCGTGGATGCAAGTATCAGAACAAGTTGCTCTGGAACCGCCTTAAGGCGACGCATTAGGCCAAAATATGAGTAAAAGCAGCTGTTTCTTTATTGTAGCTTGTTGATCATGAGTGTCAGAATCCATTCACTAACGCATACTCGTAATTTGACTATCTTTGCTCGATGGAAAAGTCTCCCGATTTTATCATAAAATCTGTTTTCCACTTTTTTTTTACAATTTCGCATTTATTTGAATTTATATATTTAATAGTTATTTAGTCGTTATAAAAAATATTAAATCACGTTGCTCTGTTAGTCCTCTATCCATCGATTGTAAGCATTTTTAACATTTGAATTCCTGTTCCTCTAAAAGTGAGCTGAAGGTGTGTCCAGCCTAGTGTTACGGGGTACGAATTAAAACTTTAAAATAATCTGAAAAACAGGGCGTATTTCGCAGAAAATATTTATCTCAATTATGGTTATTAACTAATATTATTTTAGTTAAAATAATAGAAACTAGCTAGTGAGATTTTCTTTTATTCCAAGGTTGTAATTATGTGTGTCTATGAAACCGGTCTCAGAATCTGACTAGGTTTCACAAGGCAAGGCAACACAATGCTACTTTTACATATACTCGCAAAATGATGCATGCTTTAAAATATTGGGTAGGGATGAGTTCCATTGCTAATAGTTTTGAGGCCAAAGTCGTGCTGTGAGGCCTAGTTCAGCTGTTTAGACCTCATCAACTATGCGGCATGGTAGTGGATACTAACTAACGATGTTTTTTCAACAGATTAAGGTCAGTGGGTCTTATTTCGTTATTGTTTTGTTCGGAGCTGCACACTGTATGACGTAAAATGTCTTCATTTTGTCCACATCGATATTGTGTACAAACTAACTTGCATTCCTATTGATTCCTTTTCATGATGAATAAGATGATGATCTACTCTATAGTGACGGGAATTTCAATAAGTTTTTAAGCTTTTTGATATAATATTATTCGAGGTTTGACAAAAGTAGGTTCCTTTGGGTCTGTAATAACAACTGTGCCTCTGCCACCTCGTACGCGATACGCAATTTTTTTTTCGGCAAAAAATACGTTGTTTACCATATAATCATTTTTGGTCGGTCTTGGTCTCAAGACTTGGTCTTTGACTCAGATCCACAAGTCTAGGCTTGAGGTTCTCTAACGAAATATGGAGCGCACTATCCTGGGGGTCCAATTGTCAAAAAATAAAGGATGTAGCGGAAAAGGCAGCTGAATTGAAGTGGGACTGGGCCGGCCACGTCGCTCTTAAGCAACCACACCGATATGGGCCAAATAAACCACTCTCTGGAGCCTGAATGCAAAACGGGGACGTGGCCGACCCAGGAAGCGCCGGAATGATGAGCTGAGGGACCACGACAACTGGTGGGAGGTCGCCCAGGGACGTGAAGAGTGGATGAAGGGAAGAGAGGCCTTTGCCCATCAGTGGGAAAATATAGGTTTTTAATATAGGTTTCCCACGCAGTTTCACAAACCTGTATTAGTTGCTATAGGTCACTTTATGTCCTAATACAAAAGGTAGGTTTTTTAGGTCACAACTTTATATTACAACCCGGAGCCGAGGCGGCTCCATGTAGTTAAGTATAAAGTAGGGTATACAATTTTGATGGACGTTACACTTTTGTGATGTACTGATGTACTCAACACGTTTGGGATGAAAACGTATTTTTATGGATGTAACTTTTAAGTCAACTTGTTAAACAGTTAAACCTTGTTTACTGCGACATCCTCATATAAAATCTCGGTGAAGACAGCCGTCCAGTTAACCTTGGTCTCATCCGTTCATCCGTCTTTTATTTAAAACTAAACTATGTCAGTGCATTCTCCATTGAAGCGGCCAGGCGTGCGTTACATTGTTGTCTACACTTAAGGCCGCCATTGGTATTGTAAACTGGCGTAAACCACGGTCCAACTATACAGCGTGATAAAAAAAAATGAGAATGCTAAGCTGCAGCGAAGGGCTAGCCCCCTGTCACGCAAGATGCTTGAGCATCTGCCACCTCGTATGGGAAAAGGCGTGACGCTATATTGTTATTGAGAATTTGTGTCTTTGAAGATTTGGTTCCGGTAGATGTTACAAGCAGAGCGCAATAAAACATATTTAATAATATGCGCTCTCAACTTTGTAAATTAGGTTGTTTTCACCTATTTCCTGTTGAGATACGCTTAATAATATATAGTATATGAATCCTTAAAAAAGCACAAGCAGTTCGTCACTTTTCAGGGTTCCGTACCCGAAGGGTGCCAAACGGGACCCTATTACTAAGCCTCCGCTGTCCGTCCGTCCGTCCATCTGTCACCAGGCTGTATCTCATGAAACCGTGATAGTTAGACAGGCGAAATTTTCACAGATGGTGTATTTCTGTTGCTGCTATAACAACGAATACTAAAAAACAGAATATAATAAATATTTAAGGGGGCTCCCATACAACAATTATTTCAATACTATATACAAACTTATGAATTATTATATGTATGTATTTACGTACTTGGAGTGTGAAAGTAGCCGCACCAATACCTTTGTAAACAACATTTTGCAAAACAAAATCCAAACTATTCACTCCACACCATCCCTACCGAACGGTTGTACGGAACCTTTTGTGCGCGAGTTAGACTCGCACTTGACCGGGTTTTTCTTTTACCGTTACGTCTGTTCATCATCATCCTTGACCTTATCTTCTTTTCAGATATATGTATATGCTGCATCTATTCCGGGAGCCACATTTTTCTTGTGACTGAACCTACTCATACGGGCTCTATACTATTCAATAGAATTGAGAATGCAACAACCCTGTATATGCTGTGTTACTGTTTAGAAGTAGGCCGTTCCGAGTAGCTGCTTTTAGGGCAGCTAACGGTGTTCTAGGTACCGCGTTACTTGAGATGATTTAGTCTATTTCTGCTACGTTGTCGGCAGCAAATGTGTTAATTGTACGGTCTATGGCTTATCTCCTTACCTGCAAGCTTTGCTTGCTCCAATAGCTCAGTGAGGTTTTCAATGGGTGTTTACTTAGTAATATACTCTGTGGGTGGTATGCCAACTGGTAATCGTTAGTCGTATCAGATCCGTTCCTGGCCGATAAGATCTGGTAGGTTAAGGCAGTCTTTACATTTTTGATATCAAGCGATCTATCAGCCCACATTCACCCACTGGTGGCTGATAGTTTTCTTTACCAGTCCATCTGCTCCAGTTCGGAGCCGTAATTTAAAAAATAAACTAATTAATTTAGGCAACAAATTTTAATATAATGATCACCAAAATATTTTTTTCTTACCCAAAATGGGTAAATTATCACCAAAAGTTGCAGAAAATATCAGGGCAAAATACTGCGGTAGCTTAGGTGAAGGGTAAAGGGGGTGAGAGAAGCGAAGCCCCCTTTATCCTTCGTGTAAGGTTGAATGTGTAAGAACGACAAAAAATACTTAAAACATAAACTTAAGTACACAAAACATAAAAAGAAGTTTGGTGATAAATTATCCAAACACAATTTGGTGATCATTTACTGATTCTGGCAGTCATTTCGAATTTATTGGTACTAAATTTTCGAATTTTTTGGTTTTTGTTTAAACACAAGCCATTAATTTGTTTCGTATCTGCAATAAAATTGCACATACATTTATAATTTATGTGTGTATCTATTGATGATCGTAATGAATGATTCTACCAACGTACAGATGTAGTGAATAATCCTTTCCTATCGGCAAAACTCGGAACAACGATAACACCCGAATGGTGCCGATGTGTCTATGAATTACTGTATTATTAAATTACGTGTAGGTATCAAATAAATCGCATACTTTATTTATTAAATGTCAAATGACAAAGCCGACGACATTTAGTAAGATAAAAACGAACATTTCCGAGAAAATACGAAAGGAAAGGATTATTCATTACATCTGCAATTGAGTTGAGTGCTGCTAACAATTTTTGTGGGGCCGCGATTTTGAACCTTATGCTTTCGCAATAAAATTCAAAACCTATAACGGGATTCTGGGTACTGTAGTATATACATGTGTGCTCAAGGGGATAATGGACAAGTCACTACCAATAGTTCAATTGGTTTCGTTCCGTCAATGAGCTGAACTGTAGCAATTGCACTGAAACGCTCGACCAGGAAATTGTGTCGCTCAAGGTTTCTTTTCCATTATGCTCTGCTGATTTTACTAGATTCACTAAAATATACAGTTGAGTTAAACTTGGCCAGTTTGTTGAACCGGAACTGTGAAATGCTTTACTGTTTTACTGTCGGGATCTGAATTGATTTTTAGTTTTTTTTGCAGTGGGGACCCCAAATAGATAAATTAGCTGGTAAATTAAGTTCTGCGGCTAACGCTATTAGGAACGTCAGACAAAACACGGATGTGGCTACATCTAGGCTAGTATATTTTAGTTACTTTCATAGTGTCATGTCCTATGGTATCTTGTTGTGGGGGAAAGCAGCGGATATTCAAACTATTTTATTTTACAGAAAAGAGCTATTCGGGCAATTTATAATCTAAAACGAACAAACTCCTTAAGAGGGCTTTCAAAGAAATTCACATTCTAACTCTATCTAGACAATTTATTTTCGAAAATATAATGTAAGTACGCAAGAACCTTACAACATTTTTCAAACTTAGCGATAGCTGTAATGTTAACCTAAGAAATAATCACAGACTAGTTGCGCCCCGGTTTAGACTCGCGAAGGTTAGCAATTCTTTCTAGGCTCAGAGCATTATCTACTACAATAAGGCACCTCTGCAGATTTTGAAAATGCCATTTGAGCAATTTAAAAAACATGTTAAAGCGACTTTGTCGAAAAAGGGATATTAAAATGTTCAAGATTACTTAAATAAGTATGAGTCTTTTCTGATAATAAATTTGGTAATTATATATTCCTGCTTATTAATTATAATATCTAATATAGTAATATTTGTATAAGTGAAGCACAATCAACTTTTAAAAGAGATCTTAAAATCAATCTGTTGGAATTTCTCGCCCTAATTTTTCCACAGTGATCCAATGTAGAGAAGAGGCAAAAAATTACGTTTGCTAAGTGTATGTAAATATCTACAGCAATAAATTAATTATAAATAGTGCGTTTTCATTTCACGCAACCCACCAACTGTCATGTTAGTTGTATATAAATAGGGGCGTATATCTAAATGTTGACTTATTACTATATGTTACGATTACAGAGTTATAATAACCGTCAGCAGTACAGAGACAATCAAGGGGAGATTAACCAGATAATTACGATTTTTGACCAATTTACTCATAGATTAAGAGTGGTAACGAAGTCGCAAAAGGCGGAGCATAGCTGGATAATTCTTCTGTAGGCGGATCATTGTCACTTCCCTGCACTTTCTACGGTGAATTATGGCTGCAGGAGATAGTCCTAGGGTCTATTGTATGGTACAATTGAGAGCGATACGCGTGCACCCACGTTGTGTCTAGATACAAAGTTACCTCGGTAATGGCGGTCTTGTATCATTTGATACAATGGTAGCATTTAATGGATTGCTTTGTCTTTGGTTTGCATCATTAGGTTTGATACGAGTGGGCATTGCTGTGATTTGAGAAAGTTGTTTAGTTTTTAGGACATAATGCAACGTGTATGTATAGCCTTTCATCGAGATTCCTACTGTTATTTGCTGATGACGAAAGACAGAGTTTTAGTTATCCTGTTACACAACGATATTTCATCACCCGAATGGCCAACCCTGCCTACGAAGCCAAGGGCCCCGGGTTCGAGTCTCGGTGGGGGGAAATATTTGTTTGATGAGAACGGATGTTTGTACCCTAGTCATAGTTGTTTATCTAAGTATAATATTTATCTATATACGTATGTGTATC
Organism: Argyresthia goedartella; assembly: GCA_949825045.1. NCBI lineage: Eukaryota > Metazoa > Arthropoda > Insecta > Lepidoptera > Argyresthiidae > Argyresthia > Argyresthia goedartella. Next base: position 10,905,577 of record OX463821.1, on the reverse strand, counting down.
GTTGTCTAGTACTCAAGATACAGGGAATTATAGTTTGGGGCTAGATCAATGTGTGTAAATAGTGTCCAAGGTATTATTATTATCAAACTCAAACAAAGACTACCCGGCTGGCAATACCGAAAAATCAATCCCCAGGTCTGGATGTTTATAAATGTGTGCCTTCGATGTTTCCGGTTCCCACGACACAGGGTACCCTAGTGTGGGGCCAGGAGCAATGTATGTGCCTGTATGTAAATGTTTTGTTTATCTTTATTTATGTTTTTTTTTTAAAGTTCATTTTTTAATAGAACTTACAATCTAACTTAATATTATAAATGTGAAAGTAGCGATGTTTGGATGTTTGGATGTTTGTGTGTTTATGCCTCAATCACGCTAAAACGGCTGAACGGATTAGAATGAAATTTAGCACAGAGGTAGTTTAAGAGCTAGATTAACATATAGAATACTTTTTATCCGACTGCACCAGAAGGAGGGTAACGTTAGCTCGGTTAATAATAATTCCTAGGAACACGCAGATGAAGTTGCGGGCATCAGCTAGTATGTTTATAATGGCTTATGTTTAAACGATTACCAAAAACGCACCTATTTTACTACCACTAAATTCGAAATGACTGCCAGAATGGATAAATGTCCACCAAATTGCTTTGGATAAATGATCACCAAACTTCTTTTTATGTTTTGTGTACTTGTGTAGTTTGTTTTAAGTATTTTTTGTTGTTTTTACATGTTCAACCTCACACGAAGGATAAAGGGGGCTTCGCTTCGCTCACCCCCTTTACCGTTCACCTAAGCTACCGCAGTATTTTGCCCTGATATTTTTTGCAACTGTTGGTGTTCATTTATCCATTTTGGGTAGTAAAAAAATATTTTGGTGATCATTATATTTGTTGCCGTTTATAATTCGTAAACAGCTGCCCACGCGCCATACCCAAGTGTTACCCGCCAACTCACAGTCAAATAACCTATGTGGCGGACTACGTTAAACCAGTAAGTCTCCTTTACCTTAGATCCTTCTACGAAATAATCGCAAAGCCCAGTAATGGCTGTATTGTGGACTATCGCGATCTGAGTTTTAGCTCGAAGCGTTTAGAAATCTGAAATTCGCACTGGATTGAATTTCTCAAATCAATTTCAGAAAATGATAGTAATGATTGAACGCGACCTGTTTCAGTCAGTCTCAGGTTATGCCTCAAGATAACTGTATATCACTGGAATGGATAATTATTTCGGATCGCTTCTCGTGGTTTGGACCTCCCTCTGTGTTTTACTGTCCTGGATAGCTGTAAATAATAGTCTAGATGTAACTGTTGTGAATAGAAATCTATTAAACTGTGTTGTAATTTGTTTGGTCTGTTAAATCAAATTAAAATTTATGTTTGTAAAACGTAGTTTTAGGGTTCCGTACCCGAAGGGTGCCAAACGGGACCCTATTACTAAGCCTCAGCTGAGCCGTCCGTCCGCCCATCTGTGACCAGGCTGTATCTCATGAACCGTGATAGTAAGACAGTTGAAATTTTCACAGATGATGTATTTCTGTTGCCGCTATTACAACAAATACTCAAAAACTGAATCAAATAAATATTTGAGGAACACAACAATTATTTCAATACAATGGAGTGTGAAAGTAGCCGCACCATTAACTTTGTAAACAACATATTGCTATGTAAAATACAAACTATTCACTCCATTCCATCCACCATTGTACGGTGGTCCGGAACCCTTCGTGCGTGAGTACGACTCGCACTTGACCGTTTTTTTTCCTGTTCTTAAGTTAAGCAAAATAGTTGCGTCGGTCACTGTAAATATGTTTGAATACTACTGTGTAGGGAAACCCATCAGTCATTAATAAGCAGGAATCTACAATCAATAAAGGTAAACCATAAGAAATAGATACAACTTCCGGCGTTTAATGAATCATATCCGGCTCGAAGGAACACTTAAGATGGCGGCCTCTCATCAGCTAGTCTTTGATATCCAAGTCACTGGAAGTTCAGTTTATGCACTAGTAGGACTAATGCCACATAATACTTAATAGTACTACTAATGCCCCGCCTTACGACATACTTATACAGGGCCGTCTTTAGCCTATATGAGGCCCTGGGCACATTCGGATAGTGGGGCCCCTATGACTTCTATAAAGTCCTATTTTAACCGACTTCACAAAAGGAGGAGGTCAGTGTGACCAGATTCAGTATTTTAATACTTTTTCAGTATATTTCATCGATTTTTCCGAACATCAGTATATTTTCAGGTATATTGCTGGGAGTCAGTATTTTTGGGTATATTATGGTTGACGTTATGGCAACACCGTAGTGAGTGATCGTCCTTGGGACAATGTTTGCGGAATTCCCCGGAACGCGAACATTGGCTGGGGGCTTTCCCGGATTTAGTTTATACATGTTATCTATGAGCAAAGATGAGTAAGTTACAGATATGACAAGAAAGACGGCCGTCGCCGGCGTTGTAGTATTGTAATACTACCTATACAATTATCAATCAATACGTAGTATAAATCAGAGTTGCACAATGTATGTTCGCCTAAAACTTTACAACTGCTGGACCGATTTTAATGCGGTTTGCAACATTAGATATAGTGTAATTTCCAGATTTCATACATTCAAATCCGTTTGTTTCATGAATATCAGTCTACCCGGACGAATTCGGGACGGACCGCTAGTTTATCTATAATTTTCAAAACAACGTCTAGTTTTTAAGTTTTCAGTTGCATGAATAGGTAGTAGTTAGACATAAAAGATACTTAATTACTAGTATTAAATCGTCTAATACGGTTCAAGTGAAATGATTGTCTCTTCTGCACTCGACTTAATCTTTGAGGACTTTCTTTCGATAATTCGGGAATTTCCCCAAAATAGGAGATGTTTTTGTCATCATATAAATAGATTGCGATTTTCGTTATTTTTATTTACTTAGTTGCATCCATCCGGACAGCATGTCTAGTTTTCAGCAAAGTTATTTAGCTAAGTGGGAACAAATTCCGGAATTTTCTTCGTGGCTTTCACGTTATAAAGATGATGAGTTCACCGCATTTTGTAAAGCATGCAATGCGAAACTGCAAAGTAGATTAGCATCTATAAAACAGCATGCAAATACTGAAAAGCATAAATCGAACTTGATAAAATATAAAGGACAGTCAAAGGTAAGCATAACTCGCTTTACTTACCTAGTTCAAGGAGTTTTGATATATTTTAATTCAAAGTTAATCATCCTGGTTTTGTTTCCAAAATAACCAAGTATTTTTTCATTTAATTTTCAGGTTGATACATTTTTCAAAAAGGCCCCACTGAAAGACGAAGTCAAGAAAGCTGAGCTGCGTTTATGCAGTTTTCTGTCGGAACACAATATCCCATTTAGAGCTATGGACCATCTTAGTGAAGTTCTAGTGAAGTGTTTTACCGATTCCGATATTGCGAAAGAATTTTCCTGCAAGAGAACCAAAGCAGCTGCTATAACTTATAATGTTTTAGGACCCGAATTCGAAAAAGATATGATTGAGGACATACTTCGTACTGCATCTCCTTCAGGTAAACCAGTATATTCAATTATAATCGATGAGAGTACAGATGTTGCGACAGTCAAAGTATTGGCGATAGTAATTAAATACTTCTCTGAAACTAAATGTACTGTACAAAACAAATTCCTTGATTTAGTTGATTTAAGTGGTGAGACCGCAGGTCATTTATTTAATTCGTTGTCATCAAAATTATCCGAATTAGGTTTAGAAATAAAAGACGTAATAGGATTCGCTGCTGATACTACGAATGTGATGTTTGGTCAACACTCTGGCATTGTTGCAAAAATTAAAGAAGTAAACCCAAAGTGCTTTTTCATAAAATGTGTTTGTCACTCTGCAGCATTAAGTGTTAGCCACGCCTGTAAAATACTGCCTAGAAATTTAGAACAAATAGTAAAAGAAGTATATGGATATTTTTCTCAAAGCAGCAAGCGTCAAAGAGAATTTGCTGAGTTCCAAAATTTCACAGACACTGAAAATCACAGAATCTTGCGTCATTACGACATAAGGTGGCTTTCACTTCATGCCTGTATTAGTAGAATAATTGAGCAGTGGAGGGCATTGCAATTGTTCTTTCAAGACCAATACTTGAGTGATCGCAATATGTCATCAGAATTTTTATATAATTCTTTTACCACTGATATAAACAAATTGTACTTTCACTTTTTGGACTACATTTTGCCGATTGTAAACAAATTTAACGTAATTTTTCAAGGCGACTATCCGTGCATTGATAGACTGTATGATGATGCATCTAGTATGTACTTGTCGATTTTGGGTTGCTTCATGAAAACTAATTACATCAAACATACAGAAAATGTATTTACCTTAGACCCAAAGTCACATGTAAATTATTTGCCATTGAAAGATATGTACTTAGGTATTCAAGTGGGCCAAGAATTAATCAAACACAGGGGAAATGTAAACATGAAAGAACAGATTGCTGAGTTTTTCAGAAGGTGCCAATCATTTTTAATTGAGCTAAGCACGCAATTGAAATCACGTTTGCCTTTTGAAAATCCAGTTTTTAAAGAACTAAAATTTCTTGACCCACACACTGCCGTGCATAAAGAATTTCGCAGTTTACGAAATGTAATAGAAACTTTCCCATGCGAAGTACAGCCAGAACAAATGCAGTTAATCGACGAAGAATATAGAACCCTAAAGTTTGATCGCGAAGTAAGTGATTTGTTACAATCTTCGAGCACTGGCTCACCCATCTCATGTGAACAATTTTGGGTGGAAGTTGGGAAAATTTCTAACAGTGATGGCATGTTAAAATACAAAAATATAACTAGTTTTAGTAAATCTCTGCTATGTATACCGGTATCGAATGCTGCATGCGAGCGCATATTTTCACAGATAAATTTAATAAAAACGGACCAAAGAAATAGATTTGTAAACAAAAATGTGTCAGCAATTTTAAAAACAAAGCAAGGTGTTAAGGATGAAGGAGGTTGTGTAAAATTTAATCCTTCGAAAAAGATGTTAAAATATAACTCTAACATTTATTGTGAAAATGAATAAATAAAACCTGTTAAGAAAATCAGTATTTTTATTGGTATATCTGTCCTATGTAAATCGGTATATTTCAGTATTTTTTTGAGGTGCCTCGGTATTTTCGTAAAATTTAATCTGGTCACACTGGAGGAGGTTTACAATTCGACGCGACATTTTTGTTTATGTATGTTCCCCTGTTCGACATTTTATCTCTTATATACACTATTTATTTTCACACCGATAATACACGCAAAACAAACTTTTAGTTTACACAACAATAACGGGAAACCACAAAACACAACTTCACACACAAAAAAAATAGGTACTATTTACTAGCGTCACCTAGGAGTTGCCCACAGAAAACAATTACTTGACGAGAAGAACGACAACTTCACACAAAAAAATGATACTATTTACTAGCGCCATCTAGGGGTTGCCCAAAGCAGACTTTTGGCGGTCTTTTTAAATTTATTTTCATGTGAATTGGCCTGTCTTTATTGCTTTGGATGAGATATTGAAATAAATCGAGAATATATTATTTTTTTTTACGGAAATAACATACGTTGTCGGTTGGGCGAGGGGGCCCCATCGATCTCGGGGCCCTCGGCATGTGCCCAGAGTGCCCATGGATAAGAGGGGCCTGTACTTATAGTTTTGTTTGATGGAAAGAAATATTTCTATCTATCGTTTGCTAGATGTGTTGGTAACAAACTGCTGAACTCGCAAATGGCTGGACCGATTGGAATAAATTAAAAAAACTCGCATAAATGTATTTACTGAGAAAGAATATTTACACAGAAAAATACGTATTAATGTATTTTTCTGTGTAAATAGTCGTCACAAAAATACATTCATACAGTCGTCAAACTCAACAGTTATTATTTGAAGTGTAATAAGGTTATTACGCAGAGATTTTTATGTCAAATGAAAAGGGAACAGCCGAATAATCAAAATAAATTTAGTTTAGTTTCTGCTTCTGTCAATAGATGGCGTTGGTAGCTTTTAACAGAAAGTCGTCTGTCGGGTTAACTAGTTAGTTATAATTATAAAACACTTACAAACACGTTCAGTGTCCTTATTAACTAACTCAAATTAACCAAAAATCGTGGAAACACTGAACAAAAAATCCGTATTTAGTTAGAACGCGTTGTCACTAGTTAAAACTATAACTTCCTATTAGTAATTAGATTTACTCATATACGTAAATCTAATTTTAAAGTAAACTATGCTTCAGTAAAAACCATTATTAGAATGCGTTTCTACTATAGTTCCTAGTAATATATAAAAAAATATAAAAAATCCTCAGGTCTTGGATGTTTATATGTGTGTAATGCCGCTGTTTCTGGTTCCCACGACATCCTATCCTAATGTGGGGTCAGAGGCACTGTATGTGCCTTATATAATATAAATATTTATGTTTGTGTCTAGCTGTCACTTTCTGTCGGGACACTAAATTTGTACACAATTTTGTATACAACCTGGAGCCCAGCGGAGCGTGTAGTTTCACGGAACCGTATTGGTTGCTTAAATGACATTCATTTTCGACCAGCAGTAAATTTTAGTTTTAACTAGTTAAAACGGGTTCTAACTGAAAGCGGTTTTTTACGGCTACTTTGTTTTTCTATTTGAAATAACCAGTGTCGCTCTCGTTGTAGCTTGAAGTTACAGGATAAGGGCACTGTTCCAATTACTTCAATGCTTTAATTGTAGTTCATACAACACATATAAAGCATGTTGCATCACCCAGGGCCTATTTAATAGATATGTTGCAGTTGGTTGGTTAAATCAGACACTTAACTAACTCTCTAGACCGTTAATTAAATACCGACGTTTAACCAAGTCACTAGCATTTTGATTTAAACAAAGCATCGTCGAAAACGTTTAACAATCTGTATTACTGAAAGCCGGCATTGTTGGAAAACAAGATGGCGTCACGACAAGCTGATTTGCACAGCTTTTAACGGGGAAAAACATTGCGGTAGCTTAGGTAATGGCTTTTATCCTTCGTGTTAGGTTGAACAAATAAGAACTTATGGTTACTGTTACTAACTTGTGGTTAAGTTTAGCTTTAGCTAGAAGTTGATATTTTGACAAATTTATAGGAACACAGACATGATCTATTGATATTAATGTCACCTTAGCACCTCGACTTGTTCCTGGGGATAATGGTATTGACAGACAAACAGACAGAAGGACAGATGGTCAGGGGCAGACAGACGGACAGACGGACAGAAGGACAACAAAGTGATTTTATAATATAAGGATTCCTTTTTTTCGTTTAAAGTATGGAGTCTTAAAAAAAGAAACCGCTGTGCCGAAACGGATTTGCGCCAACGCAACTGGAACACAACAATAGGAGGCCATTCTTTCGTGTATTTGTAACCTGCCATTATCTTCAATAGTACTCGTTGATGGTACAATGAATGGGCAAGCAAGTGTGAAGTTGCAAGGATGAAAGTTTTCTTTCAGTGTTTTTGGAGGACGTGGAATATTGTTAGTGTTTGAATGACACACTGTGTCTTTCGGCCGATCCCAATAACCTATCTCTATCCGACAGCTGCGCTATGGGATTTATGTGAAATTTGATACTAGCTGTCTCAAATCTGCAGATTATGGATAGAAGATAGGTTATTAAGATCGGTCGTTAATCAATTAAAATCGAAAAGTATGTTGAGCACATGTTGTGCTAATATCCATATTCCATGAGGCTATATTTACTCGTTGAATCCCGTTTTTGTGTTGTGATTTTTGTGCAAGCAGCTTGAATCTGGTGACTTTGTGTTTTATTATTCTGTATTGGCGGAAAGAGTAATAGTAAATTTTGTAATAGTAAATTATACGAAGGCCTGCAAGATTGTTTCTTCAGCCCTTTGTTCCCAAGTCATAACATAAACATAAACATTTACATACAGGCACATACATTGCTTCTGGCCACACACTAGGATACCCTGTGTCGTGAGAACCAGAAACAGCGACGTCACACACATATAAACAGCTAAGACCTGTTTTTTTTTCTTTTTACCCGAACCCGGGACCTCTCCCATGCTAGGCAGAGCCACAACCGCTGCGCCGCCGAGGTCGTCATATACAGACGCTATCCAAGATGACTCAAAACGTCAAACTTTTTTCCAATTGTAACCACGATTCACACAACACATGCCGACTTACTGAGGTGTGAACTGCACGCACACCATTCAGCTCCGATGTAAAACAGGAGAAAGCGATGGGAAAGAAATCGGTACTTATGCGATTTTAATGAATGTTTTACTATACAATGGTTGTCTTGTTCGGAACCATGAAAAGTGAATTCAGATAGATTTTGCGCTGTAAGTGGAGCGTGTAAATTGTTTCGTTTTTCGCTTAATGTATTCGAAGATTTCTTGTTGTTCGTGAGCCCAGTTTGGGCGCACTTTTTGTTCGTTTTCAAACTGCATACATTAAAACCCGATTTGGTACTGCGGACAAGAGCCAATACGTTTTGTTTTATTTACTGTCCCCAAGTTTTTGTCTACTACTTTCGTTGTTGTGAACAATTTTATGTAACTTTTGAAAATGGGTTATTTCGTAATACCCTATTTTACTATGCACAGACAAACAGATAGCACATAACTGAAAAAAAAATGCAAGATATTTCTTCCAGCAAATCATGATGAAGAGGCGAAGTTTGAGCACGGGAAGACCTGCGCCTACAATAAAACTACAATACAATGAGACACAATTGGACTCGTGTATCTTGAGGCAATTTTATCGACTTACACATTTTTAAAAATGTTTCCAATAATTTCTTGACTGCATGCGCAGTTTCATGGTACGTGCCAAACATGAGCCACACACAACGACGGCTTTTATTGATCCGTGACAAATAACAAATGCCAGCGATTAGGCATCTCTCAATATTCACATTCACATGACACACTACTTAGCATCTTAAAACCAGGTCGTAGGTCACAAATATTCATCATGCCTTTTGCAATCTTGTTTCGTACTTGCGAAAGACTTTTATCCAATAAGTGTGCTAACAATATGCGGGTCGTAGGTTATTTAATGGACGTGGGCACAAAAGGTTCCGATCGGACTTGTTATGGTAAGGTAGCGAATGTGCTACGTTACCGTTGTAACAGATAACCACTGCGGTATATTAGTCGTGGCCGTGACAACTCTTTGATTCATACGATTTTGAGTTTGCTTTGTTGAGGATAAAAGAAAACCCCAGGTCTTGGATGTTTATATGTGTGTGATGTCGCTGTTTCTGGTTCCCACAACTCAGGGTATCCTAGTGTGGGGCCAGCAGCAATGTATGAGCCTGTATATACATTTTTGTTTGTTTGTTTGTTTGTTTGTTATGACGATGGTGCATACCGACAAGCGAGCGTATGAAGGAAAAGGTCGTGAATAAATCTTAATATCAGAAACATACTCCCAGAAAAGAACCTGATATGTAAATGTATGAGTCACTGTCGCCTAAGGTCCTAATGGGCTGATCATTCATATCTCTAGCCCCCGTAGCACTCCCCGCGGGACTCGTTGTCATTGCGCATTTTGTCGTTTCTAGGTTACATTTTTGTATGCGTGAGTCGCGAATTTTGGCATTTAGGCTAAGAAAAATGCGCTGTAAAGGCGATTCGCGCGGGGCAAGCTAGTGGTGCAGAACTATGGAGATAGGCTGGCCCCCTGCCGCACGCAAGGAATTTTCAATTACTGCTGCTAGACGAGGGCGGTACTGTAAGCACGGTACCGATGCCACTCCTTGCGGGAAAAGGCGTGTCGTACACGTGTATACTACAAAAGCTAAAGCACGCTAAAGTACGCGATAGCTTTTTGTTTACTGCAGACTACATTATAGCGGAGTTCTGAGGTCGATGCCCTGTGCGTGCTGATTATGAACCAGGAACTACAAAACCTTATCTTACTTCTGGCTAAAAGGTCCATTTATCCACGCCACTGACCCAACGGTAAACGAATTAGAATTCAAGACAATTCCTACCTTTATGTAAGTTTGCGTTGCATAAATCATAATAAACAGTTAGGGCAAGCTCCCAGTGCATTAACATGTATCAAAATGGATTCGTATCGCGCATGGGTATGATAAGATCGCTACGTTGCCAGCGCTTGCACTGAAATTCGGTCTACAATGCGCTTGCGCAAGCATAGGCTGGTATAAAGCACGCGCGGACCGAATTTTTGAATTTGGAACGAATGTTTGGAATACGAATTTGGTTTTGGAGCGCAATGGTTCAGTGGAAATTGCGTGTAAATTGTAGCCATGGTTGATGAAAGTATGTACCCAATCTGAAGCAAACTAAAAGGTATAGTCATTCAGTTCATTCCATCTGTTCTAAATTTACTCTTTATTGGCTTACTAGTAGGTCGTAGACAGGTTTTTTTGTGCGAATACAGTTTCTTTTCATTTAATTTAAAGTATCTCTGGTACGTTACGAATTTAAGAAAACAAAAGAGCTACATGGTATAGTCTTGAGTGAAACCAGTGCAAGAAGATGATCTTTTTACGACATCCAAACACGCAACATAAAAATAAGTAGGATAACAATGTTATAACAGCTCCTATTTCAATTACACACGCATTATTTTGCTATTGTTTTTCAAATGACATATCACCACAAATGTTATGTGTTTATTTAACCAGCCATACTTTGCCAACAAAACTGCTGTAAGAGTGTTAAGCGATTTTATCTCCATTGAATAAGAAGTACGATACTTTGGCAGACTTACTTAAGTAGCTAATACTACTGCCTGCGGTGATAATAAAAAAAGTAAATATTCGTTAGGAAATTGTATTAGATGTCTACTAGAAATGAGGTCGCGCGTGCTGGTCTTTGTTTAAGATGGTTGGTGTAATTTAAATCCATTAAGAAATTAGTGACGGTTACACTACAAACATATTGAACATAGTCTAAGCCGTATCTATCACTAAACCAACGTCAAACACAGTACTGTTGAGAACTGTCAAACACCACAGAAGCTTAAGTGACGTTCAAGTGCTTTTGGTACAAAGACGGTAAACGTTTTTTAAAGCGCTTATTTCTTTATCTCATTTCTTGTTCATACCAGGTGTAGGAAGCAGGAATAATTACGCATCGAAAAAGTATGCAAATCGAACTGTCAGTGAACCTTATGCACAATGACATAAGGTTGAGGTTATCTGAACTCGACTTTTTCACTGGTATTCATTCCTGTTTGAGCCACAGGTAGTAATCATCGACTCATCTATATCAAAATTGATGCTTAGTGAATGGGAAAACAACACTTTTTGACAAATTTCCGTGAAAAAAAAATAGTGTGGAGATTAATATGTATATTTTTTTTTGTTTCGGGTAAGTCATCGCCAAGTTATTTGTAATCATCACAAGATATTCTTATAGACCAGGTAAGCTATTCTTATATTTTGAAATAGTTCAATGGTCATTAAAACTATCAAAAATGTGAAAAGATCTTTTCAACAAATAATATTACATAATGGGTAATATTTAAGTAGCTGACCTTATTTTAGGGAATGATATTACCCATCATTATGAACAACTTTCCCCAAGAAACATAAGGTCGCAAATGAATATTTTTGGGCCTTCCATAGTAACTTGTAATCAGCTGATCGGGTCAATGTATTTCTGTTTAAAATACACCTATTACAAATTTACAAACATGCCAATTTGCGTAAATATTTTTTTTTGTGTAAATTGTTGCAAAATTATCGAATGAAGCAAAAGACATACATCATTACGGTCATTATCAACATTAAGTTTGACATAACGCATCATTAGATTTTGATTTTAATGGCACAAAGTTCAATTTGGCTTGTGGTAATTGAACTTTGACTTACAGCCAAATCTATCAACCATTATGAAACGAGTGTATTTTTTAGAGGTTACTGGCAAGGAGGCGAGAACTGAGAATTGCGATTGTTTGCGTGCACAGGGCCGACCAATGGGCTACTTGATAAGAGATGAAGAGAGAAGAGAGAGAAGAGACACACTAGTAAGATAAGAGTACGTCACTACACTGACGAAACTTACAAAGACACGTCTCACACTTCGTCGAAGTCTTATACTTTATTTAGTCGAATTGAAACAGTTGTTTCGTTTCAAGTTTATGTCATGGTCTTTAACCCATTGGGTTACGTAATTGGAAAGGGTGAACAGGTCTGCGGGGTCAACATTATATTGTCTGTGGGGGCAGTTCCTAATTTATATGGTTCAAGAATTGAGACTGAGTTCAGCATTCGCAAGCCGCTGAACTCGTCCATCCACAGCGGCTCATGAACTCTCCGGTGCGGCCATGCCCAGTCTATTGAGCGGTTTTGGAGGTAGTTTTTCCTGTCAGTTTGTTGAGTAGTCGCAACGCTTTTCTGTTAGACAGCTTAAAGTCCATGTGTAGGATTAGGTGGTAGGTTAGGACTGGATTAGGTCTACACCTATGTTGTGGTCAGCCGTTTTCAACTATTTCTGGTTGAGATATTCCCTTTCGTGTGTCCAGCAGGGTATGTAGGTCTTCCTTTATCCTCTTGGCCGTAACTTTTTGGCCGGGAGAGACATAGAATTTATAATTGGGATCTTCAAGCCTATTTCCATTAGGACTGGTCTGTGCTGGCTGTTAGAGAAGTCAAGTAAAATCTTGCGAGTGGGAGTTAGTGGTTACTCTGACGGGTCTTTTGAGTCGAAAGTGAGGTCGGGGTTATAATCCTTTTACCAGCTAGCGGATCTTAACCTCTTGAATACCACCAGCTAACGCCACTTTTACGTTAAAGGTTTTAAATTTTATTACCATGGCATAAGGTTAAAAATCGCGACCCCGGTTTTTGAGAGTTTAAACTATCCTTGGTATTGTTGTTGTCTCCAGTTTGTATGATGGCTATTGAAATATCCTGCATACAGAGATGGGTCTGGTAAGTTAGGAATTTCATTCTCCCACTGCGATGCAGGGGCCATGTAGATGTTAGTTATTGATACGTCGTTTATGCTTATTGTTGATGACTGAAATTCCTGAGTTTTGTCTGGAGGAACAGAGACAACATCATTGCGGTCAGATCGAGCATAGGTAGCGATGCCGTATTGAGGGTGATTAATATAATTAATGATTGTCCGGGATGAATCCGGGAAAGGTACCCCTTTACTTAAGGTCCTGGTCATCCTTACTATGTGTTTCTTGTAGTGAGAAAATGTCTACTCGGTGTTCCGTCAGAATCTTCTTCAGGACATCACATTTTGCGAGGCTTATCCCTTCCACGTTAAGCTGACAGACTTGTATGCATGGGCCTATGTCTCTGGTGAATTTTGAAAGAGAAATAACCTTTTGCTGAGTTAGAAATCGTAATTGATTGTTAAGAAACGACTGCTTGTGTTGTGTCGTGAGGTTGTAATGAAATCTACGGCAGCCAAAAGTTTATTGTTCGGTTATCACCACCCGGGGAACACGTGCAGGGTTTCGGTGGGTAATCTCCTGCGGACCTGAACAAATTCATCCCCCAGCCACTTCAGTCAACTGATGGAAGCACTCGCACAAACGCATTTCTCAGGTCTCGCCTTCTGGTCTATAAACACTTTACTTAGTTTATCCTAGGAAGATATCTGACAGTTCTTACAAAATCAATTTCTTCCAATCCAAACAACTTTTATAAAATTATCTAGAAATGTCAGTCATAAACGTCAACTATCAGATATCTATTCCTATGATAAATGTACTATATCCAAAAAAATAGAATAACACTTATCTCTTAACAACTATAGAAAACTTATTGAAATGCAAGTAGAAACTAAAACGGTAAACGGTGAAACGCTTTTATCCGTGACTAACAAACGAAGGAACAATATACATTGTATTAGTCATCAACCTTTTTTACAAAAAGAAAACCCTCTTCAAGCTGTAAAACAGCGGATTCAAAAAGGAAAATCGTCTTGAAACGATACTTGAGCTACAATGTATCGATGTAGCAGCAACATCGACACAAAAACCGACAAAGCACGAAACAAAAACCGTCAAAGCACGAAAGTGTTCTCACGAGAAGTCAAGGCCTGCCTGTCAACGCACTATGCTCATTAATTAAGGACAGCTCGCTGGGTCTTAGAGCCGTTCGGTTGGTGGTACAAGAGTTAAACTTGTAGCGGGTTCGGTTATACACATTTGTATTTACGGGTTATTAGTATTATACGATGAAGGTTAATTTTGGGTTTGAATTTAACTGTTTACTAAATTGGGTTAAAATGATATAAATTCCAAAAAAATATATTTTCATCCCAAGTTAACTAGATTTGCACCGCAATTTTAGACCCTATTTTATACTGTACTAATTGGGGTCGCCTTGCTCCGTTCCGCTTTGCTTCGGCTTCAGGTTGTACTATAAAGTTGTGAACTAACAAACCTAACTTTAGTATTGGGATAGAAAGTGACCTATAGCAACGGCAATACGGGTCTGTGAAACTACTTTAGGGCACTAAATTTGGAGAAAATTTTACAAATTTGGGAATAAAATTCAATTGTTAAAAATATATTTGCTGCCTTAATATTGCACAAATGTGGGAGATAATTGGATGGATTTATATAGCGTTATCTCTATCACATGTTTAACCTCAAAAGAAACGTCAAATCCCATACGTTTTTGTTTTTAAACAAGTGTTGAACAGTCGTTTATTTTTTTGTGGTAAGGCCCAAGGTGTTAATCCTAAAAAACCTCGATTCCTTACCGTTATTCTAGATAACTTACACATGGAAGAGCGTAAGGTTAATAATGACTATGCCATAGTGTAACTTGAACCCGACTGTTCGTCTACAGAGAACTTGTTTATAATGGCACGATCAGATACCACATTTGAGTGCTTCATCTGCAATTACTAATTTCACAACCCCATTTATAGTTATTTTTTGTAGTCGCGGCGATAGGCTAGCCCCCTGTCACGCAAAATGGAGTGTTGAATACATACTTTTTGTAAAGTCACTTTAAAAAAAAATAATGTATGGGGGAGTTTCTTCCCGTTTCTTCTTAACCCCGAGGCCCACCTTCCGGAACGGTGTAGTCTTTTTTTATATAAATATATATATATATATATATATATATATATATATGACTTGTAGTTATAAGTAAGTATAACTTTGACGTTGAATAAGATAATTTATTTATTTATATTCAATTAAGAAATTGAGTCTGAGTCTGTGTCCTATCTAAACGTGAGCAGAACTGAACCTCTGCCCATAACTTTTGAAGAAAAGCATGATGCTATATTATTACTGGTTATGGGCCCCACTGCATGGTCTCGCTACTGCTCTATCGCAGCGATTTCAAACCGCCATCAGGTCATGCCTCGTCCACCGTCCAAGTTTTTGCGTCGCCGAGCTACCGGTCGCTCAACAGTTATATGCCGCACTAATGGGACTCCTCGCCGCTATGGGTTATAAACACTGCCTGACCTATTCCACGTTCGTGGAAGTGCAGAGGTGATGGACCTGTACCGAGTGAGATGGAAGGTTCGGCGGCCGTGATTACGCGGGACCGCGATTAAGAATAACTAAGCAGAAAACTTATCCGCGTTTAAGCCAATTCTGAATTATGGCTGAACAATTTTCTATCAAACTCAGAGCAACAGCTCAAAGGGACCATGCAAAATAATGCATGGGCACTGTCCCTACCCAGAAGACCTATAACCACTTTCAGTCCAAAAAATTATGGGGTAAAAAAACCACAGGAACACACGTCTTATACAAAAGATATGAACGAGCGCGCGCGCACATAATAATAGAAGATCATCAGATAGACAAGATGTATTAACTGAGAGTCGTTTGAAATCTGTTGGTCGCTGAGGACGCTCTTTCCCAAAAATTACTTTGCTCTTTCAAATCGATGTTCAGAGTGATTTTAACAACCCTTTAAACCTTTCTGCTACAATCTGAATAATAGGGATATTATGTATGGGACTTTCTTAGCTGTGGGGATTTACCTTCCCCCTGTTAAGTAATATAGAACATTAAATAACTGTTTAACGTGGACACAATGTGAAGCTGTGTTAGTTTGATTCTTTTGCAACAAATCGCACTCATCTTTTAGAATTGTCTCAGCTATTTGCCATATCGAATCTGTAATTTTAAAGCGCTTGAAATTGCTCTCCGAGGTGAGTGCGGTTTTTAATAAGGGCCTATGTATCCTCTTGTGTACACGGAACAACGCCTCCTAGCAACCGACACTTACTTGAAGGTTGAAACTCTGAAAGGCATACTGTGTGAACGTCTCACTCTAGTTGAGTTTGTAATTAGAGATTGCATAATGCGTTACAATATATACAACGTGCCAGTCAACGCTTCGAGCAGCCATCTCGATGTTCTGTCACACATTATGTTTTGTAAATACGATTAATTAGTTAGGAAACAGTGATATTGAGTTAATAGTTGTTATAGGGATTATTTTGTACTAAACAGTAGCATGATAATTTAATTAAAACAATAAGTGTCATATTTGATTAACTAACGTTTATTTTTAAATTGTTTTTGTGTAAGCCTTGTTGTAATACTCGTTACTTCAGTATAAGTTTTGATGCATTCCCTGGAAAGTTATGAAAAAATGTACACAGCCTTTACAAAGAGTACCTCCTATCAATGAAATTAATACATAATGAAGACCGGGTGCACAAATGACTACTCAGCATTTAACGGAGTCTCAGAGTCTCACTGTCACAGTCTCTCGCTTGGGAAATGACTCCACCATCAGTATAAGATTTAAGCGGCTCTTTGTTTGAGCAATAGTCTATAGCTTAAATAACTTTGTTTGACTACAACTACACAAAAAACACAGCCTAGATGATAGACTCTCTGCAGTGTACTCTTAGTGAAACAAAGTACTATGTAGTTGTGTGCAGGACCCGAATTGAGTCACATTTTGCAACAGCACAGTCACGTTTTTCTAACTCAATTCATACAAGGTGTAAGCACACAATGCACGCAGTTTTGGGTCGTGGTCAACTTGTAATTGTAATGCTTTTCCACAACAGGCGACCTCGCTATAACGAGTCTGTTGTTAAGATAATTCATACAAATTTAACTTTTATTGTTCACCTAATGCACCCTGTTATAAAGATTAGTGTAGGTATGTAAATAAACCGGTCAAGTGCGTCTAACTCGCGCACGAAGGGTTCCGTACCACCGTACAATGGGTAAAGATGGTGTGGAGTGAATAGTTTGGATTTTACATAGCAAAATGTTATTTATAAAGTTATTGGTGAGGCAGGCTACTTTCATGCTCCATGTACGCAACCAGGTGCATTCATAAGTTTGTGTGTGGTATTGAGAGAATTGTGGTATGGGAGCCCCCTTAAATATTCATGTTATTCTGTTTTTTAGTAGTTTTTTGTTATAGCGGCAACAGAAATACGTCATCAGTGAAAATTTAATCTGTCTAACTATCACGGTTCGTGAGATACAGCCTGGTGACAGACGGATGGACTGACGGACGGACGGACAGCGGAGGCTTAGTAATAGGGTCCCGTTTGACACCCTTCGGCTATGGAACCCTAAATATTAAGTATGCAACAGGATTTTTATTTGTCATGTTTAATTTGCATTATATTTATAAGGTCTTCACGTGTTTATGCATTTATTTATTACCTGTTTACGTATTACGTATTTAACTTAGGGGCGATTGTTCCCTCCCCAAATAAAAGTCAGATAACTTTATTTGGCATTAAACATGTACAAAGGCTGCCAAATTCATCAGGCATAGAAACGTTGATCCGGATTCCTAGTTTAAAGAAGTTCTAGAAAACACATCGACCTATACTGTATTCTCTTATTATCGCCATAAGTTAGGTGATTATTTCTTGGTTGCAGATTAGTAATATTGGAAGATAGTCCTAGATTACTAACTCGGTACAGATGACAAGAAATATATTTATTTCGGATAACCCAACTGAACCGGAAACAG
Organism: Argyresthia goedartella; assembly: GCA_949825045.1. Classification (NCBI taxonomy): domain Eukaryota; kingdom Metazoa; phylum Arthropoda; class Insecta; order Lepidoptera; family Argyresthiidae; genus Argyresthia; species Argyresthia goedartella. The sequence continues at coordinate 10,887,632 of OX463821.1, read as the reverse complement.
CAAACGTGACTAACGATACCTTAATATAAAATAACTTTAAGAAAATGACTGCTGCTCTCCACATCCCACATCCTCCCCATTCCACTTTTAATATATTTCCTATTCAAAACACCCTCCTTTTTGTCCTTAAGACCTGGGGTTACCACAACGTCTTATGCCGATTCAGATTAGGAACCTAATTTGATCCGCAAAATTACCGTGACCGTCTTAAAACAAGTCTTAGTATTAGGTAAATAAAGCCCATTATGGCAAATTGGAATAGACATGGTTGCCATGGTGATATTCTTGTTTTGACCCTAATTTGAATCGGAAAAAGATGGTGGTAACCCCCCATGTCACTCCACCCTTTCAAAACTTGTGTCCTCTGGAATGGCGGCTGCAAGAATGGAACAGCAGCCTTATGGCGTAAGTCTGAGCTATAAACTTCATATAGACTTTTACGTTTGACACCTTGCAACAGCTTCATCTGTCAAATTGGTATCACGCGAGTAGCATCATAATGGAGGCCAAACCCAAGCTCATTGATTGAAGCCTAGAGGCCTTCGGTGATACCCCGCAATTGATGAAATTGTATGAGCATGAGATGAACCATAGACACACTCTATGAACTTCAGAGAGTTACGCCATAAGGCTACAGGTTTAAAACCCTGGCTGGAGACTCTGCATCATCATCATCAACAATTTGATTTTACAGCTCGTAGGAGCGGTATTGAATCTAAAAAGCGAAGTTTAGTTTGCGATCGCCTGTACAGCAAAGTAAGTAAACTGTACTTATCTCATGAAATATAGCCATATTCACTCAAAGATTTTCTGTGGCCTGGAGCGCTCAGTGAAAGTCCTAGACGCACTTTACTGTATCTATACTTTACTTCACTTGAAGTTTATGGCTTTTCCACATAAGTAATGATATTGCTCGACAAGAATCTCTTAGAAACTAGTTTATTGATATTTACAAAGACGCGGGCCATACATTTTAATTATGATTGTAAATCATCAATGTCGTCTATCATTCACGATCATAATATACAAATCTGTAGGTTTAGTTTTAAAAATGCCCAAGACACATTACTCTTATATTCACAATATAGAACCTTTAGGATTTTATCTTTACTTTCTTGAAAACTGGTTCGTGTTAATAACTTAGTCTTGTTAAAAACAACGCTCAATCGTACTCGTCTAGTTAGCATTGAATTAACACGACATTTTCACATCGTTACTTTCCTCAGAACTTTCCTTACAATATTACCTATCACCCGACAAAATATACGAAATTTTATTATATCACTTAATAGGTAAACCGATGTTATCAATTTTACAATTAATTAACACCTCTATATGCAATTCTAATGAGCAATAGTGATGTTAAAGAAATACTTAGAAATGAAAACGGAAAAGGGTAAAAGTAATCCCAGGTTTTGTTGATTGCACTTTTGTTAATTAGCTTATTTCTTAAATAATTCGACATGAAAAGCTGCCAATTAAAAGTTACCCTGATGATACTCAAAATTATAGATCACGATATTATCCACTAAATATACGTAGGTTCATATATATACATAGTCAGGTCATAAGTTCTGTCACATGTGCAATATGAAATAATTTTGACATGTTTATTATTTATGTAAACATTTATATAGTAAAATGAACTTAATTAAACAGAGATTCTTATGGTAATAAAGTTTATTCAAAATGACCCCCGCGATTTTGAATACCGGCCTTTATTCTGCGCGGCCAGTCGTCTATCGCAGCACGAACGAGATCCATGTCAATATCGGCGGCTGCCTTAATCAAGGATGCCTTGAGTGACTCCAAATCAGGATGAGGCTTTGAGCAGGCCTTTTCCTCCAAGTGTTGCCATATCTTGTAATCTAACGGACTCAAATCTGGACTAGAGGAGGGCCAGTCTTCGTGCCGGATGAAGTCGATTTCACGCGCCGCCAGCCAGTCTTGTGTGCTTTTCGCTCTATGAGCTGGCGCAGAATCTTGTTGGAATACCCAGTGCCTGTTATTAAACATGGTATGAGAAACAGGTTCCACAAGGTTTTTGAGGACTGTATTTTGATACACAACTGCATTCGTTTTTACGCCTTTCTCACAAAAATGTACCTCAGTTAAGCCCCAATAAGAGACTCCCAACCAAACCATGAGCGAGGATGGAAAATGACCTCGTTGGACACGCGGAATACGGTTGCTCGCTTCTTCACTGCTGTGTGCGTACACCTTATCATTTTGTTTGTTGTAGCTCTCTTCCACGGTGAAATTTTTTTCATCCGAAAAAAGAATTTCCCGATCCTTTTTTCCCGCGTACCACTTCAACAAAGCGCGGCATCTCTTCAGTCTCAGGTCCATTAAACGAGCGTCCAAACGATGTCCTGTTTTTCTTCAATATGCCCTAAGCCCTAAGTCTTCATTTAACACCCTTTTCACCGTGGTCCTGCTTAACCCCATCTGAAGGGCCAACAGTTTCTGCTTACGTATGGGATTTCTTTGAATTCGCGCCTTCACAGCTTTTATCACTGCTGGAGTCCTAACAGAGCGAGGGCGACCACTTCTTGACCTGTCATCTACACTAGAGTCTTCATTGTATCGTTTTATGGTACAATAAACGAATCTTTTGGTTATATTCAAATTTTTCAGTAAGTCGAAAATCTGAATTGGCGCGTAACCGCAACGATGCAACGCAATAACAGCGACACGGTCTTCTTAAAGTGTCCACTCCATATTTAAAAATTAGGAAAATTCTAAAAAGAACACATTTTTATTTTCATGAAAAATTCGAAATTCGAATTCAATAAACTTTTTTGTGGCCAGCGTTCTAAATTCAAAAGTTTTTATTGTGTGACAGAACTTATGACCTGACTGTGTATATACATAGTCGGTCCTTAAGTTCTGTCACAAGGTTTTTGATAGATAAAACTCAGCAATAAACTTTTTCTTATTCGTATTATACATGATTAAAAAGCTTATTTTATACGAATCAAATTGCAATACAATACATTTTGTACGATTATCGCAATATGACAAAAAACCTTATAACTTGAGACAATCGCGAACCCAAAACACGCCGCAACTGACAAAAATACCACTTACCACAAATTTAATAAAAAAACAGTGTTCCAGATAACCAACAAGGTTTTTTTTATTTATTCTGAAACCTCGATTTCAGACCATGCTTAACAACTAGCATTTGATTTTCTGTTAGCTTTCAGTTCCAACTGCTCCCAAAGAGAACTTTACGTACTTTTTACGTTTTCAGAAAAACGTATAAAAATGATCTTGTGGGCAACAAGTACACTACGTAAAATGTGAATATGAAAATGAGTTTTACCCAGACTTAGTTATCTTATGCTTCAAAATGAAGGTAAGGGGTTCAGGGAGGGTTCTGACTAAAATCTCACGTAAGTTTGAAAGGTTTTAAGAGTCATGGAAAAAAGATAAAGTGAATCACGTCCGTATTTTTGATTGGGTAAAAAAGTGCAAAATCTCTGAAGAAACTAGCATTTGTGTAATATGGCTTTAAGCATTTAAATCCAATAATCGTTCTAATTTGGTATTATTTACTATGTGGCAAAATATTTGTGACAGGACTTATGGACCGACTAGGTAGACATATGTCGTAGTTGGTTGGTTAAATCAGACGCTTAACTAACTCTCTAGACCGTTAATTAAACTGTTGCCGTTAAACGTCGTTTAACCAACTCACTAGCATTTAGATTTAAATAAAGCATCGTCAAAAACGTTTAACAATCTGTCTTACCGAAAGCCAGCGTGTTGGAAAATAAGATGGCGTCACGACAACAGCTGATTTGCACAGCTTATATCATGGCAAAACATTGCGGTAGCTTAGGTGAAGGGAAACCGCCTTTATCCTTCGTGTTAGGTTGAACATGTAAGAACAACAAACATACTTAAAACATAAACTTAAGTACAAATAAAAAATATTTATATTGTATATTTCTTGTTGCCTAGGAACGTTTAAACAACTCGTTAAACGTTTCGTTCACTCATTTGTCTGACGGAATTTTAGTGACTTGGTTAAACGTCGGTATTTAAATAACGTTCTAGAGAATTAATTAAGTGTCTGATTTAACCAACTAACTGCGACATATACATTGTACGTTAAAAAGTACGTCAAAAAGAGACCTAGGATTAGGGTGTACCCATGGGTGGAGAAGCTTAGCAGAGTTAGCCGAAGACTACCATGCTAAGCCTTTGAACCGTATTGGCGAATAAAAGATATGCAATGGGGTATAAATATCATATTTCTATCTTGACAACTACATGTGTCTGGTAATACAGTATAGTTCCAATATCTGAAAATAGATATAACACGCACGCGATACGTGCTTCGTTCGACCGATTTATCGCTCACGTCTTTTCTAAAGTTAGGCTCTATATGACACAGCTGATTTCTCCAATATCGTGTGAAGGTGAAATTCTTCGATACATCTTCTAATATTGCTGTATTTGTAGTTGGGCAAATTGTTCAGGGGAGGTGGGAGGTCTAAGAATATGTGCTAAGTACGTGTATGCACCAAACAACCATATGTCATGCAAGAATAACTGGACATTTATTTGAAATATGTCACAGAGTAAAAGATATTCGTTCGTAGGCATACTAAGTTGCAAATCACGTAGACCACACTTGCTATAGTGCGACTACTTAACTCAGAAACCTCTCGCCATAGTAAGTTTTACCTTATAATATGCCGTGAGATATGTGTGTTAAGTCGTCGCGCTGTAGCATCACTGACATAAATTGATACTCGATCGTGCGCCACGATTTAGCAGAGTACCATTTATAGTTTTCACCACTTTGATGATTGAATGATTCGCTCTTTTTGTTAGCTCACTCGGCCAGTTGACGCGATTTCGTAGAAATTTAAAAGGATTGACCGATTTTTGTGGTAATCCCATGAGCGACAATTTTCTCTGTACGTTTAAATAGAGAGATATGCCGTTGAAAGTGCGTTAGTGTGAAATAAAAAAGATGTTATTATTCATTTATATACGGGCTGTTTGGGGCATCGTTTGCCAAATAAAAATGGCGGATAGGAGGGGTCATTTGCTATCTCCTAGGTCCACAAAAAAAGTTTTGGCCAACGGATTTATTTATTTCAATATTTTTAACTTTCTTGAAAAATCCTCCAGTATTTCTCCTTTAAACTTGAATAAATAAAAAAGTTATTGATAAAACTTGCAATTATTTGCTGTTATTGGTTGGGTAATGTTGTACGGTTCTTTTGTAGTAAAAAGTACTGGAAATTAACATCTAGTTTTTTAAATTTACTCACAAACGTTTTTTCAAGAAGTGAAATTCTGTAACGAATCAACTTTGACTTGCAATAAAAAAAAAGAGACAGTTTTCTTGATAGTTTTTAAAAAAGTTCGCTGGTCTTGGCAAACTATGCACCCAACACCTTGTATATAGGTATTATTATTTACCGAGATAACCTTAAGGGGTGAAGGGAGTGAGGGGGTGGAAAATAAATAAAAAAATAAACGCAAATTTCCTATGGTTTTATTTACGGTAGTGTTGCCAATATATTGTCCAATAGCTATATAATACTTTAACAGTCAAAGTCACCATTAATATGTGAGAACACGTTACTCTAGAAAGTAGCAATTGCTCTATCGTAGTAGTGAAATATTAGTTCCGGTGGTTTAAGTCCATGAATGATCTTTTTGATCGTCCTCTAGACTTAGTATTTTTGGGTTAGCACGGCAATAGCGGGCAATGACTCCTGTCTACGTTGTCTACGATGGTTACCATGTATGATCCGGTTCGCAGTAGCAGTCGGGTCAATGACCGCCATCGCAATGCTAACCCGTATACAGTATAGGATAAATCTAGTTCGTTACACTCCAATGGTCGAATGCACAGACTGCTGCTCACTTAAGGTGCCGCTTAAATATGGTACTCACGTCATTTTCCGCGCGAGAAACAGTCACAGTTTGTATGTTGATGCAAGTCGATGATAATTAGGCAAAAAAAGTTTATTTTACAAGTCAGACTAAACATAAATCAAATATGATCAAATAAACTAATGATTATTATGGTTTGAGTTTGAAAAAAGAAATTTCCCTGGTCAAATGCTCATCTTTTAATGTTAATGTGTAATAAATATGTTATAATAATAATAACAAAACATTTATTTCGGACAACAGTAGATCCATATATCGTTAGCATTACCAAATTAATTTAATGCTATGTTAGTTTCTTAATACTATACACAATTATATACAGAAAAACAAAAAACCTTAATTCATATAAATGGGCCTATCTGTGGCCCGCCTCATTTTCCCACATATTATCTGAGTCCCTCTGACGACACTCACCCAGTTTTTAAGTATTGGGCCATCGAGCCGTCCTGCAATGACCTGAAGGACGCTATTGGAGCTGCCAAGTGTTCTGCTAAGTAAAGAGGCCGTTCTCTTACGTATGGTGGCATTAAATCCATCAGTACGTGCCTCAACAAACATGCCCGACGCACTGCAGTAGCGCGTCGGGTCTAAACAAACATGCCCGACGCACTGCAGTATGCCTGAAAGCATTGTTATACTGGACGCGCAGGGCATTGAGACTCTTTTGGGATAGTTGACCCATAGGCTGCACGTGTAAAATGATTGACAATAAGCATTGAAAAGCGTAATTTTGAATTGCCTTGTACAACGTGCAAACCTACGATCCAACATATTCGCCAGAACTGCCAACGCCCTGCGCTCCCGCTCGATGTCCAAGTCATCCTTCATGTCCTCTGTCACTATATGACCAAGATATTTATGTCGTGGCCCGGTGACTTTTTAATAACTGTTGCCACGTCTTTAGGGGTGAAGCGAGTCTTCAGGTCCAGGGGGCGTTGCTCAGAGTTGACCGCCTGATTTGAACGAGCTATAAGTGCCTTTACCCTGAAGTGCTCACGAAATAAGTTAGCTATTTCCTGCTGTTATGAAGCTATCCCTTTTCTTTGATCACCGTCTTTTAAAACATCATAGTGAAAATGGAAAAATAACTAAATAGATGGATCTGAAAGGAATATTGTTATGGTTCTTGCGTCAAAAATAGTTATTCAAAATATCTTATAACGTAGTGGCTGACTTATAGAATTATGCAGTGGCTTTGTTTAATAAATAAATACAACTTACAATTTTCGCACTGTACGACCGCAGCGACTGACGTAACAGCCATGTAGCAGTGTGAGCTGTTATGAACTTTATTTTAATGAAGTTTAGTCCAAAATTTCTACCACCACGAATCGAGCTGCATTTTTTTCCGATACACGGGCATTAAGAAGTCTGTTGTGCTGTGCCACCACCTTCTTGCTGGCTCTGCCTGTTAGAAATATGGTATAAATTAATTGAATTTGTATCATTGATACTTAAATGTCAGCATAAATTTGCATTCAGTCAAAGTACTAATTTGTTCAGTTTACTAGCCACGGGCCATAAATGAAGTTGCTGCACATTGTTAAACTAATTGGCTTAACGATAGAAAGTGGTTATATTACCTGCAATCTGGATAGTACGAAAAGCCGAAGTTTATTAGTATTAGTATACAATTTCCTTATTCGGCGGTCTTATTAAGATTCTAGCCGGTCAACGGAATGATATAATGATTTTACTGAGCTCTACGTATCGACGTCGTCTTTTTGTTATCTAGGTATCTGTTTCAAGCATCTTGCATTGACAGCTCTTCAGAGCCAACTACGGAGATATTTGGCATAAGCTGCACCTCTTGTATGAATTAAATTTGTTTCGCCCACCTCCTAGCTATAAAAAGCCTCCTGCTACATATGCCAATATATCTGCCCCTACTTATCTCCAGTGATATCATCCGCCCATTTCGCTGCACATCGGCATCTACAATGTTCGTATTTTGATAGTTTTATGCAATATCTATAAAATGAATGACTTCTGATTCCAAGTAAGTGACCGAATGGTCCATATATGCATTTCTCTGTGTGGGCTCGCCCCCTCTGATTGTTTTGGATCGACTCGAGTATCATACTTACATTATTGGGTGTACACACGGAGCAATAAGTATGTGAGTATAGAGGGGAGTTTGGTGAAATCTGAATTGAAACAACTAATTAAAAACGTTATTTTTCTTTCATGCATCTATGCCTACTTGTTAATGAATGTTTATCGCTATTTTATTATTTTTAACTTGCGAAAAATATAATACGAATTTGACTCGTCTCAGGGTTGCCTAGATCATGAAATCATTGTTTATTGACGTGGATGTTTTAATTAATTTAAATTTAATTATAACCCAATAGGGTTGTAGTAAGGAAAACCGGATATTCATTTGTAAATAAAGCGGGCATGCAAATCACAAGACCATCTTATTCTTACTACCTACATGGATTTCACTGTTTGATTCATTACTTCATTTATGTTATTTATTTAATTAACACAAGTTTTACTTAAAATATTTTATATGTTACTCATGGTCACGGAGACCTCGTTTGGCCTGGTGAGGTGAAGTACGTTGTTGGAAAATTTGATGCTTTAATCATCCAGTATTGCACCAGATAATACAATGTAGGCTGTAGGCCGAAAACATTGAAAGGCGTGGCTGCATATACGAGCCTACGCGTTTCGTGCCATACTGGTAGAAACAACAATAATGATAGCTAACATGGTTATTTGACATATATGTGCAATAATTTCATATTCATTGTTTTGATCATCAAGCAACGCAATGTTGCGGCTGTGAAAATGATCATTATTTCTCTAGAAACGGGCCGTTTGTTTTATTATGCTTAGTGAGTTTCACGGGGCTAGTTTTGTACTACTCATGACCGATGTGTCGCAGCTAGTTGGTTAAATCAGACACTTAACTAACACCCTAGAGCGTTAATTAAAGACGGACGTTTAACCAAGTCGCTAAAGTTCCGTCAGACAAGTGATTGAACGAAGCGCTTAACGAGTTGTTTCTAGGCAACAAGTCATATACAATATAAATTCTCTTAAGTACACATAAACAATTTGTTATGTGTACTTAAGTTTATGTTTTAAATATATTTATTTGTTCTTACATGTTCAACTTAACACAAATGATAAAAGGGGCTTCGCTTCGTTCACCCCCTTTACCCTTCACCTAAGCTACCGCAATGTTTTGCCCTGTTATAAGCTGTGCAAATCAGTAGTGAAAAGATAGACTCTGAAAGTAAACAGCTGTTGTCATGACGCCATCTTGTTTTACAATATTTAACCAACACGCTGGCTTTCAGTAAGACAGATTTTTAAACGTTTTCGACGATGCTTTATTTAAATCAAAATGCTAGACTTGGTTAAACGTCGGTCTTTAACCACCAACCAACTACGACAGATATACCATGTAATGGTCAACTGTATCTTTTCTATTGGTAAATGATAAAATATGTCATTGGTTCTATTATGGGCCACTATTTCGTACTCGAGCGATTATACTCGAGAAAATTACTTCGCTGTTGTGGCCCTCAATGTCAGAGGGATACAGTAAGTACCCGATATGAAATTCAGACAACACAATGGACAATTTGATATCAACAACAAAATGTTTTCCCACAGTTTTAACCACATTGACCTGACCTTCAACAAAATAGAACCAAAATAAGAAAATTATAGAAAGTAATCGGAAATATGGCCTTTGATTTGAGACTAGACCAAACCCATTGTTGCTATTGACACAACAATTGTGGTTCCAATTTAAACTAAATTTGCACAATAACGTATGAAATTCGTCTCAATCTTGTGGTTTGTATTTTCGCTTGACCTCTACTTTCACTAAATCTTCATTCTCATTGTATTTTTACTGTAATTGCCATCAAATTATGTCATAAGATCTTGAGTGATGTATACTTAAGATAATTACATATAAGACGTAATATAACACCGTGTACTATCTCTGGTGGACCGTTTCTTAAATATTGTGTCATACCGGCAGTAGCTGCTGAAGCATGACACTGCTTAGACTTTTATTCAAACTGGCCTAACTACTTGCTTACGTACTTTTTAATACTAAACCTAGTAGACGAACGACAAGTTATTAAGGTTTCATTGGTTCAGTATGGATAGGTTAATTATCCGTTTACCAACCTGCCAGTTGAGGCTCTTGGACTTCCTTGGTTCGCTCCATCCGGATGACCTACATATTACCAAATAATGTGAACTACAGAGTGACTTTTAAGTGGTTGACCAAAGTTTGGTATTACCCATTGCTTCACTCAGAGACATAATGGACATCTACGAGATCCCATCAGCACTTTACTGAAGTCCCAAAATTGAAAATTATTGTTACAGTTGAAAAATATATATTTTTATCCAAAAGACAGGTTATTTGGACAATATTTAGCATAGCATTTCTGATTCCATACCATTAGACTGATTAAGACTTCATGTCGTATTCAGGTCAATCATATTACGTTTTTATGCGATAAAACTATCTATTGCAATAGATTTGAATCAAACCAATCTTACGTCAAGTTAAATCTGACATTTATCCTCACCACAGAGTACGTAACCTAATAAGTAGTGTAACGCCTTTGAGTAATAACATTATTACTCAAAGTGTAACGCGCACAGTCCATTCATGATTTTAACCCCGTCATCCTCTGCTGCCCACCCCGTCACGGTTGAGTCGTAATGATGATTCGCGCTTGTGTGTAAGCAACCAATTAGGAAGGTTATAATTTCCAACTTTATGTCATCGTGATGTAACGATTGTTGTGAACTTCGTATAATGCCTGAGTGAGGTCACGTCATTTGTAGATTTATTCACGTCCAATGTTTGACTAGATAGTTTCTTACTCTGTGTACTAAACATATTGTACAAACAACCTGTCTTTTGGATAAATAATAGATATAGATAGATATTTTGCAAATATGATCGGTTTACAAATGAGTTTTAGCTTGAAAAATTCAGAAACAAAATTATACGAAGACATAAGCTGGCTTTTGTAGGTACATAATGTTTTATTTTAATGTAACTGTTTAAAAAGTTATATATGTGCAGTAAACAATTTATATATACTACTAACGCGTTAGTTTTTAAACTATCGACAATTTGTAAACCAGACCGAATATAGAATTTACGTTTCTTTTGTTCTTAAATTAGAGGACCCGAATGGCCGAGTCAGCAGTGACCCTGCCTACGAAGCCAAGGGTCCGGGTTCGAGTCCCGGTGGTGGCAAATATTTGTTTGATGAGAACGAATGTTTGTACCATAGTCATGGTTGTTTATCTATCTAACTATAATATTTATCTAATAAGTATGTGTATCGCTGTGTAGCACCCAAGATACAGAGAATCCTAGTTTGGGGCTAGATAAATATGTGTAAATAGTGTCCAAGGTATTATTAAATTATTAATATTAAATGTTAACCTAACACGAAGACTATTCGGGGGCTTCGCTGCGGTCGCCTAAGCTAGCGCAGTGGTTGCCCTGGGTATTTCCTTTGCAATTCAAGTTCAAGCAAACCACTTCACAATTTAACGGTTTTATTATAAATCAACGTGTCATATCGTAAGCAGTACTGTAGGTACAGTTTACAATTCATCAATAGTTTGTTAACTAACCAAAAAAAAAGGTTTGATTATAAACTGACGGTTTTGACAATCTTAAGGTGACATTAATATATACAAGAATAATATTACTAGTATCTCTACATGACACAAATGTGACCCGACAATCGAGAGATTACTCAATGATGCCTGGCTGGCCAGCCTTGTAATTGAAAATATTTATAACTCCAATAAAAACGAGGAAAAAACCTGGAGAAACTTCAATGAAGGCTGGTGATTTCTTTTTCTCAGTGACCACGGCCAGTGATGTTAAAGTATTTTTCTAGTGATACATTTGTGATAATGCGTAAAGATGATGTTTGTTTTCGGCCAGTAAAATAATCCGAAGGGTTCCACTCCAATAAGCTGATATGCCTAAGTTTTTTTTCAGGGCTTCAAACTACAAGTGACCTCTTTCGTCAATCATAAATCCTTTTCAGTTTGATCTAACCTCTTTCTCTCACTCTTTCAGAGCCATGCCTCGGTGGAAGGGAAAGTTGAGATAGCCGGCAGATGGCAGCAGCTGTCACGGCGATGTACCGTCCTGGGGGAACTCTCGACCCCTCATACTATGCTACACAAAGGGTAAGTTCAGATTACTGACACTAGGTGGCGCTGCAACGGAATCGCGGGGAATTCAAAGCGGCTCCATTACCAAACAGCCTGTATTTTAAATGGATAGTTTTCGGGTTGCGATTGCTCTATCAATTTGCGAAAGCTATATCCGGATGATCCCAATTACAGGTACTGTTAAAGGAAGTAGACTTTTGGGATAATTTCATATCGAAATTGATAGTAGATACAACTGCCAAATGCTAATGAAATAGTAGTTTATGTGACTGCTGCATAATGGAGAGCATTAAAACTCGAGAGTGGGCATATGAAACGAGCCGAAGGCGAGTTTCATAATAATATCACTCGAGAGTTTTAATGCCTAATTATGTACAGTTACATACACTAGTTTATCTACACACATACCTATCATAAGCTCTCTTTGATGTGTTCAGGAACCGCATGTTTGACCGGCATTGTGGCTCTGCAATTGTTTAGCTTGTTCTGTAGTATCAATTTCACGCAGGCGGGCGTCGGCGTTCGAAATTTGAATGTCAGTACCAACTTCACAAACAAACTAGGGACGGCACGCGGGTGGGCGTCGGCGTTCGAAATTTGAATGTCAGTACCAACTTCACAAACAAACTAGGGACGGCACGCAGGCGGGCGTCGGCGTTCGAAATTTGAATGTCATAATATGTAGAAAAATTAAACATTATGGTCATAATGTGTAATTTTTTAGATAAGAAATGAGTTTTTACCAAGTAGTTTAACATTATGCTGATCGTAACGTGCGGTTTTTGTACGCAGTAAAGAGGGTTTATGATACGTGTGTAGATAAAAATCTTTACCTGCTTATAATTATTAAGTTTTGAAATACCTACATTAAAAGCAAATAATTAATCCTTAATGGATTCAAATCTACCTTATCTACTTTACAAGTAATCAATCTCATGTCAAGTAGGTAAAAAATAGGTGGTTTGGTCGTTTTTCAACAATTCTCTATACTCATTCAGTGATAGGAATAGGTAGGGCTTATTAACCTAAACTTCGAGGAACAGAAGCGAAAAGTTGAGTCATAATATAATATATTCAAACATTTCCCCAAAACTAGGACAAATTTTTGTTCCAAAAAATAAAAGCTCTAACGACGACTCCACTTTTCGTTTCTGTTCCTCGAAGTTTAGGTTAATAAGCCCTACCTATAATAACTATTCCTATCACTGCTCATTATGATCGAATTCCTCGATTCGTGTTCATCTGCAATATTTACTTACGTAGTATTGAAAGTACATTGTGTATTGTGTGTGACAGTTGAATAAATATGCTTTCTATTATATTCTATTCTATTCCATTTGAAAATGTTAGCGTAAATTATCGGGCTACTTTTAATCAAGCTATTAAATTGCTGCACCATTCTCTACAAACGCTGTACCTGCTTTTAAATTTATTCATTATTCAAAGCCTCACGAAAGTAGTGAAACAGTTTTAGGGATATTTTCTGGCTGGATAGAAATAGTTCTAACCTCAACAAACGAGCTTGATTCACATTATGGCCAAAGGCAATGGTTCAGAATAAAAGGAGTTGCTTTCAAACACGCAGCTATAAATGCTTTAAATACTGAAGAGCATATATTTTCCTAGACTACAAAGGTACAAATTACTAAACAAAAAATTTCGCATTTTTTGTATCTTACCAAATTATTACATTTCCTTATTTCCAAATTATTATTTGCTTATTAGCTACGAAATATAAACATTCATTCAAATGTTTTATCTACACACATTTCACAAACTCTCTGTTTTATTAGAACACGTTTCTTGTCTGTGAAAATGTTATTATTGCTTCACAATGACATCGAATTCGATGTTCTTACTACATTATAACAGAGCGTCACGCCCCTTCCCATACTGGGTGGTAGAGGCACAATTGTGCCCACTTTGAGCCAGTTATTCAATACTACATTTTGCGTGACACCCATCGCCGCAACTATGGAGTAATGAAGGTTTCCTCACGATGTTTTCCATCAGTATTATACAACGTCCATATAATGTACTTGAGATAAATTAATTATCTCATTGGTACATGGTCAGGAATCGAACCTGCATCTCCTGTGTGAGAAGCAAGCGTGAAACCCATTCGACCACGGAGCTCTTCGAACATCTCTGAAAAACAAAGCTATAAATTGACATGTAATTTGATGTTCATATTACATTCAAATTTTGAACATCTCTGAAAATGAATGCATTTTGATTTGACCTCAATTCTAAAATAAGTCGAGATGACGTTCTATTCGACATTAAATGTCAATGCCGCAAGGTAGACAGAGCAGTGTATAAACTTCTAATAAGTGTCAAACTGCATTCATCTCGCTTCACTTATTTAATTAAATACGGCTAAATAGAAAATGGCTACACGTATGTAATAAAACAAACCCTGGATCGGCCTTAAATATTCGTAACATCTCTTGAATTATCTACATACTTGGAACATCCTCATCATCATCAATCAACCTACATTCACCCAGTGTGTGGTCCAGGCCTCTCCTTTACCACGCCATCTACTCCGGTCCTGGGCCACCAGCATCTATTGCCTACCAGCTATGTATGGCGATGATTTCACCCGTCCATCTGGCTGGTGGTCTGCCCTCTGGTCGTCGACCAGGTCTGGGAAGTCACTCTGTAACCGCTTTGGTCCATCTTCCGGCATTTTTTATCTCCTGCCCACCCCCACTTCCGTCTCATGATTCGCTTGCTTTTTTAGTACGACGATTTTAGTACGACGTCTTATTTTTGTATTAATATTAAAAACTTCGTCGCTACTGTGACACCGGCACGAACGGACGCTTCCTAGCAGCGTACGCGACGATGCCCCGTAAATTAGCGACAACCTAGTTTTCGCAATATCGTTACGCCATGGCTGTACCAGCCAAGCGCGCGGACACCATCTTGGTGAACGAGCTGCTCGCCTTCGTACAACAGAAGCTGGACGTGATGGACGAGGTCTCCCTGGAGCAGATCTGCTCGACCAGCTTCAAGGAGGTTGAGATCGCCGCCGCCAAGACTGTGCTGCAAGAAACCGCCATCACCACTGTGCGCCTTGTCGCGCGGAGGGGTGCTGCAAGCGGGAAGAAGGATCTTCAGGACATCTTCCGGGTGTTCAAGGAGACCGAACCCGATGACGTCCCGACCTACGTGGCCCGCGACCTGAACAAGCTGCCGCCGGTGACATTCGACCACGTCGACGCCACCCGGCTGCTGAAGGATATCGTGCGACTACAGGCTGACGTCACCGACATCCGGAGCAAGTTGGAGACTTCGGAAGGCATTTGCACTGAACTAAAACGTGAGTTGTTAGTATTGCGTCAGGCCAATACCTCGCTGCCGACGCAGCGAATAGCCGACGCGCGCGACGACAACGCGACGGTCAGCAAAAATGCCCAACAAGCGACTGACCCAGTTACGCGGGTTGCTAAGCCCGCGTTGACGAACACCGCACCGCTTCGTGACGTCACGAAGCCATGCCGACCAGCACCGAATGCGGTCTCTTCTGGTTCATCCAAATCACTGGAAGCCCAAAAAGAAACGTATGCTGCTGTGTCCCGCCGTGCCCGCCGCCGCCGCCCGCGCCCCGCACCGCCCGCCGCCGAACAACAGAAGCTGCAGGCTGCGCCGCGCGCGCAGCCGGCCAGGCCCGCTCGTGGCCCGCCGAACGCGACAGTTGATGGGGAAGGTTTCATCCTGGTTCAAACCAGGAAGCGCCGCTCCAGACGCAGCCGCAATCAGCGTGGCACCGCCCCCGCCGATGAGTGCAGCCTCAAAGCTGCCGCTCCCACGGCCCTAATCTACCTTTCCCGGCTCGACGTGAACATGACCTGCCAGGACATCGAGCGTCACATCCTGGAAAGGCTGAAGAAGAATCCGCCGCGCAGTCCCAAGCAGGCGACAGAGGTTTCGACGGTGCAGATTGATCTTTTGGAGTCAGATAGACCCAAGGACTTTCTGTCCTTCAAACTTCGGGTGCCGGCCGATCTCAAGACAATGTTCCTGGCCAAAGATAACTGGCCGGAGGGCATTGTCTACCGACGCTATAGGGAAGCGAGACCGAAGACCAAAATCCCTAGCTAGGCTAGAGTTACTATTGTTATATTTTATATCTATGTCTAGTTTTAAGGTATCTATCGATATGGGATTTTACATCCTGAAATAAAGATTTATTATTATTATTATTATTATTATTAGTCACTAATTTCATATACGATGTAAGCATCTCATTGAAGTTCAGTTTCACATACTCTGTAAAATTATGAGAAGGACCAGATCCCAGGGCCGTAAAACATATTGTTAAAAAAAAGCAGAAATTCCTTCATTTCTTTTGTTTGACTTTCCGTTCATTGAATCATGTGCTGGTTGACTGATTGTTATAACAATGCAAAATGAATACGTCTTTACCTTTTCTTCGCTACTCCTCAGAGTTAGGGTGGAAAATATAGTAGAATTGTTTCTACTATATTTTCCTTCCTTCCTATTTTAAACTCCAGAAAAAGCTATTGTGCATGGACTAACAATATTAAATTGTGCTCATTCATTTGAATATGAATCAATTTTGATGTATTTACCTATATATATATATAAGCATACAATATATATATATGTAAGCATACAATATATATATATATATATATATATATATATATATATATATATTGTATGCTTATTAACCGATATATTGATGTATGCACAATTGATAGTGATGTTGTCTTATTTGCATTTACAGTTGGTTGGTTAAATCAGACACTTAACTAACACTCTAGACCGTTAATTAAATGCCGACGCTTTACCAAGTCACTAGCGTGTTGATTTAAATAAAGCATCGTCGAAAACGTTTACAATCTGTCTTATCGAAAGCCAGCGTCTTGGAAAACAAGATGGCGTCACTACAACAGCTGATTTGCACAGTTTAGGTGAAGGTCCTTCGTGTTAGGTTGAACATATAAGAACAACAAAAATACTTAAAACATTAATTTAAGTACACATAAAAAATAATTATATTGTATATTTCTTCTGTTTAGACAACTCGTTAAACGTTGCGTTCACTCACTTGTCAACGGAATTTTAGTGACTTGGTTAAACGTCGGCATTTAATTATCGGTCCAGAGAGTTAGTTAAGTGCCTGATTTAACCAACTAACTGCGACATTTATAAGGAATAATTTAACCAGGAATGCCTAACGTGTAATCGTTTGGAGCCATTTCAGTTTTCACTACTCCAAACTGGCTGCTTGTCCCGAAAATTTGGAAAAGTTGCTTGGAATAATACTTAGGTTGGTACCTAAGAAACTATTCAAACATTTCTGATACATCTCGTAGAATCTCCTTTAACGTTTTCAATAAGTTTCAGATAAGTATTCCATGAAAAGTCTGGTTTCTCAATAATAGCAGCATTTGCTCAATCCTATTAGGAAAAATGATATCTTGAGAACTATTTCATAGTAATATTGGAAAATACGCTATTATATGTTATTATGTTATTATTGTAGACCAGAGTTTTTCTAAGTAATACCACAGAATACTTATTGGTACTACGTACTTAATAGTAATACTTCAGAATTACATCAAACCGAAATATTTTCATGAATCATGAGTCAACGAGTTATCCACATAATAAAGGTATAATAAAAGAAGCTGAATCAATTCAACCACTACGTAATTGAGAATTCTTAGAAAAAACCGGCCAAGCGCGAGTCGGACTCACGTACGAAGGGTTCCGTACCACCGTACAATGGTAGGGATGGTGTGGAGTGTGGTTAATAGTTTGTATTTATAGAGCAAAATGTTATTTACAAATTATTGGTACGGCTACTTTCACACTTCATGTACGTAACCAGGTGCATTCATAAGTTTGTATGTGGTATTGAAACAATTGTTGTGTGGCCCCGTTAAATATTTATTTTATTCTGTTTTTTTAGTAGTTTTTGTTATAGCGGCAATAAAAATACATCATCTGTGACAATTTTAAAGGTCCAACATTCATTATATACAGCCTGGTGACAGACGGACAGAGAGACAGGCAGACAGCGGTGTCTTTATAATAGGAACCCGTTCTTACCCTTTGGGTACGGAACCCTAAAAAGACATCGCCCAACTGAGCAATCGATCAAATGGTGTTCGGTGAAATAAAATTGATTAAATCACTTTCGAACTCACGTAAGGCACTCACTATATGAAATTGATAGCCAATTCTGGGGAGATGCGAGTTAAATTAAAATATAATTAATTTTGATTGATACTCGATCAGGCCCACATGATAAAGATTACATATTATCAATCTTACAATAAGCAAGATATTTGTCACTTTTTGACTGGCGACTTGTTACTTCGATATTGACGCCACTGTTTTTAGTTTCACAACACAGACTATCTCAGTGTGGGGCCAGAACCACAGTATGTAGGGTCCTGTTTATAAATGTATATGTTTATTTCCCATTCAGGGCATCACCTCTGCTATAACACCCGGATTCGGCCGTGCTATTACGTGATGTATGTGTCCAGTTTCTGTACGTGCAACCGGTCATGCGTGAGTCTATATGCACAGTCGAGACTAGAGAAGCTTCTCTGTTTGCCTGTCACCGTTAGCCTTCTACTACGTTAGCAAGCAATGACCGCAGAGGTCTTGCTTGAGCTATCCCTATCATGCAGACCTTCATACAACGTTATTATCCTCATAACTATGTTTATTACTTTACTCACTTTATTATTCCTATAGATAAGTTCTTATATTTCTATTTTATTTTTGTATTGTTTCGTGATTTTGACATTTAAAATTTTCTTTTCCGTATTAATTAATATTGTATTTTAATTGCTGTGAAACATGAATAAATAAATAAAATTTATATATTATGAAATCATCATAAGTGCGATGACTCGCACTTAGCCGCACGTCTGACGACCCGCGCACCGAGGGTCCCGCAGATTTTTTAAAATCAATACAACGATTTTCGGGCTTTTCTTTTGCCTGTGCTGAGACCTCGCTACTCGCCAAATTTCAGTGTCAACAGGAAGTATCCTATTAGTATATATACTATATTCAGCTAATTTGCGGCATAAACGGCAGTACCTTTTGATTACGTTGAACTAGGAGTTTGATTTTTTCATACCCTCAAGGGAGCATAGACGGAAGATTTTCTATTAATTTCAACTTTGTACGTCATTGCGTTCCTAACAAAAAAGGTCGGACGGACAACAGAGTAATTATATAAGGGCAACCCTTTTACGACCACTTTTTCCTTCATAGTACAGAACCCTTAAAACACCAGTAACCACATCAAACAACAAGCGGTGTGAAACACCAAAAAATATCTAGCGAATTGAAAAATAAACAAAAAAACCTCCGAACCACTAGATTCCTGATTCTATTTGCAAATTCACCATACCACTTGCACAAGTAAACAAGACGGAAGGTAATATTGACTTTTATGTGCTGCTGGGCAAACGCTGTCACCCTAGTTACCTTTTGTCTGTTAGTTTGCGTCAACGCACGTCGTCGGCGGAATCGCGGCGGAAGGAAGTCCGTGGCCATTTTAAATTCCATTTTAGTCAGTGACTAAACTAAAATTGAAATTTTGTCCAAATTATAGTCAATTCTACGAGTGCCTGTAGCTTTTCTACAGACCACAACGTCTTATGCCGATTCAGATTAGGAACCTAATTTGATCCGTAAAATTAACGTGACCGTCTTAAAACAAGTCTTGGTATTAAGGTAAATAAAGCCCATGGCGAATTGGAATGGAAATGGTTGCCATGGTGATGTTCTTGTTTTGAACCTAATTTGAATCGGTAAAAGATTGTGGTAACGAAGAAGGGGTGGTAGAAAAGAAAGGCGAAAAGAAAATTATTTGTGTGAGTAAAATACTTACTGCCTCTCCAAAAACGCGGCTCAAGGGGCTGTCGCTCAATTAGTGTTTTGGTCTTTTAAACAGTATTTCAGTAAGGTGAGGTTATATTTTCGTTCGCTCGTTTAAGTTTTATCCGATGAGATTAGTAATGTGCCCTCGGCAATAATGCCACTGCCATGGTAATGTTGCCGGTTGATTTCTTTTTGTCGGCAATATTGCCAATGTTCCCAGTTGCAGAAAAATAAGTTTTATATTAAATCATCTAAAACAAAACGCCTATAACAACACGTAAATATAATATTGTTTAAATTATATATATTATGTCCTTATTTACTATATAGTATTAACCAGTGCCGCCAAACTCCAAAACAAACTCTAGGAATTTCTAGGGTTTCTATAAGTAATAACAAGTATTGGCAGTTTTTGGTTATAATTTAATTATGGTGTTCCCATCACTAAACAGACGTTGGATCAGAAGAAATGATTATGATTCACATAAATATGGATATTAATTTTTGTAGGGTTCCGTACTCGAAGGGTGCCAAAAGGGACCCTCCGCTGTCTGTCTGTCTATATGTCTGTCCAACCGTCAGCAGGCAGTATCTCATGTTATAGAGAGAGAGAGAGAGAGAGTTAAAATTTTCGCAGAATGTGTATTTCTCTTGCCGCTATAGCAACAAATAATGAACTGAATGAGATTTTATAAATAAAAGGAGGTGAGAGACGAGTTTAAATATTCCTGCCCCTAAGAATTACCAAATCATCACGATTCGACTATCATTACATTTTATACGGCACCTTTTATAGTCGTCGTTGGCGCAATTGGTTTGACATCGGATTAACAATCTCTAGACTGATTTTGAAATCAAATATGTTTTATTTTGTTTTTGTTTTATTATTTTTTATTAATGGTACGGAACCCTTCCTATGCGAGTCCAACCGCAATTTTCCGATTTTTTAAGGTTCCCCCTTTCATTCATACAAGATACGTGTTTAAAAAAACATGCAATGATTCACATATGATCATAGATTTCGCGGTTCATCAACATGGTCGTGGTGGTACAATTGGTTTGATATCGGTTGCGCAATCTTCAAGTTGGTTTGAATCCACTTTCGGACAATATATTATTTTGTTTTTGTTTTTGATTTAATATATTTAGAGAGAAGTTTTCTTGTATGAATTTGAGAAACCCTTCGTGTGCGAGTCCGATCCTCACTTGGCCGATTTTTTTTTCATATTTGGGCCAAATTCCCTTAAATTTCCGATTGCGGCAATATTGTCAGCAATATTCCAATAAATATCAAAATTGCCGGTAACGGTACATCAGTAGATGGGATATAGGATAGGACAGGATATGGCAGGAATTTGGACGATAAGGGTGTGTTTTAGGTACTTTCTACGCAAACTGCAAATAAATAAAATTCTGCCCCATCCGTACTAAGTAACTTACTACTAAGTACTACAAAGTACAAATAAAGTTCAAGTGCAAGCTTGTTGCACTGCTTACTATACTAATAGAACGGGTTATTAATGAGTGAGAAATACCCCATTTCTTCATAATCCCATTTCTAGATACAGAAAAAGTCGGGTGACAACCACAATTAGTGTGATTTTATCAACAAAACAAAACGTAAATAAAACTTAAGTCTATTGTATCAAGATTAGATTGTTCACCTTGAGAAAATTTTTTTGTTACATAACATGAAAACCAGATAATTACAAGTTGAGTAAGAGAGCACAACAAAAGTGAAATGTTTCTAGAGTGTTAATTATATTCTCAGAAGGGTTTTCTTGTATTAGCCCCAGTTAGTACGACAACTTTCGCAAAAGTGCGTTGACCCTGTGCCCTTCAATGGCACAACAGTAATTTTTATATTTAGTTGGAAAACACTTTCATAAAGAGGCTGTATAGGATTACTCACATATTTGCATAGCTTTAGTGACTGCATTCATATGTTGTAATTGTGTACTCATATTAAAAAATACGTGTAAATAATACATTAACGCTAGTATTTAATCGCACAGCAAATATACTGAATACTTATATTATAGCAAAAAACAATAAAAATACTTAAAACATAAAGCGTGTTTTTGCTGATCTTACATGTTCAACCTAATACGAAGGATAAAGGGGGCTTCGCTCACCCCCTTTACCCTTCACCTTAAGCTACCGCAGTGTTTTGCCCTGATATTTGCTTTGCAAATCAGTATTATCGATGTGCAGTTTAATATTTCCCATAAATTAATACCAAGCTAGAAGCTGCAGCGAGGACTTCAGCTCCTTGTCACGGTATTGGCTAAACATGTGGGCTCAAAATGATCTTCTGGCGCCCCGTATGGAAAAAGGGGTGACGCTGTGTATGTTTATGATACCTACTAAGAAATATACGCTAAACCAACAAAACGGTGTTTCCTATAACTTTAATTAATTAAAAAGTTATCATATGTAGGAAAACATATGTACAAAGGAGAGCTTATCTCCAAAAGGAGATTTATTCCAGCAAACCAAGGCTTGATAGGGAAATTTGCCATGAAATGGCAGTCCACAACATCTAATAACTTATCTATAATAAATAATAAACTACTCAAAGTAAATAACTAATGAAAGTCGGTATTTATCCATGCCAGTTTTTCAACAATTCAATTTTCGATAAATCCATCAGTATTCAAATAAGCTGCAATGGCAGATCTAATTTCGGAAATTGCCGAGTCATCGTTATTACTGCATTCGAATATTTGAATGAATTGAACACTATTAGCATTGTTAATCAGAAGTCGTTTTCACGAATGAACGATCTCTGATAATTAACCAGTGGACATCCGTCCGCTGTTTTCCGCGAATGTTTCGGGTAGAGTAAACTGGTTTCTGACTTATCACTTATCGCGGCTAGTCAATATTTTTAACACGCGCCTATAATTATAGCATAGTCTTTTTGCAGGCAAATGCAAAGTTTCTCGCATTGTTGTTCTGCGAAATACGAAATATCTTCAATGCTCTGTGTTCTGAACCGTAAGAGGGCCTGTTTAAGGGGATACCCAGGCGGAATGACCCGCAGTGTGAGAGGGACGGAATCGGGCAAAAGTGACAAAAAGTTGGTTTTAAATTGATACAAAATTAACTAAAATAGCTATGAAAATTTATATAATAGGTAATTTAGGTATTGTCAAAACCCATCTAAATCAATATTTTTGAATTTTATGTGCTCCAATTCGTAAGAAAAAAAAAAAAAATGTAACCTCATTTTAATAATTATTTCTATCGAGCGAAATTCCTATAATCGCGTTTCTGTTATTACAAAATCTAGAAAAAGGTCCCAAAATTGTTATAATAATTTAACCTGGGACTTCTTTTGAACAGCAGAGAAATAACTTCAAAAAGTGTCGATTTTCTCGACATATCACCTTACCATCATAAGTTTATTATACTAAAGATACATTACCTATATAATATCTTTTGTATGGTAACCTAAACTGCGTAGTGGCGGAGCGAGATGACCCAGTCTAGTTGAAAAATCATACACCAATCAAACTTGCGTATTTAAAATGGCTTGTGTTTAAAAGATTACCAAAAACGCACCTATTTTACTACCAATAAATTCGAAATGACTGCCATGGATAAATGTCGACCAAATTGTGTTTGAATAAATGATCACCCAACTTCTTTTCATGTTTTGTGTACTTAAATTTATGTTTTAAGTATTTTTTGTTGTTCTTACATATTCAACCTAACACAAAGGATAAAGGGGGCTTCGCTTCGCTCACCCCCTTTACCCTTCACCTAAGCTACCGCAGTACTTTGCCCTGATATTTTTTGCAACTTTTGGTGTTCATTTATCAATTTTGGGTAGGAAAAAAATATTTTGGTGATCATTATATTTGTTGCCATTTAAAATTGTTACATCTTGTCACGAATCCACGTTTGGCTGCAGAAATATAACTTTACCGCCATTGTTTTTAATAAAGTACCTACAGGACGTCTCGTTTTTTGGCAGAAGTGAGCTCGCCTATAAAGCTGCGCCAGTTTGCGGTCTCCCGACCGACGTCCAGCGTTCGCACCGAATAGCTGGGACGGCTCCCGTTTTATAACTTAATTAGAGCAGATTTTCAGTGAAACAAAACATTTCGTAACCGCACATTACACGTCCGACAATAATGGAGACCGCATGGCGCGGGGCTTGAAATTTATGGGCGTTTTTGAGTCCCGGGGTTGGAAATAGAACAGTTTTTTTTTTACTTTAGACAATTCTGTTGAGTGCGCAATAAACAGAAAATTAATCGTCATCCGCAATTATATGAATGCAACCGTATTTACCATAATATAAAAAGGTAAGTATTATAAGTGTGTCGACACACCATGACCGAAAACGCGCAGAGTTCCGCGGCTGAATTTTTCGTTCCTGAATTGAACCTTACGTGATTGACATAGCATTGCAAGCGTAATCACACCGAACTTCAGTCGCGTATTCGGCAATGGTGTGTTTTGACCCTAATGCTAAAGTAAAACAGGAAATTTTGTTATTTCGTCTATAAGATCAAAACTCAGAGATACATAAGTAATATCCCTAATTGTCCTAAAATAGATAAATCTGACTTAAAAATTAATATACTTTAATTGCAACACTGCATTGCGCCTTACCCGTATTTCACACATTTTCGTAACTGCTTCATAGGTTTTAATTACCGCTTGAGGTCGTACGAAAATGTTTTAACAACACATAACAGACCTCCCCAGTAATCCGGACAGCACATTAACGGGTTTAATAACTGCGGCGCTAAAGCTGCTAATTAATAAAAAGCAGTTGCTGTTCATTAAACTCTCCATCAATGTACAAAAGCCGGTTAATTGGGCGTGCGAACAATATTTTATGAGCGTCTTCATTATCGGGGAATTAGCTTAGTAAATGAGTGCTCACAAAGAGGGTCTAGATGGAAAAGTCGAAAGCAGACAATTTTACTTCGGAGCTTTGTTTGGACTATTTAGGAGACAAACATACTAAAAGTCCTGACCCCTCTGAGGTGAGCCCTAGAAGGTGCGGGGGGGGGGGCACAAAGAAGGTCCCGTTGTTTGGATTTTTGCTTACATCGCGAAAACGACGATCATAGGAAACGTTGTTATGTAATTAAAGCTGATAAAATTCTCTACAACTTTGATTCCATAAACTTTCTAACGATAGCCAATCGTTGTCTAGTCTGTCTCCAAACTTTTCATGACGAATTCGACGAATATGTTGATATATTTTGAAAAGAAAATTAACTCAATAACTTTATTTGGTTCCTCGGATGAACTTTCTGCTTTCGACTTTTCCATCTAGAATCATTCGTTTTCTTGTCTATATGTTAAAGGCTGCGGCTACAAAATCGAGATATATCTCTATAGCAAGAACCAATTAAGTACCTATCTAAAATAATGAAAACAAAATAGGTAATGTATGAGTGACATTTGCCATTCCAAAGGCGCCAAAAATTTTTTTTTCGCACTAATTTTTTCAGTTTAGTTTTGAATGCGGAGTCTGCAGTCGGGTTCTTTTCCATTATTTTAAATACCTACTTGGCTTTACGTTAGGCATTCTCTGTGATGGAAAACAAAGGGGAAAACCCTAAATATCTCCGTAGTTGCAGCAACTTGGACTAGCCTCCTGCTATGCAAAAAAGACTATTGAACTCCATTTAATTGGCTAAACGTGGGTACAAATTCTGCCTCTGCCAACTGGTGTGCGAGTAGATGTGACGCTGCTTGTTTTGCTTTGTGTGTAAGGGTCGGACTATGAAAAAGAGACAGACCTATGGGCATTTATCGCTGCGTCCCTTTCTCAAAATCTCAACCTAGACAGTCCGATATACTAGGATGTGGTCGCAGCCTAAGCAAATAGTTTCATCAATGCCTATTCTCGGATTAACTTTGAAAACTCCATATAGAGAAATAAACTAACAATTCGATACAAATGTATTCTTCTTAGCCGTACATTTACTTTAGTGTTAGTTAAGTCGATGTGCTACTCACTGTACGTACATAATGTTAGGGTACGATAATGTACGTAATACGGTAAATTTTAATTTAGCGTCCATTAATTTTAATATCTAGGATCGTAATTGCTTTTCGGTATATTAACATACATTGTTCGTGTTTTTGTGGTGTTCATAAAAGTATAGACAGAATTATTATTTATTGTTGGCATAATTCAATAATCATTACCCTCTTTCTGGTGCAGTCAAATAATAGTAAATATAAAAACACAACTGTTAAATTAGTACAATCCTGTTTTTGTAATCTTTTGTTCGGCTGTGGATTTTTGTTCAAGTATAAAATTAAAATAAAACTGTGGTGACAATAATGTAAGAAATTCAAAATCCTCTTTTGTGTAAATATGTAGCTCCAATTGGAGGCAGCAAATAAAATAGGATCATCCAGGAATAGGATAACGATAGATTTCTGAACACTCTCAAGTTCAATATATTGGGGCTCTATATGTTCCAAGCACTCAGGACGAAGCATGACCAATATTTATTATTATCATTATAAGGGCAACAGGCAAATGTGCAGTTAACTGGAAACCCGATTGCATTGAAAGATTCACTTTCCATGTAAATCGTGTTCGTGAATACAAGGCGATCGAGTGCGATCAATGCGATCTAGTTCGATGTTTTGTACATTCAAATCGCTGTTATTTCCAGATATTGCTGTTTTGACTCTGGTGTTGTCTCACCCCTATAATGCAACTACGTGTATCGGTAAAATAAGCAACATGAGGCGGTTGAAATTTCGGTCACAACCGCATTAAAATAAAGTTCATAACAGCCCACACTGCAAAATGGCTGTTACATCAGTCACTGCAGCAAAACAGTGCAAAAGTTATTGGTGAAATACATCTATTTGGTATTTTTTTTCGTCTGGTTCTATGTTTTCGAACATACACATTAAATGTAAAGGATGTCTTCATAAAATATATTTTTTGGGGATTTAGTAAGTGTCAGGAACAGCGCTTTAAAGATGGGCATTTGACAATACCCAGCATCTTAACTGAGATTCCTTTCGCCGTAGTATGTTAATCAAGAGAGGTATCTGAGTTAAGTTGTCGCAATATAATATATTTTTTGGGGATTTAGTAAGTGTCAGGAACAGCGCTTTAAAGATGGGCATTTGACAATACCCAGCATCTTAACTGAGATTCCTTTCGCCGTAGTATGTTAATCAAGAGAGGTATCTGAGTTAAGTTGTCGCAATATAGACTAGACACCCAGACCAAATAACAATGAAAATGTCTTTGAAAATGGCGTAGGTTCCATTTTCAAAGACGTTTTTTATTAATTAGCAAGCGGATATGAGTTGTCGGATTTCAAGATGTAATTTTTGTTTGTTAGTTAGTTGTGAACCTTACACAATTCCAAGGACTGAGTTGTTAAGTTGTACTTTAGAAGGCATTGACAATAAAACTATAAAAACACTCTAAGTAAGGGCTGAAAGGGTTTCAATCTGTAGGCATCTCCTCCCCATATTGTATAGTTATTAGAAGTATTTTTTTTTCTTTTATCAATATGTTTTCTAGTGCAAGTATTTTTTTTACCTTTCCGTTATACTCTGTATCAGTTCATTAGTAATTTCTGCCTCACTCATCACATTCAGGCTACGAAGAGATTTTCCCGGAACTGCGTTTTTCTAATAAGACCACTCAACGTAAAAAAACTTCCTGTGAGAGAACATCAACATTTACCTTGGAATACTTGTAACAGATATTTGGATACCGAGAACTTGCCTTCTGATGATTCTGATCAAAGAGGTAGAAGGCCTATTAAAAAGCTCCTACATGTTTGAACAAGAAATAGGGATTCTCCCATGACCAAACAGAATAAAGTAGCATTTATTTGCTGTATCAGCATAAACACTCACAAATATGAAATTAATACATAAGACCAAAACTAACATAAAGTATAAAAATTTGAAAATATCATTCAAATTAATTAAAATTTGTGAGTGGTTGCTGCGACAGCAAAAGGGCTCTCATAATGTCACAGGAAGGCCTGTGACGCTGGTCTATCCAGACCCAGAAAGTATATGTCAGTTTAAAAAGTTGATCTGATTAGGAGCACAGTGTGAAATAACCTAAACTAAATCTACCAGAAATAATGCAGTTGCGAAATGATTTGTTTGAAGGAATTGGCAAGTATTAATATTTTTTAGATTAATTCATAATATCGAGTCGAACACAAACGATAATAATATCGCTACACAATGTATAGTAAAAAATGTAATAATAAAATGTTAAAAATTATAAAATAATATCAAAAGTAAACGCAGCGTTGTCATCGCAGTGTCAGAACCAGCCTTTTTGATGTAATAATGGTGCCCGAATGTGTCTTTTTAAATGTATTCGAAGAATGCTGCTCGGATGAAGTTCAGGTCATAAGCATCCGGGCTTTGGTACCATCATTTTAAGGTACACTTACATTTGGCGTCCGGCCACAGCTACCTGCGACTTGAGAATTGTTGTATGCCACAGCTACTGTTGACTCAGTCGTAGTTTTTTTCTCTTCTAATAAATAAAGATTATTGTCGGAAATGGAAACAGATTTTTAAAGCTTTATTGTCAACGCCTTTTAAAGTACAACTTAACATCTCAGTCCGTGGAATTCTGTAGGGCTCAAAACCAACAAACGAACTAAAATGACAGCCTGAAATCCCACAAATCCTTGCCGTAGGTTGCATTTTAAAAGACGATTTTTATTCATTTACTTAGTTTAGATGTTACTCGCTGGATTTGGTCTAGGTGTTGAGTCTATACTGTGACAACTCAGATAACTCACTTGGTTAACAAACTACGGCGAAAGGATTCTCAGTAACGACGCTGGGTAATGTCAAATGCTCATCTTCAAAGCGCTGTTCCTCTAAAAGCTGACACTTACCAAATCCCCAAAAAATATATGTTATGAAGACGTCCTTTACCTTTCAGACGAAAAAAATTACTAAATAGATGTATTTCACCAAAAACGTGCTATTTCTTGGGATCTTAAAAGGGACTTAAATCTGCGCTGCGGCAAGCGGCGAGCGGCGAAAACAGACGAAGGAAATTGTATGTAGTATACCACAGCTACTGTTGATGCAGTCGCAGGTAGTTGTGGCCGGGCGGTTAGGCGGAGTCACAATAGTTCAGCGAGATCGTAGGCCATTCAAAATAAGTAGTAGGATGCAATGCCATGTCATAGTCTCATAGGCAGCAAGATACCGCGACTACTACATAACTTGCACTTGATTTCATGTTTACGAGTGGCAATGCCACACTGTCATTTGATATTCTTGGTCAACTTACTCACTATTTATTTCTCCATTATCGGTGCTTGGGATCCCATCGTCTCATTGTATCACACTGTAATGACATAGTTGTGTGTAATCGAGGAGCTGCTGTGGTTTTTTCTGTCGCATTACGGTACCCTGATGAGGTCTAATGAAACGGGGGCTTAATGAGTCTCTTTAACGCCGAGTGCGTGGAACTTACGCAATCCGTATTCTGCAAAGGGTCCTTCCAAGCCCTAATCTTGTACGGTGATAGATAACATGGCGACGAAACATTCATATCTATCTCGTGGAACTATTGGGTCAGACTTATCTCTGACAAAATATAGCGCTAGTACGCCTTTGTTGACCTTTCAACATCTGGGCTTCTAAAATGATAGATGGATAACGATTCCAGAAGAAAATATTGTTGGTGCATTCTAGAGGTTCATTTGTAATTATGAGAGATTTTTCGGGAACTACACATACACATTGCACTTACGAACGAGGTTTAATGCATTCATAATAACGTCGATACTGAGTTGCAAATAATCTCCATAATCTGTTAAAAAAATTAATAGGAAAGATGTTGTAAGATACGATGGTAGCCGAAAATGCAAGACTCAGGTGAAACTAAGTAAAGTTCTTTAAAAGTAAAGTTCTTTCAGTTTAAAAATAATATGAAACTTTAAAAGTTTATTTAGTGTACGTCCTTGATCTAACAATACATTAAGATAGAATTGCTTTCTTCCAAAGCATTAAAGACTATGTTGCCTTCTTTCCCACTGCGTTTACCAACTGGAGTGAAATCCATTAAGATTTGCCATCACTGTTCTTTGTGACGACAATAAGCATTTTACTAGAGAAACTGAATCTTGCTTGAATTCCTGCTAGGTCAGAAGACTGAAAGATTTTTACAAAGTCATTTTTCACAACAGGGATAGCAAAAGTGTCAGTAACTGTGGCTCAAGAAGGAATAATTGTAAGAGTGAAAAAGTGTTCGAGTTCAGATACAATGAACCTTATGTCATTGTACCTAAGAGTCACACAGTTGGATGCCCATGCGTTTTCCACGCGTTATTATTCCTGCTTCCTATACTGTCTTATCAAACTAGACTCTTACAATTCTGTATAACTTTTTCTATCTTTTTTCATGAGACCAATTACAAGTACCAACGACTTAGACGCTAATCAACCATATTTCACGATCTTTTCGTGTGAATGATTGTAAGATACATAATAAGTGATTACAGCTATCAACTGAAAACTAAACTATTGTAAATACTTTTACCAGCTCGCAACAAACGATACGATATCAAGAAAATCTTCATTCGGTCGCGTAACATTGCAAAATGTATCACACCGCCGCAGTTGTATTTATTTGTGGTAAAGGGGAGACGCCACAAAAATGTACAGGCACATACATTGCCTCTGGCCCCACACTAGGTTACCCTGTGTCATGGGAACGAGAAATAGCGACGTCACACAAATAAAAAACATTCGAGACCTGTTTTTTAATTAATCTCAACAAAAACAGAACTCGCTGTTAATTATTTTGTAATTATATAAGTATAACAATGAATAATGTAATATTTGTATTAAAACAACCAATTTTTAAAAGAGATCTAAATATCAATCTATGGGAGTATTTTTTTGGTCTCTTTATTTGGGTTAAATAACAGTTAACACAGTGTTATCAAAACTTAGATGCTAATAAACTTAAATAATTGAGCCACCAACTCCAACAACCACATATTACTATACTTATTAAACTGGTGTAGCGAGTGATAGAAGCTAATAAATTCCGACAGAATGGATACATGACAAAGTGTGCAAATAAAAAAACCGGTCAAGTGCGAGTCTAAATCGCGCACGAAGGGTTCCGTACCACCGTTCAATGGAAGCGATGGTGTGGAGTGAATAGTTTGGATTTTACACAGCAAAATATTGTTTACAAAGTTATTGGTGCGGTTACTTTCACACTCCACGTACGTAACCAGGTGCATCCATAAGTTTGTATGTGGTATTGAAAGAATTGTTGTATGGGAGCCCCCTTAAATATTTCTTTTATCCTGGTTTTTAGTATTTGTTGTTATAGCGGCAACATAAATACATAATCTTTGAAAATTTCAACTCTCTAGCTAGCTAGGTTCTTGAGATACAGCCTGGTGACAGACGGACGGACGGACGGACAGCGGAGTATTAGTAATAGGGTCCCGTTTGGAACCCTTCGGGTACGGAACCCTAAAAA
Organism: Argyresthia goedartella; assembly: GCA_949825045.1. Classification (NCBI taxonomy): domain Eukaryota; kingdom Metazoa; phylum Arthropoda; class Insecta; order Lepidoptera; family Argyresthiidae; genus Argyresthia; species Argyresthia goedartella. The sequence continues at coordinate 10,856,122 of OX463821.1, read as the reverse complement.
GATCTGTGGAATAAAGTAAAAACGGATACTTCTAAGGCATATTGTTGTAAATTCATTTAGGTTTCTATCGTACAGTTAGCAATTGAGACATTTGTTATTAAATTATTTTCTGTACTAACTCAAGTTTCTTCGTACTTTGCTCCTAGAGCTAAAACTCCGTAGCCGCGCAGTACAGTAGAGCATTACATCGAATGCAATGGGACCTCACTTTCATTCCCAGCTTTGCGCAACACAGCGGGCGTTGAGCTTGGGACTTAAATCATGCTGAATTCAACTCTACAGTCCGTTTTACTTTCAATTCCCGTGTTGGCTTATTCTAGTCTGCTTGTTGCAATACTCAAGGTGTAAGAAAATAAGTTTTCCAACTTCTGAGCTAAAATAGCACCTTCGCCATTTGATTTTGGGTTCTCAGGTGGAAAAATCTATTTCTAACTCGTTCGAAAAGGCTTTTTACGAACCAAGAAGTTAACGGCACGAGCCGAAGGCGAGCCGAACTCGTGGGAAACTATTTCACTTCTCATGCTCAAAAAGTCCTTCTTTATGCTGGATGTAGGCTGCATTAAATAGCGTTTTACGCATTAGGAACTGCATAAAATGTAGTCGTCATCTAGACCACAGATTAAAAACTAAGACAATTGAGCCGTTCAGCCTGACAGACGAGGTGACTGCATTAAATAAATTTGTTATTTTAATGCATAGTATAAAAAGGAAATTAAAAACTAATAAAAACATGTATAAATAACATAAACAATAATAAAACCAGGTATGACTCGGGCAGTATCGCCAGTAACTATTATATAATCTGTGGTATCGCCTACGCGCTAAGCTAAAAATGACAAGCAGTAAAATAAAAAACAAAAATAAAAAAACAGTGGCGAGAAAGAGATTTGTTTTGACTTTTATTTAGTTGTTTTCTTTGCATAACTTGTTGTTTTACGAAAGTTGATTAATATGTCGTCAAGTGAAGAGGAAATTATGCTTACGCCTAACACACTAATGGAAACAAAAGCAAAAGGAGTTTTGAACAGACATTGCCGCCTAAATATAAAATGAAAATTTCCTGCTCTGGAGAAGCAAGGCAATACATTCTCAGAAGGTATTTTTACAATAGCACTGTTTCATTTTCTCTCAATCGAAGTGAAAAGCAGGGTATATAACTCGGTCATAAACCCCATTGTACCCTCGACTTAATGAGAACAATTTAAATAACCACAAAAATATTTTTTTCCTACCCAAAATGGGTAAATGATCACCAAAAGTTGCAGAAAATATCAGGGAAAAATACTGCGGTAGCTTAGGTGAAGGGTAAAGGGGGTGAACGAAGCGAAGTCAAATATCGATGATAATAATAATAATAACGTTTATTTCAGGTAAAGTACCCATATCAAAGTAAATGTACACAGTGGAGTATATATACAGTCATTTAATTAAAAAAGTATAAATGCAATAAAATAAAAATGCAACACAAAAATAAAGCTTTATATCACAAACAGCCAGGATAAAAATTGTAAAACTATGTAGAAAAATAAATATTTTTTTATCGTTAATCGATAATCGACAAAAATTATAGATAGTTTAGTTACTTTCTGTATCGATATTTTAGAAGACTGGTATTTAACTATGAGCTAATCAAAGCCGAAGTGATAATTTATTTACATACTACGAAAAAAATAAACACAGTCTTTAAAATTAAATTATATGGTAATTCACTCAATAAACAATTTCAAATACCATGTTAATATAGTGACTGAGGACCTGATGGATGACCTAGTCATAGAGTGGGAGAGCAGTGCTTTGGCAGTTCAGGCGAATATGTTGGCTCGTAGGATAATTGTAAAAAGCATTGTAAAAAGCCAGTAAAAATCTCACTCTTCAAGGCAAATCAAATCAAATCAAATCAAATCAAATATTTTATTTGTCAAACATAGGTTTAGGTTGTTACAGTCGGTGAAGATCGCTATGTTTCGCCGTAAGGCATACAAATATTTTATAGTAAGAATAAAGTGCATGCAACATCATTAAATCATTTTCTATGACAAATCATCCCTGTATTTTGAATTAAGTATAAGTCAGTACCTACCTATAATTACATGTATATTTATTATCATTATTATATTGTTGGATCATTTATGTATTCATTTATTGTATAATATGTCTTATTGATAAGTAATTTTCTCAATTCCTTCCTAAATAGTATTACATGTTCTATATTGCGCACAGTATCTGGTAGCTTGTTATAAACAATAGGTGCCATGCCATAGATATTATTTTTAAATAAAGCAGTATTATGTTGTGGCATATAAATTTTAGATTTATGACGTTTACTTAAATAATTATCAAATAGAATAGAATTTGTTTTGACAAAACTAGCTACCTCGTAAATATATAATGATGGAAACGTCAAAATATTTAGCCTCTTAAAATGAGGCTTACAACTATCTCTGCGACGTAAGCCACATATAGACCTTACACACCTTTTTTGAGCTACGAGGACTTTTTCTTTTCCTACCCCGTTACCCCAGAACATTATTCCAAATCGCAGAATGGAGTCTACGTATCCATTGTAAGCTAATAATACTGCATCCTTAGCGACCGTTTTCGAAAGTTTGTACAAAGCATATGAAAATTTATGTAGCTTTTTACATGTGGTTTCAATTTGTGTTTTCCATTGAAGATTGCTATCAATGTCTATTCCTAAAAATTTTGTGACCTCTGTTTGTTCAACTTTTTTGCCATCGTGGTTTATGTCCATATTATTAGTAGTATTTTGATTATTTTGAAAGTTCATTATTTTAGTTTTGTCAATATTTAAAACTAGATTATTACTGTCAAGCCATTGAATAATTGTATGAAGAGTAGTATTGATTTCATTTTCAAAGTCATTTGGGTCCTCGCAAGAAATAATTACCGTACTATCATCCGCAAATAGCACCATTGGATGATGAACAACTTTCGGTAAGTCATTTATGTATGCTAAAAATAGTAACGGCCCCATGACACTACCTTGAGGTACACCGCGCTTTAATTCTCTCGGGTCTGAGACGTAATCCTGTTCAGTTTTAGATTTTATGCATATTTTGTTTATTTGTGTTATTTGTTGCCGTTTTTCTAGGTAAGATTTTACAAGATCTATTGCGTTACCTCTTATGCCGTATTTAAGAAGTTTATTCAAAAGAATGTCGTGGCTCACAAAATCAAAGGCTTTAGTCATGTCCATAAAAATGGTTACCACGGGATTCCTTTTATCAACATTTGCTAATATGTTTGCAAGAAAATCATAAATTGCCATGTTTATTGTTTTTTTGTTTCTAAACCCTTTTTGTTCTGGAGCAAACAGATTATTTATTTCGAAGTAAGTATATATATTCCGATATATTACCTTTTCGAAAATTTTTGCGATAACTGGGATTAGTGTAACAGGTCTATAATTATTCATATTTGGTTTGTCTTGTTTTTTAAACAGGGGTTTTACTACTCCGATTTTTAATTCCCTTGGAAATTTACCGTACTCCATACATTTATTAATTATATGGCATAGAATTGGAGAAACTATAATTACTACATACTTAATGACCTTAGTGTTTATCTCATCGTATCCTGTGCTATTTGTATTTTTTAATGATTTAATTGTTTGAGAGATGGCAAAAGGTGTCACTGGATTCAAAAATATAGATTTACAATTATTATTTATATTAGATGTCAAATTTGAATTATTAATAGAATTATTTGATAAGTCATTTGTAAGGTCAATAAAAAAGTTATTAAATGATTCTGCAATGTCCGTTGGTTCCGTTATCGCTATACCATCTTTAACAATTTTTTCAATGTATTCTTTTGGTGTGTTTATTTGGGATTTTTTTATAATATTCGACGTTTCTTTGCATTTATTTTCTGCCATATTTATTCTATAGGTATTTTGCGATCTTTGTGTTAGATAAATTACATTTTTTAATCGTTTTGCATAAGCTTTAAATTTGTGTTTATTTCCTTCATTACGACATCTTCTATATTGCCACAGTAATTCTCGTTTTTTCTTACAGCATAGTCTAATTCCCTTCGATATCCAGTTTTGCTTACGTAATAAAGATATTTTTACTTTTGTTACTGGGAAACATAATTTATAGAGCAAAATGAACATATCATAAAAACTCGTAAATGCATATTTTGGGTCTTCCGATTTATAAACTTCGTCAAAAGACAAAGAGTTCAGATGTTCCGCAAACTTTTCCATGTTTTCTGGGCTGTAGTCACGTTTTTTGATGTACCAGTGTTTCAGGACATAACATTTTTTCACTGGGCACTGTAAGATTTGCGCGGAGTGGTCTGATAAAGCAAATTCTATGACCTCACTTGTGCATCCTCGTATATTGTGGACTATGTTGTCAAGACAAGTGCCGCTCGCGGGTCTTGTCGGTTGTTTGATTTCTATTTTTAAGTTATAGCTCATTGTTAAGTGTTCGAATCGTAAAGTGTTCTTTGTTCTTTTAAGTAGGTCATTATTAAAATCTCCGCATAGTATAAGTTTGAAGTTCTTATCATATAGAAAATCGTGAAGCATGTCATTGAGGGAACAAAAAAATATTTCAAAAGTTTTGTTATCGTAGAAAGGGACTCTATAGATGCATATAACAATAATTTTATGCTCGGTTATTTCGATACCACTGCACTCAAAGACATTTGGCACGTTATACTTTTTTATTTCTATCATTTCTCTAAAACTATGAATGTTTTTCAGTAAAATGCATGCTCCACCATTACGTTTGTTCCTATTAAAACAAGACGCTAGTGTGAAGTTTGGGATGTTTAGTAGGTTCCAGTCGCTTTCTAACATGTTATGTTCTGTTGCACAGATTACATCAATATCCTTCCCGTTAGTTTTTAATTCTTCAAGATGAGCCATTAGTTCATCCGATTTTGTGATTAACCCATTTATATTTTGATGCATCACATATATATTATTATACACGAAAAAAATCCTTTTTACCAACATTATTGTTGTCAACATTTATGACCTTTCCATTATAAGTTTTATCATTTATGTTATTATTACATCTTTCTATTATCTCATTCACGTTTGCATCTGTAAAATCAGTTGCGTTGATTGTTCTGACTTTGTGTGACATTTTACATTTGAATTACATTTTGTCATTTTTATTTTGGATCCTACACTTAGAATTTCACTTAATATTGATCGGCACAATTTTAAATTTAACATTTTATGGCTTGCCCAGGCACACTGTCAGTCAATCTACACGTGCAGCCTGTGGGTTAACTATACCCAAAATACTCTCAACGCCATGTTCGTCCAGTATAACAATGCTTTTGGGACGTTGATGGAGCTGCCACGGTACTGTAGTGCATCGGCCATGTTTGATGAGGTACGTACTATTGGATTCCATGCCATCATACGTAAGAGAACGGCCTCCTACTGAAGCAGAACGTGTGCAGCAACAGCATCCCAACAGCCCAATACTCTATCACTGGGTGAATGTTGTGAATGTTTGTGACGGGGCGTGGAAAACTGAGCTGTGCTACAGGAAGGCCTGTTTATATGAAATAAATAAATAAATGTTAGAGAACAATCTTACACGAAATTAAATGAAATGAAGTTTATTTGCAAGAAAACAGTAGATTAAAGAATCTTAACATTAATATATGTGCAGTGTTATCATTTCAGCTTATGTATAAGCAGGCAACATTATAATAGTTATTAGATTGTTAGATTTATATCGGTAAAATAGCAAAGGCAATATTAATTTATATTTTTTTTCAAAATAAATTACCATTTGTATGATTTAAATATAAAATGTCATAATTTTTCTATAAATATTATTTTTTATAATTTAAATATTCTTTAATGCATATTTTTTTTTTATTTTGAAAGCCATCTCAGCTTTCATCGAATTTCCCCACAGAATCATACCATAGCTGAGTACTGAGGATAAATATCAGTGGTAGATCGTTAGAGCGGCTTCAATAGAGAAGGTTTGCCTTAGTGAGTAAAAAACGTATATAAAGCGGTTTATTTTGCTAGACAGATTCCACATGGCTTTTCCAATTTAGATTTTTGACAATTATATGCCTTAATTTTTTTAATTATCTACTTCAGAAATTGTTTCATTTTTATAAGTAAGAGAAATAGGATATACTTTTGAATTTATGAGATAAATTGAATAAATTTGGCTTTATTAATATTCATTTATAAGTAATAGATTTGTAGCCATTTAATTATATCAATAAGCGCAGTATTCATTACATTTTCAAAGCGTTTTTGTTTTTTACAGTATTATTAGCGTGGTATCATTAGCAAATTGCAAGCAGTTATGTGAGGTGGATTATGAAAGATCATTGACATATAATAGGGACAGTAATGGTCCCAGTACAATCTCTTGTGGTACACCTGAAGTTATCCTAAAATGGGATCTATAAAATATATATATCTATCTATGTGACGATGCTGTTTAGTTTAGTTTAGTGTAGTGCCATAAAGTTTACATCGAAAAGGAGGAGGTTCTCAATTCGTCTGTTTTTTGTATGTCTGTTACGCAATCACTCCGCTAATTATGTCAGGTCTGTAGGTCATACTTTAGAAGTGGTCCTGTAACTTTTTTATCAAAATTGTTACAGCGACAAAAAACAACAAATACAAAAAATATATACTTACACGTTTTGGTTTGTGGTTTCGTGCAGCAAAAGTTTTGATCAGGAATTTTCATGACCATATACTTCATTCGCATCTCGACCGGGGATGAAGAAATAGGGCTTGATCTTAAAGTCGGTTTTTTTATTATTTTGTACTTAGTGAATTATTGTAAATGTAAATGTGGTTACATGCCTAGAAAGTAAAAACACTATCTAAGCAGCAACTATCTGACCTTTGCTGCTCTTACTTCGGTGCTACAGATACCAAGGCCATATTGCAATCTTGTTACTTATGTACCTAGACCACAACAGGAGCCCGATTCTCTTATGAAACGCAAATAGCGATAGTGTAACGATTCCCCCTAATTGCGCAAAATGCCGAAATTGGCTTGTCGGCGGCGCCAATTTTTTGGAGACTGACTGCCAAATACGGCATTTTGCGCCCTTCCGGACCGTTGGATACACTATAGCTATTTGTTTTTCTTTAGAGAATTGGGCCCCAGAGCAAGTTACAAGGAAGCCAGGACGTTTTATTGTTGCTATAAATTTTATGTCGGCTGTAGCAGTCCAGATTGCTGGGTAGATTGTGCTCCCGTGAAAGGGTATGTCTTATAGCGCTTTATTGTTGGTAGGGATCGCTTCGGTGTGTTTTAACAGAGTTCACTAATACAGGAACGCTGGTTCGTAGAGCTGAGGAAGTCAAATTATTTCTACACAAAAGGGATGTTGTGAAATTATTGGTTTCTTAGACAAAACAGAATCCAAATCGGCGCAAGACTTGGTAAAACTAGTAATTCAACGTGGAGGAGGTAAACAGCAAGCCGCAAGGTTCCTTTGAAAATATTCTTACTTGTTAATATAAGGCCAGTCAACTGAAATACCCCGGCGATAAATTGAGACAAAATAAAATCTTGCCCGACATTTTTCTAACAACATTTACAAAGGAATGCCATTTTCCGGTAAACTTCCCGTGTTTCCAACAGTTAAAATGGGGTAGGCTTTCACGCGGAAAACAATTCCAATTCAATATCTCCGCGAAATTTATGTAAAATGGACGTGGTCGACTTTACAGTGGCGAATGCGTGCCCTGTTATTCGTGAAGGGAATAACACAGTGGTATGGCCGTCGCGTTTCGGCCCTTTTTTGCACGGCCATCGCCCGACACGGTATAGTTTTACTGTTTTAAAATAAATTGTTTCCCCATGAAGCGTGTGTTTTTCAAACGAAATATGGTGGGTTTTGAATTTCTTTGAAACCCGCGGGAAGAGCTGTGAATGTGAATAGTGAAAAGCGTTGCATTTAGCCAGAAATAAAAAATGTTAACTCTCCATAACGTAGATTTCTCTCCATTGCCTGGAGATATAAAGATATTGGTCTCCTATCCAAGTATTGGATATACTAATGGATATCCTTAACATAACCAGTACCTAAGCCTTACCGGATTGATAGAATTTATTCTAACCGTGGTGTCCTGAACTAAAATGTTATCAATTTTTTTCTTAATATGTTCAAAAAACACTTCATTCTGTTGTGTGTTTGTCGCGAAAATACAGCAAATAATATATCTTGTATTCTGCACCTCATTAATTCATAATTATTACACACACAGATCTTTAGAAAGTTACATAGCTTATCACTAAAAATGAGATTTCTTCCAGCAAACCAATACATGTCAATTTACCATTAAACATCAAATATCTAATCTATGATAAAAAACGTGTAAGTAATGTATATAAAATATCGCACAATCTTGGCTCCGCTGCTCTTCACGCTGTTTACAAACGATATTGGCACTTGTTTCCAGAATGCAAAGTTTTTACTGTTTGCTGATGATATGAAAATATTCAAAACTATTTCATCGCCCATTGATGCATATGACCTGCAGCAAGACCTGGATAGACTTCATCAATATTGTCAAATTTACCTTTACCCGCAAACATGATCCATTACTGCATAATTACTCTATTAACGGTAAATCTCTCGAAAGAACAAATAATATCCGGGATCTTGGTGTACATTTAGACTCCAAATTTATTTTTAATGAACATATCAAAATATATTAACCAAAAAAGCTAAAATAACCATGGGGTTCGTTCTCAGATTATCAAAAAAATTCAAAAAAGCTAAAACACTTAAAATCTAGTATTGCTCTCTGGTCCGAAGTCAGCTGGAATATGCTTCACATGTATAAAGTTTACTGCGACCAATTAGAGAAGATACAAAAAAAGTTCTTGAGGTTTCTCAATAATAAATTTTCAATATCTAATCAAAATTACACAGAAAATTGTAAACACCCCCATATACTACCTCTAGAGACGCGCAGAGACTGCGCAGACTTGTTGCTCTTACACAATATCTTAGTAGGAAAGGTTGATTCACCCAGCCTATTATCTCTTATTAAATTACGGGTCCCTACTTCTCGTAGTCGATGCTCTGATGTACAACTCTTCACACTCCTTTTACATACTCTAATTATAGAAAAAATGCGTTTGTGCAGCGAATATCTGAAAAATTTAACAAAAGGAATTCAAAATCAAATGATCTTTTTAACACCAACGAGAGAAAAATAAAGCAGTTTTTTAGCTCCACTTACTTTGGCAAAATAAAATACAACATGCAAAATGAATAACATAAAGTTCATATTTATGGGTATGTAAGTATATGTATTATCAGTTTTACTACTGGCTTTGCTCAATTTGTGGCGTTATATCCGTGGCGTTCATGTCAACCAATGCATAGAATTTAAGATGTTTTGTTTGTCTTTAAAGTTCTACATTCACATTAATTCCAATATAAATAATTGTGTCTTTCCTTACAACCAATTACCTACTTCTTAATTTGGGTAAATATGACTATAGGTATTCTTGTTATAGTTATATGTATTTCTTCTTTTTAAAGGCGAAAACTTGTAATTGGCATGTTTATATCCTAACATTAAGTCTACGCAAAATTTTGTATATTTATATATGCTGTTAGTTTTCCTATGAAAATAAAATAAAAATATGGAAAATAGAATACCTATTTAACAAGGTACTAAATAAGTACCAATATTGTAAAAAGTACCAATATGGAATATCTTATCTATGATAAAATACATATAAGTAAATTCAATGTGTATAAAATATGACGAATAAAATATCTATATACCAGACTAGTAAATAAGTACCAATATATACATAAACCTTTACATATAGTATTCAGTAATAATATACCTACTACATTTAAGGCTCCATTCAAGGTGCAAAATAATACGCGTAAATATTTACATAGCCCGATGACTAGATGTACCTCAGCCTTTTTTGCTAAAAATAACACCAGAGTAGTTTAACTTTTCTCAAATGAAAAGGATTAAAGTGGTCTTCCTAGTTAATTTACCGCTTATCCGCTAAAATTCGTAGTCAGCTCTCTTGTGCGAAGCAATCTGCAGAGCTGCACTTTCTGGGACCTATTTCATTGGGCAACAAATAATGTCCGTTGAATCGGTAGATCCCACCTGAGAAATCTAAATGATGATGTGATAAGGGTAAATATCACCTCAGACACCCAAACGCCAAACCCCCAAACTGGATGATGCATGTAGGTCCGTCCGCTGCCGCGGCAGATGACTGCAACAGAATGAAACAACGACTTATAACTTTATTGAAATCATTGAATTTGTCATGTACTTCTAGAGCCAAGTAGAATTAGAAGAACACATACCAGACGAAATTGCTTAGTTAACGTTAACGTTTTAAGTAAAAAATATATTATCTGCTTACCATCTGATCACAGCGGTCAAACAGTTTAATTCCCAATTGCTAGTAAGGATAAATCTGATCAATATTTATATAGGTATGTTAGATCCCGTAGACTAGAGTCTAATACGATAAACTTTGATATACATTTGCCTGTACCGGATGTTGTCACCCAATGCCGCACCCAGACCCGAGCTCCCAGCTGGATCGCCGGCGGCACCTGGACCCGAGGATATAGGCCACCCCACCCGTGCCTACCTGAGAGAATTGTTGCCGCGTCGGCGATTATGCCCCTTCCAAAAGGGCTGTGATAATGGTTTATCTGACATGGTGAAGATTGATGAAGTTACACTGACTTTAATTTGGTGATTACACTGGTTTATTAATTGTTCTCGGACACGGAAGTATGAAACAACTGAAAAACTACGCGGTACACGCTGACAAACTAGGTTTTAGATTTTGATACGACCGCCCACGGCGATAGCTATTGAACAAGACTTGATAGAATGAACGATTGCGTGATTTTTTACATGAACCAACGTTTTCAGAGACAGATAGCATAACGATGATAATTGATCGGTCTTTCCATATCGACCTTACAAACTGAAATATCATGTTATTTTGGATTAACATCCCTCCTCCCCAGGGGAAGAGGTGAGCTGAACACATGCCAGCTTCATTGATAACAACAGTGATAAGAATGAACACAATATAAACACACAATGAATTTAATTGTTTGATGCAAACAATGAACAGTTAGCGCCTGGACCCGATGATTGAGCAATCTGTGCTTCTAAACCGTTCCCCTCATGGGGACCTCCATAAATGTTCGCTGAAAAGGTAGTTCCCACCTCGGGAACGTAGATTATGATGAGTGAAGGAGTAGGTATCGCCTTGCGACAGCCTAGTGCCGAAATCCCAATCTAGTTGATGCACGTGGTTCCGTCCGCTTCAACGCCACGCGCCACACAGACCCGAGCTCCAAGCTCGACGAGGGTATACACACCCACGCCTACGTGGAAAATTGTCGCCGCGACAGCTGGTGCCTTTCCAAAGGGCTGTGATGTTGGTTGATGTGGTGATGTCAAACGATGGATATACACATTGACTTTATTTTGATGATTACACTGGTTTATTAATGGTTCTCGGACACGGTACAAGTATGCAAAAACTGAAAAACTACGCGCTACTCACTGACAAACTGAGTTTTCATTTAGACACGACCGCCCGAGGCGATGGCTATTTAACAAGACTTAAATGTATGAATGATTGCGTGACTTTTTACATGAACCAAAGTTTACAGAGACAGATAGCATAATGATGGCATTTGATCGGCCGTTCCATAGTATCGACCTTACAAACTGAAATGTTAATTTGGATTAACAAATAAAGTTTTATAAATTATAAGTCTACTATACATTCGTGTATTCGTGTGCAAAGTACCACTTGTCAAATTATGATAAATGTATTCCGTATTTATCGTCATCACGTTTTGAGTCTTGGTCGTATCTAGTTGTTGTCTGCTTTGTAACTTACTGTCAAACACAAATCTGTCGAGTTTTATGTCAGTTGTCTCTTCATCAACATCGATTAGAGGCTGCAAGGATCTTCATGGCCCTGGTCATTAGTTTTAGTCTAAAATTTAGCATCTTTTATCAAGTTGGCACTAAGATTTATTTGGGAACTGAGTCCACAGCACGATACAGTATGTTACCAGCCTGACAACCTCTGAAAATATGATACACCTTTATGTTTGATTTTTTCAGTCAAAATGCTAAAAATAGATAGTAAACAATAATTTACCACTTTAAAACTTGTAAAATTGTAATTATAGTTGCTTTATGAAACGAGCCTCTAGAGATAGACTGAAGAAGTTATTCAACTACCGGATCTTTACTCGAATTTCAAGATTTTGAAGCTAATTGTTTTTAATTTTTAAGAAATACGATGTTCAGCAAAGAAGTTGCCTGCGTTGAACTTACTTTTGCTGGAATGTGGAATGCAAATGGCGAGATTCGGCTGTCTGCAAAAATTAGGGAAGTGACAGGCAGAAGAAAATTACTAAGTGAAAAATAACAAGCTCATAGTCCTGGAACATTAGTATTACATCTGGGATCCTCGACTAGTGGATCGATTTAGGTGAAGAGTGAAGACTTTATTATATTTAGTCTTTTCTATAGTATTTTGATGAACAAAATAGGTGGGTTTTACCCGACTTCAAAAAGGACATGGTTTTTAATTCAAAACTCAAAACTCAAAACTCAAAACGTTTATTCTGTAAATGGGCCACAAGGGCACTTTCACATGTCATTTCATTTCATTTTTTACAGAACATTTGGTATTATTATTTGTATCATATTATCAGAAAAAAAGTACTTAATTATTGTTTCTGAGAGATGTAAAAAGTCTCAAATGTCATAATAAAATAATTAAAATATAAATGCATTCGTCTGCAAATGAGAATCGTATTTTTTTAAACATTTTTTTTTTGTGTGAAACAGTGGACTCTAACCTGACCAAAAGAGATTGTTGGCAGGCTCAAGATACATTTATTAATCACAGGGTCGTGAGTCGAATATTGGTGATATAGTTGAAACGCTGGATAGGGACTCGCCGGGAATTGGTAGATTTCAGCTCCTTGGTAGACTCAATCCAACTGGTCCACTTCTCCAGACGTCAACAAGTGATTATGCGGTAGCGCCAGGAAGATATTATTCCTCGGCGTGGAACCGATTAAGAGCTCCGTTAGCGCCAGGAGGATATTACTCCTCAGCGTGGAACCGATTCAGAGCTCCGTTAGCGCCAGGAGGATATTACTCCTCAGCGTGGAACCCCATGGATAGGGAATAGTAGGGAAGTTTCATTTAAACTACTGCACTTTACAGCAACTAAACATTCAGCTCCATTACAGTACTAAAGGGACTAGCCCATCGCCGCAACTAAAGGCGTGACTTAAAAATTATTGATGCAGAAGGTACAACCTCACGTTTCAGAGCTCAAACAATGTCTGCCTCAAAAAAACAATCAGCTGCCAGACGAGATTCCAGAACCGAATTTCCGAATTTTTATAGTTTTAGTTTTTAACTGGCTAATCCGCCAGTAGCCAATATGGTCAAGGAGGTAGTACGTTACATACCCGTCTTGTTTGGGTAGGATTTTACCTGATAAAATCCGCTAAGATACTAACTAAACTAAACTAACTTACCAAATTAACTACTTAAGATAAAATTCTCTAAAGCTCGTCATCTACAATGTCAGAGAAATATATAACTAACAGTCTAGCTCAACTACATACAAACATCACACATTCGAACCAACAATCAGACATCAGAATTCATACTAGGTTCATACAAGAGTTCACACTAACATCGTGTAAACACAGCCTTACACACAGGGTGCCATTATTATAGCCAAATGCACACCCAGACTAACTGTCAGAAGTTGAAAAATAAGCAAGATCCCTTGAACTAAAATAAGAACCTTAGTACATAAACGCCCCGATAGCTTAGCTACTATCGTAACGCAGAATAACACCAAGAGGGGCAGCTCCCTCAAGTGTTCAAGACTTCCTGCACCGTTAGTGGGTACAGAAAATAATAATAGAGTAGAATATCTATTCTACAACAAAGAGTAAAAAAGTAGGAATTATAGTTCAAGAGGCCATAAGCTAAAGTAACAGACATTGCAGAGTAACGTTACACAATAAAGAACTTTTACATAGCTGTAGAAATAGATGGTTTTTAGAATACAAGGGTCAAAATACTTATTACATACTCCAATTCAGCCTTATTTAGCGACAGATATTTTATAGGAAACGTCATGTTTACTACCTATCAAGTAAACTGTACAAATTTACATGAAAGTAAGCAGAGTACACGACTAACGCCCGGTTTCTGGTACAAAATCAAGCCATTAATCTACCGTTTTGACAGCTGAAATTGATAAAGGACTGTCAACAACAGATTAAATGTACGAGAAATCGGCCGTTAAACACTAACCTTATTTATTATTTAATAGTCCGAAAAGTTTCCCTACTAAAATCTTCACAATTTATTAATTTATTTTTCGTACTGAGAATTTGGAGGAAAATATTTATCAACAATTATAATATGACAACGGCCGTCAGACTGCGACCATAAATAATGTAGAAATGAGGTAGGTACCCAGATAAACGATCAAATATACTCCTGTCAGACAAAAATAAACACAACAAAATATACAAGCTACGAAAGAAATCTAGCGTTCTACGGCGCTCTTATGGCCTAACTACTCTGACCAGACATAAAACTCTATCACCAATATTCCCTTAATCCGGGCGCCATTGAAACAGTGGACTCTAACCTGACCAAAAGAGATTGTTGGCAGGCTCAAGATACATTTATTAATCACAGGGTCGTGAGTCGAATATTGGTGATATAGTTGAAACGCTGGATAGGGACTCGCCGGGAATTGGTAGATTTCAGCTCCTTGGTAGACTCAATCCAACTTGTCCACTTCTCCAGACGTCAACAAGTGATTATGCGGTAGCGCCAGGAAGATATTATTCCTCGGCGTGGAACCGATTAAGAGCTCCGTTAGCGCCAGGAGGATATTACTCCTCAGCGTGGAACCGATTCAGAGCTCCGTTAGCGCCAGGAGGATATTACTCCTCAGCGTGGAACCCCATGGATAGGGAATAGTAGGGAAGTTTCATTTAAACTACTGCACTTTACAGCAACTAAACATTCAGCTCCATTACAGTACTAAAGGGACTAGCCCATCGCCGCAACTAAAGGCGTGACTTAAAAATTATTGATGCAGAAGGTACAACCTCACGTTTCAGAGCTCAAACAATGTCTGCCTCAAAAAAACAATCAGCTGCCAGACGAGATTCCAGAACCGAATTTCCGAATTTTTATAGTTTTAGTTTTTAACTGGCTAATCCGCCAGTAGCCAATATGGTCAAGGAGGTAGTACGTTACATGTGTTTGTCACGCTATTACTCTGTTAGTTTTGAACCGATTTTGAAGATTCTCATTTTGATTGGTAGGTCATACTTCAGAGGTGGTCCCCTATTAATTTTATCAAAATAAATTTAGCGCTTTTTGAAAAATCAACAAATTTAAAAAATATATACAGCAGATGACGTTTTGGTTTGTGGTTCCGTGCAGCAAACGTTTTGATGAGGACTTTTCATGTACATAGACTTCATTCGCATTCCGACCGGGGATAAAGAAAACAAATACAGAACAAAAGTTCTGGCAAACTTAATTAAGGTCAAATCCACCGTACAGTTTGGCAAAATATCTAGAAAAAAGGGTTCAACTACACTAATTGGGTCATCCCAACTCTGCCCCCCGCTTTGTGTGAAACACTCGGCGATCGTATCACAAAATGCAGTGTATCAGATTCCGTACAGTTTCATGTAAGTAAATTAAACAACGATGAAGTTGGCACAAGTTGCTAGTTGGAGTAACTTTAGCTTAACGAACCCATGTGAGGAAACTTGCAGGCATCGTCCGAGTGTTCGCTTAATTCGTCTTAGCTTACTGAGTTGGGCTGGTCGTAACTGGTGCATCTAAACAGGTTGCTTCGAATTATTTTGTCAAAAAAGGAGCTGCGTGGTCTAATGGGTTTCATGCTTGCTTCTCACACAGGAGATGCAGGTTCGATTCATCAGCATGTTACAATGAGATAATTAATTTATCTTAAGTGCATTATAGGGAGGTTCTCTTCTCTCTTCTCTCTCAACGAATTCTTCATTAATTCATAGCTGCGGCAATGGGCTAGCCCCCTGTCACGCAAAATGGAGCATTGAATAACTGACTCAAAGTGCCCACAATTGTACCTCTGCCACCCCGTATGGGAAAAGGGGTGGCGCTATATTATGTTATGTTAAAAAAAGATAAAGGTAGGTAGGTAGGAATTATGAGATGCGCAGTAGTAATTTTTTAATACTTTACATATGCGCGTCATTCCCGCCAGCGCTCTTAATTTGTGAGGCGACATATACTGTACTGTTTTTCTTAGTACTTTCTCTCTACTTCTCTATCTTTCGCGATTTAGCTCTATATTGTTCTGAAGCCTGGGGCTTAAGAAATGCTAATAAGTTACTGAAAAACTTGGATCTTTTAACCCCTCAGCTACCACCGGCGTTAGCCAACGCCACTTTGCCGTTGTAGGTTTAAAAATTATGACCATGGCATAGGGTTCAACATCGCGATCCGTCCCAACTACCCTCTACGTAAAGTACACGTCCACCGCTAACTGGGAAAACAAATCCCTGGTATCAAAAATAATAATAATTATTAATATTTTTTTTCATTGTTTCAGGTGAGTTATTTATCGGATTCAACATGATTCGAGTGAGTCAATACTCCAAGAGTGACGAGATACGATTCACGAACACGACGTTCTGGGAAGTCACCATCTCAACTGTGCTAATAACATTCGTTTTCTTCGTTACCGGCGAAGATAGACTATTAATTTTTATGCACTTTGCTACTAGTTTAATGGAATTTGTTATGCGCATTAGTAAAGTTTTAGAATTCGAGTAACAATGTAAGAATGTCGTTAACTAAACAACTTCGGAGGCTCAGGTTACGTGTAGGATCACTAACTAAAGTTAAGAGTAGGACATTGATATCATTCGTATTAATTATAACGTGTACTACGGGATAATCATTCATTAGGAAGAATGTATTCTTCAATGATATAATCATAATAGTTATAATACCTTGGACACTATTTACACACATTGATCTAACCCCAAACTAGGATTCCTTGTATCTTTGGTAATAGACAACGATACACATACTTATATAGATAAATATTATACTTACATAGATAAACAACCATGACAGGGTACAAACATCCGTTCTCATCAAACAAATATTTGCCCCCACCGGGACTCGAACCCGGGACCCTTGGCATCATAGGCAGGGTCACTGCCGACTCGGCCATTCGGGTCGTCAAAATATTGTCAGTGATATCCCAAAATTGTTCTTTCATCAGATTACCAGCGCCTACGAACTCTGTGAATAAAATCTAAGTAAAAAAACAAAAAACCCCTAGTTTGAAAACTACATTATAAAATACTTACTTTTTATTCGATTTACGTTGGAGTAAACTTATTTGATTGGATTCACGCTAAGGGATCTGCAAAATTTGAATCTCATTAGATCTCACGTAATCTTTTGGTTGTTCCCAACTTTGTACATTTTCTCTTGAGAGTTCTTTTCGCTCCTGTCAGTCCAGAACCGAAAGTCTTCAAATCCATATGATCTTTACATCGATATTATTTCCCCCGAGTTTAGATATCTGTATGACTGATCTTATAAAGATCTCAGACAATCTCATAATTGGTAATCAGTTATCGAGAGTGCGTATTTTCTTTTGTCGTCTGGAGGTTGTCTGTGAAGCATATATGGCTTTTATTTCATCTCGTTATACGAAATCGACGTTAACGACTCTCACCTATGACGCTTAGCAACAGTTCATTTTCCCGTTATAGGTTTTGAATTTTGTTACCATGCCACGAGGTTCGAAATCGCGATGCCTCAAAATGGGGTTGGATGGTGGGAAGTGAAGTTATTGCGGAAGTGGTGCGGGCAGGGTACATCCACAGATATCTCAACTGACATCCTATACTGTGCCGATCCCCCACTGAATCCGCGCCACTGCCTAGCAGCCCCCAGTAACCTAAAAACACTCCCGCGCAGCCTACTGTCGCAGGAACCTACAATGTTGTTGCAGTGATAGGATATTTTAAGGGAGCTGAGATTTCGTTACAAAATGGCCATATGCATTCGGAGATACTGAAAAGGGAGTGATCAGTGAGGCAAATTACTGAAAAGTTTACTTTGAGTCACTTCTTATGTATTCAAGTGGACACCGCACACGGTGTTACTGGTTTCAGATCAGTTTGGTTATATAGATGCAGTCACTATGTACAGTATAGGAATATTCAGGAAAGAAGAGGTGATAATACTCTCACATGAAACCAATGTACCTACGTCATTAGAGTATGTCACGATTAACCTCGATACTATAGTTGAAAAAAAAGTTAGAGCGTCATGTTTAAAAAATATTCGCACTAAGTTTTGAGGTGTACATGTCATACTATGTTTTGTGATAATATTTCATAGTTTGGTTGTTGGCCGAAAAATGTAGGTCTCATCCGATATCGATTTTCAAATCATGGCTAAAAAGTTTATCACTTTATAGTTTGTCGACGTTCGATGCTTATTTTAATTATTGCAGTTTTTTGTCGAGTTTGCCGTAGCTACGAAATAAAATATGGATTTCAAAATACCACTGTCACCTATGTCTCGTTTTCATTCTTGTTCACATCAACATACGTGAACACATCTATTTATACATATTATGTGTCAGTAAACTGCGTTTTCCCGTACCACCTCAGTTTCCATATGGGCTAAATGCATAATCAAAGTTAAACGGGTTATCCGAACCTGTGATTTCTTGTTAGAAGCTACCAGGGGATCATGATATAACAGAAATTCTCTCTCAGGTCACGTACACCAGACAGCGTTTTAGATACGGCTTAGGTCCCGGCTGCATTGTCCAATGCTCCTCTAATTTCTGTGCTCCTAATTAAAAATAAATCTAGATGAGTATCGTGGTAATGAGTTTCCAGCACTTGTTCGGAATTAATTCTCCGCAGCTTTTAGCTGTTGTTAGGATATAACTTAACAGTCGGTTACATTAATTTGTATAATATTCTGGTCCTGGCTGGTTTTACACTGGTTTTTAAGTATACAAATACACTTCAAATAAGTTTGAGGTTGAAAACTGAGTTTTTAGATTATGCTGCAAGAACACGGTACGATCTGCCAGATGTGGAACGAATGAACGGTCTCTATTGTTTATAGAATATCTGTAGCAAAATCTAGGTACCTATGTACTTTCTCCGTCAATCGTGTTAGGCAGGCCTTTTGTAACCCGCAACTCTTATCTTGCAATTCTTACAATCGATAAAATACTGTCAGTTATTGTAACAATTTCCCGATTCAAGTTGGAAATGGTTCTTTGGGTTGTATTTCTGAATCTAAATAGAGATTTAATGGCTATATTTAGAGTTGTAAAGCGGTAACTGTTTTCTCGTGTGGGTGAGGGTATCATTGGAATAGTTTTGAACGGCTGTTTGCCAAACTCGGGAGAGAACACCCCGTTCTATGTATGGCCCAAATTTGAGCGATGGCCCGCATCAAAAGGGAATTTTCCGTGATTGGAAGATGTATTTGTGGTGTGGGATGTGGCCCACTCATAGGACTGTCAATTATAGCTTGTAGTTTGTACTTCATTTGTGCTAGCAGTAAATAAATTAGTCCAAACCCTTTTAAGACTATTTCGGGAGAGTTAATAATAATAAATCATTGTCATCTCCTCGATACGAGTTTTTAATCCCTCGTGTTAGGAATGTTCGATTACAACCACTATGGTACAGTCTCGGTAATTATTTCCCTACCAATTTCTTTGACATATCATTAGATACCGCTTTAAGGTCGGAAATCCCAGTAATTGAGTTGACACTAAATGTCAATTCTAAATTTGACGAAACACATAATACATTCCAAAGTGATATAAGCTCTCCGCGAAAAAATATCAGAATAAACGAGTTTCGACAATCACAAACATATAATCAGATGCCTTATAACAAGATCGTATAGTTCCAGTTTGGTATATGATATTGATAATCAATCTTTGGTTGGTCGTTAATTAAATTCCGTAAAATGTACGTCTTTTAATCAATTGTATTTATATCTGCACAACTTATTGCGTTTGCGGATATTATTGGAAAATGGCCGCCGCGATCGCCTAAAAATTAGGCCATGAATTTAGGGCCATGTTGGGATCAAAAAGTTTGTTATGGACGGGGACGTGACTGTATTTTTGATGGCTTTGTTTTGGTAATGGAAAATGAAAAACAATTTAAAACTTATTACGGTCGATATGAGTGATAAAATACAAATTGATTATCTGGTAAACATCTGGACCTGGTTATGATGAGGCATTGCGATTTTGAATTAAATGCCATGGTAATACAATTCAAAACCTATAAGGGCAAAATGGCGTCCCTGGGCGCCGCTAGGCACCTGGCAGCTAATATCCAAGTCAAGTTTAATGCTCATTTTTAAGGATTTAGTCAATGTCTAAGTTACCAAAAAGGTACACAACAAAATTAATGTTGAATATTATTTATCAAAATCAAAATGTACCTATTATTATACGAGTGGCATCATCCCAAAAAACACACTTGGAATCTTCGTTCGTCGCTGGTTACTCCGACAATGATACAATCTTCCTCCTCGTTTTCTATTCCATGTCATTTGCTACTGGGAACCTATTCTTTTCTAGTTTCTAAACAAAGACGACCCGAATGGCCGAGTCGGCAGTGACCCTGCCTACGAAACGAATATATTTGTTTGATGAGAACGGATGTTTGTGCCCTAGTCATGGTTGTGTATCTATCTAAGTATAATATTTATCTATATAAGTATGTGTATCATTGTCTAGTACCCAATATAAAGGGAATTCTAGTTTTGGGCTAGATCAATGTGTGTAAATAGTGTCCAAGGTATTATTATTATTTTTTAGTTTAACGAAATATTTTTTCAGTACAATGTACTGCACAATTTTACAGTCCGTTTCAGAACTTTTCTAGCTAGTTCTCGTACTTGATAATGGATTATTGGAAGTTTGGTCGAAGGGGCAGTTGATGCCTGTTTAAATGCACAAGCACACGTGCCAGCTTCAAAGTGAGCAAGATCTAAATCGATAATCAAGATCGATGCAGACTTGCGCAGTGTGAAGCAGGACCTTTGCGGATGTGCAGGAGGGGGGCGTGACGTCACCCCCTCCACGATTTCCACTTTCCACTCTGGACATCAATCCTGACTTGGAGAATTGCCATGTTTGCTGATGATAGTACAATGATAGCTGAACGTCGAAATATTAATAGGTTTATGAATCTGACGTAAATTATTTCCTAAAAATATTATTGAATGGAATGGAAGAAACAATCTTGCAATAAATTTTAATAAAACCAATATCATGACATTTCAAAATATGATACAATAAAAAATTAAATCGACATACATATGGTACAAAAGAAATTAACGAAATTAATGACACATTTTTTTTGGATTATCCATCAACTCCCACTTTACATGGAAATCTCATATTGATAATATTCGCACAAAGTTGAGCCAATTTTGATATGCACTACAAACCGACACATGCCAGCCACACTTCATAAAATAAAAACTCTTCTATCGCTTTATATTTATGAAATGGCAATATATGTTACAAATCCCTTGGGATCTTTTTATTAAAATATACTCTAAAAGGAACATTAAATTAATCATCACGCCCGCAAAGACACTGTTTCAAAAAAGTGTGTTTGGGATACCAAAAATCTATAAATAATCTACCAAAATGTATCAAAGACATAGAAAACTTTCATTTCATCAAGGTTAAAAGAACATTTGCTAAACAAAGCCAAATAAATATATTTCCAAATGATCAGTAAAAATTATAAAATTTGTAGATTTTTTGTATTATTATTATTATTTTAATTGCAATATGGACATTTCGTGTGTATTTTTTTAAATATATATTTCATTTAATATTTGTACGCCCTTAGGATAGAGTGGAGTAAGAACTACATTTTATATTTATTAACAACCCAGTTTACCCACATTCAAGCAAATAAACTATCTAGTTTTTTGCATTCTTGAACATCTGTATTCTTGTACACTTATACTCGAGTCTGATGTCACAATCACGACACATTAAAACATCCCAAAATGCAACTTAAACTGGTCAAAAGTTGGTTAATCCACAAGGCCAAAACAGAAACTCTGCATAAAAAAAATCTAACAAAAACAAGACGTTTTATTCGACAAACTGTGTGTTACTACAGTTTGCCAAATACAAAGTTTTATTTATTATTTGGTGAAATTGTAAGTTATCAATATCCTGTAATTTCACCTCAATCCCCGTCTTTGAGAGCTAATAAAAAGTTGATTTAAGTGAATGCAATTATGTCTACATGATGTTTATTATTCAATCCACTGCACGAAACCTGGAATCATAAAAATGTTGAACCCCTTTCGAAAAGCAAAGTTAACTGGTTACACACTTGTTGTTACGCTATATTGGGTATAACAGAGAAACTATTTTCTCCAAACCATACTGTTATCTAAATATCGCATTAACGTATAATGTTAAAATGAATATTCAGTATAAAAAGGTAATTGTCAGGCAGTATAAAAAACTTATATAAAAAAGTAAAGTTTGTAAAATAAACTTGATATAATATACGTACCTACTGATATTGACGAGTATTATTGAGTACTAAATTGATAGCATATGGTGATAATATTACTTTAGTCGTTTTTCTATCGACAGAAATATCAAATTATAAAAAATCCGAAACTTCCCTGGTATAACCCGATAGTAATTGGTCGGGATACAGCGAAGTCCGCAGCAAACTTCAGAGTTACAAATAATCCTGAACCGCACCTTTATTCATTAACACAATCAAAATTTACATTAAAAATATGTAGTTAGGATTTGTTTTAAAAAAACTAGAAAAGCCTCTGTTTCCTCTTCTCATACACTATACATCAATTTGACGTCATCTGTGTCAATATGGCTGTGGATTGGAGTAATTGTTCTGTACAACGTTCCAATCACATCGTCACCCCTTTCTCACTACAGCTCTTTAATAGAGTACTAACACGGTGAAGCCCTGAATTTCCAGAAAGCATTTAATGAAAACACTCTCGCTATACGCTGGCTGGTGGAAGCCATCCGTGATTTCATACCAGTGAGTGCGGCTAGAAAGCTGCGCAGATCAAGCGAGGCTGAGGGCGTGGGTATATTGACTACGTCAACGTCAGCGTAAGTGATTCGAATCCACTTACCCTGACAGTGACGGTGGCTATCTGGATTTACTGAGTCCAAAGTCCTTTATTGCAGTCTGATATTACTTTATTGGAGCTAGGAAATAACATCGTTTATTGAAATTATAACTTTGAAAAATGTGTGTTTGATTTATTCACTATTTTATTTTTAATTGATATAACAAATAAAATAAGAAATCCCTCAACCTTTAAACAAAAATGGAATATTTTGATCGCGACTTTCGACCGACAAGCAAATGTGTAATATAAAGGGTAGGATTTACCAATAATACCTATAAAGTCCAAGATCTTAATTAAAAGTGCAACAATTTACTAGTAGGCCGGCTCCGCTGAAAACATTTCTTACTGCACACTCACTACAAGGCCGATTTACGCCAATGATGTACGATCGTAGACGTATCATATAAACACGTTATACTCGTGCAGTCCCTGGAAGAGATGACGAGGTACGAGCTATAAACATACGATAAAATTAATACAGGTGTCAGTTACGTGCAAGTTTTTATAATCTATATTGTTATTTTGAAACATTGCAACTATGTATATGTCCTAGCTATATCGTAGAATTTGATTATTTCATGAAATAGACAACCATATGGATTCACTAAGTATATCACGAAATGGCCAACCATTTTATGATATAAGTAGTCAATTATTTCATGAAATGATCAGAAAGGGTTGAATCGCACGAAAACATGTCTTTTTATTCAGTACTACGTGGTGTTTTTGTGTTATACATGTCGACCTAACTCGAAGACTATTCGTGGGCTTCGCTGCGCTCGCTTCTTTAGTCTCCACCTAAGCTACCGCAGTGTTTTTGTTCTTTCAATGAAAGTTCTAATTCAACCATGTTTGGCTATATCAATATATAGTCAATTCGACGATATTGTTACGACATCTGTGCAGTACAAAGTTAGCTTAACCCATTTCTTCAGTACCTATCTAAATTGTAACGCTAACACTGACTGTGTGTCAGCTCCGAAGGGTATCAGTGTTGGAAGCACGTATCTCCAAAACGACCGATAAATAAAGTTCAAGTAAGTGGCTCTATAAAAACTTATGATAACGGACCGGACACCTTCTTTGCAAAAAGGGGTTCAGAAAGAAACCTTAAACGGAAAGTGGAATTGGAGAGTTTGAGATTTTTCCATAAGATAAGGTCTACTCAGGTCTTTGCTTTTAAAATTTTGGCAAAATATGTATGACAGAAAATCCATGTATTTCAAAGAAATATTAAGTAACCTGTCAATATAAATGTTTTTATACATACCTATGTGAACGTTGAAAAAAGTTGCGTGTTAATTTTTAATCACGACTTACAATTATTAATGTCCCTAGCATAATAGGCGTCACTAAATAACTTAACCTGAATCGCCCCGTGTAAGTGTGATATGCTGACATTTCTCGTTTTTCATTCACAACAACCAAAGAGGTTATAATATTTCCGCTCCGTTTTAATGGTGTAAGTTTTCATGTAGATTTTGAACAACTCTTTTAGGAACAGTTTTACTTATCGGATCGACACTCAGTGTTGCAATCGTTTTTATAATGAAAGTACACATTTTATCTCAATTAATATCCCCTTTTAATGGCTGGAAATACAAATTATTTTTAGGTGCATCATCTTCATAGTGACACTTATTTTCATATTCCACTGAAGGATAAAACCAGCATTAAGAGAAACAGTCGACTACTTTCCTTTTCAAAACAAAACTAATTTCTGCACCGGGAAATGTTTTAAGGAATTTGTAGAACTGTAAGTGATAAAAGTTCTTATGTTTCTAACTATCTATCTGTCGCATTTGGTTGGTTAAATCAGTCACTTAACTAACTCTCTAGACCGTTAATTAAATAACGACGTTTATCCAAGTCACTAGCACTTTGATTTAAATAAAGCATCATCGAAAACGTTTAACAATCTGTCTTACCGAAAGCCGGCGTGTTGGAAAACAAGATGGCGTCACGACAACAGCTGATTTGCACAGCTTATATCAGGGCAAAATATATAACATTGCGGTAGATTAGGTGAAGGGTAAAGGGGGTGAGCGAAATGAAGGCCCCTTTATCCTTCGTGTTAGGTTGAACATATAAGAACAACAAAAAATACTTAAAACATAAACTTAAGTACACATATTTTTTTTATTGTATATGCCTAGGAACGTTTAGACAACTCGTTAAATGTTTCGTTTACTCACTTTTCTGACGGAATTTTAGTGACTTGGTTAAACGTCGGTATTTAATTAAAGTTCTAGAGAGGGTTAAACGTCGGTATTTAATTAAAGGTCTAGAGAGTTAGTTCAGTGTCTGATTTAACCAACTAACTGCGACATATCCATTCCCTCTCACCAACACTAAATATTCTGACAGAAATTAGTTACAATTTACCAGCTTTATCTCTTTCCTACGTCTATGATAATAACAGCTATGTTGCGTGTTGTGAAAAGCGTGTTTTAAAAGCGTTAACATTAACACAATACAGAGTCAGTTACTATTTACATTTTTACACTCAAGTATAAAAAGTGTGTAGTTTTTTGAAAGTTAACTATAATTGTATGAGATGGGGAATAGAATATAATACTTTCTTCACCAAAGAATAAAGAATGGCTGACAAATTATGTGGTTTAGCAATTTATGGTTAGATTTGTTCGTGAGTGAATAATACTATCTGGCGTCTGAAATTTTCAGAACCAAGTCTACATCCCTGTAATTAAGGCTCCTAGAAAGCCTCTAAAGTGGTCAGTTGGGAAACGAGCTTAATTGCAAGCTCTGATAACAGTTGCAAGAGAACTTTATGTATTTCAGTTGTAGGAGCAGCTTCGTCTTTAGAGATTATGTAACTTAACTTAACCTAAGTTTATTTTGACACCAAATTCTAAAGAAATCATAAATGCAATAATTTAATAGAAAAGCTGTTAAAGCATAAATATTCATTAACGGATGTTATTTTCCAAATAATCATAATGATTTTCATTTATTGTTTTAGTTTACAATACATACATTTTGACAGCCGTCAAAATTATCTTTACTCTTTACTTTTCAGTATTCTGCGCGGTTTTTGATTAGTTCAGTTAGTTAAGTCGTGACTCGTGACACAGTTCGTTGCAGATTTAAAATTCACCTCAATAAACTTGATTCAACGCGGAAAATTTCATCTAGCAAAATTAACTTAGACTCAAACTGTTCACACAGAGACCAGCATAATGCGACTTAGCAAGGATTTTGCTAAATTAAAGCTAAACATTGAGATTTTACATAAACTGCTAACCACACGTACAGCCTTCACCCCGCTATGAAAATGAAATGAGATAGAATTTTCATAACTGGGTGTTGATTCTACTTTTTTTTTAATTATTATAAGCTCATTTCGGCCCCACTTTTACGCAGATGCAGAGGGTCTCTAGGTAATCTTGATAATTAGATAACACTTGTATCAAACTCGTTCGAGCACTAGTGTATGTTGTATCGTACGTGGAATAACGTCGAAACTACAGCTCTCAGTGGAAACTTATGGGGTCATCGATTGAGCTTTCAAATGGATCCTTTTCTTACCTGCATCATAAGCGTTTTCATCCTATTTAGTTTCTATTGCGTTACTATACCTATGTTTTATGTCATATAACAGAATTACCTACATTAATTAGCGGAAATTCAGCTCTAAATGAATAATGGGTAATATTTAATCGAACATCCAAAAAAACCTAAGCAATTAATAACTGCGGCAAAATTGATAAACAACATTCAGCAAACAACAACTTTAATTTAGCCGCTAAATAATTAAATTCGAGGCTAAAATGTTTTATATTTGTTGATAAGTTTATTTTTTCCCATAAATAACTATTGTCAGTTGACTATTTCATATTACCCAATATTTTTAAATTTATATAAGTAAATCGAACATCAAATAAGTCGAAACTAAACCTAACCGAAATAATATTCGATGAACTGTTTCACTAACAGGACAAGGCTCTTAAGCGGCTAGTGGCTCAATTGGTACTGTAGTGGCCATTAATGTATTCTAATTACTAAGTTTATATATAAATAGCTAGCCCGATAGTTGAAAAAAAGTTCATATCAGATATCCCAAACAAAATGGCTATAACAAAAATCCCATGCTAAAGAACAAATAAACCTGTCAAGGGAATTGTTTTAAATTGTCTGTTAAGAGATTGCCACGTCTCATCTGCTCGCTTCCGAACCATGAGCTTACCGAACATGAAGGAGTGACTCATTGGGCCTGACGGGTTCATATTCATATCCCTGGCAATGGGCTGGCTCCCTGGCACGCAGTCGAGTGTACAGTAGCCTTATCATGTCATTCTGACATCTAGGATTTCAAAATATTTAACAAAAACAGGACAATTATTTCACATGAGCTAGCTGTCTTTTATTGTGACTTTTTTCATAATTTCTTTATTGCACACAAATAATTAAAAATTGCATTTTTTTAAATATAGGTTTGGTTGATATTTCCTGTGACTTAAATAAAATTGGGCTCTTTTTCAATATTGTTTATTGTTGCTTATCAAAATAATTGCCATGTTAAGTCCAGCTGGATTTTAAAATATAATACTTGCGATCTCTCGTATGGTTTCCTATAAGTGTGTGTATCTGAGACAAATGTCTAAACTTACGGCGATAACATTTGCCATTTGAAACACATGCGATAAATGAATCGGGTCAAGGGCGAGTCTAACTCGCGTACGAAGGGTTCCGTGCCACCCTACAATGGTAGGGATGGTGTGGAGTGAAAAGTTTAGATTTTACATAGCAAAATGTAGTTTACAAAGTTTTTGGCGCTTTCACATTCCATGTAAGTAACCAGGTGCATTCATAAGTTTGTTTATGGCATTGAAATTATTGTTGTATGGGAGCCCCCTTAAATATTTATTTTATACTGTTTTTTAGTATTTATTGTTATAGCGGCAACAGAAATACATCATTTGTGAAAATTTCAACAGTCTAACTATCACGGTTCATGAGACCTGGTGACAGACGGACGGAGGGACGGACGGAGGGAGGGACGGACGGACGGACAGCGGAGGCTTAGTATTAGGGTCCCGTATTGCACTCTTCGGGTACGGCACCCTAAAAAGATTCCCTACCACTCTCTCTTTATCGAAACCCTACCATCAGAACAGTCGCGTTCAAGTACGTACGGGTAGTCTCTACGACACGTTCGGAATAGTCGGATCACACATGATTAAGGCTTTGGTCCCCTAATTAGTGAGCATTGTGACGCGGCGTCACGTCATACGCCGCGTCACAATGCTCACTATATATACAAGGTGACATTTAATTAACTGACCATATTTTGGGGGATGATAGTACCCATTATTACGAACAACTTTCCCCAAGAAACATATGGTCGCAAACGAAATAATTTTTTGTGTATCCCATAGTAACTTGTAATCAGCTGATCGGGCAATGTACTGAGGGACGAAAAATATTTTTATTTGCGACCATATGTTTCTGGAAAGTTGTTCATAATGATCAGTGCTATGCATCCCCAAAATATGGTCAGCTAATTAAATGTCACCCTGTAGAAAGTCTGTTTATCAAATATTTGACTGTTTACCAGATTGAGATAAAGAGTTACATAAAAAAAATGCATTTCATCCCAAATTAACTATTTTTAATTAATAATTTTACACCCTATTTTATACTTAACTACTTCGATTTGCTTCGGCTCCAGATTATAATATAAATTATAAAGTTTTGATCTAATTTTAATTCAAAATTCTTTATTTCTGTAAATATTAACGTATGCTTAGAAAACGTAATTTTTGCCTATTCTCTGCATTGAAGAAACTTCCACGGATCGATTTTTAGACCTCTTTTAAATATAGGTTTCGCTTAACTAGTACAAATATTACATATTATAAATAATATGAAAGAATAAATAATTACAAAATTATTAATTAAGCAAGTTCTGTGCTGACTTATTAGTTAGTTAACATCTTGTCATTTATATGGTCTTCAATATTGTAATATCCGTTTTTAGATAAAGTGGTTTTTGAATGGTTTTTAAATTGCCATATGGCTCCAAGAGGTATCTATCATGTTACAGTAGACAATGCATTGGCCCTTGAAAGAATTGCTAACTTTCGTAAGTCTAAACCGGGGTGCAATTAATCTTTGATTATTCCTTACGTTAACATTACAGCTATCGCTAACAAAGAAAATATTGAAAGGTTCCTAATTATTTAAAAATAAATTGACTTGCTACAGTAGTATGACAATATCTTAAAAAGTTATCTTAGCTCCCTATGAGAAATTCTGTGCGTTTTAAATTACAAATTGCTCGAATAGGTCTTGTGATGTAAAAATAGTTTGAATATCCGCTGCTTGCTCCCACAACAAGATACCATTGGATATTCTAACAAACCTAACATTAGCATTCGGAAATAAAGTGACCTATCGTAACCCATACGTTCTATGAAACTACATGGGGGCACTAATTTTGATAAACATTTAACATATTTGGTAGACAAATATTATACATATTGGTAAACAAGGTATATGTTGTATATGTCGTATGGTGGGGTCTCGATACACGTGGACGCTAGACGTCAAACGTCTAGTACATCGTCAGTAAAACAGACGAAGGCATAATACTAATCTGTCTAGTAACTAGTCCTCCACACCCAGCGTCGCCTAACAAGGTGTCATGCCAGTCACACTTTCCACAAGTTTCTAGAGTATCAGAAAAAAACCGGATGAAGTCGAGCGATCATTATGGGATTGGTAAGACTTGTAAAAACACAGGTTTCCATGGATATGGCCGGAGTTATTACAAAGGCAATAATAGAAGATGAGGGTTCCAAAGATATTGTTCCAGGAATTAATGAAAATTTTTCTTCTGAGGTCTATCTTTCACTTAATTATTACAAGTGACCCATTTATCCTCTCGACGTAGGTGTGTCACCTAACTTAATGTAACATTATCAACCGTAACATAAACCAAATTAAATAACTCCAATTCATCGTATGGCAAAGTCATAAAGAGGCTTTAAAAGTCACTATTTAAGTACGAGCATATAACAATGATTACCCTCCTTTCTCTATTACCGTCGATACGACATAAAATTAAATAAAGTTATTATTTTTTACTAACTCAGAAGCATGGAGCTGTTATTGTGGGCTGTAAATTCAAAACAGTTATTACCTTTGTTATTTAATGACGATAGAAAGTTAAAAGATTTAAAGTGACCCAAAATTAAATGACCCACATATTTTCAAGTTACCGTTACACTCCCAAAGGATGCGTGTGGGTGCCGACTATGTAGGTTTAACATTCTAACGTAAAATTAAGTGTTATTTTGACATTTTACACCTTTTAACGGTACACTCACAGTTAAGGACACTGGGACAATTTATGATTAGCATTTTGGAATGAGGTATGCAGTAAGCTTCGGTACTTAAATGTGTCGTAAAATCGTGTAAGTGGAGGAAAAGATTTTAGGTTCGGGCACAGAATAGTTAGGTAATCTAGTAAATAAAAATGTGTTCAGATTTTCCTTACTTATTCTTTCTTTATTTGGCTAGCAAACCTCTAGTCAAGGAAGAAAAAACAATCACACGCAGTTTGGATCCAAGAAGTTTGGACGCCCGTTCGGTACGTAACGTTGGTACGGCGCGGCGCGGCGGGTCTCGATCGCAGCCGATCGGGGCGTTCAAACCAGCGTTCTTGGATCGCGATCGATCGCGACGGTACGACACGGAGGTACGTTACGGACAAAAGAACATGTGTGGACCCACCTTACGATTGAGGACAATAACTTTACTAATATTCCATATCTTTCACACTCTCCACCAAGATTAACCCCGCTAACCCAATGACACAGCTGTGGCATCAGTCGCCTGAATGTCGCCTTGAGTGGAATCTATAAAGTTTTATAAATGTGGATTTATTAAAGGCGCTCGGTCACGTTTTCACGATCGAATCAAAAAACAAATCGTGATGCCATTACGAAATGGGAGCTTGGATCATGAAAATAAAATCGTCACGATATAGCGAAGTTATTCACAGCGTATAGCGTATTTTATGGTTTTCCACGTTAGCCGACCCAGCGGGCGAAGCGTCTTCGTTTCAGCTTGGGCAAAAATGCTTTCAGTTGTCTGGATTTCTCGCTGTTCTTCTCTACAGGTCGCATTTCTCAACCGATTCTCTTGAAATTTTGTGAGTAGGTTCGATAATTATATTGAATTTTGTTTAACAGTTTCCGTCAATTTTTCACAGGTTGGATTTTAGGTCGCAAATTGTAGTTTACAGAGGTGCGGCTACTTTCATACTCTATGTACGTAACCAAATGCATTCATAAGTCTGATGTAGTAGTAAAAGATAATGCACTGGGGTTACCTGTTTTGATTGGTTTTTGTAATCATTCCACTCCAAGGGGTCAGGGCAGTAAGTCGCAAATTTCCTGTACGCCCGCAAAGTGTACAGCTCACAGAGACAATAGTTAAAAAATATCTTGATGAAAAATAGTTTGTTTGGTTGCCTCTATCCTTACACTAGAATCCTTAACAGTGGCTCGGGAGTATCTCAAGTGTTAAATACTAACTATTAAATTAATTTGTTTCAGGTGAGTAACTGATGGATTCTCTCAAGTAAGCAATCAATCTTCTAAAGTCTATCTATAAATTAGTTCACCTTCTTTACAAACTCTTGAAATAGAATTAAACCTATTTGCTTACTGTGTTAGCATATTCCGACATAGCCGATCCAATGGCATAAAGGAATAAATTAATAATATAGTTAATATTGTGCAAATATTGTAATTGTTCAACAATGAGCTCGTTATACAAATGTTTGAAAACACCTAAACAATAAAGTAAACCCCATTTCAACTGTATTAAATTGTATTGCAAAACCGGTGGCCGTTAAAATGGTGTCGCGTTCGAATTGCATTGCACCTCAGTATCTAAATTAAATTTTCAAACAGATAAGTCGGTAAATGCCGGATTAGTTGTTTCAGCTAAACGAAGCCACAGATGGCGTGTGTAACAATGTCCGGATAAACTCTAGGTGTGGGGGCTGGGGGATCCTGGGGCTGCGAGCTTGGGGTGCAGAAAAACTACCAAGTTACTCAGAACAAAATGGCGGCTTGGGCGTGGGCGAGGCGAGTAGGCGAGGTGCGTGGTGTGTTGACTCGACGACGTTCGGGCGTGGAAAAAAGGGGTCGAACCAACGCGGTGGCTCGCTTTTATAGCGACGCGGGCAGGCACGCACCTATTTCACCTCCCCTCACCCCCGCTTTAGCTAAAATCTTTATTTCCTTAAAATTGGCTACATACATGGCTATTTACACCTGCCGTGTTTATATACACTATCATCATTTACAAATTCTAATTAGAATCCTTACTATTAGAACTAAAATTCTCGTTTACGACGCCCCGCTAGCCTCCGGACGCGCGCTTCCCCGCTTCCTCACCCCCTCACGTAAATACGGAGGGTTTTGGAAATCGCGCTCCAGAAGCCAGCGAGACGCCGTAGCGATAACATCGTGTACTCTAGGGCATAACTATGCGTAAACTACCTCTACACCGAGTTACAGACAAATCGGTTGTTACCTACTAAAATGTTGCTATGACATACTGTCTGAGTGACTACGTCTCTATTTACTTTCCTATCTGCTATCTTTACTCATTTCCTGACAGTAACAACAACAGAAGCGGACTCTTTATTTATCAGCCTATCTCTATAGGGGGTAGGTACATCTTATTACACGTTATAACAATTACTAAATATTTACGAATTATTTACATTACAGAGCTATAAGGTACTTAGGTATTGCACACATTTATTTAAGTTTTGTCGCACATCACGGAGGGGTCATCGTGAACATTCTCCCGCCGTCGCTGCAGGCGATCCCGTCGGCAGAACGATGACTTTCTTGGTCGGCCGCCGGAGTACTCGTCCGCTGCTGGTGGTGACATCGACGACTCGCACCTCGCCATCCTTGCCGGGGTAGACTCGTGTTACTCGTCCCCGGGGCCATGTGTTGCGGGGCAGGTTCGAATCGCAGATCACCACGACGTCGCCAATCTTGGGTGGAGCCCCGGTAGCGTGGGGCTCCCGCCGGTGTTGGAGTAGGGGCATGTACTCCTTCACCCAGCGCCGCCAGAAGATGTCGGCAAGGCGCTGGGCGCGCCTCCAGTGTGTGCGCGCGGCGGTCTCGTCCTCTTCGTACGCGCAGGGGGCCGGTATGTGGCAGTCGGGCCCAAGCAGGATGGAGTTGGGTGTCAGCGCGGGTGGGTCTTCCGGCGTGACAGGTACATGCGTCAGAGGGCGGGAGTTGACTGTGGCTTCAACTTCCGCGAGCAGCGTGGCGAGTGTCTCATCGCTCGGGCGTTGCTCGTGCAGGGTGACTCGTAGGGCTTCTTTTACTGTCCGCACCATGCGTTCCCACACGCCAGCCATGAAGGGGGCGCTCGGGGGCAGGAAACGCCAGTTGATGCGGCGTCGCGACGCCTCGTCTTCTAGGGCGCGCCACGCCTCCGCGAGTTCGCGGTCGGCGGCGCGGAAGCAGGTTGCATTGTCCGACCATAGCTCGGTCGGGCAGCCCCGGCGCGCAATCATGCGGCGCAGGGCGTGGATGGCGGAGTCGGCGCTCAGCGACGCGACGACTTCCAGGTGTACGGCGCGCGACGTCATACAGGTGAAAAGCGCGACGTAACGCTTTTCGCGGCGCCGGCCCACAGTGACTTCCAGCGGGCCGAAATAGTCGAGACCTGAGAACGTAAAGGGGCGGTTATGGTGTGCGAGGCGCGCCGACGGCAGGTCGCCCGTGCTCGGTTGGGCCGGCTTGGCCCTCTTCAGGCGGCAGGGCGGGCAGCTCTTCAGGACTTCTTTCACCGTCGGTCGAATTCGCGCCATCCATACTCGCTGTCGTAATTCGTTTACGACTATCTCGACGCCGCCGTGGTGTAGTCGCTCGTGGGTGTGCTGCACGTATAGTCGCGTGTAGCGGTGTTTGCCATCCAGAATGATGGGGTTGGCCGCCTCGAAGCTCACGTCGTTGGCCTCTCGTATGCGTCCACGTAGTCGTAGGACGCCATCTGGATCTGTAAACACGCTGAGATCGGCGAGGGGGCTGTCCTTGTTCGTTGCCCTCGACATGTCTCGCTGCGATGTTCGGACGAGTAACATTTCCGCCGCATATAGATGGCGCGCGGGTAGTGGGATGTACTCGCGGGGGGCAGCGACGATCGGGGGGGGCCTTTTGGCCGCCTTATTGTTGGCGGGACGTTTTCTCCAGTCGTCATCGCCTTCAATCTTCTTCGTACGCTTGCGGCGCGCGGCGTTCGACAGGTGGCGCGGCCGGCATAGCTCTATGAACTGCAATGCGCGGGCTGTGGCGCGCAACAGTCGGTTCCACTTTGAGAAGCGGTCGACGTCGATGAGCGGGGCCACGTTTGCAGCTACGGGGAGCGCGATGACCGCTGCTCGTTCCTCTCCTGTTGTAGGTACCTCTTTCTTGTCCTCTCGCGGCCACTCCTCGGGGTCGCTGCGCAGGAACTCGGGGCCGGTAAACCAGCGGTGTTGCGGCGACATGTCAGCTGGGGTGGCACGCGTGGAGTCATCGGCGACGTTCACAGCGGTGGGGACCCACCGCCACTCGTCTTTCTTGGTTAAATCTTCTATTTCAGCGAGGCGGTGTGCTACGAACGTTTTGTAGGTACGTGGCTCGTCGCGGATCCAATGCAGTGCGGTGCGCGAGTCACTCCAGTACGTGCGGCGGGCGAAGTCGAAGTTGTGGCCCTCCTGTACCGACCGTGCGAGGCGTGCACCCAGTAGCGCTGCTTGTAGCTCGAGGCGTGGCACGGAGATGGGTTTCGTGGGCGTGACGCGACTCTTTGCGGCTGCTATGCTTACTTGTATGGACCCGTCGGCGCGCTGTATACGGATGTATACGACCGCTGCGTATGCCTCCTCGCTCGCATCGACGAATGTGTGTAGCTCGTACTCAGCTGCCGGCTCCTTGTCGTAGCATCTCGGGATTTGTAGTGTGTGTAGCTCACGTAGACCCATGAGCCACGACTGCCATCTGTCGTGAAGCGCCTGCGGGATGGGGTCATCCCACCCAGTTTTATACTTCCACGTATCTTGCATTATCCGCTTCGCTGGAGTGGTTATGGGCGAGATTAGACCCAGTGGGTCGAAAATCGACATAATGAGGCTGAGCGCCTCCCTCTTGGTCGGTTCGCGCAGGCCGCTGAGTACATCGGGATGGACACGTCGCTGGTTCACACGGAACCCTAATAAATCTTCTTTGACATACCATAACAGGCCCAACGTTTTTTCGTAGTCGTTGCCGCCGATTTCAACCGTGTCGCTATGTGCGCTGTCCAGCCGCGGCGCGAAGTGTCGTATGGCCGCCTCGTCGTTCGACGTCCAGCCGCGTAGCTCGAAACCAGCTCGACGATGTATGCGGTCGACGGCGGTGGTGATGTGGGCGGCTTCCTCGGTGGTGTCGAAACTGTGGAGGTAATCGTCCATGTAATGGTTGTTTACTATTGCGTCCGCGGCGGCTGGACATTCATGCGCGTTTTCTTCTGCGTTCCTATTTTTGATATAGAGGGCGCTGCAGGGGGACGACGAGGCCCCGAAGATGATTGATGTCATCCTATATTCTTCGGGCGGGGCGGCGGCGTCGCGGCGTGTTCCCCTCCACAGGAAGCGAAGCGCGTCGCGGTCTTCTTTACGTACCTTCACTTGCATGAACATCTCCTTTATGTCGGATGTTACTGCCACTCGATGTTGACGAAACTTCATTATTACGGCCGGCAGGGACTGTAGCAAGTCGGGGCCGGGTAGCAGCATGTCATTCAGCGAGACGCCGCGCGCCTTCGCAGCGGCGTCGTGCACGACGCGGATCTTCTTTTTGTCGGGGTTTACTACGGCGAAGTGCGGGAGATACCATACTCTCCCGCCGATAGGGGGCGCTGGCGCGCGCTCGGCGTAGCCCGACGTTAGCAAGTTCTCTATCCGCTCGCTGTACTGCAGTTTCAAATCTTCGTTCTTGTCGAGTTTTCGTTCCAAACTCACCAGTCTCTTTTTGGCGTCTTCGTACCCGGTATGGCGGATGGGGGCGCTGGGATCGCGCCACAACATGCCGGTCTCGAAGTGGCCGTCGGGCAGACGGCGGCTTTTCTCCTTTAAAATACTTAGGGCGCGTTCTTCGGGGTCGCTGGCTTGGCGGCGCGGTGCTACTCCCAACGATTCTAACTCGAAGTGTCGGCGCATGAGGCCCTCCAGCTTGTCTTCCTCGGGGGCGGCGTCTAGGCGCCCGCAGAATACCATAGGGTAGGTGGTTGTCGTCCTGCAGCCGTGCAGAACCCAGCCGAGGTGAGTGCGTGATGCCACGGGTTGGTGGCGGGGTCCGCTACGTACCTCACGCGATACAATCAACTCCCAGTTGTCCTGGCCTACTAGTATTGTGGGCGTGGCGCTGTCGTAGAGCAGCTGCGTCTTCACGTCGTCGAGGTGGGTGCAGTTCTCTATGTCGCAGGGGCGGACGGACTGTGTGAACGAGTTCATGTCCCCGAAGGTTCGCGCGTCGTTCATTTCGTGGGTCTCCGTCTCGTATCTGCCTTTGATGTGCGCCGTGACTCGCTTGCTCGTATTTCATTTTTTTTGTTTATTTTTTAAGTGTTAACCAATTTATAATATATATATATATGTGTGTATGTCATGTTACCGTTAACGCTCACATGATTTGGTCTCAAGACTGTAAATGTGACCTGTAATTACCAATAAATCTTTAAAGCTTCTGCCTTTTTTAGAGATATATTTGAAATTAATTCTGACATAAAGTCAAGGTTATATTAAAATCTCTGTTTGGGGCAAACCTCAAATTTTACTCTAACATATACAATATCAAACAGTTACGCTTCCATATTTCTGTGAATCAAATGTTGGAAGCTTACTGAAGAAGATTTCTGGAGATAGAAATGAGACGATACAATATCAGTTGAATCATAACTACTTTTGACAAAGTTATACTAAAATAACCCTCAATTTCTGGAGGAGAGGTCAAATGTAACATGAATCAATCAAAGGTCAATTAAAAATAGCGACACGTAATTGGCTGAGTTTAACAACAATTTAACAAGTTATCACAGCTAATTTTGCTCTCGGAAATTGGGCGTAAAGCTATCCGTAAACTTCAGAACACCCCGCAATCCCGATCTTAGAGCATGTGGTTGAAATCCAGCAACAGCATTTTAGAGCCTGCCTTCGAAACGGTGCACTGAGATTGAGTAAGACAAGACGAAGTCATGATAGAATTAGAACTTAGTAAATAATCCCAACTGCAGCAAATCACATCATAACAATATGGACTCAAACGCAACGGCGCAGAAATAACTTTTCAGCGATGGGAGCCTAAATTGAATGTTGTGCGGAATTTGTAATTTTGAATTTGTGCGGAGAATTAGATTTTGGTTTAGAGCGCGCTCAAAGTATTAGTGTGGTTATTATTAAATATTATAACACGCGAATTACGGGACTACGAAGGTATTATACCACCTCTCCAAGGCAGTGGCCAATGTGATCCCCTCTCCAAGGCATTGGCCGTTTTTATATTCCAATTTTACTGTTTGGAGACATTTTACTGGTCAGATATATTAACTGCGCGGTGACACTGTAGGGAGTCAAAATGTATGGGATTATATGGCTTTTAAACTTGGTCTACGATATCGTGGGAATTTCCCTACACAACTAGTATTTGTCTATGGTTGCGTAGATTCCTGTCTTATCGCCCATGACAGAGTTGAGAGAGCGTGCTTACTGCTTACCTACAATAATTATTGCGAATGTATGAAAACATATTGAGTAAGTGAGCCCCGTTTCCGTGCGCCATTTTACTTCTACGACTATAGATTGGTTTCTTTATTAGCTTTAATGCTGGTTAAGCTCGCGTATTTTTTTTTGTTTTAGTTGAGGTTATATGTGTTTGTTATTCTAGAAATGAAGTTGATGAAACGATTAAACAAAGTAGGATGAAGACATTTTTTGTTTCTATAATAATAAAATTATTATATCAAACATGCCTTTACCAATAAGGGGCGATAGAGTCACGGTAGTTTCTTTTTTTCCTCTCCATTCTAGGTTTGCTGGAAGAAATATCTTGTTAGAGATAAGCTCGCCTTTGTACATGTTCTTTCCTTTATATTTGTTTTGTAATCACTGTTTTGTGCAATATATTGAAATATTGAAAGATGACATGACAATAAGAGGTCGAAGCTGGGAGAGGAATTTTCTAATCATTATCACCCGATGGTATTCTTATATGTAAACCCCTCGAGTTTGGGCTCCTTTGATTCCTGCTTATTATTTATAACAATTAATGTTGTAAAAGAGGTCTAAAAATCAATCTGTAGCAGTTTCTTCACCCTACTTCTCCCTTAGTAGTCCAACAATGTAGAGAAGTGGCAAAAAATGACGTTTGCTAAGTATATGTAAATATCTACATATTAAAGACATTTAGACTTAGATTTTTTGATTTCGCCTATTATTTATAATAATTGTATTAGTTAAAACAACCAATATTTAAAATAGATCTAAAATGGGAGTTTCTTCGCCCTACTTCTCCCACAGTAGTCCAATGCAGAGAAGTGGCAAAAAATGACGTTTGCTAACTATATGTAAATATCTACAGTAATAAAGACATTTTGACTTAGATTTTTTGATTTCGTTTTAACAAGATCTTTTGATTTCGAAAGGGTGTTTTTAGTTTACAAACTACTCTATTACATAGATGCCAGCTCAACGAATGATCTTAATCTAAGCGCCCACATGACCACAACCCTTTATTTCTTCTGCTCATAAAAAGATAATCTAGAGGAAAACCCTTCTATTTTGCTACTATAGAACTGTCATGTACTCAAGGTTTAAGAGTTCTAAAACATATGGAGATTACAAAAAAAGTATGCCTAAATACATCGTTGTACAGTGAGTAACAGAATCAGTTAATTAAGCATATAGGAAATGGCGTGAGGTCATGTGTATTTGTGGCCGACATGATTCCGTTTTTTACTGTACATATACACATTTATGATCTGTATGCGGTCAGCAGTAAGCCCACTCCGTTCTCAAGGGAGCAGTGATATTTGATAGGGTTGTAGTAACCTAGTTTGAGATCGTCAGCCACACTCTGTTTAGGAATCGTTAGTGCAATATGTTCGATCAGTATAGCGAGTGATGGAATTAACCTGGCTGGCCTATATGCGGCTTTTATTTAGCTAACAAATTGCTGATTCTACTACCAGATTCTTGGCACTTCTTTTTATATGTTAAACAGTCAGGGAATCTGATTGTTTCATGCCCCCGTAGCATGCCCCGAGCGACGAGTGTCTATCGCGCATTTTGTTACGTCTATCTGACATTTTTGTTCGAGTGAATCACGAATCTTGACATTTAGACGCCATAGAATGCGACAAGCGATGCGCGAGATATGAAACGACCGAAAACATACGCAATAATTCTTGTTGGTACGCAGACTGCAGTACGCACACGCTCTCATTTCTGTAATGGACGATAACACAGGAATCTACGAAACCATAGAAAAATCCTAGTCAAATAAAATTAGAAAGTAAACAAAACCCCCGTTGGAATAATTACTACTCAACCCTTTCCCAAAAGCCTCGGGTTGTCGCTCAGCACCGGACCAGTCCGTGCATTGTCCATTGCGGTGCGGTTTTATCGTTAAAATGTGTCCCACATGTATAAATATCTTGTGCAGTGATCAAAGCTTCACGGTCTTTATGTCGCAGTTGTTTGGTTAAATCAGACACTTAACTAACTCTCTAGACCGTTAATTAAATGCCGACGTTTAATCAAGTCACTAGCATTTTGATTTAAATAAAGCATCGTCGATAACGTTTAACAACCTGTCTTACCGAAAGCCAGCGTGTTGGAAAACAAGATGGCGTCACGACAACAGCTGATTTGCACAGTTTATAACAGGGCAAAACATTGCGGTAGCTTAGGTGAAGGGTAAAGGGGGCTTCGCTTCACCCCCGTTGAACATGTAACAATAACAAAAATACTTAAAACATAAACTTAAGTACACATAGAAAAATCTTTATATTGTATATTTCTTGTTGCCAAGGAATGTTTAGACAAATCGTTAAACGTTGCGTTCACTCACTTGTCTGACGGAATTTCAGTGACTTGGTTAAACGTCGTCATTTAATTAACGGTTTAGAGAGTTAGTTAAGTGTCTGATTTAACCAACTAACTGCGGTATATAGATCGATAAAAGCGTCTGGAAAAAAGGCAAGTCTTGTTTATTTCATTATATTGACGACCTCTGTGGCGCTGCGGTTGTTGCCTGCCATGCGAGAGGTCCCGGGTTCGATCGCCGGCTGGTCTTGGTCCCAGGTCTTGGATGTTTATATGCGTGTGACGTCGCTGTTTCTGGTTCCCACGACACAGGGTATTAAGCAATGTACGTGCCTCTATGTAAATGTTTATGTTTAATCATTCAATATTACAAACTTATGAATGCAACTGATTACTCACAAGGAGGATGAAAGTAGCCGCACCAAAACTTTGTAAACAACATTTTGCCGACCTAAAATCCTATCCTGATTCC
Organism: Argyresthia goedartella; assembly: GCA_949825045.1. Classification (NCBI taxonomy): domain Eukaryota; kingdom Metazoa; phylum Arthropoda; class Insecta; order Lepidoptera; family Argyresthiidae; genus Argyresthia; species Argyresthia goedartella. The sequence continues at coordinate 10,815,214 of OX463821.1, read as the reverse complement.
ACTACCAGATTCTAGACACATTGTTTTGTATATTTCACAGACAGGGAATCGGTTTGTTTCGGGCCCCCGCAGCATGCTCCGCGTCCATAGCGCATTTTATCGCGTCTATGTGATTATTTTTATGATAATTTTTGACGAATTTTGACATTTAGACGTCATAAAATGGGATAAGCGTTACGCGAATCGCACGGGTTATGCTACGGGATGCTCAAAAGTAATCTTTATTATAGTTTATTGAAATCTTGCTATGTTTGTTGGGGAGCACATTTATCTTTCCAGTACTATGAATCCATTTACCCACTTACTATCAACTTCTGAAAACTGGTATAAGGAAACATATTAGATATTCGTGGTTCTGTAAGCACAGTAGACCTTGCTTGTTTAAAATATCAAGATATTATGCCTGCTAGAAGTGCTGAACTATACAGGGCATATTATTTTAAGAGGTCATTAGGGACATAATACTGAACAACTTTTAATGTGAAACCGACTTGATCAGAGCAACTCTATTTGTTACTTCTCAATATATCCAATTATTATTATTTAATTATATTTGTGTGCCAGGGGGCCAGCCCAACGCCACAGCTATGGAGTAATGAAGGCTTCCTCACGATGTCTATATAACCTGAATCTGCCCCTGTATCCCGACTTATTTAGAGCAAAAATAAAACGTGATATTCATCTAGCGAATTTCATCATGCATAAATTTTTAGTTGGTGTTCTGTTCATAATTATTTTTTTCGGATCAGCGCGTTCATCGAAATATCTTCATTTTCGTGTACCTAACATATTTCAGTTTTCTCTAAAACAGATTGTTTTGATCGGGAGTAATATTATTTGTAGAAATTCAATCAATATGAGCAAATTCTTGTTAACCATTTAATGGGCAGACAAAAGAACTCAAATCATAATGTTTTATTAGTTTAATTTACGTATAAAGACACGAGGAAAAATGTTTATAAATACCCTAAATTCAATCTATCAGAAATAATGTCGTCGCTAAATAAATTGTGAAAAGGAATTTGCCGGAATTCATTTTATACATAAATAACAATAATATTGCCATACAATGCAGTGTAAGAAAAATTTAACAATAAAATGTCAAAAACAATAAAATAATGTCAAAAAGTAAGTGAGTGCCGTCGTCGCAGTGTCATCCTGCTTTTGTTGAACCGTGCTCGAATGTGAAGAGGATATATTATTCCAACAGTTTGTGGCAAGGCAAGCGAAGGCACTTTCAATTTAATTCAAATTAAATCTGAAATGCCTTAGCCTGCGGTTCAAAAAGGCAACAAATATAATGATCACCAAAATGTTTTTTTCCTACCCAAAATGGATAAATGTACACCAAAAGTTGCAAAAAATATCAGGGCAAAATACTGCGGTAGCTTAGGTGAAGGGTTAAGGGGGTGAGCGAAGCGAAGCCCCCTTTATCCTTCGTGTTAGGTTAAACATGTAAGAAGAACAAAAAATACTTAAAAAATAAACTTAATTACACAAAACATAAAAAGAAGTTTGGTGATCATTTATCCAAACACAATTTGATGGACATTTTTCTATTCCGGCAGTCATTTCGAATTTATTGGTAGTAAAATGGGTGCGTTTTTGGTAATCGTTTAAACATAAGCCGTTCATAATATGACGAACTCTGTGACGATGCGGTTGTGGCTTTGCCTACCATGCGAGGGGTCCCGGGTTCGATCCCCGGCTGGGGATACAGAAAAACGCCCCAGGTCTTCGATGTTTATATGTGTGTGACGTCGCTGTTTCTGGTTCCCATGCGCGACTCAGGGTATCCTAGTATGGGGCCAGAAGCAATTTTTATTGTAAGTAAATGTTTATCTTTATATTTTAATGTTAAATATCGTTATGTTCATGAAATCTACAAAGGTAGATTTATGTAAACAATTATTAGAAAAAGTACAATATTTTTTGCTTGGGATGGCGTTCGGGATTGTAGTTGCTAATTGAAAGGTTAAAGTTATACAAAGATATAACTTTCATCAAGTGACAATACGTAAGTTTAACAATCTAGAGGTAATCACAGCTGTCACGACGTTTTCCTATCAAATAAACATACACAGTCAGGTCATAAGTTCTGTCACATGTGCAATATGAAATAATTTAGACATGTTTATTATTTATGTAAACATTTATATAGCAAAATGAACTTAATGAAACAAAGATTCTTATGGTAATAAAGTTTATTCAAAATGACCCCCGCGATTTTGAATACAGGCCTTTATTCTGCGCGGCCAGTCGTCTATCGCAGCACGAACGAGGTCCATGTCAATATCGGCGGCTGCCTTAATCAAGGATGCCTTGAGTGACTCCAAATCAGGATCAGGCTTTGAGCAGGCCTTTTCCTCCAAGTGTTGCCATATCTTGTAATCTAACGGACTCAAATCTGGACTGGAGGAGGGCCAGTCTTCGTGCCGGATGAAGTCGATTTCACTCGCCGCCAGCCAGCCTTGTGAGCTTTTCGCTCTATGAGCTGGCGCAGAATCTTGTTGGAATACCCAGTGCCTGTTATTAAACATGGTATGAGAAACAGGTTCCACAAGGTTCTTGAGGACTGTATTTTGATACACAACTGCATTCTTTTTACGCCTTTCTCACAAAAATGTACCTCAGTTAAGCCCCAATAAGAAACTCACAACCAAACCATGAGCGAGGATGGAAAATGACCTCGTTGGACACGCGGAATACGGTTGCTCGCTTCTTCACGTACACTTCTGCGTACACCTTATCATTTTGTTTGTTGTAGCTCTCTTCCACGGTGAAAATTTTTTCATCCGAAAAAAGAATTTCCCGATGCTTTTTTCCCGCGTACCGCTTCAACAAAGCGCGGCATCTCTTCAGTCTCAGGTCCATTAAACGAGCGTCCAAACGATGTCCTGTTTTTCTTCGATATGCCCTAAGACCTAAGTCTTCATTAAACCCCCTTTTCACCGTGGTCCTGCTTAACCCCATCTGAAGGGCCAACAGTTTCTGCTTACGTATGGGATTTCTTTGAATTCGCGCCTTCACAGCTTTTATCACTGCTGGAGTCCTAACAGAGCAAGGACGACCACTTCTTGACCTGTCATCTACACTAGAGTCTTCATTGTATCGTTTTATGGTACGATAAACGAATCTTTTGGTTACATTCAATTTTTTCAGTAAGTCGAAAATCTGAATTGGCGCGTAACCGCAACGATGCAACGCAATAACTGCGACACGGTCTTCTTTAAGTGTCCACTCCATATTTAAAAATGAGGAAAATTCTAAAAAGTACACATTTTTATTTTCATGAAAAATTCGTAATACGAATTCAATAAACTTTTTTGTGGCCAGCTTTCTAAATTCAAAAGTTTTTATTGTGTGACAGAACTTATGACCTGACTGTGTAAAGTAAATATAAGTTTTCTGAACCGAACCTAACTAGTCCAGCGAGTCAGAACAAAAGGACTGACTTTCTCGTAAGCGATATCACCTGACTAACACACGCTCGACACACTCACACAAAGCCGGATAACGTTACTGCAATGCAACCCTATAGCTGCTGTAATCGGACCACGAATGCCTAGGGTCACTTCTCAGCATGAACTCAATTCTAACACATTTATGTATATATATAGTTGGACTTATTGTATTCACACATTCATTCATACGGTACAATGCGAAAGTTTGTGAGAATGGATGCCTTACATAGAAACTACTGAACATAGAGGAAACGTGAGAACTTGTGAAGGGTTGCAAGGGCTACATACTATAGCGAAATTGTTTATAAAACGGATAAATATCTTATCCCACAGAAGACTACAAATTCACAAAAAAAATACACATTTTGAAAATATTTCAACAATATCAATTAACAACAAAACCGTAGTACTGCGAAACCACTTTTTTTCAATGGATATTTTTTCCCGTAACGGTTTTAATTAACGCCGCAAGCCAAAAAATACTTGGTAAATATTTGTGTAGTATCTCATTATTTTGAACACTTTTCGGCAAGAAACTTTAATGAAAGGGCTTTAATAAGAGGTTTCACGTATCTAAAGGCAAATCTGGAAAAGGTATCCCAAATATTCTGAACAATATTAGGCGATTACTATTTGATTTGGGACCTTCTCACTTGGCACACCCGAAAGAGAACAATTATTACTTTTTAATAATGCTTACTTACCTACTTATTTCATAAAAATATTCTATTTAAACAGCCATATCATATTATCTACGTCTGACGGGTTTCCTTGGCAAAAATATCTACAGTAATTCGTCTTGCCGTTGAGATCGCAATATGGGTTATGCCTAATGCAAATGATGAAAAATCCGTAACATTGCAGCCTACATTACAGTATTTTTGACGTGCCTACAGCAATCCCCCATTTTCTAGATCAGCAATGAATCGTAGCCAGCGATCCATTAGAACATTTCCCCGTTAATCTGAGCCACGGCAGCGGGGTGGGCGCGGGGGTGAAGGGCGACACGGCTTGTTCGGTATCGGATTGAAAACGGCTGCAGCAGCGGGGCCCCTGAGGCAGTTCACGCAGCAATTGTCATCGACCATCGTACCTATCGTATCTGGGTGTCGATTTTTATGAGAATAACGAAATGGCTTAAATAGTGACGGTACACCCGCATGCACTTGCCATTATTATGTTTACATGTTTTACAAAAGGCCCATTTTTAGGGTGCCGTACCCGAAGGGTGCCAAACGGCACCCTATTATTAAGCCTCCGCTGTCCGTCCGTCTGTCTGTCCATCTGTCACCAGGCTGTATGTCATGAACCATGATATATAGACAGTTGAAATTTTCACAGATGATGCTATTGCCGCTATAAAAACAAATACAATAAAAAGAATAAAATAAATATTTGTGGGGGCTCCTATAAAACAAACGTGATTTTTTTGCTCGATATTGATAACGGCAACGGGTAGATGCTTGAAATATTCACAGAATATTTAATTATACATTCACTTTAAAAATAAATAATTAAATTAAGGCGGCTCCCTTACAACAAACTTAAATTTTTTTGCTCGTTTTTGCTCTACGGCAATGGGTCGACGCTTGAAATATTCACAGAATATTGAGTTATATTATTCTGTTTAAAAATAAATCATTAAACTAAAACAAATTAATATTTAAGGGGGGCTTTCATACAATAAACGTGGCCTTTTTGCCGTGTTTATAGATTATTTTATTTTAGCCTATCACGTGCAGTTATTTTGAATTAATCTTAGTTTAACCGCCTGTAACATTCGACAACTCTTTCAGAAACTGGGGGAGGGAAGCAAAATCAAAAGCTAGATACCTACCTATCGCTTTTGATTTTGCATATTGCCGCGCGCGCCGCCCGCCGCCACCGCCGTCGCCGGCAAACGTCGAATGGCATACCCTTTCTCAGCGACCTTTTGTGCAGGTTTCGAAGACAGAAACCAAATAAAGGTGTCTATGGAAAAAATATGTCATTGGTGTCGAACCCGATACGTCTACACCGATACCGCCTTCGGTAAGCTAGGGTTGCAGTAATGTTATCTAGTGACATACTTTCCTTTTCGGCAACATGAGGAAAATAGAAAATTGCTTTTTGGAAAACTATTTTGGCGGGTGCTTCACAACTAGGTGCACGTGGGCCACAGATTAACTAAGGCTAAAAAAGCAAGAGGCAACTAACTAATCTAGAGTATACAGAGTGTCCCAAGGCCTTGCCTTATGGAGGGAAAGTATCCTTAATATTATAGATTTAATTAAGCCTTTCGATCGGTATAGTAAATTTCCAGGTTTATTTATTTCCACGTTTGGCGGGTTCGTTTCCCGATTAACATTTTTTTAAATCATTGAATGCAGTTAATATTGGTTTTACACACAAAATAAAGTCTTGTTGCAGCACAGCCTGCCCTTACATACTATTTACATACACGAGTATACATAGTATAGGTAATAATAATAACAACATTGTGTCACGCCTTTTCCCATACGGGGTGGAAGAGGTACAATTGTGCCCACTTTAACCTGTTATTCAATACTCAATTTTACGTGACAGGAGGCTAGCCCATCGCCGTAGTTCCATAGAACCTACATTACTTGTACGTCGCGCCACGAATTAAGAGCGCTGGGCGACGGTGGCGGGAATTACGGTGCATATGTAAAGCTAGGCATCGAAAAGTGACTACCGCGCATTCATTACGTTTGGCGCGACATATACCAAGGAGTAATTAAGTTTTCCTCTTGATGTTTTCCATCACCGATACATCTTACTTAACTCATTTGTACATGATAAGCACCGTGATTCGATAATCTTATTTTAGTTACAAAAGTCCACTTTCACGACATTCACGAAACACGTTTAGGGTATCGATTAAGTATCTGTAAAATTGTATGAAATTTGTCAAAGTGTATACCTAAAACGTCCATGATACCTTATAATACCTTAGCGACAACGTGACTTTCTATACAAAATATCTAGTTGGCCCGTGATATCTGCTACCTCGGTTTTATTTTATCCTTCAGGACATTAGAGCGTATTAACACACTCCGCATTTTCAGATGCGTAGGTGGTAATCACGTTTCTTGTTTGAGGGTGCATTAATGTTTAACAAACTACCGCAAAATATTACCGAAGCACAATCACTTCTTAGTTTTAAATCGCAATTAAAAAAGCATATTTTGTCTAGTATAGTCGATTTTATTTAAGCCACAGTGTCACAACTAAAATATTTAATTACTCGCATAAGTTTAGTGTGCTAACATTTCATATTTATGTTACTGACATTTATTTGATATTTCTCTGTAAGTGGTCTAATTGATGTTCTTTTGAGAAATATATACTAAAACCTAAAACCAAACCATTTCGGCCGGTGGTCGAAAAAATGACCTCTGGGTTGAAGGGCGGAACCTCGGCTGCATTTCCATTTCTAATCACACTTGCATCGTGATACTTTCTACAGCAGCTAGGGCTTAAACTGAGCCATGTTGCTCCCGAAAGCTGTTACCAATGATTCATATCTTTGCGCAGCATTTTATTATGTTTTTCCGTTTTCCCCTTCAGCGGATAATTGATGAATTACGTGTTATTGCTGGGAATTGGTTCCTGAAGCGTGTGCTGAAGTATGTTTGCAATCATCAGATCAATCAATGTTTTTATCGGAAGAACTTTCGGCCAGTCAGGTAACCATGAACATTTGGGCTTTTGCCTCTGGACGAACTTTTATAACTCGAAAAGGACCTTTTGGTACACATACTTTTAACATCCATGAGTAAATAGTAATAGATAAGTAACAATATTATTATAAGTGTTATTACTTTAGTACAACCAGTGTACTATAAATATAAATTTATTCATAAGGCAACTCGTTAGGCCAAAAGTCTTTTGTTAATCTCAGATTACGCAGAATATGGTCGGTGGCTTAGGCCCCAGTGGTCGCCGCACCTGTGGTCGACACCTCCGATTCTAAATGAGTGTAATGCTGTTTTTTTACTAATCTCCTGAGCTAATTTTTCAGCATCCAATTCACTAACGTATAAACATAATTTGATTAATTTTGCTCCATAGAAAAGTCTCCCGAAATTATCACGCAATCTGTTGATCACAATAAAAAACATACAATGCCCATTGCATTTAAAATTATGTACTATATTAACAAATGTTGCTCTGTTAGTCTGCCTTGCACTGACTGTCATCCCTTTAACAATGTTGTAATAGGTTCACTTGTAACCAAATAACATGTGTTCGCTCATGTTTATCAATATCGCAAAGAGTTGGGGTGGCTTCCTATATATTCTTCGTTGCCGAGACTCTCATATTCTTTGATGTCTTTTTCTTTAATATATTGAAAAAACCGCGCCACCCCAGCTACCTTCGAGGGTGTTTTGAGAATCTCTTTTCAGAAGATCGGCACCGGAGATCTCACACGGTCTCACTCTTAGCCACACCAAAAGGCACAACACCTCGGCATATGAGCACGCCTTCAGGTGGCAGGCGGTCCGACTGTGGAACGCACTTCCTTACTCTGTAAGGAAGTGCGTTCCACTCATTTCTCTTTCAAAAACCGGGTAAAAGAGCACTTCCTCTCTCTTTCATGATAGTAGTTATAGTCTCCCTAGGATACGCCGACGATTTGGTAATCCTCATCACAGGTAAATTCGCGAGCACAGTATGCAACCTTAAACAAACAGCTCTTCGCATCGTGGAGCGCTGGTGTTTAGAATATGACCTGGCGGTTAACCCAACAAAAACGGAAATGGTCATGTTCACTAACAATAGGGCTCTTGGTAGGTATACCCTACCTAAGCTCTTTGGAACGGAACTCCAGCTAGCAACTGAGGTGAAGTACCTGGGCATAACCTTGGACAGCAAGCTCAACTGGAGTAGCCACATCGACAACAAACTAAAGAAGGCGAGTATTGCTTTCTGGCAGTGTCGGAGAATGGTGGGGAAAAAGTGGGGACTTTCTCCCAACATCATTCTTTGGCTGTACGTAACGGTGATCCGTCCTCTTGTCTGCTACGGAGCTGTGGTGTGGTGGACCAGGACCAAACTAACCACAATGGTAAGCAAACTCCAAAGCTTCCAAAGGCTGGCCTGCATGGCTATCACAGGTAGTATGAGAACTACTCCAACAGCAGCAATGGAGGCCATGCTGTGTCTTCCGCCACTCCAGCTGTATATTAAGCAGGAGGCCGCATCATCTGCGGTGAGACTCAACACCTTAGGACTTTGGAGGAAAAACAGGACCTCACACACCGCCATCCTAGGGGAAGTTTACAAAAAAAATCCCATCTCTATGGCTTGCAGTGACAGAATCCCTAAACAATTTGTTTTTGACAAAAAATACAATATACAGTTACATGAAGACCATCGGGTTGAGGGGCTCGACGTTAAAGAGCTCAGAATTTTTACCGATGGTTCAAAAACTGAAGCAGGCACTGGTTCAGGCACCTTCTCGGAGGACCTAAACATCAAGATAGCCATTCCACTGGGTGCCCATAATACTGTCTTTCAAGCTGAATGCATGGGCATCATCTCGGCCGCTAATGCCATATCATCGAGAAAGGTAAGAGATTCCTCCATTCGAATCCTCTCGGATAGCATGGCCGTCCTACAAGCCCTAAATAGCAACACTATTAACTCAGGGCTAATCTACGAGTGTCACAAACGACTAATGGAGGTATGTCAACATAACCTCGTAATCCTTCAATGGATAAAAGGACACAGCGGATCAAGAGGTAACGATGCAGCGGATGAGTTGGCGCGTAAAGGATCTAGCTTGACAGCGTATGGTCCCGAACCTATCATCCCTCTTCCCTTCAAGATGGTACGCTCATTTCTGAGAGAGTCGACCAGGAATGATCATGCCACTCTTTGGACAAACCATGAGGAGTGCAGGCAGGCTAAGCTGGCCTTGCCGTCCCCTAGCGCTAGGCTGGCTAAGACCTTGCTTCGACTTAGTAGGCCGCGCATGCGACTGGTAACTGCAGCACTTACTGGCCATGGAGGCAGAAGAAACGGCTGCTCACGTCCTCATGGAGTGCACAGGAGTAGCGGACTACAGGGCTAAACACCTCGGTCAATCGAGGGACCTTCCAGAGATAGTCGGTAACGTAAAGGGCCTACTGGCGTTCCTGGAGGAGTTGGGTTGGCTCGAATGATGTCGCATTCCCACCCACACGCAAAATAGGCGCTTTAGTCGTCGAGTTGCGGAAACCAGCCCGTCTTACAATTGACAATTGACAATTAGTCTCCCTACATTTTGGGCCGAGCGATTTGCTGATTTGTACGCAGAAATAAAATAAGGACTCTATCATTAAGGCGATGATGGAATAAAAATGCGCTGTCGAGTGCGGGAAAAAGCGGGATGCCAATAATGCACTCGCGACTAATCTGAAACAACGTAAGCGCCAAAACGTAAAAAAATCATAAAAAATAAACTATTTCAGGGAATTAACTTTCAAATTGAAAATCGTTAGAAATAACAATTGTCCATACATTGCAATTATCACACAGTCATATTCACTTACTACTGCGGTGTAATAGGATAACACCATAAAAAAAGGGTTGACTTTGTATTTATTTTCTATCGAGAAAATTTTATCCAAACATGTTTTCCAATTAAGAATCTCTAGATTATATAGTCAAATTACATATACCAGAAATTAATTACGATTTGCCCAGTATTTCCTGAAAAACACATGAAAACAGCACCCCATATTTATTTAATCAGCGTCTTAAGTCATCCTTAACAACTCCTTAAAATTTGACTACATCTTTCTGTTACAATACAAAATAATCTAAAAAATGATAAATTTAAACAGAGATTTTCCACCACTTTCTCTCTTACGGCCTTTAATCTGTTATCGCGTGATCAGAAAACCATAATCGACCTGAAGTTTAACCCCACCAGGAAACCCAATATCCCCGGCTACCTATAATTGAGGTCGGCACGCGTAATCCCATATTTGTCCAGCAGAAACAAGGAGACTAACGAGCTAATGTTATTAACTTGCCCACTCAATAAGCGAATCGGGTTATCTTTGGTACGGAACCCACCTGAGTCCAAGGGGCTGGTCGGAAATGTGTATTTTTGTGCGCCGCGGCAGTTTTATTAGGGTTCTTTCGGATTTGCGGTGCCTGAAACAATAAAACTGATAAAAAAATGGACGGGTAAAATTACCAAATACTTACGCAATATTTTGTCAATAATTCGAATAACTTTTTATATCCTAGTTTGTTGGAATGGTTAGTTTGTAAAAAATAAGAGAAAATTACTAAATTAGTTATTACCCCGATTTTATTTGCTATTGTATTACTTATTACGATTACAAATAACAGAGCGCGGTACAGAACCCGGCCACAAATAACCAATTTAGAACTTTCCTCTAATTTTTTCACTGGTACCCATAGGTATGGATTTTCCTGCCCGTTTCGTTTCAGCCTTGCGCGATAACATGCTGCCCGCACAGTTACTTATACAGAATGAAGTGAAAACACTGGCTTCATAGGATATATCATAAAAAGGCAACAAATATAATGATCACCAAAATATTCTTTCCTGCCCAAAATGGATAAATGAACACCAAAAGTTGCAAAAAATATCAGGGTAAAATACTGCGGTAGCTTAGGTGAAGGGTAAGGGGGTGAGCGAAGCGAAGCCCCCTTTATCCTTCGTGTTAGGTTGAACATGTAAGAACAACAAAAAATACTTAAAACATAAACTTAAGTACACAAAACATAAAAAGAAGTTATTTTATCCTAACACAATTTGGTGGATATTTGTCCATTCTGGCTGTCATTTCGAATTTATTGGCAGTAAAATAATGGTGCGTTTTTGGTGAACGTTTAAACATAAGCCCATAAAAAATTGCGCGACGATGCACAATACCTTTACCACTATCACTATGGAAATAATTAGATCAGAGCAACGTTTTTACTCGTCTCTAAACGCTTGGCCGCTCGGGCCAAGGCGTATCTTGAAGTGAAAAATATATTTACTAAATAGTTCATAGGGAGGAAGGAATTAGGAATTTGGTCTCCAACATCATATAATTTCACTAGTTATAGTTGTAGGTAATAGTTTTTATCTATACACGTATCATAAACCCTCTTTACGCTGCGTCCAAACACCGCACGTTACGATCAGCATAATGTTATACTACTTGGTAAAAACTCATTTCTTATATCAATTTTCGACAAATTATGACATTCAAATTTAGAACTCCGACGCCCGTCTACGTGCCGCCCCTAGTTTGTCTGTGAAGTTGGTACTACTGAACAAGCCAAACAACTGCAGAGCAATGATCAATGCCACAATGCCGGTCGAACATGCGGTTCCTCAACACATCAAAGAGAGCTTATGATATGTGTATAGATAAACTAGTGTATGTAACTGTACATAATTAGGCATTAAAACTCCATTATGTATCAGTCAAATAAACTACTATTATTTTACAACTTTTAGTAACATTCTGTATAAGAGAGGCCTCGGCCGCGTGTTTTTCTCTACCGATGCGTTAGCGGATGTCCCCTTTTTGATAGCGGCCGCACGAAAACAGGCGACAGGTTTTTTTTATCTCGTTGGCGCAAATTTCTTTATCGATAGTCCAAAGTGGATTGATGCGGGAACGATATAAGGAGTGGTTTTTGGGAAATGGACCACTGAACATGGCTGCCCAGTCTGACTATGTTGTGCTGAAGAAATTTCATTCAAATACATGGTCTGCAAAACTATCAGAGTATCAGAGTATCAGACTTTTAAAATTGCAATAACTTTGAGCTAGTATTTAATTGCACATCAAAAATACTGATTTTGCATAGCAAAAACACTTTTTATGTTTTAAGTATTTTTGTTGTTACATGTTCAACCTAAACTTCAACCAAAGCTACCGCAGTAATTTGCCCTGATATTTGCAAATCAGTGCAAATCAGTATTATTGATGTGCAGTTTAATATTTCTCATACCTTTTTAAGTAAACAAGATATACTTTCCAAATAAAAAGGACTCGAAAAAGAGTTTAAGTTTGTACTATAATTGTAAAGAAAGCTGATAGAAATTTCTATAAAACGATTTTTTTTCAAATCTCTTTTCAAATACGCTGATTGTAGGTATAAGTGCGCCGTGCGGCCCTAATACACGTTCACCTTAAGACTTCAGTAGCCTTATTGTGTATTTCTGATATCAATATCAATTGAAAAATCAATCAGAAAATAAATCGACCATCAGAACACGAGAATTTGACACGAGCTGTCTTTCATTGCTTTGCTTGTTTATGCGATTCAATTGCGATTAATACCAGAAATTAAAATGGCTACCGATATGTTCTTCGGTAATCAATTTGACAACTTTGAATTTAAAACCAATTCTCGACTGATAGATCTTATCTCCCATAAGGACCCATTAGCATTTCTTTTTGTTCCCAAATTCAGCAGTGCTCTGGAACCTTCATCCCTTTAATCCCTTATTATATTCTAGTGCGAAACCCTGACAGATATTACAGAAAGACAGATATTCTGAACTGCCCTCTCGACGACTATAACTGGACGCAGGCGTCCCTGAATATAAGGCAGTGGTCTTGGGATCCAAAAAAATTATAAATGTCGCGCTTCCAGCATTCCTGTCCTCGGTCCATGGTACACGTAGCCTCTAAAGTAAAATAATAAGCCCTAAAGTAAAATAATTATAAATAATAATTGATGATGATGATGCAGGCCGATGCCAGGTATGCACCGAAGCCTGTCCGGGACAAAATTACCTGATTAACACAAAATCCCAAAGGTTTTGGGACGAGCCACTCTGCTCACGCAAAAGCTTGCTTAACGCGGCAATTGACACTGCAGAGAGTGCTCGTCGACTCGCAATCAGGAAACGAGAGGCAGGGCACTTGGTGTACGCCATCCCTACCAGACAGCTTGGTACACCTCTGGATAGTACCACCCTAACGCTGGCTGCTTGCGACTGGGGGTTAACACGAATGAAATACATTGCTGCCGTTGTGGTACCAGGGATTTCCTCCGTTTATAGCGCCGGCCGATAGCCAAGACATGCTGCCCTGACGGGACCCTTCAAGCGCTGGCGCGTCAGCTCTTGAACCGTAAGGCTTAGCCTGCTACGACTGCAAGAGGCTGGACTGAATGACGGCTCATTACGTGGCAGCATGGGAGGTCGCTGGTGTGGGACGCAACATTTGTTGACACTTTAGCGCCATCCAACTTACCAGCAACCTCATCAAGGGCTTGCGCAGCGGCGAACTCTCGAAAGACACTCGAGCCGTGAAGGCCCGACGGCAAGTCGGCAAGTCTTCTCGGCAAGGCGATACAGCGAGGTAATGGTGCCAGCATGTTGGGCACCCTGCCACCCGATGGCGGCGACCTAAAGGACATTTTTTTACTAAATATTATATTTGTAACTGTATTCATTTTGTATATATTTGTTAAGTTAGGTATTTAGACAAATGTAACTTTACCCGTATTATACTACGATTGAGTAATTCTCGAATATTAAACAGATACTTTTTATGAATCCGTCTGCATAAATAACGAGCTGTTAACTTTTATTGAATCTTATAGAAAAATATAAAACCAGGTTATAAGGCGCTGTCTTAGAAGATATCGGTCGCACGTCTGTGGTCGTACGACCGACTAAATTGGTAGGTGTACAGAAATTTGGATGGTTCGGAGGTGAAGTCACGCTTGACACTACAACTTTATATGTCCTTTCGATGGCGCCGAATAGAATTTAGTGTATCTTCACACAGCCTATGTCATGATAACAAATCGATGAACATCTCATTCATTAAATTTCTATTTAGAGTTGACATTTCTAAATTCATGCGTGAAATCACTTCTGGCTCATTCCGTTCTTAGTACTCCAACAACTATACGACTACGACATACGACTAATTTCAATTAAGACAGCGCTTAAGATCCTTGTGAGGTGTAAAATCGGTCTATTTTTATGTAAAAAGCCGTAACTTTTAGAGGGGTTTTCGTGTGACACTTCGGGAAAAGTATTCGGATACTTCTCAAGTTTTATATGTGGGGTGTAAAAAAGTCAAGCGGATCAGTAATTTTGTTCGTAAAGATTCCGATTCTTATGTCAACTTCTCGACTTTCGAATTTCAGAGCTTATACTTACGCGTGATTGCGTAACTTCCACTTTATTTAATTTCGATTGTAGGTTTCGTCTTTTATGATAATCTTTTCTAAACGTCACTATTCGTAGTCACAACTCCATGTTATTAGGACCACACATACATACAAAGACAGACAGACAGACGTTTCAAACTTATATCAATCCTCATTTTTCGCGGGGTGTTAATTATAAATATCTTTGATACCAGCTTAATTTAACTGAAAATAAATAAATAAATAAAATAAATTAATATCAGAGGACAATCTTAAACAAATCAAACTAGGCCCATAGTAAGCCCAACAAGGCTTGTGTTAAGAGTACTAGGCGGCGATATATGTAATAGTGATATTACTGATGTAAATACATAAAAACATCCAAGACTAAGAAATAAATAATCATGCTCATCACACAAATATTAGCCGGAATTCGAACCCGGGACCGTCAGCTTTGAAGGCAGGGTCACTACCCGTTAGGCTAAACCGGTCGTCAAAAGAGTTTAAACTCCATTATTAAAGAAAATATGAAGGCAACTATTCATCCGTAGTAAACAATATTACAACCTAATATCCACAGCTTACAAACACGTACTTACATCCACCACACCATTTCAGGCACACCATTTGGATGCACTAGCCGAATTCCTGCCGGGAAACCATTACCCCGGGATATCCCACAAGGAGCGAGGCATTGTTCGAAGTGCAGGCAAAACCACGCAATACCTCCCCGATACTGTGCTTAGGAGAGACAATGCGCCTTATTGCAGCTTTAGCATCCTAACCCACCTTTAGTGTTATTTCGCTTTGACGTTGTATCGAAAACAATTTGAACGAACTGCACAGGCTGGGTCAGAAAGTATATTTTTAAAATGTGCGGTTGAAAGTGTCAGTGTGGCACTTTAGCGCTCCCTCTGGGCGACGGATTTTATTATTTGAAATTTTATTTGAATTTTATCAGCCTAACAAGGAAACAATTGAACTAAATTTCAGACTTGTATGGGTCGGGGGTGTTTTAAATTTTAAATTTATAGTTATTACAATATTGCCAGTTTATACAGTTTATATTTCCAAAATTTTAACTTGTAAAAAAATACCATGAAGCCTTTTACGCCTAATTCTTTTCTGGTTAGAGGGAAATGTATTCCCACCAAATATTCAACTTTGTCTTGGTGATAAAGTCCTAAGCAAATATATTTTTTGTATGCTAAAGGAGTTTTAAGGGGTGGCAGTGCGTCCACGTTCAAAGAGTGCAGAACCTCTGCGGCCACTCAACTCAAACTCCAACTCAAACTCTTTATCGCTACTAAATGAAAAAAGTTGGTACATTTTTACTAGCGGCCCTGTGGGCAGTAGACCTCGCTAACAGGGGGGACTGTGAACCAATTTATAGGTAAGTATTTTAGATTCAATCAAAGTCAAGTCGTAAAGTAGCCGCACCTTTAACTTTGTAAACTACATTTTGCGATTTAAAATACAATCTATTAACTTTTCACGAAAATAGTTATAGTCTATTTCACTCACTCCCATGGTCTGTATAGATCCTGTTTACTAATCCGTCTCCTACTTCGAGGAGTCCAAACTTGGCATGTTTAGAAAATATTTCTTGCATTTTTAGAAAAGAGGCGGCCGAAAGGTAATGCTTAGTATATTTTTAGAAGCGGCTCATAAAACCCTTTATTTGGTACCCCACACGATAGGTTTCAGGAAGAAAAAAAAACAAATCTCATACAAAAAATTAATGACGTCATAACTCCAAGGGGAAAATCGCAAAAAGCTCTGGACAAAAAAGAACTGTTAATTCAAGGAATACGTGTGCCAAGTTTTGTGAGGATCGCTTTAAAACTGTGGCCCCTAGACCGGAACTGACAGACACACAGACACGGCCTTGTCAAATTGGAGCCCTTCGCTCGCTCGGTCAATTAGGTTAATTAGTTATTAGGTACCTACCCCCTTTGGTTATTGAAAAATAAAATAAAATGTGTTAACCATACATATTGTTACACAATAATATAAGCTATATCGACCTTTGAGATTATATTCTTATATCGGGCAGGCTATCACAATAATTTGGCATAAATTGAAATAATTAAACAGATATGTCTGAAAATAATTATTCTATTGAGTAAAAATTTTAGTATATTTTTAGATGCTTTGAAAACAATATGTCGGATTTAATGGATTATGATAGCATTAATTACTCCATGTTGCGTGACAGACATCTAGACCATTGCATTGTAGCAGTTATGGAGAGATTTCTGGGTGTCCTCACAATGTATGCTATTTTAACTGGTTACTTTAGGAATTGGGGCACTTGAAAGAATGTTAAAATTCCAGTTGTGCTTAGCTGTGAGTGAGAATATTAATCACATATTTACCATACATTTATTGCAATAATTATCGAGCCTATCGAGATATCTTAGTTTGAGCTGGCACAATTGGGCCTAATCTTGTTTTGATCCTGTTCATTGATACGTCGTCGTAACAATCGTGAGGTAACAACCCGTAACAATCCATTTCACATCTCACCTCATACGGCGTAAACCATAATTGTTAACGCGTTAATTGCCAAGTGATATAATTATGTTCTACATAAAGGCTGCATGGGCACCCCGACAGCAGAACTTAGAATTTCACCTTAAGATTACTTTCAGAGGAATAGGAATTCAAATTAAGGCTGAAAGTCGGTCTACAGAGGACAAACAGGCAACATAAAGATTAAATAAGTAACAAGCACATAAACTAAAATGGGCGAAATTGTATTGAAAATGTTTTGATGTGGTAAACAGATTCTATGATAATTTCGGGAGTCTTATCTAAAGAGAAAATTAATCAAATTACGTATATAAGTCAGTCAGTAGTTAGGAAACTTAAAGCATTAGACTCATAATTTTGCGTAACAAAAGACTGCGCGCCTTAAGACAGCGCAGTTAGCCAAACCAGCCTTTTGTTAATCTCAATTTATAAAACAAACAATAAACATTTACATACAGGCACATACATTGCTTCTGGCCCCACACTAGGATACCCTGTGTCGTGGTAACCAGAAACAGCGACGTCACACACATATAAACATCCAAGACCTGGGGATTGTTTTTTTTTTTTTTTTTTTTTTTTTATTTATTTATTTTTTTTTTTTTTCTTTTCATTACCTCCAGCCGGGGATCGAACCCGGGACCTCTCGCATGGTAGGCAGAGCCACAACCGCTGCGCCACAGAGGCTGTCGAGAGCGTTAAGCGAGATAGGTGCATTACAGCATTTGTGTATATATACTAGCTTGTTGATTATGACTGTCAGCAGGGATTAGTGAAGTAGAAAATTTATCACAAACTCAAAATCTGCTTTTAACAAAAAATTTTTTGCAGTTTTGCGCCGGATTAAAATTTATGCATGTACTTGTTATTTAATCGTTATAAAAATATTAAGTTATGTTGCTCTGTTACCCCTCAATAGATCGGTGAAGAGCGTCTTGTAACACTGGGGTGGTGGCCAGCCTTAACTGCAGATCATTTCCTGATTCATTCAAACATACTTTTGACATAAATATGTCAAGATGTCTTGAAATTGCCATTTGAGCAATTTAAAATCCATGTTAAAGCGACTTTGTCGAAAAAGGGATATTACAATGTTCAAGATTACTTAAATGATGGGTCTGTATGGGGTTAATCTGGCTCAACACAGACCTTGCTGTTAATAATTTTGTAATTATTTATTCCTGCTTAATAATTATGATAATGACTAAATATTATAATTTGTATTAGTTAAGCATAAGCAATTTTTAAAAAGAGATCTAAAAATCAATCTGTGGGAGTTTCTACGCCCTTCTTCTCCCACAGTGGTCCAATGTAGAGAAGTGGCAAAAAATGACGATTGCTAAGTATATGTAAATATCTAAAGTAATAAAGACATCATTTCATTTCATTTCATTCATTTCAAGTTTTTAAGTAATTTGATCAAATCCCGGGAAATGATAAAAAAATAACATAGTTTAAAAAATCCCTTGACAAATATGGAGATTTAATCCACTCCCGACACTTGCTTAGAAGCTTGCGTGAAAGGACAAAAACAAAGTTCGTTAGTTAATTTAAATATTAATTTGGGAAAATAGGCATTTAAATACAACACATATATATAAGAATATAAATTTCAAAAATCACTGCTAATGCTAAGTTTTACTGAAACAAACGACACGAAATCTGAAAATAATATTCATTATTATTAGGAGCCCACCACGTCCCACTGCTGGGCAAAGGCTTCTCTCCCATTCTTCCACTCTTGGCGGTCTTGAGCGGTCACCCACCCAGACGGTCCCAGAGACCCAACTCGTCGCTCCATCATCCTTTCCTGGGTCGGTCACGCTCTCTCGTTACATTTGTAGGAACTCATTTAGTGGCACTCTACGCCCAGCGGTTCGGGTGCATACGAGCAACATGGCCGGCCTAGTCCCACTTCAGTTAGGCAGCCTTCTCAGCTACGTCAATGATTTTAGTCTTAAACAATAAAAAATCATACTATAAATCTATAAAAAGAAAAATCGAAATTTAGTTTTTTCTTCTTTCTTCTGGAGTTGTATAGAACTTTACCTTTCTTGCAGGAATATCTTATTGTTTTGCATCGACTTTTCGTAAGAACACTTCTTATATCCTCGAACTCCACATAAATATATTTTTTCTACTATCTCAGTTTAGTAGGTGGAACTCAATCGGTAGAAAAACAAGAACTGAGATGTACTTTCGACATTTCGCTGAAATCGTAAAGGGATTCGATCAATTCACTAGATTTGGTTCAGGGACTTGGTCAAATCCCTAGATCCATTTATGGATATGTTAAAATCACATCATTATTTTATGATTTCCCGAGATTGGAGCAAATCACTTAGGAATTTGATCAAGTCCCTAATTTTCTCCAAATACATTTCTTAAATCATTCATATATACCTTTACTACCACGTAATATGACATGATTACATCGTAGTAAAAGTAAAATTATTATCGAACTTAAGAAGCTAGTTTCAAAAAATGGTCTAACTTATTCCACAGTCCATTGATAATGATAATACCTTGACAATACCTTGGACACTATTTACACACATTGATCTAGCCCCAAACTAGCATTCCCTGAATCTTGGGTACTAGACAACGAACACATACTTATATAGATAAATATTATACTTCGCTAGATAAACAACCATGACTAGGGTACAAACATCGGTTCTCATCAAACAAATTTTTACCCCCACGGGACTCGAACCCGGGACCCTTGGCTTCGTAGGCAGCGTCACTGCCGACTCGGCCATTCGGGTCGTCAATTTTTTTGTTATGTATATAATTATTGTCAAACTTAAGCAGTTAGTTTCAAAAAAGGTCAAAGTTATTCGACAGTCCATTTCACTGAAGTTTCGACTCGAACGCATATCGGTTGTATCTCTATCCACTGTACATTCAGTAGATCTGTAGATTCTGCAGATCTTTGTATAAATCAACATCTCTTTTGTATAGATCTATTTGAGTAGCTTGCGCGCTCATATATCTGATGCCTGACTGAACCAACTGGAGCACTGCCCTGAATTTGCTTCTGTATCCAACAAACTCTCAACTCCGCAACAGAGTCCCGTCTCTTTGTCAAACAGATGCATAGCCTACCTTTACCCCTAATACTAGCAAGCAAACGGCCCTAATTGGTAACTTGATGCAATTGAGGCGGAACCAGTGTGTGCAGTATAGCCATCTTTGTAAGTTTTTGGACAATTCTGTACGATTTGCGATACCAATTACAGACATTGACGGTCAACCTTGATAAAGATAATTCTGAATCCACAGATCTGTCGGTTCAATATTAAGTGAAAAGTTTAGCCTGCCGAACTGGGTAAAAAAGGTTTTGACAGAGGATATAAAATCGTTGATAAACCAAAAAAAAACGTCGAACATGCAGCGCCCGGATAATTGTACCACGAATGTCACCAGGCTGTATCTCATGAACCGTGATAGTTAGACAGCTGTAATTTTCACAGATGATGTATTTCTTTTGCCGCTATAACAAAAAATAGTAAAAAAACAGAATAAAATAATTTATTTATCTTTAAACCACATACAAACTTATTAATACACCTGGTTAAGTACATGAAGTGTGAAAGTAGCCGCACCAATAACTTTGTAAACAACATTTTGCTACGTAAAATCCAAATAATTCACTCCACACCATCCCTACCATTGTACGGTGGTACGGAACCCTTCGTGCGCGAATTCTACTCGTACTTGACCGGTTTTTAATTACAAACATAGAATTCGTTTTTGGAAACGACATACATTGTAGTGTAAAGCCAACACTCGTCGCACTAAACTCGGGACTGTATTTATTCTGTTGACTATGCCCGTTTTGTGCCTTGCGAATAGACCCGGGGGACGTAGTCGCACGCCCCTGTTTGATTGGTCAGGCCAGCAATTAATGATTCCGGGATCCGAATTGCGAACCTGGATCTTGATTCTACTGGTTGTAACTTGCATAATAGTAGTTTATGTGACCCATATGTGTAGCAGTCTAAATAATGCCTAATTATGTACAGTTACATACACTATTTTATCTACACACTTATCATAGGCTCTCTTTGATGTGTTCAGGAACCGCATGTTCGACCGCCGTTGTGGCATTGGTCATTGCTCTGCAGTTGTTTAGCTTTTTCGGTAGTACCAACTTCACAAACAAACTAGGGGCGGCACGCAGGCGGGCGTCAGCGTTCGAATTTTGAATGTCATAATTTAACAAATTTTGGTAGATTAAGGTCATAATGTATAAATTTTCAGATAAGAAATGAGTTTTTACCAAATAGTTTTACATTATGCTGGTCTTAACGTGCCGTTTTAGACGCAATAAAGAGGGTTTATGATACGTGTGTAGATAAAATAAGATAATTGATACAATTAATGTAGCACAAAACATCCCCATCTAAGAACATAGGATTTTTACTCGAATTCGGGTAATGTTATATTAATATTTTATTATACCTTGGATACTATTTACACACATTGATCTAGCCCCAAACTAGGATTCCCTGTAATCTTGGGTACTAGACAACGATAAACATACGTATATAGATAAATATTATACGTAGATAAATAAACAACCAAGACTAGTACACGCATTCTTTCTCATCAAACAAATATTTGCCCCGACCGCGACTTGAACCCGGGACCCTTGGCTTCGTAGGCAGGGTCACTGCCGACTCGGCCATTCCGGTCGTCAAATATGTCATAAAGAGTGCTTGATAGATGGTTTAAAATTATCTGAAAGAAGATAATACAAACCATTTAGCACCATTTGAGCCAAACTTGTGTTAGCCGAAGTCTTACCGTTTTATTTTTATAGAAGACAAAAAAGCCCAGAATTCAGCCAACAGGTTTAGATAAAGCCTTGCATCCATCTACGAAATACCCTTTAGGTAACTTATATAACAGAACTCGGGAACTCCAGCTATCAGGCAAAACCTCGACCACTAAGACGTCAATCAGTATTACTGTTTATTCAAATATAAAGTGAACGATAATAATTGGTTTATCTCTGTTGTCTTTGATTTACTGACTCCCGATATAGACACTGTGGACAGTAAAAGCACAGCGACGGGCTAAGGATACGAAAGTGTTTCAAGTTAAAAATATTAGAATCGGCACCCAGGGGTTTTGTGTTGGATCTTTCATTAATAGAAGTACCAGGTCGTATGTATCATCTCATGCAGTTACTTCTGCATATTGTGTGCTTATTTCGTGTGGCATAGGGTCTATGTCTATCGCACTGCATTGGTGAAACTCGACTGTCGAAAATGCCTCGTTGGTTTTATACGTTGTTAATCAATGTTGCCAACTTTTCTGACTCTGTTTTTTAATCTGGGACAGCTTTTATTTAGATTGTTTTTTTGTAATTTCTTTTTAAATCAGTTAACTCAAAGTTCAAAGTATTTTTTTTATTATTGTAGTTATTTAGATATACTTAGCAAACGTCATACATGGCCCACTGTGGGAGAGTAGGGCGAAGAAACTCCCACAGATAGATTTTTTGATCTATTTAAAAAAAAATGTGTTTAAGTATAAATATTACAAATATTACAATATTAATTAATATATTTATATTAATAAGAATGAATAAATATTTCCAAAATAGTTAACAGCGAGTTCCGTATTGTTGAATTAGATTAACCCCATACAGTCCCGTCATTTAAGTAATCTTGAACATTGTAATATCCCTTTTTAGACAAAAACGTTTTTAAATGGTCTTTAAGTTGCAATGGCAATTTTAAAAATCTACACATTTATGTTACCGCCTTTATACTACAAACAACCCCTTATAATTGACAGCAAATAAAACACTTGTTTGTCCAATTTCTCCGTTCCAGAGGGACCCGGATTTAACCTAACCTAACCGTTCGTCGACCAAGTTTTTACATGCATAGCAGATCTTTGCACGAAAATTTTAAATTTGAAAATAGTCTTCCAAAAAGGGAGCTTGTTCAAGCCTTACATACTTATTGCGGATTGTTTAAATGCATTTCATCTGTCTTATATTATGAATATTAAACTACAAAAATTCTGTTGTATCAACCAAAAAATATACCAACTGCGTCAACAGCTCCATATCCCGCGAGCCTTTAATCAGGCTCGACCTCGCACCGCATAAAAAAATAATTTCGTAAAACAGACACAGACCGCTTTATGGTTTAAATATCCCGTCTTCTTTTGAATTACAAACGAGTGGTGGAACGTGCTGGTAAAAGAATACAAAGCCTACAAAGAAGGAAGGCTTCGCAGTAACATCGCTTGCCTTAGCTGATCTATTCGGGTTGCGATGGTTGTATTGAATCTGCTTATTACTTTAGCGCCTGGTAAACTGGACTTAGCAAAAACAATGTTAATAAATTGGACGGCATGTAAAAGCAGGGCCTGTGAAATTAAAGTATATTTAAGACTGGAAATAAACATTTATCATCATCAATCAGCGGCGTGACAAACATATAAATATCCTGGACTCGGGGATTTTATTTATGTTCCTTTGTGGTTCATGTGGTTATAACAAGATTCGTCTCATTGAATTCTGAATATTGTTCCCTGCTTTAAAACTTTATATAATGCAAATGTAAAAGTTTTGAAATTAAAGTATTTTGAAGACTATTTGACTATACTATTTGCCAGATTCAGTGGCGTCACGAATATTTGAACATCCTAGACTCGGTTTTTTTTTATCTTATCTGTGGTTCTTAATATGTGGTTATAACAAGACTCGTCTTTCTAATTCCTGAAATTGTTCTCCGTTTTAAAACGTATTCCGTGTTACGTGTTTTTAAACAAGTGTTGAACAGTAGTTTTTTTTGTGGTAAGGCCCTGTTACAAACCCCATTGAGCCGAACTAAAAAAAAACTAACTGACAGGCGGAGCTGTTTAACAATAGACCTATGCAAAATAAATTTTATTTACCTTTCCGCTGTTGAATACCTTTCAGTAAAATTTGCATAAAATAATTCATAATTATTTTTAGAGTCATTTGCAAAAGATAATATCTGAATATATTTACCTATTTTGTCTAGAAAATTTAGTACTCAATAAAGAGGCGATAAAGACCAATCAAACCAATCGAAACAATAAAAAATTTAAAGTAAAATCTTTGTTACGGGTACTTTCATGATGATCAATAAAACCCAAGCTTACAAACTCAAGAAGTTATTGTTGCTTCTGTACAACCCTATTGCATTTCACAATAACTTTCCCATGTCATACAGGTATACGCTTTACAGTCGACAATACACGTGCTTTTCACAAATACTAGATTCAATAGACTGGACAAAAACTATGTAACCAGCACAATACAATAGATCGTTGCCAAGATATCCTCTTGATGGAACAATGCCTATTAATTATTTGCCAAGTGATTCAATTCGCCTTTGTCTCGTTTCAGATATACGATAACGCGGAGAGTACGCGCCCGAAGAAATGGTCTTCGCGGCTCAAGCTGAACACTTCTGGCAGTTCGAAATCATCCGAAAGGTCACCAGAGAGTCCCTACATGTACGGGACAATTAGCGCACCGGGAGGGTCCGCACTTTCCAAGCAAATGAAGTATGCGGAGACCTGGCTCTACGGGTCAGTGCGGACCCAAACCCCACCGATACGACCGAGTGTATACTCGGCATATTCCGACGTACCTGCCTCGGTTCTAATCAGCACACCGCAGAAACCTACACCACACAACTATGCCGTAATACTATGTTCCTGTCCTGAATACCTGAACGGTACCAAGAAAAGCAGCTCAACCAAAGTCAGTATTTGTAAGAAATGTAAGGGATCTCGTTTGCCGTTGACACTAGCGGACAGCCCGAGAGTTTTGGTTGGCGGTACAGTCAGGGGCACTCAAGTGAGCAGGGACAATGGATTACTTAGAGGAGGGACAGTCAGAGTCCAGAGTTCGAAATCGAGGCCATCGATTCTCAAACATAATGGAGAAACTGATCCATATGACATGATGCGACGGAGTAGACTTGCTCCTCCACATGAAGCGCGGATTGGAAGCCAATTCTCCACAAGCAGGTCAAGAGCTAAAAGCATTAGCCCATGCAGGGTCAAGACCAAAAAACCAAGTCCAGATACTCTGAGGAAAAGTCGTAGTAAGTCAGTTGCTCGAGTAAGCAACATATGGGTAGATGAAGGCGTAAGCGTGAATGAGCCTAAGAAGTCGATACTATCATGTGACATCAACCCTTACGATTTAGTGAAATCGAACAACCATTCAAAATCTTTAGCAGAAATTGAATTTGATGATGACTTTGGTGACGTTCTTGATGAGACCACAAAGAATAGAAATTATACTCCAACCAATAAATCTCAATCCGATACGAATGTTAAAGCCATCAGCGGACAGAGAGTTCGCGTGGTTGATGTATCTCAGACTATAGAACAAGTATCGGTATATGATCCTATTAATTTAAATTATGATCTCAAGAGTAACGAACTCAGAACCCATGAAATATCATCTTCACTACAACTACCAAATATAAAAAATGAGAGCAAGAAATCGACATCACTTAGCAAGTCTACAAGTAAGAAAGTCTTTAATTTATCAAGTACCAATCGTACAAAGCAAAAGAGTGTCTCACCCAAAAGGCCACCCCGGAGAGCCAGAATTGTGAAGACTGATGATGACAGTGAAAGTGACAACCAGCGTATCCAAGAGAGAAGTTACAATAGAAAAAATGTAAGCGATACATCAAGGATACCTAAATATAAAAATCAGAACAATGATAGCATCAAATCAATTTTGAAGAAACCTAGTAACTACGATTTGTTGGATGTGAGTAAATCTTCTGGGGCTTCCATAACGGATGATTCTTTTGAAGGAAAACGCATTTACTCGTCTTCACAATTTTACATACCGAAACCAAACGAAAAGGTGATAACGCGTAATACAATTTTGCAACGAAAAAAAGTGCAATTTATGGTTGAAAACGAAGAAACAAAAGTTATTTTCACAGCAGAATTCAATTTACAAGAGAACACTGTAAGAGGAATCCCTGGAGAAGTTCACATGGAAAATGAAGAAGACATCATTGCAGAAGGTGACATTGTAAGCCACAGCTTAACACAAATGACTGGTGCAGAAATATCGGACATAATAAACCAGGAAATCAGTGTTGACAGCGGAGTCTATGAAGATGTGCATGTTAACAACTCTTTTGAGGCTAACGAAAACGAGAATGTTTTAAATGACTCGAGCAATCAGAATTACGAGGTCAATGAAACAAAGCAAAACAGTAATTCAGGCGGTATGTATGTGTTTTTATGGTTCCGTACCCGAAGGGTGCCAGACGGGACCCTATTACTTAGTCTCCGCTGGCTTCTGTCCGTCTGTCCGTCTCTCCATCTGTCCGTCTGTCTGTCTGTCCGTCTGTCCGTCTGTCCATTTATCAGTCAGTGGTCTTTATCTCCGTGAACCATAATAGGTAGAGTAGACATTTTCACACAATGTGTATTTCTATTGCAGCTACATTAACAAGTATCATTACTACACTACACGAGATGTAATAATCTAAAGGGGGTCCCCATTCAAAATACATGTTTTGATACCAATATAAAACCATATCACGATTCACATATGATCGTAGATTTCGCGGCTTATCACATGGCTGTGATGGCGCAATTGGTTTGATATCGGTTTCGCAATCTTAGGGTTCTGGGTTCAAATTCACGTTTGGACGTAATTTTATTTTTAGTGCTTTAGTTTTTTTGTACGATAGTACGGCAACCTTCTGATTTCAAGTCCGACGTCACATGTAAATGAAACAGTTAATTATGCTCACCTTGTTTTATTTTTCAGATAACGAAATACCGAAGGTTGCAGTGCTGCGTCGCTCAGAATCGGAGCGGTTGACATCTGCAGTATCGATCTCACCACCAAAGTTCTTGGATACTATGGCTTTAAGACCTAAAAGCAAGCATGGCCATACGAGTCAAGTATTCCTGGTATCTTCCTGTGAAAATGAACAGTTGAATGATGTCCAAAGTATCAAAACTTATACGCAGGCAGAAGATATGGTCACATCAACACCATCAGACCCTATAAGCATGAATAATAGCTCTATTATTGACCCCGGAAACCTAAGTGACAATAGTGATATAACCAGAAATGTTCTAAAACATTTGCGACGTGGGATTTCTGAATCACCAGATCCTCCGCCGAGATTGAAAAGCAGAGATCGAACAAAGTCTAAGAAGAATAATTATGTAAAAACAAGATTCATTCGTAATAATTCTAATAGCTCTACAAGTGATGAGTGGTCAGATGCTAATGATTATGAGCAAAAAACCATTCTCAAAGTAAAACAGCTCGATTCAGATGACGCTGAATTAACAAAAGCTATATTAGCTACCCAAAAAACACCGGAAAACGAATTAAGAAAAACGTCTATCCAAATAAGTGGCAACGAATGCTATTCTACAATGAATGTAGATAATGATATGCCGATTTACTTGTCTTCAGTGGTTGTGAATGAAGATTATGGCAACACTTGTGACACATATCAGACTGGTACTACTGTGACTATCAGTGTTGGTACCCCACAAAAGTCTAAGAGTCAAATTTATATTGGTGCAACTCTTTCCAAATCTGATGAGAGGACTGAAGAATCAAATACTTACGAGGAATATTTCAGTGAAAACAACAAATCCAATAAGAGAGACAGTATCACCCGTAATAGTCAACTTGCTGCTAAAGATATGACTTCAATTTTGAATGATCCAGTTGAAGCTATCAAAAGAAATTTAATTCCTCACGTGTGTGGCAAGAAAGATGATATTCCAGAAATATATGATCAGATGGATGATCAGAAACTATTAAACGAGGCTGCGGATGACAGCTCATCTGGAAATTTCGTGACGAAGATTTTTGACGACCCTTTCTTTGGTCACTTAGCAGAAGGCCTTGATTCTGATCTTGTTAAAAAACTAATAGAAAATTCTTTGATAAAACTTCAAGAAACAAAGACTCAAGAAGGAGCAGACAGTGAATTGACGATAGAAAAGCTGATAGAGAGTTCACTAAAGAATATGAAAAAGGATGAACTTTGTAAGATTGAAAATACAACAGAAGAAGAAAACTCAGATACAGCTAAAGATCATTTCAAGAAAGAGCTAAATGAGCAAGAGATTGAAACGTCATTAGATAATGATAATAACTGCTCTGCTCCCTATGAAAGTATGGAGTACGAGAGTGGTGCCATCGGAGTTTTCTCAGACCTCGAACCCATGTCGGACTGCTATAATGCTTCGGCAAGCGAGCTTTCCACCGAAGATGACACAAACTCCACTAGATCCAAATTTTATCAAATGTTGGTGGACGCGGCTCTTTGCGATATCGAAATAGGAAATAATACCGATGATGATCATCATTATGAATCCATCCGCTTGAACTCCGACCCTATTTACGAAGAAATTTGTGATATACCGCCTCCTCTCCCGACAAACCCTCCTCCATTATCGCTTACTCTTATAGACGACGATAAACGAATCGGTTCTCGTTCTATATTTGAGGGTGCCTCAAAATACGACATCTTATCTTATTTGGTCGATGCTAAAGAAAGAGGAATTGATGATGAAGATACCTATATCACAAACTATGTAAGTGAAAACGATAATTCTAGAACGACACCAGTTTCTAAACAAAAACGAATTGAGACCTTGACAACTCATCTCATCAGTAACAGAAGCCAGTTGTCAAATGCGTCTGATTCAAGTGAAGATAACTCGTTAATCATTAGCCACGATAGCTTGGAAAAGACTGTTGTTTGTAAAAAGACATCGGCTGAAATTGAAAGGAATGATTCAGGTGTTGGGTCTGAAACGAGCAAGTCTTCAAGGAGTAGACTGCAAGGAAAAAGTTCACCTTGCGGGTCAATAAATGACAAAGACGCACCAATACTCTTATGTGAAGATTGTGACACTGCTGTGGAGTCTCAAGTTACTGAACGTGGTAAGATCATAGGACAATTTTTGTTATTTACCATAATAATGTTTGTGTGTATCTTACATTTTAATATTGTGATTGTTCTAGGTCCCATCTACGCACCACTCGTCTGCCGAAAGTGTGCCAAGAAAAGAGCAGAGAGGAAAGAAATTCTCACGGAGATTGTGGAAACGGAAGAAAAGTATGGCCGGGATTTGCAAATAATACTTGAAGAGTTCTATAAGCCGATGCTGGTGGCAGGACTTCTGAATCAAGAGCAACTTAGTGCAATATTTTTGAACGTTGAAGAGCTCATCGAAAATAATCAAGTGCTCTCTGAGAAGCTTAGAGATGCACTTGAGATTGCCATTGAACAGGGAGACGAGGTATTTTATGTACAGTTTTTTCTTTCACGTTTGGAAATAACGATGAGACATTATACTTCCACGCTATCCGTGAGGTGTGGTCATAACACTCAATCTGATAAAAACAAAAACAAGAGAAGAATTCTTATGTGTTCACTGAGCAAACGAACTACCTTCGTAATCGGCTTACAGATTAAACGATAGAAAAGTATACATTTTCATAAATAAAATATCAATAGTTACAATATAATACCTTCGCCTCGTAAATTGATCTAGAAAATCCTATTATCTGTTATTCATACTAGACGAGAAATATACGCAAAAACTGTTCTGTTTCTCGGAGGCTAATGATTTATGCTGAATTTCCAGGACCTACTTACGGTAAACGTTGGCAAGATATTCCTAGAATGTTCCGGAATGCTGACCGCCTTTCAATCGTACTGCGTAAAGCAAGCTGGCGCGGCTCTACTCCTTGCTGGGCTGGAGAAGGAAAAGGAATTGCTGAGGATATTCCTGAGGGTCTCACAGATGGAGAATGTCGTGTTGAGGCGGATGAACCTGAACTCGTTTCTTATGGTCAGTTTAGTTGTACAAAAGTTTGCGATTTTGCACCTATTCTCTTTGACTTAAATACTTCTAAAGACTGTCGCCTTGTATTCTTAATGCTTTTACATATGAGGTAGACATTGTTGGTAATTTAAAATCATCTTCAGAAAAATGATTTATTTTTTATTTTTCACGAAGGTTTGGAGTTCGCAGGGTAGGGACTTTATCAAGGATATTGGGTATCGCTTGAGGGACCAAGGATTCGCCAACCCCTTTGGGGCTTTCCTGGTCCAGAGGATCTCGCTAGCCGTGAAGTGTCGTAACGCAGCCATTGTAATGTGGGAAACTTTGGGCCAGGTGATTCTTGGCGCGTTTTTTTTTTGTATATTTGGTTTAATTTGTATTATTTATTTATTTTAGACGATGCGTTGTGTGGATTTTTGACGATGTATTTTAACGGGCGGTTTTTTGTATATTTGTTGTAATTTGTATTATTTATTTATTTTAGACGATGCGTTGTGTGGATTTTTGACGATGTATTTTAACAAAAATGTATAAATAATGCAAATCTTATATATCTAATATGTTTTTCCGACCTCCCCCAGGTGCCAGTCCAACGGGTCACCAAATACCCACTCCTCCTTTCCCGGCTCTACCGCGCGACCGCCGCGTGCGCAGCCGAACGCGATGACGTCAAAGCATCCCAACGCTGCGTCGAGTCCAGACTCGAGGAGATGAACTCCGCAGCGGCGGCGGCAGCGGCAGCTGCCAGAGACGTCCCATTATGGAGGAGACTGGCGGCGGCGAGACGGACGGCGCATGATTTGCATGTCGCTGATATAAGGCTGAGGAAGATGGCTGTTGATGTGCTGGACTGGAATCATGATGAGGCGAGGTAACACCCTGGTAACTGCCAACTCAAGGTTTGACACTCAAAGTTCGTTGCGCAATTCGTGTATTTGCAACAGGTTGTAAACCTTGTTTAGTTGGTTGGTTCTACCTTGACGTAACTTGCTGTTCCTTAATATCTTCCAATCTGTGCCTATGCCATTTCACCGCATGGTAGAAAGACGTGGCGATATGTACTTAACTATATTTGTGCATGTACGAGTATTTATGTAAATACGTAAACGTATGGATCATGAATAACGTAAATCCATGATAACTGTGATCTACTTAGCTATAGCCTTATACCTTTATTGTTATTTATAACATTAGAAAATAATAGAGCTGTAGGAAGCGTGTGTTTAATTATTGCGTAGTCAATAGATCGTCAATAGGCTAACCGCTGGACAATCAAACGGCTGTGGCTGCGGCTGACGCGTTTGTCTTGAGATGTCGATCGCACGGATTGTTGGGCCGTCCATCGCCCATGGCTTCTACGTAATAGCTATGTGCGATAAACGGGCCCGTTCTTAGAATCATACTCAAACGTGGATGCACAACCAATGAGCAGAGTTTGACGGTTACATAAAGTCTGTCACCGTGTCTCGCTTGAAAAATTACCTGAACATGTAGCTCAATTGTATTCTTATCATATTGTATCTCTTGACATATCCTGATTCTTTTCAAAGGACATGGTTAAATCGATGTACGGGCGATCTCTGTGGCGCTGCGGTTGTGGCTCTGCCTACCATGCGAGAGGTCCCGGGTTCGATCACCGGCTGCGGATAAAAAAAAACAGATCTTGGGTGTTTATATGTGTGTGACGTCGCTGTTTTTGGTTCCCACGACACAGGGTATCCTAGTGTGGGGCCAGAAGCAAAGTATGTGGCTGAATGTTAATGTTAATATTTTATGTTTATGACCCAGCTGTGTACTCAGCGATACACAATTTTGAATGGCAGAGTATCAGTATTTCATATTTCAAAGTTTCGGGATCTTATCAGAATTTCATAATTCTGAAAATAAAATCGTAAAACTCCAATGAGAGAAGTTGTCTATTTATTTACAAAGTCGTGTCGAGTACGGGTCGGACTCGCATACGAAGAGTTCGGTACCATCATTCAAGAAAACTGAGAAAACTACTAAAATAATATAACAAAAATAAAAAAAATAAAAAGATAGTTAAATTATGTCCGAATGTGGATTCAATCCCAGAATCCTAAGATTGAGAAACCGATATAAAAGCTATTGAGCCACTACAACTATGTGATAAGCCGCGAAATCTTCGATCATATTTGAATGATTTAATGGTTTGTTATATCGCGGATGGTGTTTAAACACGCCTTTTGCATGGCTACCCGCTTTTATAAAATCCCATTTAGGTCATTAAATTTTGCTGTAGCGGCAACAAAATACATATTCAGTGAAAATTTAACACTCTACTGTTTAGATTCATCAGATAAAGCCCGCTGACGGACAGACAGACGGATGGACAGCGGAGGCTTAGTAATAGGGTCCCCATGAATCCTAAAAAGGGCACAAAAAGTAAAAACAATAAAAGTCTATTAATATGATGTACCTATACAATGTCTGAGTTTGACTGGTTTTATGCTGATGTTTTTGTTTAACATCCCGAGAAAAATAAAGCAAACAACTATTATACAAAATAAACAGAGACGCAATAATTTATGAATTAATATGTAATTGCTATATTGACAACTCTTTGTACATGCTGAGGCAGTCGTTTAGCCCACTTCTTTAAATTAAAATCGCTTTTGTGAAATAATCACGTTCTCAATGGTCTTCGTCGATTTAAACTCTCACAGATCCAATCCAATTTAGAGCCATCGCGATTTTTAACCTCATGCCATGTCAATAAAATTCAAAACCTATAACAGGAAAATGCCTTGCCGGCATGACATGGGTCGATGTGAAGTTAACGTATGCGAACAGCTTTCAAAAAATCATTTTTAAAGCTTTCGGGAATGTTTTCACAGGTTCATAACAGCGCTTTCTACTGTTTTCGTTCATGTACACCAGTTGAAGTATATTTCCGGCTTAAATAGCAAAACTAACCGAGTGTCTAAGTCTCTTCCTCACATGCCAGCGGCAGTATAACAAAAATACGCTGGTCTTGAATGTTTGTGTGTTTTTGACAGCGGAGATGCTTATCTGATCAGGTTGTCTTGTAGTGCTAGATCTAAAGGTGTTGTACATGTTACGTATGCATGGTTAAAATGCCTTATTTTGTTGGAGGGGAAAAATGGAATCACCCATGCCCGGGAGTCATACCTCTCTGCTGTGTCCGGGTCCCTACACATTGAGCGTACATCAACTCTAGTTGAATACGGACTAAAAACAACCCCTTGTTGACTTTTTAACAGTGATCGCTTAGATTTTATTGTGAGCCATAAGCCACAGTTAAAATACCTGCAATTTAAAATCAAAGTGTCCCTAGTCAGGTACAGTAAAATTTTCGTGAAGTGTAACTAGATAAAAAGAGCAGCATATAGTAACATGAGCTACGCTAAGTGCTATCCTGTAACATTTTATTGCTTCCGACCTACACGAATATAACGTTCTAATGATTCACTATAAAAAGGGATACCTCTGGAAGTTGTGGGTGTAAGCGATTACGCTTAATGCCCCCTTAAATATATTGCTGCTGCGTCTAACAGATACTTTGTTGGATGTATTTGTTGTATTAGCCTTCTTCAGCGTTCTTAACCATGACACATGAGTAGTTACACAAATACGTATCTATGATTCCGTACTTACGCCATGAAAACCAGAACAGCGAATAAATTGGATGTGATCTAATATTGAAGGCTATACTCATGGGGTTGAAAGCTCAATATTTTGGGGATGTTACGCAACCGTGACCCGTAATGTTATAGGAGGGTGTTCAAAAACAAATAATCTACTCTGCAGAGTCAAACAAAACAAAGTACCCCAAAACTTAATTCATAATTAACTCACGAAAATTCATTATAAACTTGATGCGCCGTGCCCTGACGCTTGGAAATTTCTATTTCAAAATGTTTCGAAATTGTGCTGCGCCATATTACGGGCAGCTATTTTGCGCAGGATGTCACAGCTACGTTTCGACGGGTACTGAGTGTAATAACACCCCAGCCAGCATCCCTGCTGTAGCCAATCTGTTTTGTCAGTAGGATAGGTTGAAATGAAAACACACGCCGTATGAGTAGATTATTAAAAATAAGAAATGGAAGCTTGTAATTATACAAAATTCATGAAAGTTATTTGATTTGAAAGAAGAGAAGAAGAGTGTCTCTTTTAAATTAATTAACCTACCAAATTAATTCAAGAAATAAAATGAATAGCCGTGAGCATGTTGTAAAGCATTTTGAGTTTTAGTTTGCAATGTAGCTTCCACAAACATTAACGTCATGAAAATGTGGCGCGAATGTCTACATGGCTACCTCTCATACTATGAAGTAGCATTACGTTAAGAGTCATACGGTATCTCTGTTGAAAGCATAGGAATTATTCCTAGCGCGGTACTAGAGTTTGATTTAAAAGCTAGATCGACATTGATGCAAATTAAAATAATGTATAACATCATATTTCAGGAATTCAGTGAAACATACTCTAAGTTCTAGTCAGGCTTCTAGTTAGACAGGTTAGCTATCATGCGGGCACACCAGAGAAGCTCTCATTAGCCTACACCATAGATGTCGCTGTAATCAAAACCAGTCGGGATCATCAACATCAACAGCAGAAATAATGCTGCTCCTGTCTCTAAGGATAGCATGCATATCCTTCTAATCTGTTACTACCTGTGTGGAAAAACCACTTCCCACAATTATGTAACAAATATAACGTTTCTGCTACATCTCACGCTACTGTTTGAGGCCTGTTTGTTTCGTGTTGCCTTGGTTTTCAGTTGCCTAATGGTTTCCAGTCACAAAGTGTATAGATGAGCATTAGCAGATAAGGGTCAACGTGGAATCATAATTGAATCTATCTCTCCATCAGGTTCGCAATGGAAGGAAAGCTCCTGTTCACCCAGCCTAACGACAACAACTGGCGGAAGGGACGGACCATCAAGCTGACACCCATAAATGCACTTTTGGTAACCAATGGCAAGGTCAGTATAAATTTACTTTTAATAAACCACATAAAGACTCACAGTTTTCTTCAAGACCTGAGGAATCCACACAAAAACCTCAGACATTTTTGCATCTGCTCCATTAAGCTTTTCCCCCAGCGAAAGTAAAACCTTCTCTTCACCTCCTATTGTTCGTCGAGCGCTTAACGCGAAGAAGACTCATGAGTACTGCTAGATCTATGCTGTCAAGTAAGTGGGAACTCGTTCCAAAACCTATTCCTGAGGAGGCCATCAAGGTGAAAGGGCCCAACAGTGTCCCCTATTATTAAAAAGTTATCGAAGTGCCCTTACGTACTCATCTTGACCTCAAAGCGGCATCTAAACACCAATAATCCGACTACTGTTTTCTTTGCCCAGCCAACGATCACCCACAAAACGAACGAGATCCGAGAGACCAGGGAAGCGCGCGATCGAGAAGCGAGGGAGAAAGAGAACGATGCACTTTTCGCTCGCAGCGGAGTGAGGGAGGCAGTACTACTCCTCGTGAGGGAGAAGGCGGGAAGATATACCCTGCAGAGGGAGCCATTGTTCCTAGATAGATGTGTGGTGGCAGCCGACCATGAGCCAGAACACTTCTTTGAGGTTCATGAGATTACTACCAAGGACTCCTATATTTTCAAGGTTAGAAATATATTTTTATCCTTGTCTTTAGTTGCTAATCAGGTAACCTGCATGTATGCTCATCCGTCAGAAACACAGAGGTCAGATTGCTTTTTTTAGCTTATAATAATATATATCTAAGCATATTTTTCTGCAGGAAATGCCGTAAAAGTTGCGCCGGCTCTCTACTCTAATCCCGTGTTCCGAATCCCGGCAGTAAATGAATAAAAAATACTGAAATAATAAACGGAACCTTAACTTTGGTTGACTAGTTTCTTTCTTAAGCTGATAATTTTCGAATCACTGAACCGATTTAATAAAACATGGCTTTGAACCAGCGCAGTGAAGTTAACAAGCAAGTAAAAAAAAAACGAATATAAAACCGTCTTCCCGTTTCAGCACTAGACATACAGACGCTTCAAACTTATAACACCCCTCTCATTCCTACCTTTCGCGGTTAAAAACAGTATTTTTGTCGTAGGAGTTGCTGTATTCCACAATACTGTGTATCCTAGTAAGAGTCTAAATGCAATATATGTGATTGCATATTAAACATGTTTGTATGTTACAGGCGGAAGAAAACGCCCGTACCCGGACGTGGTACAAACAGCTACAATACCACTCACAAGGCGCAGGCGCGTGGCGGAAGCGGCGCAATGCCCTCGCGAATATTATGATCAATCCAATGCTTACAAGAAATTGAACGCTTTTAGTAACTTTAGGCTGTGACGCGCAGTGGATAGGGGTGGATGAAAAAGTGTCATGTAAATGTCGACTACTCGGTCGGTTCAAACTACTAATTTTGTGTGACGTGATCAACTAATACTTCAACATTGTCGTACAGAGGATTTGACCCACAACATACATAACTTAGACTAGAATTTGTGAACCCTTTTTTGTAATGAATATTTACTCCACCCCTAAAACTGCTCAGCCTAATATGTCCGCATTTGCATTTAGATTTTCAGATACAATTCTACAAGTCCTTGTTTTTACGAAGTCCGTCGTTAAATAAATATATATAACATTGTACTCGCGATACATATTTTGCTTCTTATTTCGAGGTTCGTTTGTAAGCAAGTTTTTCAATATTTATTCAGAAAACTAAAATAATTATAAAAAACTTAGTTGTAAATAAAACATTCTAATATTCAATCAAATTCAACTACATTTGCCACTAGATTTAGATTAGCTTTACACCAAAATGTAGTTCATATTGTCACCTTGGAATTTAGCGGGAAAACTATATATTTTTACAACATATTACAAAAAACATAATTGTATATAAAATAACTTTAATAGCTCTGTGATATGTTGATTCTGGATTTGGTCTGAAACCTGTACTTTACTTTAATAACCATATGTAATTCGAAAATATTATTTCGAAATTAATACATTTGTTTAATTTCCTGACTAGTCTTTAAACTTCTTCATTTGTAATTATTGTATTTAAATAGGAAAGTAATCATATTATTTTGTATTTATTTTTATTATTTGTAATATTTTAGATAGCGTTACTTTATTTGATATTTAGAAATAAACAAAGCCCTGTTGGAGTTAGCCTTTGGAAATATATTTTGTTAATTGGTAATGACACTGAAAATAAATGACCTAATTATGAAACGTGATTTTCCTTTCAGCTTAATTTAAACTTCTAAATGAAAATGATACAATCAGGATACAATGATGTTTCTATGGGGAATAAAACTGGAAAAACTGAGCCACCAGATGCGCTGCTAACGTCGGACACATAACAATCGACAAGATCTGTCAAAATCTATATAAAAAGTTTTTTGCGTTTACATTTCTATCGTTTTATCGTAGAATGCCGCATTGTGTGGCAATAGGGTGTAATAAAATGGTAATCACCACTTTCCCAAAGATGTTAAACTGAGAAAACTATGGGAAAATACCACAAATATTCGGAATTTCAAGGCCTCCTCAAATTCTAGGTAAGGTGCTACTATTTAGGTCACGATAGCTTTCCAACAGTGGTAAATCAATTTTTATTCATAAGTTTCATGGTCCTGAGGAATTCTGAAGTCAAATGACTCCAGCTTGTAAAATTAATATATTATTTATAGGTTATGTTTACATGTTTTTAAATAGGTACAGAAGGCAATGTTGAAAATGTAAGAAGTAGGTGTTACTTCGTTTATAATTTACTTGAGTTTATTTGACTACTTGTTTTCTAGCATACTTCATCAATTATTTATCTTCCGACTAAGTCGGCTTTACGACCCTTTATCGTCCCTCCCCGGGTTTTCAACTGTCTTTTAACTGCTTTACAGTCCAATCACTATACATATGTTACTCGCAAAAACAGAAACACAACAATTTCACCAAATATCGGAATAAGTAGCCACCGAACCGATGAAATCAAGGTGACAGATTGTTTGTTATGGGTCTGACGAATGCAACGCCATCTGTAATAAGCTTAGCGTTTTCTTCCCCATAGGATCTTGCCAAATGAGTAAGAAGAGGTCCCGGGTTCGATCCCCGGCTGGGGATAAAGAAAAAAATGGGATGCCGCTGTTTCTGGTTCCCACAACACATCCTACCCACACGGGTATCCTAGTGGCGCCAGAAGCAATGTATGTGCCTGTATACAAATGTTTATGTTTAAACAGATAGGAAACAAACATTAGACAGCGTTATGCCTTTTCTCATACGGGGTGTAAATATGTATATTCTTAATGTAAATAAAGACCTTTGAAAATCAAAATTAATCAATCAATCACACGGGATGGTAGACGCAAACAAACATATCGTTTTCCCCTTAAGAGATAGCGACAAATCAATTTGTACCCATGCAGCTAAGTTAACGTTTTCCCGTATCTGCAATAGTAATATATATATATATATATAAATAGATAATAACGTAGGTTATAACCATTAATGTCCCCACCGAGGGGCATGGGTCTTTACTCGCATACGGGTAAGATTGAGCCATACTCCACCACGCTGGCTCAGTGCGGGCGCTTCCATGTTTCGGTTGACACGTTCAGCTGTAGGTCCCGCCTATTATCGCTACTCGGTGATAGTAGTCGTAAAGAGGGTGAGAGGCCCTAATAGGGCAGTTTGAAACATCTGACAGTCGGGTTTGCCACTAAACCGACACCCCTCCATCAATATACATATATATATACGTTAAAAAAAAACACCCCCGACACGATAAATGCAACCTTAAGGGTTTTACCACAAAAAAATAAACTTCTGTTGAACACTTGCTTAAAGACAAAAATGTTTAGGATTTGACGTTTGATTTGACGTCAAACTATGTTAATTTTTTATAGTAACACGGAAAGTCTAATAAAGTTATGATATGAGCTTAACAAGGAAACAAGTGAAGCAAACACATAACATTCGAACCACTAAATCATTTGAAAAAACATGTCTATCTGTTTGATAGGTAGGGTGCCACAGCAGTCAGATAAACACAAAAACACACAGACGCTTCAAACTTATACCACCCCTCTTTTTCTTCGAGGGTTAAAATACATAACAATGACATTCCAACATGTTCCCAGAAAAGCTTAATGAGGAAACGTATCTGCTGTCGACTTATTATTAGATATCCTCCTTAATTAGGAAAAATAATATCGAACTGTTCCATAGTAATACCAGCCGTTGCCCGAGGCTCACTCGCGAAAATTCGTCTAAAATTGTACAAACTTTGAAACCCCCACCGCTAAATCCCCTATAACAAAAATTTGAATAGACAGAGATATTGTGAAATGGAGCTGAAGCAAAATCACAAAGGAAAGGTGTATTTTACTTATATGTTGGGGGGGCATAGGGGTCAAGATGCCCCTCCCCTGGGCTGGGTATTGAGTTGTGTTCGCTTGCTGCTTTAGACGAATTGGAGCCTACTATAACTGACTATACATTGACTGTATGAACCCCCCCTGGATTGAAAGAGAATCTCTTATAGTTCTTCTTCTCCACGTCCTTCCAGAAAATATTTTGCTCGCAAATTGTCGTAGGTATCGAACAGTAAACACTTCGAGTGGAATTTGCCTTAACTTGTTTGAACAGTAAGAGATATGGAACCAAAATCCTGAGATTTCGTAATTTCTTTATTGTACTACTAAAAGACACACAGATTACTTATAATAGAAAAAAAACATGAACAAAGGCGAGCATATCTCTAACAAGAGATTTATTCCAGCAAACCATGATGGTAGGAAAAGTGATGGTTGAGCAGAGGATGACCTTCGCGTACATTAAAACTCTATAAGTACTACGAGTAATACCTATATAAACTACTAAAAATACCACTGATATGATAATTCTAATTGATACAAATAGACTGCATACACAATTAATTAAATATAAAGTATACACTAATATCTACCCATATATATAAATGCATATAGGGTTTCACGCTTGCTTCTCACACAGGAGATGCAGGTTCGAATTCTGAGCATGTGACAATGAGATAATTAATTTATCTTAAGTACATTATTGAACGTTCAGTGTTTCGGATGACACGTTAAGCTGTAGGTCCCGGCTACTATCGCTACCGGGTAGTAGTCGTCGTAAAAGCCCTCCATCAACCCGCGCTGAGCCAGCGTGGCGGAGTATGGCTTAATCTTACTCGTATCTGGTTAAATACCGGTGCTCTTCGGTGGGGACAGTAATAGGCTTCATTGAATTATATTTTAATATCTAACTGGAAAGGGAGAGATAGTTTTTAAATATCTATGAATAGTGGTAAATCTAAATGACTCGACCAGAATTACAGTTAAATTCGCCATTTTTATTTTAATGCCGTAAGCTTTATACTCCTAGTTTTGTTAATATCTATACGTATCTGTTAAATAAACAAACATCTTTTTAAACCAATCGACGTATTTTTCTAATGAATTTTAGTGTATCGGAGACATCGATTTTATTAAAAAAAATACATCGATCAGTTTTTGTTTATTCAATATAGGTAGGTATAGGTACTGTTTATACAACGTTGTTTCAATAAAGTTACATATTAACAGTTACCTCATAAATAATTAATTAAGGAACAGAAATTAATCGAATAATCGCAGTGAATGAATTGGCCGACTTTTTTTTTTCTACCACAAAGCGGAAACCTGCGGCTGCCTTTTCCGTCCAGTTATTAAATTTCAGGGGGTAGTTCCAGCCGGGCAGCATACAATTCAGATTATATGCCGGCCCAGATGCATTGAACTACTATTACTAGCGTATGTAACCGACACCGCGAACCATTTCTTTGCGCCATGACCTAACGCCAACCGGCGTTATTCCCTTTAGTCCCTCGCCAGCGCTCATAGCGACCGCATGCGGATATTGTGTCTAAAAACAGTTCAAAAATGCCTTCTTCGTCTTGCGAACTTCTAAAAATGCGACAAGTACCACAGATTACTAAATAGTTACTACTTAACAGATACTTCACTCAGTAGTAAATTTCCAATACCTACTGCTGTAATAGCCTACTCCGTCGCGTCAGCAACCGCTGCATGCTAAAATGTGCCTAAATGCTCAAGCGTACAGTTGTGATCGCCTCGCACCGCGCGATCTCACACTAATCGCAGGGCTGCCTCTTCGATAAAAATAAATTAACATAACTTTTTGTGTCTATGTTATTGAGAACTGTGAATATGTTCTGTCTATAGGTGGTAGTTTAAAATTGTTCTCCGTATATATAAAATTCAAAGTCCTGACTGACTGATATATCAATGCACAGCCTAAACCGCTGGTACTAAAGACTTGAAATTTTGCAAATAGATACCTTGCCTAGGCACGGGTTCAACAGTGTAGGCATCTACTAAGGAACGATTTTTGAAATTCACCCCTAAATGGGTGAAAAAGGGTGGAAGTTTGGTAGGTAGGTAAATTAGTAGTCATCCACGACGGCGCGTGACGTAGCTATCTGCATCTTTGTCTTTCAGCAGAGAGCCCCGATGAAAGAGAAAGATGCAAACAGCTACGTCACGCGCCGCCGCCGCCGTGGATGAATACTACTATAATTGCGCCAAATGACCTTATGACGTTTTTATGCAACAAAAATATGTAAATCTGTGTCTGAAAGGCAAGCTAATGCTTAGTACCTCCTTACCTATACCTATTAAAAATAATTTTGAAACGACAAAAAATAGTAATAGTATCACTTACCTTTCTTCGTTGAAAGGTAAATGGAAAAAGGTAAGGTGTTTGTGCCTTCTGTTATTGGATGTGCACCCATCTACAGCACAAAAAGAAGGCATCGCAGATACTCGTAAGATACGAACACAGTTCAAAACGTGCGTGCGCTTGGCTTGCGACAACCATACTGACTTGGGCAGCCGGGCCATAGCCGGGCTGCCCGAGAGCTCGGGCGGGCGGTAGGTAATTATAGCGCGCAAGTACATTCAGTGAAGGAGGCCTGCTAGTACGAAGAAAAAAGATAGTGGCGTGACGTATCATCAGTAAGTAAGCAAAATATCAACTAAAATAATCCAAAACTAATTTTGAACATTATTTTCTACTGTACCCGACTTTTGTATGAAAACCATAGAATATGAAAAGTGAACCGTACAGATAAGATACGTAGGTACGAATGGTGATACGAGAGAGCACTTCACAAATATGTAGGATATGATGAATGTGGTAAATATGGGTAGAGGACTCCTAAACTAACAAAACATGTTTGGTAATATTTTAACACGACTGCCCCCAAAAACGGAGTGTATTGTTTTCAGGGTTCATGTGGGTATTTTTCTTAATTCCACCACAACTTCTTAAAGCTAAAACCGATTTCGAAGTGCGTGGTATCGCTAGGAACTAGCATCCTAAGTGGAGAAGGCTATAAATATATACAAGGTGTAAAAATAATTTACTTTTCAGTTCAATTTGAAATTATGGCAGTATAGTTAACGATAACACATAGCTAATGCGAAAGCCCAAGTCATCTATATAACCCTTTGTTTAAATCTCGGTTACAATGAATACTGAGATCGATACATTTGTAATAGACTGCATTCAATCAAATGAAGTTTTGTAGATATAAAAGCGGTGTCACTTCTGCGGTGTGTAATCTACAAGGACGACACGTCGAGCTCGCACCCCCCCCCCCCCCCCGCCCCGCCCCGCCCCGCTTGTGATCTAGTTGCGACACGTTTTTGGTTCGAGACAGCGTCTCTATATTAATGGTAGCTCAATGCCCAGATGTGATAAATTAGCTTAAAATATGACACGCAATAATTGGAACATCTTAGCCTGAGCAGGTTAACCTGTTTATCAGGATACAGTGCTCTTCTTAAAAATAAATTCTGCTGTTGTTCCTAAAAAATCCTGAATGTTCATCAATACCAAGCAGAACCGACGGGCGATTAATGTAACTTTAATGCTGAACACTTCTTGGTTTTAGTCGCTGAAGATGTGTAAGATGTCCTAGAAACTT
This sequence comes from Argyresthia goedartella, assembly GCA_949825045.1. Lineage (NCBI taxonomy): Eukaryota > Metazoa > Arthropoda > Insecta > Lepidoptera > Argyresthiidae > Argyresthia > Argyresthia goedartella. Next base: position 10,772,211 of record OX463821.1, on the reverse strand, counting down.
GAAAGGCACAGAGTTTATCATAAATCGTGTATTAAGGGAAAAATCTAAAGGTTGATTTACTATATAAAAAAAAGCCGAGTCTCGAGCGGTTGAGTTAAAATAATCGTGCAATATTGCCTAGCCTCTAATGCAAGTACGTCATCAATAGTATTCTCAAGTTCGACCCAGTTCTTTATTGTATCCGCAGTGTAGTTTCTATTGAGCTAAATAACTAGGTTGGGCTGAAGGCAATTTCTCAGAAAGTAGGATGGCGATGGAACGGCTCAGTAACTTATAGATATTCACTTAAGAATACAAACGTGACCCGATTATTAAGGGCTGAACAAGGGCCAATGGCATTGAGAATTAGACAAAGAAAACAAATACCCGTCGCATCGCGTCGAAGCAGTCTCACGCATTCTCCCGCGCAGAGCCCCGCGGGGCAGCCCGAGCTCTGAGACCAAGAAAATTATAGTAAATATTACCAAACTCCTGTAACAATAACATTAAAAATAAAATAAAACAACTAAAAATTACCTTTTTTTTACCTATTTTTGCGTGTAAGTTTCATATAGGAAACTGATTTCGTCTCCGAGCGCTTGTTCATTTAGTTGAATAATAATGCATTGCGAAAAATATTTTTAAGTATTAAATATAACAGAAATCCGGTAATTTTAAAAGTCCATTCTTATCTGTGATAGACCTTTTATAACATATATTTATCCTACATTTTTATGTTGTCTAGTTTAGCCTAGAATTGAAGCTAAAGATGCATTTGTTTGTTCGCGCCCCCTGGCGCTGGCCATATTTAATCCCTTAAGGGATTAAAGATGGCATCGCGTCGAAGCAGACTGACGCATGCTCCCGCGCAGAGCCCCGCGGGGCAGCCCGAGCTCCGAGACCAAGAAAATTATAGAAAATATTACTAAACTCCTGTAATAATAACATAAAAAAAAACAACCAAAAAATTTCCCTTTTTTTACCTGTTTTTGCGTGTAAGTTTCATACAGGAAACTGATTTCTTCTCCGAGCGCTTGTTTATTTAGTTAAATAATAATGCATTGCGAAAAATATTTTTAAGTATTAAATATAACAGATATCCGGTAATTTTAAAAGTACATTCTTATCTCTGATAGACCTTTTATAACATATATTTATCCTACATTTTTATGGTGTCTAGTTTAGCCTAGAATTGAAGCTAGAGATGCATTTCTGGCCATATTAAGCCTCCGCTGTCCGTCTGTCCGTCTGTGTAACCTTCAGCGGGCTGTATCTCAAGAACAGTAATAGGTAGAGAGTTGAAATTTTAACAGAATGTGTAAGTATATCTGTTGCCGCCACAGAAACAATAATGAACTTCACGAGATTTTATAAATTAAAAAAGGTCCTTACATAAGAGACTAATTTTGACATTCCCCTACAAACTACAAATCGCGATGTCGGTTCCACAATCTGTAAATCGAATAAAAGTTAGGACATGTTTTGTTGTCCTTAAGGTTACTTTTACGATGGCACGGAACCCTTCTGTATGCGAGTCCAACCCGCACTTGACCGATAATACTGAGTTACGAGAATATCATTCCTTTGTTAAAGAAGGAATTTTATAAGTTCATTATAATTTCATAAAAGTCAAAGTCACAGTAGGTACTTTATTTATTACTGTAGATATTTACATATACTTAGCAAACGTCATTTTTTGCCTCTTCTCTACATTGGACCACTGTGGGAGAAGCAGGGCGTAGAAACTCCCACAGTTTGTTTTTTAGATCTCTTTTAAAAATTGGTTGTGCTTATCTAATACAAATATGTTTTTTTTATTATTATGATTAATAAGCAGGAATAAATAATAAAAAAATTACTAAGAGCAAGGTCTGTGTTGAGCTAGATTAACCCCATACAGTACCTTCATTTAAATTGTAAATCCCTTTTCCGACAAAGTCACTTTAACATTGTTTTTTAAATTGCTCAAATGGCAATTTCAAAGCATAGTTCATTTATGTCCTAAGTTATTTGGGTTTTAAAGTAGTGCGGCTTCACACTGCTTTGCTAAGCAATGATTGAAATAAAAAAGCATTACAAAAAAAAAGTAACCAGCGAAATAATTCAAGACACAATGTGCCGAGACAGCACATTTTAAACGGATGACAGTTTCAACCTATGCGCCCTAGCTTGTAATGAGAGAAGCATAAATCATAAAAGTTAATGTAACTTAACAAGTGCTGAGTCACGTGCACGAAACTACCTTGGAGACTTGTTCTAGGTTAGGCCTTCGAGGTTTGACCCGGAGCGGTCTAACCCCAGGACTGATAGCCATACTTATAACTACACTGACGAGAAATGAAAAAGTTCCAGTGACATAGCACCAAATTACTCCTAAACGGGAAAGGCTAGCTTAATGACGCCGTCTGCAATATTGAAGTAAATTTAACAGCGCATCAGAATATTACCAATTAAAAACGTAACTATTGTGTTATTATTCGGTCGATTATGTCTTAGGAGATATTAAGGTGTTTGTCGGCATTTTGTGGGTGGAACTTTTTCATTGCTCTTCAGTGTATTTGCAACAATGTTTTTGTGTAATTTATTTCGTAATTCGTAATTTCTTTATTGTACTAAACAAAACAGACATACAGATAACTTATGATAGAAAAAACATGTACAAAGGCGAGCTTATCTCTAAAAAGAGATTTCTTCCAGCAAACCATGTTGGATAGGAGACGGAGATGATAGGTAAGGGAAAGAATTGCGCGTACAATTAAGACTATATTCTAATATAATACATTTCACAATTCACAATTCTTTATTGCACAGAACATTACACCAATACAATTATACACGAAATTAAAAGGCAAAGGCGAGGCGACATATTACACATACATAAAACCCTATTGCTAAGAAATATAGACTACATACACAGTTACATAAATACTGCATATCAATAAATATCTTACAAATATACTAATACTAATACATTATATAGCTAAATAGAAAGTGAAAGATAGTGCTTCTTTAGTCGGTTCTTAAAGATATTCAGTGATGGACTGTCCCTGATGGTGCAGGGAAGTTCATTCCACAGCCGTATAGCGCGGATTCTAAACCCGTGCTCGTAGGTAGCAGTTTGTTATTTATTGTCTATCCAATTATATTTGTAATGTGATGGTAATTTTGCTTAAAATAAAAGTTCATTCATTCATAGTTAATAGTCAACACGCTCGAAAACAATATCCTTAAAACGCCGTCGTGTCACGAATGTAGAAGCTCTGACCCGGTACCAAGTTCAGTTGCATTCGTTATTTTGTCATGGCTTGTGTTTTATTACTACCTATACCTACCTATTTTACAAGCTTTTATTTAGTTTCACCTTAACGACGCAACCTCATCGAGTTTGGGCTTGTTTAATTTGTCTTGACGAGTACTTTGACACTAGATGGTAACCAGGGTCTGATGATGGAGCTGGAAGGTGGCCATAGGAACTCCGTAATTAAACGAAGCAACCCCACCGAGTCTGGGCTCGTTTAATTTGTCTTGACGAGTACTTTGATACTAGATGGTAACCTGGGTCTGATGATTGAGCTGGAAGGTGGCCATAGGAACTCCATAATTAAACGAAGCAACCCCATCGAGTTTGGGCGTCTTGACGAGTACTTTGACACTAGATGGTAACCAGGGTCTGATGATTGAGCTGGAAGGTGGCCATAGGAACTCCATAATTAAACGAAGCAACCCCATCGAGTTTGGGCGTCTTGACGAGTACTTTGACACTAGATGGTAACCAGGGTCTGATGATGGAGCTGGAAGGTGGCCATAGGAACTCCGTAATTAAACGCAGCAACCCTGTTATGTAAACGTACTACGGACTACATAACGGAAACACGCTACTACGCGCTACGAACTTCGTCGTAGTAAATCTTGATTTAAAAATAAAAATAAAGAAAAAAAAATACTTTTTTAAAAAAACAAGCTTTATTAAAAATTAACAATGAAAAGTTTAAAATAAATTAACTCCAATAACAAATATATCACTTTGTAAGTTCATTGTAACCTTTAAGGATAATTAGGCTTCTTCGTCTACGACAGAATAATTACATACCGTATATAATTATATATTTTTAACCTTTAAACCTTTACACTTTAATTGTTAAATCTTCGCGGTTTTATCACAGTCCCAATTTTATAAATAAAAGCGTGTTACATTTTGATGGTATGATTAAAAACATTTAGCACCTTCTTTTCCTCTCGCTTTCACAGCGTACAGCACAGCACGTTCACAATGTCAGCCCCGCTAGCCACGAACGCTAAAACATGAATGTGATTTGACTCTTTCATATAGAGCGGGTCGATGTTGACAGTTTGTGGCGGCCATGTTGTTTTGGCGGCATCTGCCAATTTGATGTTCTTTTTTTCAGTCACTGATGCCTAATCACTTTGGCAAGTTACACGGTTGAACAACACCTCCAAATGATAAATCTTTATTATCAAAATGAGTGTTCGTTAGTGCAAACGATGCGCGCATTACGTCCATTTTACGGCAGACGCGGTGGCCCTTCAAAGTCGACTCTCCAACGTTTGGTGGCCAAATTCGAGACGACCGGTTCGGTAAACAACCAACCAACACCTTTACGTCAAAGGAACGCTAGATCGGCCGAGAATATCGCCGCTGCCCGTGAGAGTGTGCAGGAGACTCCGAGGCAGTCGATTTCTCGCCGTGCCCAAGAACTCGGCCTTTCGCAGACTTCAACTTGGCGAATTTTGCATCGGGAATTGTTCCTACACCCGTACAAGATCCAACTGACCCGCTAAAATTTTTCTTGTGGGGTTTTCTGAAGTCGCAGGTCTATGCCAATAAGCCGCAATCGACCGATGCCCTGAAAGTTAACATAAAGCAGGCCATCGCTCAGATTCAGCCGGATTTATGCAGCACAGTCATTGAAAATTGTACCGCTCGGATCCGTGCCACCGTTCGAAGCCGCGGTGTACATTTAAACGATGTCATATTCCATACATAATGGCATAAATGGGCCTTTCAAATAAATAAATAATTTCGTTAATATCTCACACACAGCTTGTTTTATTCAATTTTAACATCGACCCGTCCTTGTTGAAAGACCCTTTATAATAAGTCCTGTTGTAATACCAGTAATAAGGTAGTTACTACTCATATAGCGATTTATAACTGTGCCTCTGCCAGCTCGTATGAGAAAATTGTGTGACATTATGTTATGTCATTTCTAGTATTAACGTTGCTAAGTTACTATGTGTCGTGGTAACAAGAAACATCGACGTTATATATGTTCGGGTATGGTATTTATTTATTTATTTATTTATTTATTATATTAGGTACACAAAACAGCACTAGAGATAATACATCAAATTACAGCAACAAAACAAGTACAAAAGGGGCTGTCTCCAGCGCCAAAAGTATGTGTACACAGCATGGTGTAAGGTAAATCTAGAACAAACTAAACAAAAACTACATACAATGGAAAGATTACCTACTTAACTATTGGAAAAACTTAATTTATTTTTCTACACTTAAGAGATGAAATCGAACTAAAAAAAACTAAATAAAAAACAATTTAAAAACATAAATAAATGATGATCGATATCTGGTACAATCAATGATTTATCATACCTGCTTAAGGATTTTGCGCATTTTATATTTAAAGCAAGGCAACGAGACGTGGTAGATGTCAGGAACATCATCTTCGGTGGCCACAACTTCATTGTAGCGACGACACATTCGAAGCATGGGGTTATTGGCGCTGATGTTCGACCTGCATGTTGGGATGAAGAAAGGACGCGGTATTCTGACTGACCTGCTTGGTACTTGAAAGTTGATTTCTGAGAGAGTAGAAGTTACTATTGCTCCATTTATTATTTTATGAAGATGGATCAGATCCTGGAGTCTACGACGCGACTCTAAGGATTCCAGTGAGAAACGTTCGCATCTTTTATCGTAAGACTTGACCGCGCGACGAAGACCGAGACGCGCGCAGAGCATGCGTAGGAAGCGCTTCTGGACTGACTCAACATGATCGATGTGGGTTTTGTAAAATGGTGACCAAATGACAGACGCATATTCCAATCTGGAGCGGACAAGGGCATTATACAACAGAATGAGACTCTCTGATTTCTTAAAGGACTTAGTGACTCTTGAAATGAATCCAAGAAGTTGGTTACATTTTTTTACTAGGGCTGAGCAGTGTTGATTAAGACTTAGTTTGTCGTCGAAAATAACGCCTAAGTCACGGGCTTCGTGTTTTCTTTGCAGCGTTACATCCCCTATGGTATAATCGGACAGGACAGGATTGTGGTTACGGGTCATCGTAATTACGAAGCACTTGTCAGCAGCCAAAAACATGCGGTTGTCTGCGCACCAGTGGGACAGTGTGTTCAAGTCTTCCTGAAGGGTTGTGCAGTCGCGTTGTGTACGGACACGTGTAAAGACTTTGAGGTCGTCAGCGTATAACAAGCAAGGACTATTGAATTTTATCACCAGGTCATTGATAAAAATTATGAAGAATAAAGGCCCTAGTAGAGATCCTTGCGGAATACCAGAGGGGATTCCAGCTGGAGACGATAAGTGCCCTTTCAGCGCTATTATTTGGCTACGGTTTTTGATATATGATTCCACCCAGCGCAGAAAGTTTCCGTGCACCCCATATAGTGATAGTTTGCAACAAAGAATACGATGGTTTACTTTATCAAAAGCTTTACGAAAATCTGTGTAGATTGTGTCCACTTGGCAGCGGTCGTTGAACGCCGTACACAGGTAGTTTGTGTACTCGAGCAGATTGGAGACAGTTGATTTTCCCTTGACAAAGCCGTGCTGCTCAGGTACAATACGTGGCTTGACATGGCTATAGAGCACATCGAAGACGAACGACTCAAGCACCTTAGCGAAGCATGATAATATGCTGATGGGGCGATAGTTACCACAATTGCTAATATCACCCGATTTATGGATAGGCACAACATACGCCAATTTCCAATTATTTGGAAAAGTGCTCGTGCTGAACGACTTGTTGAAGATGATCGTAAGAGGTATAGATAGAGCACCGGCACATGATTGAATGAAGTAGGGGGGAATCCCGTCAGGACCAGCTCCCTTATTGACATTTACAGTCAGCAACTTTCTACGAACTGCATCTTGAGGTATAGTCATATTGGCTAGGGTATTGTTACATTCACCGACGTTGGTTAAGTCTTCACAGTCACCATCGTGATCGATGTCGTCCTTCTCAAAAACTGACGCAAAATATTCGGAGAACAAATTACACACCTCTAGCCCACCGCGTGCGGATTTGTTGCCGAAGTACATAGTTTCAGGGAGAGAGTTGTTTGCTTTTTTAGACTTGACGAAGGTAAAAAATAATTTTGTCGTGTCACACAAGGAGTTTTCGACACTACTCAGAAACGATTTGTAGCAGTCCTTAATAAGTTTTTTGGATCTGGTTCGTAGCATTTGGAACTCATCATAATCCCGGGGATTCTGATATTTTTTGTACCGTCTGTGAACTTTATTTTTCTCATCGATACAAGCTTTTAGAGATTCTGAAAACCAGAGGGGGTGCCTATTGTCACCAACTTTTTTAAGGGGGGTATTTTGTTTGATTATGTCATTCAAAGTGGTATAGAATGTCGCTAGGTCTACGTTTACATCAGAGTTACTTAATACCATGGGCCAGTCAATGCAATCAAGGGCTTGGTTACACTTAGCTAAGTCGCATTTGCGGTAGGTATGTGTCGGGTATGTTCGCCGATGCCAGCGTCCCTGATTTCTTCTCCCTCTTGAGATTCAGGATTGCAGGATTAATGGTATTATAGGGATAGCTGTAAATAACATCTGCAGGAACAACATCCTGCAACACTGGGCCTCCGTGCACCGAGGACCTAATAGGAAATAGTTTTAGCTTTATTTTAGTTTTATTTTATTTAATTGTTATTATTTTATGTTATTTAATTTTACTATGGACCTAAGCTATTGTGCAAATGGACTGAAATAAAAGCTTTATTATTATTTTATGCAGGTCCCGATAAAATGCATCTTATGTATGTTTTATGTCCTCGGAATGGGATTTAAGCCCATTTTTAGCCAGATAAGGTATCGCTCCACAGAGAAACTACTAGCATAGTCTAACATACAAAACAGTACTACGAGATTTGGGCCTAAATAAGTACAATGTTTGTGATCCGAGTTCAAGATTCAGCCCAATTTGTGGGGTCGATCGCGAAGCAAACTTACTCGGAGATAGCGCTACGATGCAACTTCTAACCTAAAGACCTAAGCTTGCTGGCAAGCACCAAGTTTAGGGTAATGTCTGGTGAGTTTGGGAAGAAAGAGATTTTATCGTGTTATGATTGCTTCTTTATGTTAAGCTTAACTTATATTACGAGTCGATCTGGTTTTCATTCATTGAATCTAATTAGAATTTCGCTAAATTGGAATTTGGATTTGGATGTCATTATCCCGATGGGGTGGTTGCAATAAAGATCTATGGCAGATATTTAATGCCGGTGAACAAATTGAAGTTGAATGCAGATAATAAACACTTTTTTTACATCTCAAATGCAAATGACAGAAACAAAAAAACACCATACTTTAATCCATTGTTCGTAAAATATTAAATGTTTAGAATTGGAGAGCTAATCGTCTGACTTGAAAGATTAACCCCTGGGAGTTGATGTAAGTCGTGAATAGTCGGGATCTTACGAGCAGAAAAGAAATCTTGCTGTCGAATGAAAAAGAACAGCGGATTCCTGACTTCTTTACTTATTGTATCCGTCATTGTCCCCATTTTATTTCTAAAGAATTTCTACTACTAGTAATAAAATCGTGTTATTGTAGTTTATGTGACTGCTACATAATTGAGGGCATTAATACTCGAGAGTGGGTTATGAAACGAGCCGAAGGCGAGTTTCATAATAATATCACTCGAGAGTTTTAATGACTAATTGTGTACAGTTACATACACTAGTTTATCTACACATATATCATACGCTCTCTTTGATGTGTTCAGGAACCGCCATGTTTGACCGGCATTGTGGCATTGATCATTGCTCTGCAGTTGTTTAGCTTGTTCTGTAGTACCAAATTCACAGACAAACTAAGGGCGGCACGCAGGCGGGCGTCGGCGTTCGAAATTTGAATGTCATAATTTGACAAATTTTTGTACATTATGGTCATAAAGTATAAATTTTCAGATAAGAAATGAGTTTTTACCTAATAGTTTTACATTATGCTGGTCTTATCGTGCAGTTTTTATACGTGTGTAGATAAAATAAATAATGAACCGTTACTATTTGTTAGCCAGAAAAGGAACAATATCGTTGGCCGATTGCAAATTCAAACAGGAATCACGAACATATTTTAAAACGGTGACATATATTTCAGACAAAATCGTACAAAAAGAACAAAATCTTCATTTATATTTGTATCGTTCCTTTTCTCGGATAGTAAGAAGGTAGCAGCTGCCTGCAATTAATCTGGTCAGAGGATGTAGGGATAGCAGCGAATAAGGCTCTTAATTAACAACCTGCACTCACTAAGGACTTTACTTTCTCAGAAATTAATTGTGTTGTGTAAGTGGGGTTTTTTCCTATGGGGTTTTTACTAGTAAATTATTTATTTTCCTTAAACCATTCAACATTATTACCTGCTGTTGTTTTCGTTTTTGGGTGGCGCCAGATGTTGCCATTTACCAGGAGGTTTTAAATTTTATTTAAATGAGATGAGGTTCGAAATCAGGCAGGTATCTGTTTCAAATTATGAAGATTTTTTTTTTTAATTTTGGCACCCTTTTACACTTCATCAGCTTCGTTTAGAAAACTATGTGTCAATCTGGGCAGCCGCATTGCAGAGAGGCACTGATTCTGCATTTGTCACGATTCTGAAACGATAATGGACCGACCTTTATAAAAAAGAGGTGGAATATCATAAACTGCTCTATGCCTGGTGCTTTTGATTTCAAATTTAAAACATCAGCTCAAATCCAAAACACAAATCCACAAACCATCATAAGTTTTTCTGCACATCTTGATGACCTCTGTAGCGCCACGGTTGTGGCTCTGCCTACCATGCGAGTAGTCCCGGGTTCGATCCCCGGCTGGGGATAAAGAAAAAAAAACACCCCCAGGTCCTGGGTGTTTATATGTGTGTGACGTCGCTGTTACTGGTTCCCATGGCACAGGGTATCCTAGAGTGGGGTCAGAAGCAAAGTATGTACCTGTATGTAAATAATAATGTTTAAATGTTTAATTTGGATCTTATGTTGCTAACTGTGTCTTATGACAAAGTGCCTTCCTTTATAGGTTTATTAATTATCTCAAGTAGATTAGTATCTTTAATCGTAGTACTCATTAACGTTCAATCATTCCTGCTACTTGTAATTCGTTGAGTCCACTTTATAATACATGAAGTAGGAGAGGCTATTCATCCGAATTAATCTCTCTTCAATGTAACTCTGATCGGCTCCCGGTGGGCACTTTCGTCTTGTATCCAATTAGGGCTTAGTTTCTTTCGGTAAGGTGTATTTAGAGTTAGGCTCCTTTCTCGCCAGCTCGATGCATTTTAGTTTCGGTGCCGCTTCTGTACAGAATCTGTACAGATTTTCTCCCGAGAAACATTTTATCATTGTGAGTGTGAGTGAGTCAGGAAGCGATATTGTGAGTGAGCGGAGAGGCGGGGTGAGACGGGACGGAAGCTCGGACACCACTCTGCACAGATTCTGTACAGAGGCGCGTGAGCACTCGGTACAGAATCTGTACCAAAAAGACTCGGACTGAAAGCTCCCATTTAATTACATGCGCTCGTAAATAATCTGTACAGATTCGGCACAGAAGCGGTACCGAACCGAAAACGTACCAACGCGGTGAGGAAGGGGCCTTACAAGCGGAGAAGCTAAAAAGTGCATCGTCAATTAAAATAAGCTAAGATTTTAAAATTACCAAATAATTTAAAACTACACACACACAAAAACTGAACACAATTAAAAACACAACACTAAACAAATAAACCGCCCCAGGACATGCCCGGTACCCATCATACTGGCAGCATTACCGCGCTGCACGGCGAGCGAGATCCTTTGGATCAGGAACGCTCCGGAACGATTGTCAAAACCTCGGTCCCTCAAGCGTCGCCCAATGTCCTTGACAAACATCCTGCCCTGAGCACCCCAAATACCCGTGGTCTCGACGGCCAAGGGAACAAACAGGTAGCTCCCCATCAGCTGCGCGTATTTTAGGCATTTCTGCCGCGCCGCCGACTCCGCTGCAGCCCCAGGTGTCTCCATGGTGGAGCCAATGTGGGATGCCGCGAACGTGCACACACAAGTAGCATCCCACAAAAGGCAACGACCTCTCTCCCACGGTATCAAGGTGAGACCATCCGGACGCTACCCGTCGCTGCGACTCAAACCGGGTGGTTCGAGAACTGATGGAATGTCAGTAGGGACGAGAGTCCTCCGGACGATGTCGTTGATCGAGTGGTGGCGAGAGAGTCTCCCTGCACTTCTAGCACAGTGTAGCCCATGACGTCCTTGCGAATCTACCGACGCACCGCAAACACAGTGGTGCGGTTCGCAGATATCGCAACCCAGACGAAGCGCCACGGCTACACGCAGGGAGTTGTCGTCCAGAAGGGTTCCTAAATGCGGAGACGGCAACGCATGCAGCCAAGCACCTGACTCCGGCTGAGAGACTGCTCGCTGACGAGCAAGTTCCGCTCCCGAGCTCTGCGCTAACAGCCCGTCAAGGGACACCTTGCACAGCTCCTCATCCCAGGGGCGCTGCACGCCAGGCTTCTCCGGAACATCTCCCCTCGGACAACGGGCCTGCCACCGCTGGAGAGCCTCGTCCGCAAAAGGAATGCCAAAACCGTCACCGTTAAACTTTAAAATGCGAGTGACTAGTTCAAGCACCCCAAGAGGCCAAGAAAGCTGGGAGCTCCGTGTCCTTTAGGCGACGAACGCCGAGACCACTAAACCGTATTGGAAGGGCTGCTTGATCCCATTGGGAGGGAGACATTTTCACGTTTAAAATCACCTCCAACAGACTCATTAACTCGTTATCATATGAATCTGCCTCCCTCCTTCACAGCCAAACCGGAGCGGTTCGCAAAGTGCATGTTAGCCTTGGCAGGGACAGACATCTCCTTAGAATTGTTAGAGCCACATGAGCGGAAAGCTCCTTAAGGTGTGGTTTTGCCCCAGCCAAGGACTTTAACTTATCCCCTAAAAGCCCCGGTACACCTTCCGGAAAAATGGACGCGCCCAATAAAGTAAAGCTTGTTTTAGTTAGGACCTTCACCCCTGGCATCAAAAGATCCAACTCCGCTCTGGAATCTTGGGCCAGATTCCCAGAGCAAGCGAATAGCTCGCATTTTTCTGAGTTGAAGTGAAGGCCCAACTCCCCCAGACCACTGATAATAGCCTTTAATGCGTCATCCAGGTACCAAATATTCAATGGGGTGTTTACTGATTTTACAACGTCGTGGATCGCTAAGCTAAACAACAGTGGCCCTAAGGGGTCACCCTGTTGCGCGCCCACCCGAGACTCCACCAGGTTTTGGCCAAAAAACAAGTTACTAACACCCGAGTAACATTGGTGGAGAAACGGACGTAGGGTCAAAACCAATTCGTTGACCTTACACAACATGACGTCACGCTCAACCGTATTGAAAGCGTTCTGTAGGTCAACCTTCACAATGATGTTGTCAGAGTTTTCCCGTTCGAACGAAAACGACCGGGTGGCGTGAATTGCGGCCTCGCAACCCAAGGGAACTCCGAACCCCAACTGCTGCGACTGAAGAATGGAGGATGCAACGCCCCTAACTGCTCTACAACCGAGTTTGGCCACCAAGCGGCGGAGGACGCTCCCCACTGCTATAGGACGGATACCCCCGTCCTTCTAACGTAGAGCACACAGGGAAGCGCCATAAAGGAAGGGGCAAACCTCCCTGTTGACCAAACCCTTCAGCATAAAATTTGCTAGGTGAGTTCACCAGCGATCGTAAAAGGGTTGCCCCATTCTCTCCAGCCGCAGCAGAAGTTAACTCCTTAATAACACCGGGTCGGATCCCATCTAGGCCGGCTGCGGACCCGCTATTGAATGACATAATAGCCTCCAATACGTCTGTTACGAAGCTACGAAGCTAAATACATCTGTTAGGCCTACAACTTCGAACGCGAGTCAACAATATTTTCTGAATATCTTTGACAAGTCCATACAAAATGTATAGTAGTCAAATTTATTAAGAGAATATTGTCGTCCCGCCTTCGTCGTAGTGGGCCTTAGAATTGAAGTAGTTTAAGAGTGCCAATTAAAAACTTTTTGTAATTCTTTAGGATTGTTTACGCTGTATGAAATTACCTATCGATACAAAGAGTGATCTAGAACGCTAATACGTACGATGGCTGATAAAGTAGTATCTGAGTATGCGAGTCTTAAAAATTTAAGGATCCCGTCTGCAACTCAGTGAAAGTGAATATGTATAAAACATAAACATAAACATAAACATTTATATACAGGCACATACATTGCTTCTGGCCCCACACTAGGATACCCTGTGTCGTGGTAACCAGAAACAGCGACGTCACACACATATAAACATCCAAGACCTGGGGATTGTTTTTTTTTTTTTTTATTTTTTTTTTTTCATTACCCCCAGCCGGGGTCGAACCCGGGACCTCTCGCATGGTAGGCAGAGCCACAACCGCTGCGCCACAGAGGCCGTCAAACCGTCATTCCTCAAAATATGGTCGGCTAATTAAATGTCACCTGTATAAGTGACATTTAATTAGTCGACCCTTAATTATGAAGAACTCTCCGCATAACACTAATGGTATAACGTCAAAACGTGTGAATAGGAGCTAAGTTTTATTAAAAAAACACAATTTTATGGAACTGACACGTTAGTTAGCGTTTTCCGGGGCTTTAAAATTTAAAGAACGTTTTTAAAACTGGATTTTTGCCTATAAAACATATTTTTCTGTGATGACATTTTTTTTTTCACGAAGTATTGTGTCCTAGTAGTCACAATTCACTTTCATACTGCAAAATAAAATGATCAGAGCATACCATATCCTCAGATTAACTATAATATTGAACTAGGTCACGCTAAACCGACGCAGGGAACCAGTGGGCTTATGATATTATTTTGACATGTGGGAATTTCTATCAATCCGTTCCAACTTGACAAATTGATCAATCCTAATTCACCAAGTTAAAACTTAAAAAAAAATACTTCAATTTCAAGCCCTATTTCATCCTCACATCCTCAAGCCTGTAAACATGAAAAGTCCCCATCAAATATTTTGCTGCACGGAACCACAAAACAAAACGTCATCTGTGTATATTTTTTCTTGTATTTGTTGAAAGCGCTGAATCAATATTAATTAAATGTATATGGAACCACCTTTAAAATATGACCTACTAATCAAAATAAAAATCATCAAAATCAGCTAATAATCGACGGAGTAATCACGTTACAAACAAACAAACAAAAAAAACAGACGAATCGAGAACCTCCTCCATTTTGAAGTCGGTTGAAAAGACAGCTCGTTGAAAATAATAGTGTTCTAATTGGTTGATTTCTCAATAAGAAAGGGATTCGGATAGAAATTCCGATGTCACACACAACCCAATAAAGGTATAGCTAAATATGCTATTATATCGAATATTGGACATACTCAACATATCATAGGGTCACGACTTTTCCTATACGGAGTGGCAGAGGCACGTTTAGCTAGTTATATTAAACACCCACTTTCCGGCCTAGCCCATCGCCACAGCTTTGGTTATTGAAGGTTCCCTCACAATGTTTTTCATGACCGTTAGCACGTCCGTATAATCTACTAAAGATAAATTACTTCTCTAGTTGGTATATGGTTTGCACCGGAATCGAGCCCGCATCTCCTGCAAGAGCAGCGACCGTGAGTCCACTAGACAACGGAGCTCTCTTATTGAATTATCCTGTACTTATCAAATATTGGACGTAGGTATCTAAAATTAACCGAATGCATATGAGGTGACTATTATCTTTTGTGCACAGCTTTTAGATATTCAGGAATTCCCCACAGTTTGGTCGTAACCCTCTAATGGGCGTGGTATTTGTTATATTCCTTTTTCAGTCGTCGGGATGATGCTGCCCCTTTTTTAGGATCCGTAAATAAAACACATTTATAATTCCGAAACATTTAATTTGTCACCCCTCTAAATAGGGCTCTAAAAAAGAAAACGTTGTTTTTCTGTCGGACATTTACTTACATTGCCCGAACTTTTGGTTCCGAATCGCGCCTTTGAAGCTGAACAATGCAGCGCTCATTTCACAGACTGTCTGCTGTTGTGATCTCACCATCCCATCATTTGTTTGCAACACAGAAATAGATTTTCATATAATTGCGCAGCATTGTAAACAATCAATGCGTGTGAAGAATAATGTCAAGGCGTGTGAAGTGTCATGAACAATATGAATTGAGATATAAGGGCCATGTTTTAAAAAAAAACGAAAAAAAAAACGGCCAAGTGCGAGTCGGACTCGCGCACGAAAGGTTCCGTATGTATAAAAACGGCAAAAAAAAATTCCTCGTATGGGAGCCCCCTTTAATTATGTGTTTTATTTTAATTTTATTATTTATTTTTAATGTGAATGTACAACTAGATATTCTGTAAACATTTCAAGCGTCTACCGTTATCAATATTGAGCAAAACCGAGCAATAAAATCACGTTTGTTGTATGGGAGCCCCCTTAAAATTTTTTTTTTATTATATTTTTAGTATTTGTTGTTATAGCGGCAACAGAAATACATTATCTGTGAAAATTTCAACTATCTTACTATCACGGTTCATGAGATACAGCCTGGTGACAGACGGACAGACAGACAGACGGACAGCGGAGTCTGTTCCGTTGCCAAGCGTGTTCCGTTTGGCACCCTTTAGGTAAGGAACCCTAAAAATGTAACAAACACGGCAAAGCATTTTGTAGGGCTTAAAAAAATCGTTTCTGTAACTGGCTGATAGAAATACATTATTGTGATTATACATAGTATGTTTGGTTAAAAATATATCGAAATTCCTTATGAAATTCAAGCAAACAAATAAACCAAAGGCAACAGTAAGTGCTTGGAAAAAAAAAACATAATAATACCTTGGACACTATTTACACACATTGATCTAGCCCCAAACTAGGATTCCCTGTATCATGTAAATATTATGGTCATGTCTTACCACACACATAGGTGCAGTTCCCCAATGTCATATTTACAAAATGAAACAAACACAGCATTTTTTTTCATACGTCAGGCATACAGCTCTAGCGAGCTATTCAATAGACCATTTTGCGTAATACGACGCTAACCCATTGCCGCAACTATGGGGATACAAACGAACACGTAAACAAACATTACATACACAAATGGATCCTCAAAGCAACGCACCTCAACATTGAAGTGGCGTGTTCCGAACTTAGTGCAAGTTGATTGCATTGACCACTGAAATCTCTTCGTACGCCGTACAAAGGACACGGCGGCGGTCGTAAAGCAAATATACTAATGAGTTGAAATTGTTTGGGTTTCAACTACGCTTTAAACTATAAATCAAGTCATGTCTATTTTCAGGATTACATAGCCACTACATGGTTTTCTCTGCTTTGTCATGTCCATCTTTCATAGGGCGGTATAGGTAGTTTAGGTAGGTACTTATCTTTCAAAGCCTTTTCTGGAAAACAACACACTGGGTGTGTTGTTTTCCACAACGACGTGAATCACTGAAAAGCCTATTAGTAAAAAAGTCGTCGCTCGATTAGTATTCGAAAGGTTATGTATGAGACTTTTTTATTACCCTCAATAAAATTTTCGCAGAGTGTATTACTGTAGCTAACAATGAAAATATCCTTTAAAGTAATTCAAATCCTTGCCTGGAAAACCTTTCAGTACCCATTCCTAGTTCATACTAGGGATGGTCAATAGGGTTACTTCCACTTCACACTCGGTAGCAATGAGATTCTCTCGACTGCCAAATGACTTCTGAAATGGCGAATAAGACGCCTCCGAGAAACTTGTACGTTGTGGCTACAGAAATCTACGGGGTGTAGAAACTACATGTGTACGAGTAGAGTACAGTAAGAAAAAGAACTGGGCTGGGCTACTAATTTATTATATCGGCCAGTCCAGGTAATTCTATTTTTACTAAACCATTGTTCAAGTTAGCCGAGGATTATAAAGAGATTTTTTGACTTCTTCAGTGTTTCGGATGATACGTTTAGCTGTGATTCCCGGCTACTATCGCAGGGCCCGAAAGCTACTGATTGAAAAGCCTCTCACGAGCATATCGCAGGCCTCAGTAGTATAGTATTGGGAAGTCAAGGACATATTTTCAGGTGTTAGAGAATTTCCCTAAATCTCACTAAAGATCACTGGATTCGGCCTCCTCTTTCAAAGTGTCCTAGCTTGTCCAATACGATTGAAGGAAATACCAGAGAGCCCCTAATACCGAAAAAATGTCCGAGCTTGCCCAATACGATTTAGGAAAATTGTGCGAGGCTTCTCGTAAAGCTATGAAGTCAGAGGCCACCTTGAAAAATTCTTGCATCCGGATTGAGACCTCCAGCCAGCGTGGTGAAATGTGGCTCAATTTCACTTGTAGCGGGCAATTATTTCTGAAATAAGCGGTTCTCGACCTCGCTCTGTTCGTGGCCATATAACACTAAATACTACATTTAAAAGCTCCACGAGTGGATGTGGCTATCTATGCTCCCACAGAAGCCTTCGGATTCTTTTGTAGAAAAAATAGCTACCTAGAACTAACTCAAAAAAGGTCTTATAGATACACTACGAGTCAAACAGTTGAGGTTAAGAATATATTTTTGAAACGTTACACAAGTCATGGTTTCTCAAACGAATCTCTCTACGATTCACAATGAATGATCTGCTTTCTGGTTTCTTATTTCTATCACTTCACTCAATTAAACACACAAGAGTGATAAAATCAGAGAAAACAGACTTCAACAACACGCGCTGCTGGACCATTTAATTGCTGGAGAAGACAGACTTCAAAAGCGCAAATAAAGTTCTCCTAAAAATTAAGAGATCCAATTTGAAAAGGCGTTCATTTCGTTCAAATTCTTTATGAGAAACCGACCCACTTATTAAAACGCATGTCTAGAAATCAAACTATACCTACAATTCAAGATGCATACATACAAGATACATTCATACAAGATACATTCATCCAAGCCATACATACAACCATACAAGAAGCTTTCATACAATTTCAAGAAAATCATACATCATACAATGCAAACATGAACTAGGCACCCTATACAAATCAAGATGAAAAAACGACGGCGTCGCGCTGTACCAGTGCATCGTTCATTACCTCGCGAGCTACGCAAGCGCACGCGCACGTGTTCCATACATTATTTCGAATAATCATCATACAAGCAAAATCATACAGTTTTTCATACAATCGTAAGTGCATCAAGAAGCTTCTAAACGCCATAGTTTACATGGTCCTTCGAGCCGGATTTCAAGAAGATCCAAAAACATCCAATAAATCAGCCGTATACCTAAACAGGAGTGGAAACAAGAGACAAGGTGTTGCATTCGAGTGAGTCCGTTCCAATATATTAATTTTTCAATAAAATCATAAAGTACCAATTTAATTTATGCAAATTTTCATATCCAACTAAGCTACCTTGCTATCTAGCTTCATTTATTCATTTATTTTTGTCGAATTCCAACAAGAAAGTCAATAATTTTTCAATACAATTTCGCAAGTAATAAAATCATAAGTTGTTTACGACATAAAACTGAGCACCGTCCTGCTGACCTTGAGTGCCGCATAACTCGCCCCATTGTCCTCCGGCCGCCGCCCGCTGGACAAATTTTTCAATATTACCCTCTAAACCCATTAGCTATTTGAGTGTGAGTTATTCGATTTGGGAGTGAATTTGCACGACTTTCTTGCTATAAATACATTTCACTTTAGGACTCAACCTCGACACAGTTCGTCAAGATGTCATTGTCCGAATTATCGCGAAAACGAGGTGCATACAAGGGCCAATTAACCAACTTTGTTAACTATGTAAACAGTTTGCAACCAACCAACAATCAACCAAATCCCGATTCACTGCAGTTGATTGAGCTACGTTTGAGAGTGTCAAAAATGGAATCTATGTTTACGCTATTCGACGAAGTACAAACAACAATTGAATGCCTTGTTGATCAAAAAGATTCTGACCAACAGTTCGCTGAGAGAACCTCATTCGAGTCCTTGTTTTATTCAAACTTAGCAAAAGCAACTGAGTTATGTGATCGCCTTAACGTGAATTCCTCTGATGGCCACCACTCGTCCTCTGATTCCGAGGCAGGGACTGTCACGCACAAAGTTATGAAACAAACAAAACACGGCGTCAAGCTGCCTACTATTCAGATTCCCAAATTCAGTGGCGCTTATGAGGAATGGCTGGAGTTCCGCGATACATACTTATCACTGATTCACACTAACACAACAATTACAAGTATACAAAAATTTCATTACTTAAGGGCGTCCTTGCAGGGGAGCGCTGCTCAAATAATACGGTCACTTGAATTTTCATCTGACAATTACAAAGTTGCCTGGGATTTGTTGTGCGATAGGTATAATAACACCAAATTGTTAATCCAAAACCATATACAAGCCATTTTTGCCCTAGATTCGATTAAAAAAGAATCTGCCCAATCCATTAGACAGATTATAGACACTTTCAATAAGAATCTTCGTTCACTGGAAGTATTAGGTGAACCCACTAATTCGTGGGACACACTGATTATATACATCATGTCAACAAAGCTTGATCAGAAAACCCTACGAGAGTGGGAAGAACACAAAACTACATTAAAAACAATAACATTGAACGATTTTCACGTATTCTTAAAAAATCGGGCTGATTTATTAGAAACCATACAATTAAGTCAAAAAACAGAAACACGACACAGACAAACAGAACATGTTAAGGGATTTGCAGCTGTAACAAACAGTGCAGACAGTAATAATAACAACTCATCGAGCTGCCCTCTTTGCTCAAACAATCATTACGTATACAACTGCGAGATATTTCTCAGTCAATCGAACCACGAGAGAGTCGAAACTGCCAAAAGATACAAATTATGCCTAAATTGTTTAAGACCAGGTCATCAAGCTCGTGTGTGTCGTTTAGGACCGTGCAAGAAATGTCCTCGCTATACAAAACACAATACATTAATTCATGAGGATACATACAAAGACAGAAATACAAATACACAAAGATATACAAATGCCTATGGAGATACAAACACACAGAGATACACAAATACATACGGTGATACAACTACACATAGATACACAAATACATACGGTGATACAAATACACAGAGATACAAAAATACATACGGTGATACAAATGCACAAAGATATACAAATACATACGGTCACATGAATGGACAAGGACATACAGATACAAATGAACAAGATTATACAAATACAGGTGAAATTGCAAATACACAAGAATATACAAATACAAATATACAACGAAACAATCCACATACATCAAATCAAACACAGAATCATACATCACTCTCAGTCCAGAATACGGCAGAGCAAGTGCTACTATCCACAGCACTCATATACATCATAGATAAAGATAACCAGCGGCACGAAGCTAGAGCAATACTTGATTCAGGAAGTCAAGCTTCATTCATGACAGAAGCACTCATGAAAAAACTTAAACTCAAAGCGACTAGCATACAATCTTCCGTCACAGGAATCAACCAATCAACCACGAAAATATCCAAACGTTGCAATACATCTATAGAGTCAAGGATAAATCCATACAAGGTCAATATGTCATTCCTGATTCTACCCAGCATTGCGACCATAGGAAACAGTACAACAAACATAGATAAACTAAACATACCAAAACACATTACTTTGGCTGACCCCGAATTCAACCATCCGCCAAGAATCGATATTCTTCTTGGCGCAGACATTTTCTGGGAAATCCTGGATCAAGGACAGGTGCGTCTAGGTACACGTAGTCCTATCCTACAACAAACCAAATTCGGATACGTGGTATCGGGGCCCACCGGTGGTCACACACAAAACGTAACATGCAATTTTATACAACAAGACAATATACAAGAAACACTATCCAAATTCTGGACTCTTGAGGAGGTACCCGAACAATCAAAACACATCTATTCAAAGGAAGAAATACAATGTGAAGAAAACTTTAAACAGACATTTACAAGAATGCCCGACGGTAGATTTTCTGTCGAAATACCTCTCAAGAAACCAGAATCTGAACTTGGAGATTCGTTCCAAAGAGCAAAACAATGTTATATGTCGCTAGAACGACGATTGGCTTGCCAGCCACTGTTAAAACAAATGTACACAGATTTTATGATAGAATACGAAACATTAGGCCACATGACAAAATTAAACTTAAATACATACACTGATCACAACAACAAAGTACCGTTCTATTTGCCGCACCATGGAGTTTTAAAGGAAAGTAGTGAGACCACAAAGCTACGTGTTGTTTTTAATGCCAGTGCATCAACGAGCAGCGGAGTGTCATCAAATGACATTCAGATGGTCGGTCCAACTATCCAAAGCGATTTGTTGTCTCTTTTACTCAGATTTAGGCATCATCGTTATGTACTAACAGGCGACATCGAGAAAATGTACCGGCAGGTACTTATACACCCAAACCAACGGCACTTACAACAAATACTTTGGCGAGCTAATCCAAATGAAGATTTACACACTTACCAATTAAACACAGTGACATATGGAACTTCGTCAGCTCCTTATTTGGCGATTCGATGTTTGAAACAATTAGCTGATGAATGCAAAGATGAAACTATAACGAAGATAATCAACGAAGACATGTATGTTGATGACCTCTTAACTGGTAGTCAAACAATCGAACAATTGATCAAGATTAAACATGCCGTCACACAAGTTTTATCTTCCGGTGGTTTTCCACTTAGAAAGTTTCGATCAAATGTTCGGGATATTCTCACTCAAAACCATTCAACACTTCCAACTCAAAATCTTAATTTAACCGAACAAAATTCCTCGAATACACTGGGGTTAGGATGGTCACCCGACCCAGACAATTTATATTTCACAATCAATCTACAATTAAACACGGTATACACCAAACGATCTATTCTATCCACTATCGGACAGATATTCGATCCATTAGGTTTACTAAGTGTTTGTGTAATTCAGGCGAAAATTATTTTACAAAAACTTTGGTTATTAAAATTATCATGGGATGAGACACTTCCCCACGACGTAATCACTATTTGGCGAAAATTCATTACAGATTTGCCCAAACTAAATCAAATTAAAATTCCTCGTCGCGTTGTCTGTGACAATCCGAGTGTGATTGAATTGCACACTTTTGCTGATTCGTCACAAGATGCGTATGGCGCATGCTTGTATGTTAGGTCAGTATCTAACGACACTGTTTCAGTGCAATTGCTATGCGCAAAAAGTAGGGTAGCGCCGTTGAAGCCGACGACTATACCGCGTCTGGAGTTGTGCGGAACCCTCATCGCAGCGCGATTAACTGACAAAGTGGTTAGAGCGTTTAGATTACCCATAGATAGATGTTTTTTGTGGACCGATTCCACGATAGTATTAGGATGGTTAAAAACTTCCCCTCACAAATTAAAACAATTCGTTAGAAATAGAGTATCTGAAATTCAAGAACTAACTGAAAAATACACATGGCGTCACGTGCCTACTTTAGAAAACCCAGCCGATCTCTTATCTAGAGGTGTGAATATATCCGACATTGAAAATTCGAAAAAGTGGTGGACCGGACCAGATTTTTTAAAACTTACACAAGAATTTTGGCCTAATTTCAATCAGAATATAATTCCAAATGATATTCCAGAAACAATTTCGAATGTTGCAACCAATATATTAAATACCCACACATTCAATTTTGACGCATTTTCCAAATTATTAACAATGAAACGATCATTCGCTTGCGTGTTGCGTTTTTTGAACAATTGTAAAAAGAATACCAACAAAAAATATGGTCCATACAACGTTGAGGAGTTAGAAACAGCATTTACACAGTTGCTCAAATGGTCTCAGATGGAGTCATTTGAAGAATACAATTTACTTATACAAAACAAACAGTTACCAAACAAAAACAGACTTTTACACTTATCACCATTCTTAGACAATCATGGCCTTATGAGGGTAGGTGGTAGGTTAAACAATTCAGACTTCGAATTTGAGAAAAAACACCCGATACTTATTTCATGTAAACATCCCATTGCACGACTTATTTTTACCGATAAACATATTCAGTTGATGCACGCAGCACCCCAATTATTGCTGGCTTCTATCAGGGAAGAATTTTGGCCTATCGGGGGGCGAAATATGGCTAAACTTGTCGCACACAAATGTCAAAGATGTACTAGAATGAAAGCACAAACAGTCAGACCTATCATGGGTCAACTACCGGAGCAGCGTCTTAGTGCCGGTTACCCTTTTCAAACGACAGGCGTTGATTATGCTGGCCCAATGCTAGTAGCTGACAGAAAAGGACGTGGTTGCAGACTATCCAAAGTATACGTTGCGGTGTTTGTTTGTTTCACGACAAAGGCCATTCATCTAGAGCTGGTTACAGAGTTAACAAAGGAAGCCTATATAGCTGCGTTGCGCAGATTCATCGCACGCAGATCTAAGCCCACCGCCATTTTCTCTGACAACGGAACCCAATTCGTAGGAGCAAAAAACGAAATACAAAGATTCTTTAAACAAAATGCATCCCCGTTAGCAGAAACAATGGCGAATGAAAATATACAATTCAAGTTTATTCCTGCCTACGCTCCGCATTTTGGCGGACTGTGGGAGGCAGGAGTCAAATCATTCAAATATCATCTAAACAGAGTCTTATCCAATTCACACTTAACATTTGAAGAACTATACACTACATTAGTCCAAATTGAAGCAATTCTCAATTCAAGGCCGCTCTCCCCACTTTCTGCTGATCCTAGTGATCTCATCCCATTAACTCCCGGTCACTTCTTGGTCGGACGATCCCTCACTGCTTTGCCGAGTCCGCCGTTACTCCTTAGGAATGAGAACAGGCTGCAACGATGGGAAAGAGTCGAACAGTTACGCCAGCACTTCTGGAGCAGATGGCATAAGGAATACGTCGCCGAACTCCAACAGAAGACAAAATGGAAATCTTCCTATGGACGTCTAGAAAAGGACATATTGGTATTAATAAAGGATGATACATTACCTCCCATGAAATGGAGTCTTGGTCGCGTCGTTGACGTACATCCAGGCAGCGACGGAGTTAACAGAGTAGCAGATATACAAACTTCAAAAGGAATTATAAGAAGAGCATTTAACAAGATATGTCCTTTACCAATGGGAGAAGAGAAGCTTGATGTTGAAAGCCAAGCATTCAACGCGGCGGGACATGTCTAGAAATCAAACTATACCTACAATTCAAGATGCATACATACAAGATACATTCATACAAGATACATTCATCCAAGCCATACATACAACCATACAAGAAGCTTTCATACAATTTCAAGAAAATCATACATCATACAATGCAAACATGAACTAGGCACCCTATACAAATCAAGATGAAAAAACGACGGCGTCGCGCTGTACCAGTGCATCGTTCATTACCTCGCGAGCTACGCAAGCGCACGCGCACGTGTTCCATACATTATTTCGAATAATCATCATACAAGCAAAATCATACAGTTTTTCATACAATCGTAAGTGCATCAAGAAGCTTCTAAACGCCATAGTTTACAACGCATTTTATTAAAGCTCTCCAAGAAATCCAAGTAAACTTATTAGAATATTCAATGAGGTAGACGCTTAATTTTAAAATATTCAAATAAGGATTGGTAGACTGCATCTGATGGAATACGTACCTACTATAAACAATTCAGGAAGTCCACGTGCCATCACCTTTTAAAAATGTCGCACCCCAAAGGAAGAGTGGAGAAAACGCTGTTTACTTGTCTAAATGGCTACACCCATTCCCCGGCTCGTTGATTCATTTGTTTATGAAGAGGATGTAGAAGAGTTGGAGCATTTGTATTGTATTGAAGAAACTGAAGAAAACTTTTCTTCAGTTTCTTCAATACAATACAAATGCAGCGTTTTCTCCACTCTTGCTTCGGGGTGCGACATTTTTAAATGGCACGTGGACTGCCTGAATTGTTTATAGTAGGTACGAGGAGGAGGTAGGACGTCGAGAGAGCGAGAGATTCATAATAATATCACTCGAGAGTGTTAATGCCTAATTATGTACAGTTACATACACTAGTTTATCTACACACATATCATAAGCTCTCTTTGATGTGTTCACGAACCGCATGTTCGACCGGCATTGTGGCATTGATCAATGCTCTGCAGTTGTTTAGCTTGTTCAGAAGTACCAACTTCACAGACAAACAAGGGGCGGCACGCAGGCGGGCGTTGGCGTTCGAAATTTGAATGTCATAATATGACAAACTTCGGTACATTATGGTCATAATTTATCAATATTCAGATAAGAAATTAGTTTTTACCAAGAAGTTTATCATTATGCTGGTCTTAATGTGCGGTTTTTGGACGCAGTAAAGAGGGTTTACGATACGTGTGTAGATAAAGGATCAAAAATATAGCTCCTGTGGGATAAAACTTTAAGACGTTTATCAAGTTAAAATTCCTGCTATTTCGTATCAGTCGTTTCTCCAGAAAGATTCTGTTTTTGATATCGGAATTTTTAAAGCGGTGGGTTGTTTTACAGCTGTTGTGCATTTTAGTTGAAATAACTGCTTTGAGTTAGCCACGGGGCCGGGTTCGGTGATTAACCGAATTTGACAGGAGCAATCTGCTTTGTCGCCTTCGCAATGAAGGTGGGTAGGGTATTTATTTTGTATTTTTACAAGATTAGCCTAATATGAACTTAAATAATAACATTAAAAAGATTTCCCTTACATTTCAAATGAATTAACTATGAATTCATTCGGATCTTAAAATAGACAAAAGACACAATTTTTGACAGCTGTTACTTTCTATAAACACATTTGATATTTCGATTTATTGCGACCAGTGACACAAAATCTTGACACCTGTCAATAATAGAAACAGCCGCCGAAAATAGTGACAGCTGTAATAATAGTGTTAGTTTATTACCTATGTGAAGATATGCCGCTGCGATCCCATCTGAGAAAACACAAGTTATTCTGACTTTCATGGCTATGCTGTACCCCTGACAACCCAAGTGAGAAAACACAGGTTATTGTGACTTGCATGTGACTTTTGATATTATCAGTAACTTATTATAAGTAAGTACAAGTTAAAATCTGGTCTCACTTTGCCGCTTTTTCATGGATAATTTCAGCCCTAGTGTTGCTACTGTTTGATGCAAAATAACCTGCCGTAATTATAGAACATATCCTAGGAAAGTTAGCAGATTGACCACAATCAAAACCCATTATAAATTACACCACTTGAAAACACTTGAAACTACCGATTGGCTGCTTTTACACATAATGTTCTAGTAGTACTATTTAGTAGTAGTATTTTGTCGTAAAATTGCTTCGCGCAACTGATCACATAGGGTGCAAATGACGTCACGCGTAGTCTTGGAATTATTCCCGGAAATAAACCCATTTTGGGAGAAAAGGCGGAACAATTCCGGGAAAAAACTCAGTATTTTTTTGCGGATAAAAACATTATTTAGTATTTCAACTCTTTCATGCACCATGCGTCTGATGTATATAGAAAGAGGACATACAAACAAACCATATAGTGCCACAAAATGGCGCATTCGCGAGAAAATTGCGAGTAGAGATCAGCTCCAGGCACAACAAATGCTATGATATATAGGTAGAAGCCACACACACAAACGAAAAATTACAAATAATATATAGTGTCACATTGGTGAGAAAAATTTCATATTTAAAAAAATTCATAATACACCAGAATTTGACATTTACCTATTATAGTTTATATTTTATTAAAATGGCATGAGGTTTAAAATCGTGTTGTCGCATTACCAGGTCCAGGGGTTGACAGGTTATATACTATACTTTCGTTTGCTAGACTCTATTAAGTAACTCAGCAGGAATAGCGCGTTATGCAAAGTTACTAACATTTAAGACCGCCACGCAATATTGTCGTCGATATGAATCTCTATAAAAGAGCATCTCTACATCATCTGCCTCCTTAGGTCTTTACCTTTCTTGCACATCCAGCAGCAGGAATTGTTTTTTCTTCAAAAGTTTCCGCGCACGAGGTCTAGGACAGTTATGGCCTATATCGAGAAGTCGCAATAAGCTCAATGTGATAGATTCATCAGGTATTTCACAAACAAAATTTATTTCTTCAATATGGCTTATCGCGATTTCTTTAAACAGGCGCTTAGACGAAAATAACAAAAGTATCACGTTCGCGAGATAATTGGATGTGGGGAATCGATTGTTCTCAAATATCGTTGTTACCTTGCAATTTTCCGGCGGGTGGGTAAGCCAGACTTCCATAGAAAAAAATCGAACCTCTTCAAATGCCATTTGAAAGAGTGATGCCCTACGGAAGATGATTTTGAATGATTATCATGGCATATTCAGTAGCTCAACAGGTGGCGAGATTTGGGTGCGGTGTCAATGAAATAATATCATGCTGGCGGAACATATTACATTTATGGATGTACATGTATACGGAAAAAAAAATCTCGTATCTATAACCAGATTCTGGTACGCAATACTAATTTTTTCGTAGTATATGTGAAAACTCTAAGGATAGTTGCTACTATTAGTTCATTCTCGTAAAAGGGAATTGTACAGAAAACTAGTCATTATGTATATACGACAATATCAATGGTAAATGTTTTCTACAGGTTGCAAACTATATAGTTACCCCTACAATATAACCTCAATCGTCTACAAAAATATTTCTTGCTCAGTACTATAATGTTAGTGCCTGAAACTTATTCATTTGTACTATTGACTATTTAGTCTTGTAGCCGTCACTATACTGTTTGTAGCTGTTAGTACTTGAACTTTGTAGTAATTACTATTCATTTTGTAATTGCTATCTAATAAACTGTACCCCCCACAACTTGGTTTAAATAACATTGTAGTTAGTGGTGCTAATTCGGAGTAATAAATTTTTTGTTTAGTTACGTTTAGTTACGTCCTGTCCAGCTTGTCAAATCTGACAGAAGCACCATACAAGTTCTGTCAAATATGTCAAGATTGACGGGTTTGAACTGAACTAAATTGAAATTGTGCAACTCCGAGTTGGCACCAGTACATAATTTATTATTAGACAGTGAATGAAATAAATGTACTTAATAAACGGATAAAATAAGTACGAAATTATGAAACCTATTTTTAGGATTCCATCGTCGCACTGAATCAAGTAAGTTTTTGAACTTTAGTATCCGTATATTAAACTCATTTAACCTCTTGAATACCACCGGCGTTAGGTAACGCCACTTTTCCATTATAGGTTTTAAATTTTATTACCATTGCATAAGGTTCAAAATCGCGACCCGTCCCAACTACCCTCGGTTTTTGAGAGGTTAATTATATAGAGGTTTACAATACCCACAACGTTATTACAGTCCAAAATACTGCTAAGTACAATAATCTTAGGGTGATTTAAAAAATAGCAACGAGCAAAATAAAAATAGGGATGAGATTACATTCTATCATACAATAGACCTTTTAGACTACATAGTAGGATGAAATGCAAGTTTATACTATGCAATTTTCCATATGCCTGTAATTTGACAGAACTACAGAACAAATCTGTGCATAGAATGAATATTCATTTATTTAATTTAACATGTCATCACAGCGATGCTATTTTATATTTCGACATGAATAATTTTATTCATTTCTTTACTCTGACACGGGATACATTGTACCTGTCTAATAAATATAGAAAATTAGTAGCTACATTGTTAGCTTATAATATATGCGACGCAGCTATAGTTGGTTTAACTAAGTTCAACTTGACATCAGCTTATTTTAAGAGTAATATGACATGCACCCCTATTGGGAATTCACCTGTTAATTATACTTTGCATGCAACATTGGAATCTGTTCCAAGTAATTTAAATTAGTTCATAAGACAATAGAGGAAATCTCTAGCATACAAGAGCCACTAAATATGTCAAAATGTAAGCCCCAGTTAAATATTGCCCATCAAAACATCCAGGGGCTACCTGGCAAAGAACTTGTATTAGAATTATTTCTAAAAAATTCTGACATTGATATTATTTGTGTTACTGAACACTGGTTGAAGGAAAATATGATGTCTTTTAACATAAATAGTTACAAAATTGTCAGTTGTTACAATAGAAAGACTGCTGATAGAGGTGGTTCTTTAATCTTAGTGAAGAATAATATTAAGGTGAAACAACGGAAAGATATTCTTGCACTTACTGTTGAAAGACAAATAGAGGTATCCTGTGTTGAGTTAGATAGCCATATTATTGTTTGTGTCTACAGGCCACCGAGGGATGAAAAAGGCCATGGCAATTTCGAAATATTTGAGAAAATTATGGAGGAAGCCCTCATTAAACTTTGTAATAACAGAAAAAAGTTAATCATTTGTGGCGATCTTAATGTAGATCTGCTTGTAGATACAACACTGAAGCGACGATTAATAACTCTGTTCAAATCATTTAATTTATGTCATGTATTTCTAGAGCCGACTAGAATTACACTTACAAGCCAAACTTGCTTAGATAACGTTTTTTGTGACTGTGCATTCACAACTAAAAGTGTAATTAACTGCTTACCCTCCGATCACAGTGGTCAAACAGTTTCATTCCCAATTAGTATTAAGGATAAGACTGGTCCAACATTTTATAGGCCTATTACATCCCATAGACTAGAGACATATACGAAAAACTTAGATATAAATTTGCCAGTACCGGATTTTAATGAACAGAACCCAAACAAAATCTACTCAAAGTTCTTCAACATTATTCAGACAGAATTCAATAAAGTTTTCAAATTAAAGAAAGTCAGTGACTACAACGGTAAATCTAAATTTAATGACTGGGCAACGTTTGGAATTCGTAAAAGTAGAGTTATCTTGTATGACCTTTATGATCAAAAAACCTATAACTTTGATCGAAAATTTCATGACTATGTTAAAAAATATTCCAAAACTTTCAAGTTGGTTTGTAGAACTGCAAAAACTTTACACATTAATAGAAAAATTAAAAATTCAAATAATAGAATGAAAACAGTTTGGCAAATAATAAACCGCGAAACTGGCAAAGTTATACCAAGGGACAGTGATTTCTGCCTAAAGATAGGTGATGATGTTGTTAAATCCAACGCTGATGTTGCTCGAGCTTTTGAAACATTCTTCACCAATGTACCCGTACTCACAACGGACAGTCTAAATTCATCTCCATTTGAAGCAGAGACTTTATTAAAAAATAACACTAGCGTCAGTAATGTATATTTAAAATTTCATCATGTATATCCCCAGGACATTGTCAAAACGTTTAAATTACTTAACTTAAAAAATACGGAAGACCTGTGGGGTATATCAGTCAAAGTCATTGGTTCAGTAATTCTAGTTATAGCCCCACACTTAGCTTATATATTCAATAAATGTGTTGACGATGGGGATTTTCCAGACCTCATGAAACACAGTAAACTTATACCGCTGTTCAAATCGGGAGATAAGGGCGATCCTTCAAATTTCAGACCAATATCTGTTCTTCCAACACTAAGTAAAATATTTGAAAAGATTATACTCAATCAAATGCTCTCACACTTCAACCGTACAAAACAACTCCACGCTAAACAATATGGTTTCACTAGGGGTAAATCGACTACGGATGCAGGTATTTCCCTTGTATCTCATATTTATTCTGCATGGGAGGCTGCACAGGATGCTATCGGAGTTTTTTGCGACCTGTCGAAGGCGTTTGATTGTGTTGATCATAATACGCTATTAATTAAATTAAATCATTACGGAGTTAGAAATAAAGCGTTGGATCTACTAAGATCATACCTAAGCAATAGAATTCAAAAGGCAGAAGTTAACGGCGTAAAATCTGATGGATCGGGTGTTAAAATTGGCGTTCCACAAGGTTCCATATTAGGCCCTTTCTTATTCCTGGTATATATTAATGATCTGCCTTTCATGGTGGAGAAATTAACTGACATAGTGTTGTTTGCTGATGATACTTCAATGGTCTTCAAAATTGAAAGACAAAAAGGAGATTTTGATGATGTTAATGGTGTATTGTCTTTAACCTTGAATTGGTTCACAGTTAATAATTTATTGTTAAACGCTGGTAAAACCAAGTGTATCAAATTCTCACTTCCAAATGTCAGGCAAGTTGAGACCAGTTTGGTGTTAGACAACAGCACGTTAGAATTGGTAAATGATACGAAGTTTCTTGGAATAACCATTGATAGTAAATTGCAGTGGGGACCCCACATAGATAAATTGGCTGGTAAATTAAGTTCTGCGGCTTACGCTGTTAGGAACATCAGACAAAGCACGGATGTGGCTACATCTAGGCTAGTATATTTTAGTTACTTTCATAGTGTGATGTCCTATGGTATCTTGTTGTGGGGGAAAGCAGCGGATATTCAAACTATTTTTATTTTACAGAAAAGAGCTATACGAGCAATTTATAATTTAAAACGAACAGACTCCTTAAGAGAGCTTTTTAAAGAAATTGACATACTAACAGTAGCTAGTCAATTTATTTTCGAAAATATAATGTATGTACGCAAGAACCTTACAACATTTTCCAAACTTAGCGACAGCTGTAATGTTAACCTAAGAAATAATCACAGACTATGTGCGCCCCGTTTTAGACTCGCGAAGGTTAGCAATTCTTTCAAGGGTCAGTGCATTCTCTACTACAATAAGATACCTCTGGAGATTTTGAAATTGCCATTTGAGCAATTTAAAAAGCATGTTAAAGCGACTTTGTCGAAAAAGGGATATTACAATGTTCAAGATTACTTAAATGACAGGACTGTATGGGGTTAATCTGGCTCAACACAGACCTTGCTGTTAATAATTTTGTAATTATTTATTCCTGCTTATTAATCATAACAATTAAATTTTTCATATTTGTATTAGTTAAGCACAACCTATTTTTAAAAGAGATCTAAAAATAAATCTGTGGGAGTTTCTACGCCCTTCTTCTCCCACAGTGGTCCAATGTAGAGAAGAGGCAAAAAATGACGTTTGCTAAGTATATGTAAATATCTACAGTAATAAAGTACTTTGACTATTGACTTTGACTATTTTTAGATTTGTTAACATTTTTATTAAGACGTAAGCAAAATTAGCTACTAAAGCATAGTTTGATAAAAAATGACAATGGGTGCAGAAGTGGGTTCTTACACTACCGCACTTGGAGCAGTAATTAATTACCTAGATGTTAGTAAAATATTGTTGTCTTGTATTGAAGTTGAATCATTTTAAATATCTTGCCAAATTTTTAAATTTCATATGACTCTGGCACGATCTTGAACTGGCTTAATCATTTCTTTAATCAGCTCTTCATCTAGATGACATCAAAGTATTTTATTATCTGTAAATGAAAACAAAAAGTGTAAATACCCATTGTAAGTATTTAATACTTAGTAACTATATATTTTTTATACTACTAAGGTGGCACTCAGGCATACGCCACACCTGATGGTGAGTGTTACCGTATCCTATGGACACTTGCAACACCAGGGGCATCACTCGCGCGTCGCCGTCCCTTTAATTCGTTTAATTGAGTAACATGTATTTAACGGAGCGAGGCGAAAATAAGTTTTTAGTAAGTGGGTAAGTACCTACAAAAGTCATCATGGCCTCCACAACAAGTGTCCGTCGACCGACTATACTAATTAATATGTGTCCAATTTGATTTCGCTGGTGTACGCCGCTTTTGAATATGCCTGCAAAACAATTTCCCTAAAGAGATGTTGTAGATAGGTAACACGACTTAGCTAGGACGACTTAGCTTTGTAAATGTCAATGGAGTATTTTAGAGACCACTGCACTAGAATTTGTTTATTATCTTTCAAGTAATACACCAACACAATGAAACATTTTTCCGTTTGATCAAGTTATATCACCTTATCACTTAAAAAACAAAATTAGCAAAGAAAATGCACGGTGCGCAAGCGAGTATCGCAGTCGAAAAATATGGCGGCGGGGCGGCGGCGGCGGGCACACGGCGTACCTTACCCCCCCGCCCGTGTACTTGTTGCAATATTGTAGACGCCTCGATAATTTATACTAGGCGCTATCTACGACAGTGTGGTGAACGGTATGAATTTTGGTACAAGAAATGACAACTTATGAATCGTAACAACAGCATTCCTCATAGTAGCTTAACATCTTATTATTAGTCCTTACAAGTACACAGATTACTAGAATGTGTTGATAGACACAACAATCAAAATGTAATGGTTATCAAAACAATGGTAAGCTCGACAGAAAATCTACTATACTGTAACAAAAATTTGCTCTGCATACAATATCCCGTTTACTATAATTCTTGAAGCATTGTAAAAAAAAAATTTTTTCGCACCTTTCATTCGGAAAAGTAAGTTTTGCTCCATGACGTGAGGGAGCATAATGCTACTTTTCTGTTCAAGCTACTTTTTAGGGTTCCGTACCCGAAGGGTTCCAAACGGTACCCTATTACTAAGACTTCGCTGTCCGTTCGTCCGTCCGTCCGTCCGTCTGTCACCAGGCTGTATCTCAAGAACCTAGCTAGCTAGAGAGTTGAAATTTTCACAGATTATGTATTTCTGTTGCCGCTATAACAACAAATACTAAAAAACAGGATAAAATAAATTTTAAAGGGGGCTCCCATACAACAATACCACATACAAACTTATGGATGCACCTGGTTACGTACATGAAGTGTGAAAGTAACCGCACCAATCACTTTGTAAACAATATTTTGCTGTGTAAAATCCAAACTATTCACTCCACACCATCGCTTCCATTGAACGGTGGTACGGAACCCTTCGTGCGCGATTTAGACTCGCACTTGACCGGTTTTTAATTTATCTTTGGCATGTAGAATTTACGCAATGTGCCAATTGATCTAAGATCTTAATAAAATAATCGATTGTAATTTCATCGTAGTCGATTAAAAACGAACATGTTTCAAGTTTTAACTTTAACAACGTTATATGAAAATTTATTAATTTTCGTATGATTGATTTATGGTATTTAAAAAAAATGTCACAATAAATTATATGTTTTACTGAAATCAAAACTATCGATGACTGTTATTGAGATATAATGAATATTGATATCCGAAACCATTGTAATATTCGATTCGATTATTTAAACACATCGGTAAAAGTAGCACAGGAATATTTTATCTGTGGTGACCTTTCCCTAATCCTTCACAATCCGACATTAAAAAACCAAAGTTTTGTTTACGTTGTTCGATTACTGTAAAAGCGGTGAATTTTTTTAGAGCATTAATTTAAATTTTCTTTATAGTCGGTGTGAAAAGTTTTATGTGTCACTCAGGAGCAAAATTATTTTCGTCATGGGCGTTAACGCTTGAATTCTTCGTTACACTCAGGATTCTTACACACTACACTAGAATCCCTCGCTACGCTCAGGATTCTATCGTAGAATCCTTCCCTTCACTCTGGATTCAATGTACTGCCCTCGCCGTAAATTCATAATTTTGCTCCCTTGTGACACAAATAACTGAAAACGCGTGCCTTTTCTCTACTTCGGACCACTGTGGGAGAAGGAGGGCGTAGAAATTCCACAGATTGATTTTTAAATCTCCTTTAAAAATTGATTGAACTTAACTGATACAAATATTACAATATTAATTATTATAATTAATAAGCAGTAATCACTAATTACACAATAATTAACAGCAATGTCTATGTTGAGTTAGATTATCCCCTTACAGTCCCGACACTTAAGAAATCTTGAACATGGTTTTTCCTTTTCGACAAAGTCGCTTTAACATTCTTTTTCAAATGCTCGAATAGCAATTTCAAAATCTTCAGAGGTATCTTATTGTAGCAGAGAATGCACTGACCCTTGAAAGAATTGCTAACCTTCGCGAGTCTAAATCGGGGCTAGTCTGTGATTATTTTTAGGTTGACATTACAGCTATTGCTGAGTTTGGAAAATGTTGTAAGGTTCTTGCGTACATACCTATACATTACATTTTCGACAATAAATTGACTAGCTACAGTATGTATGTCAATTTATTTTGAATCTCTCTTAAGGAGTCTGTTCGTTTTAAATTACAAATAGCTCGAATAGCTCTTTTCTGTAAAATCTAAATGGTATGAATATACCCTACTTCCCCCACAACAAGATACCGGAGGACATGACACTATGAAAGTAACTAAAACTGCGCTTATGTAGCGTCCTATGCGCTACATAAGCGCATAACTTTTTTGGGCGGCTAGCGTCCTATGCGCTGCATAAGCGCATAGAAAGTATTGCAAACTTCGACGTTTTATGAATATTCACCAAGTTTCAGAACGTTCCCGGAAGTAGTCTTAGATTATGAGTAGTTTAGTTGGCAACCGTGTGATATGATTGGAACTGACATTGAGACAGCCAAATCAGATCAAATAAATAAAATACCAAGCCATGTCGCCATTTTGGGCAGGCGACCGGCCGCAGACTTACATTTTATGTTTGTCAATATTTATTTATTGTGAAGTAATTACTGTGTTTTGTAATATAATAATACATCTTATCGCTGGAGAAATTAATAGTGGTGATGTGAAAAATGGAAAATAGTGTAAGTTTTGTGTTTGGCCCGTAAGAACGAAATATAATTAGAGGTGTCGGTGTCAAATAATGGATTCTGCAAACAATCGATGAAAAGCCTTATCAACTTTATTATCACATGTGAGTACTATACATCACAAGATAGGTAATTTTATAAACTTTATTATGGTACATAACATGTTAGGAAACAAATAAAATAACCTACCAAACTTATCAAATTCCTAACGCAAGTCGATTGAAAGTTTATTTTCGCCAGAACCTTGGACGCGTTAGGGTCCACAAGATTCGCTGTACAGGGACATTTCAGAGGCTATACATTACATTTTCGACAATAAATTGACTAGCTACAATATGTATGTCAATTTATTTTGAATCTCTCTTAAGGAGTCTGTTCGTTTTAAATTACAAATAGCTCGAATAGCTCTTTTCTGTAAAATCTAAATAGAATGAATATACCCTACTTCCCCCACAACAAGATACCGGAGGACATGACACTATGAAAGTAACTAAAATATACTAGTCTATTTGTAAACATATTCGCGTTTTGTCTGATGTTCCTAACAGCGTAAGTCGCAGAACTTAATTTACCACCTTATCTGAGAATTTGATACGCTTGGTTTTACCAGCGTTTAACAATTAATGATTAACTGTGAACCGAATCAAGATTAAAGACAATACTATTAACAACATCAAAGTCTTCTTTTTTTCTTTAAATTTTGAAGACCAGTGAAATATCATCAGCAAACAACACTATGTCAGTCAATTTCTCCACCTTGAAAGGCAGATCGTTATTATATACCGGGAATAAGAAAGGACCTAATATAAAATTCCACAAGGTTGAACACAATTTTTCCACCGGATCCATAAGATTTAACGCCGTTGCCTTCTGCCTTTTGTAATGTTTTATTTAAGTATCATCTTACTAGATCTAACGCTAGATTTCTAAATCATAATGATTTAATTTCACAAACACAAATCAAATGCCTTCGACAGATCGCAAGAAACTCCGATAGCATCCTGTGCGGCCTCAATGCAAAATAAATATGAAATATAAGGGGTAATACTTGCATCCATAGTCGATTTACCCCAAGAGAGAGCATTTGATTGAGTGTAATCTTTTCAAAAAAAATACTGAGTTTTGGGAGGGTAGATATTGGTCTGAAATTTAAATCCCATTTGATCACCCTCGTCTCCCGACTTGAATAGAGGTATCAGTTTACTGTGTTTCAAGAGGTCTGAGAAAGCTCCATCGTCAACACATTTATTGAATATAAAAGCTATGTGTTGGGGCTAAAACTAGAATTACTTTACCAATGACTTTGACTGATATACCCCACAGGTCTTCAGTATTTTTTAAGTAAAGTAATCTAAACGTCTAAACGTAATTTTAAATATACATTACTGGCGATAGTGTTGTTATTTAACAAAGTCTCTGCTTATGAGTAAGGGTATATTAGTGAAAATGTTTCGAAAGCTCGATCAACCTCAGGGTTGCATTTAACAACAAAATTTTGAGCAGAAATCATTGTTTCTTGGTATAACTTTGCTAGTTTCACGGTTTATTATTTGCCAAACTGTTTTCATTCTATTATTTGAATTCTGTATTTTTCGCATCGCATTTAGTTATCGTACTGCCATTATTAAAATTATTAAACAATATTTTCAAACTCAACTTGGCTTTAAAATAATTTATTCGAAAACAACGGAAGCAAAATAGCCTCTCAGTCCTTTACAAAGCAAATTCCATCAATGAAGAAGCCAACGAAGGTGTTTTCCTCCATTCATTTACTGATTCAAAAGTTTATCTTTGAAGATGCTGTATATATTACCGGCAATGATTGAATAATTTTGCATATTTATTAGATGTTATCATAAAGTTTTCTTCGCAAGAGGTGTTTCTAGTCGACTTGTTTGATTGGAGGTGTCATGTAAATAAGCTTATTTTTTATCAATTACTGTGGACTTATTAGTTAGTTTTTTCCAAGTAAGTTAATATAAATAGTAACAAGGTTTAAAATCTCGGAAAATAATAGTGCACTTAATAAAGCTGAGTAATAAACAAATAAATAGTAACTATTTAATATCTTTAGTAGTTTCAATTATCAATATTTTCTTTCTTTATATTTATTGTTTCTTTGTGCTAATTACAATTGTTTTCAAAGTCTTGAAAATGAAACATGATTGTTTATCTACCTCTAGTTTCATGGCATATTCAATTCCACTAACAAATTAATAATCTCTCAGCCATGTTGCACATTGAGCAGCATATAATTTCCAAGATCCATAAAAACAGTACAATGAGAATTTAAACATCGAAACACATCCATTCGTCTATGTCTCAAGAACAGACGTGGAACCTGCTCCCAGTTTAATGTTACAGTATAAAATACACTTCAAGATACAATTCCTCTTCTACTTGTCACTCTGACTGTCAGGAAATCCCAATCGTCTTCTCGTCTCAGCCTGCTGAACAAGAATTTTGGTTCATTTTACATAGTTGCTGAATTTCAGAATTGGATTTTCCGTGTGATTACTTTAATTGGTACAGTAATAATGTCATGGGATGACACTAAGCAGCGGATAAGTTTTATTATATCTTATTTTATTACGAGAATAAATAGTTCTACACACTCTATAAATAAACTTATATAATAACTAATAACCATTAATGTGTTCTAGCATTTGCCCCAAAGAACGATGAACGAAAAACTGGTAATCGCATAGTAATAATGTATAAAACAATAAACAAATCAATAGGTACATACATAGATGATGTTGTCTGTTATTCACTAGGATTTCACCGAAATGTGTAACCTTATAAAGACTTAGTTTTAGAGATAGGGAGTGCTTCTGGCATTTGTGACTATGTATATCGCTATTTTACACAAACTCTAAATCGAGCTAAAGAATTAAGTGATTCACATCACTTAATTCTTTAGCACTATTAGTTATTCTGAGCTATGGTCTCAAAGGCTTACCGCGCTAGGCACTGTCCCAACCCGACCTGATTACTTGCATCGATTTAGTAAAATGCGGAGAAAGAATGGCTACTCTGCTTTTCAGTTGTATTGCCAATTTCCAACTTCTGTTGGAAGTTATCTGACGTAATTGAACTACCAATATCCCTCTGTCTTCCAACTTGCAAATTAAACTTATATCTACTTAATGCTAGAAATTAATAGGTAGGTCGATGTAATTACAAGTCACAAACTTTGCGCTGTTTCCTTCACCGCAACAGGAATCTCTGATTTGGTTAGAAGCATATG
Organism: Argyresthia goedartella; assembly: GCA_949825045.1. Classification (NCBI taxonomy): domain Eukaryota; kingdom Metazoa; phylum Arthropoda; class Insecta; order Lepidoptera; family Argyresthiidae; genus Argyresthia; species Argyresthia goedartella. The sequence goes on along the minus strand of OX463821.1, from coordinate 10,733,167 downwards.
GGAAAGTTACTAGTTACTAGTCAAATATCTTGAACTGAACTTTACTATGAGGTGGTTTGGCTGTTATGTAAATTACGGCGCCAAGATTTCCGATCAGAGTATTTTGACATAACGTTATTTCGTGGCTGTAGGGATCTAGCGACGCTGACGGAACACATACAAACGATCAAAATCACTGAACTACATCTTCAATAGTTTTAATATGCTTTATAATGAAGTTCGCTTGATCCAAAGGGTCTTAGCTAGAGGATAGTGATTGTTTTGTGAAGATCTCATATGCATTAGTACAGTAACTCACTAATGTTGGTGCAGTTTCAAATCAGAATCCGGTAAGAATTTAGATCAATTCTCAGAATAACGACCATATCCATCTCTGAAATATCCAATTTAAACTCATAAAGGTGAAATTATCACCTTTATGAGTTTAAATTGCATATTTCAGAAAGATTCGATTCAGATTTTGAAATTCATTCGCGAAACCTATATGAAAAAATCACCAAATACAGGTATCCACTAATCTGGAATCTCAATTTATCTTCTCCATAAATCCCCAACGCAGTAAACTTCATCAAAATTTATCGAGCCCAAACTTTTCTGACTCACTTTTTTCTTCCAAGAGTCAGTCTATCGTGTAAGCCACTGAAAAAGATATCGTGTCTAGGTACTTAACTCAAATACAGGGTGTATATGCTGATACGCCACCACCTGATAAACCTTTTTTTTTACTTTCTGTACTATATATAAAGACGTAACAAAAAATATTGTGGGGTTCTGCGGGACACTTTATTGAAATTTTGTCAGAACCATTTCAATAAAATGAGAGAATTAATGCAATATATGTTTCACACCTTTCATTCGGAAAAGTAAGTTTTGCTTCACGACGAGATGGAGCAAAATGCTACTATTCTGTTCAAGCTACTTTTTTAATTTATTCATTGGCATGTAGCATTTATGCAATGTGCCAATAGACCACAGATCTTAATGAAATAATCGATTGTAATTAAATCGTAATCGATTTAAAACGAACACGTTTCAAGTTTCAACTTTATATAAAATTTTATGAATTTTTCGTAATATAAAAAAATACACATTAAATTATGTGTTTTACTGAAATCAAAAGTTATTGTGATATAATGAATATTGATATCCGATACCATAGTAATAATCCATTCGATTATTTTTACACATTGGTAAAAGTAGGACAGGAATATTTTATCTGTGGTGACTTTTCCCTAATCCTTCACAATCCGCCATTATAAAAAAATATATTCGATGTTCGATTACTGCAAAAGTGTTGAAAGTATAATTGAAAGTATAGTTATTTCATTATTTTTAGAGCATTATATTTCAATTTTCCTCATAGTCGGTGTGAAAAATTGTATGTGTCACTCAGGAGCAAAATTATTTTCGTTACGCTCAGGATTCTAACTTAGAATCCCTCGCTACGCTCAGGATTCTATCGTAGAAGCCTTCGCTTCACTCTGGGTTCAATGTACCGCCCTCGCCGTAAATATATCATTTTGCTCCCTTGTGACACAAATAACTATTTCACACCTTTCATTCGGAAAAGTAAGGTTTGCTCCACGATGAGAGGGAGCAAAATGCTACTTTTCTGTTCAAGCTACTTTTTTAATTTATTCATTGGCATGTAGCATTTACGCAATATGCCAATTGAACACAGATTAAAATAATATAATGTAATTATGAAATTACATTACAATCGACTACGATGGCGTAGTCGATTAAAAACGAACATGTTTCAAGTTTTAACTTTAACAACGTTATATGAAAATTTATGAACTTTTCGTAATGTTTAAAAAAAAAATGTCACAAAAAAATATTTGTTTTACTGAAATCAAAACTATCGATGACTTTTATTGTGATATAATGAATATTGATATCCGAAACCATTGTAATATTGGATGAGATTATTTTTAAACATTAGTAAAAGTACACAGGAATATTTTATCTGTGGTGACCTTTGCCTAATCCTTCACAATCCGCCATTATAAAAAAAAGTTTTGTTTACGTTGTTCAATTACTGTAAAAGTGGTGAAAGTATAGTTATGTAATTTTTTTAGAGCATTTAATTTAAATTTTCCTCATTGTCGGTGTGAAAAATTGTATGTGTCACACAGGAGCAAAATTATTTTCGTCATGGGCGTTAACGCTTGAACCCTTCGTTACGCTCAGGATTCTAACTTAGAACCCTTCGTTACGCTCAGGATTCAATGTACCGCCCTCGCCGTAAATACATCATTTTGCTCCCTTGTGACACAAATAACTTCCTTTCTTATCAGTTCAGGCTGAGCTCAAATCTAATGGAAAAGTGAAAAATAGATAATCTCAGTAAATCAGTTTTAAAGTTTTGTTTTTTGGCGTAATAATGTCTTATAAAGCGATGAACGCCGGCTACACGCACGAAAAAGCGTCACGTTCCGCTGTCACGTTCCGCCTGAGCGGAGCGTGCAAGCGAGAGCGCGGGCCATCGATAGAGAGGCACGATCGGCCTAAGCGTTTCTTATGACGTTATCACGTAAAATTATCGCCCGTAAACCGACTTTACAGACAACCAATATTTTTTTACATTTCTATTACACCCCGTATAGGCCTTGTTGGCAGCGTCACAGCTTCTACTTCCATCCGTCAATGTCTCAGCTCTATGTTGTCCAATGTCCTTGAGGGTGTGGCGTGGACGTTTCACCTTCTATAGAAAAAGTCGAGAATGGGCTTTTTAGACCTTTCATGACAAATGCAGGTCTTTACTTTGAGTTTACTTATTTATTTGGTCAATCAAATAGTTGTACATTAAAGGTTTACATTTAGTAGATAAGTTACAAAGTAAAAAAACATGAACAACCTACTACGATATTCATAAATTACTTCTTTTGCTTCTTTTGCTTTTAAACAAACCTTTATTGAAAGCGGTATTATTTTTAATAACTAGGATTTAAAATAATGACTCTTAGATTCAAAAATAGTTATTACCTTAAATACCTATAAAACTAATTAAACCAAATAAGTTCTTATTCTAAGTAAGTTTTACACTTTATCCACTTTCATCGTCAAATGTCCAGTGGCTGTTCCTTAATAACATCTTTAATACTACGTTTAAAGAAGAAGAGGATAGGGCAAATATGTCAAAACTTTCAAATTGCTTGATATAAAGTTTCTTAGAACGATGCAGAGGAATTGGTCCACCCGCTTAAGTGCGTTGAACACTAATTGAATGAATACAAACTGCGGCGGGCGCGGACAGAACGTGTGGTAGTAGACCGAGGTACTGCATAATTCATTTTACTGGTGAGGTCAGTCAAATCCAACTTGTTACGCCACAGCTGATGCTGCAGCATGCATTGAAGAAGCCCTCGATAGCCTAGCCTCTGTTCGTAGGACGATGAGTAACGGAAACTCCTGAAATTCATAGTACGTTAGTATTTAATTTTTGTATTTTTGCAATACTTTCTATATAAATCTTATTGAGCGGATCCCAGATAATATACGCACTTTCAACTTGTAGCCTTACCAGGGCATTAAATAAGTGCGAATAGGTTGACTGTCTTTTAAACTCCCGTGTTGATCTCTTTATAAATCCATACATACTTTACTTTATTTACGTTTCTTAGAATTTCATCAATATGTTGGTCTAGATGTAACTTTATTATTATGATTATTATTAGCCTACATCATCCCACTGGTGGGCAAAGGCCTCTCTTCTCCTAATCCACTCTTCACGCCCCTGGGGTACCTCCCACCAGTTGTTGTTTTGGTACCACTATTCGTCACTACAGCGCTTCCTGTATCGACCACGTCCCCTTCTCGCGTTTGAGATCCAAAGCGTTGTTAGTTATAACTTATTATCCCAAAGAAATCCTAGATCTCGAAGGGAGCTTACTTTTGAAAAATAATTATTGCTAAGGCTATATGTGACGGTTTTGTATTGTTTTGTGAATGTAACACATTTGTGTATGGCTAGACATAGTTTATTTTCTGCACAGTAGCTATTAAATTTGTTAGTAACCTGTTGAAGGAGCATACAATCATTAATGTATGCTAGTGTTTTATATTTTTATGATCATCTGCATAAACAATAACTTAGTATCACTAAAACATAAATTTATGTCATTTATAAAACATATAAATAGTATTGGTCCCAAAATGGACCCTTTTGGGACTCCAGAGCTAACAGATTTGAAAAACAGAGTGGCAACCATTTAAAAAAACCCTTGCGTTAGGAAATATATGAGGTGAACCATCATAAATTTTCCTTTATACCATTAAACGCAAGTTTTCTGAGATGATATTATTGATCAACTTTATCAAAAGCCTTTTGAAAGTCCATATATTCAGTGTCCGCTTGCATACGCTTATCCATATGATTAAATAAATTTCCAACAAAAACCATTAGGTTATCGCTCTCTGACAAAACCATGCTGCTCAGGAATGATAATTTAATAATGAATTATGCAATATAGGGTAGATTTGATCGTGTACAAGACTCTCGAAGAGTTTTGCCAATGCACGGAGGATTGAGATTGGCCTGCAATTTCCAACGCAATCGTTAGGTCCACTTTTAAAGACAGGTACAATATGAGCCTGTTCCCATATTTCTAAAAATAATCTAGTCTAAACTATTATTAAATAAAATGTGTAAAGGCTTCCTTTTAGCCGTATTTTTGAAAACACAGCGGGTATACCGTTAGGACCAGCACTTTTAGCTGCATCTAAAGATATAAGTTTTCTGTATATTTTAAAGGGAGAAAAATGTCTTCTTTTATTCGGACATAGCAGTGGGACAGTTTGGGGGTAGGATTTCTAGTAGCCAAGCGTTGGGCAAATAATGTAATAGAATTTATGGTACTCGGAAAAATGTGTTGTTCTTGAATTTCAAATTGCAAAAGAAAAGACATTATTCGTAGTTCAGGCAGATGCTCCGAAATCATCTCATTCAGACGAAGAGGATCATTCTATTTTTATTAATTCGTTCATATATTTTTTACAATACACAAAGGATATTACGAGTACTTAAATTAAATTACATCAACCAATTATACGACCTGCTTGCGGGTTCTTACCGCCTTAACTAAGCTAAAATAAACCAGTAATGTGACAATCACTATTCCATTTATATGCTTGGTTGACAATGATCTAATGAGCTATTAAACAAAGAAAAATATTCACAAAAATAAAATAAAAATAATAATAGTAATGATTGATTCAAATTATAAAATCGTTGATCTAATGTAAAAATAAGATCAGATTGTTTTTAAAAAATCTGATCTTTTAATGGATTTTTTGTTAATAATATAGAAATTCAGTCAAAGTTGAATAATAATAACAATTCATTCGAGTTTATGATTAGGAAATGATTTAAAGGAATAAGAACGATTTACATAATATCATAAAATCAAATCAAAAATTCAAACGAAGGTTACATTTCATAGTTTATTTAGTAATTAAGGTATAAGTCACGCAACGAATTAAGAGCGCTAGGCGACGTTGGCGGGAATTACTGCGCATATGCACAGGTAGGTCTTTAAAATTGACTACTGCGAATTCAAGGCCACCGCTCATAATGTGTGGTACAACGTTAATACATTTACATTCACTTAAAAATCACAGATAAGACATCGCATACAGAATTCAACAGTAATTCCTTAACAAATAAAAATACTTTCATCAGATTCTCTGGTTCGTCGTAGGAATATAGTTTTATAGTACATTTTAGCTAGAATTGGCTAAGTTGAAGGATCTCATTTTGTAGACTAGCTTTATTGTATAGATAAGAGTTTAAGTAACAGGGGAATCTATGGGCAAAGAAGTTCCTGAATTTCAATGTATTGCATACTTTATCTTTGCCAAGTCTTGACCCTTACTCTAGTGGAATCGGGGATATTCGATTGAGAATTTAGGATAATTTGATAAATAAATAACTTCCTGAATGACAACATACTCCATTGCACAAAAAGCTTTTCAGTTGGATACCTGTGTGGTCGGTAAGTACTTACCTTTAGTAGGCCTTTTGGGCTCTCTAGAGGGAGAATTGAAGTCTTACATGCTCCACCCCATGCTGGTTTGCAGAACGAGGAGCGACTGGCAGAGGGAGATGTAGATCATCTTAATTAGTCGCGGACTAGCAACTTTCCCTAATGTTTTTAAAATGGGCTATGAACTTTCTTGTGCTTTGAGTTAGCAATTTGATGTATGGTTTAAAGAAAAGATGATTGTCGATTGTGATCCCCAAGTATTTTATCCGATTGATGTTCTTAAGTGTTATGCATGAGCAGCTATTCGGAGTAAAATTCGGAAGGTGGGCTGTTATATTTTGTTGGTTGGAGGCTGTGAGTATGAAAGTATCGAAAATGTTAAATATTAAGTTTTGCCTCTGTTTAGTGTTAATATAACCTCATGTAGCCAGTTTCATATTATATTAAAGCCATTTTGTACAAGCTTTAAAAACTGAACTCCAAGTGCCCTTACTAACCAACAACTGTGTCATCGGCAAATGTGATAATTTGGCATTTATTTAAGGTAGTTTGGCACAGATCATTGATGTGTATAAGTAAGAGAGTTGGGCCGAGTATGCTTCCCTCAGATACGCCAAAATTACAGAAAGAGAATTGCTAGTCGAGGCTCCTACAACCACACTTTGAAATCTATCATTCAGATAATCATCCAAGAGCTTACGAGGATACGTTACGAAACCAATTAATTTGTAGTTCTAATACTCGTTTATGAAAAGAAAAGCGTAATAATTATAATGAATTGGATTTAGTCCTAGCTTCACTGGATTGGCATGGGGCATACCCCATCTGTCCTCCGTGTAGAATCCTATCCTGATCTGTCATAACAGATCAGGATAGGATTCTATTTTTGCGAATGACATTCAACTGTCTTAACAGTCATATCCGATACTTATGTTTATTATATTAAATATTCTTCTACATATAGAAAATTATAAACATATACCATTGTGTATGTTCATTAAGTTTCACTGCTTGTTTAATTTACATGTTATTGTATTTCAATATAGATTCATATGTCTATTTCTTAGTAATGCACAATAGCATAGTATGAAGTATAAAATATACCATAGACGTGATTTTAGTAGTATGATTCATGTTAAGGTTAGTGGATTGACCAACAATCCGCTAGCAGCGGATCCAAACATAAAATTGTTACTTTGTTAAGTGCGAAGTAATAATTATGTGTATCCGTATAGTAATATAAAATATGCACATCTGAATAGAGTATAACTGTGATTTTCCATGCTTACTATTGTATCATTCTGGCATTATATGAACATTGGCGGTGGCTTTGCGACGGCATATTCAACAATTTGATCAAAGGTTAATTAATAACTTTTGTTTTAATCAAATTAATCATGACTGTCTTTCATGATTGTAGTACAAGGTCTAGGGAAATAAAACCTTTCTTATCATTCAGTTAATTTTAGAATTTCAGGTGTATTTCATTAAATTCTGCATTCTCGGCATCGAGTCGAACATATCAAATTTGAAGCACTATTGCAGAAATTAGTCAACTCAGTAACTAGTTTGAATTATTATATGGTCTCATTGACTCTTAATACTTCAAAGTAGTTCTATATTAATATTTCAAACTTCATTCCGTGTCACTGGAATAACCACAAGTCGAATATTAATTCTAACTCTAAATTTAATTCAACATAAATACGAGCAACGTAACAGTTGACTGCTTTTATCTAGGATTCAGGTAAAAATTGAGTTTAAAAGAAAAAATAACTTAAAGCGAGATGCAAATGAATTCCTTTAAATAACATATATTCAGGGAGAGGGTAAGCAATAAATAAATAAGAAATAATCAGTGCGTTTCTTAAGGTGTGCATACCAACTAACTAAGGAACTAAACTGATACCTTGAATGCGACAGATATTGTGCGGAAGCCATAGATTCCATTTTCAAATACCATTTTTTAATTTGTTTAATTAGTTTAGTTGTGTCGCCTCCAGTATCGGTCCCAGTATGTTAGTCAAACTACTTTCAAACAAACTTTTTTAAGGAACCCATAATAACCTGTTACCCTGTTTTCTATTACCCCGACGGGTTTTAAATTTGATTGACTGGATGTCAGTTTTTATATAGATTAAATTTTTGTATGATTGATTTAAACTCTTCTATCATAAGCTAATCTACACTTTTTATAATGTGTTTTTGGCAATAAATTTCCATTTCCTTTCTTTCTTTCTTTCCCCTGCATTACACCACATCATCGTCTGAAAAGCCCGTGGGGTACAGCGCCTGCGGCGTTGTGTCCCTCTGGCTTTTTGTGAATTACTTAGCTTCTAGTTAAAAAATCGGAGCGCTACAACGCTTCAACGCGCCTATGTATTTTATAATTTTATTGGTTCAAAATTTACAAGTTTGTTCAAGTTACAGCCGATTTTATAATCCTCAGACAATCTTTTTTATGCTATGCTAGATAAGTGTAGTGTAGCATTTTTGTTGTTTCGATATCTAAGTGGGTAGATATCTAGGAAGGTAGGTACCAAATGACGTGTTAGGATTAGAACAGTAGAATAATTAGGTACCGACGTACCTTCCTAGATAGGAATTAGGGTAGCTAAGTCTGATATTAATGATTCAACCAGGAACTGTAGTGTAGTAGAAACTGTAGATGTGTTTGTTGAATAGGTAGGGGTATGGGAGAATGGGAGAAGCAGACGGGGATCACACGACAATGGCCGCAGCAGAGACCCAGCGACGCGCGCGGGTTTGATTGAAGTGCCGACAGCGCGGCCGCCGATGGTTTGATAGAATTGCCGACACACCGCGGCCGAAGCAGCCGAAGGCCGTGCGTGCGTGCGCGGTTGTATGACTGTAAATCTGCACTGCAAAGGCATTCCCGTTTCGAGCCCATACACCTCTAGACAAAGCTAGATTGACCCACTCTGATTGGCACTTTTCCAGGTCATCCCGCCATCTCCTCCTTAATTGCACCTATGGCAGAAATTCTATGGGCCAGCCACACGTGGTTCCAACGGAGTATCACCTACCTAGTTGTATATCTTCTTATAGTACAGTTGAGTTCATTAATATATGAGCATTTCCAAGGCTTCAAATATAAATGTACATGGAAGGGTACTTATATATCTGAACAAATTCATCAATCAAACATATAAACACATATCGCCGTTCATATTAGTCTGAGCACGTCTTTCAGTAATATCTAAACAACTGAAAACTAATTAATATCTGTGCTAATGATTTTCCAAATAATTTACCCATTAAAAAGTACTAAAATATTTACACGAGGGTTTCAAATATTACATGTGGTGGTACATAAATATCTGTACCTACTAACATTAACACTTCGAATGAAAAATGACAATCATCGAAAAGAGTACCTTACTGTCAAATTATACTTTTGTCTCTTTCGTTTTGAGTGTGACGTTATAGAAGTGTCATTAATGCGGCTAGCGGCTTATGATTCATTTCTGATACTGTCGAGTTGCAATCTTCTTAAAGAGGTTGTTATCGACATTGATAACTGGCAACATACCATTTCTTGAAAATATGACATGCTCTATTGTCAATCACATAAAATTTGTGATTCGCATGCGTAATTGGAAAATATATTTATAAATTATACCTGCATCAAAATGTACAGAATATTGGACCATACAAAACACAAAATAGTTATGATGTATGAGCAGGGTGTTAGCGTATCAAATATAGCTGAAGAATTGGGCGTAATGGTAAGTTTAAAATTTTTATTTTGTATTTACACGTGATGATCAGGCTTCTAATTCGTGCAAATCTTCTTGGATATTTTGTAATATTTTGTATCTCTGCACGTAGGTACTAAGTATGTGTTTCGTTGTCTAGTTTCCAGTACATAAGGCCCACATTATTTATTACATGTATTATTTTTGTTGCAGAGGAACACGGTTTACTTATGGGTAAAACGGTGGGTTGATGAAGGTGATGTAAAACCTCACGCGTCTAAAGGGCGGCCGAGAAAAACAACACCTTCCCAGGATAGAGAGTTAGTTGAACGCGTGAAACGACGACGATTCATTAACACTACAGTTTTAGCCTCTGACCTACAAGTGTCGAGCTTAACTGTACGTCGCGGACCTCATGAGGCTGGTCCTAAGAACTGCATACCTGCTCGGAAACCTGAATTAACCGATAGGCACAAATCGTTGCGTTTACAATTTGCAAATCGCTATCTGGAACACAATTTTGAAGGATTTGCCTTTATGGACGAGAAGGTTTTCGTGTCGTCAGCGGATGGGCGTCTGTCTCTCTGGCGGATGCCAAGAACAAGATATGACGAAGAAAATGTCCGCCCTGATCGCCGTAGCGGGCGAATTTCGTTAGGATTCTGGGGCTGGATGAAAGCAGGTGGGCCAATAGAATTGTGCGAAGTAAGTGGACGTCTCAATGGTCAAGGATATCTGGAAATATTAAGAGATTCGTTTTTGCCTACAGCAAAAATTGTTTATCCAGACAACCATAAGGTCGAATTTATGCAAGATAATTCCAGTATCCACAATTCAAGGGTTGTCCAGGGGTGGATTGAAGAGAAGGAAGAGCTGGGCGAATTGAAATTAATTAAAATGCCACCGAAAAGCCCAGATTTGAACCCCATAGAGAATCTATAGGGTTTGATGGTGCAAGATTGGGATTCTACAAAGGCTCGAAATCGCAATAGTTTACGAGCACATGTCAAAGAAATTTGGGAGACATACAGAGCGACTGATGCCTGTCAAAACATGATACGATCGATGAAAGACCGATTGCAGGCGGTTATAAACGCTGATGGTGGTTACACTAAGTACTAATTTCAATAAAAATAGGCAGACTTAACGAATGCAATAAAAATGTACTAAACTAATTATATTAGGATTATTATGTGTAACCCGCTAATATTAAGGTGTTTTTAGTTTGCTTAAAGTAGGTATGTAGTTATACTTAGCTAAGAAGACATGCGTTTTTATTTTAATGGTTAAATATATGGACCCGAAATATAATATTTGTTTTATTGACATAACTTTTTTGATGCATTAATTCGTCTCCACTTTCTAAGGTGGATTTAGAGCTTTTTGTGTTATTGCATATTTCCGCAGGCTGCGGGACCCAAGTGATTTATTTATTTAGTTATTTCGTTTTATTATTGTATTTAATAATTTATACTTGTCCACATAAAATTTAAACATGTTAGTTCAGTCAAGTTAATTAATATATGAGCTTAACTGAGGGTTCAAAAATATCTGTACAATTTATGACATTTACAATAAGGTGTAAATGTTTACATAAAATTATGAATTTAGCTGCTCAAGTTTATGAACTCCATTGTACAGATATTTATGTACCACGACATGTATATTAATGCATGAAAACCCTCGTGTAAATATTTTAGTACTTTTTAATGGGTAAATTATTTGGAAAATCATTAGCACAGATATTAATTAGTTTTCAGTTGTTTAGATATTACTGAAAGACGTGCTCAGACTAATATGAACGGCGATATGTGTTTATATGTTTGATTGATGAATTTGTTTAGATATATAAGTACCCTTCCATGTACATTTATATTTGAAGCCTTGGAAATGCTCATATATTAATGAACACGACTGTACCAGAGTAGCAAACTATCGGTGCCATTAATAGATTACGGATACAATAGATCGCTTACTATTAGTGGCTTATTTTGTATCGAGAATAATAGAACACGTTCTATTGAATATGTCGCAAACATTAGCGTAGCAGTATCGACAATGTATATTCACAATGGGCCAGCCCTTTCACGAGGAGCTAAAACGCTGTTTAAGATATCCTTCCTAGACAATTGTTTCTTTTAATATGGAAGGTAAGAAAAATTGAAGTAATGAGTATTCGTAAAATTGTAACTTGCTTGATGTCAGACAACATATTTATTATTTGTTAAGCATTTGTTCGCCAGCGAAAGCGGCAGCCTGAGCAGCCACTGGATAGCCTCTTCGTCAGCGGACTGGACATTTTGCAGTCTGCCCTCGATAGGCTATATATAACTGTCATCCGTGAGGTGGGCCTTGCTCTGCATAGCTCCATAGGAGCAGAAAATATGGACGATGCAAAAAATATATACGTAGTACTTTTTGTTTTATTAAATTTTAGCATATTTTAAGAAACTCATTTGAATATTTCAATTAATACATATCTCATTACTTAAAAAAATAATAATATAATAACAGCCCTAATGAGGGCCAAATTTTTTGAAGTTTACTTGCGGCTGGTTTTTTCTACACTGAAAAAGTAAATGACATTCACATGTCACAAAAGACAGTCAAAAATAACTCTTCACTAAAAATGATGTACTGTTTACATTTTTTACAGTTTTTACGAATATATAGCACATAATAATAGCAAATAATATCAATTCTAAAACTATAGAAAATTCGTGACGAATTCTGCCGAAATGTTAAAGGTTGGCTTATTATTTTCCCTGAGTGGATCTTGAACCCATTTATTTAACTAGCCATGAACGACATTTGACCGTTTTACAGTTCAGCCAACTTAACGGCGAATTTAATTTGAGAAAACAACGCTGTCGAGGTCAAATGAAGGACATTCTGTTTTTACGGAAATTTCAGTAGTCCTGTTAATGTTTTTTCTGTTGTTCCCATCAAAATATATTTTATTTAAGGACAATTGTATCTCGAAATGGTTTTCTAAGTTTGATGCCCTTGAAAATATTTTACTTAACGAATTGTTTCCTGTACCCCACCTGAAAATTTGTTTGGCGCAGCGTACCTGGCCATTCCGGAGTCGATTCAGCTTGGTTCAGAGGTTGCGTGGAAGGTTGAAGTCAGCCTTGAATTATGACAGCAGATAACATAGCCTTTTAAAATGTATTATTATTTAGTGTCGTTTTAGAAATAGCAACTTTAATATAGTATTATTTGTATACCAATTTATTAGAAATGAATGAATGAATGAAATGAAAACGTATAAATTATTTACGAAAACTTCCTTGAGCGACGTTTTAGCTGCCCTTTACCTAGTGTCCTAACTACCGTTGGTATCGACTATTCTGCTAATGATCTGTCGTTCAGATAGATGCTATTCGGTCTGCCTTAATTGAGCCTTGATGCCTTTGTGGGCAACTCCGGTAATGGATATTTCGGTGTGGAATTGAACATTTCGGTGAAATTGAAGATTGAAGACGAGATGGGGATTTTAAAATTAGAATACAACAACTTTAACTTGGGTAAATCAGACGAAGATCGGCCTAGCCTGTTTTAGTGGTACGAGGATAACTAATTAAAGGTCAACCAGGAACATAAAAAACCGGGTCTGAGGGCGCTAAATAACTTTATATATAGCAATACTAAGTATAGTATACCCATGCAAGTTGGCCGCCGAACTTATTTTACCATCCAACTTATTAGAAGTTACATTTTTAATATATTTATAAATTAACAATCATAGAGAGTTTTTGATAAGTAGCGATAAAGCAGTGTATATAACTGTACATAATTAGTCATTAAAATACTCGAGTGTTCATATTATGAAACACTCGTATATTAAAGTGTCTAACTATGGAAGTCACATTGACTACTATTATTTTTTATTATCATAATCTTCCACTAAAGTAAGTACCTGTAGTTGTAGTAGGCATCAAATTCAGATTCTAAATATTCAACAGATTTATATGACATTTTATGATCTTCATTTTGACAAAACGATAAGAAATTTATTAAGCAAAAGATTCATGAAAATAAGTACAGAGAATATAAATAAGATATTCATTCTAGTTCAAGACGTGTGGGACTGCCGCTCCATCCTCATATAGGCCTGTGCGATTCCACCTATGGCGGGTGCCGCGGATGCAGATGCTGCTAGCCCTGATGATGGCGGTTTGAATTCTTGCTCGTAGCCAGCCCATTATTGTGGCAGGGGTCCGGTTCCAGCGGTCCGCCAGTATTTCGGCGAGGTGTTTAGTGAATGATATCATTTGTGGAGCAAAAACTCCGTCGATAGAGGTTACTAAAGGGGTGAAGGTGGTGTGGCGCGTCTCGCATGGGTCGCAGTACTTCCTTTTCTTTTCTTCTTCAGCTGAACGAAGGACAGCCGCTACGGGGCGTGATGCGTGGGAGGGAGCGTCGGTGTCTATGACACGGATATCAAATAACGCCTCCCTCTGGGCAATCCATACCCCCCGACAAGCCAAGTCTCCACGCAGCCCAGTAACGCCTTCGGAGATGACTGGCTCTTTCGTGACGTTTCCCCAGGCTTGTTGGCACAGTTCACAGAAAAGATCCCTTATTTCGTTATGTCTGCGTGTGATAAGGCCACCTGTTTTGCAGCACAAGGCGTGGTCCACGTTGAAGTTGTCATTGCCGCAGCCGTCGCAAGTCGCAGGCATGGAGATTGGTGTGCGGTGGTATCTTATGGCCAGGGCATCTCTAAATTCGTGGGGTGATAAGTCGAAGTTGTTTTTTCTTGTCGGTATTACTGAAAGCCATGTTGATGTTTTTGTTTTCATTTTTGTCGCTATTGATCTTTCTATTGCTCTTTTCTTTTTGGATGGTAATTTTATTAGAATGCTTTCTAGAGTTTCGTTCTCGTATGTTTCTTTTTCCTTGTTTCCTTCCTTTTTTGCGTCACGCAAAGAATTGTAGTGTTCAGCAAGGTTTATGTCTTTTATCTCGGTTAGGGCTGTTGAAAGTATTGTAGATCCCTGTTTTGAGATTTGGTATGCACGGTTTGGTGTGTTGAAGGGGTCAGAAAGGGCAAGTCCGCCTTTGTGGACTGGGAGGGTAAATAGCTGGGTTTCAAGTTTTGTGATTTCGCCTCCGATTAGTGTTGGTATGAATTTGTCGTGTAATGTGTTAGTTAAGGGTTCAAAAAGTTCTTCTGAATTTTTTAAGACACGTAGTAGGAAGGACCATTTAAACTGAGCTGCTTTAGTTAGGGCAGTGTAAGCGGCTTGAGGTGAGTTTTTGCAGATTGTTGTGAGTTTCTCGATGATAGATATCCATTCGGTTACATTCTTTTTTACGAAGTCGTCCCCTCCTGTCCCTATGTAGCCTCCTAGGAAGCGGGAGCCGGTAACTATGGAGACGTTGGTACCGGAGAACGTCTTTTCTGCGGTAGACTTGTCAGTTTCTGACACTATTAGAAATGATTTTTTACCTTGTGGTAAGTATCCGTATGCTGGGCCTGTTTTGTTTAAGTTGTCCCACCATTGTCATAGGTTTTGGAAAGTGCCTTGCGCGGAGGAGTCATCGGCGTACCAGCATTGTGTGACTGTGTTTTCGGTTTTAAGTTTGTTAATTATTGGTAGTGTTGCAAGCGCGTACAGTGGCATTGCGAGTGGGTCTCCTTGGGTTACGCCTTCTCTGCTATATAGTCTTGTATCAGAATCGCGAAATACCAATTCAGCGTGGCCATTGTAAGTATTATAAAGAAAGCGGGCGCAGTGTGGCCAGTATATTCTTGCTTGCCAGAGGGCTAGTTGTCTATTCACGGCGTTAAAAGCATTGTTCGCGTCAACGAGGAGCATTCCCCAGTTTGAACCAGGTTGGCAATCTCTTTGGAAGACATCGGTCATGGCATGAATGGCGCCTTTGATGCCACTGCCCAGTCCACTGCAGAGCTGTGACTGGCCGCATGCTTCAGTGACTTCAGAGCCTGTTGCTAAGATCATGCATTTGGATAATATTCTTCGTAGGCATTCGCCGATGCCGATAGGTCTTACGCCTGGGCATTTGTCTAAAGCAACAAGTCGGCTTGACATTAATGCTTGTATTTGGGTCCAGGGTATGGTTTCGTTGCTAAGTTTCGTTGTGAGCTGCGCTACGGCTTCTCTTAAATGGGCGCTTGCTTGGCCGAAGCGGAGTAGGAAATCTCTCCAGTTTTCGGCTGTGCATCCAGTGGGGCCTCCGCCGCCGTGTAGTTTTCTCGCAACTGTTTCGACATGGTCACAAGTTATTTCGATTTCAAGGAGTGGTGGGAGTTTTGTGACGTCTTTGGGGAGAGTGAATAAAGCGGGATCTGGAGTATTAGGCGGGGGGTGCTTTTCTCTCAGCACATCACTGACGGTTTTACCGGATGGATCAACTTCAGTGTCTGGGTTTAAAACTTTGCTCGTGTCTTTTGTAAGGAACCAGTTGAGCGCTTCCCGCGTTTTTCCATATAGTATCAGTCGTGTGAATAATTTTGTTTCTTGGTCATTGTTGTTTTGTTTCCGGTTTCTTGTATTCCATATAGATTTATCTGCTTTGGTGGATTCCGTGATCAGTTCCTCGAAACGTTTGTCTGCCCAGAGTTTTAGGCGCCGATCGAGTAGTCTCAGTATATCTTTCATTTTTCTAACGTTTTTGTCTCTTTGCAGTATGACCGCAGCAAAGGTTAATACGCGTTCAGAGGGGTAGGTTGATTTGGTTAGATGCTCAATTTCGTCGGCCAGAGTGTGTACGAATTTTCTACTGGCAGTACCGCATGGGAGGTCGTATAGCTTGCCATGAAGGTTACAGACGTTGTCCCAATGCCTTTGCCAGATGCCAGACTTGGGTTGGATGGCATTCAGGAATGGGGATCCGAAGGCTTCTTCCAAAGGTGACATTGGTGTTTGCCCATCGGTGGTTGTTTTAAAAGTAGCGGATGCTGATTGGTTTAGTACATCGTTGTGTGCTGATCTCATGTGACGCTGGAGCCCATTTTTCTTGAATTTCCTGGGGCATAGCGGGCATTCGGTGTCAGCTTGTGACATATGGGTGGGTATTTACTTACTTGAGCTATTTGCACTATAATTTTGTTGTTTAGCTCTCGGATAAGGGTAAGATTAATAAAAACAAGGGATGATCTTCATGATAAAATTGTACTGGTTCAATTCTGGACATATCAGACTCATTGTCGGTTGTAAGACTGGATGTTTCACTATCACGTTGTTAAATTTATTTCTCTTCTAATTTTTTTGTATGCTCACAGCAATTATTCCATGTATCAGCAGTTATATCTTCAAAACAGTTTTGTACAAGCTGCAGAAACGTGATCTTGACCAAATTTCTTTGTGGCAACCTTTTCTTTTCCTATGCCCCATATCATTTCTATCGGATTCAGGTGACAATTATATGGCGACAGTCATAGTATTTTGTGACAATCGTGTACTAAAGTATCAATCTCGTATATCTGGGTCAGGTTTATTTTGGTTTAACAAAAACAACAACATACTTTTAGTGGCTTTGGTAGGGTAGGCAATATTATTTAATGTAAGACATTCTGCAATTTAATTTTTTTCTATTAACCGAGCTTGGAGGTTTGTCAATTTGGCTAGAATGATATCTAGCACTGTCCATGCCTATACAAGTAAGTTAATTTAGATTGGGTAATCATTTATTCAATACTCATTTTTTTATTAACTCAATTCATGACATCATGGAAATCAGCTGTTTTTTTTGTTTTATATTAACAAAGCATTCGGGACGAACCTAGTCTTGCCACTACATAGCTACAGATTTAGATGCCGGGCTCAATTTCGCTTTGCCAACATTTTGCATGATTGAGCGAAGTATGAATATAACTTTCACTTTCCCTTACATCTTTGACTTCATGTGCCTATCCCTCCATGCCACTATATCATATCGCTCCATAAGTACTGCCCTTTGAGATCTACATTTTTTATATTATAACCTAATTTGTGTAAGAGTAGACGAAGAAATTCTCTGCCACTAACAACATTTATGGATTCTTGAAGAGCTGCAAGCAGTCGTTTCATACTCGGTACTTCTTTTCAGACAGCATAAAATTAATGTATTTTTTCAGATTGATTTTCTTTGTGGTTTTAGGTTTATTTTTCTTATGGCCAATTTTTACATCCTCAGGTAACGTTTATCTGCCTGTTTATCTGAGGAATTTGACAGAATTTGAACGTGTGAAATGTCAAATAAAGTTATTTGATTGTTTATCTGGGGATGGAACAATCGTAGGCGTAAGTGTAGGTGTAGAAAATACAGCTGACGTCCCACCTTCGTTTTGTATTTTCATTCCGGAAGATCGGGATATGCCTAAAATAGGTACAACAAAATATTTGACTTATAAATAGTTACAAATTAGCGAATTCACACTGCACATACTATATGACGTACCTAAAAGTCATGTTGTTATTTAAAGGAATGGAGTCCAATCCTTCAGACTTTCTATCCGATAAATATTTCGATAGATTGTGAATAACTTTTCTTACTCCACTTTTAATAGTTTTCGGCATTTTCACTCACAAAACTTAAGAAATATACCAAGCACAATCGACGCCCCCCTTTGACAGCAATCGACAGATGACATTAATTACTTTTTAAAGAAGTTGTTGCAAGTTGAAGAAAATAGTTTCATAGGTTTTCGGCAACATGGCGATGTTTTAATATTCTTGGTTTGGTTTTAACCACAGATATCGAGAGATAGGTTGAGGGGCGTGGCACGTGCGAACAAATGTAGCTCCGACAGGTTAGATATTGAAAATTCTCGGTAGTCACCGGGCGACCGCAGTGACGAATTCATTTCCGTTGTTTTTCGAAAATGCCGACCTGTGCAATAATCACGTGCAAAAATTTAAGCGAGATTGTGAACTCCAAGAACGCCGGTGTCACATATCACTTGTAAGTCTCATTCCAACTATTATTTCTTCTTAAAACACAAGAAATAAACATTATTACGAAAATAAATCATTCGCGGAAAATTCGTCACGAATTGACATTAAAGTGACAATGTCATGTTGTTCTCGCGAAGTTTACTATACATTGCTTGTTTTGTATCTTAATTTCACTACTTATTGCCAAGCTAACACGCAATGAATATTTCACACTTATCTAAGTACGAAAGCAAAGATGCATCGTGATACGGAGGCGAACTGTTACACGCACACAGAGACGACATATAGTGATGGGGATAGTGATAGGAGAATTATGTTTTTGAATCGATAGATTTTATCATTTCGCAATTACTAATATAGTTAATGTAATAATATAGTTATTTCATTGCTCATAATACGTAAGTTTATTTTTAGTCATTCCAATGATTGCCAAACAGGCAGTTTAGATTTTAAGTTTGTTTAAAACCTCGCCCTACGAAGGATAATGGGGTGTTATAAGTATTGATCAGAAATTCAGATGCTTTCAGTCAGGTCCGAAGAGTTCACAGTTATTCTACCTTCAGAAACCTCTTTGCCTCTCTTTCTAGCTGTAAGGATTCTGTTGAAAAAAAGAAGAGAGGCAAAGTGGTCTCATATGTCGTATAAATATGTCGTATTTACAAACAATTTACTATTTTATTTATAGAACCCGGCATTGTATACGAATGTCTATAGCAGTGTCTATAAATTATAATCGATCGATGATACACACTGCCCTTTCATTGTCCCAACACTAGCTCGACTATCTAGTATACCTGCGGTAGTGTGGGTGTGTTCGGACGATAGGTGCATGACATTGCACTGACCAATAAAAGCGGAGGGATTGATGTACGAGTGGTGTAAATGTATGCGTGTTCTTAGTTTTCGGCGACACTGGTTCCGATACAAGCTTAGCGCCAAGGGCCTATCTCTCGATATCTGTGGTTTTAACCTATTTATCTTCTTAATTATTGGTTAATTAATTAATTAATAAGTATTTATCGACTTTGATACTAACTACTATACAGGTTGTCCCGTAGACAATGGATTACCACAGAACTATTGATAAGCCTCATAATTCTGAACAACTTTCACTATGGAACCGATTTGATAAGAGCAACTATATTTTTCACTCTTTCATACACTGCCCGGCCCAAAATGTATGAAGATGTCAAAAATAAAGGGCGAGCATTTAATGCGGCGACAAAGTTAAATAAAATATGGATTTGAAAATAATTGAATGGGTACCATACATAATGGGTTGGCAGTTAATAAGGTGCACCGTAACAAGTAAAGGTAGCAGCTTAATAAATCAGTTTTAAGCTCCGTTTTAATTTACAGCATCGAGTTTTTCTTCTGGTAACTGAATTTGTGTCAAGGCGGAAATTGATGATGGATAAATAAATAAAAATGGGCATTTATAATTAATACAAATCAGACTATATTGAAATTGGTTGTATGATAAATAAATATAAACCAGTTCATACCATACATAGCTTCCAACAAACTTCAAAATGTAATGCATAAACATTATTTTGTTACTTCTATTTTATGAGAGATTATTTTTATTTATTGAAAATAAAACATAAACAATAGTGGTGATACCTCAGTATGATATTAAACTTACAAATAGAAACAATTAGAAATTAGAATAAACGAGTAGAAAGAAAAATATTGTTGTATTAGTAGGGCAGCTTTAGATTTGGCAGGTCGCCCACGCTATTTTTTTTGTCCAATTGGAATTTATTGGTACGAATAAATAGATGTAGCGACAATTGACAACAGCAACAAATATATAAAACTATTCATAATTCATAATTTCTTTAATGCACACAAAATATAAAGCAAAATTACATTTTAGATAAAACAGTGCACAACGGCGTACTTATCTCTAAGTAAGAGATCTCTTCCAGCAAACCGACTTAGAGAGTAAGAGGTAATGTATAAGAATAATACACTTAATATATATAGAATTTAACGCGGCTTTTACTAAGTGATAATCCAAATTATATTGTGGAGATGCTTGTTGATACAATATCTGAAACTTTAGTGGTGGTCATATAATTAAGAACGATTTGTAGTACCAGATATTTTTTTTCAAAACTATGCTATGTGTACTTTTAAGTTCCTTCTTAAAAGTAATTAGTTGTGTTATGAAATAGCTACATCGATAAAGTAAACGGGAGTAGGAGTAAATATTTAAAACATTTACTATTTTTTTACAAATTTAATTGATTATCGATAATTACAAATTCAAGTAGTAAAAATGCTGGACAAATAATTAAGAACGATTCTTAAGCTGCTCGAGAGTTGTTTCCGTAGATACTTAGATTTTACAAATCACATTAAATAAGACAGTGACAATGTTAAAAATTATAATTCAATACATTTTATTCTAAGTTAATAGTTTGTAGCGTGACCATGGCTTTTAATAACTGCCTTACACCGACGAGGCATTGATTCTATCAATTTTTGACATTTTTCAAGAGAAATAGAGCGCCATTCTTCTAAAAAAACGTCATATAACTCAGTTAGGTTACCACATCGTCGATTTGAAACCTTTTTCTTGACTTCGCACCAAAGATGCTCTATGGGATTTAAATCTGGGCTGTTCGGTGGCCATTCTAAGACAGACTGATTGAGATGTGAGGAATTCTTTAACGGTGTGTGCAGTGTGCTTCGGATCGTTGTCGTGTTGGAATGTCCAAATAATCGGAAGTACGTCTTCAGCATATGGTAACATAGTTTCTTCGAGTATATTTTTGTACTGGAATTGATCCATGTTTCCTTCTATCAGTCTAACAGGTCCAACACCATGACCAGAGAAGCATCCCCAAATTTTCACATTTCCACCACCATGCTTTAATGTCATTTTTGTGTACTTGGGGTCGAATGCTGTATTCGGAGGGCGTCGAACATATCGTTTCCCATCAGAACTCTGTTACTCTGTTAATTTTTGTTTCGTCAGAGAAAAGAACATTTTTCCACTGTCTTGCTGTCCAGCTTTCATACCTCCTAGCAAATGCAAGCCGGGCTTGCCTATGACACTGTTTCAACATGGGCACATTTCTTGCTATTGAGATCGCTGAAGGGTTATTTTCACCAAAGTATTCTTTTTTTAACTCATTAGACCCCTTAAAAGGGTATTGTTTTGCCAAACGCACGATATTTCGATCGTCTCGCTGAGATGACTTTCTCTGTTTAGGTACACGAGGAATATTTAAAGTTGTTTGATGTGTGTTAAAATGCTTCACAGCGTGGAATATCATCGTTTTTGAGCACTGCAAATGATTGGCAATCTTTTTATATGACCAATTCATATCGCGAAGTTTTATTATTAATTCCCTTGTAGATGCATCACAACTTTTATTTTTTCCCATTTTTTTATTATGAAACGATCAACTTTTTGACTTTTACAGAACTAAATGACGCCAAAATTACTCGAATAGTGTCCTAGTTACAGAGTGTTCTCTATTTAAATTTGAATAAAAAAATAAACTATCCAGCGTTCTTAATTATGTGGCCAGCCAGTAAGTTTGCAATAACATGTTAAGATATAATATATACAAAAAGTTTACTTATATAATAATATTGTTGAATTTATCATATTATAACTGTATGCTACGATTGTGTAAAACAGTTTTACGATACCGAGAGAGATACAAAACGATATGCAATAAGTGTTATTCTCGTAAGTTTGAAAAAAGCTTGTTTTCAAATAGTCGTTCTTAATTATATGACTTGACGACGATGATGACTTAATAAAATTAAAATACATACATACTAATACTTATGCTTGAAGAGAAAGGTAGTGCTCTTTAACTCGACTTTTAAAA
Organism: Argyresthia goedartella; assembly: GCA_949825045.1. Classification (NCBI taxonomy): domain Eukaryota; kingdom Metazoa; phylum Arthropoda; class Insecta; order Lepidoptera; family Argyresthiidae; genus Argyresthia; species Argyresthia goedartella. The sequence goes on along the minus strand of OX463821.1, from coordinate 10,710,698 downwards.
ATGTTGAGAGTGAACTGTCCCTGATGGTGGAGGGTAGTGCATTCCACAGCTGGATGGCCCGGATTCTAAACCCGTATCCGTAGGACACGGTGTTATGCTGTGGCAGGGTGAGCATGGAAACAGTCTGAGTTCTCCGAAGCCTGCTGGAAGAAAGGAAAGAAAAACGTTCTCGAAAAAGGAAGGATAGCGAGGGTTACGTAAAATATTGAACAGCAGATTGAGGATGTGAGTATTCCGGCGAAGACGTATCGGGAGCTACTTCAACTCCTTGCGATACAGCGAAACATAATCATACTTGTGCAACCCAAAGATGAACCGAATCCCGAGGTTTTGAAGTCGCTCGAGTTTGTTCAATTGTTCTTCGTTCGCGCTGAGCCAACAGACATCTGCATAATCAATGAGAGGTAGAAAGAGAGACTGGGCAAGGGTGATTTTAGTCTGTCGAGGAAGGAAGTTCTGAAGTCTCTTTAGAGAGTGAAAGGTAGCAAAGACTCGACGACTGACCTCATTGACATGCAGTGACCAGGACAGTTGGTTATCGAAGATAATGCCCAGGTTTTTAGCTTTCTAGCTGTACATGATTATGGTGCCATTGAAAGTGACAGGAGGAATGGGCTGATTCTGCATTCTGATGCAGATTAAGAAAATAACTGGTACCAATATCATGGCCTGGGACTTGGTCGGGTTAACCAAAAGACCAAAAGAAGAAGCCCAGACCCTAATACCCTCTAGATCGGCGTTCAGTACCTCCACCGCAGAATCAACATCAAAAGGAGAGAAGTGGCGATAAATCTGGAGGTCGTCGGCATAGAAATGGTAGGAAGAGGATAATACGTCTGAAATGGAGTTAATGAAAATGGAAAACAGAAGGGGAGAGAGTTTGCCGCCTTGGGGAACACCAGAAGAGAGGCTACACCTTCGGTGGATGCCTCCTCCAGCCTAATACGCTGCTGCCGACCTCTCAGATAGGAATCGAACCAGCTGGCAGATAAGGAGGAGACATTCAAAGACTTGAGCAGTTCAACGAGGATGACCTCATTGACATGCAGTGACCAGGACAGTTGGTTATCGAAGATAATGCCCAGGTTTTTAGCTTTCTAGCTGTACATGATTATGGTGCCATTGAAAGTGACAGGAGGAATGGGCTGATTCTGCATCAGATTAAGAAAATAACTGGTACCAATAATCATGGCCTGGGACTTGGTCGGGTTAACCAAAAGACCGAAAGAAGAAGCCCAGACCCTAATACCCTCTAGATCGGCGTTCAGTACCTTCACCGCAGAATCAACATCACAAGGAGAGAAGTGGCGATAAATCTGGAGGTCGTCGGCATAGAAATGGTAGGAAGAGGATAATACGTCTGAAATGGAGTTAATGAAAATGGAAAACAGAAGGGGAGAGAGTTTGCCGCCTTGGGGAACACCAGAAGAGAGGCTACACCTTCGGTGGATGCCTCCTCCGGCCTGATACGCTGCTGCCAACCTCTCAGATAGGAATCGAACCAGCTGGCAGATAAGGAGGAGACATTCAAAGACTTGAGCAGTTCAACGAGGATGTCGAAATCAACGCAGTTAAACGCAGTACTAAAGTCCAGCAGAGCCAACAAGGTGAGCTTTTTGCTGTCCATGGCTAGCTGAATGTCATCCGTGACTTTCAATAAAGCAGTGACAGTGCTATGGCCTATTCTGAACCCTGACTGGAATTGGTTCAGAAGATTGTTTGTAGTGAGGTAAGTTGACCATTGGGAGTGAACAAGGGACTCGAGGACTTTGGAGAGGATGGGCAGGATAGAAATAGGGCGATACTCTTTAAAGGAAGTAGGATTCGATTAGATAGAGGGAGCACTAATGATTTTTTCCAAACGTTAGGAAAAGAACCATTGAGCAGGGAAAAATTAATTATGTGTGATATTGCAGGAAGAAGTTCTTCCAGGATTGTGCACAACATCTTAGGGCAAATTTTGTCATCACCTACTGCTTTCGAGTTGACTGCTAGTACCGCCTTCCTAACTGCGTCGATTCCAACACCACTCAAGTTGAATGGTGTAGTGTTGGGCAGGGGTGTAGAGCACAAGCTCTGAAGAGGGGTTTGTTTGACGGTCGGGTCCATCACAACAGGTGAGGCAGAAAGAAACTGGTTGAGGCCATTGAGATCCACGTTACCGGGGGAAAGGTCCTGGGTCTTACCTATACCAAGCGTTTTCAGAAACTTCCATACTTGGGCTGGGCTGTACTTTTCAATGCAATCGTTTATGTGCTTGCGTTTGGCATCACGACAGAGACGGTTACAGTGATTACGGAGGCATTTGTAAGAAGAGAAATTATTATCTGTCGGATCCTTACGGTAAATACATTTAACTCTATTCCTTTTGTCCATTAGACGCTTGATAGTGTCTGTTAGCCAAGGGGCAGGGAGGTGTTTCACACGAACTTTTTTTATTGGAGCATATTTGTCATAGAGACCCAGCACAATGGCGTTGAAATTCACAATTTTCTCATCGACTGATTCGCTGGCAATGACTGGGGACCAATCAATCGACAGGGCATCCGACGTAATAGAATCAAGGACGATGTCCTTAAAGTTACGAAGACTAAGAAACTTTGTTTTGCTCTTCAGAGTTCTAATCTTGTACGACAGATAGATGAGGTCGTGAAAAGAGAAAGGTGAATTCATTTGACCATGAAGGGCGACCTTGTCTAGATTGGAAGTGATCATGATATCAAGAAGAGTGGAGTCTGCAGTTAGGTTGAAAATGAGTGGCAGCAAGAGGCAAAATATGAAGGTTAAAGGAGTTAATTATGGATGTGAGTTTGTCAGACCGTGAATCGTTTTGGAGAAGACAGGTGTTGAAATCACCGAGAATTAGGGTGTCGTTATAAAGTGGCGTTAATTCATTGAGGAGGGATTCAAACGATTCGAAGTAGTCAATGCGAAGAGATGGGCTATAGAGAACACCCAGGAGAACCTTGTTATGGTGAAGAATGATTTCGAGAAAGAGATGTTCAGCAGACTCGGAGTACAAACTGGGGGATGCACTTATCACCTTGCACGGAATATCCGCACGTAGGTAGATAGCAACGCCCCCACCGGCCTTACCGACTCTGTCATTCCTGTATAACCTGTAACCGGGAAGAGAGTATAATGATGATGGCAGTGAGGGTTTCAGGAAAGACTCGGAGACAAGGATGCCGTCCACGCATTGGTCACTAAAAGTATTATTTAGTATTATTTAGTAGGTATCATTTATTTCACACATGGAATTTTTAAATTGTACTGGAATTGAGCGCACAAAACATTTGTATTCAAATTAGTTAATTATTTCCTTGATAGTACCTAGTTTTTTATAATCTTTAAGCCGTTTTCTTTTTACTTTTTTTCTTTCTCTTTCTCTTCTATACGTACCTTACTCACTTCAATCCTGTTTTAGTGGTTAGATTGTCCGTGGCATCACCGACCGGCTCTAACGGAAGACCAGCGTTGGTTGCAAACCAGCCAGCATTATGCTGAGTCAGGGTCCGTTTTGCGACACACAAGCTTGTTGTATAAATTTTGTATTATATATTAGTGTAAGTACCTGTCTCGAAAATAAATCATTATTCTATTCTATTCTATTCTAAAAGTCTCGATAAGATCCGGGTAGCTGGAATGAATGATTTGCGCGTTGATGTGCACTATGTTCAGATTTCCCTCCACATCACCAAAGATAGTTTCAATTTTATTTGAGATGAGACACTGTTTTCCGCACTCAAAAAGTCGTCAATGTTGTCGGTTGAAGAGAAAAAGAAAAGAAGCTAATGTTTATATCATCAAATAAAATATCCATAAATACTTATTATATACAACAAATATTTAAAACTTTGGATTTAAATATAATACCAGATAAAATGTAAAATAGTAAATAAAAGTCTTCGGTATCATTGCTGATCCAGTACCACTATGACCCGGAAATTCCTTCCTACGCTTACTCTGTGAAATCTCCAAGTGCACCATCCATCGCCAAAGTCCCCCGAGACTATCAGGAGGCCAATTAAAGCCTTCAGCGGGCTCATCATCAGTACCCTGCCGTCGACGCCCGGCACCCTGTTTGTACAGCCCCTCCGTTGCTTCTTCGGGCGCCGCCGCTGCATGGCATCCTGCTGGCGGGCGGCGACCACGGGATCTGGAACCCAGCGGTTTGATAGTGCAGTCTGAAGATGGACAGTTATTTTTGGTATATGAATATGATTTAATATTCCTTTCTATATTCATTATGTCGCAAACAGCCGGGCCGTCAACCAATATCAGCTGCAGCCAGAACACCGACGCTTTGCTCGCAGATTTCATGCAGTGTTCGCAATGTATGCAGCAGCGATTGTTCGAAGGACAAAGAGGTCTAAAGATACATTCAGGCCAGAGCGCGTAATAAATATGACCCTGCACCACATGGTAACCAAGGCGCTCAGAATGCGCCCGATGACAACAACAGTACACAGCCGCCCACGAGCGCATTCTGGGTCACCTTGGGACAGCTAAAGCAAAGTTGCAAAGTTGGAAGATAGACGTGAAAAACGCCTTCAATTCGGTTGACAGCGGTGCCCTGCTATCCCAAATTAAAGAGCAAATACCATCTTTTTACAATAACATGTGGCAATTTGTAGTGAATTCTAAATTAATCTTCAGGGAACACCTTCTACATTGGCCGTCGGCTGTCAGCAAGGCGACCCACTCGGAGCGGCAATATTTAGTTTGGCTATCCATCCTATCATTACAAGTCAAAATTCCAAATTCAACATTTGGTACCTACACGACGGGACCATAGGAGGTAAAGTTGAAAATATATTACATGATTTGGAACACCGAACAACAGAATTAAGAAAAATAGGCCTAGACTTAAATTTCTCGAAATACGAACCAATAAAATCACGCCCGCCGAAAAGACTAACATCATCACAAAATTTAACATAGCTGTCCCCAACATGAAAGTTCTGGACAAAAACTCGCTACGCCTCCTAGGGGCCCCCGTACGAGACATCCCCAGATTTGTGGACGAAAAAATTCAAAAATTCAAACAGACTTACCGATTTAAATCCGCATTTTAATCCCTTTCTATCATACCGTTTTGCCTATTTGTACCAAAGCTTATGCTTTGGTACAAATAGGAAAAACGGTATATACGGTATATATATAAATACCTCCTTCGAGGCTCTCCTCTTTGGAAATACCCTCTCATTCTCAAACAGTTAGACGTTTTAATCTAAAATTCACTTATCCAAATTATAAACTCCAACTTTGATGAACGAAGCTGGACCCAAGCTACCCTCCCAATCAGACACGGAGGCCTAGGGATCCGGAAAATTTTCGATGTGGCGCTCTCGACTTTCTTGTCTTTGGCCCACAGCATAGGTACGTGACATCTATGGTAAAATCATTAACCCATCATTCGGTGATGTAGAAGTCACGTGTCTAGCCGAGGCCGGGAATGCCTCGACGCAAGCCTGTCGGAGGCAAAATTATTCAATAAACCGAAACTCCCAGAGGTTGTGGGACGAGCCGCTGTGTATTAAAACGAGAGATAATCTAGAAAACACATCCAGTTGTTCAGCAGAGCTCGCTCATCTCCTAGCAGGCAGGGAGGAGTCAGGACACTGGCTGCACACTATTCCGTCGAGACACATAGGCACCCTACTTGACCGAACCACTCTGACACCTGCCGTCTGCCTGCGACTCGGCGTGCGGACGAATGAACCCCATCGTTACCGTTGTGGTGCCAGGGTAGAGCAATTAGGTCACCACGGCCTCTCCTGTCAGCGCAGCGCTGGCCGGCGATCCCGTCACGCCAGCGTGACTGATGTTATTTGCCGGCCCTTTGCTAGTTGTAGCGTGCCAGCCATCCTCGAACCCAATGGCCTGGCACGTGATGATGGCAAGCGGCCGGATAGAATGACGCTCACTCCCTGGCAGAACGGGAGATTGCTGATTTAGGACGCGACATGCGTAGACACGTTGGCACCATGCCACCCACCAGCGACCTCAGCCGCGGCTGGCCTTGCGGTGGCAGATGCAGAGGGTCTCAAACGACGGAAATATGCCACCATAAGCGACGAATTAATATTCATGCCGCTAGACGAGTCCTAAAAGACATCTCTAAGCAACTCGTCGAAGCTTCACAAGACCGTAGAGCTGGAACCTACCTCGCTCAACGTATCAGTTTAGCGATACAGCGACGAAACGGTGCCAGTATATTGGGCACCCTGCCGCCCGGCAGCAATATTGGGGAAAATTTAATTTAATATAAGTTTTAGTTACATTTTCAAGTTTATTATATATATTATTAGTTAATAATTAATAACAATAGTTAATAATTAATAATAATTGCAATTATTTGTTATATTATAATTATCAGCCATTAAAATTCAAATTAATATTTTATGATAACAATTTGAGGTTAAATGTTGTTTTTATTTGCATAAGCTTTGCCCCGCTTCGCTCCGCCTCGCTTTGCTCCGGTTTCGCTTCTAAGTTCCAACCAATTCTATAAACCAAACGAAATATGTCCACAATAACCTACTCCAACCAAATTTGGCGTTTTGCGTTCTCGTCTCGTCGTCGCAACTATTTTTGACATGAATTTCCAATCCAAAGTATTGATCTAATCGCGACGAGGCGGGAAAGAATTCAATACGGCTAAGGAAATACGCGCTCATCGACCGTTTTCATTAAATAATCATATAACATATCTGTCATTACTTTTTTTGTACTCGTTTTAATATTTAGAGCTGCCCGCAAATCAGAGCCCGAACGTGATTTTTAGATGGCACGTAATAGTTGATAATATACCATCTATTATTATAGTCGACTAGTCATTATTTAAAGCTCCTCGCCTATTATTTATAATTTACTCACTGCCATAACGCAGCTGCCATTATTTTTTTGTTTTTTAAACTTATTTAATATAATTGTAACGACGATATTTAACCACTACCAAGTTATTGTATTAGTTGCAAACACTTAGTCGCCTTTTAAGTCGTAAGTCACCTGGAAAATAATGAGCCAAAGTAAAGTAAGGTAAGGTAGGTATTTATTTAGAGATCGGTACTTGTTAACTTGACATAAAGTTTATTATTATTATTATGTATCTTAGTTAAGGCTACACGGCACAATACTGTCCAGGTTCTTCTTGCAGGATTCGTGGGTCCAACACGTACAGGCCCTTTTTAGACAATTTATTAAAAATAAATAATTGATTTGGTGCATCCGCTGGGTCGTTCCTCGAATACGTCCACACCAAAAGTGCACTCAAAGTTCATTCCAGCCAAATGCACATGTATATTGCAAAATCAAAGGAACTAAGGAATGAGCGGTTGTAAGTTCGCATTTTCAAAGAAAAAATAAATCCAGGTTATCTCTGAGACTACGGAAACCTGCCTGAATCAAGTCTCAATATTGATCAAAAATAGGCAGGTGGAGACTCGCCGCCTACTAACTGAGCCCTCTATTCAGACGACATAAAAAGACGGCAAGGCTGCTACAACGGTGTGAACGGCTCAGGGCGAAGAGGTGAAACTAGACTTTAAACAACGATCACTAGCGCCATCAGGGTCCCATCACGTCTGCCCACTCAGCCGACATATTGTCCTATCTTATGTGTCACATCCCCAGCTCATCGTTTTACATCAAGCCTTAGAGTGCCACCAGGTAGGATGGTATACCTCTTACGATTTCCCTCTGGCCGGCCGATTAAGACAAGACAGAGCTGCCAATAAGGCCCTTTTGGGTTACACCCTGCCTGCAAAAGGAGGCTGGAGAGGTAAGTTTTAATGAAATTTTATCTTTCAAAGTACTACCGAAATAGTAGACACGTAGAAAATGTTTATCAAATATCAAATTATATTAAAACAACTATGGAACCGATAGTTACATTTACAACTCTTCATTATAGGCAATAGCAAATTATCGTGTTGTTTGTTCTGTAGTCGTTTTTAACTAGTTTGCATAATAATCACTTTCCATTTGAGGACAGCAAGTAAATTATTACCACATAAATGTGTGAACTTTTATTATAAGAGACGTAACACAAGAGAGGGATGTATATGTAAGTTACACGTGTCACCTCTTTATTTAAATGTCGTATCCTATTTCAAATACAAAACACACGAACAATAACAATAAATCAACAAACAAAAAGGGCTGAAACAATTAATCTACGAGTACCTATACTGGTTGTAACAGAAAGATGTAGTCATATTTCAAGGGGTTGCTAAGGATTCTGAACATTTTTTGCTATGCAACCGATAGCAACTTTATTTTTCACTTCTCCATACAAATCAACTGACTAATTTATATACAATATGGTGTATGAATAACACATATGGTTTTCCGGTGACTGGTGTTGCACATAAGGAGTTACAAAAGGCGTTTTCATATTTTCTACAAAGTGTCGTGTCGTGATAGTTAATTTATATCTCAAAGTCTCCTAAGAGCATTCAACCAATAAACAACCCGACAAAAAATGTACGGCTAGCCGAGTCGCTACGATTCTAAACTTGCGGAGGCTCAAGCTAGTGGAGGTAGAATTTGAATAGAATACAGAATAATAAGAAAAGCAAACAATTGAGATATTTGTAACTGTCCGAAGTCAGACGGAAAAAGTTCGTAATATCGTATTAAACTAAATAATGTTCCTGGCCCATAAATAAAAACTATACGCTCAACCCAGAAGAACCGAAAGCTTATACGTCGGCAGATACAGAATTAAAACAAATTCATATATTCATCAGCTAATACCTACAAAAATCTACACCTACAAGAATTCAAAGAGGGAGGTAGACCTACACCCACGACTGCCCTGACAAAGCAAACTAATAAGAGGACTACGAGATGAGAAAATATTCAAAAACAATTCAGCTCTCCAAAATCTTAGGCCTACCTAATAAATATTGACTGTAGGCTCAATAGTTGGTCGATTGAATGCCCCATCTGCTAATCACATCCCTAGAGGTGGTGTTCCCCTTCCATACATATTTTTGTGCCACCTTGACATAATCCGAGTTACCTGGGATAAGCATCAGTGCCTATCCCAGACGCGGGCTACTTTGATTTTAACCGATTCTAAATTCAGACTTATACCGATTTATCAGTGTTAGAGAAAGTCAGGCTGGGATTGGTGTCATTCATTCTTTTGATAGAAATATAAATTTAGCATAGTGACTAGAGACTGACAGATTTTGAATACACAGTGAAGACCAAAGGCGAAGGCAACCAATATTTGAAAAAATATTCATTCATTTATTCATTCTGGTCACAAAAGTTGTTTAGAATGATATCCCTAACAAACCCCTTTAAATATCACTACACATTCCTATTACATCCTGTATAGAACCACTCTTCCCTTTAGAAAACTGAGAACAGTATTTCGTTAAAATATATTGATATAACATCCAGTACGGAACATTTGATTATCATATTTTTATTTCGCCTCCCGTTTTATTTCTCCCTTGTGATTTCACGTAGGTAGTGCCATTTGAATTTCGATATTCTGATGTATCTAGTTCGGAATTTATTAGCCTATAACATTTCACGTGAAATAACTGTGCTGAAGGGCGATGTTATAAATTTGAGGGCTATGAAAGATTCTGTCCCCGTATTCGCTAAGCCATGCTTTGTTAAACGTTGTGATATTTCCACAATTTTCGGTATATAAAATCTGATGCGACAGGGATACTCATATTGATTTTCCTTACCGGCAAATCTTTTATGGAATATTATGGTACGCGACCCCGGCCTCCCGAACTACCACCATCTGATACCTCATCTTCCGAGGCAGTGGTATCCTTTAATCTTACCCTCATGTTCCCATCTATATATTTTTCTCCACTCTCTCCTTTTTTACCCTTCTAAAATCCCTCAAACCGACCAACCCGCACTGGACCATTGTGGTGAGTAAACGGTTCAAATCCTAATAGGTTCAAACCAAATGACTAGATCTAAACCAAGGCCCCTAGTGCCCAGCACCTCCAGGGCTAGCTCCAGATTGGGGTGCGAAGAATCTCTTGGTGAGATCGATCCCCCGTCAAACGACCACAGCTCGAAATATGAACACCGATAACTTGAATAACCATCAATGCTCGCACTCTGATATCAGACGAGCGGATGTCTTATGTCAGTTATATTAGAGAACGCGTTAAAATATGTCAAGATCTTTTAGAACATCGACGTTTGCGCTAACAAACAATAGAAAGAGAAGAAGGCATATTTTACCACTATGGATGCACCAGTGGAATATACGGGGTAGGTTTTGTGGTTGCAAAGAAGTGGATAAATAATGACATCGAATTTGCATCATATTCAGATAGAGTAGCGTAGAGTTAGCAGATAGAGTAGAGTAAAGTTCAGATAGAGTTCTTAAATTCAAAGACAAATAAGCAAAAATTATCAAAATTCAATTATTGACTTTTTCCTTTCATCAGATAGTAAAAATTATATCCTCAATAAATTTCAATGTAGTACCGACCACAGGGCCATCCGGGAAAAAGTACACCTTAATGTAAAAACATATCGGGGAAATTACTTAAAAAAAATTAAAAAAAATGCCGAAAGTGAGTAGTAGCGAAAATTTCAATATAGAACTGAGATACTCTGTCAAAGATAGATATAAAGGATGCAGAAATACAATATAATAATATAAAAATGCTATTAAAACCGTAAGACGGTAAAACAAGAATGAATTTATAATAATGAATTTACCAAAAAGACTAAATCATTATTACAAGAAAGAGATATACTCCCATAAAGCTCACTTCGTTATTACAAATAAGACAGAGAAGTAAAACGTAGTATAAGACGAGACAAGAGGAACATAACACACCCTTAGAAAAATAGCAATAGATAAAAACAGGTCCTTACAAATTTACAAGCAAGGTATCAACAGTCATAAAACCTGCATCATCCGACTAACAGACCAAAATGGTGGTAAACATGGAAATATAGATAAGTGTTGGATATCTGCACTTGGATATCTGCACCTCATTATACAAAACCCTAAACTCAGACCCACCAGATTCTCTCCCATCTCAGGCTACGAGGCAAGTCGTGCTCTAACGAGCATTAAATACGATAACATCTCCGGAGAGGATGGTATCACGATAGAAGCACTAAAGGAAGGAAAACCCGCACTGTTACCTCACCTTACCAACTTGTGCAACACTCTGTTGTATATAGGCCACTTTCCAACACAAATAGTACATTCAAATATAATTCTGCATCACAAAAAAGCGCCAAGTACGACACAGGCAACTATCGACCAATCAGTTTAGTCAACCATATTTTCATCAGAACCATAATTTCATATAGCTGGTAAATAAGACTTTTATCAATCACCCGAACAGGCTATTTTATGACCCGGCTTCTCAACAACGGATCTCACCTTCAACTATTAAACTAAATCATCGAAAAATACACAATCTTTCCTTTTAAGATTACTCCAAAGCTTTCGACAGTATCACTCGTGATCCTATATTTAAATATCTTCAAAACCAAAATATAGAACCCACTTATAATAACATCATCAAACCATTTAAAACAATAGTTCAGCAAAGATCAAGTTACAGTCATCCGGACTAGCATTCAGTTAAGACAGAGGCCTTCTTCTTCATAATCTTCTCACGCACCCTTTCTGGGGCGTGGGGAGTCGGGGTCAGGTCAACGGACCTCTTCCCGAAGAATCGCCTCTGTCCACTCCTGTAGACAGGTCATCGGATGGCCCCTGCGGGCGGTGGTCTTGATGTGGCGCTGGTATGCAGTGGGTGATCGCCGGCTAGGCAACCAGGTCGCGTGGCAGGCGGCGGCGGTCGGGCGGGCGCGCGTGGTGCGGCGCCAGTTCGGCGATGTGCGGAAGATGTGAAGCATCCGCACGCGCGAACATGCCCTTCGCCAGCCTCTGGACAAACTGGTCCACGGTTTCCCATCTCAGGTCCCTCTGGATTGTCGCGTTCCTCACGTAGCGGGGGGCGCCGACGATGGTACGCAGAGAGAGGTTCTCTTGGGCTCGGAGTCTCCGTTTGTTCGTCTCCGAGCACAGGGCGTACCATGCCGGAGCCGCGTAGGTGAGGCGGGATCTCACGTAGGTCTTGTAGATCCCGAGCTTCGCCCTCAGAGGGAGGCTGGAGTCGAAAAGTGGACGCAGTTTGGCGCGTGCCACCTTGACCTGGCTGACGACGTTGTCAACGTGTTGCTTCATGGTGAGCCGGCGTTCAATAGTCACTCCCAGGTACTTCACCTGCGAAGACCACTCGATGTGCTGTCCCTGGAGCTGGAGCGATGGTGGAAGGAGACTCTGGCCTGTGATGAGCGCCTGCGTTTTCCCAACATTGACGGACAGTCGCCACTTGGCGAGCCAGTCGGGCAAGATGTCCAGGGTGCGCTGCAGTTTGATGGCAGCGTGCGGAGCCTGGAACGACGACGCGTAGTAGGCTGCGTCGTCTGCGAAGAGTGCCAGCTGGGCACCCGGCCCGACGGGGATGTCGTCCGTGTATCGGGCGTAGCAGGCGGGAGACAGGCAGGAGCCCTGGGGGACGCCAAGACAGAGGTGTGATACAGGGGCCTTTACTTTGTTTACAAAGTTGTTTACCAGCACCCTCAAGGAGGTATGCAAACAGCTAACGGTCCCATATCAGGAGAATGGCATTGTCGTCGGTGGCAGAAGCCTCATGAACCTTCGCTTCGTCGACGACATTGTCCTGTTCGCGTCGATGGCAGTAGAATTGCCAATTGTGCTACAACATCTTAGCACGGCAATCTTGAGGTTGGACTGACGATGAATCGGACAAAAACGCCGCCCATGACCAACAGCACGAAACGTAGGGTTGAGGTTAATGGGCAGGAAATACACTATTTTGACAAATACATCTACTAGGGCCGCTTAGTATCCTTGGCGAACAGGGAGGATAAGGAAATCGCTAGACGCCTATCGAATGCCTGGGTGAGCTACTGGGCCATGAAGGAGCTGATAAAGGACAACCTTCCATTATCACTGAAGCGCAAACTCGCCGACATGGGTATTCTGCCTATCCCAACCTATGGTGCTCAAAATTTGTCGCTGACTGAGAACCAGAAGTCGAGACTCAAGGTTTGTCAAAGAGCGATGGAGCGAAGCATAACTGGTGTAAGACTGACGGATCACGTTAGAAACACGACGGTACGCTCCATCATTGGCATTACTTGACTGGACACGTTTGCCGCTTGAACCCCCAGAATTGGGCTAAAGTTGCCACCGAATGGGTAGGCCGAGATGTCGATGGCGGGATGAGTTTCTGCCAGACTGGGCGGGGGCAGCACAGGACTAAGGAATAAGTGGTCTAAGAAAGGGGAAGCCTTTGCCCACCAGTGGGATACAAAACAGACTACATAACAAATTATAATAATCCGAAAGACAATAAGTTCCCCGTTGAAGAAAATAATCTTTACATTTTATAATTTCTTATAATTAGGAAACTAACATGTCATTAGCAGATTAGTTTTAAGACCATAATAATAATAAATAATAATAAAAATATTTATTCATCAAAAAACTTGGACAGTAAAAAGTTACAATTAAAGGTACTTAGCTAAATAGATTGATACAAAGATAATGTGAACATCTGAGCCTGAGCTAGGTCTAAACCTGTATTTCAGGCTACAGCGCTCTTCCCTTAAAATATGTAAAGCTAGTTTATGGTACACAGAAAGAAACCAACAACAAAAATAGTAACATTAAAAATTTAAAACATGTTGTACCTAAATTAGTAGTTATACTTATACAATTAACATGAAAAAAAAATAATAAGAGAGTGGGTTAGTGAGTTTGTTTGTGAGTTTGTTTGTGATCCTCTCTGTGTGTGGAGTGATTGTGAATGAGTGTGTATGAGAGGGTGTGTGAGATTAACACATATGTCAGACTTATTTATAATTATTAAAATAGTAAATATTTTTGTAAGTACTTAGAAATATTATTTGGTTAGCTAGTAATTTTGAGTAATTCCTCAGTTTTGTCATAGTCGAGTGAGTGTAATATTTTATATACCGTTTTTTTTAAATCAAATGTTGAGAGAGTATAAATTTCAGCTGTTCTATTTATTCTATTGTATAGGAAGGGACCAAGGAAGCAGGGAAATTTATGAGCAAAAGAGGTTCAAAACAATATATTGTCTAAACAAACCCTATCTTTACGCCGTCTGGTCAGTAAAGAAGGGCTATATATTAAAGATGAGTGTTGTTTTAATATAATGTGATACACAAATAGTTGCCTCACCGTTAGGACGTTGCAGGAATTATAAAGGAAACAGGTAGGGAAGAGGAGGGGACGGAAAGTAGAGACCTTGAGTACAGCTCTTTGAGCAAGTTCGAGAGGCAAGATAGATGTTTTTGGTGCACCTCCCCACGAGGTGATGCATTAGGTGAGCACGGATTGACAGAGTGCCATATAAACTCGTTTTATCAATCCGGCATCAGCAACATGGCGAAGCATTTTGAAAACATAGATTAGTTTGCGGATTCTGCCAGTGACCAGGTGAATATGAGGTCGAAAGGTGAGATTATTACCGATGAGGACACCAAGGTATTTAATGGTTGTACTTTTGTGCAGGGCTGGACAGGAGCATGTTCCACTATTTGGATCTATGCAGTTGTGCGCAAATATCTTGTGTTTACCAACCTAACAATATTTTGTATTGTGAACCAATTTATAGTATAGGAAGGCCAGCAAAAATTATCTAATCAAACTTTCCAGGGCGTAATATATTTCATTAATAAAACTCAAGACGCTTTTAGCAAAAATACAGGCAAAATTTTCTTATAAGGCCTTAAACAATAAGTTGCTAGAATAACTGGGAGCGGAAAAACATCGCCATTATTAAGGAAACAATAACTTCAGGCAGATATTTGAAAATAAAACCACAAAAAGATGGTAGTTAAAAAGGAACGGCGACTGTCGGACAAATGGCCAGCAGCGTTATTTATTACCGACCGCTTATTCCGACGGCTGTATAGAGATTTTATCCTGGAGAACAAACATGTAACGTCTTTTCCCATTTTGGATGGCAAAGGCGTCCATGATGTGTAGGATACTTTCTTTTGTTTGCCACCTGACAACAAAATAAAACTACATATGCAGCCCTTTGCTCTAAAATGCAGCCAATCTTTTATTTCCTCTTTTATTTATAGTAGTTTGTGATCAAACAATCCTTTTTGACTGATAATATTGTGAATAAAAAAGGTTCAGTTCAGCTTCAGCATTTATCACATTTAATAATATTTTAAAACTAAAAACACAAAAGGGCTGTCTTTTGCACGTTTTAATTTTATTGAGTATTGTTTTTCAAAAAAAATACACATTTAAAGTAACGGAAAACGGAACGATTCTTGAAACTCAGCGTCTCGTGACAGGAAGACACAGGAAGTAAGGGACAGAACTATGCGTCAGTCTCCCTTTCCTTTTCTAAGCGAAAGAAGGAGCCGGAGAGTACTTCCTGTGACTTCCTGCCTTTAGACCCTGATGGGTGCGTTTTCGCCCCAAACTGTCAAATGTCAGTTTGAACCCGCGGTTTAGATTTTCTAAGATACTCGAGGTCTATTCGACATGACATACGTGAAAAAAAAAGCAAATATGTAATTAATGTCGGGTCCTAAATTCTGTGTTGCACATAAATAATATACAGATATATTTATGTTTTATCTTTTTTTTGAAGGTAGATTAATTCCAACATTAATATTGATTAAAAATATTAACATGAAAATAGTGTACATCGGCGTGCTTATTTCTAACAAAAGATCTCTACCAGCAAACCAAATAAGAATGAGATAGGTTGGCTCTTCATTATTATTACCCACTATCACACTTATCAAAAATCGAAGGACTGGAGAGTACCTATTGAATAACCGGCTACATGTGGGCACAAATTTGTCTCTTCGCACCTTCAATGAGAAAATGAGATACACCTACAAGGATTTGGGAAGGGAAATCGGCAGTACCAACAGTACTTAGCGCTCAAACACTGGGAATCGGTCACAATAGGGGACCGATTCCCACCTGTGTTCAGCGGCCGGGCGTCCCACCTCATCTTCTATCTGTCTAACTGTTAGACTCTACCATATACCGGGTATTGTTCCATAAAGATACGCCCGACTCAGGGGTAGCTATTAAACCACTGGCGTGCGTCTGGTATAGGAACCATACCAACAATTTTTGGACGGATACTGCGCCTGGTATGAAAACCAGGACATAAGGACTGTTCACAAAAATTTAGTTGAACTGGTCATTAGTGTGCAGCTAGGATTTATGTCTATTTTTCTATCTCTTCCCAACAAGATTTTGCCCATTTTATCCATACAACTATTCGCTCTAGGACCAACGCTGAATCCAGTTGCGACATGTCATCGTGGCGCTTTGTGGTGAGTGAATTTATTTCGCGGTTGATTTCTTCTCTGCTTTGATTTTATGTTTATTAATCCAAATAAATAAAAACAAGGCTAGTGACTTGAGCTTGTGGTGTTACTAGACAGTATTGTGATGAAAGTAGGTAGTACTTATTTTTCTAAAACATAGTCGTAATAAGTGCTTGAATTTCAGGTTGCAACGAAAATACCACATCTAAGTTGGTGTACATTGTTGAAGGAATTCGATACCAGATTACATTAGTTTCTTGCTCAGATTTACTGCCTGTTACTTTATTTTATGCTAAAACTATGTTTCTCCTTAAAATAAGCTGTTCTTTGGAGGGATTTAACAAAATTTCAACGAGCCGGCGAAAAGGGCATGGTTAGGAGAATTTTCTTTACCGCACGCAATACGCCTCTATGCATGTTAGGTTGATGACACAGTTGGAGCCATTGATTGTTAATGTTAAGATTGTTTTATTTCTTTTATTTATTTCAAACACGCGATGAATTATTTTGTTAAAATGTTGTATACTGTGCCTTAAAATCTGTATCCTTTTATTTAGCCAACCTCTTATATTACATGAAAAGTGTTATGTTCTGTGCCTTATATTCTGTATCTTAGTTTTTAAATGAAAACTAAATATATAATGTGTTTTTCTTGTTTTATTTGTTATTAAAATATATATGACGACACTTTAACTAACACTTATAACATTAATTGCCCGTGACCTTTAAATCATCTAATACAAAAAGTATTTTTTATTTTTTATGATTATTTTTAAATAAAATTAATTTATTGTATTGCTGTAACTTTTGCTTTTTATTTTTTTATTGCATGTCTGTTTTTTGGAATCCCACTTGTGCCCCCGGCCTTATACTATCAAAAGCCTATATTGCGCCTGGGGTGATTTCAATACCAGTAAGATGCCGTTTTTTGGGTATAATTTAAATTAAATATAAGTCATGAACATTTAGCTCATACAGTAATTATAATTTTTGTACCTAGGTAGTTATATTCCAAATTTTTGAGTTTTGATTTGACGAAAAATAATATTTTAGTCATAACTAAGAAAGCCTTGGCTTAAGAAAATATTAACATCCAGCGCCGCTCACCGCGAATGTGTGGGGAGAGCAGAATTTTCAAACCTTCCTAACTAACAAAAAATCTCGGCTAGTGTATGCCAATTTTAAATTAAATCGTAAGTATAAACCCTTTTCTAACAGAAATAATATAAAATATGGATAGACCCGACTTAGAAAAAATAATTTGAAAAATTTGGTGAAGAAAACAGTTGTTCCGTGTTTATACTGATAGGAATACGGAACCATTTTAGGAACACGAACAGTAATAACTTTGGCGTATTCTGGGCTTTATAATAAAGAAATGTTCTGTAGAACCTAAACATCTGCGAGCAATATAAAATGTCGTAAATAATGTTTTTGTGAATCATTGGCGCTGAGCGCTGCATGACGGGGACGAGCTACGCAACTTAGGGACAGCGTGCGAAAAAATCGACGCAAGCAAGCGGATAAATTACACTTTAGTAAACATTATATATATACATAGTCAGGTCATAAGTTCTGTCACATGTGCAATATGAAATAATTTAGACATGTTTATGTAAACTTTTATATAGCAAAATGAACTTAATAAAACATAGATTCTTATGGTAATAAAGTTTATTGAAAATGACCCCCGCGATTTCGAATACAGGCCTTTATTCTGCGCGGCCAGTCGTCTATCGCAGTACGAACGAGGTCCATGTCAATATCGGCGGCTGCCTTAATCAAGGATGCCTTGAGTGACTCCAAATCAGGATGAGGCTTTGAGCAGGCATTTTCCTCCAAGTGTTGCCATATCTTGTAATCTAACGGACTCAAATATGGACTGGAGGAGGGCCAGTCTTCGTGCCGGATGAAGTCGATTTCACGCGCCGCCAGCCAGTCTTGTGTGCTTTTCGCTCTATGAGCTGGCGCAGAATCTTGTTGGAATACCCAGTGCCTGTTATTAAACATGGTATGAGAAACAGGTTCCACAAGGTTCTTGAGGACTGTATTTTGATACACAACTGCATTCGTTTTTACGCCTTTCTCACAAAAATGTACCTCAAATAAGCCCCAATAAGAGACTCCCAACCAAACCATGACCGAGGATGGAAAATGACCTCGTTGGACACGCGGAATACGGTTGCTCGCTTCTTCACTGCTGTGTGCGTACACCTTATCATTTTGTTTGTTGTAGCTCTCTTCCACGGTGAAAATTTATTCATCCGAAAAAAGAATTTCCCGATGTTTTTTTCCCGCGTACCGCTTCAACAAAGCGCGGCATCTCTTCAGTCTCAGGTCCATTAAGCGAGCTTCCAAACGATGTCCTATGTCCTGTTTTTCTTCGATATGCCCTAAGCCCTAAGTCTTCATTTAACACCCTTTTCACCGTGGTCCTGCTTAACCCCATCTGAAGGGCCAACAGTTTCTGCTTACGTATGGGATTTCTTTGAATTCGCGCCTTCACAGCTTTTATCACTGCTGGAGTCCTAACAGAGCGAGGGCGACCACTTCTTGACCTGTCATCTACACTAGAGTTTTCATTGTATCGTTTTATGGTACGATAAACGAATCTTTTGGTTATATTCAAATTTTTCAGTAAGTCGAAAATCTGAATTGGCGCGTTACCGCAACGATGCAACGCAATAACTGCGACACGGTCTTCTTTAAGTGTCCACTCCATATTTAAAAATGAGGAAAATTCTAAAAAGTACACATTTTTATTTTCATGAAAAATTCAAAATTCGAATTCAATAAACTTTTTTGTGGCCAGCGTTCCAAATACAAAAGTTTTTATTGTGTGACAGAACTTATGACCTGACTGTGTATAATGTGGCCTTCTATCGCTTGCTACCGCATTCGCAATATCGGGCACTCAGCACGCGGCGCGCGCAATTTGTGAATCAAAATTAAGCGAGGGAAATATAAAACAATTTTTAGTAATACGTTTAATATCGCCCGCGAGTCGGGCCTGACTTTAAAAAACAACAGCCTATATTTTTGTTGTGTTTTTTTATGTATGAACATAAACAGGCCATACATTGGACCACTGTGGGAGCAGAAGGGCGTAGAAACTCCTACAGATTGATTTTTAGATCTCTTTTAAAAATTGCTTATGCTTAACCAATTCAAAATATGTCATTTTCATAATTAATAAGCAGGAATAAATAATTACAAAATTATTAACAGCAAGGTTGAACCAGATTAACCCCATACAGTCCCATCATTTAAGTAATCTTGAACATTGTAATATCCCTTTTTCGACATTGAGTCTGGCTGCACACTAGGATATCCTGTGGGCACATCGTGGGGACCAGAAACAGCTACGTCACACACATATTTAATTATACAGCCAAGAGCTGGGGATTTTATTTTTATATATCCCCAGCGGGGATCAAACCGTATGATTGATTACTGAAGCATGATCAACCCAGGAAGAGATGTGGGCATGAGCGATCTTTAAGAGGAGAACTGGTGGATAACCGCCCAGGATTGCCAAAAGTGAAAAAAGACGAGAGGGGACTTTTCCTAGCTGTAGGACACATTAAACATTAATATCTCTAGAGCTAGAACACTTTTACAAAATAATTTTTTATTTTTTTTTATTATAAATTATTTTATATATTAACTTGAATTAGCATCTCCAGTTTATCCACTCAATATACCTTGCTCTTAGTTGCCGTAATCTATTTGTATAGAGCTAAAAGTATTTATGAGGAACACTCGTTTCCGTGTCTCCGCTGCAGTGCAGAAGATATAGTAATGAGGACGCAGTTTGACTGGGGTTTACATAATATATTTTTTCCCCCATAAATATAAACATAAACATTTATATACACGCACATACATTGCTTCTGACCCCACACTAGGATACCATGTGTCGTGGGAACCAGAAAAAACGACCTCACACACATATAAACATTCAAGATATGGTGATTTTTTTCTGGGGAATAGCCGGGGATCGAACCCGGAACCTCTCGCATGGTAGGGTAAGCAATATATATGCCTGTATGTAAAGGTATATGTTTTTTTTTTAATTTGTGTTTACTTTTGGCCAAGTGATTAAATACTTCATTTTAGGTATCAGCATTTCGACCAGCTCTACTGTGGTTTAAGCCTTACATTCAAAAAGTTATTTCATCTAGTTGTTTTTGAGGTCAGCTGCTATAAATGCGTATTCATGTCTGTCCCACGCATGAAAAGTGAGCGACAGAAAGTTCGCTTGTCACCAGTTCGCGTTGAGTTTCATATTAGCTTTCATGTTTATTAGAGTTTCGTACGAAAATCAGACGGTAAGTCTGCGGATGTAAGTTCAGAATACAGATCTATTGTCAATAATTTCATGCCCATAGCACTATAATTTTCCAAATTGTGTGTAGGTGTTGTTCCAGATGCAATGTATGAGGTGTAAATAAATGATTTATCATGAAATAAAAATCTCAATTAAATATATTTACAGATCAAATAATAATAATAATAATATAACACCTTGGACACTATTTACACACATTGATCTAGCCTCAAACTAGGATTCCCTGTATCTTGAGTACTAGATAACGATACACATACTTATATAGATAAATATTATACTTAGATAGGATTAACAACCATGACTAGGGTACAAACATCCGTTCTCATCAAACAAATATTAGCCCCCACCGGAACTTGAACCCGGGACCCTTGGATTCGTAGGCAGGGTCACTGCCGACTCGTCCATTCGGGTCGTCAAATAAAATACAGAATCCTTTATGTCCGACTCTAACTCACAGTATGCCATTTATATTGGGTTTTATTTTAGAGTTATTCATTACCTTACCTATACAACTATTGAATGGGCAAAGTTAGTCAGACTTTTATCAAAATATCTGTGTGGCTGTGGGACTATTGTGTGTTCCTGAAGCTTTAACTAACCCTTCACTCAATTTCACGATTAAAAATTCTTATTCTAAAAAGGCACAGTTCTGCACTCGCCATGTTTGGTTATCGTTATATTTTTTGTCACCAGATAATCCCCCTTTCTTCTTTTCATCAGAGATAAACTAGAAAAAACTTCACCACCACTAGGTGGATATATTTCCGTCTTCGCATCGCGTCTAGTTACCAGAGCCAGAGGCCATGGGAGGAGGAGGAATGAGGGATGTCGCAATATCCGGCTAGAAATAGCATAGGTTTGACTAATGCGTTCTGGAGTCGGCTTAAAGGTGATTCTGCTTGCCAGATCCAAATTCACTTAATTTATAATAATAATATTAATACTAATATAGTATTTTTTTTCTAAAACTATGAAGTTTTGACGTGATTTGAAAAATTATTTTTCTTTTTTTTTCCGATGTCAATTTCTAATGGTTATGAAAAACATCGTGAGAAAACCTTCCTTTTTCCGTACTGATTTCCGGTGATGCGCTAGCCCCTATCCCCCAAAATGGAGTGTTGAATTGCTGGCTAAGGCGCATTTATGAGAAAATGCTATATTATCATAAACATAAAATGCGTCACGCATTTTCCCATACGGAGTGGCAGAGGCACGAACGTGCCCACGTTGACCCAATTATTCAATAATTTATTTTGCATGAGGGGGGGCTAGCCCACCGCACAAAAAATGCTCTATTTTCAACAATATTATGTTTTGAATAAATTTGCATGTGTTGAAATAAAGTGCTATGTTTGGAATAAAATACTATTTTAGTCAATTAACACAATGTCAGAAATTTAAATCTGTCGAATAGTAGGAACATTTATGGTCGCTAGCTTTTGTAGCCGGATTCGGTCAACTTCCAATCAAAGGTATCATATCAGACACATCAGATATGATGTTCTGTGTCTTAAAAATCATTAATCAACAGCGATATGTCACTTCATGGTATCTCGGTTGGAAGTACGTCGGATCCGTCTTTCATGTCAAAGAATAACCGTTCTTCGATATGTCAAATATTAAAATCTGCCGAGTAGAAGTTCAGACAGCAGGATCTCCTAAAACGCCATTGGCATGCATTGGACTACGTACCAGAGATGCGCCTCAGAAGTGCAGAATAGTAGCTTGATTTGTGAAAATTTAGCTCTGAGATTAATACTAAAGTAAGCTCTGTTTGTTACGGCACTGGTGCTCGGTTTCTGGCAGAGCGATAAAATGTAACTGACATATCATGTCAAATCCATTTCAAGCCTTTGCGTACCGCTATTTCGAACTAATTGCCTTTAAATTTGACCACTTTTCCAGAAACTAGGGGTAGTGCTCATGTATCGGTATTATAAATTCGAAGCGTGGTTATTGAAAATATGAATACAATAGTTGTTTATGTGATACATAATGGAGGGCATTAAAACTCGAGAGCGGGTTTATGAAACGAGCCGAAGGCGAGTTTCAAAATATTATCACTCGAGTTTTAATGCTTAATTATGTACAGCTACATACACTAGTTTATCTACACACGTATCATAAGCTCTCTTTGGTGTGTTCAGGAATCGCATCTTCGACCGGAATTGTGGCATTGATAATAAAATTGCTCTACACTTGTTTAGCTTGTTCAGTAGTACAAACTTCAAAGACAAACTAGGGACGACACGCAGCCGGGCGTCGGCGTTCGAAATTATCAATATGTATCAATATACAGATAAGAAATGAGTTTTTGCCAAGCAGTATAACATTATGCTGGTCGCAACGTGCGACCAGCATAATGTTGCGCCCCTAGTTTGTCTCTGAAGTTGGTACTACAGAACAAACAAGCTAAGAGCAATGATCAATGCCACGATGCCGGTCGGACATGCGGTTCCTGAACACATCAAAGAGAGCCCATGATATGTGTGTAGATAAACTAGTGTATGTAACTGTACACTATAACATGAGCGCTATGACTATATGTCACAATTACGGTTTCGGCAAATCAAATCTGTAATTTTCACGCTATCGATATCGCTCTCAGAGCTTAGTCTCTCAGCTCTTATTAGTACGAGCCTAGGAAATAGATCATCTGGGTGCACAACGTGGCAATGCTAATGGTGGATGTTCTTCTTCCACTTCCGCAGTGGTCCAATGTAGAGAAGGGGCAAAAAATGACATTTGCTAAATATATGTAAATATCTACAGTAGTAAAAAGAAAAAATAAATAAAAAAAAAACGGTCAAGTGCAAGTCGAACTCGCGCACGAAGGGTTCCTTACCACCGTACAATGGTAGGGATGGTGTGGAGTGAATAGATTGATTTTACATAGTAAAATGTTGTTGAGAAAGTTATTGGTGCGGCGCGGCTACTTTCACACTCCATGTACGTATCAGGTGCATTCATAAGTTGGTATGTGGTATTGAAAGAATTGTTGTATGGGAGCCCCTTTAATATTTATTTTATTCTGCTTTTTAGTACTTGTTGTTATAGCAACAACATAAATTCATCATCTGTTAAAATTTCAACTGACTAACTATCACGGTTCATGAGATGCAGCCTGGTGACAGATGGACGGACGGACGGACGAATAGCGGAGGCTTAGTTATATGGTCCTGTTTGACACCCTTCGGTTATGGATTTTCTAGCATTTCCTGCCAAGGTTTACCTGTATATTTTGAAATCACTTTGTCGTTTAGATAATAATAATAATAATAATAATAATAATAATAATAATAATAATAATAATAATAATAATAATAATAACAATAATAATAATAATAATAATAATAATAATAATAATAATAATAATAATAATAATAATAATAATAACTAGTCTCAAAACATGTAGAATTGTACGGAAATTCATGGGCAAGGACCGTGATCTTTAGTAGATAAGCACTTGGCGTAAGCCCGTGTATCAGAACCTCTTTATTACAAGAGTGAAATGACAAATTCATAAAAATATATTAATAATAATAATAATAATAATACCTTGGACACTATTTACACACATTGATCTAGCCCCAAACTAGGATTCCCTGTATCTTGGGTACTAGACAACGATACACATACTTATATAGATATTAACTACCTAGTCGGTCCTTAAGTTCTGTCACAAGGTTTTTGATAGATAAAACTCAGCAATAAACTTTTTCTTATTCGTATTATACATGATTAAAAAGCCTATTTTATACGAATCAAATTGCAATACGACACATTTTGTACGATTATCGCAATATGACAAAAAAACCTTATAACTTGAGACAATCGCGAACCCAAAACACGCCGCAACTGACAAAAATACCACTTACCACAAATTTAATAAAAAAACAGTGTTCCAGATAACCAACAAGGTTTTTTTATTTATTCTGAAACCTCGATTTTAGACCATGCTTAGCAACTAGCATTTGATTTTCTGTTAACTTTCAGTTCCAACTGCTCCCAAAGAGAACATTACGTACTTTTTACGTTTTCAGAAAAACGTATAAAAATGATCTTGTGGGCAACAAGTACACTACGTAAAATGTGAATATGAAAATTATTTTTACCCAGACTTAGTTATCTTATGCTTCATAATGAAGGTAACGGGTTCAGGGAGGGTTCTGACTAAAAACTCACGTAAGTTTGAAAGGTTTTAAGAGTCATGGAAAAAAGATAAAGTGTATCACGTCCGTACTTTTGATTGGGTAAAAAAGTGCAAAATCTCTGAAGAAACAAGCATTTGTGTAATATGGCTTTAAGCATTTAAATCCAATAATCGTTCTAATTTATCAGTATTTAATGAGCTATCAAACCATATATAGTATTAAATTTAAAAAAACTTGGTATTATTTACTATGCGGCAAAATATTTGTGACAGAACTTATTCAATTCAATTCAAATATTTTTATTTCGGACTACTAGCGATCCATACATTGTTTTAAAAACGCTTACACTAACTTAATAAATTAAATTAAATAAATTAACAAAAGCATGGATAGGATAGACTATCCAACCCCGGTGTACTGGGCTTTACATTTTTTTATTATATGTCATGTGAATGTTTACCCAGTGACACCTGATCGGACAGTCTATCCTTTCCTCAATGATGTCCAGGATGGAGTTGGCGCAACCCCGCATACGGTACATCAGGGATGCCGTTCGTGCTCGAAGTATAGCGTAAAAATCTGCCGTACGCTCTTCAGCAAACATCCCCGACTTATGGACCGACTAGGTAGTTTGTAGCTCTCTCACTCTCAGTGAACATTACGTAATTTTTTAGGGTTCCGTAGAGAAAAAAGGAACCCTTATAGTTTCGTCAAGTCTATCTGTCCATCCGTATGTCACAGCAACTTTATGCAGAAACTAGTAAGACTCCACAGTTGAAACTTGGTATGTAGATGTATTCTGTAAATCGCTTTACGATTTTTAAACAAAAATTTAAATATTTAAATAATTAAAGTGGGATCCTCACACGTAGAAATGATACCAAAATTTTTTTTTTCATCAAACCTAAATGTGCGGGGTGTCTATAGATAGGTCTTTAAAATGACTTTTCTAGAAGTAAATTGTTAAAGAGACAGACCCTTCCAAAGTGGTTTTTTTTTCCAACGCTCTATTTTTTAAAGTAAGAAAGTGAAAAATCAAAAAAAAATATGTGCTGTGTATCTCAATACACACTTTTAACAAAAAATAAAATAAGCAGTTTTTATTTATGTCCTTTCGAGTATGTAACATGAACAAAATCTGTGTACCTGTGTTGCATAGCTGATATCAAACATAGCTGTCAAACAAGGATATTTTTATTTTTTTATACAATTTAAAATGTGTTTTTTTATCATGTAAGGTGATGGGCTTGGGCATCATTGATTTATTAGCTTTAACCTATAACACAGGCTCATTGATATATAAGCTAACAAATGAAAATCAAAGAGTTACCCAAAGTTATTTAGGTTTTTCGTAATTAATAAAATTATGACAAATTTGGAAAAAAAATGTAGAAGACCATTAATTATCGGATTTGAGAAAATTTACTGGAAACGGGCTCTACTTTTGCCCCTACAATATACATAGTCAGGTAATATGTTCTGTCACATGTGCAATATGAAATAATTTAGACATGTTTATTATTTATGTAAACCTTTATATAGCAAAATGAACTTAATAAAACATAGATTCTTATGGTAATAAAGTTTATTCAAAATGACCCCCGCGATTTTGAATACAGGCCTGTATTCTGCGCGGCCAGTCGTCTATCGCAGCACGAACGAGGTCCATGTCAATATCGGCGGCTGCCTTAATCAAGGATGCCTTGAGTGACTCCAAATCAGGATCAGGCTTTGAGCAGGCCTTTTCCTCCAAGTGTTGCCATATCTTGTAATCTAACGGACTCAAATCTGGACTGGAGGAGGGCCAGTCTTCGTGCCGGATGAAGTCGATTTCACTCGCCGCCAGCCAGCCTTGTGAGCTTTTCGCTCTATGAGCTGGCGCAGAATCTTGTTGGAATACCCAGTGCCTGTTATTAAACATGGTATGAGAAACAGGTTCCACAAGGTTCTTGAGGACTGTATTTTGATACACAACTGCATTCTTTTTACGCCTTTCTCACAAAAATGTACCTCAGTTAAGCCCCAATAAGAGACTCCCAACCAAACCATGAGCGAGGATGGAAAATGACCTCGTTGGACACGCGGAATACGGTTGCTCGCTTCTTTACTGCTGTGTGCATACACCTTATCATTTTGTTTGTTGTAGCTCTCTTCCACGTCGAAAATTTTTTCATTCGAAAAAAGAATTTCCCGATGCTTTTTTCCCGCGTACCGCTTCAACAAAGCGCGGCATCTCTTCAGTCTCAGGTCCATTAAACGAGCGTCCAAACGATGTCCTGTTTTTCTTCGATATGCCTTAAGCCCTAAGTCTTCATTTAACACCCTTTTCACCGTGGTCCTGCTTAACCCCATCTGAAGGGCCAACAGTTTCTGCTTACGTATGGGATTTCTTTGAATTCGCGCCTTCACAGCTTTTATCACTGCTGGAGTCCTAACAGAGCGAGGGCGACCACTTCTTGACCTGTCATCTACACTAGAGTCTTCATTGTATCGTTTTATGGTACAATAAACGAATCTTTTGGTTATATTCAAATTTTTCAGTAAGTCGAAAATCTGAATTGGCGCGTAACCGCAATGATGCAACGCAATAACTGCGACACGGTCTTCTTTAAGTGTCCACTCCATATTTAAAAATGAGGAAAATTCTAAAAAGTATACATTTTTATTTTCATGAAAAATTCGAAATTCGAATTCAATAAACTTTTTTGTGGCCAGCGTTCTAAATTCAAAAGTTTTTATTGTGTGACAGAACTTATGACTCGACTGTGTAATTATGTATCGATTAACCAATCACCTTGCATATCATTGACCAAGTGCGCGAAGCGAGCGATGCGTCTCTTTTTGAGGATTGGGCAAAATGCTTTCATATGTCCAGATCTATGTCCGTATGTACGGGTCTATGACCGGTTGTAATCCTCTACAGGCCGCATTTTTCAACTGATTCTCGAGATGTTTTTGTGAGCAGGTTCGATATTTAAATAGATTTTTTTGTCTAGGTGTTATTGGATTTTACGAGACCGTGAGAGTAACAGTAATTTTAGTGAACAGTCAATAGGTTGGGATTAAGACCGCAAAGTAATTGGTGCGGCTACTTTAATTCTCCATGTATGTATGCAGGTGCATTCATAAATTTGTAGGTGTTATTATAATAAAGTGCCACATGCTAGGTTCACAGAGCCACTAGTTTATATTTTACTAGTACTACCGAATGCCCGCAACTTCACCTCCTTCTGGTGCAGTTGGATAAAAAGTATTCTGAATGTTAATGTAGCTCTATATGTGCTAAATTTAATTAAAATCCGTTCATCCGTTTAAGCGTGATCGAGGAACAAACACATAAACATCCAAACATCTAAACATCGCAACTTTCAAAATTATAATATTAGTTGGATTTACTCACTTTCGTACATCTATAGTTTTTATTGTGCACTAGGACAGCCTGTTGCAAAACTTTCCTGTTCTGCCTAGAAGGAAATATCTTTAGAGGTCATCCATTTTTGTACCCATAATATTGTTCGTGCAATAAAGTATATGAATGAATGTCAAGATAACAGAATCGAGCTACAGGTTTTTTGTAAAGAAAAACAAAAGCCGATAGTAGTTTTTGTCCCGCCCCCCGCCTCCAATCCTTGTTAGGCGCCTGGGAGTGTGCCAAATCTACCCGCAACTCACGCCAACGTGCAAATTAACGACTTACCTACCCACATGGTAAAGTTACCGAGAAAACAGTATTATCGCTTGCATTCACTTACGGTGTTAATTTTGGGAGCTCATTTTATTTTGTATCATTTCTCTAGTGATGTTTCACTGAATTTTCAATAGTTTATAACGATTCTGTGTAAGTAATGTATAGGAATGAGAATCAAATTAATAAAGTTTTGAAACTTGTGTCACAGGATACCTTTGGAAGTGGTTTCTATCGACACAACTAGAAACTCGAAAATCGCCCCTCTGCACCCGACGCTTCACCCCCCCACCCCCCACCCCTAACCGTAAAAAGATTCAAAACACAATTTTTAAGCTGTTTCGATTTTTTTAAACCTATTTTTAACGAAGCAATCATATCAATATTCTTAGATCCTAAGAAATAGTAAGTTTTAGCTAAAAAAAAATTTGTACTTCTGATTGACAACAATATTCTCAAACTCCATCATTTAGGGAAAAGGATGTCTTCATATTTTTTTCGTGATTTCGGAAGAGGAACACGAGCCCAAATGCTGAATACTTCGTCTAGTCGTACAAGAGACAAGATTGTTTTATTTTGTAGGCAGGATTATGATATAAGACATAACATGTTCAATCCCAGTATCCCTGCTTGTTCTACTTTAAGAAAATAATGAAGAAAAATCGTCGTGCCCGAGCAGCACAAGTCAGTGGGGAATGGCGGGACTTGATGCAGAGAGATGTTTGAGTCGACACATGCTAGAGAGTCCTCAAGATAATGGGGTTTTTGCACAGGAAAAAGTATTAAAATTCGCTCGTGAACATCAGAACAGGACGTCAGATCAGTATGTCAAATAATATGGAGCGATGAATTTAAGTTTGAGGAGACTGTTAACGTAGAACGAAAAAAATCATCAGAAATAAAAGTGAGGCCTATCATAGGAACAGCATCAAGCGTAAAGCATCTCTGCACAAGGTCTGAGTCTTCTGGAATTTGTCAAGAGAAATATGTATGCAAGAAAGTACCAGGAATTTTTTAAAACGAGTCTATTAGCCATTCGGAGTTTGCAACATCAAGATACATTCATTTTTCAAATTCAATGGAAGTAATAATTAACCTAAAATAGACGATTAATCGTTTCACAACACTCAACTGACAAAGGGTTGCTTTTAGCACAATGCCGCGGTTATCGAAACAACAGATTAAATGGCCACAAGGGCAGATTATCGCCTTCAAAGCGGATTACAAGGTAATATCGCCCTAGCTCCTCATCGTCAGCGAAGCAAACGTTTGATCAAATCCCGTTAATAAGTCGTCGCTAAGCTGGAAATCCCGAAGGTTCCCAGTCGAGTTGATTGCAACAGAAACCAGCTAACAGATTTTCCTATAAACTTCAATAATTTGGTCTCACCTTAATGGAACATGGTGACATAATTCTATAGATGATACGTGCACTCTACATACCCATTTTTGATCCGTCCACATACTGTGCAATTTGTTGAGAATTATTTTCAAAAAACCTATAACGCAACTCCATTCAATACCAAAAATATCCCACAATGATAAATAATAAGCACAAGAATTAGCCAGGGCTCATTTTTTCAATTTGGTTACAGATTGCCATCAAAAATATTATGCTACCCAAAATACATACAGAAGGTTGGCTGCCAATCCACACTACGAAATTTTCGTTCTTAATTTTTTTCTCATCAATGAACATAATGTTTAGGCTTCTCAGCACCTAATGACCTCGTAGGGGCCCATGAGCTACGAGGTAGCGTGACGATCAGGTGCCAAGAAGTGATGAACGTCGGCGATTCACCGAGCTGAAGTTATGTGGGGTAGATCTAACCTGGTCTGTGCTTCGGTCCCGTCAACCTCCTGTCTCTCTGCAAGGCCCGGGCGCACCCTAGGCTCTTCTTGGAAGACAGGTTCTTCAGCCAACCAGGTATGACTGGCGGGCCAGCGTGGTGAGCACAGTGTCCAACACAGGTTATGTTTCTACTGGTAAATACAAATCGGGCACGAAAATCCGAACTTTATCTGGTTCGAGAGACAACGGCACACTCAGCTATATTAACAATCCTGAGGGAATCCCGAATACATTCCAGATGCCCTGCGATTTAATTTCAACACCCTAATCAAAACGCGTTTACATTGCGAGGGCTTTCGTCAGTCAGTTGTCAAAACTGCCAGATTGACAGCTAACGTCAAATTAAAATGAACGTTCAGAAACCATCGATCGAATATCGATTTGGAATCGAACAATCACCCGCCCGGACAGGCACCCACCTGTCCCCTAATCTACGGGCAGCCGAGACAACGTTGCTACCGCTCGTTTTAGAACCGAGCCTCCTACAAGAACCTCTGCAGACCGGGGGGTCCCGTCCTTGCCAGGGAACAAGTTAACAATGCGCCCCCTGCGCCAACGTAGTGGCGGTAGGTTAGCATCCTTAACCAGAACGAGGTCACCAACACTAGGGGGGCTAGTTTTGTCAGTCCACCGAAGGCGCTGTTGTAAGATATGCAGATACTCGAGCGACCAACGCTTCCAGAAATTCTGAGTAAACTGCTGCAACATCTGATACCTTAACAACCGATACAATTTCACTCCCTCGAAGGGGTGCTCGGGCAACGCGTTAAGTGGCTGTCCTATCAAGAAATGGCCTGGGGTCAGAGCCTCCAGGTCATTTGGATCCGAGCTGAGCGGACACAACGTTCGCGAATTGAGAACGGCCTCGATCTTAAACAACAATGTCGCGAGCTCCTCAAAAGTCAGCGCGGTCTGACCTACTATACGCCCTAAGTGCGTCTTAGCTGACTTAACTACGGCCTCAAAAATCCCACCCCAGTGGGGGCAAATCGGTGGGCTGTAGGTCCACTGTATACCCCGACGGGAGAGGGCCTTTCCAATATCCGCTTTATTTACATTCAAAAAGTTGACTATCTCTCGTAAGTATCGTTCCGCACCTATGTAGTTAGTGCCATTATCAGAGTGGATCAAAGTTGGAAGTCCCCTTCGAGAAACAAACCTATCCAAACAAGCAATGAAAGCCTCTGTCGAGAGATCAGCAACAAGCTCGAGATGTACCGCCTTGGTGGATAAACAAACAAACACACAAAGGTACGCCTTGTATTGCTTAGCGATACGCAATCGTGAACTCTTCACCATAAACGGTCCTGCAAAATCCGTACC
Source organism: Argyresthia goedartella (assembly GCA_949825045.1). Classification (NCBI taxonomy): domain Eukaryota; kingdom Metazoa; phylum Arthropoda; class Insecta; order Lepidoptera; family Argyresthiidae; genus Argyresthia; species Argyresthia goedartella. The sequence continues at coordinate 10,678,938 of OX463821.1, read as the reverse complement.
AACACCTGAAAACGGTCTGACCTCATTCACACGATCAGGGGGCAAGTCCCCCATGAGAGGTTGCATCGTGGCAGCCTTAAGTCGATAACAAGGCATGCACCGAAACACGATGTTCCGTATGGCACGGCGGGCAGATAAGATCCAAAACTCCCGCTGGAGCGTGGCCAACAACGCGTTACAGCCGGCATGCGCGTTTTTAATATGACGATCAGTCACCAGCAATTCAACTAACTGTCCCCCCTTGGGGAGCAGAAGTGGGTGATGAGCCGAATACGACAGATTCGCATTGCGCAATCTTCCTCCTACCCGAAGTAACCCGGTCGAATCAACAAAGGGGTTGAGACGCGCGACGGCTCCCTTCAATTTCGAACGTCCACTTCGTATAAACTCCAATTCTGCCCCAAACTTCGAGGACTGTACCAACCGGACCAAATTCAACAGCGACTCGTTTCGCTCTGCCGGAGTCAGAATAGGATTCAACGTTCGCTGATCGCGAGGAGTACGACAATTTCGAGCGAATCTCCTAATCCAAGTAAACACGTTTATCAACTTGTCAAGTGAGCTATACCGGTCCAGCAGAAAACCGGCGTCAGGGTCCTCAGCCTTCTGGGTAACATGCACGGCCGCTCTGGGGCCATGATCTGAAGATACTACTACATGGCTGTGGGGCCAGTCCGATTCTCTCTTGGCAAGCCAGGGTGGTCCCCACCACAAATGGTGTCTAACGAGTTCAGGAGCCTGACATCCCCTGGATGCACAATCAGACGGGTTCAATTCTCCTGGTACATGTCTCCAGGTCAGTGGGACCTCAGACGACACAATCTGGGAGACACGGTTCGCAACAAAAACCTCTAAGTTATGGACCGAAGCCTTCAACCAGCACAAAACAATCTGGCTGTCCGTCCAAGCGTACACCGTATCCTCCAAAACCACTGACCCACGCAACACTGTTAGAGTGTGATTCAAAAGTTTGGTCAAAAGAGCAGCCCCGGACAGTTCCAGTTTTGGAATCGTCATCCTTGTCCGAATAGGCGCTACCTTGCTTTTTGCCAAAACCAAACGCACGTCGACCTCCCCGGTGGAGGTGACGGTTCGCAAATAAACCGCTGCCGCAAACCCTCGTTCAGAGGCATCACAAAACCCGTGAAGGGTTGCCCTGTAATCCCCAGCAGGGACCAATTTCCTCGGCAGCGATACATTGTTTATGTCCGATAGCGAGGTGAACATTCGCGTCCAATCAGTCAACAAATCACCTGAGAGGTGGGTGTCCCAGGTCAACTGAGCCGCCCATAGCCTTTGCATAAAACATTTGAGAGCAAAGGTGACTGGAGAAATCCATCCATTCGGGTCGAACGATCTCGCATTCGTTGACAGTACTGACCGCTTCATCCAGGCCTTCGGTGTTTCTAAAACCACCCGATAGGTAAAGTCATCATGGACGGGCCGGTACTGAATTCCAAGCACTGACAACATGTTAGGGTTGTCAGGATTCTCAAAAAAGTGCGGGTCTTGTTGAAACTCATCTGGGAGACCAGCCATCAACTCAGGGGAGTTGGACATCCACTTGCGTAGTTCATAGCCGCTTCGTTCCAGCAATTGAATGAGCTCGTCACGTCGGTCCAGAGCTTCCTCTACACTGGCTGCCCCTGTGCAGACGTCATCGACGTACAAATCTTGCTCCAGGATAGCGGCGGCTCTAGGATAGCTCACACGGTCACGCGACGCCAACTCCCGCAGGGTACGCATCGCCAAATACGGGCTAGACCGTAACCCATACGTGTTCGTGTTTAACTCATAGACCTTGACTGGCTCGGCCGTGGTCTCACGCCAAAGTATCAACTGATACCGTTTGCCTAAACATCATCCGAATGTCTGCGACAAATACAATCTGGTGTCTCCGAAAGCTCGTGAGAATATCCGAAATATCACGACTCAACTTGGGTCCCGAATGTAGACACTGATTCAGGGACATCCCGTTCGAGGTAGGTGCTGACCCATCAAAAACAACTCGAATCTTGCCGGTAGGGGTTCGCAGGACGGCATGGTGTGGAAGGAAACAATGATCCTCAGATCTCCAGTCCACACCCGATACCGACATGTGTCCTAACGACTCATACTCCCTCATGAAATCAACGTATTTTTGTTTAAATACGGCGTCCCTTGACATCCTACGCTCCATCGACATCAATCTCGTCTCAGCCATCTTCCTAGATTCTCCTAGTGGCGGTCGATCGGCCCTGAAAGGCAGTCGAGTTACAAAACGACCAGAACGAAGGCGACCAGTACTATTCTGGTAAAACAACTCGCACTCTTCTTCGTCTGCGTCGACTCGACGAACGGTGGGAGGTTCCTCTATCTCCCAGAAACGTTGGATAGCGTCTGACAACGCTGAGCCAATAAGTATGCTATCTGACTCGGCAGGCCTAACCATTCGCAATGCCGGACCCATGATCACGTGACCAAACTTAGTATCCACAGCAATCAACCCGTCCGGCTGAAGAACTCGCCGATCCGACAACAGAAACCTACCCAGAACGTCTGCTCCCAGTAGCAGGTCGACCGGGGCTGGAGTGTCAAAATCGGGATCCGCCAACTTGAGTCCTGATGTCAGGAATCGAACGGCCGGATTCAACTTCACCAAGGGGTGTCTGCCCATGACATGCGTCATTACTAAAGCTTGCACGGATGTTTTTGTCAAAATGTCATAACGTGGAGAGAACGTGATCACCGATTGACCAACTACATTCGTAACCGTAACATTCCCCACGCCCCGTATTGATTTATTATACCTATTTACCTTGAGGCCCAACCATTTTGCTAAATCATTCGATACAATGCAGCCCTGAGCTCCAGAATCTAATAGGGCGCGAATGTATGTTGGGTTGCCCGCCAAATCCCAAACAAGCACAGAGGCGTTCGGTAACACCACCGTCTCCGGTTGGGGGGCAACAAATTGTTGGGCCGCAAATTCCTAGCGAGGGCCCCCGGGGCTCCAATCTGCCTGTAACCGATCAGGTATGCAGCTATACGCCAGAGGGTCCCATTGTACAAATGGCCCACGCGCCGGTTCCATTGCCACCCTACGACGCCCCGTAAAGGGGGGTGGGCGTGAATTCAACCGTGGCCGCTCCATGAGCGGGGGGGACATCACATGTGACCGACGAGGACGAGGCGACGAGCGGGGCGACAACTGAGGCGGCGTCCGAACCGCACCCGCATAGCTCGAAGGTGTCCCATGCCACCCGCCCGTTACGGCCTGCTCAACACACCCAATGTCCCGCTGAGTCGGATGCTGAGTCGCAACCGAAAACTCAGGGCCCCCCATGTAATGACCCTGAGTGCGGCCCTGCATCCTAGTACTGCCCTGTGCACGTGGGGACGTTGGCCCCTGAGTTGCGCTCCGAGTCGCAAACGAATTCTCAGGGCCCCTTGCCGTGTCACCCTGGGTACGGCCCTGTGGTGGCTGTTGGCCGGACCGGTTCATGCACAACAGATTGTTGTGGGCCCCACCACAATATCCGCACATTTGTGTACGCGTGCAGTCCCTAGCCATGTGTGGCCCGAGGCACAGGAAACACCAGCTCCGCTGCTTGGCCATCTGGCGCCGTCCCTGAACCCTAAGTTCCCCGAACTTATTGCAATTGGCCACAGCATGGCCAATCTGCCTTCAACATGGGCAGGTCTCACCATGTGGGGTCAATGCACTCACAGTCCCATATGACTGCCGGTTGGTGCGGTCCTTCCTCGTCGGAGGGCCCCTACTCACAGCGCTCCCGGCAGCTCTCTGTGGCTCCGAAGGATGGGTGACCGTCAACCCCAAATTCTCTGCCCGTCGAGCCTCCTCTTCCAAAAATCCGACCAAGTCGGAGAAGGCGGGCAGGTCCTCGGCCGACCTCCCGTGAGACTGTTCGAAACGAGTCTGCACGTCAGCGGGTAGGCGGGAAAGTACAATGTACAACAGTAAGTACGACCATTCACCAACCGGAAGTCCAAGATTCTCTAGAGCCTTGGTGACGGACAACAATGGGTTCAAAACCTCCGTCTGTATGGCCCCGACCTTGTTCACAACCGGGATGCTAAACAAACGGTTCAGTTGGGCATCGGCCAACCTCCGTTTGTTGTGGTAACGTCTGACCAACAATTGCCTGGCCGTCTCATAGTTACCCTCCGGACTGTCAAATGAGCGACCAGCTCCCTTGGCTCACCCCTCAATGCTGCCACCAGCTGAGCCATCTTGACAGACTTGGTAATGTCCGATCGCATGTGCACCAAACTGTCGAACAGATTGATGAAGCTCATCCATTCACCGGACACGCCGTCAAAGGTAGGCATAGTTATGGCAGGTAACCTGGACCCCGATCCCTGATGCGGCAGAGGTGCTTCAATGTCACCATCATGGCTGGACTCGCGCTCTCTACGTATGTCCGCAGCCTTCTGCGTGATAGCAGCTGCCATCTCCATACATTGGTCGACATCCCCTATCAACCGTGACAGCCTGTCAGGTGCACAACCATCAACTGATTCCGCCTGCGCGGACAATTCGAGCACCCTATTGTAACGTTCCTTAACGTCCATAGACCGCTCCAATACCACATCATGCCTATCTAAACGGTCTATCAGACCGTGTGCGGTGGAAAACCATCTGAGTTCCTTAGAAACACCCTTCTGGATTTCAGATAACGACATGATCGGAACGATACTTACTCACAATTTGCAGTAACTCAATTTTATTGGACCCTCCAGTTTATAACCCAAACGAGGGAACCCTAAACTATAACTTAAACAATGTTGTTTTCCTTAAACAATAGGAACTGAGTTTTATATCTGTATAAATTCTGTAAATAACAATTTAGTTTCCCTTTATCATTATAACACACACAGATAGTCAATATTAGTTCAAGTTATAAATTGCTATAAACTGAAAACAATGTAATAGCCTGCTATCAATAGATGTAACTACCTATGTTAACCAAAACATTCATTCAATAGCATTACTAGACCACTAATAGATTGACTAACTGGTAATTCAATGCAAATTTCAATTCAATATCTGTCTGTCTACTACCAGCAATAGACTTATAGCTTACAATACTACCAATCTATGTGGATATAGGAACAACCAAGTTACCTAACCGCCTATACCTACAGATTGATAGTCCCAAATCGTGCCCTTGACGACTGCAAATCTCAGGAAGCCACGCTCTAGCTACCAAAATGTTCAGGCTTCTCAGCACCTAATGACCTCGTAGGGGCCCATGAGCTACGAGGTAGCGTGACGATCAGGTGCCAAGAAGTGATGAACGTCGGCGATTCACCGAGCTGAAGTTATGTGGGGTAGATCTAACCTGGTCTGTGCTTCGGTCCCGTCAACCTCCTGTCTCTCTGCAAGGCCCGGGCGCACCCTAGGCTCTTCTTGGTAGACAGGTTCTTCAGCCAACCAGGTATCACTGGCGGGCCAGCGTGGTGAGCACAGTGTCCAACACAGGTTATGTTTCTACTGGTAAATACAAATCGGGCACGAAAATCCGAACTTTATCTGGTTCGAGAGACAACGGCACACTCAGCTATATTAACAATCCTGAGGGAATCCCGAATACATTCCAGATGCCCTGCGATTTAATTTCAACACCCTAATCAAAACGCGTTTACATTGCGAGGGCTTTCGTCTGTCAGTTGTCAAAACTGCCAGATTGACAGCTAACGTCAAATTAAAATGACCGTTCAGAAACCATCGATCGAATATCGATTTGGAATCGAACACATAATTTAGTGCCGATTTTCTGCCACACCTCAGTGTTAGACCATATTAGTTAGACTATGATAATACCGACGAAGGAGTTTTTGAGTGTTTCTAAGCAATGTTTGGATTACCATTTTAGTCTTAGATACGGTACAGATGAAAAAGTACCTCATCCGTTATTCGATCAGGAGTAAGATCGTATGTTAGCTAGTGTAAATATTGATATGACCTGGGCTACCTATCGAAATCTGGAGCCGATGCTGATAAATTTGATGAAGGTTGTAAGCGCGATATGATGAAGATTGTAAAGACAAAAATAAAATTTGGTGATGTTATTGATCTATTGTCTTTAACCTTGAATTTATTCACATTTATTATATGGCAAGTTTAGACCAGTTTAGTGTTACACAGCAACACTTTAGAATTAAAACACTTTTCCATATCCCATTTCATCGTTCAAACTATGGACAAAATAATACGATAGACAGAGTAATGAGTATTTACAATAAGATGTTGATATATCTAATTTATCTCAATTCGCTTTTAAAAATCTTATTACCTAAACATTAAGAAATACTAGGGCAAACACTGCGGTAGCTTAGGTGAAGACTTAGAGGGGGCGAGCGCAGCGAAGAACAACAAAAAACATAAATTCTATACCCCATCGGTCTGGTTTACTATTTGTCGATAGTTGATCAACTAACGCGTTAGTTTATCAACAAACAGTTTTGACTATCTTACGGTGACAAATATACGCTCAATCCCAATCCTAATAATTGCATGTTTTATGTTATGTTGTCAAGTTTTATATTGTAAATTTAATGCAAACCTGTAATTTGAACCTATTCATAATTAATTTTATCTGATAACTCTGTCATAACTGTGTATTCTGTTGGTTCGCTTACACAATAAATAAATAAGTAAACGATACGAAGTTTCTGATAAGAATAAGCATTGATAGCAAATTGCGGTGGGGACCCTCATAGATAAATTATCTGGTAAATAAATTTCTGCGGATTACGATGTTGACGAACATGAGACAAAACACGGATGAAGCTACAACTTGGCTAGTATAGTATCATGTCCTATGGTATCTTGTTGTGGGGGAAAACAGCGAATATTCAAATAATTTTTCTTATACAAAAAGGAGCTATTCGAGCAATTTATTATTTAGAACGAACATACTCCTCAACATATATGTTTAAAAAAATTGACATACTAGCTGTAGCTAGTCAATTTATTTTCGAAAAAATTATGTATGTACGCAAGAACCTTTTCCAACATTTTCGAAACTTAGCGATGGCTGTAATGTTTACCTAAGAAATAATCGCGGGCTAGTTGCGCCCCAGTTTGGACTCGCGAAGGTTGGCAATTCTTTCAAGGGTCAGTGCATTCTCTATTACAATAAGATACCTCTGGAGATTTTGACATTTCAATTTGAGCAATTTAAAAAGCATGTTAAGGCGACATGGCGAAAAAGGGATTTTAAAATATTCAAGATTAATTAAATGACGGGACTGTATGGGGTTAATCTAGCGCAACACAGACCTAGCTGTTATTAAACTTGTAATTATTTATTCCTGCTTATTAATTATAATAATTAATATTTTTATATTTGTATTAGTTAAGCACAACCAATATTTTAAAGAGATCTTAAAATCAATCTGTGGGAGTTTCTACGCACTGTTTTTCCCACAGTGGTCCAATGTAGAGAAGAGGCAAAAAATTACGTTTGATAAGTATATGTAAATATCTACAGTAATAAAGAATATTGACTTGAATTGACTGGACTTGACGCCATATATTGACAAAATGCTGGTGAAAGAGAAATCAAACTTTCATGATATGATGTTGATAAAATCAAAATAAATGAACTGGTAATTTTGGAACGAATCTAATGACCCAAAACTCATTTTGGTTATATTATAAGGATTTCTTCTATTTCACCCACTTATAGATGTTCTATTATCACGAAACTTGGTATGTATATGCAGTGTAGATGACAATACATCAATATGGAACTATCTACCTGGTCTGACGATAGAGCTTGAAGATGGGAGACGGAGCCTGGCATCCACTTTTACTAGTAAGAGTCCACTAGTAAAAGTGGATGAAACAGAATAAATACTTACAATATCTTTTATTTGACAGTATAAGCACCAGATTTAGATAAGTAACGCAGTATATCAATATTAATATTAGCTAACATATCATCTTACTCCTGCATTGAATAACGAATGAAGGTGAATTTCGCCAGTACCGTATCTTCTTCTATGGTTTTGGTGAGTCCAAATCGACGTACTATTTAGGAATAAACCTCGCAGATTTGGCTGAGTTCCAACCGCCAATCTCCTTAGCGCACTACGAAAGCCTTCTCTAGGTGTTATTGTACAGAAAATATATTAACTCATTTCGGGAGCGACCGACGTATGTGACAAAGATTTGTTGAAGTGCGCCCGAGTTCTGATGGAGACGCGAGTTATAAATGGACTGAGAAATACTAAGGCTCGATATCTTCGAGGACGTTTTCGGAAAACGGTTTCAACAAAAACGTAGATATCATTGGGTATCCCAGCAAAGAGGTATTCGATGGCAAATGAACAAACGGCTTTGGATGTGAATGAAATGAGTGCCCGATTCTGAATCGAATCAAATCGTACAATTCAGATTCAATGCATACGGTTGATATTATGCCACATATTATTAAGTTAGTTATATAAAGCTAAATTACAACTCCCAGTAACTCGGTTCTACTAATTTTTATATAAACTGGTTCTTGGAAGTGTTGGTGTGAGTGAGGTTAAAACGGTCTATTTATTTAAGCCGAACTATAAGTTATATACCGGACTGTGAGTTTGTTTCAAGGGAAAAAAAGTCCAAGTTCGTTGTAATAAATATTGGTATGTAACTGCGTCATCTAAGCGACAGATTGCCAAATTATTGGCATACATAATTTATGACTCTGATATTGTAGAGAAAATAACTAGGGTGCCAGTAGGAAATGACGAGTGTAGAAATAATTATACTAAACCTTTGTATGTTCTTCATAAGACAATAGAGGAAATCTCTAGCATACAAGAGCCACAAAATATGTCAAAATGTAAGCCCCAGTTAAAAATTGCCCATCAAAACATCCAGGGGCTACCTGGCAAAGAACTTGCATTATAATTATTTCTAAAAAATTCTGACATTGATATTATTTGTGTTGAACACTGGTTGAAGGAAAATATGATGTCTTTTAACATAAATAATTACAAAATTGTCAGTTGTTACAATAGAAAGACTGCTGATAGAGGTGGTTCTTTAATCTAAGTGAAAAATAATATTAAGGTAAAACAACGCAAAGATATTCTTGCACTTACTGTTGAAAGACAAATAGAGGTATCCTGATTTGAGTTGGATAGCCATATTATTGTTTGTGTCTACAGGCCACCGAGGGATGAAAAAGGTCATGGCAATGGCCAAAACAACAATGAAACAACGATTAATAACTTTATTCAAATCGTTTAACTTATGTCATGTAATTTTAGAGCCAACTAGATTTACACTTACCAGCCAAACTTGCTTAGATAACGTTTTTTGTGACTGTGCATTCGCAAGTAAAAGTGTAATTAACTGCTTACCTCTGATCACAGTGGTCAAATAGTTTTATTCCCAATTGCCAGTAAAAATAGGACTGGTCCATCATTTTATAGGCCTATTACATCCCATAGACTAGATACATAAACAAAAAACTTAGATATAAATTTGCCAGTACCGGATTTTAATGAACAGAACCCAAACAAAATCTACTCAGATTTCTTCAACATTATTCAGACGGAATTCAATAAAGATTTTAAATTAAAGAAAGTCAGTGACTACAACGGTAAATCGAAATTGAATGACTGGGCAACGTTTGGAATTCGTAAAAGTAGAGTTATCTTGTATGACCTTTATGATCAAAAAACCTATAACTTTGATCAAAAATATCATGACTATGTTAAAAAATATTCCAAAACTTTTAAGTTGGTTTGTAGGACTGCAAAACCTTTACACATTAATAGAAAAATTCAAAATACAAATAATAGAATGAAAACAGTTTGGCAAATAATAAACCGTGAAACTGGCAAAGTTATACCAAGGGACAATGATTTCTGCCTAAAGATAGGTGATGATGTTGTTAAATCCAGCGATGATGTTGCTCTAGCTTTTGAAACATTCTTCACCAATGCACCTCTACTCACAACAGATCGTCCAAATTCATCTCCATATGAAGCAGAGACTTTATTAAAAAATAACACGAGCGTCAGTAAGGTATATTTAAAATTTCATCATGTATATCCCCAGGACATTGTCAAAACGTTTAAATTACTTAACTTAAAAATATGGAAGACCTGTGGGGTATATCAGTCAAAGTCATTGGTTCAGTAATTCTAGTTATAGCCCCAAATTTAGCTTATATATTAAATAAATGTGTTGACGATGGGGCTTTCCCAGACCTCATGAAACACATTAAACTGATACCTATGTTTAAATCGGGAGATAAGGGTGATCCTTCAAATTTCAGACCAATATCTGTTCTTCCAACACTAAGTAAAATATTTGAAAAGATTATACTCAATCAAATGCTCTCACACTTCAACCGTACAAAACAACTCCACGCCAAACAATACGGTTTCAATAGGGGTAAATCGACTACGGATGCAGGTATTACCCTTATATCTCATATTTATTCTGCATGGCAGGCCGCACAGGATGCTATCGAAGTTTTTTGCGACCTTTCGAAGGCGTTTGGTTGTGTTGATCATAAATCGCTATTAATTAAATTAAATCATTACGGAGTTCGAAATAAAGCGTTGGATCTACTAAGATCACCTAAGCAATAGAATTTAAAAGGCAGAAGTTAACGGCGTTAAATCTGATGGATCGGGTGTAAAAAATGGCGTTACACAAGGTACCATATTAGGTCCTTTATTGTTCCTGGTATATATTAACGATCTGCCTTTCATGGTGGAGAAATTAACTGACATAGTGTTATTTGTTGATGATACTTCAATGGTCTTCAAAATTGAAAGACAAAAAGCAGATTTTGATGTTAATGGTGTATTGTCTTTAACCTTGAATTGGTTCACAGTTAATAATTTATTGTTAAATGCTGGTAAAACCAAGTGTATCAAATTCTCACTTCTAAATGTCAGGCAAGTTGAGACCAGTTTAGTGTTAGACAACAGCACGTTAGAATTAGTAAATGATACGAAGTTTCTTGGAATAACCTTTGATAGCAAATTGCAGTGGGGACCCCACATAGATAAATTGGCTGGTAAATTAAGTTCTGTGGCTTACGCTGTTTGGAACATCAGACAAAGCACGGATGTGGCTACATCTAGGCTAGTTTATTTTAGTTACTTTCATAGTGTGATGTCCTATGGTATCTTGTTGTGGGGGAAAGCAGCGGATATTCAAACTATTTTTATTTTACAGAAAAGAGCTATTAGAGCAATTTATAATGCGGTGCGGTGTAATACGTACGATTGAGCAAATAGTTGAGGGCAGCTTTTAAAGGTGCCGTCACTAAAATAAGAGGTGACTTTTCCCATAAGAATTCGTGATCCTTTTGAACAAAAAATTAATATGCGAACTCCTTCGGCCTTGTCCGCGTAGTCAGCCAATAAAAATGACTTATATTTTATCGGCACATCCACGTCCATTACATCTTTACATACAATTTTAGCTACTCCCGCTTCTTTATTCTTATTATAATACATACGTGACTTTATGTTACGAAATCGTGGAATCTTGCATAACATGTCTATCCCTCTATCCTTTAGAGAACCAACGGTTTTTTGAAAAATTTGAGGTATAGGGACATCGTCAGATTGTATGCATTTCTTTACACACAAATCTAGTTCTAAATACACCTCATTCTTGTTGAAATTTTGAAGACACGTGTGTACACTTCTCTTTGTGACAGTTTCATCCTGTAAATAATTATTTATTTGCGTTTTATTGTGAAAAAAAAAAATGTATTTTGTATTTATATACATTTTTCATTAGTTTGCGAAAATCATTGGATATTAACCCTTCGTATGCCATGTCAATGATTTGATAATGAAATTGAAATTAACTGGTATTTTAACGTAAGGTTCAAATGTCTCGGACGGATTCAGGACATGGCATGCAAAGGGTTAAACGTAATTGTATTACAGACAAGAAATATGTAATAACTTACCGAAGTTGTAATACTTCCCATACATTGAATCTTTTTTCGTTGGGAGCAAATCCAAAACGTACTTTCGTTTTTATATACCTTCTGTTTGTAGTGTTGGTAGCCATCATGAAGTCATACCCTCCCGCCATTTCTAGAAATATATTGTAATTCACTCATATTTTACAATATACGTGCAATATGAAATGTAATTGTGACAAGCGAAGAAACAAAATAATAGTGGAAAAAATACTTTCAAAATATAGAACGTCTATTATGAACCCGTTCAAATCTGTTAAAGAAAGGTACGATATGTATGTACACGATCAAAAGAGGATCATAATACATATAATTAACAGATAACGAAATTTCTAGAAATCCGGTGCATATAAAATTTTGTTTCTAATCAATTTGTTTGTTTAAAAACATACAAATTTAATTATGTTGAAGAAAATTAAACAACTGAAGGTACTGAAACATGGTAAAGTTTTGTCTAAGTGAAAAGGTGTCGGTTGGGAAAAACAAACTAACCGACCAACCAGTTTGGTAGTTAGAAAAAAAAATATCAACCAACCAACCAGGTAGTCAGTTAAGAAAAAAAAATATGAGCCAACCAACAAGGTAGTCAGTTAAGAAAAAAAAATATCAACCAACCAACCAGGATGTTGGTTAAGAAAAAAAATTACTAACCGACCAACCAGGTGGACAGAGTGGTTGGTCGGCTAGTAATAGACGAAATGACAGGACTGTATGGGGTTAATCTAGCTCAACATAGGCCTTGCTGTTAATAATTTTGTAATTATTTATTCCTGCTTATTAATCATAATAACAAATTTTTTCATATTTGTAATAGTTAAGCACAACCTATTTTTAAAAGAGATCTAAAAATCAATCTGTGGGAGTTTGCTAAGTATATGTAAATATCTACAGTAATAAAGTACTTTGACTTTGACTTCTCACTATTTCAAGCGACCTTTGGTCGCTATAAATATTTATTATAAATATAATATTTTATAACATAACATAACATAGCGTCACGCCTTTCACATAAGGGTTGGCAGAGGCACAATTGTGCGTACTTTTAGCCAGTTATCTAATATTCCATTTTGCGTGACAGTGTGTCAGCCCATTACCACAGTTATGTAGAAATGATGGTTTCCCCGCGATCTTTTCCATCACCGTTTGAACGTCCGTAATATGTACTTAATTATTTTATTTATGTAATTAATTATTTTATTGGCATAAATTCAGCACGAGGATTCCAACCTGCACCTCCTGACCCACTTGATCACGGAGCACTTGAAATCAATATATATTTCATTCTGTACAATTCAAGCTGTTTTCTACATTTATGTTGACATAATACTCCACAACTTTCACTGTGACACCGAAATCTGATTGTGAAACAAATGAAACGATAAAGATAGATAACGAGAGACCAGAGTAATGTGAAGATCAGCCTGATTTATCATTCTAATCATGCAAACACAAAATATTGAAAACTCAATGCACGATAAACCGGGCGTATATCCTGATGGTGCTGTCATTTATATATGCAAATGAAATTCCGATGCCCATTCGATAAACGCAAACAATGCCTCGTGTGCCAAACCACACATCTGTCAGAGGCATAAAACGTAATATACGGGTCACGTGACAAGTAATTAACCCTCAGTGGGTCGATTTCAATAAATCGATGCGCGTTATCGCTCAGCCCCTCCTGTGAACTTGTGATACTTTGGCGCTAACGAGGCGTTAAGGGTCAGAGCAGGGTAATACCAATATATGCGCAGAGGTTTCAAAGATCGCCGCAAACCTTTGACCTACTTGAACGCTACGGTATGGAAGTTGGATGGTTGTGAAACAGTGCAATATTGTGCAGATTATTTTACAGTTGTGGACCAAAATTAAATCAAAGAAGGAGAAAGCTGTCACAGAATTATAAGTCAGTTTTTGGAGGCGAACTAGTACGAATGAGAAACTGAAATATAAATGGTGATAGTCGTTCATATACGAGCTTGATTGCTGATAAATTACTGATGATTTCTCACATGGGTGGTAGAGGCACAGATAATAAATATTAATAAATTTCCTTGTTTAATAACAAAAATATAATTACTTTAAATGTATTGATGTTTTTTATGTATTTTAGTGCGCGAATTCCGAATACGACTCCGTTCGTTTTTTCTAACAGCTTTTGTTTTTGATCTACGCTCATCTTTGTAATATACAGATTCTAACATTTAGATTAAGACGTGGCATATGGGATAATAACGCGACTTAGAATTATTATTTATTGAACTTTCAGTATGGAAACCAAATAGATTTCTGGCGAGTATATGTATGAAAAATATCTAGAGTTCGTCAAAACTCTAGATATTCGAATCCATTATAAAAAAAAAATTGGGATCAAAAATGGCATGGATGGTGCCAGAACTGTGTATGCAGTAATTATCAAATATTGAAAAAAAAGTTATAACAAATATAAAACATATCCAGTAAATTCAGATCATATTATAGGCCATAATCGATGAAGCCATGACCCAAAAGCTTAGGCCACACTTACATATTAAATTCGGTGTGATCACAGATTCTTCTGACAAAACTGTTCTTGAAAGCTGTGTTAAAAAACGTCAAGCTTGCGAAAGGACTTAGAGCGTGAGATAGAAAAGCCCACAACTTGAACTATTCTTAAAAAACCCCAAGCTTTAAAATCCCTAAAAACTTTGTCGATTTTAGTGAAAAGCAGGGTGAAAAAATTTATCGCACAATAGACGATATCTTGGAAGGTTTCCCAGTTCAATATAATATCCGACTACTTCTGGTGCTTATAGACCAGTCTCGAAACAGTCCCACATTCAATATAATGATATCCGTTTTAATTACTTAAGTTATAATCTCATACCGCAATAAGAAATATAACGCTCTGTTTTTTTAAGTTTGTTTACTCTGTTAAGTTTAAAAATATAACTGTTATAAACTAGTATTTTCCCCGTAATCAGTGCACTAGATACGACTTAAACCTAACATAACAGCTCAGGAAAAGAAATAGTACTGACCAGTGTTATTAGAAATACTTTTCTGTGCACATTACTGAGAAAAGCATGCACGGTTTTTTCGCGATATCCCAGATATTCTCGTTAGCACCCCGAACAAACTCGAATAGTTCGAGGAGCCATCAATTCTCGCAATAGTACTTAGAGGGTTAGGTTGACATATTACAGCTGTAACCAGTCGATGGCAGTAGGAACTGGAAAATTGAAAATGTTCAAGTGGGAAATAAATTGTTTTTACGTGCAGTCCTTGTTCCGATATTGCAGTAGAAGAATCTCCGATGAGCTATGGTCGTGGTCGTGATCGTTTCTTTCATTGTCTCTGATATGTACTACGATGTTGCAATGAAAATGTGAACCTCAGTATTTATATTCAAATCGTATTTGACCGAGCGAGCGAAGCGAGCGAAGGCCTCCATTTCGACAAGATAGGAGGCCGATTTTGTTTTCGTCTGTCTCTGTGACTCTATTTGTGTCTGTCAGTTCCGGTCTAGGGGCCACAGTTTTCAAGCGATCCTCACAAAACTTGGCACACGTATTCCTTCTTGAATTAAAAGTATTTTTTGTCGAGAGCTTTTCTCGATATTCCCCTTGGGGGAGTTATGACGTCATGAATTTTTTGAATGTTTTTTTTTTTGCTGAAACCTATCGTGTGGGGTATCAAATTAAAGGGCTTTATGAGCCGGTTCTAAAAATATACTACAGCATTACCTTTCGGCCGCCTGTACCAATACCAAGTTTGGACTCCTCGAAGTAGGAGACGGATTAGTAAAGAGGATCTATACAGACCATGAGAGTGAGTGAAATAGACTATAACAACAATTTTTATTACTACAGAATATAATAACTATTTTCGTGAAAAATCAATAGATTGTATATTAAATCGAAAATGTGGTTTACAAAGTTATTGGTGCGGCTACTTTACTACTTGATTTTGATTGAATCTAAAATACTTACCTATAAACTGGTTCACAGTCCCCCTGTTAGCGAGGTCTACTGCCCACAGGCACAAAATAAATAGGTACAGAAATCAATGTAATAAGCGCGCTCGAGCAACGCACACGTAGATACTGCTCACGGACACGATATCTCAGAGCAGTTCAAACCAGTGCGAGCATGAGTGCCATCCGCTTGACACGCGCGTCTGTTAATGCAAATAATGCAACAATGGAGCAACGGATTTTTTCAAAATTATAGCGGGCCTTCACCCGGATACGAGTAAAATTGAGCCATACTCCACCACGCTGGCTCAGTGCGGGTTGTTGGAGGGGTCTCGGGCTCGGGCCAACCCAACTGACAGAAGTTATCAAGCTACCCTATACGGGCCTCTGCCAACCCAACTGTCAGAAGTTATCAAGCAACCCTATGAAGGCCTCTGCGAACCCAACAGTCAGAAGTTATCAAGCTACCCTATAAGTGCCTCTGCCAACCCAACAGTCAGAAGTTATCAAGCAACCCTATAAGGGCCTCTGCCAACCCAACAGTCAGAAGTTATCAAGCAACCCTATAGGGCCTCTGCCAACCCAACAGTCAAAATATCAAGCTACCCTATAAGGGCCTCTGCCAACCCAACTGTCAGAAGTTATCAAGCTACCCTATAAGGGCCTCTGCCAACTCAACAGTCAGAAGTTATCAAGCTACCCTATAAGGGCCTCTGCCAGCCCAACTGTCAGAAGTTATCAAGCTATCCTATAAGGGCCTCTGACAACCCAACAGTCAGAAGTTATCAAGCTACCCTATAAGGGCCTCTGCCAACCCAACAGTCAGAAGTTATCAAGATACCCTATAAGGGCCTCTGCCAACCCAACAGTCAGAAGTTATCAAGCTACCCTATAAGGGCCTAACATAAAACATAGAGTCACATTATTTGCCATTAGAGGTGGCAGAGGCACAATTGCTCTCATGTTTATCCCGTTATAGAGATATGAAGGATTGACATGTCTTTTATACTGGCATGAAAAGTCTGACTCAATAATGTTTGATGACCATCACCCATGTTACGACATCTGCCGTTAGTCGCCTGCGAATTTTCCCATAAAATATGCCATCAAACTTGATGAAAACTCGCGTCGTGAGAATATTATTATTTAAGTGAAATGATCATAGTTATTGCATCTCCGGTAAGTGGCAGCTCTTATCCAAGTCTGGCAGAGTCTCCTGGTTCCCATTCCTATCTGAATATAGAAGCTTGAAACTGTTAAAAAATCATAGCGTCTATATATACCCGTCTTTTTGCATACGGGATAGCACGAACCTTAGGAAATGCGCCAACTATTAGTCAGCTAAAAAAAATCAGTCAAGTATGAGTTCGACTCGTACACGAAGGGTTCTGTATCATTGTACAAAAAACACTTCACAGGTATGATTCTTGATTTCAAAAATTGAAGGGGGTCCCCTTCAATTTTTGAAATTGCGTATTGTTTCATTATATGTTGCTATGGCGGCAATAGATACAGCCAGCTGTCGGACAGACAGACGGACGGACAGACTGAGAGCGGAGGCTTACTAATAGGTTCCCGTTTAGTACCCTTCGGGTACGGAACCATTCAAAGGTCAAAACTTAGTCTTTGGCTGATTCTTCTTGTTCATTTAGAAGAAACCCTACTGTTACTTTGAACTTACTTCACATTATCTTCATCTTTTACACCAAGTCTGACATGAGTCTTCTCCAATTCGCTCTGTCGATTGCAATCAAAGTAGCTTCGAGGTGACTTATGATATATTACCTGTAACCTACACTGCCTTAAAGTATTGGTTTACGTATCGTTATTATATTAGTGGTTTGTAATGTAATGTACCAGCGTATATTTTACAGCTAAAGCTAGGTGGGAAACTAAACATAAGTTTAGCCGGCTAATGTTAGATTAGAATATTTAGACTCGAACCTCGGCTAAAGTTTGAAATTATGTTCACTGCCATACATGATTTAAATATCAGCTGGATAAACTGCAGACTAGCCTCCACGCTGTTGAGGCTAAAGATACATGAGAAAATATGATCGACATTAGCCAGCTAAACCTAAGTTTATTTTTCAGTAAGCTTAAGCTAAGGTTAAAAATAATCCATTTTTAGCAGGAATAAGTAATGAGCCTACTACACCGTGTCTAGCTAGCTTGTAACAACTTCCCAGTTTTACCAAATAGGTAGACGCTCGGTGTTCCGTGTTATATACGTTTTTACCTATTAAAGGGAGAATCCTTAGCAGACGACATACCAAAATAAAAATGCATATGTGGGTAAAAATATATATGTTTGAAAATAAAAGTGACATGATGTTATGACAAATTGCAACTAATTATTCCCCAATATTAACCCAACAAAACACCGCCTCGCAGCTTGCACGTGCCGCACTCTTACCCCGCCCGTAGTCGCTTCCGTTTTCGACATAAGCCGGCTAATGTCCAATATTAACCGAAGGCATGTGCGTGCAGCCTAGCCGGTGAAATCGATGAAATCACTTATCATAAAGGAACATTTTATCTGGCAATATGCCGATTAGTTACGAACTAACAATTTTTAGCAGGCAAATTTTTTGTTTTTTTTTCACATCTGTCTTTCGCCGTAAAAATACAATAATAAAGCCATTACCTTATAGGTTCACAATCTATTGCTCGGTAAATAAATGGTAATGGTAAATTAATGATACTATTTCACAAAGTGGTCAGACAAACCTGAACATTTAGGAATATATTCCGTAAGAGAGCAGTAAACTCTCTGCCATTGAAGAGAATATCTCGAGGTGCTCTTATTGCAAATGAGCGAGATTGCACTCCCCGAGTACTCCTCTGGGAATGATGGTCATTTCAGACTGTATGAATGCACGAGTTAACTCATTTTGGCATCGTTGGTGAGGACTTGAGGGGAGGCTATCATTGGAACGATTTCAAATTAGCTTGTTTGGCCTTGTTTTATTACAAACTTCGTAAGTCGCATGCTAGAAAGTAATTCTACGTAAAAGAAAGATAGAAAAAGACTGTGTCCTTCTGGCATGCATGCATTTAACATGGTGTACCTATATGGTAGTTTTTAGCCTGGGCCCCTCGGTGAGGACATTAGTGGGCTACATTTATTGTATTATCTATAATATCTTATAAATTCACTGTGGTCAAGCATCTATCATCAGTCAATCCACATTTACCCACTGCTGACCTCGTCTTTACCACGCCATCTGCTCCGGTCAGCCGATCCGGTCTGCTCAGCGGCCTCCCGCCTCTCGAGCATGTATGAAAAAGTTAACTCAACTATTATTAGTTATTCAGCATACTTTAAATATAAGAATGCGTTACATAATTAATTATACACACACTCAATAACTAGATAACTGGGTTAACAGAATGGCGCAAACAAACCTAAGGAATCCTGTTGCCGTCGCAAATATTATTCAGTAGATTTTAGGAGCTACTCTGCTATTTAAACGTAAAGTTTGGCAGTTTGGGCACTCACAACTTTGCGGTCAAGTCTCCGAAGAAAATCGTTTTTTCATCAAATGTTGATCTTTGAGAGCAGTTTGTGAAGTACCTGGTTAAAGTTAAGAAACAATTACTTCCGCCAGGCTCCGGTTCAGCGAGCCTTGTCATTTGAAAAAACTTAAAATTTACTTTAGGTCCTTGTCTTAAAGTCTCGAGTCGATTTTACGGCTATGGATCGGCCATATTATAAGTTAAGGTACGTTTAGTTATATATATATCTATTTAAGTGCATTACTATTTTGAGTGTGTGTATTCGTAGCGGGCGGATAAGCTGTATGGAGTCCATGGCCACTTTGCAAAACTTCCGGTATCTGGCGTAAAAAGAATAACCATCAAAGCATTATTTGCATAACAAATATACAGATGAAAATAATTATATTAACATTTTATAAATACTAGAAGATAATCGTTTAAAACTCAAATTACAAAATATTTTTAGTAAGAGGGCAGTAATCTACACAGTTTAGGTAGGTAGTTATAGGGAGATATGACTGGCAGTAATACCATCCGTTTAATTAACAGCAAACTTTGTTAATACAAATAGATATTAACCGGAGCTTAATTGTCATAAGCAGCTAATTCTCGAATGAATTAATTATCGACGAACGAATTATCAATGTACCAAACAAATAAGATTAAAACAGTATGTTTCCCGTTAAAAGCTACCCACTCGTATAACGTAAAAGATGGTGTTACAACAAAGCTTTGAGGCAACTATAATATAGTATGTATACAGAAAAAAATAAAGATATAAACAGAAATAGCTCTCAAATTACAAGAAATATTCAGTAAATCTATCTAAGTATGGCATGGTATCATGTTTTAGATAGATTTGTTGTGACAACTTAGAATTGTGATTGCTTAAAGCATTTAAGATATTTACTTAAAGTAAATATCTTAAAATTAAACACAATTTGCATTCGTCATGTTAAAGTAAAAAATAATAATTAAATTATACCTCTAAAGTTAAGTAACATTTACATGATCACATTATTAAATTAAAATAATAAGAGTCTGTCCATTTTATTACCACTCATATTTATCAAGAGTGTCTCAATACACATTTTGTTATAAGCTATAGTCAATATCTTCTTTATTATTGTTATAGCGGCGTTTGGCTGATCTCCTACTCGATCTGAAATGAATTTGATTCCCTCTATGAATTCTGTTTTTTATGCAGACTAAACAGATACAGGGTGTCACATTTAAATCGGTCAGTATGGGAAAGTCTGAAACTATAAGACATACGAAGATCTGTTCTTAGGAACCATGTCATCGATTTTAATAAGAAGAAAAACTGCATTCATACATTAGAAAAAAAACTTAGACTATTTCTATTTAGATATCGATTGTGTAGGTCTTAAGCAGTAAATGGCTCTATGAAACATGACGTCTAAAATGAATAAAATGCAATGTTTTCACATACTTTAATTTAGTTTAGTAGGTGTAGGGTAGATTCAAGTACCTTGCAATCTTAGATCATTTAGAGGCCCTAGGAGAAATGTCGGTAGAAGAAAGAGAACAACTTTATTTTCAATAGGACGGAGTACCGGCTCATAATAGTCACATAGCTAGACACTTTTTAAATGAGAACTTTTCCCAAAAATGGATCGGTACGAACGGCCCTATCAAATGGCCCGCAAGGTCACCCGATTTAACGCCTCTTGACTATTTCTTGTGGGGTTATGTTAAGTGTACAAAACAAGCTATGACACCGTTGAAGACCTAAAAGCATCCATAGAGACAATTTTAACGCAAATTCACCACATTAAAATACAAAATGCAATTGTAAGATCGTTACCTAAACGTGTTGAATATTGTATTGAAAAAAACGGTGGTCACTTTGAACACCTACTAAAATAAATTAAAGTATGTGAAAACAATGCATTTTATTAATTTTAGACATCACGTTTCATAGAGCCATTTACTACACAATCGACAACTAAATAGAAATAGTCTATTTTTTTTTTCAAAACAACCGGGTTCGGTTCCCGAGCTGAGTACAGGTTTTTTTTTCAAATGTATGAATGCAGTTTTTCTTTTTATTAAAATCGATGACATGATTTCTAAGAACAAATCTTCGTATGTCTTATAGTTTCAGACTTTCCCATACTGACCAATTTAAATGAGACATCCTGTATATATAGATACAATTATACAAATTTAATTATTACCTCGGATTTCTCGAGCCATTTGGATTCTTTGACATCGCCTCAATTTCCACACAGAGAACTATAAAATGTTTATCACAGGGATATCTGTAAGAAAGAGAGATACAATTTTAAGCCGTAAAAGTGTCTCGACAGTATTATTCATCGTTGTAAAATATACATGATTTATGGTTAATCTTTGAGAAACATCCGTAAGAGGTGGCGGAGGTCAGTAGCGCTCAAGTTTAACCAGTACTAAAATTTACGTAATATGGGACTGTCCCTACCGCATTGGAAAATGAGTGAAACAATGTTTTTTGAAGTAAAACTTCTTTACGCACGCTTGACTTGGGGTGTAAGCTGGCGAATGCGTGACGAGAGCGTTACGAAAAGTGTGATCGGGCGAGGCGAACGTGAGGTGCGCGCGCACATTTTATTTCTCTCTTCCTCTCATAGCCAGACACAGTTCAGGAGATGTATTTTTGAAGCATTAGAGCTAAAGAAGTTTTACTTCAGTTGTGTGGTCTAAAGCACACTATTTTTATTAAAGTTCAAAATCTTTAAATTATTCTTTCGCAATATGTAAAAAGCCTTGCTTCTTATATGATTTTGGTTTACTTACGTATCTTGGCCTAACAACCGGTTTTTCGAGAAAGAAGAGGCAACACCACTCTGATGTGGGCTATTGCTCTTCCACTGTCTGCAGGAGTCTTGCTGTGGTTGGCCCGCCAGGTTACCGCCATGCCAGACCAACTTTTCTGGCCTATGGAATATCACATATTGAGAATCAGTTACAGTAAAATACAGTGTTAAAGTACCTATTGGATTAACCTTATCTTTGGCGACGGTTAAACTTTTAGCGGCCTATTTATTGTAGTCTATTCACTATCTATAATTTTATCGTCATCAAAATAATAAAAAACCGGTCAAGTGCGAGTCTAAATCGCGCACGAAGGGTTCCGTACCACCGTTCAATGGAAGCGATGGTGTGGAGTGAATAGTTTGGATTTTACACAGCAAAATATTGTTTACAAAGTTATTGGTGCGGTTACTTTCACACTCCATGTACGTAACCAGGTGCATCCATAAGTTTGTATGTGGTATAGAAAGAATTGTTGTATGGGAGCCCCCTTAAATACGACGACCTCTGTGGCGCAGCGGTTGCGGCTCTGTCTACCATGCGAGAGGTCCCGGGTTCGATCCCCGGCTGGGGGTAAAGAAAAAAAAATCCCCAGGTCTTGGATGTTTATATGTGTGTGACGTCGCTGTTTCTGGTACCCACGACACAGGGTATCCTAGTGTGGGGCCAGAAGCAATGTATGTGCCTGTATGTAAATGTTTCAAATGTTTCAAATTTCTTTTATCCTGTTTTTTAGTATTTGTTGTTATAGCGGCAACATAAATACATCATCTGTGAAAATTTCAACTGTCTAACTATCACGGTTCGTGAGAAACAGCCTGGTGACAGACGGACGGACGGACAGCGGAGTCTTAGTAATAGGGTCCCGTTTGGAACCCTTCGGGTACGGAACCCTGAAAACAAACAACCCATTACTCATGTTCTGTAAATTATGAATTATTTTGTTATCAACCAAGTGTAACGGAACTTTTGAAAATTGCATCGCGATTTTGAACTTTTACCTGTCCAAAACCGAGGGTACTTCGAACCTTATGCCATGGCAATAAAATTTAAAACCTATAACGGAAAAGTAAAGGTTCAAATCTTATGAAAAAATGAGAAAAACAATAGCTTATATTTGACAAATTCGATGTTTTCGGCTTAATTTTTAGAATTCATTGTTTGGGGTTTAATTTTAAGAATTCGTTGTTTGGGGTTTAATTTTAAGAAAATCTAGAATTGCTCACACTTCTTACCAATTGGTCATTCCCGGGTCCAGAACGTTTCTGCCATCGAAGCTGTAGATTGCTGGTGTAGAAGCGAATACTGCACCAGAACCGTTAAACATACTCTTCCAGGAATCGAAGAGTATTTCACCACGGAGATTCACAACTGGTAAGTCATGGTCCGACTGTAATACTAAGTTCTTTAAGAACGAAGTTCTGAAATCACCGTACTGTATTACAAACGTATTTCCCAACAACAGCATACTTTAAGAACATCTTAGTATTGTAAGCCAATGCTTTTCATCATCGAAATCTGAAAGGTTTTTGTTGTGTTCTTTTACTTATATCTTTTTTTAGCAATGGTTCCTGTTTGAATCTTATGCTCATTTATGTTTACTTTATATGTACCGGAAATACTTACTTGTCGGCTAAGAATGGCTTAAATGTGGTACCTCTGTACCTTTTTCTGGGTTGCATATGACATTCCCAGTTCGCTGAATTCAGTCCTGTTCTATTATACCGTGAAAACATATTTCCTGCATAGGGCTGATTCAGAGCTGCAAGTCGAATCTGAATAAGATTAGTTTAATATTTTAATTATACTTTATGTAAAAAGTTTCAGAATAAGGGTATCTTAAAATTTAATATAACAAAATATGAAAAAATACTTACAGAACCAAAAGCTTTATATGGTATTTTATTGATCACAGGTTGTCTACGAACTGTAGGACGTGGTGTCAAGTTTGTCGTCAGTTTTAAATGGTTTGGACTCTTTATTTGTTCGCTTCGATTCTCCATTGGAAATTCGTTCATTTCTAACATTGAGCCCATCTGAAAGTAGGGTATAATTTGGCTTGTATTAATATTCTTTTAATTTATTTATAGGTCTTAAATCTTAATGGATAGACATTTCTCGTACCATAACATATTTCCATCCATTATCTATTCTCAGAAGCAACGTTTTTTCCTGTAGAATAAAGGCTATAGTGCCCGTAGGAGTTTGTGGCGTTCTTTTTATTAAAGCCGTCCTTGTTTTATAAATAACTGTTCCTGTTGTATACCAGTCATCATCATCATCTGAGAATAAAATATTTGTTTTTTACAATATTTGCATATTAATTTAGGATTCACTAGGCTCTCAGTGAATTAAATATATTATAAAATTATGGTGGAGGTTTATTTTGAATTCCTTTAAATATCTCGTAGATAAACAAGTCTTGTTCCTAGTTAACAGATGGCATAATTTACATTTACTCGAGGTGTGATCATACAAAAATACGTATATGGTGGATGTACATTTCACGTAAACCAACTGTGCCGGTCGACTATGTTAGTCATATTTTCACGTAATGTTAAGATAAGTTGACGACCGTCACAGATAAGGTATATTTATATTCATCACGCACTATGTCTTATGCACGTCATTAATAACATGTACCAACCTAGTATATAAGCTAAGATTCCCTATAATAAATTAGTCTGGTTTTGCGCGCACCTCAAGCCTTTTACTTTACTCCCGAAGATGTCTCTCTCCTTATAATTGCCTCTGGCAAACCAACTTCATACAAAGGTACCTACAAGCTCCAAGTAAGACATTATTTACAAAATTATATTCGAAACTTACTACTGTTAGGACTGTCATTGAAGTAAGTATAGAAATCTTTTTGACTTATATGCACTGCTTCTGAGCCAGAAGGTCCCGTTTTTCCAGGCGTTCCTGGAGGCCCCTGTGGCCCTTGCAGTCCAGGGGGGCCAGGTGGGCCTGGTGATCCAGGGACCATTATGTTGCCATGAGAGCCAAGAGAAGGTCCGGGTGGTCCAGGACTTCCAGTGGTACCAGGTGGACCTGGTTCCCCGCGGTCACCCTTTAGCTAGAAGTTTTAAAAGAAATTAAGGACTCATAAAGGGCCTGGGTAAAGCAAACCACCGTCCAATGGACGGATGTCATCATCGCCATAACTGATAAGCCATCGACGCGGGAGGCTATGCTCCTATCCTGAGATGGAGTAGTAAATTAGATGCAGATACCAGCATTGAGTGGATTTGATGAACTGATTGATGATAATGATGAAAGTGCTTTTAACTAGGAGAAGTGGAAGAGAAGGCCAAAGAGAATCGGATATTTGGCCAGCACCATGATCAATCAGGCGATGATAAGGTGTAAAATACGACAGTAGACTGGATATGTATATAGTATTTTCTACATAGGCTGTAATAAAGTTTGGTGCCTGGGAAACCCACTGGGTTTATAGGCACCCGATGTAATTAGTATTAAGTTTTTATATTTTCGTAATAAACGTACAAACATAATGGCCAGCCATCAAGATATATGTTATGTATGACCGTAAGTTTTACCTGTTTTATTTCTTCCTCACTAAGTTTACCGCTTTCACCCTTTTCACCCGTTTCTCCGACCGGTCCCTTTTCACCTTTAGATCCTCCTGTTCCCTTTAATAAAGATACTTTTTATAGTCATCTTACTCTCTCAGAGAGCATTTATTATTTCAACATTAGTTAGCTTGATCTCAAATCTATGAACCGTAATGCTGCTGCAAATAATATAACACAGTTTTAATTATAATATTATCTTACCTTTGGTCCTTGGGGTCCTTTGTCCCCTTTGTGTCCCTTTGGACCTCTTTGACCATTTTTCCCAGGGGCACCACGTGGACCTGATTTCCCTGGAGAGCCAGTATCACCTTTAGGACCCTAGTATAAAATATACTATAATTAGAACAACTTGTCAAATACTGAACTTCAAATTTTGTGAAGCTATAAAAGGTTTGTACATACTCTTATTTCTGGCACTGGTAAAGTTTCATTTGTTTCAGTAGTTTCATTGGTCTTTACTTCAGGACCTTGGCCATCACTCTGAAAATATTTTTAATATGTTTTTCTTTGCACTGTGTGGTGTTTTTTTTCAAAATAATATTCTGCGTAAACCTTATTTCAGCAAAAAAAACTTAAGAAATATACAAACATATTCAACACAAAATTAGAGTTCATTAGATGACTTGAGGGTAAAGTAAGAGAAGTGCATTCGTTATAAATGTCTCATTCTTGCAAAATATCAGTAAATAATAAGATACTTCTCTCTACCTTTGATTCCATCGCTCCTTTGTATCCCCTCAGCTTTTCTATTATGGCTTCAACTGAAATCAGGATTCACTTTATGAAAATTATTATCAATAACAAACAAGTCACGTTTCATTGGACACAATATTGCGAAATTGTCGTATAGTATTATATGATCAGCTTGATACGAAAATAGACAAGTTATAGACTCTGTTTATTGAAGATGTGTGGGATTGAAGTGGGCTTACGCTCGCTTTGAGTTGGAACACTGCTTATAGATACTACGTTTTATTAACCCCTAACTTTATCGGTGCTCTATTGATATGATTTTAGGTGAACTAGAAGACAATGGGAAAACTTATTGAGATACGTCATATCATATTTACCATCTTTGGAGAGTTGAGAGGAATCTAAGTAAAGATATCACAGAATAGTAGAATAAATACTACTAGAAAACTAATAATACTAGAATTGTAGATAGGCTGTCAGTAGCACTTTTTTTAGTCATTGTCTAAATGCATTGTATAACTTTAGTCAATGTTTCAGAAAGTAAGTTTTAGATGTCGTACTAAAACGTGGAGAGCATTAAATCTCAACAGAAAGCAGTACAATACGAGTTTGTTTAGTGCGATTTGATCTAAAGTGAAAAAATAATTTACAAGGAATTGGTTGTAATTGTTTAAAGTCATCATTAAAAATAAATTTTTGACCTTTGAGCGCGACCTATGGAAAGTTGCTTATACAAAATGAGTATCTGTATTATCACATGTCGAAATATCATACATATAAACATAGCATCACACCATTTCCCATACATAGTGGCAGAGGCATAATTATGCAAACGTATAACATGAAAATTTTAACGTTTGATCATAAAGTTTGGAGAATTAACAAATAACAATACTAAGAAAACATTTCATCCTATCCTATGTAGCACAAATTATCCAAATAATACATTCGTTCGCCTCTCTTTCGATACTTATAATAAAAGACTAATGGTTATAGATATATTCGCCAACTAACTTCCTAGCTTAAAAAGATTGATAAAATGATAAACATGCATCAGTATTTTCACAATAACTGTAAGTAATTGATCAATGTTACTCCAGGTCTAAGCGTAATTTAGTATTAGATCATGTTTAAGAAAGTGATTGTTTGTTACCTTAATAAAATTAACTAAATCATTATAATGAAAATAATTTAAACTCAAGTCCCCAATAACCCAATATAATGAGTATATGTATATATTTATGCTACATCTGTATAAAAGGACCCATTGTACCCAAACTTCCTCAACAGATGCGAGGAACGTTTTTGCTTCTCGACAAACATTGACGTTGTGTAACTGTGATATACCCGAGGGAATGGCAAAACAAATAAAAGTCCTGGCGTAGCGTTACTTAGCTCCACAAAAAACGGCAAACAACCTGACGGATATTATGAGTCAGACCTGGAAGCTTTTTGGCACATGCTTCAAAGCTTGGTTTTAAGGCTTGTTGTTGGGGTTGGAGCAGATTTAAAGATGTTTCGTATTTTTCCTTGGGATTTCCTGATTTATTAGATTTTGTTATAACAATCTATATTTTACTCTGAATTAAGGGATAGTTACAAATATATGTTTCAATATTTTCAAACATTCGTCCCTCTGCTACCCCGTATGGGAAAAGACTTGACGCTATGTAAACATAAATCACTATTGTACATAAAGGTCAACTTCAATTTGTACTTGCTCCCCGAAACCAATAGTCATAACTTCCACATATTTAACTTGACGACGAAACATGTAAAACAGATAAAGATAAGGAAAAAGGAAAATCACTTAGATAAAATACTCTTCATTGGGTCTTCGCCCGACCAAAAAATTACTGACGCAAAAAAAATTTGACCAATACAGCCAATACTGACAAAAAATGTTGGGGGATTCAATCTACTTTCGATATTACGTTTACGTGACCCAAATACTTTTAGTTGAAATGCAATATTTCTAGGCTATTTATCTTTTGTTGTTTTGTGTAAGGGGCGGCTGCATAATGTGCTCTGGGGTTTATTGAGATTCTGACTATGGTAATAAAATATAATGCCTCAGAAACAAAGTTACTTTGATTCCCTGTTGCTGTTGCCAACTATTTTCTAATTCCATATCAGTTTTACAATGATTCCTATCGTTGGATATAAACGCATGTGCGGTGCTCAATATTCCATAGACTGCAATATTCGGACGTAACTATACAGTTACGTCCGTGACCAACAAAAACATCGATGGTGTGCGCCGTATGATTGAAACAGACAGGCATGTGACCTACCATGAAATTCGCGCATCCTTAGAAATAGGCATGAGTCAAATACAATTAATCCTACACAAACATTTGGGTGTGAGAAAGCTGTGCTCGCGGTGGATTCCACACAACTTGACCGAGGCTCAAAAAACGGACCGCGTCACTTGGTGCAGTGCCATGCTTACCAGATTCAACGAAGGTGCGTCAAATTTGGTGTGGGACATAGTAACAGGTGACGAAACATGGATGTATTGCTACGATCCCAAAACAAAGCAGCAATCGAGCGTATGGGTCTTTCAAGATGAGCCGAAACCAACCAAAGTGGCGCGCGTGAAAAGTGCATCTAAGCGGATGATTGCTTCTTTTTTTAATAAAACTGGACACGTGGCTACTGTTGCTTTAGAGAATCGTCGTAGAGTGAATAGTGACTGGTACACGACCATTTGTTTGCCGGAAGTTATTGACGAACTCCGTAAAAATAACCGTAAACGCCGTATCATCCTGCACCACGACAATGCTAGTTCTCACACGGCCAGACAGACAAACGATTTTTTGAAGGCGAAAAATGTAGAACTCATGAGTCATCCTGCATACAGTCCCGACCTGGCACCTTGTGACTTTTTTCTGTTCCCAAAAATTAAGAACCAATTACGCGGTCAACGATTTTCATCACCAGAAGAGGCTGTCGAGGAGTATGAAAAACACGTTTCAGAGGTCACCACAGAGGAGTGGCACAAAAGTTTTCAAAACTGGTTTCATCGAATGAAAAAGTGCATAGACGCCAAGGGAGATTATTTTGAAAAACAATAAATTAATTTTGTACCTTTAATAGTATTTTTTCATATTCATTCCGGAAACTTTGTTGAAATCGCAGAATCAAATAATATTTACCTTCCTTAGGATCCATATAGGGGTCCAACAATGACGAGAGCCTGGCAGCTTTTCCTGGCTCTCCAGTTATGCCTGGGTTTCCTCTTTGACCTGTAATCAAATATAATTTATTTATAAGCACACCTTTAAAATAAATAAAAAAATATGAAATAGAATAGAAAACTTAAAAACTACTAATCATCTTATTAAGAGTTTAGGGAATGTGTCTCGGGTTTTCTTCACTTCATTTGTCAAAGCTGAAAAGATTATTACCTTTTTCTCCTATATCCCCAGGATGGCCATTGCTTCCAGGTATTCCTGGTATCCCATCTATGCCTGGCTCACCACTTTCGCCTTTCTCGCCCCTAGGCCCCTCAGGTCCTGTGTGTCCCTGTGTGTAATCGATTTTTCTGCGTAAACTTTATGTACAAAGTTATAAAAATAAAGGGACATGACTCATATTTTCTACTAAAAATGCTGTGTTTTGCATTTTTTCAATAGTTCGTATCTATATTAAGTAAGTTATATGTAGTTAGTGAGTAAAAATAGCATAAGTAAAAATATTCACCGTTTCACCTCTTTTCCCTTCAGGTCCCATCGGGCCTGGTTCACCGATTTTACCATCATCACCTTTTGTACCAGGTGGCCCCTGTAATCCAGATAGGCCCATAACTCCTTTCTCTCCAGGAACTACCATTTCTTCTTGTTTGGTTCCGCTTTCCTAGGAAATCTTTTGTTTTATTTATATGATTTTCTAGATCATTATAGAGATTAAACGGGTAAAAAGTCAACTTTTACACATAACATAACAAACTTGGCCCGTGCCCCATGGTAGTGACATTAATTGGCTAAATAAATATAATATATAATAATATATAAACAATTCTAGTTAACTGCTTGCTACTTTGGTATTTTTTTAAATAATCTTAAACCCATAAATTACATGTACATCGTAAAGGTTGTGGCATCGATGCATATCAAATGATTTCAATGAAAACGGGATGAATAGTCCAAAAAATCCAAAACCAACCTTGCAATCTTCACCCCGTGGTCCAGGAGGACCAACTGGCCCTTGTAACCCTGGGGCTCCATCTTTTCCATCGGTACCCGTGGGTCCAGGCTCACCATCACGGCCAGAGGTGCCATCATCTCCATGGTCCCCCTTATCCCCTTTAAGACCCTGAGGACCTCTCTCACCTTGATCACCTTGCTTGCCCTGTTAAAAAAAGCTTTGTATAATTTATTGAAAATATGGATCATTCAGGTCAAAATTATTTTAAGTTTCTATTGACAAATATTTGGCGTGATTGATAAACATTTATCTGTGTCGATATTGGATCAGCAGTGAACAGAATAGGAGAATCTAATACAGCTAAATGAAGATAGGTGTAAATAAGGGACAGCGACTATAAAAAATATTTGAAGACAATTTTAAATTAACTATTAATATTGGGGAAACTAAAACTGAAGCACACAGAGTAACGGAATCTTGTCGCTAATTTGGGTTTCTTTGCAAAGTTGAAGCCTGCTGTAAAGACCGAACTCCACTGTAACTGTGGACATTACAGTATATTATTGTAAATAACTATTAGAACTGTACATTAGTGTAAATAACTATCAGAATATAACTTAAAATTACTTAAATCTTACCGTTAGCCCAGCAACTCCCGGTTTCCCATCTGCTCCTGGTATTCCACTAGGACCGGAGGGTCCTCGCAGTTTTGGCATATTCTCAATCAACTGAGATACCATTTCTTTGGAACATTTACACTAAGGGAAGTAATATATAGAAGAGTATCAGTCGTCAAATCCTTTTACAAGTACATGTATGAATATATGCTTCAGTCATTTCATTACTCATTTCAGAAAAAAGTTGCATGATATAATATATGACTTACAGATTCTGCAGGAGCTGAAACAAATATAAATTCGATATGAATGCAAACATGTCTCTTCTTTCTCAATTTTAATAATAGAATTAATAGATACCTTCTGTGATAATATTTTTAAATGAATTATTCTTTATGGGATAAGACAACAACTCGATTAAAACGAGAATGAGCGAAAGTCCAAAATTAATTTATCGACTATGTAAAATATACTTACGTGGTGGTATTGGTGGTGGCGGATCCACATCAAACTGAAAAATAAATCAAATATTTTCTAAAATTTTCTAATTATTCCTATAAAATATTTTCTAATTCATATGAGTTATTTAGATTATTAGTAACTCAGTTGCGCAAGCCCCTTTTATTATTGTCATCACAATGACAGAACCATGAAATAAATAAGATATGAAGCAGTGGAAGAAAGGCCAATTAAGAATTTAGAGATAAGAAGTAGGAAAAAATACAATTTGGATTCCACTTACGTTATCAACAGTTTGTTTTTGAGGTGTAGGGAGTTCCTAGAATTATATCAGTGTGTGTTAGTGACATATTCTCTATTATTCAACGCCCGTCCCTGTTATTCAGGTTCTTACAGAAGGTGTAGTCATATATATTTTGGGGTATTGCTACGGACATCGCTCTGAACTAATTTCACTATGTCACCGGTTTTAAACGATCAACTTTATTTTTCACTTACATAACATTACAAAGGGTCACGCCTTTTCCCATACGGGGTGGCAGAGGAACATTGTACTTGAGATAAATTACTTATCTCATTGGGACATGGTCAGCACCGGATTCGAAACCGCATTTCCTGCGTGACAAGCAAGCGTGAAACTACTAGACTACGGAGCTCTTTCATTTTTCATATTTTTCACTTATCCATACAAATCAGGCCCGGCTTAAAATGTATGGAGAAGTGACAATTGAAGTTATATAAATCATGTCATCATAGGTAATGTTTCATAGTAAAATCCCTAACAACCTCTAAAATATGAAAACCACCTTTATGTTACACGCTATGCTATTCAAAGGGATAAATCTTAATCTACTTGTATAAAGTTTTGCGATTAAAAATCTGCGATGTGACTGAAAAGTTCTTCTTTTTATTCATGTATTTAATGTTTTTAATTATATATCTTTATATTATTTTCTACAAAATAATTTCAAATTGCAATTTGCAGGACCATCTCTATTGATAAAAATATTCTAAAACAGAATGAAAAACTAGCGGTCACTACTTTAATAAACTACTATTACTACTTTATAGAACAGGTGCTGAAACTAATTATTTCATGCCATTTCCAAACTAAAACTTACTTCTGGTATATCTCCGCCCTCCTGCAAGAAATAGTTGGATCTGTTAGTTACAAAGTGCAATTACAGACTTATAAAGTGGCAGTGCTAATAACATAATAATAAGTACTTGATATAAAATTAGTAGCGTACATTTGATAACATAGACATTCCCGCAAACTCCATCGTAACATTGCCAAAGCTACGAGAATAATAAGAAAAATCTGTAAACATACATTTGCAGGAAACAGGACCTAAAAATAAAATGTATGCATTATTGACCAAACTCTTGTAATTTTTAAAAGACAAAACATATTTACCGTACCTTCTTTTTACAAATTAAATCGATGGTGTCTTTATCAGCATTAGAGTATATTTTCAACTCTTGCAGGGCTCCCTGAAAAGCAAAAAAAAAAACATTGTATACATTAACGATCAAACTTAAAACGAGCGGATCCAAGCAATACGGTTCTTTGTATTTGGGTTCTGAGTTTGCATTTTGGCTTGTTTCAAGAAGTCCTTATTATTCACTATATGACAGAGTCTTATTATGTCATTGTACATTAAATAATTATGATTTGTTTGTTCAATAGTTCATGACGACCCAAATGACCGAGTCGGCAGTGACCCTGCCTACGAAGCCAACGGTCCCGGGTTCGAGTCCCAGTGGGTGCAAATATTTGATTGATGAAATCGGATGTTTGTACCCTAGTCATGGTTGTTTATCTATCGAATTATAATATTTATCTATATTAGTATAAGTATCATTATCCAGTACCCAAGGTACAGGGAATCCTAGTTTAGATCAATGTGGGTAAGTAGTGTCCAAGGTATTATTATTAAATAGGGCTTATCGGGACTTCTCAACACTGTCTATCTGTTAAAGTCATCAAATCTGGGGGCACGGTAGTGCCTCCCCCAAGAAGAGCGCGAAGCACTGGGGCACTACCCCCCACGGGTAAGTACTTGTATAAGACACATTGAATTTGGGGGAGGGGTGGGGGAGGGGAGTTCCCCCCACCTACCTTTAGGAAACCATTAGTTTTATGTTATGGAGGTCCAAATATTGAAAAAAATGCCTACATTTTTTGGATTTCGGGGGAGTTGGAGGAGGAGAGGGGTTGGAGGAGGGGTTACCTCTTGGTAGGGGGTCGCCTCGCTCCGGCTCCCGGGTCTGCTGTAACGTGTGAACCTAACAAACCTTTCTTTAGTTTTTAAACAGGAAGTGACCTAAAGCAACCAATTTGGTTCTGATAAACTCCATAAAGTAGTTAGTAAGTAAACAAAGCCAAAGTCGTCCAGAGAATCACGGATAAAACGAGAGCGCAACAGAACGTTCACGAAACACGGAAGCAAACGGAATGAAATGAGCGAGTCATTATGTCAGAGAATACAAAATGGCTGACGCAAATTTCTACCATAACAACAAATCTTGTAATTTGTACTAAAATCATGTACCAATATTCAACGTTGGAGCTTTTGTGTTTGACATTTGTCGTTCCGAGATTGGCCAAGTTGTAAAAATCGCGTAAAGATATTTTATAATTAAAGTGCTAAAATGATGTTTTCTAAATCAGAAAATGGTATCAGAGGATAGCTAAGGACCCCCCCTAACCACCTAAGTTCTCCAATCTTCAAATTTCAATGTGTCTTATATAAGACCCAACCCCCCACCTTTTCTCGTAACACTTCGTCGTTATTTTGAATTATATTTACTTCTTCTTATAATATATGGCATCCTAATCTCAGTTGAGGTTAATTTTGTCAGTGTCAAGTGAATTTGAAAGATCACGTGACGCGTTTTTGAATGTAACCTCCGGTAAATGAAACTCTTTGCCCCCAACTATGCCAGCACCACCAATCGGGAGATAAGGCAGGTATAGGTGCCATTGAACCGACTAACTTTGCAATACGATAGCGATGTGTCACATTTATATGGAAACGAAATAGTCAGCCGCTCACTAGCTGAGCAATAAAAATAAACTAAACCATTGATATCCAGGCACATAAATTGCTTCTGGCCACACAATAGGGTACCCTGTAGCGAGGGAACTAGAAAAAATTTCGTCACACACATATAAACATCCAGTACCTGGGAATTTTTCTTCCTCTCAATTAGCACGCAGTGCCTCGAACCACAAAACCAAAGAGATGACCTTTTTCTTCTCTTCAATGACAACTTTTCTAAATTGTTAGACGACTGAATGAAGTATAACTCAGTTTGATATTATCAATCATTCATCTATTCATTCGGCATTCAACAATAACACTAACTCGTTTGCTCTGTGCCTTGATTTCAAAATACTTAAGCACCATTTGGTTATGCGCGGTAATCACACTGGATCCCTTTTATACCCTTCCTCAAATTTGGACGCTGGTTATTCAAACACAGACAATGCTGAGGTCAAACTGCTCAAAGCCGTTGTAATGTCCTAGATCTTTGTCCATTCCAAAAATAATTGGAATAGCACCAGCGAATAAGTGGTGAACGGTGAAGGTAATGTGTATTCAGACTTGGGATAATGGAACCCGTGTTCTTATTAATGGCGGTCTCTAATGAAAGACATGTAATTTCATTTGTAATGTCTATTCACTGAAAGAGCTATAGAGCGAGACTCGCAGATGTCAAATCAAAACTGTGTTATTTAACTAACATTCAAAAAATCCTTTCTCAGATTTCCCCTACAATAAATTAGGGACCCTATACATCCATAACTATGCCTCTAGGTCCACTAGTGTAGGCTTTGCATTGACTGTCAGTCGCTGACGTTTTATTAAAAAGTTTTTAGTGACAGTTATAGAATGAAAGGTTGTGGTGATAGGGACTGTCAACAATAAACAGGAATATGACTCAGTAGTATATTCCAGATTACCCTTGATTTAGATAAGATTAGTAGTGAAGTATTTTTATACATTTTTTAAATGAAATAGTTTAGTAGATGCAGCTATTTCAAAGGTCTCGATTATGAAATCTAATTAGGATTTCGGGGATCCGTACCCGAAGGGTGCTAAACGGGACGCCATTTCTAAGCCTCCGCGGTCCGTACGTCTGTCCATTCGCTCTATCTATAAAAGTTTCACAAAGAGAGCACTTATATTGCCGCTATAACAACGAATAATGAAAATATAACAAAAGGGGGTACCCCATACAAGAGAAGTGTTTTAATATCACTGCTGCCCCTGCGAATTACCAAATCATCCTGATTCTATATCACCGGAAATTTCACTGTCCCCATCAGCGTTTTAAGTGGCGCAATGGGCCATGCCAAAAAAAATACGTACTACTTTTTATTTTATTTTTGTGAAATTTAAGGCTATTTTAAGAAATTAATTCGAATATTTCAGTTAATGGCAGTCTTAATATTTTTGTAATATTTTTTTAAATAACACTCCTCGTGACGTCATTTGTTTGGAGTTTTGGAATGGCTTTACTTAGCTTAAGGCTGGTTGTTTCCGATTCAAAAACTAAATAACTATAATATAAATATTTGTTTATATTCCGACTGACCTGCGTCATCGACTAATAGGAAAACTGTTGATACTTGACAGTTTTACAGAACAGCCAACTTAACGGCGAAATGAATTTGAAAAAACTACGCTGAAGAAGACAAATGAAGTACACGATGTTTTTTACGGATATTTCAGTAATCCTGTAATATTTTTGATGGGAACACATTTATCTCGAAATGTTTGTTTTCAGTTTGGTATCTTTTTTTTAAATGGCCCATTGGTTTGATGTCAGATCCGCAATCCCTAGGGACTGGTATCAAAAGAAAGTTATTTTTTTGTATTATTATTCATACGTATTGCTACGGAACCCTTCGTGTGCGAGTCCAACCACACTTGACCGATTTTTTCTTTGAAATATCTGCAGATGCCGAATTCACGAGACAAACAAAACAGGCAATTAAATCAGCCATTGCATAAGCCTTTAACACCAAGCGAGAAAGCCTGCTGTACTCGTAAAGAGTGGAGGCCCAAAAACATTAATCAGAGATCGAGGGAATTTGGTATCTCTTCTTTATTTTATGCTGTATAGCTGAAGTCACATTATCCTTATTACTACTGGTTCACATTGATAGCTTTCCTTTTAATGACATTGGCCTAGCGATTCAGATCCAATTTGGGAAAGTGATTGAAAGTTAAATGTAAATAAAAGCAGAGCTACCACGTGCTTACGTGGTTTATTACAAAAAAGCATCCGTTAAATTACCTTCCCTGATGTATTAGTTCAGAGTTCTTATAAACGAAGATCCTACAAAGTTACCGCAGTATCTTTGTACGATCCTGCAAATCTGACCTTCAACTATATTAGTATATATTAGAAAGTACATGAGCGATCTTCTTACCAAATTCTTTCTAATTCAATTACTCACTGTAGCTACACATATATATATAGCGCCACGACTTTTCCCACACGGGGTGGCGAAGGCACAGTTGACCCCCTTTTTAGCTTGTTATTCAAGGCTCCATTTTGCATGACAGGGGGCCAGCCCGCCACCGCATCTATAAAGGTATGAATCCACAATCCAAAAGCCAAAACGTAGCCAAATTTTGAGCATGAATACGAATACTGATCGTCAAATGAAGTGCCACTTAAATTTCATATCAGTCCTTTCATTTCCCGAGCGAGAGACAGTGACATCATGACTTTGAGAGCCCATCAAACCTTGAGTTGTAGGTTGTGCATCTGTGTGCCATAGGAGATTAAAATATGGCAGCAGTCAGCACTCTTTTGTCACTGGAGCTGAAGCGAGTTTTAATGAAACCGAAGCTAGAGAACCTCGGCTTACTATTGACAACAAGCCTTCTACCATGCACATTGAGCGAAGTGAGCGAAATGCGATTCAGCTTGCATCAGACACTCGGATTAATTTGAAAAGAATGAAATATTTAAGGCTACCTTTTGAAAAGGCTTATGTTTAAACGATCACCAAAAACGCACCTGTTTTATTACCAATAAATTCGAAACGACTGCCAGAATAGTAAACTACCACCAAATTGTGTTTGGATAAATGAACACCAAAATTCTTTTTATGTTTTGTGTACTGAAGTTTATGTTTTAAGTATTTTTTGTTCTTACATGTTCAACCTAACACGAAGGATAAAAGGGACTTCGCTTCGCTATTCCCCTTTATCTTTCATCTAAGCTATCGTAGTATTTTGCCCTGATATTTTCTGCAACTTTTGGTGATCATTTACCCATTTTGGGTAGCATTTACCTACCCATTTTCGGTAGGAAAAAAATATTTTGGTAATCATTATATTTGTTGCCTTTTGAAAATATTATCTTTAAGACAGTCTTATATATTTATTGGAAATATAAAGGGTTGCGAATGTGAAGGGGTTGTTATAAATTTATAGATATTTATCTAAAACGTCCAAAACCCCTATAAAGAAGTGAAGAAACAAAACAAACAAACAAACAAAACAAAACGTAAACGAAGTTTCGGTAGTTTAAGAATTTCATGGTACAGAGTCTGTCTGATGAAATTGAATTTTTTGCAAGGTAAAAGCAAATGTTCTAGATGCGAGAGTCAGATCAAAATGTATCGATCATTTGAAAAATTGAAGGACTGCTGCTGTTAAAAACGGCGTATGTTAGTCAACTCTGATTAAATGACATCGATGATGCAGACAGTTTGAAGGGTTCCGTACCCAAAGGGAGCTAAACGGAACCCTAATATTTGTCTATGCTATTACTAAGCCTCCGCTGTCCGTCTGTCCGTCCGTCTATCACCGGGCTCTACACCGGCTCAACCGAAATAGGTAGAGAACTGAAATTTTCACAAAGGGGGTGTTTCTATTGCCGCTATAATATCAAATAATGAAACGGATTTTTAAGAATCAAAAGTAGTCATTGCCATTTTGTTTTATTTGTTTATCGGTGAACTGAACTGGACTCTCCCCATCTTATCGGAAAAGATCTTTAATTGCGGGTTTCAAGTTTTGTGCTTAGTTATTTGTCATTATAAGATTAATAATTGCTCATTCGAATTATAATAAATAATATTAAGTTTTTTATCATATTCGATTTTATTTCTTTGTATAAGATCTCAATTTCAATCCACTTCCGGTTTCAATGAGCAAAATGTTTCGTTAACCTGAGTACATAGTTCAATACTTACATATTACATACACGAAACTATTTTTCAATGTTTCGATGTACGGTCTTGAATGTAGACCTACTGTACTGTACTGTACTGTACTGTTCTATTTAATACATTATTATAAAAAAAATAAAAGGGATACTCGTAGAAAATACTGTCGTTTTAAGTTTATTCGTGTACGAGTATAAGTGTATGAGTTTCGTTTATCTGAGGTACGGAACCCTTCATGTGCGGGTCCGACATCCTACTCGCACTTGACCGGTGTTATTCTGAGATAGAAATATACAATCGTAAGCAAAACTTATATAGGTCGTCCCTTCATTCCTTCTCTTGTCACCGTTAACTGTCAGGAAGCATCCGTTCAGTGAAGGATATCCTGAAGAAGAATGAAGAAAAGAAGAAGATCCGTCCACTGAACAGAGGCCTATATTTTCATCCTATTTCCTTTACCTTCCGCCTTCTTATATTTCAGTCAGATGCCAAAGTTACTACTTAATCTATCATTCAATAGAATCAGTGCTTCCTGTTGCTAAGAACAAGTATGAGTTTACCTCGAAACCTAATAGTACAACCGAATATTCCCAATTTACCTTTACGTACATACCTACGAATTTCTAGGTAATTTGCTGGTAGATGTGCAGACGACATAGCTAAGGCTTCCGGGCTAAATACATTAGCTACAAACTAGTTGGTGAGGAGTTTCCCCGCGGTTTGAATCCAAACGGTTTCTCTAGATCACGTCAATGTATAAATTTTACGTTATCATTGGAGATGGCAAATCAAAGGCTCATTATAAAATAGTTTCCTGACTGGTTGATGATGATGACAGAAAATTGTTTAGAGGTCATCACCATAATCGAGGTCCTGAGTTTGAATCCTGCATGGGGGTAGAAGAAAAACAACTTTAGGTCTTGGATGTTTATATGTCTATGACGTCGCTGTTTCTGGTTCCAACGACAAAGGGTGTCCTAGTGTGAGGCCAGAAGCAATATACTTGCCTATGAAAAAATATTTATGTATATATAACTTGTCAAATTCGTACGTAGCACTCCCATGGTCTGCGGGCGATGGGGGACCGGGGAACCGTCCGCTGTCTTCTTTCCCGCCCCCGCATCTTTCGTCCCGTCGCCCGCAGTCCATGGGTGTGCTACGTACGAATTTGACAAGCTATAACAATTATTTTTAATAAAATATAGTCACTTCTAAGCATCGTTTAGTATGGATTGCATTGATGCAATCTTGGACCATCACATATGAAGATGTTTCGTCTCATAAACAGAGACTCCATACAACCAATTTTACATTGGTTTTTAACTCTATTACAAAGCCATAAGGTTGAAAATTGCTGACCAAATTAAGTGAACTAATGTGAACTAACAAATACCATTGAATATGTGACCAAACAAATAAAATACAAACGAACACCGCGCCTTTTACAATAGAGGTGGCAGAGGCACAAACCATACCAACTCCAAAAGATTTCATTACGAGCATTTCTATCTCCAGACGAGCAAATCCCAGGCAGCTGCAAAGTTATGACACGGCGGATATTGCTTTACCGACGTACCCACTCACAAGTTGCGCAGATCCTTCTACTGAATTTAACTTTTAACTTCTTTAAGCCCTTAATAAACAGATATACTTGTAAACCCTTCTTGAGGCTAGGGTTGTCAAATGAATAAGTCGGGATTCAGGAACTGGATTAGGGAAATAAGGTGCCGCTGAATGAGTAGAACTGACTTGAATTTCAGTTGGGTGTTCTACGAAAAGCTTACGACAAGATGAAATTTCTGTTTTTCTAAGCCTCTGTAATTAGTATTAAAAGTATAATTGCACAGATTTATCTACTCTGGATTTGTCGTATTATCATCACTACATGTTTAAACTTAGATATATGCCTCTATAATAAACTCTCGTCAGCGGGCGCCATTTTATTTGAGCATAATGCGCTATGCACATAATGACATTACAACCTTAAATAATAAAAAATGCCAAGTGCGGGTCGGACTCGCATACGAAGGATTTCGTACCTCCGCAAAAAAACTGGTTTTCCCTTAATTGTGCCCCCCCTATTTGCGCCGTACATTTCTCATTATTTTTCCTGTAATATTTAAGTAAATACCCATATAACGTGATTTTTGTCAGTTTTAGGATCTGTAGTTTCGGAGATGTGGGGGAGGGGATATGATATATTTTTTTCTATTTTGTTAAATAGCTTCTTAACTAAATAAAGCTCAATTACAGCTCCGTGGTTAAGTGGGCTTCACGCTTACTTCTCACGCAGAAGATGCAGGTTCGAATCCCGTACCGAAGACTTTATCTTACGTACATTATCGGACGTTTCGTGTTTCAGATTACACCTTATTCCCAGCCACCGTCGCTAGTTTGTAGTATTAGTCATAAACCCCCTCCATCAACCCGCCGGCAACATATATTTTACAAATCAAATAAAATATCAAATATGTTTATTTTACGTAGATATGGTTACATAGTAGGTGGTAACGTAACATTTATCGGCACTGCACATCTAGCCACGTAGTGATATGCAAAAATAGAAATCAGTAGTCCAATACAATTCTTAAATATTATCAAAAACAGGTCGGTGTCTATTTTCAACTAAAGAGATCGGTAGGTAGTCAAAGAAATTAATTAATTGATTAATTAAATTGATACATTATAGATTAATTTTATTAACACGAGCGTCAAAAAATTCTTTAACGTTATAATAGCATTTAGTGATCAACGATTTGCGTAATTTATACTTAAATGCATTAAAAGGCATGTCATGTAGTTCTGTTGGTATGGCATTAAACATTTGTATCGACATACAGTAACAGTTCCGTTTAAGAAGAGCTGTATGTGCTATCGCAAACGCAAATTTTTGGGATACCTGTTCTAAAAGTTACGTATACTGGATTTCTTGGTAAATATATTCATATTTTGTCTTACAAAGATACAAACTTCATAAATATGTATTCCTTTTAGTGATAAAGATTAAACTAATATAGATACATATTTATTTCAGAATAATGAAAAATAATAGTTTACGTTCCTCGCAAACTATTTCTATATATCCCTTTCATCTGACTAGAGACACGATACAGTTAGAATTATATATTTTTTTATTTGCTCCTTTATTGTGCCCCCCCCCCATACTTTCCTATTATTTTTCCTGACATATTTGGGTTAAGACGTTTATTTTATGTATTTCTTTCAGTTTTTTGGGTCCCTTAATTTTGGAGACTCCGAAACCAAAACTGACTTAATCCGTCCAGAATTCCGTCATTTAATATTCTTTTACACACGTATAAGGACAGCACCTTAGTGATCCTTAATGGTTCCGTTTTTCCTTTCAAGGTACGGGACGCTAAAAGCTCACAACACGGTATAAATCAGGACTTTCTTCCAAATGGCAACACTCAACAGCTTCTGAAGTTGATATATAAGATGTTGTTTTGTCTCACAGTATGTTGATAAACTTACCACTAAAGAATAACTAGGGAAGTTGCGACAAGTGTCGTTCCGTATTTCTGTTATACGTTTGTAGACGACCAATTTAGCAGGTTTGTTATTGATATTTCTTGGCACTTGTAACTGTATTTGGGAACTATTATAGATAGAATTATTTATTCAATAAAGAAAAAATCTTGCAATTTTATATTGCGATATCTATTTATTATAAAGACATTATAACTAGCAGCCCTGTGGGCAGTAGACCTCCCTAACAGGGGGGACTGTGAACCCATTTTTAGGTAAGTATTTTAGTTTCAATCAAAATCAAGTAGTAAAGTAGCCGCACCAATAACTTTGTAAACTACATTTTGTGATTTAAAATACAATCTATTGACTTTTCACGAAAATAGTTAAAGTCTATTTCACTCACTCTCATGATCCTCTTTACTAATCCCTATCCTACTTCGAGGAGTCCAAACTTGGTAAGTTTAAAAAATATTTCTTGGATTTTTAGAAAACAGGCGGCCGAAAGTAATGGTGTTGTATATTTTTAGAATCGGCTCATGAAGCCCTTTAATTTGATACCCCACACGATAGGTTTCTTACTTTAATAACCCCCAAGGGGAAAATCGAGGCAAACCCTTGTGCCAAGTTTTGTGAGGATCGCTTGAAAACTGTAGCCCCTAGACCGGAACTCACAGACACCAGACATAGAGACAGACGAAAGCAAAATCAGCCTCCTATCTTGTCGAAATGGAGCCCTTCGCTCGCTCGGACAATTATCGTATTCATTCAAAGATCGAACAATTATTGCAGCTCTATCTACCTATTTACACAGTTCCTCAGTAGAAATCGTGGGAGGCAGTGAGCAAGTAAAATAAACGAATTTATAAATGTTGCCTAGAACAATAAAAGCAATTAATACCAAATAATAAACATTATAAAATTAAGCTTTACTACGGCTCTTATACAACACAACATCAAGCATCGCACACATTCTTCAAAGTAAAAGACGGCGAAAACATGAAAAACATCCCCCGAATAATAACAACCCAAATGAATACAAAGTGCAAAATGCGAGAATTCCATTCAAATTCCGCCTTTTTATTGCACGAATGAAGAACGAAATGAAAAATTATTTAAGTACAGCACAATTCTGCGTTCACCGCGGAATATATCAAGACCAGCTAATTTGTAAGTGCGGTTTTCAGACCGTAAATCCACGCGTGGAGTTGTGAAGTTTACAAAAAGGAGCGCCGTATATTTCGGAGATGCATCACCTGGCTTGGCATTTGAATACCCTCCTCTCAAGTGGCTGGGTTTAGAAGATTTTATTTAATGATACTTCAAAGTTTTTTTGTACTTAAAAAGTTGTGTTTGTTTTGCCTAAAAAAATCTACATTTGGAGATTTTTTTTGGATA
The DNA here is from genome assembly GCA_949825045.1 of Argyresthia goedartella. Taxonomy (NCBI): domain Eukaryota; kingdom Metazoa; phylum Arthropoda; class Insecta; order Lepidoptera; family Argyresthiidae; genus Argyresthia; species Argyresthia goedartella. The sequence goes on along the minus strand of OX463821.1, from coordinate 10,635,106 downwards.
CCGTAACCCAAGGGTGCCAAATGGGACCCTATTACATTACTGAGCTACCGCTGTCAATCTGTCCGCCAAACCGTCTGTCTGACTGTCTGTCTATCTCATGAACCGTAACAGGTAGAGAGTTGAAATTTATACATAGCGTGTATTTATGGAGGAAATCATCTGGGATACGCGAGGGGGATTCAGATGTGGAATGGGATGTACGGACCTGATCTTTGCTCTATGACGCGTAACAGAGAAGCATCTGGCTTTGAGGCAAAATGTTTACTGCGCTTTCGTAGACCGTAGAAAAGGCATTTGATACATTGATGACGAATGATTTGTGGGAAACACTATCCGTGTATGGAGTGGGCAGCCGAATGATTTGTTCACTGAAGTCCTTGTACGACGACTCCAGTGCATGCGTCAGGATAAACGGTGCTTGCACGGGCTGGTTTAATATAGAACGTGGTGTGAGACAGGGCTGTGTAGCTACGCTATGGCTGTTCAATCTGTTCATGGATAGTTGTTTGAATGATTTGAAAGAGCGTGATTGTGGGATGCAAATGGGAGAGTTACTTATCAAGTGCCTCTTATACGCCGATGATCAAGTTATTCTTGCGTCGTCGGTGGGTGAGCTGGTGAGATGGTAACTCTCATGCACGAATCACTTAAGAAGAAGGGAATAAAAGTGAATGTCAGTAAAACGAAGGTCATGGTTTAGAAAAGGATGAAGACATAACTGAATGCGTGATATTGATTGATGATGGACAAGTGGAACAAGTGAATGAGTTTACATACTTGTGTGGTATGTTTACAAGAGATGGGAAATGTGAGGGTGATATTGAAAGGAGAGTGAGTGCAGGCAATATAATTAATGGGGCACTGAACTCCTTGATGAGTAGCCACGGTTTCCCAAAAGGCACGTTTAGCGATTCATATTGGAGTGTTGAGTACGACATTGATGTATGGGAGCGAATGTTGGGTATGGCAGAAGAAGCATGAAAGCAGCATAAACGCTGTAGAAATGAGGTCTTTGAGGAGTATGTGTGGACTAAAATTGAAAGATAGATTGAAGAATGAAGTTATAAGGGAACGCTGTGGATTGAAAGAATATAGTGACAAGGATAGAGAAATGCCAGCTTCGATGGTTTTGTCACGTTGAAAGGATGAATGAAAGGAGATTGACGAAACAGATTTATACAACGGGTGTGAAAGGAGCCGTTGGACGGGACACCCAAGAAAGTCCTATAAAGACCAAATCGGTGATTTGTTAGTGAAGGGGCAAATACGAAGTACCCGTAACCGGCGAGCTTGCATGAATATACTTATGAATGTTGAGGAAGCGATGTGTGCCATGATCGTTGCAGGTGGAGGTCTTTAGTCTCTGGCTAGCCCTCTTCCGGGAAATAGGCGTAAGCACATGTATGTATGTATGTATGTGTATTTCTGATGCAAGCAACGGAACAGCAACAAATAACGAACTATAACGAAGACTTAATTAAGGGAGTCTCGATATAGAATACCTGATTTATTACGGAACCCTTAATGTGCGAGTTCGAAACGCACTTGGTCTGTTTTTATTATGACACTATGGTGATGCCATGGTGATTTACAGTCCCTTTAGTAGGATATCTAAACAATACATTAATTCTGCTATAGTGTGATGTGCCTAAGTTAACTATACATATACTAATTATATTGCTAGTAGAATCCTCTCGTTAGAGATAAGCTCACCTTAGCTCATAGATGTATTGTTACCTTACCATTGTATGTGCAATAAAGAATATGAATATGAATATGCTTGTTTTTGACCTATCCAAAAACATAATTTTAAATTATTACAATACTTGTATGAAGCAAAACAAAAGATAAAATAAATATGTCATTAAAATTTACATCATAAAATTGTGGCCTTTCTTATATTGCTTGTAACCGTATTTTGACAAAACTACCAAAAAATTAAGTAGTTTTTTTTTTTAACTTATTGCGAAGTTTTATTTACTTTTAATTTATTATACCAACGACTTTTGCAGTCTGCGCGGGCACAAGCGTGGGAATAAAAGAGAAAGTACCTCTCAGTATGGCTGGATTCGCAGGGGTATACATTATATTCTGAGAAAAAATAGTCATCATCATTTGAAAAGATAAACTATTCATATTTCATTCCAAGCATTGTTGATTTTTATTGTTTCACAAGTCAAGCATTAGGTTAGGTTAAAAAAGTTTCGTCGTTAGGTGGTATTAAAAAGTAATGCTTGAATAAAACAAATAAATGAATACTGCCACGTTTACCGCGATGTTTTATTGAAGAAAATCCAACCAAATAAAAGAGACGTGAAATAAAAAACTTTCCACGGAAACCGCAAACAGAACTGCGTCGGGTCTATACGTAAACTTTCGCGTCCACACACAAGCAAAGAGGAACAACTAAGTGCCAGTATAAAGAGCGGTGGTCCATTAATCTTGCGAGCAAAACCCACAGCTGCAGTCCAGACTACGGATGAATGATGTAACTTCCTACTTGTGTGCCACCAGCGTATCCTTGCCGATGCACGAAACCCAATCTCAAAAGAAACAAAGGACATTCTCCTTTGCGGTAGCTCTCGCAATAACCTGATCTTTCAGGAAGTGGAGGTAGTATGGATTTTGATGGAATTTCCAGTTGAAACTAGCGTGCGAAATGGATTGGACATCAGTGGCCCCTACTGTGAGATAAATTGATACGAATTTATGACGTCATATTAGCGACGGCGTCGTAAGATTTCAGTTTGTTTCAAAGCACATTACGCGTGCGCGCCATGTTTTCTTTACGTTGTGGAGTCCTAACCTACTTTTATTCCCAATATGCAAAGTAGCTAGGAGAAATGAAGGGCGTACGAAGAATGGAGACTAGTATTGATAGTTTAGAATTTAACACTTAATTTTTGAAGAGAACGGGTACGCTTAACTCAATACATCCGGTTAGTATACATAATTACCGGTAAGTATTCAAACTAACCACTGATTTTGGAAAATCAGCCACAATCAGTCCGATTAGCTACTTTAAACGGTTATTATACATACTCACCAAGAGGGTTTTGTGAAAATAATAAGACACCCTTATTTTCTTAATCAAATATGGTTTACGAAAGGTAAAATAAAACAAATAGTTAAAATCTTCTTAATATTGTCTGACTTTAATGACTTTAATGGTACTGATTTGCATAGTATTCCATAGGATCTTTATTAGATAGGTGTAAAATATTGTATGTGTACTTAAGTTTATGTTTTAAGTATTTTTTGTTGTTCTTACATTTTCAACTTAAAACGAAGGATAAAGGAGGCTTCGCTTCGCTCACCCCCTTTACCCTTCCCCTAAGCTACTGCAGTATTTTGCCCTGCTATTAGCTGTGCAAGTCAGTATTAATCATATTCACCACGGAAGTATGGTCATTATATACACTAACCGGATAAATAAATATTGATAAATCTAGCTCTGTTAATTACTTTAACCATCTATATTGGTATGTATCAACAATAGCCGGTTAGTTAGCATAATAACCGAATCATTATCTTGACCGTAGCATGTACACTAGATAGAAAAGGAATATCCCACCAAAAACATTCTGTAAAAAACTAGCCAGGTCTCGATGGAGCTGCTTGTTTATCTCTAAAAAATAATGAAATCTAGACAAAGTCGTGCCAAGTCCTACTGTACAAAGTGTACCTACTAACGTATAAAGAATGTTCAACGGCCAAGGCACACAAAATTAACTATAATAATAAAGAAATCGCAATAAGGAACGTTAGACTTGGCAAGAATTTGTCTAGATTTCATTACTTTTTAGAGATAAACAAGCAGCTCCATCGAGACTTGTCTAATTTTTTACAGAATGTTTTTGGTGGGATTTCACTTCTTTTTGTAGAAACGTGGGCATATTGATTTATTTTATTAGATTTTTGGGAGATATGAAAACGGTATACACCGAATCGTTACCAAGAGAAAACCAAGCTCTTGTGTTTTCTAATCAGGGTCACCAGGTACTCCAGATCTTCGATAGTTTTTATAGTTTTCCCTTTATGTGGATCTGTACCAAATTTCAGCTCTCTGAGTTTATGGGAAGTACTAGTTCTATTCTGATGATCATGAGTGAGTGAGTGAGTGTCATAAATGCGAAACTTTGCTTTCGCTTAACTTCGGAACTGAATGTCCTACAGACTAAAAATTTTGGATTTTAAGTATGTGATTATAGCTTACTGGATGACGAAAATTTCTGCGTTGTGGTCTTATCCAGAGGTTCTCAAATAGGGGCCTGAAAATGCGGCGAAATGGTTCCAGTAAAGGATGGTACGGCAGTGTTTGCTTCGCGCTCGACTTGGCGGGGGCACTGCCGAGCTCCCCGATTAGAAGCAGTAGAATAAGAAATGGGTTTAGACAGAAAATCTCCCTGTCACATTATGCTGAGGCTATATAAATGGGTTGGGCCATAAGATTTGTCACATACCTCAAACTTCGAATTAAGAACGCAAACCAAAAAAAAAGATGGTCGTTCGAAATATGAATATTTTAAGAAACAAAATTCATAGGTTGTCTGTAATTTTATTTATGATCAAAAAAGTAGACTTGCGCAAAGTGTGTCTTTATAGGGAGTAATCATATCTCATATCTATTGATTCGGTGACACATTATATCTCTATCATATCTCACTCATTCAAATCTATGGCTCAATATATTCAAATCACTTATTTCTTACTCTTTTATCTTACAAGGCTCTTATATTTGTTTAATGAGTTGATGAGTTGGAAGAGTCTCTAAAAATAACCTACTCCATACAAAATATATAAACAAACGAGTTGCAACAGTTTCATTTTAATTTCACCATTTGAACTATGCCTTAACCAACTTACCTAGAGACCATTTTTTATCGCCCGCTTCGATTCCTTGATCACTTTTGCCTTGGCAGCGAACTGAGGCCTTCATAGCTTCTTCATACATTATTATAAACGTTATATCCCATAGATTTAATTGCTTTTCGAGCTTATTGCAATGCGATAAGATTCAAATCAATAAGCAAACTTTTGGAAACATTATGCCTATTATAGTATGACAAACACATACTCTTTCTCGCTCATCTTAATCCAACCGATGATAGCCGAAAAAACCCACGTGTTCGTTTCCGCGAATCTCGCTCTGGTGTACAGGTGAACGCACACCTATCCATGCTTTTCCGGTAATGCGTGGCGTGCGAGTGCGACAGAGCAACGCGCGAGAGCAGCGTGGTCGATTCCTTCGGCGCCGTCGACCCGTTCGGTGCGGTTAGTGTGTTCGCCTTCGCTATCGCTACTACTAGATATCCGGCTCAAATTTGGACCAAGGATTAAGGTGATAAGGTTGCTATTCGCTGGTTTGGTCAATTGTGTATTTGCCAACAAAATGTGGACCAAATGTAGACCAAATATTAAGGTGATAAGGTTGCTGTTTGCCTAAGAGTGACATTTTAAAACTGGAAGACGTTTGGTTTTGTTGGTTTGTTCTCACACAACTGTGTTTAGTGTAGCCTGGGCAGAGAGAGCGAGATTTGTTTGGGGAGTAAGATATGATTCATATCGCTGGGATGTAACTAGGATATAATGGACGTCAAGCGATATGTGTGTCATATTATATCTTACTCTCGAGTTACCCAAGTCTACAAATAAGGGCGCGAAAAGACGATAGAATCACGTTAATTGCATTGCATCGCTGTGATGTCGCTCCAGCTGAGATTGTCAAACTGCTGATTTTTTTATATTATTAATTAATTAATAATATTGAGGGTCGTTTATTGTACCATAAAACGATTCAAGGAAGGTTCTTGATTATAAGATAAGGAGAGGAGCGGTCGTCCTCGCACTGTTCGGACTCCAGAAGTGATCAAATCAGTGAAGGCGTGAATATAAAGAAATCCCGTTCGGAAGCAAAAACTGTTTTCTCTCCAGATGAGGTTAAGTAGAACTACAATTAAAGGGGTATTGAATGAAGACCTTGGACTACGAGCTAACTGGAAAAAAAAGCACATTTGCTTAACTCACGACTGAAGAAAATCAGGTCGATAGATCCCGAGTCTTGCTAAAGCGATACGCGGGAAAAAATAGCACGAAATCTTTCTTTCGGAGGAAACATTTTTTGATGTCGATGAAAGCTTTAATCTTTCATTATTGAAGAAGCGAACAGACTTATCCCACGTATTCAGCCTGGTCGCCATCCTTCGTCATTCATGGTTTGGCTTGGGGTTTCCTATTCGGGCCCAACTGGGGTGTATTTTTGTGAAAAAGGGGTTAAAACAAGTGCACTCGTTTACCAAAACACAATCCTAACAAACCTCGTGGAACCTCTTTCGCACAATATGTTCAAGAAAGTATCTGGGAATTCCAGCAGGACTCTGCACCAGCTCATTCGGCAAAAAGCACTCAAAATTGGCTCTCCTCCCGTGGAAACGACTTTATCAGACACGAAGACTGGCCCTCCTGAGTCCAGATCTGAATCCATTGGATTATAATATATGGCAGTACTTAGAGGTGAAGGTCTGCACTAAACCTCATTCCAATTTGGAGTCTCTCAAAGCCTTCCTGATTAAAGCAGCATATCTTATAGCATAAAGCATATCTTTACCCATGATAATGTCGTGCGTGCTTCTATCGATAACTGGCCGCGTAGATTAAAGGCTTGTATCGAAAATAGGGGATATCATTTTGAAAAGTTTAAATGTCGTTGAAATCTGAATTTTGTAACCTTTTGTTTAATGTATAAATATTTGTATTTCAGAGATTTTTATGTCATTTATTTAATTTATTGTATGTGATAAAACTTATGGCCCGACCTAGTATATACTCTTTTGTTGTCGGGGTATAAGCACCATGGCATAAAAAGTTTTCCTACTATTCTGTGTTTAAATGGAAAGTGTTTTTGTTAAATAAATATGTTTTGTTTTGTGTAAATGTCAACGGCAACGCATGAAATCCGTCATTAGAAAACGGCCGATACCACATCAAACGATCTGTCAACGACATCGTCAAACTTATCGCGGACAACACCTATGAGTGAACAGTGTTAGTGATCTATGTTAATTAGTATTAGGCCTATCCCTAAATAAGGTAAATCCCTACTTACTATGCATCTTAATATAAGATAAATGATTAGAAACTTTTTTTTACTAGAATATCAGAACAAGCAGAAAAACAATCCAAATGAAATATTGATGATTGATGAAATGATTGCTGTAACTAACCTGTAGACTCGCGTAAACCCTAAAACGGAATTTTTATGACAGACGTCACCTAGAGTACTGTAAATTCTATTGTGGGCATTTATGGGCAAAACACATAATATTTGCCTTAATTGTTGTCTCATTATTTTTTCTTTTCTGGCCAGCAGACAAGCGAAAGGGCTAAGGCAAATATAAACCATAGCTGTAAAACAATTTCAGTTAAAAGAATTTGAAAAATAAGTACGTAGAATTCATATAAAATAAAAAAGGAGGCAGCATCATAATATATGCTCAAGTTTTAAAAGAATTAAAATACATACAAATTACATACAAAACATTTACATAAAATAATACTAACTAACTAACTAATTAACTTAAAAAATACTGAAGACCTGTGGGGAATATCAGTCAAAGTTATTGGTTCAGTAATTCTGGTTAAAACCCACAATTAGCTTATATATTCAATAAATGTGTTGACGACGATGCTTTGCTAGACCTCATGAAACACAGTAAACTGATACCTCTGTTCAGGTCGGGAGACAAGGGTGATCCTTCAAATTTCAGACCAATATCTGTTCTTCCATCACTAAGTAAAATATTTGAAAAGATTATACTGAATCAAATGCTCTCACACTTCAACAGTACAAAACAACTCCACGCCAAACAATACGATTTCACTAGGGGTAAATCAACTACGGATGCAGGTATGCTACCCTTACATCTCATATTTATTCTGCAAGGTAGGCCGCACAGGAGTTTTTTGCGATCTGTCAACGGTATTTATTTATTTACATATTATTTATTTAAAAAGCTTTCTTTAGGAATCTGTGCGTTTTAAATTATAAATTGCTCGAATAGCTCTTTTCTGTAAAATAAGAATAGTTTGAATATCCGCTGCTTTTCCCCACAGCAAGATACCATAGGACATGACATTATGAAAGTCACTAAAATAGACTAGCCTAGATGTAGCCACATCCGTGTTTTGTCTAATGTTCCTAACAGCATCAGCCGCAGAACGAAATCTACAAGCTAATTTGTCTATGTGGGGTCCCCACTACAATTTGCTAATGGTTATTCCAAGAAACTTTGCATCATTTACTAATTCTAACGCGTTGCTGTCTAATACTTAAATGATATCACCTTGCCTGACATTTGGAAGAGTGAATTTGATACTCTTGGTTTTGCCAGCGTTTAACCATGAATTATTAACTATGAACCACTTCAAAGTTAGAGACAATACATCATTAACATCATCAAAAAATTTCTTTTTGCTTTTAATTATGAAGTACAGTAAAGTATCATTAGCTAATAACACTATGTCAGTCAATTTCTCTACCATAAAAGGCAGATCATTAATTATACCAGGAATAAAAAAGGGCCTAATATGGAACCTTGTGGAACGCCAATTTTTACACCCGATATGGTATATTTAGCGTTGACTTCTTCCTTTTGAATTCAATTGCATATGGATGATCTTAGTGGATCCAATGCTATTTTTCTAACTCCGTAATGATTTAATTTCATATGTAGCGTATCAGGAACACAAAATCAAATACTTTCCATAGATCGCAAAAAACACAGAAAGCATCCTGTATCCAGGGTAATGCCTGCATCTTTAGTCTATTTACCCCTAGTGGCACCGTCTTGTTTGGCGTGGAGTGGTTTTAAAGGTGGTTGAAGTGTGAGGGCATTGGATTGAGTAAAATCTTTTCAAATATTTTATTTATTGCTGGAAGAACAGATATTGGTATAAAATGTTTAGGATCATCCTTGTCTCCAGACTTGAACAAAGGTTTCAGTTAACTGTGTTTCATGAGTTCAGGGAAAGCTCAATCGTCAACACATTAATTGAATATATTATATAGAAGTATGGGGCTATGACTAACCAATGACTTTGACTGATATCCCCAGGTCAGGTCTTCCATATTTTATAAGTTAGGCAATCTTAACTAAAAAAAAACGAAAGTTTTGACGATGACCTTGGGAACCATGCATGATTAAATAATGATGATAATGATTAAATTCAAAATCTGCATTAATGACGATTTTTAACAAAGTGTTTGCTTCATATGGAGATGAATTTAGAAACTCTGTTGTGAGTAAGCTTACTTAGCGTTGGAATAAATAACTTCACTCATATTTAAGCAGAAATAATTTTCTCTTGTAATAACTTGGCTAATCTCTAATAATTAATATTTAATTTTTAATGTTTAATATTTACGAAATCGTTTTCATTCTATTATTTTAATTATGTATTTTTCCATTATTGTGATAAGCTTATTCATTTCTTCAAACCAACTTGAAAGCTCTGGAACATTTTTTAATAAAGTCATGAAATTTTCTTTCAAAGTTATAGTTTTTTGCTTCATAAAGGTCATTCAAGATAACTCTACTTTTACCAATTCCAAAAGTTGCCTTGTCATTATATTTAGATTTACCGCCGTTGTCACTGAATTTCTTCATTCCGAAGTTCTTTAATTTAAAAACTTTATTGAATTCTGGTTGAATAATATTGAATAAGTCTGAAAAGATTTTGTACGGGTTTTGTTCATGAACATCCGATAGTGGCAAATATTAATTTAAGTTTTTCGTATACGTCTCTAGTCTATGGGATGTAATATGCCTATAGAAAGAAGAAGAAAGAAAGGGAAGAAGGATCAGAACTAGAAATTGAGAATTGAACCGTTTGACCGCTGTGATCGGATGATAAGAAGTTTTTTTTTTTTACTTATGCATACACAGCACAGTTATAAGAAACGTTGCCTAAGCAAGTGTGGCTGGTAAGTGTAAGTCTAGTCGGCTCTTGAAATACATGACATCAAAGATGACAGATTCAGCTGGAATCCTCATACATATAACATGTTAGCAACAAATTAAAATCATAAGCCAATTCCACATACTCAGATATAAATTACCCTAGTGAACACTGAGACTATTCAAATTCAAATTCAAAAATAGTTTATTTCCATAAGAAACACATAGGTAACATTTGGAGAATGTCAAATCTTAAACTAACACATAAATAAGGTACAGGGAAATATAGAACTCAATTTGAATTCCGTCACCTCAATGTTTTAGACGCTGGAGGCAAAGAGGCGACAAGAAACCTCCAGCTTTATTCGTTATTTTTTACAGAATTGGAGCAAACACCTTCCCAAGCTTTCTTGTCTTCTAAATAATCTGATATTTTGTAGTAACCTTTTTTACATAAGTGATTTTTAACAACATTTTTAAATTTATTTACAGACAATTCTTGTAACTCAGTCGGTATTTTGTTGTAAAAGCGAATACATTGCCCTTTAAAAGATACATTAACCTTATGGAGCCTAGTAGTAGATATAGTTAGTTTATTCCTATTTCTAGTGTTGACATTGTGCCTGTCGCTATTCTTAGGAAATTTATCAATATTTTTGTGGACGTACATTAGGTTTTCATAAATATACTGACACGGCACTGTCATAATGTTAATTTCCTTAAATTTACAACGCAGTGACTCTCTGGGACCCACATTGTAGATTGCACGAACAGCCCTCTTTTGCAGCACAAATATTATGTTAATGTCTGCAGCGTCCCCCCACAGCAGTATGCCGTAAGACATAATGTTATGGAAGTAGCTGAAGTAAACTAGTCTAGCTGTTTCCACGTTCGTAAAAAGACGGATTTTTTTAACTGCATAAACTGCGGAACTGAGTTTTTTTGATAGCTTATCTATGTGTGGGCCCCACTGAAGCTTATTATCTAAGATGATTCCTAGGAATACCGTGCTATCTACAATTTCTAAATTTTCACCTTTAACATTAACATTAGCCGAGACTTGTTTAACATTGGGGACTATAGTATATTGTACACGGCACTAGCTGAGTCTGTCATCAGTTATGGCCTGTTTAGTTATGGTAGAACTTACAAAACACATGTTGAAGGCAATAAAAAAAAATGTGTATGGTATGCGGATATGGGAATATACCACATATAATAATGATATATCCAAGAATCTTATAAGAAACTTATTAGATAATAAGAAATACTGGTTCTAAGAAAAATATTATTAGATTAAGAACAATCTCAACCCTTGAGATAGATCAAAAGAGGTCTTTGTGAGAGGGAACTTATAAAATATTGGATGTAAAAAGACGTATAAAATAAATATATAAAAAAAACTTATAACCAAAGTGAAACGGATGACAAAAAAATCTGAAAATGGATACCTAAAGTTGACGTCGTCATCGCATCATTATTATCACTGTACAGTCGATAACTGCCGGTATGGGAAGGGCCCCTGCAATACGAACTGCTATCCGTACATTTTGTGTGCTGAGAACATACGGACATCACTCAACGGACTGCAGTGGTCGAGCGGTAGAGTCCGCAAAATAAATGTGTGCACATTAAATTTGTCGACGTCCTATCAATCATCCCGCGTCTGAGTAGGATTTTTCAAATAAACTACGATTATCGCTGAATTGCTTTTCTGTCCAGTATTCGTTCGGAAATCGAAACAGATGTGAAAATGGGAACGTTTTAAATTTTTATGGGTAAAATGAAAGTGAGACTGTTTTGAGTGGTTCCCAGTAAAGTCTCCAATATGGTTATCTAAGTACTGTTTATTTTTTTTTGGAAAGGCTTTTTTGACTTTGCTTATGGATTGTAAGAAAGGCTAAGGGCCTTTTTGACTAATACAATCAAAGTTTTACATTTTTAGGAGTAAAATAGGAGAAATCAGAGTAACGTTGCAAATGAATGGCATTTTGAATTTGAGAGTTAAATATTAAGGACTTCCTGTGGAAAGATTACCAACCTTGCATTTATAAAATCTAACATCTATTAATGTATGAAATTCTACAATACTTTATTTAATTTTATAAACCGTAACACTGGAAATGTTTCGTTCGGCTGTCACAATAGTTTCAAAAAGTGTTGGATTCTTAGCATTATTTGTTAAGGCGATGATGGAATAAAAATGCGCTGTCGAGTGGAAGTGAAATGCAATAATTACTCGCGAATAAGAAAAAGCGGGATGCCAATAATGCACTCGCGACTAATCTGAAACAACGTAAGCGCCAAAACGTAAAAAAAATCATAAAAAATAAACTATTTCAGGGAATTAACTTTCAAATTGAAAATCGTTAGAAATAACAATTGTTCATACATTGCAATTATCACACAGTCATATTCACTTACTACTGCGGTGTAATAGGATAAAACCATAAAAAAAGGGTTGACTTTGTATTTATTTTCTATCGAGAAAATTTTATCCAAACATGTTTTCCAATTAAGAATCTCTAGATTATATAGTCAAATTACATATACCAGAAATTAATTACGATTTGCTCAGTATTTCCTGAAAAACACATGAAAACAGCACCCCATATTTATTTAATCAGCGTCTTAAGAGGCTTTGTTTCTAATGTTATAGTGATCAGATCAGGTTGGCTAAAAATTGTCTTTATGTAGTATGACGATAACTTGTTAATTAATGCATAAACTTCTATTTTGGATAGGTTCTTAAATGATAAAATATTTGGGAAATAATCACTGTCAACATATATGGCTTTATATGGAAGTCGAATTGATTGTCAGGGCGGCCAATCATTAAAAGACGGTTTCCTTTAATGTGATACGATTATTAACCTTATTTTCATTATGTCATAAAAGTTATTCTGAAAAAATATTCTAAAAAGTCTTTGAACTTTACTAGACGGAAGCTGGCAGGGCCAATCACTATCTTCTTGAGGGTATTGGCACTACCAATCACTGTTTTCTAGGGGAACCAAAAAATTGTTATAATTCTTAGGAAAACAGAAGTATGTATGCATTAAATTTAAACTAATTTACCTGTAGGTAGGTATAACTAAAGAGTTGTTTAGGTAAATTTCTTGAACAATGTCATAATTAGTTTTCGATAAATAAGAAATAAAGTGCAAACGGAATCACCCATATATATTTTATTTGGGTAAAATACTTAGTTTAGTTCCAAGTAAGTGCGATTCCGTTCCCGAAGGATGTCAAACGAATCTTATTACTAAACCTACATTATAAGCTATTGGCAAAAAACAATAAAGAAGGAAATACGATCCGATAAGAAATTCCGAATCCATATAGGAATAAGAGAAAATTGGGAAATAGAAACAGACCAACCGGCTGTAACTTGCTTCACGGATGACTCAATAAGAGAAACTAGCAGGAGCTGTTTTTTGCATCACGGACAGCAACAAACAAGACAAATCATTTGTCTTGAGGCTATACGCCTACGCGTTCCAAGCGGAAATCTACGCCATAATGGAATGAGCTGAAGCACTAAGGGAAACACCAGAAATAAATAAAAATAAAGAAAAAAATACTTTTTAAAAACAAGCTTTTATTAAAAATGAACTAAAATGTTTAAAATAAATTAACTCCAATAACAAATATATCACTTTATTAGTTCATTGTAACCTTTAACGATAATTAAGCTTCTTCGTCTACGACAAAATAATTACATACCGTACTTAATTATATATTTTTAACATAACCTTTACACTTTAATTGTTAAATCTTCCCGTTTTTAACACAGTCCCAATTTTATAAATAAAAGCGTGTTACATTATGATAGCGAGAGCAAAAGAAGGTGCTAAATGTTCTTTATCATACCATCAAAATGTAACGCTTTTATTTATGAAACTGACTGTGATAAAATCTGTGTGTGGACTGTGACTCATCATCATCATCATCCACCAGTGTTGGTCCATCCTTCGTCTGTCCGTCTGATCGTGAGGGAACTGTATCTGAACCGTAATATGTAGAGAGTTGTTTTTTTATTTTATTTTAAGAGGTCAGATAATACTATCTTAGGGAGTTTTGTGCTAAAATATGGAAAAAGAGTGCTTTAATTAAAGTTTTTTGGATTAAATAAATTATTCATTGGTTTTTAAGACCCTGAAGAATGGGTCTACATAAATTCAAAGTCAAAGCATTTTATTACTGTAGATATTTATATATACTTAGGAAACGTCATTTTTTGCCTCTTCTCTACATTGGACCACTGTGGGAAAAGCAGGGCGTAGAAACTCCCACAGATTGATTTTTAGATCTCTTTTAAAAATTGGTTGTGCTTTACTAATACAAATATGTTTTTTTTATCATTATGATTAGCAGGAATAAATAATTACAAAATTATTAACAGCAAGATCTGTGTTGAGCTAGATGAACCCCATACAGTCCCGTCATTTAAGTAATCTTGAACATTGTAATATCCCTTTTTCGACAAAGGCAATTTAACCAATCTCCAGAGGTATCTTATTGTAGTAGAGAGTGCACTGAGCCTTGAAAAAATTGCTAACCTTCGCGAGTCTAAACTGGGGCGCACATAGTCTCTGATTATTTCTTAGGTTAACATTACGGAAACACTAGGAAATATTAGGAAAATTTTGTAAGGTTCTTGCGTACATACATTATATTTTCAAAAATAAATTGACTAGCTGCTACAGTTTGTATTGCAATTTCTTTAAAAATCTCTCTTAAGGAGTCTGTTCGTTTTAAATTATAAATTGCTCGAATAGCTCTTTTCTGTAAAATAAAAATATTTTGAATATCCACTGCTTTCCCCCACAACAAGACACCATAGGACATGATACAATAAAAGTAACTAAAATATACTAGCCAAGATGTAACCACATCCGTGCTTTGTCTGATGTTCCTAACAGCGTAAGCCGCAGAACTTAATTTACCAGCTAATTTATCTATGTGGGTTCCTCACTGAAATTTGCTATCAATGGTTATTCCAAGAAACTTCGTATCATTTACTTATTCTAACGTGCTGCTGTCTAACACTAAACTGGTCTCTTATTTCCTGACATTTGGAAGTGGTAATTTCATACACTTGGTTTTACCAGCGTTTAACCATAAATTATTAACTGTGAACCAATTCAAGGTTAAAAATAATACACCATTAACATCATCAAAATATATTTTTTGTCTTTCAATTTTGTAGACCATTGAAGTGTAATCAGCAAACAACACAATGTCAGTCAATTTCTCCACCATAAAAGGCCGAACGTTAATATATACTAGGAATAAGAAAGAGGAAATGGAATATGGAATCTTATGGAACGCCAATTTTTACACCTGATCCATCAGATTTAATGCCGTTGACTTCTGCATTTTGAATTATATTGCTGAGGTATTATCTTAGTAGATCCACCGCTTTATTTCATTAATAGCGTATTATGATCAACACAATGAAATGCCTTTGACAGTTTGCAAAAAACTCCGATAACATCCTGTGCGGCCTCCCATACAGAATAAATATGAGATAAAAGGGTAATATTTTAAAATATTTTACTTAGTGCTGGAAGAACAGATATTGGTCTGAAATTTGAAGGATCACCATTATCTCCCAAATTGAACAGAGGTATTAGTTTAATGTGTTTCATGGGGTCTGGAAAAGCTCCATTGTCAACACATTTATTGAATATATAAGATAAGTGTTTTATAACTAGAATCACTGAAATAATTACTTTGACTGATATACCCCACAGGTCTTCAGTAATCTAAACGTTTAGACAATGTCCTGGGGATATACATGATGACATTTTAAATATATATTACTGACGCTAGTGTTATTTTTTTATTAAGTCTCTGTTTCATATGGAGATGAATTAAGAATACCTGTTGTGAGTAAGGGTATATTGGTGAAGAATGTTTCGACAGCTCTAGAAATATCAGCGTTGGATTTTACAATTTAGATTTTGTTCGGGGATCTGTCCATAAAAATCCGGTACTGGCAAATTATATCTAAGTTTTTCATTTACGTCTCTAGTCTATGGGATCTAATAGGCCTATAAAATGATGGATCAGTCTTCTATTTACTAGCAATTGGGAATGAAACTGTTTGACCACTGAGATCGGACAGTAAGCAGTTAATTACATTTTTACTTGTGATTTCATAGTCACAAAAAACGTTATCTAAGCAAGTTTGGCTGGTAACAGTATTTCTAGTCAGCTCTAGTGTTCGGGGTTTTGTTCGTTAACATCCGATACTGGGAAATTTATATTTAAGTTTTTCGTATACGTCTCTCTCTAAACATGAAATAAATTAAACTATTTGAACAAAGTTATTAATCATTGTATCATTGTTGTTCTTACGAGCAAATCTACATTAAGATCGCCACAAATAATTAACTTTTTCTGTTATTACATAGTTTAGTGAGGGCTTCCTCCATAATTTTCTCAAATAATTCGAAATTGCCATGGCCTTTTTCATCCCTCGGTGGCCTGTAGAGACAACCAATAATATGGCTATCTAACTCAACACAGGATACCTCTATTTATCTTTCTACAGTAGGTGCAAGAATATCTTTCCGTTGTTTCACCTTAATAATATTTTTCACTAAGATTAAAGAACCACCTCTATCAGCTGTCTTTATTATGTAACAACTGTAAATTTTGTAATGATTTATGTTAAAAGACATCATATTTTTTAAATTTAACCAGTGTTCTGTAATACAAACTACGCCAATGTCATAATTTTTTAGAATTAATTCTAATACAAGTTCTTTGCCAGGTAACCCCAGGATGTTTTGATAGGTAATATTTAAGTGGGACTTACACTTTGACATATTTAGTGACTCTTGTATGTTAGAGATTTCCTCTAACTAATTTAAATTACTTGGAACAGATTACAATGTTGCATGCAAAGTATGATTAACAGATGAATTCACAAAATGCTGCATGTCGTATTACATAAGCAGGTTCCTGATTAGTCTGTTCAACATAAACAGCTAATGTCAAGCTGAACTTGGTTAAACCAACTATGCTTCGCATATATTGTAAGCTAACAATGTAGCTACAAATATTCTATATTTATTAGACAGGTACAACGTATCCTGGGTCATAGATTGTATTAGTCAAGCCCATGTTCAGAGAAACATACGTTCGAAGTGAGAAGTTTTCGCAAAGGCCACTCACTCATTTTACATTTTCCTCTCCAAAAACGAATTTATGGAAGCGCCAAATCCATAATTAACTTAAACGTAAGAAAATTCACCCCAAGAAAAGGTCAAGGCAAATTCATCTTGAAATTAATTTATCGGTTTCCATTAGGGAAAAGATTTTATGAAAAAATCTACATTCAGAAATTTCATAAAACTTCGACCGCATAATTACGCCGAGTGATCTGGTATTAAAGGTGTTTTCATTGCATATCAAAATTTTTCTTATTTTTGCCAACATACCCTTTCTGTTTAAGGAGATATCCTTACAGTAGGGTTTAAGTGTTTATGCTAATATGTCACCCTGTATGAAAGGTTGAGTCTGCGCTCCCTACATCAGTTCAGACTCTAGTGTGAACTTCACACCTGATTACCTGACCTATCTACTTGGAGTTAAATTTGGCGGCCTGCATTTTTTAAGAATATTCCATTGACATCTAAGCCTATTTCCCAGTCATGCTTGATCAACTTCTTTTTTCTGGTGCTTCTACTCTCATTTAACTTTATTTACCTGCCAATTAAATTATGTTCTTATGGTAATAGCACTAATTAAGAATTCATTTTTTTTCTGATATATATCGGATTCTAATGCCATGGAAACAGAAGACGTTAAAAAGTTTACTTAGAATATTTTGTTATTTAAACCAGCAATCATTCAAGTAAGATTAATGTTTTGGGAAATCAGGGACGGACTCATTCATTTGTATCTATCATTAAACATTTGTTGACTCTTGAGTAAGCCTGGTATATAATTGATTGTCTCTCTTTTCAGAATGGCGATACCCTGTCGACATTACCGGTAACGGCAGTATTGTCCCACAAGTTTACCATGTCAAGTAACTTGGGTCACTATCGACTCTGGTTTGACGTGGTCGGAGCAAATAGACAAGACCTGCAAACGACTGTCATCTGCGTGCATCGCGCTGACCAGGCTCATCTCCTATCTTTCTACTGAAAACGTGATGAATGCGTACGGCTACTTCCACTCAATGTTAATATACAGGTTAGACATTTGGGGAGTGGCCGAGGACCGTGACAGAGCATTTAGGATGCAATAACGTACCATACGGGTAACCTCGGGAGCACCCTGGGACCAGCCAGCTAGGGAACTATTTAAAGAGTTTAAATTTTTAACTCTTCCAAGCCTGTACATTCTAGAGATATGTAAGCACGTAAGGCTTAACCTCAAAAAATTCCTCACGAACGTCCAAAAGCAAATCAGACCTAGCCCAAGACGGTGTCACCTATTATTTATATAATGTAATTAATAAATCGGAATACATAATAAGTATACTACACTGAAACCATTATAAATGTAGTTAAAAACAATAAACAATCGTCATGGCGGAGAAAGTGCAAAACCGATTTGTTAGGTTTAGTTTAGGTTTAGGTACTTATCTGAAGCGGTACAGGGTCTATCCTTTCTTCCCGCTTATGTATTCAACCTTGTTCGTGTTGTGCATGGTTGGTTACAATGAGCTGGGGGTGAGGAGGGGCCTCTAACTTTCTACTTATGTATTTAAGGTTTTCCGAGGAATGCTCGAAAACCTCTGGTGTTGGCGAGGCTGGTACTGTATGTGCCGAACAACTACCTCCGAGCAAGGAATCACAAGCTGTTCGACATCCCGCTGGCGAGGACTCTCGCTCGATTTTATGATATAACAGAGGGAACCGAGGTGGACCTGTACCAATGTTCTTTGACGGGATTCGCAAGGATCGCCTCTTATTGTCTGTGTTATAGAAAAGATTTATCATGTTAGTTGTTGCTTCTTTGTCCTTATATTTAATGTCTGTTTGTTTCGGTTTGGTTGGAAGAGGCAAAAAAAGACGTTTGCTAAGTATATGTAAATATCTACAGTAATAAAGTTCTTTGACTTTGACTTTGATTTATTACTGTGATTTCACAAGCATAATAATAATAATAATAATAATACTTTGGACACTATTTACACACATTGATCTAGCCCCAAACTAGGATTCCCTGTATCTTGGGTACTAGATAACGATACACATACTTATACAGATAAATATTATACATGCATTATTAATTATTAATAATAAAAAAACTTTGATAAAATAAATCAAAGTAATTCCTAAAAATCTATTTTGATCCTAGATGTTATCTTCAAGCATCACTCATCACACATCACATGCCTTAATATTTTAAAAACGGTTAATGAGATTTCGGTTCATTTCCCTGGCACTTATTAATTATTATATATTTGATTTACTTATGTCTAAGTATGAGTATTGCGTTCGTGCCCTAGCGGTATTCATACTTCTCAAACGATCGTGCGGGTAGCAACATCTGGCCGAGACGGGTACTGGATGGGTGTCTGTTTCTATGTGGTATTTGTTTCGGATGACACGTCAAGCTGCTGGTGCCGGCTACTATCGCTAATCGGTGGTAATAGTCGTAAAGCTATGCCAGTGGCCCTAATAGGGTCGTGTTGGCCTCTAGACCGACACCTATTCATCAACACGCACTGAACTAGCGTGGTAGAGTATGACTAAAACTATATTCGTATCCGAGTAAAGGCCCGTGCCCCTGATTGAGGAAATTAATGGGCTACCTTTATTATTACTAGTGGACCTGTGGGCAGTAAACCTCGCTAACAGGGAGAACTGTGAACCAATTTATAGGTAAGTATTTTAGATTCAATCAAAATCAAGTAGTAAAGTAGCCGCACCAATAACCTTGTAAACTACATTTTGCGATTTAAAATACAATCCATTGACTTTTCACGAAAATAGTTATAGTCTATTTCATTTAATCTCATGGTCTGTATATATCCTCTTTACTAATCCGTCTCCTACTTCGAGGAGTCCAAACTTGGTATGTTTTGAAAATATTTCTTGAATTTTTAGAAAACAAGCGGCCGAAAGGTAATAGTGTAGTATATTTTTAGAACCGGCTCATGAAGCCCTTTAATTTGATACTCCACACGATAGATTTCAGAATGATAAAAAAACTATACAAAAAATTAATGACGTCTTACCTTCCCCCGCCCCCCCAAGGGGAAAATCGAGAAAAGCTCTCAACAAAAAAACATTCAATTCAAGGAACACGTGTGCCAAGTTTTGTGAGGATCGCTTGAAAACTGTGGCCCCTAGACCGGAAATGACAGACACACACACATAGAGACAGACGAAAGCAAAATCGGCCTCTTATCTTGTCGAAATGGAGCCCTTCGCTCGCTTCGCTCGCTCGGTCAATTATTAGTAACTAGCTATGATACCCGGCTTCGCTCGGGGTTGATATGAGATTACGTGGTAGTTGAAATAAAAATATAAACTATGTCATAAAAGTAAAAAAAAAAAAAAACATTTTCTCATTATTTACACTACTTGTTTATAAACAATATTTTTCATTTTATTGTCCGGGATATATATATAAATTTTTCGAATTTCCTACTCTTGAGCAAGCTACATATAGCTGACCGTGAGAGAAGCAGGATTCTTTGAGGTTGATGCCACAATATTTAAAAGTTTGCGCTTTGTTAATTTTAAAACTAAGGGCTAATTCAATTGGAAACTACAATCTTTTAAATTGAAATGGCAATTCAGAAGAGATCAGTGGTAATCTAGGTATAAATACTGTGTGTCTTGTGTACTTATTTCTGGAAAGAACAAAGGTTCTTTCCAGAAATAAGTTCAGCTTCAATGATATTATTTGTTAGCTGTTTTACGATCATCCTGTCGTGTCGATTTATATATTTTCTCTTCACCAGGTATTTTCTTTAGAACATTAAAATTGATATCGTCAACAATATTATTGTTAGTGGCCAAAATCGCTCTTTGAAATAACTACTTCACGTTGGTATAGTTCTGAATAATATTTGGATATTAGGATATTGAGGGATCGTCAACAGCGTATCAGGTAGGAGGAGATACCCACTGAATGGTGTGACTCTTCGCAGGCGTCCCTCAAGGTGGCATTCTTTCTCGATCGATATTATCGATTTTCATTAAGTCCATGTTAGACGTCTATCTTCCTCATATCATCTTTACGCTGATGATCTCCAGATTTATCGCCACTTCTCTCCTAACGATTAAACACTGCTGTGGAGGCACTAAACGCTGATCTTGAGTGTATAAGAAGTTAGGCTTCATTATTTGGATTACTGGTAAACCCGAGCAAGTCTCAGGCCATCATTATAAGTACCCGACATTCCCTTCCCTTATTACACCAACAGCCCATTCCACCTATCATTTTTAATGGTACCACAATCGTATATAGTGTATAACCTGTGTCTTATCTTAGACAACCAGCTGTCCTGGTCATCACATGTCAATGAGGTCAGTTGCCGAGTATTTGCTACTTTTTACTCTCTCGGGATCTTCAGTACTTTCTGCCTAGATAGGCTAAAATCACTCTCACTCAGTCTCTCTTTCTACCCATTGTCGATTATGCTGATGTCTGCTGGGTCAGTGCTAATGAAGAACTACTGAACAACCGCGAACGACTTCGTATTTTTTTTTATTTCATATAATTTTATTTCACAGAAAATATGCATTACAGACTTCAAGAAAATACATTTAGAAAGGCAAGCTTATCTCTAATAAGATAATTCTTCCAGCAAACCCAATATGAAAAGCATAAATTTAATAGCAGTAATTGAGTCCTCGGAGAACTCACGCCATTTCCATGCTCACAACTCCACAACATAACATCGCGTCCTATGATGAGCTTGATTTTGCGTTGTGAAATGACCTCCCCTGCACCATCAGGGACAATCCAACTCTGAATAGTCATTTAAAAGTCGCGTGAAGAAGCATCACCTCTCTCTTTAGAATTATAGGTACTATGCATGTAACTATTTATTAGTATATATACATAGTCAGGTCATAAGTTCTGTCATTATGAAATAATTTAGACATGTTTATTATTTATTTAAACATTTATATAGCAAAATGAACTTAATAAAACATAGATTCTTATGGTAATAAAGTTTATTCAAAATGACCCCCGCGGTTTTGAATACAGGCCTTTATTCTGCGCGGCCAGTCGTCTATCGCAGCACGAACGAGGTCCATGTCAATATCGGCGGCTGCCTTAATTAAGGATGCCTTGAGTGACTCCAAATCAGGATGAGGCTTTGAGCAGGCCTTTTCCTCCAAGTGTTGCCATATCTTATAATCTAACGGACTCAAATCTGGACTGGAGGAGGGCCAGTCTTCGTGCCGGATGAAGTCGATTTCACGCGCCGCCAGCCAGTCTTGTGTGCTTTTCGCTCTATGAGCTGGCGCAGAATCTTGTTGGAATACCCAGTGCCTGTTATTAAACATGGTATGAGAAACAGGTTCCACAAGGTTCTTGAGGACTGTATTTTGATACACAACTGCATTCGATTTTACGCCTTTCTCACAAAAATGTACCTCAGTTAAGCCCCAATAAGAGACTCCCAACCAAACCATGAGCGAGGATGGAAAATGACCTCGTTGGACACGCGGAATACGGTTGCTCGCTTCTTCACTGCTGTGTGCGTACACCTTATAATTTTGTTTGTTGTAGCTCTCTTCCACGTTGAAAATTTTTTCATCCGAAAAAAGAATTTCCCGATGCTTTTTTCCCGCGTACCGCTTCAACAAAGCGCGGCATCTCTTCAGTCTCAGGTCCATTAAAGGAGCGTCCAAACGATGTCCTGTTTTTCTTCGATATGCCCTAAGCCCTAAGTCTTCATTTAACACCCTTTTCACCGTGGTCCTGCTTAACCCCATCTGAAGGGCCAACAGTTTCTGCTTACGTATGGGATTTCTTTGAATTCGCGCCTTCACAGCTTTTATCACTGCTGGAGTCCTAACAGAGCGAGGGCGACCACTTCTTGACCTGTCATCTACACTACAGTCTTCATTGTATCGTTTTATGGTACGATAAACGAATCTTTTGGTTATATTCAAATTTTTCAGTAAGACGAAAATCTGAATTGGCGCGTAACCGCAACGATGCAACGCAATAACTGCGACACGGTCTTCTTTAATTGTCCACTCCATATTTAAAAATGAAGAAAATTCTAAAAAGTACACATTTTTATTTTCACGAAAAATTCGAAATTCGAATTCAATAAACTTTTTTGTGGCCAGCGTTCTAAATTCAAAAGTTTTTATTGTGTGACAGAACTTATGACCTGACTGTGTATTTAAATTGATTTTATATATTTTATATGTCAGCAATCAACCTTTCCCATCTTAACCTGGTTTGCTGGAAGATATAACTTATTGGAGATAAATTCGCCTTTGAAAACTATTTTCATGTAACTATTATTTATTTTTATATGTTTTGAGTGCAATAAAGAAATTATGAAATTGAAAAATCGAATAACTGGCTAACAGAGTGCACCATTGTGTTTCTGCCACTCCATATTGGGAAAAGGCGTAAAGCTATGTTATATTAGATACAAGCTTTTTAAATATAAAATTTCAACCCTCCACCTAATACGGTTCATGAGATACCGCCTGCCGACGGACAGACAGAGAGACAGACGAACTTAATAATAGGCTCCCT
Organism: Argyresthia goedartella; assembly: GCA_949825045.1. Classification (NCBI taxonomy): domain Eukaryota; kingdom Metazoa; phylum Arthropoda; class Insecta; order Lepidoptera; family Argyresthiidae; genus Argyresthia; species Argyresthia goedartella. The sequence continues at coordinate 10,611,434 of OX463821.1, read as the reverse complement.
TAGTAATACGTAACTTCGGTTACGGAACCCTAATAACGAATCTTTATATAGTTTTGATTCTCCAAATCCTAAAAGGGCCCGCCTTTCGGGAATCTCTTGAAGGGCTATTGGCTAAATATAATAAGCCAGATCTTGGCTCGCCCTTTGTACCTTGACAATACAATACAATGTTCGAAGTTTGGCAAACCCTCAGCCAAAAGCGGAGTAATCTTTCTGCCCTTTCCTACCCTTTGATCAGTCGGATATTGGAATAGTAAGCCATTCATTATTAACTGTTCAAACGTACAAAACACTATTCTTCTTTCGGACTATTCCGCGTTGTTTAAAATGGAACATTCGAATATAATGCCTGATTTACATGCTCGCCAAGGTTTGCTAAACTCGCGCATTAGAAAATCCCCGTCAACGTCAATATATACCTGCTTTTATTTTATTTTTCTATTCATTCAACGTACATCATGTCCAATATACCACGAGTATTTAAAAAAGCTAAATATTTAGTGGCCAAAGTCGCGGGTTCAAACCGACAGTTTGGCGCGAAAATCGTCCCAGCAGCATCTAGTGACAGGTAATGCTAACCTAAGAATAGATAAACCACAGACAATTTGCACCCCGGTCACATGACTAGGGAAGAGGAACAGAGACAAACCTTTAAAGGAGCGTGCAAAATTCTTACCTAATTTAGTAGCAAAACAGAATAAAATAAAATAAACTACTTTATAAATTGCTTTGGTGATCCTGCAGCTCTGGGTATCACTTTATGGGAATATAGCCGTGAATATATGCATATGCAAATGACTATTCGGAAACCAATCAGCAAAATATTTGTAGATTCACCTAATAAGTTATGTTATAAAATAGTAATAACAATTACCTAACTAAATAATACGGTTTGTGCGATAGGTATTAACTGGTATTTATTTACTTACGTAGTAGACTCCTTGGGATAATTGAAGTATGACATACCTTTTCTTTTTCTCGTATTGTTCATACAAATGCACAGTAAACAACCATTGTACTATTCCAAAACGTATATTGCAGTTAAAACAATTCCTGGAACAAATAATACGTGATTTGTGCAGTGCAAGTCCTCCGTTAGTCAACTTTCCGGATGAACATAAACCGGTTTCATCCGGTGGCGGCGCGTACATGACATATTGGCTATTTGATACGCACGTTGACGTGCAAAAGAAAAGTTTTTAAGCCTCAAATAATTATCACATTTTATAATATTTATCACACACACGTATCATAAACCCTCTTTATTGCGTCGAAAACCGCACGTTACGACCAGCATAATGTTATACTACTTGGTCAAAACTCATTTCTTATCTGAATATTGATACATTATGACCATAATGTATCAATTTTCGACAAATTACGACATTAAAATTTCGAACGCGGACGCCCGCCTGCATGCCGTCCCTAGTTTGTCTGTGAAGTTAGTACTACTGTACAAGCTAAACAAGTGCAGAACAATTATCAATACCTCCATGCCGGTCGAACATGCGGTTCCTGAACACATCAAAGGGAGCTTATGATATGTGTCTAGATAAATATTATTAAATGTGATAATTATCCATAACTCACAATTCAGCTGACGTGACGCAGAGCAAACTCACTCAAGTCAACACAAACGCGCCGTTTATACCTGCGCGAGTTTGGCAATCATGTAAATCAATATGCTATTTACTCAATCTTGTTCTCATCTTCTTATCTTGTTTTGAGCTGATTTTGTTCAAAACAAGATAAGAAGAAGAAGTGTAATCGATAGAAAAATGTTTGGATTCCAGCGTTGGAAAGTTCAGATTTTGAAAACAAAGCGTATTTTTCATCAGGCTCGCGCTAGCGGTAAAGGACGATGGCAGGCTTATATGGGTTTTATCGCTGGGATAAACATTAAATCGTATGATAACTTTTCACTTATCTAATGTACGAATATTTGAGGTTCTTCTTGATTGTATCTTCTTTGACCAAATCACCGACATCCATTTTCTTGTCTTGTTACCTATGTCATAATCCGGTGGCCAGTTACAACAATGGACTTTACTTGTTTACTGGATTATAAGTAGTATTTGATACCTGTAATACTTTTATCATGGCGTAGGCGTTTTCGTTTCGCTGATTGCTAATTATCTTTTAGCTCTGATTTTTTTGGAAAAAACAACACAAAATTCAACAAAGTAACGCCAGCTGTCTGTTCTTTGGTTAATTAGATGTTTGTTCTTATATCCACATTCCTTATTATGGATATGGAACAAAAACAATCAGAAAGCTTTTTAAAAAGGTAAAAGTTGTTCAAATGCTGGTACCGTAGTTAAACAAGTTACATACAGATAAGACCTTTTATTGCAATGTGTAAAGTTAAGCTAAACGTACTGCATATTGTCCAGAGCAACAGCAAAGAAAATTAATTGTTGCTGGATGGGTAGTTATGGTTAAAACTAAGAATATGTCCTTATTAAAACTTAATTTTCGTTTTACTGGCAGATTTTTTTCCATCATTTACACCTTAACCAATAAGTAATAATTAATTTATAATTTATTTCATTATAATATACATAATTACAGAAATCAGCCTCGCAAATTAAGAAAGTCAAGTCAAGTAAGATTTTCCAGTGAAATAAATAAACCGATTTCTCTCACAAAATTCAAATAAACCGTTCTCGAATCCCATAAAATCTAACAAAGTAGTTTAACCTGAAATCTTTAAGTGAATAGGGATGTGAAATAATAGTGAAAATACTGCATTCTATACCCGAGGTGGGGTGCCGGTAAACCACCGTGAAATACGAGAGACGTGCAAGATTATGAAAAGGCTTTGGGCTAGTAAATCATTGGATTTTCTGCCTGAGAGCAGAGGCAAATTTAAGGAGAATCCCCTTGTGAAGCTGGCAACACCAATGTGCGAGGGACGTGTTACTATGAATATTTGAATAAACACTGAATGTTATTCTCGGCTGGGGAAAATATTTTTATAATCTTGATGAACGATTTGTTTTGTTTGGCCCACTGTCTACTAGCTTCATAGACGCGTGATGGTCATTAGACGCTTGGTGTAAAGCTACTTGGTTTATATATGTCACACGTTTATGAAAAATCTGGATTTTGATCGAAAACCTTGTAACGTACTACCTCCTTGACCATATTGGCTACTGGCGGATTAGCCAGTTAAAAACTAAAACTATAAAAATTCGGAAATTCGGGTCTGGAATCTCGTCTGGCAGCTGATTGTTTTTTTGAGGCAGACATTGTTTGAGCTCTGAAACGTGAGGTTGTATCTTCTGCATCAATAATTTTTAAGTCACGCCTTTAGTTGCGGCGATGGGCTAGTCCCTTTAGTACTGTAATGGAGCTGAATGTTTAGTTGCTGTAAAGTGCAGTAGTTGATTTGAAACTTCCCTACTCTCACCAATCCATGGGTAAGCATTGGTTCGTAGTTAGTCTTTCTTATTTTCGTGTATTTTATACTCTCTATGTATTTCCCTTTTCTATACAGTGTCTATTGGACTGCGGCACTCTTGGATCCTAATTACCCTAGGGCCCTCGTCGGAAGTCTCCGTGTGGGGAGCCGTCGCCTGATAGCTGGGCGCTGTAGCGCTTTTGTATTCCTATCATTCACACTGGTCTCTTTCCAGGGTTCCACGCTGAGGAGTAATATCCTCCTGGCGCTAACGGAGCTCTGAATCGGTTCCACGCCGAGGAGTAATATCCTCCTGGCGCTAACCGCATAATCACTTGTTGACGTCTGGAGAAGTGGAGCAGTCGGATTGAGTCTACCAAGGAGCTGAAATCTACAAATTCCCGGCGAGTCCCTATCCAGCGTTTCAACTATATCACCAATATTCGACTCACGACCCTGTGATTAATAAACGTATCTTGAGCCTGCCAATAATCTCTTTTGGTCAGGTTAGAGTCTCACTGTTTCAACCTAGGCTTTCATCAAAAACTGGAAGGAGCGATATTTGTGCTTTATGCTATCATAAACCTGAGAAAATCTGGATTTTTTACCAAAACCTAAACTTCATCAGTTTTATTTTAAAATCAATGTCTAACCTAGAGTGATTTAGTATCATGAAAAATAAATTTCGGTTGCCCTTAAAATCACATTTAATAATATGTTTGAACCTCAAAACATAACAGGCAAGTGCAGCAAGTTTTAATTTCATTTATTATTGATTTCCAACAAAAAACAAAATTAAAGTAGCACTTGTCAGAGGAAGTGATGTCATTAAGAGACAGATCTATGCGTCACTCTTCCACTCCTTTTCTATGCGAACAAAGGAGAAGGAGATTAATACATAGCTCTGTCCCTTACTGACAATAGCTATTACGTAACTGGCGCTGCAGGTCCGTTTTCGCGCCAGAATAAGCCGTACTCCACCAAACTAGCTCAATGCGGGTTGATGGAAGGGTTTTACGACTACTATTACTACCAAGTAGCGATAGTATCCGGGACCTATAGCTTAACGTGTCATCCGAAACACTGAAGCCCGATAATGTACTTAATAAAAATGAATTAACTCATTGGTACATGGTCAGGATTCGAACTCTAGCAATGATTTTATAATAATAATAAAATATACTTAGCACATAGATTTTCAAATAATTGTGGTTGTCTTTTTTTTTTGTAAATATTATATTTATTAAGACAGTTTGTAGTTGCAAGAGTTGCATATGAACATTTTGAATTTTGCAAGCACATCTTGCGTTACATTACAGACATAAATTCAATAAAACTTTTCTTCGGTATACCGCGTTAACATCTGATTCTGAAGGTAAAACGTACCATGTATTACACTTAGGGGTCCCGATTCTTTAAAAAAAGACCGATTTTCAGATAGATTCCGAATCGCGGCTAAAATATCGATCCAAAAAAGATCGGCATAAAAAAACGATTCAATATCGAAACAAAAAAATCACATCATAGCGCCCGGTTTCTGCAAGAGCATTCAAATCTAACAGACTTAATCTTATGCTTATGTGAAACTTTATTCAGATATTTTTTTATTTATCTTCGATTGATCGCCTGTCACATTTGACGACTTTTGCAGAGGTAAAGAGACTACGGGTAAGAGTTAATATGTTTTTTTTATGTTGGCCTATCTATATCATCTAGCTATAAAGGTAAAAATACTAATATTGAGCGTTCATTCCTCCAGAGTCAAAGGTGGGTGACAAATAAAACATTGAATGAAATATTTGTTAATGTTTTATTTAATTTTTACTCCAAATTCCAATCTCCAAATGAGAAGCTCTTTCCGAGAGGCCGAGATGGTGTTGTTCTTGTTGCCAAGCCGGCCGGACGGACCCGAATATATCCGAGTATAGTCGAAGATCGCCGAGACAAATAGCGCTGTGGAAATAAATACTTACCGGATACCTACGTAGAATCGCAAAAAAATCGTGTCGCCGATTCTGCAGTTGTATGGATCGATTCAAAGATGGATATCGCTGCGGAAAAATCGATCGAAAAACGATTTTTTGGCCCCGATTGATCGATCTTTGATTAAATCGATTTAAAATCGGGATCCCTACTACACTGCACTTTTGATTTTTCGCAGGCTTCCAAACTGGCCCCTAAGTAGAGACATGTTTCCAGCAATATCACGCAAACAAGTTCGGTGGACGGTACAGGTTCGTCAAACAAAGTATCATATATTTCGATAGAGTCTGAGAAAGCGAGTCTTTTAGAACACCTACTGAAGTCCCAACTTTGAAAATATCGTTCTATTTATCTATTATATTACTTTTCCTAAAATATTATTAGCATCCAATGGCCCCCTGTCTACTTTTGACGTCAACTTAAATAGTGGAACTAATTTCGATTTCTCCACATTTTTTAAAAGAAGCTTCCTTGCAGATTTTTTATTTTTCTACAGCATGTTCCTTTTCCGTGAGTACATTTTGTTCTTTTAAAAGACTTACATATTCTGACCCATACCTTCCTTCTTCTGATAAGATTTTCCCGCATGTTAAGTGAACTCGATCGCGTCAAGAGGTTTAATTTTAGCATAAACCTTAACAATTTCAGGTTTTTGATCAAAAACTAGATTTCCTCAGTTTTCTTCTTCTTGGGGTACCGCCTTCTATTGTAGTTTGACGACTAATAAGGCAATCTGCACACGGGATACTGCTGCCCGAAATAGAGACGTTATGCTCATCCTGAAACTTTGTCAGAGATTTTGGTTCTCAGGTTTATGATACCATAAATTAAGAATGTTGTCTTCTTCCGATTCCTGATCAAAAGCCATGGGTTTTTTAACAAAAACCTGTATCATATAGAAAACTTTGAGACTCTGTCGACGGAATGGCAGCATCGAGCTCGCAGTGGGCCTATTTAATGATACACTTTATTGAATTGTGGCAAGGCGGAAAAGGACATCGTGATGAATCTATTTTTATGAAATTTTCCACCAGCTTCTAGACGTGTTTCCACAGATTCATCTGGGTTTTTGACCATAAAAAAAAGATGAAAGCAACCTACCTGTCTCCTTCGACGTTTTCTAGGGTCCTTTAACATCTTGAGTATAATAGAGCCTTGAAATCAGCCTTCTGAGGGTATAAGGATCTAAATTGAAATTTAACATTAATAATTCAGAGAGTTATGCTTTTAACATAATTTTCAGATAATTATTAAAGCCTTAAAACGCTGAATGAGATCACGCGCTCGAGTTTTGGTTGGCGTAAAAGCCGGCTCAGATGAAAATCTTGTAGGTTTTTTATCGGAGTAAAGTAGGTATATGGCATCAAAATCTATGCCCCGTTTTAATTAAATTAAAAGTTGAATTCCGTGGCGGACCTAAAGCAAAAGCGTAATTTCCAAAGACAAGTAGGTAGTTTTTAGGGTTCCGTACCCGAAGGGTTCCAAACGGGACCCTATTACTAAGACTCCGCTGTCCGTCCGTCCGTCCGTCCGTCCGTCCGTCTGTCACCAGGCTGTATCTCAAGAACCTAGCTAGCTAGAGAGTTGAAATTTTCACAGATTATGTATTTATGTTGCCGCTATAACAACAAATACTAAAAAACAGGATAAAAGAAATATTTAAGGGGGCTCCCATACAACAATTCTTTCAATACCACATACAAACTTATGGATGCACCTGGTTACGTACATGGAGTGTGAAAATAACCGCACCAATCACTTTGTAAACAATATTTTGCTGTGTAAAATCCAAACTATTCACTCCACACCATCGCTTCCATTGAACGGTGGTACGGAACCCTTCGTGCGCGATTTAGACTTGACCGTTTTTTTTTCTTATTTACATTTTAGTCTTAATATTATGTTTCTGCACGTAACCTAAAGTTGTACCTCCGGAACTTTTGGAAGATTGCTTCATCATTAGTTACCCTACTCACCCAGCAAGGTAACCCAACCCAAAGAAGAGAGACCAGAATAATGAGAAAGTCAAAACCATTTCATTCCTCCTTTACTTTTAAATGTTTGACGAAAGACTGAGTCGTTCAGCATCAACTACCAAAACTTAATCTCAACTTGAAATGCACGCGTCAAATTCTCTACAATTTTACAGTGATCAAATCATAACCAAAAGTTTGCTATCTTAATAGAGGCATCTTTAGATCTCACACCACTTGTTTCCGCATTCAGACTGACCGAAGTTGGCGAAAACATAAAAGTGACTTAATTTAAGTTTCACTATGTGGACACGCATAAAAATCTAGGCATGTCCAGATGACGACATAATAAGTGACACTAATTCTGAGTTTCACCAACTAGACACATGTGTTTCCAGTCTCTTGTGTCGAGTTGGTGAAGATCCCATTTCAACAATGTGTGAATTGGAACTTTGGTAAACTTATTACATAAAACAGATGAAAAGCATCATGAGGAAACCATCAAATCCCCATTAGTACGGCGATGGGCTAGCACACTGCGAGCAAAAGCGTGGGCGCTACTGAACATTTGCCAATCCGGATGGGAAAAGTGTGGTGTTATGTAATAACATCTTAATATAAGCCTTTATGTAGATGATAAAGGCTGGGGATAAATAAACTAAAACCCAGGTTTTGGATGTTTATATGTATGTGATATCGCTGTTTCTGGTTCCCATTTGTCCTAGTATGAGGCAGAAGCAATGTATGTGCCTGTATATAAATGTTTGTTATACGTAGTAACAGAGGCTCAGTTGCGCTGAGTCTTAGCTAGTTATTCACCCGTAATTAATTTTGCGTGTCAGGGGGTCAAGTGCATCAAAACCGTGTTTTAACTACTCAAAAACCGAGGGTAGTTGGGACGGATCGCGATTTTGAAAACCCATAACGGAAAAATGGTAACAGAGGGGTAACTGAGGGGTTAATCTGAAGGAGAAATAGACCCTAACGATTTGTACCAGGAAAGTTGCATGTACAAGACCGAGTAGGGACCGCAGAGCAATCCCACTCGCATAGAGAACAAAGAGTTGCTAGCCACAGGCTCGGGTTTTCCCAGGTAAGGGCATCCGCAGACTTGCAATTTTATTTGTGGCAGATTTAATTTAAAAGTTAAAAAGCGTTCGTGGCCTAGAAATATTCGCACATCGGAAAAGATCGTGCGGGTAGCAACATCTGGGCGAGACGTGCACTGTATGGGTGTCCGTTCTATGTGGCATTTGTTTCAGACGCTTCCGATCGGCTACCATCGCTACTCGGTGGTTGTAGTCTTAAAGCTGTGTCGGAGGCCCTAATAGGGCCCATTAGACCCATTAGACAACGGAGCTCCACAGCGACTTCACACACATATCAACATCCGAGACCTGTTTTTTTTTCTGCCACCCAGTCGAGATTATAACCCGGGTCCTTCAACGCCACAGAGGTTGCCACGGTTCCATGGAGCATTTTGAGCTAAGTGAAACTTTAAGTAGATCATACAAATTCGGGTGTCATCCGGTCTCATGTGTAACGGAAATGATGTCACGTTTTCATTTTCCCGTCTACCTTCCACTGTTCCAATCGCCGCCGAAGACGTTCTATTTAAAAAAATAATGTCGGTTTAAATCCTCCCGTCCAAACAGTAGGCTTCAGTCTAACCTTATGCTGAAGTTGCTAGCTATGTGCACATTGTTGAGACAGGTAGAAAGGGTGGTAAGTTTTTCTGTCCCCCCAACTCGCACAACTGCGTCTGTGGAGGGTCCTCACATCTCTCGCCGCTAGTATTTGTTTGAGCGAACTTCCCAGCCCCCATGTTAGGTATGCAGCCAACACTGCTAAGTTGTATGTGAGTGTTCAAGTAGCTATACAGTGGCTTGGAGGTGGCGCTGGCAGTTGCCGCGAGTTTACGTGATGGGATGATGGAAAGTTCCGAGTTTTCAAGATTTGTTGGGTTTTGTTAAATTTTATAATTTCCTCCAGCGAAGAAAGACGCAGTATGAAGCATCCGCGGAATAACTTGACGGAACTTTTAATTGAGTAACTGCATAGGATAATGTTTGTTACAAAGTAATTTCGCTTCGTTCAAGTTGAGTCAAGGCTCAAAATAACAATTACACAATGAACTCACACCCACACACTCGTGATTAGAAAATGAAATCCTGGGTTCGAATTCTAGCTGGGGAGGAAAAAAAAGAGCCCCAGGTATTGGGATAACTATGTGTGTCTGACGTCGCTATTTCTTGTTACCTTTTGCAATGTGCGCTGGGCCCGCTCAGAGCAGTGTCTTGAAAATGCAAAAAAATGGCCAAGAGCGAGCCGGATTCGCGCACGAAGGGTTCCGTACCAATATCTATTAAAACGGCAAAAAAAAACACGTTTGTTGTGTGGGAGCCCCCCTTATTATATTTCTTTTATTTAAAACTGATTTATAAAGTAAATATATAACTAAATATTCTGTGAATATTTCAAGCGTTTACCTGCTATTAATATGGAGCAAATACAAAAAAAATGTTTGTTGTATGGGAGCCTCCTTAAATATTTATTTTATTCTGTTTTTTAGTATGTGTTGTTATAGCGGCAACAGACATACATCATCTGTAAACATTTCAACTGTCTAACTATCACGTTTCATGAGATATAGCCTGGTGACAGACGGACAGACGGACAGCGCAGGCTTAGTAATAGGGTCCCGTTTGGCAACCTTCGGGTACGGAACCCTAAAAAGCATGCTGAGGCTAACTCTTTATTATTCTGTGGCTTAGGATCGTGCACGTGCTTAAGTGTACCTACCTACATATGGATAAATGTTTACTTTTTGGAATAAATGGCTCATCTTTGACTGCTTGTATCTCCGCAAACAATGGACCAAGAGAGATCTCGTTGGACTCAATCTGTAGAAAATTAAGTCTTCATTTCAAAAGTAGAGTAAATATACCCTAATAACGATTCCTTAAGGTAACTTTCTCGAAAAAAGCTGGCAGGATTTCGCGGTTTTACGAGCACCGAGGGAGTTGCTCAGGGTTTTCAGGGTTGCAAACTTGGGTACAAATTACTCTCAAGGGTACTAACAATATATAAAAAATGTATATACATGCCTTTAGCGATGTTCGATGTTTTCATTAACTGTACTATAAATGTAAGTATACGAAAATGAGTCTACCAAATCAGTCTTCTGACGTCAATTAGTGTGTATATGTCACCGTAAATCAAATCAAATCCAATCAAATAAGTTTATTTGCATGATTTTTGGTAACAATATTGGATCTTAATCTTATACATTTTCATCGCAAAAATCTGCCTTTAAGAATGTCAAAACCGTCAGTTGATAAACTACCGTTTTTTTTTCTAGTTAAGTTTTTCTCGTAGTTGGTCAACTATCGACAGATAGTAAACTTTAGCATACTGCGTAGTTGATAAACTAACGGTTAAAACCGGTAAATAATAAACTAGTTTAAACTTGAATTGCAAACGGAATACCAGGACAAACACTGCGGTAGCTTAGGTGAAGACTAGAAGGGGCCAGCTCAGCGAAGCTCCTGAATAGTCGTCGTGTTAGGTAGACATGTGAGAACAAAAGAAACGTAAATTCTAAACCCTGTCGGTCTGGTTTACTATCTGTCATTAGTTTTTCAACTGAAACGATAGTTTATCATCTAACGGTTTGACTATCTTACGGTGACAGATATAACACGACATAAACGAATATACTGTACTTAAAGCTAGAATTCATCTCATGACTCTCATGACATGACATGACATTCAATCGTAAACACCACTGAAAAAGTCTCAGGAAAACAATAATACGCAATTTCGTTTACCAAGATGAAATTGTAATTACAGTTTTTTTAATAGAATCCAAACTAATGGGCAGACTGTTTTTTAAATGGGACCAAACTGGTTCACCCGTTGAAATTAAATAATAATACTTTGAAATCAGTTCCGAAACAAAACACTTTCATATCAACATTCAAGACCTGGGTCCTCGGACCTGGGATCTTTAGTTTTCTGGCACCGAGAATTATTTGAAGTCGGTTCAAAATTACGTGATCCTTTTTAGGGTTCAGTACCCGAAGGGTGCCAAACGGGACCCTATTACTAAGTCCCCGCTGTCCGTCCGTCCGTCCGTCCATCCGTCTGTCACCAGGCTGTATCTCATGAGCCGTGATAGTTAGACAAATAAAATTTTCACAGATGATGTATTTCTGTTGCCGCTATAACAACAAGTTTAAAAAATCTGAATAAAATAAATATTTAATGGTGGAGCCCCTTTACAACAATTCTTTCAATACCATGTACAAACCTAGGAATGCATCTGGTTACGTATATGGAGTGTGAAAGGAGCCGCACCATAACTTTGTAAACAATATTTTGCTTTATAATATCCAAACTATTCATTCCACACCATCCCTACCATTGTACGGTGGTACGGAACTCTTCATGCGCGAGTTCGACTCCCACTTGACCCTTTTTTTTCTTCGCCTCACATTTTTCTAACAGAGTTGTAGCAAGATTTGACTAAAGCAGACATCCAGCCCGTTAGTGAAGATGCTTCTCATTGTGCCTTGTTTACTATCTTGCCGGCTTATTAACAACTAACAAGTCATAATTGACAAGTGGTTATAAATTTTAATCACACTTATGTTAAACTTACGATGTTTATTCCTTAATCACGCTAAAACAGCTCAACGGAGTTATTATTAAATTTAGCACACGGATAGTTTATGAGTTTTATAGGAAAAATTTTATCCCACTGCACCAGAAGAAGGTCCATGATAATTCCTAGCTTAATGAACACGCAGAGGAAGTTGCGGGCACCAGCTAGTATTGTTGTGACGACCTCTGTGGCGCTGAGGTTGTGGCTCTGACTGCCATGTAAGAGGCCCCGGGTTCGAGCCCCGGCTGAGGATAAAGAAAAAAAAATCCCCAGGTCTTGGATGTTTCTATGTGTGTAATGTCGCTGTTTCTGGTTCCCACGACGTAGGGTATCCCAGTGGGCCAGAAGCAATATTGTCTATATATGTTCCCAAACGCTGATTTTAATACAACGAGACCAACATGACAGTTGGATTCGCCCTTTTTAGGGTTCACACATGTATGTGAATATATATAAATGTATTTGTTTATGTTATTGGCTATGTTATAGCATTAATGCGGGGGTTTTCAAAAGCGGATCTTTGAAATCACCTTTAGCCTAATTTTAGAGGAATATGAATTAGATGTAAAACAACAAACATAAATATCAAGCACACAAATTCAAAAGAAATCGAAACTTAATAAGTGTTTGGAGTAAATCAGTATCAGGAGGACTAACAGAGCATTATATCATCATAATTTTAAAACAATTTCATAAATATCAAGCACACAAATATAAAAGTAATCGAAACTTAATAAGTTTTTGGAGTAAGTCAGTGTCAGGAGGACTAACAGAGCATTACATCATCATCATTTTAAAACATTTTCATAAATATCAAGCACACAAATTCAAAAGAAATCGAAACTTAATATGTTTTTGCAGTATAACAGATTTTGTGACTTCGTGCGATTTTTATATCGAGCAAAAATAAATCAAAATATATTTAATTGTCAGTAAATGCATGCTGATCAGATGCTGCACTTATCACATATAAGCTAGTACAAAATAACTTTATTATTTTGAGTAATTTCATATCAACAAAAGGCTGCAATTTATTTATAGGTCTCAAAAAGTAATATGTTATTCACAAAGAGATAATCTAGTTTATATACTATGTCGTTACGCGATTGGATTCACTTGGCTTGATCGTAAAAAATCCTGAACATAGTCTATATTTAAAAGGAGATTCAATAATTTTAATATACAATTAGTGATTTTTCTCATAATTTACCAAAATTTTCCTCTTCGAGATCTCCGTATTAATCCTTAAAGTTTATCGATTAGCTTATTTCAATTTGTCAGTAAATTCGAAAAAATACCTAATTTTACGCTACGCTATTCTGGCGGCAATTCCGCGCCGCCCGCTACCCCGCCAGTTCCACTACCTCGCTAGTTCCTCTACCCCGCCAGAAGACGACGGGCGAATACGGCGGCCCTCACCTCAACATCCAAAATAAAGGCCCAGTAATTTGCGAGGCTGTACTCCTAAAGCCAGAATGCTTTACTTTATTTTCTACAGGAAAACTACATTACCAACATTATCAAGTTGCCTGTAAAAAAAATATATATATATTTGTGGCGATTTCACCTTTCACCTAAGTTAGTACTTAACTACCCTGTCTTGATTACAAAATAAAGTGTGATTTTTGACATTAACAACAATATAACTATGTCTGAGTAAAACACGCTAACATTAGTTTACCTATTTAGTAACTTTACCCTAAATAACAAATATTTCGCAACAACAATGAGGCTGTAAATTAAAACAACAAGAACACGGTGTTGGTAAATATTACTAACGATATTTCATAAACACATGCTACATCCGAGAAGTAACTTTAGTTTAATGAAGTCGTAACAACTGATTTAATACAGGGATTTTCGCTGCATTAGGGAGGGAGGGAGGGAGGAACGGGTTGGAGTCGAAGCCGCCCCAAATTCGAGCCTCGATATACCGCGAAACCCGCGATGGCCAGTGTCTTATAATAATAATAATAATATCTTGGACACTATTAACCCACATTGATCTAGCCCCAAACTACGATTCCCTGTATCTTGGGTACTATACAACGATACACGTACTTATATAGATAATATTATACTTAGATAAACAACCATGACAAGGGTACAAACATCCGTTCTCGTCAAACAAATATTTGTCTCCACCGGGACTCGAGCCCGGGACCCTTGGCGTCGTAGGCAGGGTCACTGCCGAATCGGCATTCGGGTCGTCGATGTATGACGACTTGGCTTCTGTGGTTGTCGGCCTTCTCCATCTGCCCCATTATTGAGCAACGGTAAGCTCCTTAGCGACCCGAAGGCGTACCGACCAATCACACTACTTCCCACTTTGGGTAAACTATTTGAACGCGTAATAGTTTCCTGTGCTCCCTGCTTGTATCGTAATATATCGGAAGCTCAATATGGGTTCACTCGGGGTCGTTCGACAGTGACGGCGCTGTGCCGAATTAACGAAATTACAGATACCAGTCCAGCTCCGTACGTATAGCTTATCTTTCTGGACATCTCTGGTGCATTCGACAACGCGTGGTGGCCAATGATCCTCCTCAAGATGAAGCAAGGTGGAGCCCCGCCGAACCTTTACCGTATCTTGGTCAGCTACTTTAGTAACCGTAGAGTCATTTTCTATGTGGGAAGTCAGACCTGCTCCAAGACAAGCACCATGGGATGTCCACAAGGGTCAGTGTTAGGTCCAACGTTATGGAACATCCTCCTGAACGATCTGAAGGAGTGCATTTGATTGCGTATGCCGACGACGTGACGGTGGTGATCGAGGCGTCTTCGCGCGCGGACATCGAACGGAAAGCCAGCGTCGTGCTCGGGGAAATATCGGGTTGGGGATCCCGCAACCGTTTGGGATTCTCTTCAGCGAAGTCCTTGACGATGACGTACAAAGGGGGGTTCAAGCGAGCGCCAACGATCAGATTCGAAGGTGCGTCGATCAGGAGTGTGTCGCAAGCTACGTTACTCGGTGTCACTCTGGACGAGGCTAGGTCCTACTTGCCGCATGCGAATACTATAGGGCAAAAGGCCTCCGCTTGTTTCGGCAAGATGTCGCGGGTTTCCGCAACCAGATCGGGTGTGAATTACTGGGCCCTCCGAGTTTTGTACTCGGGGACATACATAGCTACGCTTACGTACGCTGCCGCAGTATGGTACCGATGCTCGTCCAACTTTGTTGTCAGAAGGGCGTTGATACGAACGCAGAGACCGGCGCTAGTTTTACTAACGAAGGCATACCGATCGTGCAGCTCCGCAGCGTGCTTGCGGGAGTTTTACCAGCCGATTTGGAGGTCTGTCGTGCAGGATGGATTGCTCAGGAGCGACACCAACTGGCCCCCAGGGAGTACCGGAAACTCAAGACGACGGTTAGGGCAGACATCGTAGCTCAGTTGCAGGAACGATGGCAGGGCAGTAAGGATGGCCGCGAGCTGTATGGATTCTTCTCAGACGTGGGCGTGAGGCTCAGTTCAGAATGGGTAGAACCGGACTTCATGGTCTCCCAAGTACTTACCGGGCACGGATGCTTTAGACAGCGCCTACACAGGCTAGAGTTGTGCAAGTCTGCAGTATGCCCATGCGGCGAGGACAACGAGAGCCGGGATCACGCCCTCTGGGAATGTAGGCTATACGCGGACGAGAGATCGGAGATGCTGGATGCACTGAAGAGGACAACTGTTGGCCCAATATTCCACGAGGAGCTAGTTTCTTGCGAGCAGAACTTCAAGGCGTTGCGCAAGTTTGGGCACTCATGGCGCGACAAGAGAAGAATATTTGAAGATTGAGGACAGCAGTGTACTACGTGGTACAGTTCGAAGCTGAGTAACGTGTTGTGTTGTCAAGCCCCATTTGGGGAGGACGAAAAAAAATAGTACTGTATGGCCTGCCCAGAAAGGGAGAAAGGCCGGGACGCATTCAAGAACTTGTAAGGCATCAAGAAACTGCATGCGCGAAAGAGCCGAAGGCAAGTAGCGCATGACAGTGCCCAAGATTCGGCCTGTAAGCCGCGAAGGCAGGAAAGACCATTGGGCGGTGGAGGGAATGCCCCATTATTTACTATGGGGCTGGTATCCCGGCATTAGAATGATCATTTACAGGTTTCCATATCCCAAACGGGACCCTATTACTAAGCCTCCGCTGTCCGTCCGTCTGTCTGTCTGTCAATCTTTCCGTCAGCGGGCTGTACTTCAAGAACCGTAATAGGTAGAGAGTTAAATTTTTCACAGAACGTGTCGCTAGAACTTAAACAAAAATCTTCAAAAAAAAATAAGGGGGTCCCCATTTTTTGCGTTTTTTCGCAACTCGCACCTGAGCGGGTTTTACTTGTTTGTATAAATTTACATGACAGTGTGTTTACAAAAATGATGACGCTCGATTATAAACGGACGAATCTTGATGTCGATGGAAAATTACCATCCTACCTCTTTCACCACATGAGCTTGTGGCATTTAGCGAATCGAATCTAGTTTTGTAACGATTAAATTTATTTGCTGTTTTGTAAACAATAAGCGTTACGTGCAAAACATCCACAAAGCTTTTAAATCCACAAATAGTTTAACTGCTCAAAAACCGAGGGTAGTTGGGAGGGATCGCGATTTTGAACCCTATGTAATAAAAATTATAACCTCAAACGGAAAAGTGGCGTCGGTGGTTACTGAGGGGTTAAAATATAAGATTTGTTTACCCCTGGCATTTACCCAGAAAGCATTTAATGTGCGGCAATTTGACTGACGGCTTAAACCCTCTTAAACTCTATCTTGTTGGGTTATATTATAAGTCACAATATTTTAACTTAAGCTAAACAAGTTTCCACAGGGAACCAAACCAACATTATTTTTGCAGTTGAAGTGAGCTGTCAAAGTATTTCTGCTTGGGTTATAATGTATTGTTACACAATATTATGGAATCAACCACAATACCATTGTAAAACTTGAAATCGCATGAAATTGACATTTTTATCTGTAGGTCGTTTTAAAATTGCACGGATCCAGAACAAGCTATTTCCTTTGTCGTGGCTAGTTGACATTTAAATAGGCTTTACCTTGGTAGTATTCTTAAATGTATGGAGCTCCAAAAGCGGCAAAGTTTTAGTTTAATAAAAAAAAATACTTATTTGGTTCATCTGAGCGGTCAGATTGCCTACAGTGCTACTTGATAGTTTCACGGCAATAATTTGGGTACCGCATCTATACACATTATATATCTTTGATAACTTTTCGATCGGAAGCAACTTACTTGGCATATTTAGTGCAATAATAAGTAGGTACTTTGTAGGCATTTTGCGATGCAAACCTACAAAAGAACTTATGCCTTTGATATTTCTTGCTCTTTGTCATTGCTTTCCTCCTGCGTTCTTTCTCTTTTCCGTTTCAAATTAAATATTTGCTCAAAAATGCGGATTCAATATATTCAAAGGTTTTGAAGGGATTCTGAGAATATACAAATTTTGTCAATACTGCTTTGAGCATATTTCTACACGAGTCAAAGTCGTTAAAACTTGGAAAAGTCCAGGATATTGAGAGTTTCTTCTCGGAATGGTAGATAAAGATGGAAACTTACAGAAAACTTTGGGCATCCTTAATGTTGTCCCTAAAGTCACAATAAATCACGTGTCGCCTTAAGTTATTCAACGTCAAATGTGTCAAAAACCGGTTTTTCGCAAATATCACTCACCTCTATGGTTTCAATGACGATGGCATCTTAATAACAATTGTAGAGCATAACATAGTAAATATTGTCTCCAAAGTCACAATAAATCACGTTTCCGCGTCTCACGTTATTTAAGCTCAAAGCTAACAGCAACCGTTTTTGGCAAACTGTCTCGCTCACTATGGTTTCAATGACGATTGCATCTTCATACACACAACACATTGCACACAGATAAAAAATAGCTCATGTCTAAAAAGAGATTTCTTAGACCTGTGTCCTCGTATTATTTGATATAATATTGCGAACGCACACAGATAAAAATAGCTCATGTCTAAAAGGAGATTTCTTAGACTGTGTCCTCGTATTATTTGATATAATATTGCGAACGCACACAGATAAAAATAGCTCATGTCTAAAAGGAGATTTCTTAGACCTGTGTCCTCGTATTATTTGATATAATATTGCGAACCGAAATTAGGGAGTTGATAAAACCTAATTAGTCTAAAGTTACCGCTTCAATGACGATTGCATCTTCATACACACAACACATTGCACACAGATAAAAAATAGCTCATGTCTAAAAAGAGATTTCTTAGACCTGTGTCCTCGTATTATTTGATATAATATTGCGAACGCACACAGATAAAAATAGCTCATGTCTAAAAGGAGATTTCTTAGACCTGTGTCCGCGTATTATTTGATATAATATTGCGAACGCACACAGATAAAAATAGCTCATGTCTAAAAGGAGATTTCTTAGACCTGTGTCCTCGTATTATTTGATATAATATTGCGAACCGAAATTAGGGAGTTGATAAAACCTAATTAGTCTAAAGTTACCGCTTCTATCCTAACCGCTTGGAGTGCTCAGAATTAGAGCGAGTCTCTTGCAGAAATTAATATGAGTTCACCGACGCTTGTGTAATTTAATCTTCTATGTTTGTTGGAATACGCCACTTGCTCACGACACGGCTGCTTATGTAGCAACTTAAATGATACCTATTAGTATACGAGTGCTTTTATATTGCCGCCACGATTCCACATTTTTGAGATGAAAATAGAATGAAAACAAACAACAAAACACATAAGACAAATCAAAAACTTATCAATTCATGGAATTTGGTCACTTGATGAAGCAAGCTCAAATAGCGAACATCGTTTTCAAAATGTTTGTAGATTCGTTACTGATAACAGTACAAGATTTCAGCATAAAAAGTGTTCCATAAATAAGACGTAACAGCAGCACCAAAGGAAGACCTGGGTCAGATGCACCGAGTATGCCTAACATGACCTCAGTGCCGGCATTTCTTGGATATGCTAGTGTGAATAGTTACTTAAGGTGATACGAAAAAAATATGGGTTTTTTTTCCAATTCATTTACTCCAGAGTACAGAGTTGATTTTTAGGTTAACGTTTATTGAGTATTTGATAAGATTATCACTGAAAAAAAACGCGACTGGATGAAATTTTCTCGATAGAATATAATTACGAAAATACCTCTAAATTATTTAGTTGTTTCCTGTAATTCTGAAATCCTTACTAACTTCATTGCGGAATTGCATTCAAAATGTGGATATTTATTATGTATTCGTAAACTCTTCTTAAAAATATTTTTGAAAAATAGCGTAGTTTATTTTATAACATTTTTAATGTGGTTTGGCGCCACGTTATTTTCGGTAGAGTCGAGCGCATTAATTGCGCTCTCTTTTCTTTCTTAGGTGGAATTAATTAACTCTGCCACTTTCATTTACAATAGGTCTATCCTTTATATTGAATTATTCATATCAACCTTGGGTTTGCTGGAAGAGATCTCTATTTAGAGATAAGCGTGCCTTTGTAGATGTCCTTTCTGTTTTATTGTATCTTATGTCATTTAATGTGTAATAAATATATACGAAATATATATACGAAATTACTTATATACTTTCTCGTATCACCTTAAGGCTGAACCTATGGCACCTAAGAGTTGTTGGATTTAATTCTGTCAGCTAAGTTCACACACAATATTTTATTAGTGGCTCGCTTAGGTGGGGTTTATAAGGCATAGTATAGTAGTATGGTTAGATGAGATTAGGGTTAATTGGATAGTTTAGTTTTATTTAGGAAAGGTTGTTTAATTCTGACGTGTGAAAAGTAAATAACTAGCGAACATAAACTAAAACGTATAACACGAGAGCTCGTAAACTTAAAATTGTTTAGTTGTGACGCCCCTAGAATCAGTCCCACTAGTTAATTTAGTTAATCTATCTACCTCTACTGCTCTCAACCATCTTACAAATAATGAGAAAGTATAGCAAATAAGTTATTCAGCGTTCTTCGGCCACCTTTCTTACTGGGCAGAGCCCCGGTTTGATGAGGGTGACACTATTTCCTCTAACATGGCATTATGATGCAAGCGTAGACCATTTCTGAATCAGCATAACAATGAGCAAGTTTTTAGGGTTCCGTACCCGAAGTTTGCCAAAGGGGACCCTATTAATAAGCCTCCGCTGTACGTCCGTCCGTCCCTCCGTTCGTCTGTCACCAGACTGTATTTCATGAACCGTGATAGTTAAACAGATGAAATTTTCACAGATGATTTGTTTCTGTGTTGCCGCTAAATTTTTTTGTTACTTAAAACGAGATTTTTTTATTTATTTAAAGGTGCCTTGTTACGTACATGGAGTTTGAAAGTAGCCGCATTAATAACTTTGTAAACAACATTTAGCTATGTAAAATCCAAACTATTCACTCTACACCATCCTTACCATTGTATGGTGGTACGGAACCCTTCGTGCGCGAGTTAGACTTGCAATTAGCCGGTTTTTAAATGTATTTTCTCATTCTGTGTCTAGTACTTGTTCAGGTTATCAGATCAAAGGCAATCCCAAAGTTTTAGCTGAAGATTTATGAGTTTAAACGTCATTGTTTACTTTAAGCATCAACAAAATAACGTGTTATTTCAATTGAATGTTGGCAATAGAGTAGTTATTAAAAAAAACTTCAAGATAGGTCTGTCAATGAAATACCTGATACTAATAGTGAACCAAATGCGGAATTTGAATAAACCGATATCTCGTATTACATGCAACTTTCACTGAAGTAATGTTAGGCTTATTCCCTGCATCTGAGGCAGGTCTACCGGTGATATATGGCACATCCTGTATTTTGTAAATAAAACGAGTCCTATATTGATGAGTCCGATTGAGCATCATTCGTCTACCTATTTGGAAGAGTTTGGGATGGTCACAGAAAATTAGATAAGATTACGTACCTTAAAAACATTAGAATCCAAGAGTCCAGATCTTCCCACGTATAGCTCACTGTCTTTCGATAGTTCTAAATCTTTGGTATTTTCCTCAAGTGGTTCCAAAGGGGAACAGTTAATATGCCATGTCTGTTTATTCTCCTCAACATGAACTATTAACTTCAACCATTGATTCTTCATGTCTTCCTCTGGTATTATTACTTCTGATTGAACACTATCACCTAATAGTTGTATTCTTGTTAAATTTGCACCAGCTGGTATCAAATTAAGCGCTAATTTTAAATTTCTTTTTGCATCTAGTATTGAGAATATATAGGCCATTGACGTATCTTCAGTTTTGAATACGGCGCTGACTGCTAATGGAATTTTTAGTTTCGTACTTTTGATATTTGCTTTGTCTATTGTAGCGTGGATATTATGAGCTGGTGTTAATTTGTACGCCACAAAGCCATCATCACCATCTTCCCAGTCTATGTCATCCATATCATCCATTATTTCCAGGAGGTTGTACGTATCTGAAAAAGAAACAATACGTTACCCTCTCTTATACAGTACATGTAGATTGCTAAAAATGTAGAATATACCTATCCTAAATATAGTTACTTCAAGAGAATCTTGTATCCTTTAGGTGACCTTATTAAAATAGGCACCTGCAGTAGAAGCTTTGTTAGCCAGCTAAGTTATTTAATCTTAGATACCCAAAAAAATTGCTAAGCAACAGACAATAAAATAGAAGTAATCCCGAAACCTACACCTTAATAAGTATAAACACCTGCATTAACACGGAATTCTTATCTATAGCTATTTGTCAAAGTGGAGGAAAACAAATTGCTGAATTTTAGTAGCACCCACCTTGCCTGTTGGTGTGATTTGTTTGAATGACCAACTAACTTGAACGAGTATCAAACGACAGATATCATCAATCTTATCGTTCGGTATTTAAAACATGGTATCCGTGGTACATGGAGTTCAGAAAGCTGTGTTTATCCTGTATTGATTGTCATTTTCTGAATTTCAAGTATAAGCGCGAGTTAAATTTTATACCCGATCATTATTAATTCGGGATAGAACTGACAGGTTAAAAAAAATATCTTTGATATCCGCACTTTCCTCATCTTCTCGATGAATTGACAACGATGATGTCTTTGGGAAATACGCTGACACTCCGTGGAATTATAAAGGCATCAAAACGAATAAGCGAGGAAATCCAACGAATACAGATTGAAATTAGGCTGTTCCTTATTGGTTGCCAAAGCTTCTATTTATCTATGATCTATCTATCTATTATTGTCTATATAATCTTCTGGAAAATTTCGAATTATAACATTATCGAATAATATCCTATTTCAAAAGCCAACTTTTATTATGCTATCACATACAAACGCAGCACCAAGACGCACCCCGGTATTAGCTCGCTGTAGTGGCGACTTATCTTGATCGTCTACTAATGGCGGTGGTCACGGTAGCTTTTATATTGTAATTCTTACGCAAACACTTGCCCTGATATAAAATGATATTAACAGTCAATTTAGTTTTATGTGTTTCAAAGAAACCAGCCCCTTTGTTCACTAACTCCAATCTGAAGTAAAAAAGACGCAATTCACGACAAATTGATGCTAAATTATATGAATGATTTGTTACTTTTATAGAATTTTCGGAAGATTTGAGTTACAGAAGCTACTAAAAAGTAAATAGTGTCACTGACAGTATTGAAATAATGAAGTGAATGGACATGAAGTACCTATATTTATTTTATCATATAAAATACATCCCGTTGTCTTTCACACTTACCCTGTATTTCAGCACTACGGTAAGACCGTAGCAATAAAAAAACTCCTATGTACCTGTAACAGAAAAGTGGTGGAATAAATGGACGAGGTCCCAAACGTAACACAGACAGTTTAACTATTTAGACAATGAAGCAATGTTAACGTAGGTTGCAGTATCAACTGTTGGTATCACACTCCTAATTGCAATCTCACACGGCATCTCGTATTGGTAACTAACTGTGCTTAACAAAACAAATACGAATTAACATATCTAATGTGATTCATTGTTTATGCACAGTTGACCTCATTGAAGTAGTTGGTACTGACCTGGATTGTAAGAAGATAATTATTAGTCTACATAATATGCTAAGGATGTACTAATAAGGGATAGTCGGAGCTTGCATCGTACAAGGTGTTTTTGAAATAACCCAGTAAACTGTTATGTATGACATATTCGGAAACATTTTACCGTAGAAAATCTATCACCAGATTGGATAACCTGTTTTTTCTCTGCCCCGTTTTGGTCCAACTGTATCGAAAACAGGAGAAAAATATTGTTTTTTGAAACCTTCATTTCTTTAGTAACGTGTTCTATTAATATGTTTGAAGATTACATTATAGTTTTCTGGCTGATTTCAAAAGCACTCTGTATGCAACAAATGCGATATATTGGGAGATTGCGATAAAATAAGAATATAGTTTTGCTTTTCTGTATTTATTTCGGACATTTTGAGACTGGCCAATACCCCTTGAGCCGGTTACTCATTAGCAAGCCGTAACTGTAACCGTTGCACGAATCGTTTCTAAAAATCAAAAACTGTGTACGCAGTTCTTGAACATGCCACAAGCGTGTTCGCAGCGAGCCGATGAAAAACGCTTCTCAGCGCCGCGCGCCGCCTATGTATGTGCTCGATTGCAGGTACGGATTGCTAATGAGTACCCGGCTTAAAAATTTGTGGTATCGTAATTACCATCAAATACATAAAAGGTTCTTAACATAAGCATACAACTGAGAAGATCTCTTTAACTCGAGTATGTTTACGTCTTGATGAAAGCAACCGACCACGGAATATTGACTTATTAAGTTACGCGGACAAAGCTAACATATTATTCGCTTAGCACACAACTATATTCTTACGCAAAAATGCCAAAACTATGATTTACATTATCGATGCTACCTACTCAGACAAAAGACATATGGGACATTCTGCAAGGTTTTTTCCAAATAAAGTAAAGCCAGCGACCCCATAAAAATAGTTTCATATCATTTAATGCTCTATTTGTTACATATCTTACACATAAACTGAGGTCCCAACAATATATCCTGTTAGTGCAGTGCGATAACTTACAAACTACTTATATCTAACATGTTTTATTTATTTCAACGGTTATATAAGAATAATATAAATTAAATTTGAAATATATAACAATGTCATTATTTTTATTTTTACGAGCTTTAATAGTTATAGCTTTTGTATATCTACAATATTATATTGTAATGTTTGTGCGTGTGTGTCTGTGTGGTTAAATTGTTGATATATCAGTCTAAAGCCCGAGACGTTTTTTATTTAGATATTCTTGAATAGGTGGAGTAGACTTTTTGTCCGCTCTAAAAGCAACAACACCTGAAGATCTACAGAGTATAGTTCACCACGTCTTTGAGAACAGCCAAAAAGCGGGGCTATCCATGAACCTCGCCAAAACTAAGTTTATGGTGGTTTCCAGAAAAGAAGACTTGAACCCAAAAAACACGGTGGCAGGTACTACTTTGGAGAGAGTCACTAAATACAAGTACATGGGTGACTGAAGCATGGGATTCCGGAACTGAAGTAAGGGTCCGAATCGAAATTGCTCGTGTGTTTTTCAACAAAATGAGAAAGGTACTCTGCAACAAAGAAATCAGTCTACACCTCCGAAGTAGGATGCTTCAATGTTACATCTGGCTAGTTACGAAGCTTGGACCTTGAAGGAGGCAACCATTAAGAATCTAGACGCCTTTGAAATGTGGTATTACCGAAGAATGCTGAGAATAAGCTGGGTCCATAGGGTCACGAATGCAGAAGTTCTACGGCGCGCCAAACGATCCCGAGAACTCACTTTGATCATTAAAAAGAAGAAAATAAGTTACTTGGGACATGTGCTTCGACACGAACGGTACCGACTTCTTCAAGTCATCATGATGGGCAAGGTCGAGGGGAAAAGATGCGCTGGCAGAAGGAGGAAGCTTCTCAGTTTTCTTAGTTGTTAGTTGTTCTTAGTTAGTTCTTATCATATTCGTTTGAAATAGTTTTGTAGCTATTTGGGAGTTTATTATAAATTTCTATGGACATAATATATGTATTGTAGGATATACATCCCTAATGAAAACGTTAAATAATTGAAACATTGTGGAAAGTAATCAACGAATGCACAAATATCCTCTCGCCTTTGTATACCTAGATTCCA
Organism: Argyresthia goedartella; assembly: GCA_949825045.1. NCBI lineage: Eukaryota > Metazoa > Arthropoda > Insecta > Lepidoptera > Argyresthiidae > Argyresthia > Argyresthia goedartella. The sequence continues at coordinate 10,586,299 of OX463821.1, read as the reverse complement.
TTTTGATGTATCTTTATCTTCTGTTTTTGTGCAATAAAGTATAAAGTAAATAAAAACAAAGTAAATTTATAAGAAAATATCAAACTAAATGTCAAAAATAATGAACTATCAGACCCTCAAATAATCTCAAACCATTTTAACAACTATTTTGCCTCAATAGGAGAAAACAAACGGGCACCTGCAATTGGTCAACCGTATAATAAGTTACAGATCGGATTGCAAAACAACCCACGCCTATATTTATCAAGGCAGCGTATTCTGATGCTTTCTGTTTCTTATCTATATTAACTATCTACCAAATTAACTCGAAGACCCCTGCATTCTATTCGCTGACGACATTTCTCTAGTTTCCTCGCACAAAAACAACGAGCACGTAAATGAAATACTTAAGATATGCCTTGACAAAATAACTGATTGGAAGATTGATCATAATATTGAAATAAATCTCCAAAAAACTATACTAATAACCTTTCATCCACATCAGAAACCCCTCTTACATATTAATTTGAGCTATTGTCATAGACTCAAACATAAATTGGAAGTGCCATATACAAAAAATAAAAGGAAAATTATCAAAATAATCTAAATGCAATCAATTAAGTAAAAAAATACCACAAACATCTCAATATAATATGCATGTGCACACTCACATCTCAACCATGGCGTCGTACTGTGTAACAACAGTACTGAGACGCTCCTCAACTATTTACACTGTAGAAAAACATACTTAGGATTTTAGTCAACACAAAACCTACAAACGGCTGCAAACTGTATTTGTAAAAAAAATGCTCACTCACCGTGCTATTTACATCTTGGAAATTATAAAGTAAATAAGAAAATACCTGGAAACATTCAAGACCATAGCCACACAAAATAATTTACATTCTTTCAGATAAAAATAGAAACTTATTTTATTTAAAATCCATATGATATTACATCCTCTCCTATCCTACAACACATATATTATGTCCATAGAAATTTATAATAAACTCCCAAATAGCTACAAAACTATTTCAAACGAATATGATTTCTAAGAAAACTGAGAAGCTTCCTCCTACAAAAAGTCTTCTTCTTCTCATTGTGCCTCTCCACTATTGGCGGATGGCGGTCAGCTCCTCATATTCCTTCTTGTTTATCCCCAAGCGCATCAGCTGTTCTACGCTGGCCACTCCCGTCCATTCTCTGATGTTGCGGAGCCACGATTTCCTCCTTCTGCCAGCGCGTCTTTTCCCCTCGACATTGCCCATCATGATGACTTGAAGAAGTCGGTACCGTTCGGGTCGAAGCACATATCCCAAGTAACTTATTTTCTTCTTTTTAATGATCAAAGTGAGTTCTCGGGATCGTTTGGCGCATATTACCGATAGAAGTTTCCAATAATTTATGTGACAATTATAGGTTGTATCATCATTGTAAAAGCATTTTCGTTACTTTCCATTAATTTCCTCCAATTGTTATCTATATAAAGAAGAGACACCGTTTGACCTGAAGTGGGTTCCACATTGCTTTCCTTTCATTTCTATATTTTTCTTAATAAGACTTTCTTTCAATAATGGAAGATATTGTCTGAACGCTAAATCGTTTCTATCTCATTGGTTTCCGTACCTTTTTCCTGATTTTCTGAGATACAATCAAGGTGCACCAAATATAGGTTAATTGGATCATGGCTTTCATTGAACTACCTAAATCATTCATTAATTTGATTCATTCTTCGATAAGGTATTCTCGAAAATTAAACAAAAATGCGAAGATAAAATATATCGTAAACGTCGGATAGTCTTTTTGCGGAAAGCTTGAAAGACGAGGGTGATAAACAACGATAACAAGGCGCGCACAGGCAATAGTAAATTAACCTTGTGTCATTATAGGTAAGAGTAATTTTAAGAACGTTGCTTGAATACTCTTGCACCTTTGCTAATCCTCTATCCTATCATGCTCATCATCGTCATGCTTAGCCCCACTACTGGGCACAGGCCCCATTTACATAGCACCAATCCTAACGATCTACCGAGATATCAAGATAAGGTCAAAGATAATTCGATTTTTATTATATATATATATACATATATATATATATATATATATATATATGTATATATATATATATATATATATATATATATATATATATATATATATATATATATTGTATGCCGTTTGATTCGTGGCCAAATTAAATAATGGTTTTTAAGATACACCTTAACCTTACATATTTCTTTTGTAACGCATGAGATTATCTGGATGAGAACATTCAGTCATGTTGTTAATTTGAATAAAACTGTCATAAGCTGCGTCAAGGAGATCCCTATCGTGATCTCCAAATTTGAATTCAATGCAAAGTGTTTACAATGACAATTTATAATCGTAATTGGTGATGTAAATCTTTAGTCAGAAATTCTAAACATTAAATTTGCATACTGGATTGCCCTTGAAGTTCTTGTGAATTTGAACGCAGAGCAAGTTCATGTTTTTACTTTTAATAGCAGAAAATCTACTCTACATATATGCACATGTCACCATAAGATAGTCCAAACCGTTATTTGATCAACTAACGCGCAACAAATAGTAAACCAAACTGACAGGGTTAAGAATTTACGTTTCTTTGGTTCTTACATGTCAACCTAACAGGAAGACTACTCGGGGGATTCACTGCGCTCGCCTCCTCTAGTCTTCACCTAAGCTACCGCATTGTTTGCCCTGGTGTTTCGTTTGCAATTCAAGTTCAAACCAGTTTACTATTTAACGTAACCGTTAGTTTATCAAAGGACGCGTCAAATAGTAAGCAGCACGCTACATTTGACTATATATCGATAGTTGACCAACTAACGAGAAAAAAAACGTTAGTTTATCAACTAACGGTTTTGACTATCTTACGGTGACAGACATATATCAAAGAAAATGTGGACATACAAGTGACTAAGGCTGCAACGGAATCTAAGCGTGTCATTTTCAAAATAGATATGTACTTGAATTTTGGCTACAAATCTAATCTTTTGCTCAGTGACTAATGTTCAACTTGTTCTGAATTTAACAGGTTAGTAGAGGGTTATTTTTCCTTTTAAATCAATTAGAAATCAAAATAAATTCTTTCCATGCTTCCCTTCGCCTTTCCATACATCACAGCTCAATTTAAACACGTTCAAGCCGTTCGCTCCGCTCCTCTCCGCGTCGCGCAACGCTTCGCGTTGCCGCTTTGGCTTGAACGTGTTTAAATTGAGCTGTGATGTATGGAAAGGCGAAGGGAAGCATGGAAAGAATTTATTTCGATTTCTAATTGATTCAAATGTAACAATAACCCTCACCTAATTTTCGTTCATTGACCGCTTATTACAGTTTGATAAATACGTTAAGACTGACAATTAAAAATACTTTAAATTCAATGTAAACACAATAATAACACTTGTTTCCGAACAGTGGTAGAGTTTAAACCATTTCAATAAATATGAGATTTATTAAACAAAAGCAATCATTACAGTTTGAAAAGTATTGTTTCGACAGAATAAAACGAAACGGACGACACAGCTCTCTCTTACCCAACTCTATTCGATGTATAATTTGTGGCCCATCGAACTATGGTAAAACTAATTTGATGATCGGTCTCTTACTGCATAAAGAAGCGCTTTGTTTTAAAAATGTTTATATTTACTCCAAAACCTTATACCAACCTAAATACATATATTTGGAACGTGTTTTGAGTTTAGTTCCTTCTGTGGGGTTCGCAAAATATCATGAAAACGAAAACATACTAAGCCCTGAAGAGGCTATGCCTAACTCTATCATAATATTTGATGATGTAGCATGTGGAAACCAAGTATTAGAGAATACTTTGCAATGGGTAGACATAAAAATATAGATTATTTTTATCTAAATCAAACGTACACTAAAGTACCAAAACAACTTGTACGTGACAACGCCAATCTTATAATTCTTTTCAAGCAAGATGAAATAAATATGAAACATGTTTATGATGAGCACGTAAATGTAGACATGAGTTGGAATAATTTAAAAAATATGTGTTCCAAAATTTGAGGCGAACCATATAGCTATCTTGTTATAAACAAGGATTGTAAAAAAAACAGTGGTTAATATCGATTTAAATTTGATACATTTATTGTTGAATGACATTTTCTATTTCTATTTATGTCCTTGAAAGGCATTAGTTGAATCACTATAACATTTGATGTCGCAGAGACTAGACACACGAAATAATAATGGACCTGGAAACGACGTTAAAAAAGAAATAGTTAAATCTGCCGATGCAGTTAGAAGAAAAGTAAAGCAGATTCAAGAACATAAAAATAACAATAATTTAGTTCTAGAAACAATGTTTAAGCCCATAACTGATTCTTTAAACCAGATTTCGAAACAAAATATTCAAAGGATTCCATCAAATGAAGACTTACAAGCGGAAATGTCCCCACGGATGCTAATCAAAAAGCGTAAGCGTAGCAACTCTGATGAGCTATCTGAAAGTCAATTCAATGAAAGTGATACTGCTGACGTAAAAAGTAAAAGAAGGCTGACTGTAATATCAAAACAAACTGAACCAAAAAGTTTGTTTGTATCTGAAACCGAAAGCGGTACGAGTGAATCTGAAAACGAAAACCATAATTTAAACTTATCTAATACATCATACCACACAGCAGCGGGTAATGATGAAAGCCTAAATAGTTCTCTCTCTGGGTTGATGAGTTCCGGTGTATACCAAGATGTTCCATTTGGTGTGAGAATGGTTCGGGGTAAACACATGTTAGGGTCATCTAGAGTTACTCTAAAAGACAAATCCATTGTAGTGAACGGTAACAAATATATCACAACACCAGGATTAACAGAATTGTTGTTTAACAAATCTCCTGATATGGATCTTATCACCTCAATAGATTTGGAAAACTATAAGCAACTACTGTTGCTCACTAATGCACATCGAAGAGATTTCGATTCAACTAAACCAATTAAATCTAACAAGGGATCAAAATATCTAAATATCATCAAGCCGCTATTTAAAAACAATAAAGACTGTACCAGCAGTACTGAAAAATTATGTCAAGGTTCCGGATTGCCTTTATTGAAACGAATGAAAAAAAATACTGATTATGTTTATTGGGATGACCCTAATGAACTAGTTGAAAGATTAAAACTTCTTATAGCATCACGTGATGCTGGTAATACTGGTCTAGATGGAGAAATAATTTCAATATTGAATGAATTACAGGAAAGCGGTATCATTGATTAAATATATAACTATGAATTCATACATAATACCAGTATTTTATTACCTGTCATCGAGTCAACACTCATAAAATGAATATTGATAAATTTGGTCATCATGTACACAAACGATTGCGACAATCAGGAAATATAGAGGGTGATATAGACTTACGTCATGCTAGATTGAAAGGTTTGAAGTTACCACGATCTTCAGACGAGGCAACTAATAAAGCCTACGTCGATCAACTCATAAAGTCAATACCTTCGAGACTAGAAATCTATGATGACCTTAAGAAAATACAAAATCAAGTAGATTCTTTAGTAGTAAAAATAAATAAAAATTATTACACAAAAGAGGAAATTACCAATTTACTGAGAGGGGTACAACAATCATGAGTAGACAACAAATTATTGACGAGATCCATAAACAAGCACGTCGGAATTTTTCGCGTCGACATGTGACCTTAAAAGGGATAGGTGACCTGTGGCAAGCAGATTTAATAGATATTAAATCATTTGCCCGTGAAAACAGAGGATATAAATTTATCTTAGTTGTTATTGATGCATTATCTAAGTTTGCTTGGGTGAAACCACTAAAAACTAAAACAAAGACTGAAGTTGTATCTTCATTCTTAGTTATATTGAAATGCGTAAGATCCCCTCAAAATCTGCAAACGGATCAAGGAACTGAGTTTTATAATTATGAATTTCAAAAACTTATGAAGTTGTATAATATTAACCACGTTTTCGGTAAAAAAAGCATCAATTGTGGAAAGACTTATCAGAACTTTAAAGAATAAGTTATATAAGTATTTTAACATGGTTGGTAATTATAAATGGTTTGGTAACCCTTTAAAGGAAGTAATTAATAACTATAATGATTCAAAACATAGAACAATTGGATTTAAGCCCATAGAAGTAAATCATCAAAATGAAAGTATAGTTCTTAATAATATATTAAAAGCCCAAAAAAATACATTAGCTCAAAAAAACAAGTTTAATCAAGGTGATCATGTGCGCGTCAGTAAATATAAAAGTTGTTTTGATAAGGGTTATACACCCAACTGGTCTTCAGAAATATTTTGTATCAAAAGTATAAATAAAACTAACCCCATCACTTATATCTTACAGGATCAAAAAAAAATACCATTAAAGGTTGTTTTTATGAAAAAGAACTTCTTAAATCAAAATATCCAAATGTTTATCTTATTGAAAAGGTTTTAAAAAGAAAAGGTAATAAGCTTTTTGTAAAATGGTTCGGGCTTAGTAAGAATGAAAACAGTTGGATTTAAAAAAACGATTTAGTGCATTAGAATAATATATAAGCATGACACCTTCGTTATATGCACATTAATCTATTAATGATGAAAAGTAGAGGTCTTGTTAATACTTTAATAAATAATTTACCTTTTGAGTTACATTTACCAGGCTATCAGTACTGCGGTCCAGGTACACGTTTACGGAAACGCTTAGCAAGAGGAGAAAAAGGAATCAACAAATTAGATAACGCTTGTTTGCAACACGATATTGCATATATTTCTAATAATAGTGAAGATAGAAAAAAGGCTGATATTCGATTGATCAATATGGCTAAGACACGTATGCGTTCCAAAGACGCTAGTAAAGGAGAAAAAGTTGCCTCTTGGTTGGTGAATAAAGTAATGAAAACAAAAGTCAAAGTTGGCAGTGGTGTCAAAAACTTTAAGAAGGTTGTCAAAAGTTTGACTGATCAATTAAAAAAATATAAGCCTAAAAATAATAAAGCTGCTATTAAATTTATGCACTTAGCAGCAAAAAAATGTTTTCCTAAAAATTGTCGTGTAAAATTACCACGTATTATTCCAATACCAAAAACTGGTGGGATATTACCACTTATTCCAATATTCGCAGGCCTTTCGGCATTAGGATCGTTAGCAGGAGGTGCAGCAGGCATTGCTAAAGCAGTTCACGATTATCAAGCCACTGCGACGTAAACAAGCAATTCTAAGACGATCTACTTTTAAATCAAATTTAAAATACAATTCTACTGAATTTACCTCAAAATTTATTCTATATTCAAAGTGCAAGTGACAATAGACCTATGTGAGTGTTATCTCGACCGGTGAAGTGATAATTACATCAATATCAGTGCCAAAAATATCTGAAGCTATAAACCAAAATTAATCAACAACTGCAGTATAACCAGTTATAAATAAAGTGTAATTGATTGAATACCAACGGATTCATTGACATAAACATAAATTTCGGTGAGAATAACCAAATACAGAACAATAAATCAACCAAAAAACACATCTATAATCCGTTGAGAACCAAATTCATATGACGCATCAAGGACAACAGCATAAGCAACGCCATCTACAACTCTTGCTTTGACAACATCGACGATACTTTACGACAAATTCGCAGATATTACAAACAGCTCGAATGGCGTGATTCGTAAGACGGTCGATTCTCATTCAGAAGGTCCATGGTTCAAATGTCGGAAAGAACAAAAAGTTTCATTTTTATCAATTGGCTGACCAGAATCCCCCTGAAAGACACTGGTTCAAATCCTACAGGTCTTTTTTTTCTTTTTTAATTCTTTTTTAACTTCTTTTTAACATACTTACTGGACAAAACACTTAAAATACAACAAACCAGTGCTCAAATCTAAATAAGCACATAGAAGTGAGGAACTTGAAAAATACGCTTCAGTGGAATTACGCGTAAAATCACGGAAAACACAAGAACACAGTGCTGAAATCAAAACAAACATACAAGACAAAAAGTGAACAGAATTGTGAAAAGCCAACCAACAGTAGAAACAGTGATAAAATGTGCATAATATCAAAAAAGTGACAACAGCCGTTACGATCCAATAAAATAGAGGGCGCCACCCACTATCAATAAAATAGAGGGCGCCACCAACCATCAATAAAATAAAAGAAGCCGCCGGCAAACGACTCGCACACACATTTATCACCACCAGTACTACAAGAACGCCAGTAGTACCTAACAAAGATGTTGTGCAAAGAATGCAGAAAATTCGTATACCCCAACGAGTCCATTACTTGTATAAAATGTGAAAACCTTTTTCACCACAACTGTTTAAACATAACGTCTGCCTATTACATGGCAAACATGGCGAGATGGAAGGGCTTTATATGCGATATATGTCAACAACAAAGTGAAATACAAGGCCCCCCAACACAGGACAAATCATCATCATCATCATCACCTTCAAACAACAGCCACATAGCCCCTCTTACTCCTGTCTCGGGAAATGAGAATGTCACAAAGAGATGGCCTCGTAAATTGATTCCAAGTCTTCATCAGCAAAATTGCTCTATCTTGGACCTCAGCTATCAAAGCATGCCTGATGAAATGGAGAGTGGGGAACAGATGGAAGATCTGAGAGAGAGCAACCATAAGCTACGTATGGAACTTGACGCTGCAAACTTGGAGGTAGACAAACTAAGCCTGGAAATATCCTCACTAAATAAGCTCCTAGTAGAGAAAAATAAGAAAATTGAGTTATACAAAGCTGTGGGTCTAGATGAATCTACAATCGCACATAAACTATATCTAAGATTTTACTCTCCTCAATATCGTAAGATATAAATGGGATCTGCCCGGAAAACACCACTGAATTTCCTCAATTCAGTTGATAAACGGTCGTACTCCGGCGGAAAATCTGAGAAAATACTGCCGACACAGGACGCAATGACTACGCATAGCAAGCTAAACAGTTCAACAGGCAAGACTGTAGAGTTTCGGGCTGAAAATTAATTAGCGTCAATACAAACATCGGTTGAGAAGAAATTGCGACGAGTCATGATCCCAGCAGATGAACAGATAATTAAAAGCCAAACAAGTCATCAAAACAGACCAACAATTAGACGAGTGATGATCTTGGGAGATGAACAAAGCAGAGGAATGTGTAGAATCCTACAAGAACAACTAGGGAGCCAGTATGTGGTAGAGTCATTTATTAAGCCCTACGCTACCATGGACCACGTTCTGAGCACATCTCATTCTCTCTGCCAGACTTATGGAAGTAACGATATCATCATCATACTTGGAGGATCAAATGATAGAGATCCGCTGCGACAAAAATCTCTACTTTACTATAATTTGGGACGTCTCCTCCAATGTAAAGTGATACTCTGTAAACTTACTAAAGGTAAATACTTGAATGATAGTACAGTCAACTCATCTTTTAGGCATATATGCTCGCGATTTAGGCATACGACTTTTTTGGACATATGTAATGATATAAATTTGTAACTATAAATTTGTTGAGAGCAGTTTTGACAAAAAGCACGCATGTAGACAGCTATTAAGAGAGATTTTAAGGATAACCTATGCTTTGAATTTCTTCGATTACAAAAAATGTCACATAGATAGTATTGAATATAAGAATGATAATGAACGACAGAAGCTGTCTGTGTGTGGAAGTACCGGTGTAAATGCAATAGCTCAGACATGCTTGGTTACTCTGGCTGATAGGCAGACACAGACAGATTTTACGGTTTCCTCGGATCAAATCGCAGACATGGAGTTTTATAATTATACTACAGCAAATAAGATCAAATATATAAATAGCAATAATGTGACTGACAATGATAGCAATTTAAAAAATATTGATAATAATGCGAAACACTGTGATATTAATGATGAAAATTTAAATAATAATGTAAATGAAAATGATGATAATGAGAGAAACAAAAACAACATATTTTTTCGTAAATAACTGTATAAATGTATTACACCAAAATATTGACGGCCTCATAAATAAATCGGACCTATTAACTGTACACTTAGGGGAGCAAATAACAAATGGAGTATCAGTTGATATTATAGGAATTATCTTGCCTTCGTCTCAGAGATTTATTTTAACCATGTAGTAGCCCTGCTACACGAACCATAATCCGCACATAGCATTCAGCGTCACAAAAAGAGGAAGAAAACCTTCCTTGACCGCTGTAGTGGGGTTGCGCATGCAGCGCCCCGCCCGTCCAAACTCATATTTGTCCGTGCGCGCACGACGAACGCACGTAGCCGTAGCTTTGCTACTGAGTGTAAAAGTGATTTCTTAAAATGCCTAAACGGAAGCGTAACGAAACTAAGGAAGAACGATGGGATAGAAAGCGGAGAAAATATGAAGAAAAACTGCAGGAGCAAAGGAAAAGGAGCTCACGAGTTATTTATTCAAGTGACGACGACGAAATTGTGCAGCTACCTACCGAAGGTAAAATGCCTATTTATTATTTCTGAAGATAATTCTCGTACATTGCGAGATAAATGCAGGTGTCTACCTAACTACTGTGGTCAATCAAAATTTTATTCATTTTTGCTCAGAGTTATCACGCGCATGATAACCAGTAGCTACTTTTCCCCCGAGATAACACGCGCATGTTATCCAGAGGCCATTTTTTTTTGAGTATTAGATATCTAATATTCTATTACCTTTGTCTATTTTTGCAACACGATTCACTTTTTTCAGACTACCCACATACTCTGTTTTTTCAACAATAACTTATTGTAAGGTTTTATTTGCCTCTAAAATTACAATAAAATGCATTTGCATTTTCAGAAAATGGACAATATGATGTGGACGTTGCGGAAGTGGTTCCATTAAACTCTGAAAATGGGGTGGTTATGCCGCCACCGGATGACGTCACGAATCGTGAGGTTATGGACGAAGTACCAATTCTAGACCCTGATTTTGATGCCGAACTACTAAAATCTCTCGGTGATTTTGAAGACGAGCCGCTAGAATGGGGAGAAAATATCCAAGAGGACATCGCAAAAAGGTTCGAACGAGTCTTGTTGCACGGTCTGAAAAAAGACGAAAAAATGGAACTGACTAAAAGGTACCTGTTCGCGAAGAACAACCCATCGACCAAAGCACCAGTGCTTAACCCAGAATTGACCACGAATACGCTGCAAGAAAGCGCTAAAACTCGCGACAAGCGCCTTTTCGAGAAACAAAACCAGCTCGGGAGAGCCCTCGCTGCCCTTGGCGCCGCTATGACGGCATTGCTAAAAAAGAACGTGGACAAATCCAACGTTATGCAAAAATTGAACGATGTCGGCAAATCTCTATCTGACTCACACTATGCTGAAACAGAAACCCGTCGGGCCCTGATCATTCCTTTGATAGACAAATGTCTCGTAGATTCTTTCAAAGAAAGAAAAAGAGATAGTTTTCTGTTCGGTGATAAATTATGCGACCTAGTGAAAAACTCTCGAGGCATTATAAGAACGGGCCAAATAATCCAGGGGCCTGCAGCAAGTACATCTGGCATCAATTTAAACTGGAGAGGCCCACCGAACCGCCAGCGCCACTACCGCGCCGTCGCCGGTCCATCCCAGCCGAGTCGCGGTGGGCAGAGAACGACATACACTCCGCGTCGACGTCCTCCGCCACCGCCGCCGCCGCCGCCGCCGCGCCGCCAGCCGCCACCGCCGCCGCCGCGCCGCCAGCCCCCGCACAGATCAGCGGCGCAGTATCCGTCGGGCGATCGGCCGCACTAGAAGACGTACAACCCCTCGAGGTAACCATACATGCCGGTCGCTTACGTTATTTTGAAAGCGCATGGAAACTAATTACATGTGACGATTTTATTTTAAATACTATTTCCGGATATAGTTTACCTTTCATAGAAATACCTAAACAACTACTTTTCAAAGAACGTTCGTTTACTGAGGCCGAGAAAAAATCGATAGATAAAGAGTTATCACACCTTAAAGAATTGAAAGCTATAAGGAAATGTAAACCTGTTGAGGGGCAGTTCATTTCTGACATTTTTTTAACACCAAAAAGTGATGGTTCAATGCGTTTCATCCTTAATTTGAAAAAATTAAATGAATTTATATATTGTGAACATTTTAAAATGGAGGATATTAGAACCGCTTCACGGTTAATGACAAGAGATTCATATATGGGTAATATCGATTTAAAAGAGGCTTATTTTGTTCTGCCTATATTTCCCGGTCATTCCAAGTACTTACGTTTCATGTTTAGGAATGAATTATATGAATTCACGGCCCTCCCCTTCGGTTTATGTTCGGCCCCGTACATCTTCACAAAGATCCTCCAGCCTGTCGTCGCGCATCTGCGATCGCAAGGGTTAACATCGGTACGGTACCTAGATGACATATGGTGTTTAGGCAGATCCTATGACGATTGTCTAGATAACATTCATGAAACTGTCAGATGTTTAACCAGTTTAGGTTTCGTAATAAACTATAATAAAAGCACATTGACACCTAGTAAAGAATGCAAATTTTTAGGATTTATCCTTAATTCACACAAAATGACATTAGAACTACCAGATCAAAAAAGATGCAATATAGTTCGCCGCTTAGAATTAATCTTGGACCACATTTCAAAAAATCAAAATATCCGTATCCGGGATTTTGCCGCGTTTTTAGGTTCTCTTACCGCAATCTGCCCAGCCATAGCTTACTCGTGGCTTCATACTAAGTCGTTGGAGAGGGTCAAGTATCTAGCACTACTTAACAACAACGACAATTATGATAAGTTCATGACAATCCCAACTAACGTAGAAAAAGACTTGTTGTGGTTCAAACGAGTAATACCATCAGGTAATAATCCAATAAGACACGGTTGTTATGAACTAGAGATCTTTACAGACGCGTCGACGACTGGCTGGGGAGCATCATGTAATGGTCAGCATACCGGTGGTCTCTGGACTGATACGGAACGTGCCCATCACATTAACTACTTGGAGTTACTGGCAGTCTATTTTGGACTTAAGACATTCGCCAAAAGTTGTACGAATTGTGAGTTACTCTTACGCATCGATAACACAACGGCTATCGCTTATGTGAATCGTATGGGAGGTATCCAATATCCTCATCTGACATACCTAGCTAAACTTATATGGAATTGGTGCGAAGAAAGAAATATTTTTATATTTGCTTCTTACATTAAATCTTCCCAAAATACACATGCCGACCGGGAATCCAGAAATCTCAATGTCGATACAGAATGGCAACTCAGTTCAAAATCATTTCAAAAAATTGTTACATCCTTTGGCGAGCCAAACATTGACCTCTTTGCGTCGCGAATAAATGCAAAATGTGCTCAGTACATATCATGGAAACCAGACCCGTATGCGTTTAACATAGATGCATTTACAATCAATTGGAAACCATACTTCTTTTATGCTTTTCCACCGTTTTCTTTAATATTAAAAACCTTAAATAAAATTATCACTGACAAAGCCACTGGCATTGTCGTAGTACCCTACTGGCCGTCGCAAGCCTGGTTCCCCATGTTTAAATCCCTTTCCACGACAAATCCTATTTTTTTTCCCCCAAGTAAAGACCTTCTTTCATCCTCTTTCAGATTGAAACACCCACTGCACAAACACCTTTCGCTGGCTGCGAGTGTGTTATCAGGCAAGCATTTTTAAAACAAGGGGTACCTGATTCTGCTATAGACATAATGTGCTCATCCATTACACAAAGTACAAAATCCCAATATAACTCCAGCCTAAAACAATGGTGGGATTATTGTCGACACAATAATGTTGATTTTTTTTATGTAAATGTAGCCTCCCTTTTGAGTTTTCTAACGCAACGATTTCAATCAGGCGCATCTTACGGCACGCTTAATAGCCATAGGTCAGCAATTTCATTGATATCAATAAATAACATTTCCAATGATGAGAAATTAAAAAGATTTTTTAAAGGAATCTTTAGATTAAGGCCTGCATTCCCTCGTTACAATATTACATGGAACCCTAATATGGTTCTGGAATACTTATCTAATCAATTCCCTAATGATTCACTAACTTTTGAACAAATCAGTAAAAAATTAGTTGTACTGTTGGCTTTAGCTACAGGTCAAAGGACTCAAACGTTATCATTGATTAAAAATTCAAATATTTTAGAATTTAGTGATAAAATCATAATTACTATTACTGATTTAATTAAGACTTCTTGCATTGGTCGTGCACAGCCAGTTTTGAATTTACCATTTTTTCTCCAAAAACCATCCATATGTCCGGCAACCACATTAAAATCCTATATTCTAGTCTCCGCTCCCAAAAGACCTACTTCAGTTGTAAACCTTATTCTAACTTACAAGAGACCTTATAAGAACGCAACTGCTCAGACCATCGGGCGCTGGATAAAACAAACGTTACACGACAGCGGGGTCGACACTTCAATATTTTCTGCGCACAGCACGCGTCACGCCGCCACTTCGGCGGCGCTGCTCGCTGGTGTTAGCGTCGACACAATACGAAAATCTGCCGGGTGGTCTGACCAGTCAGCTGTTTTCGCAAATTTTTACAACCGTCCTATCGTTGATTGTAATCCTAATCTAGTTCAATTATAAAGTGTCTATGCATTTTTTTTTTTTTTTTTAAAGTAACCTACTTATAAGTATGTTATCACAAATAATAAGTAGACAATGTTAAAACTTAATCACCTTTATTTTTTTATTAAATAAATAATTGATTATGTGTCTTTAAGACTTATTTTCTTTATGTTCTCTGAACATCTACATGGTTAAAATAAATCTCTGAGACGAAGGCAAGATAATTACCTGATCAAACGAACTTACCTGAAGTGAAGTTCGATCTTAATTATCTTGACTTCGTCGAGGAGATTTAGGATCCCTCCCTCCCTCTATTGTCATAGATACTCTCCCATGGCTGGTAGGTTATACCAACCATATTTACGTGCTTATTTTTCTTCTTCTTTATTCTCTGAAATATGAGTTTGGACGGGCGGGGCGCTGCATGCGCAACCCCACTACAGCGGTCAAGGAAGGTTTTCTTCCTCTTTTTGTGACGCTGAATGCTATGTGCGGATTATGGTTCGTGTAGCAGGGCTACTACATGGTTAAAATAAATCTCCTCGACGAAGTCAAGATAATTAAGATCGAACTTCACTTCAGGTAAGTTCGTTTGATCAGGTAATTACAGAACACAATATGATTGACACCGATATCTACTCTTTGAATGTTGCAAATTACACACTGGCCACATATTCTGCCAGGAGCACACGAAGTGGCGGTGCTGCTATACTAGTAAAACAAGAACTTAAATATAATGCAATAGATTTAGTGGACTGTAATATTCCTAATATAATAGAATGCTGTGGTATCACACTAACTGAGCACAATATAAATTTAATATGCGTATTTAGAAAAGCGAAGTATGATACAAAGTCTTATAACATCTTCTTTAACAACATAGATAAACTATTATCTAGACTTTGCCAAGTTAGGAGAAAAACTATTGTGTGTGGAGACTTTAATATAGATCGACTTAAACGTAATAGTCTCGATTTATTTCGAAGAAATGTTACAGAACTACAATCTAAAGCTCACATTCAAAAAGCCAACACGTGTAAGCAGTGGCACATGTTTGGACAACTTCATCCATAATATCAAAGGCTGTAAGGGCGAGATAGTAGAGTTTGCGCTTTCAGACCATACAGGACAGTTACTAAAATGTCCAGTAAAACATTTCAACGTCCTCCAGAGTTGGTCAGTTTATAGACAAGACTACAGTAAAGATTACCTAAAGAAGTTCAAAGAGCACCTTTCAAGTCTCAGTTTCAGTGAAGTATTCAATAGCAACGATGCTAATGAGGCGTTTGCTGAGTTCCATAATACTTTTAAACTTTTGTATGATCTCTGTTTTCCTAAAATCAAGGTAAGGATCTCAAGCAACAAACGACCACGATGGGTATCGAAAGGTATCAAACAATGTACAAAAAGGAAGCGAGAGCTATTATGGAAATCTAGAATGCATCCAAACCAACAAAACAAACAAAGCTTTAAAACCTATTCAATAAGACTCAAAAAAATAATAAAATTAACGCAAAAGTCCCAAAACGAATATCAAATAAAAACATCAACTAATAAATCCAAAGCCACATGGAAAATAATAAATAATTATCACAACAATAAAACTAAACCAAAAAACTACATAAAACAAATAAAAATGGAAGATCATCTTATCACTGATCCACATGAAATTGCACAGTCATTTAATAACTTTTACATCGATCAGACATCACAACAACGTCAAGCAAATGCCACAAATAACCATATAAAGATGTCTTTCAACCTCAACTCATTATTCCTAAATCCGACTACTCCATACGAGGTATATCAAATAATAAAAAATCTAAAAGACACAAACAGTACTGGATATGACAATCTATGCACAAAAGTTATGAAATACGTATCGGATTTAATAGCACCGGTTTTGAGCAGTATATTTAACCTATCGATACAACAGGGTGTATTTCCAGAGAAGTTGAAAACTTCGATTATTAGACCGCTCTTCAAGAAAAAAGACCGTGAAGACATGGGTTTCTATAGACCAGTTGCGCTCATCCCCATAATATCAAAGATCTTCGAAAGAGTAATTTATAATAGTCTCTACCAATATTTTGAGAAAAAATTTCTATTCGCAAAGGAACAGAAGGGTTTTAGAAAGGGTAAGACGATCGACATGGCCATTTATGATTTCTTAATGCAGGTAGTGACGTGTTTAGATAAAAAAATACCTATTTCAGCGTTGTACATGGACATGACAAAAGCATTCGACTTCGTCGACCATGAAACACTAATAAACAAACTGGATGTTTACGGTGTACGAGGTAATGTGCTTGAACTTATTAAAAGCTACCTGAGTGACAGAACACAGTTAACACAGATTTCCAGAATATGTCAGAAAACAAAAACAGAAAATCAATACATATCAGGCCCGAGAACGGTTAAATGTGGCGTACCACAAGGTAGCGTATTAGGACCACTACTATTCCTCATCTACATCAATGATCACCTATGTCAGTAAGTTACCCAATGGTATTATTTGCAGATGACAGTACGATGATTGCGGATTGTCGAGATGAAAATACATACGCATCTGAAATTAATAATTCCCTTAACGATATTATTGAATGGCTGAGCCGTAATAATCTGATAATCAATCTTGATAAAACTAACATAATGACATTTAAAAATAATTACAATCAAATAACAAACACTCTTGACATGCACTATAATAATAAAAAAATTGACAAAATAAATGTATTCAAATTCTTAGGACTTAATATTGACTCACATCTGACATGGAAACCACAAGTAGAGCATGTTTGCAAAAAACTAAGTCTGTTTTCCTATGCTCTATATATGCTTGCCAAAGTTACTGGGCAATCAGCTTTATTAACCGTGTATCATGCTTTTGTCGCCTCGACTTTAAGGTATGGCATTATTTTCTGGGGCAACTCAACCGACAAAGATAAAGCTTTTAGAGCACAAAAACGGTGTATAAGGGCAATTTGTAAATTGAAACCTACAGACAGTTGCGTTCTTCATTTTAGAATGTTAGGTATATTGACATTGACATCATTATATATTTATGAAACTGCTGTATTTGTAAAAACAAACTGGTGCTTGTTTAAGAAAATGAATAGTAAAAGAGATACTAAATTAAGTGCACCTCCCCGCTCTACTGCTTTATTCAGCAAAAGTATATTTGGTATGGCGCCAAAAGTGTATAATAAGCTGCCTAAATCCATAAGAGACATTGAGCAACTTCATTCATACAAGGCTGGACTTAGATATTTCTTAATCAAAAAATCATACTATAAGTTAGAGGACTTCTTGGAGGACAAGTCAATCTAACGCAATATTATAAATATAATGATAGGTGTACATAAATAGATAAGTAACATGACCAGAATAATAAATTTATTGTGAATAAAATTAATGCTCATTCACTCTTAGATGGGTGCTTACTTTTCTTTAATTTTAATTTTATGATAATTGTGTTGTATGTACATCATAACATTTGCACGTCTGCATGGCAGAATATAGCGAAACTAAGTGACATTATAAAATACCCGATGTACACCTATATTCATTCAAATAAACATTACTTTACTTTACTTTACTTTACTTTACTCAAGAAACTAAAAAGAACTTACTGGAATCAGAACGCCACAATAAAATGATGGAATCTATCGCGATTGGTAAAGGTCTTTATATAAAACCATATAAGAAAGGAGCAGGATTATTTGTTCGGCAGATAAAAAACTAAAAAAAAGGCTACCTTCTCGCGCACTCACTAATCTAGACATCTTAAATTTCGCCTCGGATGTTCCGTTCTTTCGAGGAGTGTTCATGCGGGATACACTACCGAAGAAACCATATAAGAATGAATGTGCAGTTGTGAACTTAGACAGTTCTGATAGACCTGGAACTCACTGGGTAGCCTACGCAAAAATAAATAACATCTGCGAGTATTTTGATAGTTTTGGTGATCTTAAACCACCTTTAGAACTTTTGCGTTACTTACGTCACGTAAACATTTGTTATAACTTTAATCAATATCAATCGTATGATACAATAAACTGTGGACATTTATGTATAAAATTCTTACGTCAATTTTGGGATAATCATTTATAAATAACATGTTCTGACACTCTGGTCTTCACTCTCATCATGTCTTTTACGTTATCCATAACAGGGAACGATTCTTGTTTATCAACATATTATTCACCACCTCTGCAACTCAACAGCGAGTACGAATGCGGTCTTTTATATTTTTCAACGTTTAATTCTATCCCAAACATAGATGAAAGAAACAACACATTATATTATGGTCAAGATGATAGTCTTAAAATACCCGAGGGTTCCTATGAACTTGAAGATATTAACAATGTGAAGGACTGTGATTTTAAATTAATTTGTAACAATAATACTTTATCTACGAAATTGTTTTGTTCCAAGGATATTCATTTTGAAAAAGAAAACTCTATTGGTTCTATTTTAGGGTTCGGAAAGGAGATATTAGAAAGTAATAAATGGCATGACTCTCACTTTCCCATCAGCATTTTACCTATAACCATAGTGAGGATCGAATGTGATATTGTGAGTGGATCGTTTGTAAACGGAGAACCAAGTCATATAATTTATGAATTCGCTCCTAACATTCCACCAGGTTACAGAATCATAGAAATACCTAGGAATATTATATATTTTCCTGTTAATCATAGCAGTGTTAATAACATTACTATTAGAATATTAGATTCTGAAAACAATCTAATAAATTTACGAAAGGAAGGGGTCCAGCTCTATTTACATATAAAGAAAAAATGATTGATTTTAATAAAAAGCCTATACAATTGTCTACACGGTCTAGTATCAATCGAGAGATAACGAAACCATCATCTCGTAAAAGAAAACTGACAAAGGAAAATACAAAGTTTCTGAAATTATTAAAAGTTATAAAATGAGCGTTTTAAACATATCTGAACCGCTCACATATGATAACAGTATAGAGAATTACCAGTTTCATTCATACAAACCATATATTACCAGTTTCAACAACAATGATGAGATCCGCATACCAGTTAATCAACAAGATCTTTACCTTTTACCATCTGAAAGTTCCTTGTATATCGAAGGATCAGTTAAAGTTATTAATAGTGTTACCAAAGAAATAATGCCTTCCGTGGAATTTACGAATAATCCTATTTTGTTCCTTTTCCAAGACATTAGGTATGAGTTGAATGGGGTCGAGATAGATAAAGTAAAAAATTTAGGAATTACTTCTACACTAAAGTCTTTATTATCATTGAGTGAACTAGATGGAAAAGCTGCTAAGAATTGGGGTTGGGATGTTAAGGCAATAAAATTAGAGGAGGCCTTTTTTCAGCAAACATTCCACTTAACAAGATCTTAGGACTCGCAGAAGATTATAAAAAAATAATGATTAATTGCAAACACGAGTTAGTTCTTTTGAGAAGTAACACTAATTTGAACTCCGTACAGTTAAGCACGAATGAAGTTCTAGAACATTTAAATATCAGTAAAATATTATGGCGAATCCCTCATATAAAGGTATCAGATCGTGAAAGAATTAACTTACTAAAGTATTTAGAGAAGGATCGTCCTATCAATCTCTCATTCAGGAATTGGGATTTATACGAGTATCCCCTCTTACCAAATACTACAAAACATACTTGGGCTATAAAGACTTCTACCCAATTAGAAAAGCCACGGTACGTGATTATAGGTTTGCAAACCAATCGAAAAAACAATGGAGCAGGTGATGCTTCACAATTTGATCACTGTAATCTATATAACGTAAAAGTATTGCTTAACTCTGTGTATTATCCATATGAAAGCTTAAACATAGATTTTGAACATGATAGATTTTCTTTATTATATGAAGCATACGTAAACTTCCAACAGTCGTATTACGGTCGCCGAAGCGAACCGCTGCTAGGTCCAGTTGAGTTTGAAACAAAAGCTCTTAAAACTGGACCAGTAGACGTACGTGTAGAAATTGAATCCTGAGTAGAAATACCCGATAAAACTAGTGCTTATTGTCTCATAATAAACGATTGCCTAATCGAATATAAACCTTTAACAAGCATTGTCAAGAAGATAACATGACAAAACAATACTTAGTTGTTGATTTACAAGGATTCAAAGACTACAAAAATGATTTTATAGTTAAGGAATTTGTGTTAGCTACTAGATACTACACACAAATGTTTTTAGTCAAACCACCTTTTGCTTATTCAACTTTGACCTCTGATGAAAAGAGACATGTGAATTGGATAGAGAGAAATCGAGGTATCTACTGGAGGGAAGGATTTATAGACATGCGTATGTTCAAGAATATAGTAAAACCTTATTTACAAAACCGTGAAGTGTTTGTGAAGGGGAACGAAAAAATACAGTGGGTAAAGGCTTTATGCTCTGACTGTGAAGTGATTGATGTAACTGAACTGGGATGTCCTAATTTAAAAACACTTGATGAATGTCATTACATGAATAAAAATCCTACATCGAAAAGTGGTGATGTGTGTTGGGATTATCCTGTTTTTAGTTATGATGATTATAAGTGTATAAATCATAAAAAAATATGTGCATTGAAACATGTATTACTTTTAAGAAATTGGATTGAGAGATATCAATCAAATAAAAATATTTTTTAAACAAATTACTTGTGTTTAATTAAATTGTCTACCTAAACATCTCAATAACACCTACCTACCTACCTATTTCTCAAGAAAATCAAAATACATGATTTATATCGAAATCGAGGGTAACTTTATTTTTAAGACATATTATATAACACTAGAAAACTTATGCTAATTTAACATTAAACACATACTTAATCATATTTTGAGTTTAATTAATATCTTTCACATAATGTTTTAGAAATTTTTCTCACAACACTTTCACTCATATCTAATATTTCATCGATGGGGTCCAGTACTACATGCTGTGCCTTCAATGCTGGTTCCTTGCTGTTGGTATGATCAGTTAGGTCAAATATCTCAATCTTTATTAAGCGTAAGCCCTTTCGAGATTTTTTGCTCATTACGTAAGACAATCCTTCATTATCTGATAAATTTCTCTTCTTTGATGATCTGCTCGTTATTTTGTTCTTGCCGGTTGTTTCTGGTGGAGGACTGTAGGCCGAAGTTGGAGGTGGGGAGGCTAAGATAGGAGGTAGTTCTTCTACATCACTATCAAAACCCTCTTAGATATTCTGAGCATAGTAGAAAGGATTGTTCATATCAGACGACATCTTCTGAAAAAAAGGAGTAATTGTTAGGTTCTAGAAAAACTAAAATCGATAAGTAAAAAAAAACATAAAGATAACAATAACTTGGAAATACACATACCGAAGTAAAAATTCCTTTGCTGTAATTTACGTGTGACTTGGTAAACCTTTTGTTGTTGAATGACATGTGATCCGACAGGGACTAACGTTCTGCACTTCTCGACTTCATGCAAGTATGCACTTTTGATACCTAGGTAGGTATCAAAAGTGCATACTTGCGTGATTCGATTCGATGAAAGGTAGGTACCTTTCATCGAATCGAATCACGCTCTACAAGTCACAACGTGACCATTGCCTAGTGAGACATACCTAACACACACCACCACCACGTGATATCGTTGGTTCAGCTCAAGAACCATAGTTTAAATTGAGCCATATAAAAGCAAAAATTATTAGTCATAAAATAGGTTGGAGTTATGATTCACTTAGGAAATAAAACAGGTGTTCATTTAATAAATCTTTCTTTATAAAACGTAAAATAGAAGAACAAAATCACAAAATTTCGTGTTACATAAAACTAATTCTTACACATAACTTAAAGTTAACACAGTTATAACTCATTAAAATAATGATTGATAATGCCCCCATGACAAAGTATCAATCTTATTTCTTAAAATAATTCGCTTATCATCGTTAGATGATAATGCAACTTTATTAAGTTCTTTAGTAAATATCTGATGTTTTAGTGACTCGTTTTTTCTACGTATTATTTCCCCCGTATTTAGAACTCTTTTATAGTCTGTGAAATTCAAACTACGCACAGCAGCTTTTTGGATACCTTTTGCTTTTTTAATTACACCGTTTTTTGTTTTAATACAATGAAGTTTAGATCTAAGCCCTATGAATTCTTCAATATTTTGACCCCCAAGCTCATCTTTGAATAACCCTGGAATTTTATTATTGTTTGGTTGAATACCATAAACATTATTCATTGGATAATTACTTGTGTCAAAATACTGATGAAAATACATTTTTATATCACTGTAAATATCTTTGGTTTGTATGGAATATAAGAAGCTGTCAGTGTCTGTATAACAAAGACGAATTTTCTCTTTATAGAACGGTTTCATGACAGTATAGTGAAAATTATACATGTGACTTTTAGATAATTCTAATACTGTAAAACCTATGTAAATCGGTTTGTCTAGCAGGATTTTATCAGGTTTCATCTGAATAGCAACAAAATTTTCGGAAAAAACAGAAACGCTATGGAAATTAGGTTTTGATATCAACAGATCTGCTGTGTATTCTTTTAGTTTTGTTAGTATTGTCACTCCATTTGTTTACTAATTTTACATTAATACGATTTTCAACGTTTTCCAAAGTTTTTCCGAATATGCTATTGTTCAGCAGTTTAAAGAAATCTTGTTCAAATTGAGATTTAGCAGTTTGACGAAGGGATGTATTTAAATCTATATATTGTTTAAGGAATGGGCTTTGTTTGAATTGAATGACACGGTAAATCTTTTTTAAAATTAAGCCATGTTGGATGCAGGTTTGCAAATGGATGTAATGGATGACATATCTGAATTTGTCATATAAGTTAGGTATTAATTTTCTTGTTTTGGAACCTGGTGCAATGTAATTTTGAGCGCAAAAGGGGAGGTCGTTATGTAAATCGTGGAGTTGTTCTGGATACTCCAAATCAACCTCTAAAATATAACCGTATTGAGAATCGTTAGGTATTTGTTGAATACACAGGTCATCAATATCTTTGCTATTCATAAACTTGAAATCCGAGCAAGGTAGGTAACCACACATGGCGTAACCGTATAAATTATTACAATCAATATATAACAAATGGTTATCTTGTTCAATAGGATCATGATTTGGCAAATATTTGTTATTGGCTTTAGCGTAACGATTAGAACATAAACAAATTCCACCTCTTATACCACTTTGTATCAATCTATATATTTCCAAATCTGTAATAAGTTCTAGCTTTACTTTTGTCTTAAGTAGCATAGCATCAAAACTAAGACTTGGTGCTGTTATGTAAAATGCCGGATCTAATTTATAGTTTTGAATATAAGCTTTCTGAAAATTTTCGAATACATCTGATAGCAGGATAACATCTGACTTCAGATACAGATCAGTATACTCGCCTAAGTTGGAGATATTGAATGAATTCCAAACTAGTTTTGCATGCTCATAGTCTGATTTAGATATGTGTTCATCCGTCAAGCTACTTAAGAATTCTTTTTGATCAGGCAGACAAGATTCTTTGTAAGATTTCCAACCAGATACATGTTCATACGGGTAAACTCCTTTACGTCGCATCAAGTCAAAATGGTTCGGTTCTGGAAACTGTTTCTTTAAGTGAATGAAGTCTTCTTTATTAAGATTAGATGACAACTTTTCCAAACTTGTGGATAAAAAGTTGAAGGAATCAACAAAACCTACAGCTACATAATCATTATTTCCACACATAAAAAATTTTGTGAACGAGATATACTTTTCTTTATTTTTTGCGATAACATTTATAGAACCATTCGTTTCTCCTAGTTGCTTAATAAATAAGTGACAATCGTATCCTGATAAATTATGAAAAATGACAGTTACGAATTTTCTTTGGACAAATCGAAGATTACAGTATGAGTGTGCTGCTCCTCGAAATCGTCCTGTTAAGTGACAGTGATCTCTAACTCTATCATCCAAAAGTCTTTCAGAACAGATATGACAAAATTTTGCATTTTTGTAAGACTCTGAGTCGCTTTCACTAAATATCATTGGCACTTTGTGATTCAATATAGACTTGATTCGTGAAACATCATGCTTTATGTATTCTATGAATATTTGTTCACTATTCTGCCCGCGGTATGATCTATACTTATTAAGGTTGGGGTCATACGAACATACAATATAGTATCCAAAAGCTCCAGGAACATGTTTATGAGTAGTACTTGTTGAACTAGAGCTATCGTTTGTATCTTCACAAGGTTCTAGAAAAGATTCAAAGTCTGCATAAATAGTGAAAGGTAAAGTTTGCATTCGTTCAAAGTGAGAAAATTGGGTACAGTTTCCTGGATTCGGGAGTTGGGTTGATACACCACCACAAACGTGAGAATCTAACTTTTTTTCATCGTTAAAAAAGATAAGACATTCATCACAAAAATATAGTTTACCATGATTTTTAGTAATTTGTGAATGCAGCAACCGAGCTAAGTTCTTTATTAAACAATAATTTGATTTAATACCGTTTTCCAAATAAAGTAAATTAATATGATATTGTCGTTTTGTTTTTGTTTTATAAAGAGGTCCTGAGATTGTTTGATTATTTTTTTCGTATCCGTATACGTTTACACTTATCTTTGAATTATTTTTTTCAAATATTTTTATGTCTGTCAGAGATACCGGAAATGTCATATATGTTGTGTTAAGAACGTCACTAAAATGAGGGTACGAGGACACCCTATCAGCATTTTGTTTTGGAGGAAATAGGGTAGCCATTATGCTCCAAAGGAAGCAATAATTATCAGCGTTTTTTATGTTGACACAAGCACGTTTATTTTTAATGAATTCAGGTAATTCAATAAAACTGGAACCCCGCAATGGATTATACTTATTCACATTTATCTCCAAATACATATTAGTCAAAAATGACCAACCGCACTCTCGATCTTGAAATTCACTAATCTTTGTACATATTTTATCTACCACTGTTGAAAAGATCTCATTGAAGTCATAATTTTGAAAGATAACCATGTTTTCGGTTGCAAATGACTTTACTTCGGTTGTATCGTTTTTAGGTAAATAAAATTGAGCAACATCAGCAACAAACCTAAGCAAATATGTCATCTCATTATGGTGACATAAAACAAGGTTTTTACACTAGGTACTTCCATCCAGATAAAAATCGTCTTTTTATGTAAGTTTCAATATTTTTGTAAAGTTCTGATTCTCTGGTGTTTGTACATTCAAAATACATCTTGCTCAAAATATAATCTATGAGGCGAAATACTTCAATAAGCGAAGGTCTGATTTATCTGGTGATTCCAAAGTTATAATACTACATAAAGTCAGCAATCACCTAACGAAAGACCTAATGTTCTGATGGTTCCAAAATTATAACGAGCCCTTCAGACATTAGCATCAACCTGCACTTAGGTCTGATTTCTTAAAGTTTTCACAATTATAACGACATTCTCAGACAACAGCCATAACCTAAGCAAATATTTCATCTCATTGTGGTTAACAGATGATACTACTTTCACCCAGACAACAGACGTTCACGAAATATCAAAACATTTTCGTAAGGTCTCATAATAATATAACTCGGCTTTAAAAAGCAAAAATAAAAAAATATACTTTCTGAGTGGGTGTGTGTGTGTGTGTGTGTGTAGAAAATCAGGACGAGAGATGGTGAGTACATTTATCACTTGTTACATTTGAGTTCCTAATTGAAGTGATGGTCAGCGAACAAACGAAAATAATTACTTGTAACACATTGTAAGTATCTGGAGGCATGGAAATGCCCCTCCACCAGAATGTGCCAAGTGCAAGCGCAAGGGCACTATCTTGCCTATCTTTTTTCATAGCGCTTCGTTGATCATAATTCATGATACAGTCACAGCGAACAGTTTTATTTCGAATTAGGTTATGTGACAGTCAATGAAATCCGATTCGTCTTCGACGGGACTCTCATATCCTATGCCTGCTCTACAATATTTTGTGGAACCCTCGGTACCCTAACTTCCTGCGTGATCGCTTCGAATTTCTTTCTTCATGCAGGCCTCGGAGAACTCACATGGCTACTATGCTTAAAGCCCCACAACGCTCCACTGCAACCTTCGAGCACGGGTTTAGAATCCGCGCTATACGGCTGTGGAATGAACTTCCCTGCACCATCAGGGACAGTCCATCACTGAATATCTTTAAGAACCGACTAAAGAAGCACTATCTTTCACTTTCTATTTAGCTATATAATGTATTAGTATTAGTATATTTGTAAGATATTTATTGATATGCTGTATTTATGTAACTGTGTATGTAGTCTATATTTCTTATCAATAGGGTTTTATGTATGTGTAATATGTATTATATTAGAATATAGTCTTAATTGTACGCGCAATTCTTTCCCTTACCTATCATCTCCGTCTCCTATCCAACATGGTTTGCTGGAAGAAATCTCTTTTTAGAGATAAGCTCGCCTTTGTACATGTTTTTTCTATCATAAGTTATCTGTATGTCTGTTTTGTTTAGTACAATAAAGAAATTACGAAATTACGAAATTACGAAATCAAAATAGGTTAAACAGACAATCGTGAAGAGGGTTATTTTAATTGTCAGCCTTAACGTATTTATCAAACTGTAATAAGCGGTCAATGAAATAAAACTAGGTGAGGGTTATTGTTACATTTGAATCAATTAGAAATCGAAATAAATTCTTTCCATGCTTCCCTTTGCCTTTCCATACATCACAGCTCAATTTAAACACGTTCAAGCCAAAGCGGCAACGCGAAGCGTTGCGCGACGCGGAGAGGAGCGGAGCGAACGGCTTGAACGTGTTTAAATTGAGCTGTGATGTATGGAAAGGCGAAGGGAAGCATGGAAAGAATTTATTTTGATTTCTAATTGATTTAAAAGGAACAATAACCCTCTACTCAGGTTTTCTCCTCCATTTTTTTTTTGATATATAAAACTTCTAAGATACATAGGTAGTTTTCGCGTGCATTATTGATAATTATGCACCACTGCATTTTCACAAAGTACTAGTAGTATTACATAACATCCTCAATGTTTTTCCAGAAATTCCGTCACCCATATTAATGAAGCAGGCTAATTATTACCTTCTGAAACGCCAGCCCTTATCAAGCCTCATACGAATTCCTAACTTAATTTACATGAAAGCAATTTCATGTACAAGTAAAACACTAACAGAAATGAGTACGTCATTTACATATCAATATACGTTTGGGGTCGACATGCTTTCTGTTTTCAGGGGAAAATTTTAAATCAGAATCCTGATCACTTGGTCGTAATACTGGCTCACGAGCACTAAGTCCCGCTTTCGATTTCCGGCCAGGGAGGGAAAAAGAAGCTGGTCTTGGATGATTATATTGGACGTCGCTTGGGTAGCATTCAACCCATGTTACAGGGTATCCCGGTATGAGTCCAGAAATAGTGTATGTAAAGTTTGATTAAGTTTACTTCAGCACTGAGAGACCGAATCATAAAAAAGTGCAAAAAAACGAACAGCAATTTCTCGACCAGTCCCTTTGCTAATGTTCTTCTGGTAGAGATCCCGCCAAAAACTGGCTCTGAATTAAATGTCCCCATGGGACATCTCGCCTTCTCATTCGAACCGACACAAATATATTAGGCGTGGTCTGTTGCTCCAACTTCATTCGGACCGCAAAGTCGGTTTCTAACTACAAAAGCATAGTAAAAGAAATTGCAAAATGCTATTCTTGTTGCAGAGAGGCTCTGAGCACTGGCTTACGGGACTCAGCACAGCTGGGAAAACGGTTTACGTGGAAACGTTATTCTCAATAAGTTTCCTTATCCTGCAATTCCAGAATAGGGTTGACTAGTCAGCTAGGTGGTAAAACTACATCTGTTTGCATCTAGAATTGACACTGAAATTAATTTAAATCCATCCCACAGCAAAACAATAATGTCAACGTCAAATCAAGTTCATTTATTTGTCTAGTTTTAATAGACAAACTCTTTTTATCAGTGATGCATTATGTGGGGGATGATTTCAGCAACGATTAATTACAGAGATAGATTTATATAAAAACTAAATTCATGATAAATTCATAACTCTTGTTTTCAGAATCGATTACTCTCTTTGACACTCAATGTCCGCACGCATTTATATCCGTTTTGATAAAATAAATCGAGTAATAACTTTCCGAACGAAGTTCAAAATTCATTAGGGCGGTCTGAATTTCAACGACATGATACGAGTATTATACCTGCTAGGTGGATCTGTAAATATTGGCGATGCACTCGCAAAAGTTATTTAAAGTTTTCAAGTTTCAAGCAAAAGGTTCCTTCGTAATGTCAAGTTGATAACAAGTTTGCAGGGTATGCGGAGATAGATAGAGCTATTGATATTATTTATAGATAGAGATAGAGAAATCGAGATATTTTCAAATAATAGCTAACCCGATTCACAATTCAGTACGCGGGGTGTTATAAGTGACAGTCTGTCTTTGTATCTGTCTGGGGCATACTCTAGCCCTTAAAGGGGTGAACTGATTTTAATGCAATTTTTTATGATAGTGTTCGGCCAAGCAACAACCTTTAAAGTACTGGGAGTGGTCAGAACCGAATACTGGAAACACGGGTAGAATCCTGCCAAATTCTGCCTTAAATTATAAAGACTTGAAAGCAAAGAATAATCAGCAATTCTTTGTATAGCTCGGCTTCTCGTAAATGGAAAATTGAATTGGACATTGACACCCACTGCTTTCCGCTTAGTGAATTTTGATGCCAAATTCTTAAAATAAGGCTAGTATTTAATCGCAGATCAAAAATACTGATTTGCACAGCAAAATCACTTTTTATGTTAAAATATTTTATGTGTACCCAAGTTTATGTTTTAAGTATTTTTGTTTCTCTTACATGTTCAACCTAACACCAAGGATAAAGGGGGCTTCGCTTCGCTCACCCCCTTTATCCTTCACCTAAGCTTCAGCATTTTGCCCTGATATTTGCTGTCCAAATCAGTATTTTTGATGTGTAATGTAATATTTCCCTTAAAAGAATCCCCTTCGCTCGCCCGCCACTCCTCCAAGCGTGAAAGGTGCCATCAGTCCTAACATTTGACATTCTCATGGCAAACCTACTTGACGTAATAAACGAAAATGGCACAGAACCTACATTTATACGTGCTATACAGGATGTGACAGAAAGGTATAGTCACATAAAAAGGGTTTGTTGTTGTCATTCTGAAAAACTTTCACTATGAAACTGATTCAACGAGTGCAGCATTATTTTGGCCATCTACAACGCTTTCGGCTAAGCGATTGACAGATTGACGGAGAAGTGAAAAAAGAAAGTTTCTCTGATCATATCGATGTCATAGTGACAGTTGTTCAGACATAATTCCGAGCAACTTTCTCAGTGAACAATCGCTGACAACCGGTCGGAATTTCGCTGTACCTCTCTGGTATACCTTGTATACAAATTCGCGTGCGAGCTCTCGGAAATTATATCACCCGAAGCCTAAACATTGAACTGTGTTCGACGGGAATTAATTCACACATTTCTAGTCGGAGCAGTTATTTCTGAATAGATCAAGAGGCGATAGAACCTTCTCGAAATAATAGGTAGATAGAGCAAAAACCCATGTAAAATTCACAAAGACTTGTTTACCCGCTCTCTGTTGATGACGCTCTTCCGGGCGAAATTCGACAGGCATATTTGGGACTGATTGTCAGAATGGACAACCTGCAGAGAGAAATACTATGAGGAAAAGCATAAGAAGTCAGTATAGCGAGTAATCCATGAATAAGAAGACGTGGGTCCATATCGTCCATTCTTATATAATGAAAAGTCAACATAATAGATATCTTGACACAGTCCCACGTTACCCCATCCAATCCAGTCTCCGATTGTTAGTAGGCAAATTAAATTCTGCAATGCGTACGCGAATCGCAGAGATAAACCCGCCGCGATGGAGTCAAGAAATCAGTAGAATTAGCATTCATAACACGATGTTATTGAAGTTCAGTAATCAACGCCGAGATCATATTATCTTTTGAGAGCGGCGATGAGTTACTCCCTGTCACGCCAACAGGAAAAATTAACTACTGACTAAGTGTGGGCACAAATGTGCCTCTGACACCGTGTATGGGAAAAGGCGTTACGATAAGGTTTCCCTCATAATAAGTATTGATTTGACAATGAATTCGTTACACCTATATCAGTAGTTCCGCTGTAGGGAATACGCGTTAGCGTTGCAATAGCGGTCAATGACCCGACTGCCACTGCGCACCGAATCATACGTGGTAACCATGGTAACGGACCGCTAGCTTGGTAACAGCTGGACCGCCCCGTAAACTCGACCCCCGTGATACGCCAAAATAATCATTTATCACCGCTACCATGATACTCTAAGCAACAGTAAATTCGAACGATGCACTTGCACGCAGTTAGTAACTATCGCTTACCCGATAATGAGCGTACAGTTGTAACAAGCCATCGGTGTTAGTTTCTAGATTAATCTAAGGTAGGACTTTTTCCCGCACCGAATTGCTGTAAGCAAACAACGATTTACTAACTTATGTAAGAATGATTATGGTTATTAAGGTGGTGCCTGTTGCGACACGAATGATATGCATATTTTGTCCATATGAAGATGATTTCTGACTTCTTCGTCGGTGTGTCGGCATGTCATCTAGTGAATACGTGTAGAATGTAGTAAGACGATTTTGTAATGGTGTAGGAACATAATGTTGGACTAATGCGTCCCCTAAATTTGCTGAGATTAACATTACAATCGCACTCGGAAGTGGGATCATTATTATACATTCCTGCAGATCTGGCTATTATTATACGTGCAAAATGGGCATATTGGTATCAACTATTGGTCTCCCATTTTTACACTACTGATGGTATTTTTTTCGAGGGTATGTATTACATTACATTACATAGCGTCACGTCTTTCCCCATACGGGGTGGCAGAGGCACAATTGTGCCTACTTTGAGCCAGTTTTTCAAGAGTCCATTTTTCGTGACAGGGGGCTAGCCCATGCATATACTCCATAGCCGCAGCTATGGAGTAATGGAGGTTTCCTCACGATGTTTTTCCATCACCGTTAGAACATCCGTATAATGTACACTGACGAGCAATGAAAAAGTTCCAGTGACATAGCACCAAATTACTCCTAAACGGGAAAGGCTTGCTTGATGAAGCCGTATGCAAGATTGAAGTACATTTAACAGCACCTCAGAATATTACCAATTAAAAACATAATGTTTAATTTATGAAACTAGTTTCTATGTCTTAGGAGATATTAAGGTGTTTGTCGGCATTTTGTGGGTGGAACTTTTTCATTGCTCGTCAGTGTACTTAAGATAAATTGATTATCTTATTGGTACATGTTCAGGTATCAAACCTGACTCTCCTGTGTGAGAAGCAAGCGCAAAACCCATTAAACCACGGAGCTCTCGAGGGTATGTATGTATGCATGAATGCTTGTAAATGTATATGTAGGTCTGACTATTTAGTTAGGACGCGCTACAGCCCGGCTAGACGGATTTTATCGAATGTGATGTCATTGGATTCGCTTTCAGTTGTGGAGTAACATAGGGTATATAATTTTTGTGAACAGTTAATTAGGTTCCTAATTCCTTGATGTCAGGTTGATCTGTAAGAATAGAAAACCATATCTGCTGATTATGTGAAATTATTGTTTAGTATATATTTTCATGTTTATATTGTATAATTGTAGTATTTATAATATTTATGCTTCCTATGCTTACGACTTTGAAACTTATGCGTAATTATTTAAGCTTAACCGCTCGACCGTAGAATCAAAAAAATACATTAATTGGTTTAGGGCTTTCTTACCAAGACATAAGGTTGAAAATGCTCGACGCAGATCTAAATTCCGACCGAAGAAAGGTTTATGGTTTTTAGGGTTCACATAATTTGAAAGGTTGAAAGGAATGGCAACAAATATAATGACCACCAAAATATTTTTTTCCTACCCAAAATGGTTAAATGATCACCAAAAGTTGCAGAAAATATCGGGGCAAAATACTGCGGTAGCTTAGGTGAAGGATAAAGGGGTTGAGCGAAGCCCCCTTTATCCTTCTTGTTAGGTTGAACATGTAAGAACAACCAAAAATACTTAAAACATAAACTTAAGTACACAAAACATAAAAAGAAGTTTTGTGATCTTTTATCAAAACACAATTTGGTGATCGTTTACTAATTCTGGCGGTGGTTTCGAATTTATAGGTAGTTAATTTTCGAATTTTTTAATAATCGTTTAAACACAAGCCGAAAGGAATTATGCCAAACAATATTAT
Organism: Argyresthia goedartella; assembly: GCA_949825045.1. NCBI lineage: Eukaryota > Metazoa > Arthropoda > Insecta > Lepidoptera > Argyresthiidae > Argyresthia > Argyresthia goedartella. Next base: position 10,553,474 of record OX463821.1, on the reverse strand, counting down.
TGTCACATCGTGCAATGCAATAGTGAACCCGCTAATAGCACCCTAAAATTCGGCAATACCTTTTTTATACAAAGCATACTAAATACAAAATCCAGAAAAAACACAAACTAAATCCATTCAGGCAGTATTTGCTGGATCATTTTGTATGTAGGTCAGTTTTATCCTCGACCCAGAATAGTCCACTTTAGTGTGGTACACTACTAGAAAGCTGGCTTTACATGGTTGAATGCATTTATTCTTAGAATTCAACAAGAGAAGAAGTAACTGTATGCGGCACAATATAAAATATGTTTTACTGCTCTGCTATTGCAGATATCGTGAGAATTGTAATGGATATATTTGCGTTTGTAGAGTGTTTTGACTTGGTAAAATCAGGTGTTAGTGCAATGTTTTTAAGTGGTTCTAAATGCACTTCACTAGTACTTTGTACAAATTAGGTACTAAATACGAGTTGAGTTTGAAATCTGAGAAGAGTGACAATATTTTTTAGACCTATTTTTTTCAAGATTCTTGCAATATTCTATTGAAGAAAATTAAAAATCCACATTTCCGATTTATCAAAATTATCGATAGTCGATAAATAACACATTCAATCTCTAGTTTGCTATGAAAATTCCACGCCTTTTTTACTAATATTATACCTTGTCATTCACCAAATTTATTCATGGAATTTCACAAAGCCATGCTCATCTCACAGTTTATTCTCCGCTGTCAGCGAGAGTCAATGTGTTCAATTCGGCGGTAAGCTAGAAAACTTGACCATGCCTAGTGCCTTGGTTCGGACAGATACCACCTCTTGTTTGTAAAAAGTTGTTTTGATGTTCTATCCTGGTCACCTCCACTGATATATACCTACTCATTGCAGTTAGGTATTTTCCTCGCCCAGTGGGCGAGCCATACATGTTTATCGGTGATCTAAAAATAATAAAGACACATCTCTGAGGAGGCATTGCATCATTTGCAACAAGACATCTACAGACTGTTCCAATGGTGTATATGTCACCGTAAGATAGTCAAAACCATGAGTTGATAAACTAACATATTTTTTCTCGTAAGTTCGTCAATAATTGACATATAGTAAACTGTAGCGTTCTACTTACTAAATGACGCGTTAGTTGATCAACTAACGGTTAAAACCGTGAAATGGTAAACTGGTTTAAACTTAAATTGCAAACGAAATACCAGGGCAAACACTGCGGTAGCTTAGATGAAGACTAGAGGGGGCGAGCGCAGCAAAGCCCCCGATTAGTCTTCGTGTTACGTTGACATGTAAGAACAAAAGAAACGTAAATTCTAAACCCTGTTGGTCTAGTTTACTATCTGTCGATATTTGATCAACTACCGCGTTAGTTTATTAACTAACGGTTTTAAGTATCTTACGGTGACATATATAAGAAATACGATGACGCTTAATCCTTATAAGTAGGCTACCACATATCCTTTACCCCTAACATCAACAGTATACTGTCACATTACAATATCAACGGTACTAACCTCGAATGGCTAAATACTATTCGCAACCTCGGTGTCCTGATTGAGATAAAGCTCAGCTTTACGCCTCATATAGTTAATCTCATCTCACAGGCATTCAAAATGCTGTGATTTATCATAACGGCTTGCAAGCCCTTTAAAATAGCCAGCACAAAGATATATCTCAATAACACATTGGTTAAATCTGATATGGAATATTGTCCAGGTTCAGGCCTGTTCATGTCTGGAATCTATTCTCACGTTTATAAGGAAACCCTTTTATGAGGAAAAAGTCCAAAAGAGATTTACCTCGCAAACGTTATTTTCAATGATCTAAAGCTTCTGTCATACTTAGAAAGATCAGCGCATTTTAAAATGATGCCGCAACAGAAAGAGACGTCTTCTAACAAAAAGGACAATTCTAGACCTGATATTTATACACAAATTGTAAAACAATAAAATAGACTCTCTGCAAGTATTGGATTCTTTCAGCTTCATGGTCCCAAGTAGACTCAGCGACCTGGAAGCCTTCGGTGATACCCCGCAATCGATGAAATTGTATGAGCATGAGATGAACCATAGTCACACGCTATGAACTTCAGGGAGTTACGCCATAATGCTGCTGGTACTTACAAATTGTTTAGAGAACATCCATGGAAAAGCATTAACCTTACTATCTACCAGAATGATACGCCTGTACAATTCACTGCACAAGGGTCAAAAGATAGACATTGATGTGTTCAATGATATCGATTCTTATTTACCTCAACTACTACAACAATCACGTATTTATTGCTAATTTAATTATTATAAAAATTTTAACCCAAATTTCAATTGTTAATGTTAAAGTTCAAATTCTTATTTCTAGCGATGTAATGTTACACATATAAGCATGCTCTGTTTACCTGTGTGAAGTGGATGAACATCTTCAAAGTATGTAATTATATAAATTTGTTTTAGTTGTTGGTGAACCAAAATTAATAAATGAATATGATCTGCTTAATACAACGCTATTTGCGATAAAGAGACAACGCACAGCCTATAGCGGTGGACCTAGAGGCATAAAACTTGGAACAGGGGATCCCTAAATAGTGTAGGGTAGCACTAAGAAGGGATTTGGCGAAATTAATTCCCCATTGGTAACAGTTTGTATGAAAGTCAATACTACTTGACCCTTGAAAGCGAAGCACGTCGCACAAATGTAGTTAATAGTTAGATACTAGACGTCATTGAGGGTATGTAACCCTTTATGTTCGACTTGGCTATTTTTACACGACTCCACGTAGGTGAAGCTGCGGGTGAAGCTGGCCCCAATAAAAATTCATAGGAGAAGGACCTCTGAGCGTGTATGACTGCTTAGGTAGCAGGTAATGCCCTGTATATATGAAACCAAACACTATTACTGAAACCTTATAGACAGATAACCGAGCTGAATTATACAAAAATACCTTTGGCATGAAACACAGGTCTCTGGTTGGATGCTGGAACGTCAAAGCGTTAAAAGACTGCGGCCTAAAGTAAGTAGCCAAAGTAAAGACGGAAAACGGACTGGACGTTCTTGGCATCTCTGAAGCACGAAGACCCGGCTTTTTGTAATCACTACCCACGACGCCAAGTCACTGCTTTACTCGAGCAAGGACCAAAAACACAAATTTGGTGTTGGTTTCCTCCTGAGCCCACGAACTCGAAAAATCCTTATTTTATCGCAACCGGTCTCCGACCGTTGAATAACAAAAAGTTTCACTTCAAAAGTGCAGAAATTCACCTTTGTACAATGCTACACCCCAACATGCAATACGAATATCTCCATCAAAGAAAGCTTCTTCGACCATCATTGGAGGGACTGAAATGCAGTGGTAAAACTAGTTCAGGCTCCAACGTGTCTACTTCTACTTAAGAAATCCTAGTATAAGTTATGAAATAAATAAACTGTCAACTGACAGCGCTGAAATCTATCAAACAGCAAAACATAGGTATCTGTCTGAGTGACTTGAATGCTCAGTTGGGGGAAGATAACACTGGACTGGACCTTAAATAGAAAAAACACGGCAGCGTAGCGTAGTGAAAATGGAAATTTGCTGTTATAAATTTGTTACCTTAATGATCAGCAGTTGGCAGCACAACTTTTCCCCCAAAAGAGGTGCCACAAAGTCATTTAGGTTTACCAATGCTATGAGTCTTAAATGGCGTCAATCTCTAACTCGGTGCTGACGCTAATAGCAACCACCATCTTGTTATTAATAGAGTGAGACATCGGATTGTATCGGTTAAGTATCAAGTCACCAAGCTGTTTATACCAGAACATGAGGAGACTTTCACACTGGAGTTACGCAAGAAGAAGAACACTGGAATAGTAAGAGAACGTGCCTCGGCACCTGTGAAGAAACAATTGTTTTCACCGTATAGAAGAAGTGCAACTAGATTTTTAATACAATGTGGAACCTTATGAAAGATAGCAAACAGTTAAAAGTTAAAAAGCAAATCAGAAACTGATTCTGATCGAAAAACGCTACTCGGCACCGATATCAAGTTATCCAACGCAGAGTTAATAGAATGGCTCGAGCCGGTAAACAACGCAATGTAAGTGCGATAGCCAATCGCGCAGAACACGCAGCTAGGACCGGAGACATAAAGGAACTCTACAAAACCACGAAAGAACTTTGCGGGAGGAAGTTTTTTGGGAGCAGAGGCTTTTATAGGATCAATCTGGTGATATACTCATGACTTCAGAAAGCCAACTCTAAGAGACTGACTGATTTGAAGAGATTTTCCAGAAAGAATGGCAGATGCCTAGAGCCGGTTGACAAATTTTCTTACTTAGGGAGTATGGTAGACCGAAATGGAAGACATTGACTTCGATGTAAAAGCCCGGATAAATAAAGCAAGAGCCGTATTCGGCCAGTTGACTGCTTCAACTTCTGGAATTCCAAACAACACTTTAGCCGAACAAAATCAGAGTTGTCAACTCCAACGTGACGTCGGTTCTAATTTATGGCTGTTAGACATGGTACATGGGTACCGATATCAGAAATCTCCCAAAAACTTCATGTTTTTATTAACAAGTACCTGTAAAAATCTTAAGATTATTCTGGCCATAAACGATATCGAATAAGGACCTTTGGGAGTTGACAGGCCCAAAAATAACGCGTGTTCCTATCCTATAACAGGAATGGCAGTGGATTGGGCATATACTGCAACAGAGAGAGTCCCGCCTGACCCCACAAGCTCTTGTTTTCAACCCTGAAGGGAAACGTAGGATAGAGGGCGACTTAAGTGTTACACCATGTCTACACATATGACGCTTCTGAGTCGATTCTAAGTGTTATACAGTAACCCTACTATCTTTTTCATATTAACGTACTATTAAGACATTTTTTTTCCAATCATGTGTCAGTAAAACTTACCTGCACTACATATTAAAATGCTATGTAATTTTGCGCTGTGTTTATATTATATTTTATTTAATTGTGTGCCTGTTTGTGATTATTTTTTGTGTATTTTTGTTTATATGTACAGTACTTACCTAACTTATACAACTAACTTGTACTTAGCTAACCCATTGTTTTAACCGTAAAATGGTACCCACGACAAAGGCTTTGCCTAGTGTGGGGTAGTAGTTTGTCGCTGTAGCTTAATACCTCCTTCGTGATATCACTTTGTTAACCTAGCTTTAAGTATCATTTTTCTAAATAAAAATTATTCTTATTCTTATGTTTTGCACCATTCGGCCATATTACCGATATAACTTCTATGTTTGGCTTGCGTGCACTCAAACCTTAAGAGGGGTAGGAATAAATAATGAAGACAACGTATAACATGGCATGTGACAGAATGTTGCCGTGATATACGAGTATTTCCCGGGAATCCGGCGAAACAACAATGCTTTTGGTAGCTTCGGGATTATCATTGTTTACAAAGGCTTCAAGCCCACTATATAATTTTGCTACCTCTTATACTCTTATACACAGAGTGTATAAAAGGTGAAGTAAAATTTTAGTATGGTAAGCTTTTTTATACGATCATTGGTAAGGACAACATTGCTTCGTTTCGATATTTTAGACCATAATGTTTCATAGGGAAAGTAATAATGTATATACTATCATTTCCTATCTACTTAATAAATTGCTATTTGACTGACTGACACACCATGCACAGACTAAACCAGTGGATCAGTCATGAAACTTCGTTCAGGGGTTTCTTTATGTAGCGTAGGTTTGGCGAAATTCATCCCCTAATGGAAGGGTATAGGGGGTTAAAGTTTGTATAAAAAATCTAAAACTTTAAATGTATTTGATAATTAAATCACATATTTGTAAAAATATAACCCAGAGTTTATTCAGCACATAGGATGAAGAATACGACATTCACAAGAGTGACAAATGACAGTTAAGTCATAACCCTACGAAGTTGGCCAGGATTAAAGCAAGGAGGCTACAATGAAACCTCCTACACGCCCTCAAGACTTCTGGTGCTGAAACTTTGCTGGCAGATAGTTTATGGGTGCGAGACGGCAGTCAACAAGATTTTTTATTTTATTTATGCTAACTAAGAGAGGGGAATGGGGGAGTTTGTAAGAAAATAAAAAATATACTGGAGCTATGAAACTGATATTTGGCGAAATTTTCAGTTTATAGATGTGAGACAGTTCAGTAACGATTTTTATCTAAATTTGCCCCCTCAAGGGGGGAGAGGGGGGGGGGGGCAGAATTAAGGGCCGTTTCAAGGGTGGGGATACAAACAATATATTTAAAGTTAAAGAAAGAGCTCCGTGGTCTAATGGGTTTCACGCTTGCTTCTCACAAAGGGGATGCAGGTTCGATACCTGACCATGTACCAATGAGATAATCATTTTATCTTGAGTACATTATATGGACGTTTTAACGGTGATATAAAACATCTTGAGGAAACCTTTATTACTCCATAGCTACGGCGATGGGCAAGCCTTCTGTCACGCAAAATGGAGTATTAAATAACTGGCTACAAAGTGGGCACCATTGTGCCTTTGCCACCCCGTATGGGAAAAGGCGTGACGCTATGTAATGTAATGAAATGTTAAAGAAAAAGAAACGTCTGCATTCGCGTATGACTTAACTATATTTAGAAAACGTGAAGCCGCAGGCAACGGCTCTGGTATTGTATACAAGGTGAAATTTAATTAGCAGACCATATTTTGGGGAATGATAGTGTTAAGTACTCTCAACTTGCTGGTTCTTGTTTTTATAACGAAAATGCAGATAATATTTCATTACGTATTTATTACGGCATACGTCGCCATTACAATCGAAAAAAAGTGAAGAATATAGAAACTCAATGCTAAAGGGCGCTGCGCACGCAGCTGCGTTCTGAAATGCGCTGCTGGCGCTAACAGATAGTAACCATCATTATGAACAACTTACCCCAAGAAACATATGGTCGCAAATGAAAAAATATATTTGTCCCTCAATACATTGACCCGATCAGCTGATTAATAATAATAATACCTTGGACACCATTTACACACATTGATCTAGCCCCAAACTAGGATTCCCTGTATCTTGGGTACTAGACAACGATACACATACGTATATAGATAAATATTATACTTAGATAGATAAAAAAACATGACTAGGGTTCAAACATCCGTTCTCATCAAACAAATATTTGCCCCCACCGGGACTCGAACCCGGATTACAATTTAGTATGATGGACCCAATTATTTTTTTTCGTTTGCGACCGTATGTTTCTTGGGAAAAATTGTTCATAATGATGGTAATTATCATTTCCTAAAATATGGTCAGCTCATTAAATTTCAGCTTGTATACGATATATCCCTGACTAACTGCTGCGTGGTATAATTGAATTCAAGAGGCCCGTGGCCTAGTAAGTCACAGTTGCTTCTTAAGCAGAAGATGCAGTTTCGAATCCGGTACTGACCATGATGTCTGGCGGCAGATTTATACTTTAAGTATTTAATAAAAAAACTAATTTCACATATAATTTTAAAAAAGTAATAAAAACATCGAGTAATGAGGCGGATTTCATTTAAATGATATGCATTGTCTAAATGGTAACCCAGACACCCTTTACTAATGAGACAATTCGTTTATCTTAAGTTAATTATCAGATCATTTCCTTAATTCAAAATTAGGTAATAATAATTCTCCTATATTGTTTGAATTTCATAAAACAGTATATACCTCTACCTTATTGAAGCTTACGAAGCACTCAATAATCTAAAGAAAGTGTAAAAAAGGCAATAATGATTTAAGCACCTTAATCAAGTCTTGTTTCTCCGGTACGCCTACCCAACTATATAAAATCTATCGAACGGAATCCGTTTAAAGTCAGATTGTAAGGTAAAACGTGCTTATTAAAGTTCACTGCAAAGCACAGTTGCGAAATCAGGTTGTGATAATGAGCTTATATCCGCACGATGTAGAAATTAAGCGAGAAAGCTAATGCTAAGACCGGTCAAGTGCGAGTCTAACTCGCGCACGAAGGGTTCCGTACCAACGTACAATGGTAGAGATGGTGTGGGTGGAGTGAATCATTTGGATTTGGAAATGTTGTTTACAAAGTTATTGGTGATGCTACTTTTACACTCCATGTAGGTAACCAGGTGCATTCATTAGTTTGTATGTGGTATTGAAAGAATTTTTGTATGGGTGGGTGTGCCCCCTAAAATATTTATTTTATTCTGTTTTTTAGTATGTGTTGTTATAGAGGCAACAGAAATACTTCATCTGTGGAAAATTCATATGTCTAACTATCACGGTTCATGAGATACAGCCTGGTGACAGACGGACAGACTGACTGACAGACAGACAGCGGAGTCTTAGAAATAGCGTCCCGTTTTTACTATTTGGGTACGGAACCCTAAAAAGAGAACGCACAGAACTTGTAATGTACCTATTAAATGTATTTAACCTCTGGAATGTCCCTGTACAGCGAATCTCGTGGACCCTAACGCGTCCAAGGTTCTGGCGAAAATAAACGGAAGGACTTTAGCGGATGACCTACTTTTGTTGACCCTGAGGGGTGGAGGGGGGGATGGGGGAGGGGGGTAGATGCCCCCCCTACTACTCCCCCCCCGCGGAAATGCCTAGTTTCTGAGATATGATTATTTAAAGTTTTGAGGTTATGTTGTTAAATTAAAACAAAATTTAGACTGACCTTGATCTTTAAGTGGGGGGAGGGGGAAGGGGGTAGATGTCCCCCCCCCCCCTACTACTTCCCCCCCGCGCGGAAATGCCTAGTTGCTTTCTTCGAAAGGGTAATTTTTCTGCCTCGACACCTTTCTCCTCCACAAATGCTCCATAATGCTATCATCAAAATTTACATGAAAAGTAGCCACAATAACCTACTCTAGCCAATCGTTTTTGTTTGCATACGCTGCGCTCCGCTCTGCTCCGCTCCGCTCCGGTTTAGCTTCTTCAACGTTCTAACATAACCTATAACCCGATTGAAAAGTAGCCACAATAAACTACTCTAGCCAATCGTTTTTGTTTGCATACGCTCCGCTCCGCTCCGCTCCGCTCCGCTCCGCTCCGGTTTAGCTTCTTCAACGTTCTAACATAATCTATAACCCGATTGAAAAGTAGCCACAATAACCTACTCTAGCCAATAGTTTTTGTTTGCATACGCTCCGCTCCGCTCCGGTTTATCTTCTTCAACGTTCTCACATAACCTATAACCCGATTGAAAATTAGCCACAATAACCTACTCTAGCCAGTTGTTGTTGCTTGTAAATATCGAGAGAACAAGCAAATAGAACATTCGCGAAACTACTAGAAAAGGGACTACTACTTTGCCGCCCAACCAAAAACGCGGCAAAACGATCCAACAAAATGCGTTCCGTTTTAAACAAAAATGACAACCTTTTTATTATCAAAAGTGATATTTTACGAAAGAAATACTAAATTAACTTTGATTGACGTAAAATAAATAAACAAACATAAATTGCAAGTTAAATGAACGCTTTTATTAAAATAGTTATTATTAAAAAAATATTCCACATTTCCTCCTTTTTTTAAGAGAATTCTCATCTTTTCAAATATGCGTCCAACGAAATGTAGGTAATGTATTTTGACCACAGACAAGATTTAAACATATTATTTGCGTTGTGTTACATCATTTTACAAAGTATTTTCAGATTTTCAAAAAATCATATCTTAAAAACTATTGAATTCCGCACCCTGAAACTTTCAGGAAGATGATCAAATGACCCCAACATGATGCTAAAAAAGTTTGGACGCCCCAGTGAGTAGGTCATCCGCTAAAGGTGAGCCAAATAAACTTTCAATCGACTTGCGTTAGGAATTTGATAAGTTTGTTAGTTATTTTATTAGTTTCCTAACATGTTATATACCATAATAAAGTTTATGAAATTACCTATCTTGTGATGTATAGTACTCACATGTGATAATAAAGTTGATAAGGCTTTTCGTCGATTCTTTGCAGAATCCATTATTTGACACTGACACCTCTAATTATATTTCGTTCTTACGGGCCAAACACAAAACTTACACTATTTTCCATTTTTCACATCACCACTATTAATTTCTCCAGCGATAAGATGTATTATTTTATTACAAAACACAGTAATTACTTCACAATAAATAAATATTGACAAACATAAAATGTAAGTCTGCGGCCGGTCGCCTGCCCAAAATGGCGACATGGCTTGGTATTTTATTTATTTTGATAAATAGGCTGTCTCAATGTCAGTTGCAATCATATCACACGGTTGCCAACTCAACTACTCATAATCTTAGACTACTTCCGGGAACGTTCTGAAACTTGGTGAATATTCATAAAACGTCGAAGTTTGCAATACTTTCTATGCGCTTATGCAGCGCACAGGACGCTAGCCGCCCAAAAAAGTTATGCGCTTATGTAGCGCATAGGACGTTTGACGGGTTAACTGTTACATAATTTTTGTAAAGAATAGAATGTTAGCGAATCAATTCAAGAATCGATTCATAATGTTCAAAATTGTTCCTTAAGGTACGAGACTTGAGGGGTGCGATCATTTTTTTATTTTTGTAATTAAATTACGAATAAAGGAACGATGTTTATAATTAATACTAAGTGTCGCTGTTGAAAAGCGGACCAAGAAAGAGTAAAGGTAATAAGAGGACGCGCCGGTAAGTTTTTTGTCAAAGCTGGTCCCTTAATAATTAAACAGCCTACTAGTCACTAACTGAAATCGACTAAAAAGGGTAGAAAAGAGACATTTTTCATTAAATTAAACTTCAATTTCATTAAATGCGTCGATTTTGTCAGGATTTTCTTAATTTTCTGTTTCCAACAGGACTTGAAAAAACTCCGTTATTGTTTAACGCACTTTACGCACAAATAATGATTATACTTACGTTTCATACGTGTATATGGCACCGTAAGATTGTCAAAACCATTTGTTGATAAACCAACGTTTTTCTCTCTTGTTAGTTGGTCAACAGAATCAGATTTCAGTTTTTTTTATTTCTTTTATTGAATATAAATAAATAAATTATCTTAATCAACGTCAAAATTATACTTACTTATAACTACAAGTCAATTTTTTTTATATAAAAAAGACTACCCCTTTTCGGAAGGTGGGCCTCGGGGTTAAGAAGAAACGGCAAGAAACTCCCTCATACCTTCTTTTTAAAAAAGTGACTTTACAACAGGTACTGGTTTCGGTCTAAGGAAATTCGCCGGCGAGTGATAGACTTATCAGCTCATTTTTAACATAGTTTTTGAACCTCTTTTCAGGAAGGATCAATGATTCCTGTGGTATTTTATTGTAGAAGCGAATACAGTGCCCCATGAATGATGTGCCTACTTTACTTAGTCTAAATAATGGTAGTGCTAACCTATTTCTATTTCTAGTGTTTATTGTATGGCTATCACCTACAATTTTAAATAAAGCTATGTTTTTTCTTACATGCATGATATTCTATCGACAGATAGTAAACGGTAGCGTACTGCTTACTATATGACGTGTTAGTAGATAAACTAACGGTTAAAACAGTTAAATAGTAAACTGGTTTAAACTTGAATTGCAAACGAAATACCAGGAAAAACACTGCGGCAGCTTAGGTGAAGACTAGAATAGTCTTCGTGTTAGGTTGACATGTAAGAACAAAGTTCCGCACGGTGGTATCCTTTCTCCTCTTCTCTTCTCAATATTCATTAACTCCATCTCTGACGTTCTAACTTCTTCTCATCATATCTACGCAGATGACCTCCAAATATATCGGTACTTCTCTCTTAGTGATGTAAATCTGACCGTAGAGGCGTTGAATGCTGACGTCGATAACATCAGTAAATGGGCAATTTCATATGGGCTGCTTGTCAACCCGGCAAAATCTCAAGCCATGATTATGGGTACACGGCACTCAATTAACACAATACAAAATATCCCCGTCGATCCTTTGATGAATGAGGGTACGATAATCACTTACAGCGATAAAGCCAAGAATCTTGGGGTTATATTTGATAACTTGCTGTCCTGGTCGCCCCATGTTTGTGAGGTCAGCAGACGATTCTTTGCATCATTTTACTCCCTACGGAGATTGCAGTAGTTCTTGCCGCGGCAGACTAAAATCACCCTTGTTCAGTCCCTTCTACTACCTTTAATAGACTACGCGGATGCTTGTTGGGTCAGTGCGAACGAAGAACAACTGAATAAACTCGAGCGACTTCAAAACCTTGTGATTCTGTTTGTCTACGGGCTGCGCAAGTACGACCATGTCTGCCAGTATCGCAAGGAGCTGGGATGGCTTCCGAACCGTCTTCGCCGTGATGTGCACATTCTCTCTTATCTATTAAATATTTTGCGAAATCCCCGCTACCCCACATATCTTCGAGAACGTTTCGAGTTTCTTTTCCCCAGGGATAGTAATCGGAGATCCCACACGGTGTCTCTCCTGTCAACTCCTCGGCATAACACTGCTGCCTACAAACACGGTTAGGTTAAGGGCAATCCGACTGTGGAACGCACTTCCCTGCACTATTAGGGATAGTCCCTCAGTTTTCACTTTTAAGAAAAGATTGAAAGCGTATTTCCTTTCTCTTCCGTAATCGGTATCATATTTATGTAAGTATATGTATGATATTTTGTAGTTTATATACGTGCATGCTATCTAGTGTATTTTATATAGTTGAGATATATATATATATTTTATTAGGTATATTTTATTTATATTTTAAAAGTAATTTTCGTACGTATGTATACAGTTTTATTGCGCACTAGGACTGTCCTTTTTCTTAAACACTCCTGTCTTGCCTAGGTTTGCTGTAAGAAATCTCTTTTTAGAGATAAGATCGCCTTTGCCTATAAAATTTATTGTAACTGTCCATTTATCTATGTTTTCTGTGCAATAAAGAATAAGAATATGAACAAAAGAGACGTAAATTCTAAGCCCCGTTGGTCTGGTTTACTATATGACGATAGTTGATCAAGTAACGCGTTAGTTTATCAACTAACGGTTCTTTAGTCAGAACCGTGTGTCACCGTAAGATAGTTCTTACGGTAACACATATATAAGACCATGTTATTAAATAAAACCTGAAGATATTGGTAACTTTGTAGTCACAGTGACTAGTAATGTTATCAAGGCTACAGTTTTTCCATTTTTTTTCACAAAAATGTCGAAAGTTTTGAACTATGTATAGTTTTTTTTTCAGTCTCTTCACGATTAGGGCTCTCTCCTGGTACCCACTTGACTTTGAGTTTTGGGACACCCTGTATGTGACACTAACTCAACTTCCTTCTGCCCTTATCTTGCTACAAAGGCTCTCACATGAGGGTCTGCTTTGTAGCAAGATAAGGAATGACACGTGAAAATTAAACATAATATTTACGTACAGGGGTCAGTAATGAACATCATGCCATTTTCAAATGAGCGCATTATTCCAATATGACAAGAGAAACAGGTATTTTTTTAAAGCAAATATTAAACTGCACATCAAAAATACTGATTTGCGCAGAAAATATCCCTTATATTTGCTGCGGTAGCGGTGAAGGGTAAAGGGGATGAGCGAAGCGCAGCTTTATCCTTTGTGTTAGTTTCAACATGTAATAACAACAAAACATACTTAAAACATAAACTTAAGTACTCATTAAATACTTAAAACATAAAAAGTATTTTTGCTGATCCTATTTTGCTGTGCAAATCAGTATTTTTGATGTGCGATTAAAAACTAGCCTTTTTAAGACTTCACCAAAAGGGCATTCTGCGCAAGTAAATACGAGAACGCTGTGCAAAAAGCTGGTATTGAGTTACTAGTCTATACGGCAAATCTTCAAGAATCTACTCCTACACGAATTTCGTAGCCATCTCTGAGGAGGCCACAAAGATGGCGGCCGACCGCTTCAAGTAATATATAAACGTATATATACGTCAGCGTCACATTGTCAAAACCGTTAGTACATAAACTAACGCGTTAGCTTTTAAACTATCGACAAATCGTAAACCAGACCGACAGGGTTTGCAATTTACGTTCTTACATGTCAACCTAACAAGAAGCATATTCGGGGGGCTTCGCTGCGCTCGCCCGCTCTTGTCTTCATCTAAGCTACCGCAGTGTTTGCCCTGGTATTTCGTTTGCAATTCAAGTTTAAACCAGTTCAAAATTTAACGGTTTTACTATAAACTAACGCGTCATATCGTAAGCAGTACGGTACAGTTTACAATTTATCGATAGTTTGTAAACTAACGAGAAAAATAACGTTAGATTATAAACTAACGGTTTTGACTATCTTACGGTGGCATACGAATATTTATAGGTAAACGTATTCTGGGCAGAGCTCAACGTACTCGTATACGGCAAGAGGTGAACTAGGATTTTAATTTGGCAGTCATCCAACAACAACACTCGGTTGTAACTTACTTACTTCTTTCTTAAACCTAACGCAGTTGCTTACAAGGGATTCTTAACGTCTCCAGTACGATAACATATGTCGCCTCTATTTGGATAAATTAAGCCCTTATTCAAACCCTCGGGCCGTTAACTAAATGCCGGCATTCAATCAAATGGCTAAAAGTCAGTCGGGCAAATATGTGAACGAAGCTTTTGACGAGTTGAGTTGACGACAGATTTGGCTTGAACCATTGGATCGCCTCGCTATGGTCCGCTTCGCTCTGCTCCAAGTTTTGACCTAATACAATCTAGCTTTAGTATTCGGACAGAAAGTGACCTATTTGTATTTCGTCTGGTCTCCGTTCTTTTAAATCAAAAGGTTGACTTTCGGTAAGGCTCCTACGACGATGTTGTATTGTATTCAAAGGGCTAGTCGTGTTTTCAAACGCCGGTCCGTAATGAACGGCCCTGGCTATTAATTAAGTGCCTCATTTAACCAAATGGCGACGACATATACACGATGAACTGAATAATATCCCTGAGTTACGAATAGTATGTGTTGCCTAGAACGCGGTGTTAATAAATGTGACGTTATTGCGAAGCGTATTTTCTAGCAGACTACGGTAATATAACTAACACGAGTTTACCGCAAGCCTAATCTTTATTTACACTACCAAGACCCACTACTTCGAACGCGAGTATTCTCTAACACTAACACATATAATAGATAACAAATCAGAACAATATATGGGGGTTATAAGAAGATATTCATTGCTTGCTTGGACTGCTGGCGGGAGAGCATCACATACTGACGCTTTAGGGAAGGTAGACCTAAGAAAGTTCCTGTTTTGTATCAATATTGAGTATTATGAGGTAGTTTCATTTCGGTAATGAAAGACAGTCTTGAATAATGTGTCTTTCGATTGCCTCTATACTCTTCAGTGGCGAACGATTGGTGTTATTTTTAGTGGTGATAGTGAAAATGCCGCACTGGAAATTGCACGAGTTTGACCACGATGGGTCTAGAAACTGGTCGGAGTATGTGTGACTCGTGGAACAATTCATTCTGCTGAGTGAAATCAAAGCCGAGTTTCGCGTAGCCACTTTGGTAACGCATGTCGGTCCGTCGACTACGTTGCGATTTGTGCGCCCTGAGAAAATAACCGTTTACCGATCTAGTGAATCTGGTGAAAACCCACCTCAAACCCCCAAGCGTTTCGAAATTGCTAAGAGACAAACGTTTGGGACAACGACTTCAGGCGAGCCGCGAATCCATTGGACTTTTTCTGCAAAACATCAAGCATTTGGCCACCTAATGCAGTGTCGGTAACATGTGTCGGTAACATGTTGGAGGAAAACATTCGGGGTTGATTGGTATCGGGACTACGCAGCTAGGTAGCTAGGAGATGCGGTCGCGTCTGTTCGCGGAGCCAGCACTGGACTACAAGAATAGAACAAGAATATAAGAATAATACCTCGGACATTATTTACACACATTGATCTAGCCCCAAACTAGGATTCCCTGTATATTTCGTACTAGACAACGAAACACATACTTATATAGATAAATATTAGATAGATAAACAACCATGACTAGGGTACAAACATCCGTTTTCATCAAACAAATATTTGCCCCCACCGGGACTGGAACCCGGGACCCTTGGTTTCGTAGGCAGGTTCACTGCCGACTCGGCCATTTGGGTCGTCGAGAAGGCAGTGGAGCTGGCGTTGGCGCTGGAGGCGGCCGGGCGGCATGCGGCGGAAGCTGCGGGGGCCGGCAGAGCCGCGCTGGCTCGAGGGCGTGAACCGGTTGAGCAGCGCGGGCGCGGGCCCTAACTGGAGTTGAGAAGCCTACGAAAGTGGATCTTAAAAAGGCATTTTCAACCGACTTCAAAAAGGAGGAGTTTTTCAATTCGTCTGTTTTTTTTGTATGTTTGTTACGCGATTACTACGTCAATTATGAACCAATTTTAGAAGTTCATATTTCAGAGGTGGTCTCATATAGTAGCAGTTTATTTGACTGCTACATAATGCCTAATTATGTACAGTTACTTACACTAGTTTATCTACACACATATCATAAGCTCTCTTTAATGTGTTCAGGAACCGCATGTTCAACCGGCATGGTGGCATTGATATTTACTTTGCACTTGTTTAGCTTGTCCAGTAGTACCAACTTCACAAACAAAGTAGGGGCGGCACGCAGGCGGGCATCGGCGTTCGAAATTTGAATGTCATAATATGTAGAAAAACTACACATTATGGTCATAATGTGTAATTTTTCAGATAAGAAATGGGTTTTTACCAAGTATTTTAACATTATTCTGATCGTAACGTGCGGTTTTTGGACGCAGTAAAGAGGGTTTATGATACGTGTGTAGATAAACTCTATAAAAATGTGTAAAGTGCTTTTTAAAAATAACAACAAATGCAATAAATATATTTTGTGGTTCCGTGCAGCATTAGTAGTTTTTGTGACTGCTACATAATGGAGGGCATTAATACTCGAGAGTGGGTTTATAAAACGAGTCGAAGGCGAGTCGAGAGTTTTCGAACTCGAGAGTTTTAATGCCTAATTATGTACAGTTACATACACTAGTTCATCTACACACATATCATAAGCTCTCTTTGATGTATTCAGGAACCGCATGTGCGACCGGCATTGTGGCATTGATCATTTCTTTGCAGTTGTTAAGCTTGTTCGGTAGTACCAACTTCACAGACAAACTAGGGGCGGCACGCAGGTGGGCGACGGCGTTCGAAATTTGAATGTCATAATTTGACAATTTTTTGTACATCATGGTCATAATGTATCGATATTCAGATAAGAAATAAGTTTTTACCAAGAAGTTTATCATTATGCTGGTCGTAACGTGTAGTTTTTGGTCGCAGTAAAGAGGGTTTATGATACGTGTGTAGATAAAAGTTTTTATGAGGACTTTTCATGTACATAGACTTCATTCGCATCCCGACCGGGGAGGACTAACTTGTACTTGAAGTCGGTTTTAGCTTTTAACTTGGTGGATTATTGCAACTAAGTTTAACTGATGAATCTCAGCCGCTCATAGCGATCACAACTCAGTTAGGTACGTTTGTTTATGTAGGACGCTTCCATATCTTCCAAAAATGTATTACAGAAATACTTAATGGACTTAAAAGTGTTGCATTTATTGATGATATTGATATTACGGGACTCAACACATACCATGTCAATAATTCAAATGCCGTAATTACTCGTCTAAAATAAAGACTAACTGTGAAATATTCAAAGTGTGATTTTATTAAAGACGAGTTATGTTACTTATGGCACAGAATACTTAATATGGTAAAGGATAAACAAACACGGGTTGCATACGGTTAAGGGTGCGCGTTAGGTTTAACCTCTCACCGACCCAATCCAATTGTGAGGCATCACGCTTTCTAACCTCATGGCATGGTAATGAATTTCAAAACCTATAACGTGACGTTAATACATTATTACTCACGTTTTATACCCAATATTAGTACTACATTGCAACCGTTATTCGCCTTTACTCAAAAATTGGAAGTGGAGTGATGCATGCGACGTCGCTTTTAGGAGTACTTAAGAGAGTTTGGCAAATAACCCTATAGTAGGTCACTACGACACAAGCCTTCCCCTGGTGCCGGCGGTGGTCAGCAGCTTGTACGGGCTGAGTGCGGGGCGGGGGCGGAGCGCCTGGAGTGCTGCGCCCCGCGCACGATCGACGAACGATGGATAAAGGAACGATGTTTATAATTAATACTAAGTGTCGCTGTTGAAAAGCGGACCAAGAAAGAGTAAAGGTAATAAGAGGACGCGCCGGTAAGTTTTTTGTCAAAGCTCCCTTAATAATTAAACAGCCTTCTAGTCACTAACTGAAAAGAGTAGAAAAGAGACATTTTTCATTAAATTAAACTTCAATTTGATACTTACGTTTCATACGCGTATATGGCACCGTAAGATTGTCAAAACCATTTGTTGATAAACCAACGTTTTTTCTCTCGTTAGTTGGTCAACAGAATCAGATTTCAGTATTTTTATTTTTTTTATTGAATATAAATAAATAAATTATCTTATTCAACGTCAAAATTATACTTACTTATAACTACAAGTCAATTTTTTCATGTAAAAAAAAGACAACCCCGTTTCGGAAGGTGGGCCTCGGGGTTAAAAAGAAACGGTAAGAACCTACCTTCTTTTTAAAAAAGTGACTTTACAATAGGTACTGGTTTCGGTCTAAGGAAATTCGCCGGCGAGTGATAGACTTATCAGCTCATTTTCAACATAGTTTTTGAAGCTCTTTTCAGGAAGGATCAGTGATTCTTGTGGTATTTTATTGTAGAAGCGAATACAGTGCCCCATGAATGATGTGCCTACTTTACTTAGTCTAAATAATGGTAGTGCTAACCTATTTCTATTTCCAGTGTTTATTGTATGGCTATCAACTACAATTTTAAATAAAGCTATGTTTTTTCTTACATGCATGATATTCTATCGGCAGATAGTAAACGGTAGCATACTGCTTACTATATGACGTGTTAGTTGATAAACTAACGGTTAAAACAGTTAAATAGTAAACTGGTTTAAACTTGAATTGCAAACGAAATACCAGGACAAACACTGCGGCAGCTTAGGTGAAGACTAGAATAGTCTTCGTGTTAGGTTGACATGTAAGAACAAAGTTCCGCAGGGTGGTATCCTTTCTCCTCTTCTCTTCTCAGTATACATTAACTCCATCTCTGACGTTCTAACTTCTTCTCATCATATCTACGCAGATGACCTCCAAATATATCGGCACTTCTCTCTTAGTGATGTAAATCTGACCGTAGAGGCGTTGAATGCTGACCTCGATAACATCAGTAAATGGGCAATTTCATATGGGCTGCTTGTCAACCCGGCAAAATCTCAAGCCATGATTATGGGTACACGGCACTCAATTAACACAATACAAAATATCCCCGTCGATCCTTTGATGTATGAGGGTACGATAATCACTTACAGCGAGAAAGCCAAGAATCTTGGGGTTATATTTGACAACTTGCTGTCCTGGTCGCCCCATGTTTATAAGGTCAGCAGACGAGTCTTTGCGTCATTTTACTCCCTACGGAGATTGCAGTAGTTCCTGCCGCGGCAGACTAAAATCACCCTTGTTCAGGCCTTCTACTACCTTTAATAGACTACGCGGATGCTTGTTGGGTCAGTGCGAACGAAGAACAACTGAATAAACTCAAACGACTTCAAAACCTTGTGATTCGGTTTGTCTACGGGCTGCGCAAGTACGACCATGTCTGCCAGTATCGCAAGGAGCTGGGATGGCTTCCGATCCGTCTTCGCCGTGATGTGCACATTCTCTCTTATCTATTAAATATTTTGCGAAATCCCCGCTACCCCACATATCTTCGAGAACGTTTCGAGTTTCTTTTACCCAGGGATAGTAATCGGAGATCCCACACGGTGTCTCTCCTGTCAACTCCTCGGCATAACACTGCCGCCTACAAACACTCTTTTAGGTTAAGGGCAATCCGACTGTGGAACGTACTTCCCTGCACTATTAGGGATAGTCCCTCAATTTTCACTTTTATGACAAGATTGAAAGCGTATTTCCTTTCTCTTCCGTAATCGGTATCATATTTATGTAAGTATATGTATGATATTTTGTAGTTTATATATGTGCATGCTATCTAGTGTATTTTATATAGTTGAGATATATATATATATTTTATTAGGTATATTTTATTTATAGTTTAAAAGTAATTTTCTTACGTATGTATACAGTTTTATTGCGCACTAGGACTGTCCTTTTTCTTAAACACTCCTGTCTTGCCTAGGTTTGCTGTAAGAAATCTCTTTTTAGAGATAAGATCGCCTTTGCCTATAAAATGTATTTTAACTGTCCGTTTATCTATGTTTTCTGTGCAATAAAGAATAAGAATATGAACAAAAGAAACGTAAATTCTAAGCCCCGTTGGTCTGGTTTACTATATGACGATAGTTGATCAAGTAACGCGTTAGTTTATCAACTAACGGTTCTGACTATCTTACGGTGACACATATATAAGACCATGTTATTAAATAAAACCTGAAGATATTGGTAACTTTGTAGTCACAGTGACTAGTAATGTTATAAAGGCTACAGTTTTTCCATTTTTTTTTCACAAAAATGTCGAAAGTTTTGAACTATGTATAGTTTTTTTTTTCAGTCTCTTCACGATTAGGGCTCTCTCCTGGTACCCACTTGACTTTGAGTTTTGGGACATCCTGTATGTGACACTAACTCAACTTCCTTCTGCCCTTATCTTGCTACAAAGGCTCTCACATGAGGGTCTGCTTTGTAGCAAGATAAGGAATGACACGTGAAAATTAAACATAACATTTACGTACAGGGGTCAGTAATGGACATTATTCCAATATGACAAGAGAAACAGGTGTTTTTTTAAAGCAAATATTAAACTGCACATTAAAAATACTGATTTGCGCAGAAAATATCCCTTATATTTGCTGCGGTAGCGGTGAAGGGTAAAGGGGATGAGCGAAGCGCAGCTTTATCCTTTGTGTTAGTTTCAACATGTAAGAACAACAAAACATACTTAAAACATAAACTTAAGTACTCATTAAATACTTAAAACATAAAAAGTATTTTTGCTGATCCTATTTTGCTGTGCAAATCAGTATTTTTGATGTGCGATTAAAAACTAGCCTTTTCAAGACTTCACCAAAAGGGCATTCTGCGCAAGTAAATACGAGAACGCTGTGCAAAAAGCTGGTATTGAGTTACTAGTCTATACGGCAAATCTTCAAGAATCTACTCCTACACGAATTTCGTAGCCATCTCTGAGGAGGCCACAAAGATGGCGGCCGACCGCTTCAAGTAATATATTAACGTACCTATATATACGTCAGCGTCACATTGTCAAAACCGTTAGTACATAAACTAACGCGTTAGCTTTTAAACTATCGACAAATCGTAAACCAGACCGACAGGGTTTGCAATTTACGTTCTTACATGTCAACCTAACAAGAAGCATATTCGGGGGGCTTCGCTGCGCTCGCCCGCTCTTGTCTTCATCTAAGCTACCGCAGTGTTTGCCCTGGTATTTCGTTTGCAATTCAAGTTTAAACCAGTTCAAAATTTAACGGTTTTACTATAAACTAACGCGTCATATCGTAAGCAGTACGGTACAGTTTACAATTTATCGATAGTTTGTAAACTAACGAGAAAAATAACGTTAGATTATAAACTAACGGTTTTGACTATCTTACGGTGGCATACGAATATTTATAGGTAAACGTATTCTGGGCAGAGCTCAACGTACTCGTATACGGCAAGAGGTGAACTAGGATTTTAATTTGGCAGTCATCCAACAACAACACTCGGTTGTAACTTACTTACTTCTTTCTTAAACCTAACGCAGTTGCTTACAAGGGATTCTTAACGTCTCCAGTACGATAACATATGTCGCCTCTATTTGGATAAATTAAGCCCTTATTCAAACCCTCGGGCCGTTAACTAAATGCCGGCATTCAATCAAATGGCTAAAAGTCCGTCGGGCAAATATGTGAACGAAGCTTTTGACGAGTTGAGTTGACGACAGATTTGGCTTGAACCATTGGATCGCCTCGCTATGGTCCGCTTCGCTCTGCTCCAAGTTTTGACCTAATACAATCTAGCTTTAGTATTCGGACAGAAAGTGACCTATTTGTATTTCGTCTGGTCTCCGTTCTTTTAAATCAAAAGGCTGACTTTTGGTAAGGCTCCTACGACGATGTTGTATTGTATTCAAAACGCTAGTCGTGTTTTCAAACGCCGGTCCGTAATAAACGGCCCTGGCTATTAATTAAGTGCCTCATTTAACCAAATGGCGACGACATATACACGATGAACTGAATAATATCCCTGAGTTACGAATGGTATGTGTTGCCTAGAACGCGGTGTTAATAAATGTGACGTTATTGCGAAGCGTATTTTCTAGCAGACTACGGTAATTTAACTAACACGAGTTTACCGCAAGCCTAATCTTTATTTACACTACCAAGACCCACTACTTCGAACGCGATTATTCACTAACACTAACACATATATTATACAAGGTGACATTTAATCAGCTGACCATATTTTAGAAAATGATAGTACCCGTCATTATGAACAACTTTCCCCAAGAAACATATGGTCGCAAACAAAAGAAAAAATTGGGTCCCCCCATAGTAACTTGTAATCAGCTGATCGGGTCAATGTACTGAGAGACATTTTTTTTTTTGCATATGCGACCATATGTTTCTTGGGGAAAGTTGTTCATAATGATGAGTACTACCATTCCCCAAAATATGGTCAGTTAATTAAATTTCACCTTGTATAACAAATCAGAAAAATATATGGGGGTAATAAGAAGATATTCATTGCTTGCTTGGACTGCGGGCGGGAGGGCATCACATACTGACGCTTTAGGGAAGGTAGACCTAAGAAAGTTCCTGTATTGTATCAATATTGAGTATTATGAGGTAGTTTCATTTCGGTAATGAAAGACAGTCTTGAATAATATGTCTTTCGATTGCCTCTATACTCTTCAGTGGCGAACGATTGGTGTTATTTTTAGTGGTGATAGTGAAAATGCCGCACTGGAAATTGCACGAGTTTGACCACGATGGGTCTAGAAACTGGTCGGAGTATGTGTGACTCGTGGAACAATTCATTCTGCTGAGTGAAATCAAAGCCGAGTTTCGCGTAGCCACTTTGGTAACGCATGTCGGTCCGTCGACTACGTTGCGATTTGTGCGCCCTGAGAAAATAACCGTTTACCGATCTAGTGAATCTGGTGAAAACCCACCTCAAACCCCCAAGCGTTCCGAAATTGTCTCTTAGCAATTTCGGAACGCTTGGAGACAAACGATTGGGACAACGACTTCAGGCGAGCCGCGAATCCATTGGACTTTTTCTGCAAAACATCAAGCATTTGGCCACCCAATGCAGTGTCGGTAACATGTTGGAGGAAAACATTCGGGGTTGATTGGTATCGGGACTACGCAGCTAGGTAGCTAGGAGATGCGGTGGCGTCTGTTCGCGGAGCCAGCACTTGACTACAAGAATTGAATAAGAATATAAGAACAATACCTCGGACACTATTTATACACATTGATCTAGCCCCAAACTAGGATTCCCTGTATATTTTGTACTAGACAACGATACACATACTTATATAGATAAATATTAGATAGATAAACAACCATGACTAGGGTACAAACATCCGTTCTCATCAAACAAATATTTGCCCCCACCGGGACTGGAACCCGGGACCCTTGGTTTCGTAGGCAGGTTCACTGCCGACTCGGCCATTTGGGTCGTCGAGAAGGCAGTGGAGCTGGCGCTGGAGGCGGCCGGGCGGCATGCGGCGGAAGCTGCGGGGGCCGGCAGAGCCGCGCGCTGGCTCGAGGGCGTGAACCGGTTGAGCAGCGCGGGCGCGGGCCCTAACTGGAGTTGAGAAGCCCACGAAAGTGGATCTTAAAAAGGCATTTTCAACCGACTTCAAAAAGGAGGAGTTTTTCAATTCGTCTGTTTTTTTTGTATGTTTGATACGCGATTACTACGTCAATTATGAACCAATTTTAGTAGTTCATATTTCAGAGGTGGTCTCATATAGTAGTAGTTTATTTGACTGCTACATAATGCCTAATTATGTACAGTTACTTACACTAAATTATCTACACACATATCATAAGCTCTCTTTAATGTGTTCAGGAACCGCATGTTCAACCGGCATGGTGGCATTGATATTTACTTTGCACTTGTTTAGCTTGTCCAGTAGTACCAACTTCACAAACAAAGTAGGGGCGGCACGCAGGCGGGCATCGGCGTTCGAAATTTGAATGTCATAATATGTAGAAAAACTACACATTATGGTCATAATGTGTAATTTTTCAGATAAGAAATGGGTTTTTACCAAGTAGTTTAACATTATTCTGATCGTAACGTGCGGTTTTTGGACGCAGTAAAGAGGGTTTATGATACGTGTGTAGATAAACTCTATAAAAATGTGTAAAGTGCTTTTTAAAAATAACAACAAATGCAATAAATATATTTTGTGGTTCCGTGCAGCATTAGTAGTTTATGTGACTGCTACATAATGGAAGGCATTAATACTCGAGAGTGGGTTTATAAAACGAGTCGAAGGCGAGTCGAGAGTTTTCGAACTCGAGAGTTTTAATGCCTAATTATGTACAGTTACATACACTAGTTCATCTACACACATATCATAAGCTCTCTTTGATGTGTTCAGGAACCGCATGTGCGACCGGCATTGTGGCATTGATCATTTCTTTGCAGTTGTTAAGCTTGTTCGGTAGTACCAACTTCACAGACAAACTAGGGGCGGCACGCAGGTGGGCGACGGCGTTCGAAATTTGAATGTCATAATTTCACAAATTTTTGTACATTATGGTCATAATGTACCGATATTCAGATAAGAAATAAGTTTTAACCAAGAAGTTTATCATTATGCTGGTCGTAACGTGTAGTTTTTGGTCGCAGTAAAGAGGGTCTATGATACGTGTGTAGATAAAAGTTTTTATGAGGACTTTTCATGTACATAGACTTCATTCGCATCCCGACCGGGGAGGACTAACTTGAACTTGAAGTCGGTTTTAGCTTTTAACTTGGTGGATTATTGCAACTAAGTTTAACTGATGAATCTCAGCCGCTCATAGCGATCACAACTCAGTTAGGTACGTTTGTTTATGTAGGACGCTTCCATATCTTCCAAAAATGTATTACAGAAATACTTAATGGACTTAAAAGTGTTGCATTTATTGATGATATTGATATTACGGGACTCAACACATAACATGTCAATAATTCAAATGCCGTAATTACACGTCTAAAATAAAGACTAACTGTGAAATATTCAAAGTGTGATTTTATAAAAGACGAGATATGTTACTTATGTCACAGAATACTTAATATGGTAAAGGATAAACAAACACGGGTTGCATACGGTTAAGGGTGCGCGTTAGGTTTAACCTCTCACCGACCCAATCCAATTGTGAGGCATCACGCTTTCTAACCTCATGGCATGGTAATGAAATTCAAAACCTATAACGTGACTTTAATATATTATTACTCGCGTTTTATACTCAATATTAGTACTACATTGCAACCGTTATTCGCCTTTACTCAAAAATTGGAAGTGGAGTGATGCATGCGACGTCGCTTTTAGGAGTACTTAAGAGAGTTTGGCAAATAACCCTATAGTAGGTCACTACGACACAAGTATTCCCCTGGTGCCGGCGGTGGTCAGCAGCTTGTACGGGCTGAGTGCGGGGCGGGGGCGGAGCGCCTGGAGTGCTGCGCCCCGCGTACGCTGGACGAGGCCGAGCAGCGCTGCAGTCAGATCGACAAGGAGGCGTTAGCGATAGTCTTCGAATGTATGCCTCACCATCAGTACCTCTTCGGTCGGAACTTCACGCTGCGCAGCGACCATAACGGGAATTCCACAGACTTCGTAGGGTCAAGTGAGGTGTGGGGAGTGAGGCGCACCGCATACCTGCAGGGGTATGCGGTGCGACTGGCAACTTACAATTTTAACATATAATTTGTTGCAACCGAGAAAAATGGAAACGCTGATGCCTTGCCACGATCGCCTTAACAAAAAAAAAAACAGGGAAAGTGACGACGTGGCAAATATACATTTTGTAGAGGATTTTTTTTTCTGAGTCCCTTGGATGTGGCAAAAGCGTTCAAACGTGATAATGAGCTTCGTAAAGTACTACGGTTGCATGATGAGTGGTAGGCCGCTCGATTTTAATGATGAGGAGAAAGTTTATTTTCATAGAGGTGAAAACTTGCAGATAGACCATGGTTGCATCGTCCGGGGCTGTAAAGTTGGGCTGTAAACCGGCATCGTTGAGGCCACAGATATTAGAACAAATCCATGCAGGTCACGTGGGAGTGGTACGTATGAAACAGATAGCACGAAGCTAGATGTGGTGGCCGCACCTGGACGCCGGCATAGAGGCGCGTGCGCAGGGCTGCCTTGCGTGGCGCGCGCAGGTAGACGCGCCACCACATGCCACGCCCCGCGCCTACGCGTGGCCCAGCGAATCCTGGACCAGGATACACCTGAACTTCTTGCAAGTATTATTTACTTATTCTGGATACACTGGAAGTGGATTGAGATATTCAATGAATAAAGGTATGTCTGCCAATTTAGTAAGGCAACAAATATAATGATCACCAAAATATTTTTTACTACCTAAAATGGATGAATGAACACCAAAAGTTGCAAAAAATATTAGGGCAAAATACTGCGGTAGCTTAGGTGAAGGGTAAAGGGGGTGAGCGAAGCGAAGCCCCCTTTATCCTTCGTGTTAGGTTGAACATGTAAGAACAACAAAAAATACTTAAAACATAAACTTAAGTACACAAAACATAAAAAGAAGTTTGGTGATCATTTATCCAAACACAATTTGTTGGACATTTATCCATTCTGGCAGTCATTTCGAATTTATTGGTAGTAAAATAGGTGCGTTTTTGGTAATCGTTTAAACATAAGCCATTTAGTAATATGAAACACCTACCTATCTATATCAGTGTCGTCACTATACTGGAAACCCATTTCATGTGTTAGGTGGTATGCCAGAATAAGTTTTATTGCCCATAATAATCATGTAACACTTGCTTTGGGTACAAGTCACATACAAGCCAGATAACTTACTGGATTTATGAGCCGCTTTTTTGAGTATATTGCTCACGTTTTGGTACAAACGTTTGCATTTTTCGAAACTTTGGTCGTAATAATCAATGTCTAGATCATTGTAAATATAACTTTTGGATGTTTTGTTAGTGAGAGCACTCTTTGATATATTTTACGCATATAAACCCCGGCGGCCGGTACTTCCCGTCTGTGGAAAAGCGAAAACACTTAATTGAGGTTTTCGGAAATTTAGTTTGATTTAGTATCTGTGGTAGTAATGACTATTTCTGAGTGACTATTTGTTTTAACTAATTGGCGGTAAACAAAACATAAACTAAACACATCCAAACTACACATATTTGAAGGTTTTTGTATTATGTTGTCACAAACAAATATAAAACACAGTACTCTACAGAACTGGTCCAGTATGTATTGTAAGTAAATAAAAGTGTATTGTATAGTTCAATTGAACGTGACAGCTTTTCTTAATAATTAGCATAAATTCGCAGTTTTATCAATCAGTAAAACGTTATTCGTTTTTACCCGTCTACACAAAAATATCGTATATTTGTATGTTTGTATGACTTCATTATGACCCAATGGCTTGACGGATTTTAATAAATGAGGTGTCGTTGTATTTATCTCTGTTGTGCGAGTGACAAAGGCTGTAATAATTTTGGTAAAAAAATTGGATTTGAGATCGCGAAATGTAGTTCACAAAGTAATTGGTGAGGCTTCTTTCAAACGCCATGTACGTAACCAGGTGCATACATAAGTTTGTATGTGGTATTGAAAGAAAATGCAGTCGTGTTATTTGTTTATAAATTGATCCACTTAATCTATACACTACATCAATTAAAGGTGGCACTTGAGAGGTGTTCAACAAATTTGATGTGGCAAGGAAAGGGTTAAATCGAAATGGTTCCTGTAAATACACAAGGGTGGCGCGTCGCCAGTTACTCTCCTTAAACTTGGCTTGACACACTAGCGGGTATCTTAACTCCTTAAGCCGCTACTGTGCTTTTATAGGTTTTGAATTTTAAATGGCATGAGGTATAAAATCGCGATAACTCATAGCCTTGTCCAGGGCTCGAAAGGTTAATAAAAAAGGCTGAAATAGGTACTCCAACAATATGAAGTCGTCAGTAAAAAGTGAGAGTATAGTAGGGTGTCTCATCCACAAACAAACAATAGGTAGAGACTGTCTATAAGTTATCATCGAAAGCTATTCTAAACTTGACCAGTGGCTCAAGCAGGAACCAGGGTGAAAAAATGTTCGAGTTCAGACAAAATGAACAAAATCATTGTAATCATAATAATCACTGACATTTTGATTGGCATTCTTTTTCGACGCGTTATATTTCCTGCTTCCTACACTGGTTGCAAATAATTTCACAGACGTTTTTCAAACGAAATAAGTACCGATAGACCATTAAGTTTTTGTACCCGCTCATCCGAGGCAGAACGCCACGATATCCATAGCCTTAGAGCCGTTGACCTAAAAAAAAGTCTAGGTAAAAAACTGAAAGGCCTACTCTATTTATCAATCAGTGTCGACGTAACCTTGTCATGGCGTCACCCGGGTTGTAGCACGATAAGCGATTACGTCATGTTATCGTTTATAGTCTGGCGGAACTGGTCACAGAGTAGGCTAAATATTCCCTCACAAAATAACAAATGTCAAAACCATAATATTCCATATTCCAACAAGTCTAACTAGTTTGGTTTCGCGCTACACAACGTTGGTTCTATGAGTGGACTCTCTTTACATTCGGATAAACATAATGCAGATTCCTATTTCGACTGATGGCTGAGTCGACAGTGACCCTGCCTACGAAGTAGTAAAAATAAATCTGTGGGAGTTTCTACGCCCTTCTTCTCCCACAGTGGTCCAATGTAGAGAAGAGGCAAAAAATGACGTTTGCTAAGTATATGTAAATATCTACAGTAATAAAGTACTTTGACTATTGACTATTGAAGTCAAGGGTCCCGGGTTCGAGTCCCGGTGGGGGCAAATATTTGTTTACTGAGAACGGATGTTTGTATCCTAGTCATGGTTGTTTTTCTATCTAAGTATAATATTTATCTATATATGTATGTGTATCGTTGTCTAGTACCCAAGATACAGGGAATCCTAGTTTGGGGCTAGATCAATGTGGGTTAATAGTGTCCAAGGTATTATTATTATTATTATAATTATAATAATAATAAATGTAACCCATTAATGTTCCCACGAAAGGGCACGGTCTTTTACCCAAATTCGAGTAAGACTGAGCCCTACTCCACCACGATGACTCAGTGCGGGTCGATGAAGGGGTGTCGGGCTTGTGGCCATCCCAACTGTCTGAAGTAATCAGGCCCCCCTCTGACAGATTCTCATACTTAAGATATATTTTTACTATTCCGGTGGGAAACACAGGAACTAAAGTAACCAATATGAAATAATATGAGCTTTTTCGACGAAAGTGGCGCCATCATCAGGTCAGTAAAGATTGAGGGACTAATGCGTATTTTTATAGGCTCAGTTATTCGATAACTCAATGCTGCCAAAAAACCTTAAAAATATGACAGCAATTCCATCCATCAGCACTACGTTGGGTTTACTGGATTAGCGTGTGGTCTGCAACCCAACATTTTTTCTTTCTGTCCGTCCGAAATTCGATAGGCCGTACCGGGCGAGATAAATGGGCCGTTCGTTGTAAAAAAAATGTTGTCCTTCTTTCATCACGCTGGAAGCAGGGTCTTTTAGTATTTTTAGGGTTCCGTACCTTAAAAGGAAAGGAACTCTCCTTGTCCGTCCATCTGTCACGACTCTTTTTTCAGAAATCCGTGAGGGTTGATACCTCACTAACCACCTCGCTGATACCACAAACTGAAGTAATTGTTCATTTCAACTTGATAGTTGAAATTAACAATTACTTTAGTGTGTGGGCCGACGGAGCTGTCAAAAAGTCAATCTTCAAGGTCAACCCATTTTGCTGATTTCGCTTGATGCTCGCAAGGAAATCAAAACCTGGGTACTTTTAGAGCACGAAGCAAGGTCTTATTTAAAACCGTAAATTTGTAGTTTTATCATAAAAAAGGTATGTGCGGAACCATTCGTGTTCTCATTTTTTTTTGTAATGGACAACCATCTTCTGGTTTTTGTTTAGACACGACAAATAAACTACAGCATAACAGCAGCGATAAAAAGCACGACACAGTTTATATTCCAATGTGATATCGTCATCAATAAAATTATCCTATCTATATGCCCAAACATCTGAAAATGCAAATTAAGCTATATAAAGTGTGCTGTTTGAGTACCTTACATAATAAATATTTTTTAAATTAATGCTGCAACTTGTATTGGGCAGCTGTTATCTAGTTATTATACAGTTAGATATAATTTATAAGTTATAATAATAATCCCGGAGCTCCGTGGTATAATGGGTTTCATGCTTGCTTCTCACACAGAAGATGCAGGTTTAATATTCGATACCAATGAGATAATTCATTTATTTTAAGTACATTATACGGACGTTCTAACGGTGATGGAAAACATCGTAAGGAAACCTTCATTACTCCTTATCGGCGGCGATAGGCTAGCCCCCTGTTACGCAAAAAGTGGGCACAATTGTGCCTCTGCCACCCCATGTGGGAAAAGGCGTGACACTATGTTATGTTATGTTCATAATAATAATTCTTTATTTAACAGAGATAATCAAAAAGATGCATTGAGGGAAAACATATGTACAAAGGAAAGCTTATCTCTAAAAGAGATTTCTACCAGCAAACCAAGGCATGGCAGGAAAATGTGTCATGAAAGGGTAGGCAGTGCACAGTATCTAATCTTTAGTAAAATACATAAAAGTAAATTAAATATCTATAAAATACTTACGGAAAATAATATACCTGTATACCAAACTACTAAACAGGTACCGATACATTCATAAACCTATACATAGCATTTACATATAATAATAATATACATACTACAACTATTACGACAGGGAAAGGAAGTGCTCTTTTACCCGGTTTTTGATAGAGAAAAGACTGGGATTGTCTATATACTTCAGTGGGTACTTTTAGTATATACCTCTATATTTCATTACATTAAATTGATATGAAGAAATCGATTAAGAGCTGGACTCACATTATTGAGAGAAAAAAAAGTTGCAAGTTCATCACTGTATAGGTAATGTGGCTCAACAGGAAGTCATTTGTCGAGAACTATTTAATCACGCTTTTAGCTTAAATTATTATTTTTACCGTTTGTTTAAATGTTTTCTCAAACATTCAAAGAAATTTTCAAATTGCGTTCGGAAATACAATACGCAAAATATCAAACTTGCAGCGAATGACTCTAATCTGAATTCAAAAAAAGAAACGAGCCATAATTGTAAATGTATGAAAGTGCAGATTCGAATTTCGAACACAGAGCGCGCCAGAAATGTAAGTATAAAAGTGTCGTTTTATTTAAATTTAGAACATGAATTGAACAGTCATAAAAATCAGGCATAAAAAATCACAAGTCCATATAATCGAGTTACCTTTGCCTAAAAAAAGAAAAGAAATACCTACCAATAGCGGGAAAACAAACTAAAAAATAAAAAATAAGTGTTGAGAACAACTATTTTATTGAATAAATTAGAATGAGTTCTAATAAGAGTGAAATGGAGATTGAATGTACTCCGCCAAATTTAAGGACGGAAGCCATGGCCATGTTAAAAATTGTTACCAGACAAGTCCAGGGAAAGGCATACAAAAGCTCACGAGAATGTCATGACCTGGAGAATTGAAAAGGGTTTTTATTAAATATTTTTTCTTTCATTTCCTTGTATTTTTTTGAGAAAAGCACCAAACAAGCCTCGGGGGAAATGGCAAATGGCAATTGCCTAACTAGTATTATTGAACACAATACACGTCCTGCAGTTGCCGATTTTCCGCGCCAAGGCATTAATGTAGGTACTATTATATCCACGTCCAGCATTGAAACGATTTTCGGCAATTCGGTAGTCAACTGGTAATAACCGCATCATAATAATAAAATTCAAACGTCTTTTTCTTTGGTTGCGTTCGCACTACATAAATATATGCACTTGACCGCTTTTCGAATTCAAGTCGTACCACAAAGCAAACAGTCATCGGGTAAAACGGTTTGGCGGTTCTCCAAGTATTTTTGCATTCATTGTCTGTCGTGCATCAGAGGAATTAGCCAAAGAGTATAGATCCACTTTTAGCTCTCTTAAGCAAACACACTGTCGCGTTTTAATACTGCAATCCAAAGGCGTCGCACAACTAAACTAAAAAAAACGGTCAAGTGCGTGTAGGACTTCGCTCATTTAGGGTTGCGTAATAAATTTAGAATTCAAGCCAAAATAAATAAATAAGGAAGGTATTCACTTCACATACACCTAAAATACCTAGACAAAATATCACTATCATTCTTCTATGTATTACGGTTCTTGAGACACAGACCTACAGACGGACAGACGGATGGAGTAAAAACGAGTTTGAAATTAGAATGGCAACCCGGCAGCAACCGGGTACAGTAAAGCATAGACTCTTTTAAAAGACGGCTATGCAGCGTGTGTTTTCATAAAGTGACGTCAGTTCCTGTGAGTGTAGTTAGCAGACAAAAACAAAGTATCTCCACGTCGTAGGTCCAATAGTATCAGCAACTATTTAAAAAAAATATATAAATAGTATTTTGTTAATTGTGTTACACCTCAGCTACGTAATCATCTGTCTTCACAACGTTAGAGAGCTGTCTAGAACTTTATTTTGTGCATGTTCTAATGTTGAATGTTATTTATTGTTAACCAAATTAACCAAATTAAATAAATAAATAATAGGTGCTACTGCATAAATCAGGATACATCTATTTTTTATTTTTTTTCTTATAAATAGAAAAACATAAAATGATTATCTTAATTAGGTCCACGGAAATCCACGTTTGTATGTGGATCCTTGTTAACGCTATCATAATACATGTTTAATGTTATTATTCAAATTCAAAAGTCAAAGTCAACATTTGTTTGTTACTGTAGATATTTACATAATACTTAGAAAA
This sequence comes from Argyresthia goedartella, assembly GCA_949825045.1. Taxonomy (NCBI): domain Eukaryota; kingdom Metazoa; phylum Arthropoda; class Insecta; order Lepidoptera; family Argyresthiidae; genus Argyresthia; species Argyresthia goedartella. The sequence goes on along the minus strand of OX463821.1, from coordinate 10,520,440 downwards.
CGTATTTTTTTTCTCTTCTCAACAAATATCAACTCCACTTATATACTCCTGTAAGGATACGGAGTTAGTGCTGCTTTCTGTAGTCTCTGATTAACTGTCAGACCCGGTGTTAATACTACAATTCTCATCGATCAATCTATCTCTGTACCAGAAATTTTACTCAAGAAGCTAGGCATTGTTGACCCCTTTCTTCTAGTTGTCAGATGTTATCGACTTAAAGCATCTACCATGTTACCACAAAACATGTTAAACAGCGTTTAACCTCAAAACAAACGTCAAATCCCATAAATTTTTGTTTCTAAACAAGTGTTGAACTGTAGTTTATTTTTTTGTGGTAAGGTATTTAATGTCAATTTTAGATTTCAGCCGTTCAAAAGTCTTTTTGGGGACTTTACACTTTATAAGGTTTTAAATAATAATATATAGGGTTTAAATCACAGTTATAAGGCGGTAATAGTACTGTTTCACGACCATGATCATCCAAAATCTATCAATGATGAATTTTTAGCAGTTTTGAGCGAGTCGGTGATCATGAATAATTCCGGTTTCGTACATTTTTCTAGAAAAAATATGTTATGTGTACCTTGAGCGATCATCACTACTTTATTTGAACCCATGTTTTGTTCTTCCTCTTTACTATGGATGATGCGTTATCCAATTAGTGCAATTAGTGTTTTTTAATGTATTATTTATTAATTATAATTATATTTCTGATGTCAATTCGTCTCCTACTTAGCTTATCCATCCACTAAATTTTCCTATTTTTTTCCTATAGTTTATTTATTTTCATATCAATTATATATGCAGTTTTAATAAAAAGTAGTTTATTAACACCCACCCTTTATCTTCTCCTCCTTGATAAGGTGCCGACAGAATACCAGCGTTGCAGGACCTCTTGCAGGTTCTGTGGCACATGCTGAGTCGGAACCTATTCGCCGCCTAGGCACACACTTCACGACGTTACTGTCTACTCGTCGGTACAAAATTGTATTTTGCTAAAGACAACAAGAAATAAATAAATTATTTCTTGTTGTCTTGTGTATGTACTATACATATAAGTTACTGTGTGGTATGTACTTTTACTTTTGTGACGCGTGTGTATATTATTGTCTGCGATATTAGTTGTTATTACTTTCTCCTTCAATTGTATGTTTCACTTTTTTTCTTGTCCTCTCATAATTATCATGTATATTATGTTGTGTGTGTTATGGCGTAGTCCGAATAAATTGATATTCTTTCTTCTTTCTTCTTTCATTACTATAATACAATTCGGTGGTATATTAGGCAAAAGTTTTTACTCTGACCGCTCTGTGAAATTATCGGAGTTTATTTGAACATTATGAGTACGCCATCTACAAATGCGGTTTTGTTTCTTGCATGAAGTAATGGCAACCAGGGCTATCGTTTTTTTTGCTCCCTTATCCACAGCAGATTTCCGATACCTTTATACGGGGTAATGGCCATTGATCAAGCTTTCGTTGATATCTATCACTGTTTTACTGTTTTCTTGTCAGCTCCAGCTCATTAGCTTTCCTGTGGCGTAAATATATAGCTAGCTCTCCATGTTGATTGGGCCTTTCAATTAAATTCATCCTTTTTTGATAACTTTGTTTTAATCGACATCCCAATTTGTTCGCTATAATGTGGTCTCACTTTCCTTATTATTTATATCTCGCTTGGCTGCAGCCATTTTTTTCATGTAGGAATATCTTTCTGCACTATACGTTGCATTAATTATATTTCTCTAAGCTGTTATATTAAAGTCATTTTGTAATATTTTTTCTCCTCGCTGTTTCTTTGTCGGGGTTTTTTATTTTACAACCAGTAGCCTAAGAATGTTCGGGAAACACTTCATATTATAGAGCTAGTATTTTCGACCACTCCTGTGGCGGCGATGACTTATTTTATATTGTACTCAACATTACTTTTGCTTTTGATTTCAGGTAACTTAGCATGTACATTGGAGTTTCTTTCGAAACTATCACGTTCTGTTCAGAGTCCGATATATTTTAAAGTGAATATCTTACTTTGCTAAGTCTTTTAACATCTTCTCTCATCTTTTAAAAATAATCATCATTGAGGTAGATAGATAGGTAGATAATCATCATCATACAATTGAGGGGTAGTTTGAAAAAACAGCCAATGTCAAAAATAAAATAAAAATGACTTTATGTCAAAAGGGTTAGCTTCATACTTTCCATACAAGATTAATGTCTCTTGCAAAATTAAGCTAAACTGACATTGGCTAATGTTCCAAACAATCTCTCAATTATTTCGCGAGCATGGCTATTGAGCGGCACGCTCGATCAACATCGTTGCTCACCGTAGTACGTTTTCTTCACACGGTCTACATGTCTATGGGCGATGACGTCAAATAAAAACTTTGAAGGGAACTGTCAAGCGCATTACCTTTCTTCGGGGCTTATACTTAGTTGATGTTGACGCCTTTCGAACTCTCGTATTTCAAAATAGCTCTCTTGTTGTTTTATTATATGGGGTTTTCCCTTGGCGCACTTTCAAAAACTAATCGCGTCGCAGCTTCACTTAGTGCGATTTATCTTTATGACGTTCTTTCTGCTTCCTGAGAAAGAGAAGTAATTTATCCTAGTGTGGTACTAGGTTAACAGGATCTCGTCATTGTCCTGAATATAGTTATGTTCCGAATTGTTATTTTGTCATGAAAATCGTTTAAGAAATTTCTGACATATATTTCAAAGGCCTGGTCCAGCGATTTTTGGAAATTAACTACATTACAAAAGTTATGACCATAAAATGCATTTAACAAAATGAAATATTTATTCCGCACAACAGTTCATCTTCCGTCTTGACGACGTCCGACTTGACGCATGTGTTGTTTCACAGCTCAGTCTTAAACGCTCCGCTGACAAGAGAAGACAGTATTTTAGTTAGATGTAAGGATTATTATCTATTTCTCTTCCATTTCCTTTCTCTTCTATGTCAACGGAAGATAGTGAAAACCGTAAGTTGATAAACTAACGCGCTAGTTGATCAACTATCGACAGATAGTAAACCAGACCGACTGGGTTTAGAATATACGTTTCTTTTGTTATTAAATGTCAACTTAACACGAAGACTATTCGGAGGCTTCTCTGCGCTCGCCCCCTCTAGTCTTCACCTAAGCTACCGCAGTGTTTGCACGGTATTTCGTTTGCAATTCAAGTTTAAACCAGTTTACTATTTAACGGTTTAGCCGTAAGTTGATCAACTACCGCGTCATATAGTACGCGGTACGCTACAGTTTACTATCTGTCGATAGTTGACCAATTTAAGAGTAAAAACAGTTAGTTGATCAACTAACGATTTTGACTATCTTACGGTGACATTGGTTTATATAAGTATATTATTTGGTTTATAAATATTGATAGGTTGTATTTTAAGTAATTGTGTATGCAGTCTATTTTTAGCAATTAGGGTTATCAGTATGTGTTGTTTGTACTGTAATTACAATAAAACTCAATAAGTACTACTTATTGAGTTTTATTGTTTACGGAGGTCTTCCCCCGCTCAACCAACACCTTTCCTACCCATCGTGGTTTGCTGGAAGAAATCTCTTGTTAGAGATAGGCTCACCTTTGTACATGTTTTATTCTATTACACGTTATCTGTATATCTGTTTTGTGTAGTACCTACAATAAAGAAATTACGATTATTATTTGGAAAATGACGATGTTGCGTGTGGTAGATTATAAAATGTAAAAAGTTGTTTTAGATTCACGTGAGCAGCACTCGTAACAGATGAGTACCGCTCTCTTTGTAGTTGTTGACTTGTCATCATCATCAAGTCTTTCTTTGTTTCCGGAAAAAGGAAAGCTCGGAAGTTTTCTCGAAGAAGTTGGTATTTAATTTGGTGGTATAAATAGCCGGATTCGCCATTTTAGGTTTGTTTTTCGATTCATTTGAAATGATTCTCTGTCTGAGAGGCTGAAAAGCCGATGGTACAGAGTTCCTTCTCCGCATATCTGAGGGAAAAGAGGAGACCACAGACAGGCACCTCGCGTGCTGCTCCGCCGTATTGTTTACGTTTGTCATCGTGGCCGTGATGGCTAGCCAAAAGCACCACAAGCTAAACCCTGTCTGGAAGCCACGACTTTGTCAACCGCCATTTGCCACGACAGAGCCGGACACCAGGTAAAACCACAGGAGGCGAGATTCTGCCTGAATTTGAGGAAACAGCACCATGCAAGGCGCTTCAATTGTGGTTTTACATCAATAGTGGTTACACGACTCCATTGTGTTCAACCTGACGACCTCTGTGGCGCAGCGGTTGTTGCATGCGAGAGGTCCCAGGTTCGATACTCGGCTGAGGGTAAACAAAAAACTCCAGGTCTGGGATGTTTAAATGTGTGTGACGTCGCTGTTTCTGGTTCCCACGACACAGGGTATCCTAGTGTGGGGCCAGAAGCAATGTATGTGCCTGTATCTAAAATAAAAAAAAAAAACGCTTCATCCATAGTGGTTAAACCCTACATTCTAGTACCGTGTCTAATATAATTTTAGAGAGTAAGTAATTATTTAAGCTCGGTTACCAAAATACGGACACATTCTATTAAACCTATAATAAAACATCCTTGACTATCAGTATCGCTTTTATTGACATATGCTTACTTGCCTTTTGTACTTGCTTTTATTTACCCGAAGTGTTGCTGCATAAATACATATCAAATGCAAAGTAAAACGCAGTTTTATTTATATGGCCTTATACTCGCTAAAATATAATGAAGACAAATCGACGTTGATAGAATATTTGGTGTTATATACCTCGTACCAAATTATTGTTGCTTGGTGTATCGGTATCAGAACCTAATGAAAGAAAGGTGAAATGATCTTACACTTAAACCGTACAACAATTATTAAGTAAAGCAAGGAGTATCGTTTATCTTATATTTCTCCTATGGTGATGGCGCTTTCGAGCGAATTTAGCCGCTTCGCATTGAAAAGCGCAGGAGGGTGGGACGAGATACGCGGGTGAAATCTGATATTTTTCTGGCGACTAAACCGCTCTTAACAGACACTCAAAGTCTTGGTGTCACTGTCTTTCGCTCGGGAAATGACAGTGTTAGCATGACATTCAAGAGTCACTTTATTAAGACAGTTGTGCATATGACCACATGACTGTAGTTTACGTACCAGTCACAAAACTATCACTGAGCTGTTACTTATTTCAGTTGTTTAGTGTCATAAAATGAACATTAAGTGTAAGGGAACATTCATTGTAACTGTTTCTAGGTCAACAAGTTAGCAAACTGCGGCAAATCTCCAAAGCGCGTTAGTCAACATTCAGAACGCAGACCACTGGGTACAAACAGACAAAAATCAATACCCAATCCTTAAAACAACGGATATAAGGCCCAAAATTCAGTTCCGAAGAACATGATAAGTTTGTTAACAGGATTCTCTTAAAGATTGAAAGGCTCACAGTAAATGAACTTGGCAAACATTACTCACATACCGTCATGGTTAATGATAGTAAAATTTGTTGCGTAAGCGTGTCAGTCAATGACCTGTGGTAAGAGAATAATTAAAAGAAAATACGTTACGCTTTTCCAATACGTGTCCATGTTTAGCCAGTTATTCAATACTGTATTTATGCGGGGGCAGGGGTCAATACCATCGCCGCGCCGGCGCCAAACGATGAAGGATTTCCTAGTGTATTGCTATATACAAGGTGACATTTAATTAGCTGACCATATTTTGGGAAACTATAGTACCCATCATTATGACCAACTTTCCCCAAGAAACATATGGTCGCAAATGAAAAAATAATTTGGGTCTCCCATAGTAACTTGTAATCAGCTGATCGGGTCAATGTACTGAGGGACGAAATATTTTTTTCATTTGCTACCATATGTTTTTTGGGGAACGTTGTCATATTGATGGGTACTATAGTTTCCCAAAATATGGTCAGCTAATTAAAAGTCACCCGTATATGGCCGCTGCAATCTAGATTTAAGGTGTCCTCGCGATGTTTTCCATCAGGCTTAGTTTTTGAATTTTATTAACAAAAGAAAGCATCATCTTGGCAAGCTTACGCTACTATCCTGTAGAAGATTTTAATGATGGCCAGATCATATGAAGACCATTGTATGTAGCCTAAGTTGCTAAGCTAACAAACACTTGAATTTGAAGCCAGCTACTTAGTTTACTAAGTATCCTTCTACAATACTGTCAACACGATACGATACACTGTTTTCATTATTCTAAACAACTTTCCACAAGACTCTTTATTAATATGGTAACAATGGCAAGATTACAAAAAGAGTCTCACGTCGTCTAAAGTATCAAAGTGTTTAATTAAACACATGGGCCTTACCACAAAAAAATACTACAGTTCAACACTTGTTTAAAAACGTAATTTGACGTTTGTTTTGAGGTTAAACGCTGTTTCATATTGCTTGTGGTAACACGGATTGCGTTTAGTTTCTGTGTTCGAATCCTACCTGAGGAAATAAAGATACTCGCATCTTGTATTTGTGGTTTTGATGCCCACGACATATTGCGGGGCTACTGGCAATATTTGTACCCGTATTATGCAACGTTTATGTTTATCTATTTAACGAGTAGATGAGGTTACCCTTTAGTGAGGCTAACAGCATAAATGTGGTCAGATAAAGGCGCTATTTTGCATTCAAGGTGATGACACGCCATGAGGCTAGGTGTCACGTCGATGGTGTCATACCGTAAGTCACTTTTACTTAGTTAAAGGACACATAATATCGTCAATGCAGTGGGTCTGACGCCATACAATTCTAATGGTTATTTCTTAGGGAAGGGAGGGACGGAGCGATATGCTATATTTAGCTCTGTACCTCACTTTTCTACGTTATTACCGTCCACGACACTACTACTTCCCTGACGACCGCTGCAGTGACGCAGTATATTTTTTGGGGTTCCGTAGAGAAACAAGGAACCCTTATAGTTTCGTCAAGTCTGTCCATTTTTTTTATACATAATATATAAAAAAAAATGATCACATAAACGTCATTTTTAAAGACCTATCTATAGATACCCCACACATATAGTTTTGAAGAAAAAAAAAATTTGGTTTCAGTTCCATGTTTATTCCCTTTAATTATTTTAACTTTTTATTTTTTGTTTAAAAATCGTAAAGTGGTTCACAGAATACATCTACATACCAATTTTCAACTGTGTAGTCGTAATAGTTTCTGCGTAAAGTTGCTGTGACATATGGACGGACAGACAGACTTGACGAAACTATAAGGGTTCCTTGTTTCTCTACGGAACTCTGAAAAATATACTGCGTCACTGCAGCGGTCATCAGGAAAGTAGTAGTGTCGTGGACGGTAATATCGTAGAAAAGTGAGGTACAGAGCTAAATTTAACGATACTTTATATATATATATATATATATATAAAGTATCGTTAAAGAGACAAACCCTTCCAAAGTGGAAATATGTGTGTCCCCTCCCCTTTTTAAGTAAGAGAGAGAGAGAGTGAAACTCTATAAAAATATGCTGTGCATCTCAGTACATACTTTCAATGAAAATTTATTTGAACAAAATAAAATAAGTAGTTTTAAGATATAAAACATTAATTAAAAACCGCAAAGATAACTTTGTCATTGATACAAACCCTATGAAAAACAAAGTTACAACACAAACATCCAGTCACATAATTACTTGCTACAACGGAACCCTTCATGGGCAAGTCCCACTTGCACTTGGCCACTTTTTTAATTATTCACGGGCTAGGCTGTAGCCTGAATTACTAATTCAGAAAGATGTAATTCAGATGTAATTCAGAAAAAAGGCACTATATCTATCAGTTCGTTTTTTGCAGTTCCTTATCTTGGTATCCTGCCTTACAATTCATACGAATGAGTCTATATTATAATACAATTCTGTACCGCATCAAATTGTACGCAGCTATAGACCAAAATGCTGCTACTCTGGTGGTAATAATAATAATAATAAATCTTTATTCATACTAAAAAATATAGACAACAAGGAGATAGTTTTGTCGACTACTATCATAACTAGGCTCACAAGCAGCCTGCATTTATGAATGAGCAGGCTCGCGCCTCTTACGAGGATCGTAACAGTGATTCGGTGGCGTCGTGTGTTAAGCTAAGAAGGAAATTACAAGCAAGAAAAATTTAAAGTAAAAACATACAATGTTAAGTTAAACAATAAATGTGCCGTGTCCTAAAAATTTTGTAATCCATCATGATGAAATTTTCACACAAACTCGTTGTTTGATTGATTGATTGATTAATTAGTGAGAAATGGTGACACTTACCTTTACACTCTGCTTACCATGCGGGAGGTCCCGGTTTCTATCCCCGGATGGGATAAAAGAAAATAAAAACCCAGTTTTTGGATGTTATGTGTGTCATATTGCTGTTTCTGGTGCCCACGACACAGTATCCTAGTATAGTTCAACATTGTATCTAATTCGCTAAATAAACATAAACATTTATATATTGGCACATACATTGTTTCTGGCCCCACACTAGGATACCCTGACAATACACATAAACGTCCAGGACCTGGGGTTTTTATTTTCTTTATCCTCAGCCGGGGTTCGAACCCGGGACCTCTTGCATAGTCTGCCAAATCCGATACAAATAAACATTTGGTGTCCATAATAATTCGAAAGAGAAATTATTATTTGTATACCGACGTAAAAAAAACTCAAACGCAATCAAAGCATTTTTTTGATAAGATAGCATCCGCGTTCTGTTTATCGGAGTTGAGATGAACGAAAAAAAAAATGGTCATAAAAATTATCAATTTTATGAGGACCCCTTTTATGTATAAAAACACGTGTAATTTATTATTTGTTGTTTTATCCGCAACAGAAATACAAATAAGTTTGCAAGTAATACCTCCACATCCTTCCACATCGGCAAGAAAATTCGCGATTCGCCATGACGCTCCCTTGTGTAGGATGAAAATAGCTTTATAGTTTCAGCCAACAGGTTAAAACCCCCAGAAAACGTTAAATATAGACTTAATTCACCGAGCAATCGAAGCGAGCAAAAATAGTTTCGTATTTCTGTCCGGTTTTTGTCCGGCTGTTCTCAGCTACAGGTCGCATTTATCATCCGATTCTCGTGAAATTTTGTGAGCAGGTTTTCAAAATGGCAGAGATGATGGTTGAAAATGAAAAAAAGCAACATATTTCAGTTATTTCGGAATATGTTCAAAAATATCAGAGGAGAGTTTTTATTACCTACCCTTGTTAGGACGTATTTTTTGTCCAAACAACTTTTTCACCCGATAAACTTCAAGGAGTCAGGGCTGTTAGGGGAAAATAATTGAAAAAATCTCAAAGATATCATGTGACACCAAACACAGACTCGCGAGTTCAACAGCTCACAGAGCCGCTCGTAATAAAGGAGTCAAACATTCGATTCTTCGAATGTTTTACTAATGGTCGTTCGATAAGACAACCGATAAAATTCCTATAATCATCATCATCCGAAATAGACACTTCAATGAACTGAGCAGCAGAATCCTAAAAATTTAAAGAACCGATTCTATTCTTTCATTTCTAATATTTCGTTTTTAGGGTTCCGTACCCGAAGGGTTCCAAACGGGACCCTATTACTAAGACTCCGCTGTCCGTCCGTCCGCCCGTCCGTCTGTCACCAGGCTGTATCTCAAGAACCTAGCTAGCTAGAGAGCTGAAATTTTCACAGATTATGTATTTATGTTGCCGCTATAACAAAAAGTACTAAAAAACAGGATAAAAGAAATATTTAAGGGGGCTCCCATACAACAATTCTTTCAATACCACATACAAACTTATGGATGCACCTGGTTACGTACATGGAGTGTGAAAGTAACCGCACCAATAACTTTGTAAACAATATTTTGCTGTGTAAAATCCAAACTATTCACGCCACACCATCGCTTCCATTGAACGGTGGTACGGAACCCTTCGTGCGCGATTTAGACTCGCACTTGACCGGTTTTTTATGTTTTTCAAGGACTTTATTTTACCAAAATCTACCACGGCGATACCCTGTTCAAACTATATTTTTATTTACAAATAGAATCCAAATTAAAATATTGCGTACAACTCACTCCTTATAATAATTAATATACGGAAAAGTTATGTTCATAATTTCGGTGAATCTAGCGTAGAGAAAACATAATTTTTTCTTTATTGGCTATTTTATTTATTTACGTGCTTGTTACAATTTCCATGTCCTAGTAGGGTAAGAGCGCCTATTGTCGTACTGCACACTTGGCACAATAGATCTACCATCCATTCAAATACATAATTTTCATTAATTTTAGAAATAGGTGTACCAAATTTTGTTGCGATTAATATTATTGAACCTGTCAGTAGTGTGCGGAAGTGTAACCGGTGAGGACACATCCACTTTCATTGTTTTTGCTGCTAGGGTCATGCTGAGACCAGAGTTTTTTTTGGTAAGTGATTTCGTAATTTTATAGTAATTTAAAATACTAATTAGCTTTTGAATGCGAGAGAGAATGTACCTTAGATCATTTATTTTATGTTTACTCTTAATAAATCGGTGTACGGCGTTAGGCCTTCATACTTCGTAGAAATCCTAGTATCTTGCAAGGAATGTGTGATATACAAGGAAATCGTATATAGAAATAAAATGATATTTTTCTATGCCAAACCTTTGTTTTTCCTATTTTGAGAGTCTAGGAATAATAATATAGCGGGTATAACTACAAATTCCTTATAAAAAATACATGTTATGATCAACATACTTGATGTTTTCAAGATCACAAGTAAAATAAAAAAACGTTTATCTCTACACGTGTTTTATAACCTTCAAAATATGCCGCTTATTGATCTAGTTAGTTAATATTTTATTAACAAAGAAAACGTAATTACATCATTGTGAGGAGTTTTTGACGCACAAGGTATTGTTTAGTATTTGAATTTGCCATACCTGTTGATATAATTGTTCATGTTACCTTGCATAAATAAATATATTATGTTGATTTCAATAAGCAAATGTATTTTTATCTGTTGCCATCTTCATTTACGCTCAGACTGTGCGTGCAAAATCAGTGCACCATCTGACCAATATAAAGCTTGAATTTGCGATACCAGGCAAATTGGTACCTGTTGGCTATCTGGTGCTTATTCAAAAAATGCTTCAAAACTAAGACAAAGTACTTCTATTTTAATGCATAATTATAATTTGAGATAGTTTTACAACAGGAAAAAATACCATACAAGGCGATCTTACCCTGTGTAGATATTCTTATGTACCTATAACTTATCACCATGCAGAAGTGAAACCGGTCAGGAATAGATGACGGAATTTGTTTGGCATTTTTCCATGACCGTAATAATGAATTTATGTGCATATCGATGTTTTTATATAATAGGCTACCTGTCTATTTTAAATTGGGGTTTGAACTTTTGCTATCCTATTATTGCTAAAAAATAATCCCTCGATAGCTATTCGTACTTTAATAGTCCGTACAGCTATCTGAAGGTTTCTTGGCGCCTGAGTGGAACCACTATCTCACTCTCACCCATGTATGCATCTGTCTTGTTCCCATACCCCCCCTCCAGGCAGCACTCAGGCATTATACATTGTACAAGTATCTGTTTTTAAGACACCTCTAGCAACGTTGAAAGATTATCACAATATGCCTTCATTTATTTTACCAACTGATTTGATAAGTGCATCTTTATTTTTCAGCAATGCATACTAATCATCTGGATCTCAACCGAAACTTATAAGTAAGTAAGACATAAAGTCATTCTAATCAAATCGGAATCATAGTGAAAGTTCAGAATTATGTCCTTAGTACCCCTTAAAAATGTAATACACCTTTCAGTCACACCCTGTAAATAAGTAGTTATTAGTTAAGAGGACGACCTATGACTGACCCTCATTCTCAGAACACAGATAAAACATGTAAACATTGTTATCATCATGTTATTGTGTAATTAAAGGTCCCAGAATAATTTGTTTCCTTTGAAGTTACAGCTTGTCATAATATTTCATTCGCGAAGGTTTGAATTAATCAATACTAATAAGTTTGTTTGACGACTGGTTTAGCCTAGCTGGTAGTGACCCTGCGTACAAACTGACGGTCCTGGGTTCGAATCCCGGTAAGGGCAAATATTTGGGTGATCAACATGAATAATTGTTTCTTAGTCTTGGATGTTTTCGTCGTCTAGTACCCATAACATAAGCTTTGTTGAACTTAATATGGGCCTAGTTCGATTTGTGTAAGATTGTCCTCTACTATTTATCTATTTATTATTTATAAGTACCTAAAGCCCGGTTTCTGGAAGAGCGATCAAATGCAAAAAAACTGTTTATGGTACGCCAGACTCATTTCAGCTAATCACGTGCCGCTATTTTGATTTAATCATCAATTGATCACATGTTACAATTGACCACTCTTTCAGAAACTGAGGGTAAGTCTTCAAATATCAACATCTTATTAAACAAGACTTGTCGACTGAGATTTACGTGAAGACCATGAATGTTTACATAAATAAATAAATAATAGAGAGATAGAAGCTCCGTGGTCTAATGGGTTTCACGCTTGCTTCTCACACAGGAGATGCAGGTTCGAATCCTGACCATGTGCCAATGAGATAATTAATTTATATTAAGTACATTATGGGACGTTTAGTGTGAGATGCTACGCTAAGCTGTAGGTCCCGGCTACTATCGCTCCGTGGTAGGGTCGTAAAATTCCTCCACCAACCCGCACTGAGCCAGCGTGGTGGAGTATGGCTTAATCTTACTCGTATCCGGGTAAAGGCCCTTGCCTCTCGGTGGGGACTTTAATGGGCTACATTTATTTATATTATTATAGATGCAACCATCGTTGTTATTTTAAGTTTCACTTTGCTTGATCAGCAGTTCTTGCATTCCGGTTTGGATTGGCTTATTCATACATTATCAGCATCAACCTACAAGTAGTTCTCTGCGAACGGTTCAGCTGATTAGGGGGTACACAGTCAGCACAACAACACGTGTGTCAATGAATAGAAACAACATTATCTCATGGTTTGTTATAACATACCTAGGGCCACAATGAGAGTTCATATATGACATGAAATGTAATATTTCCAGTCTGGATAGAGGAGCCCCAAAACATAATTTTACAAGGCACCTATTCAATGTAAACCTGTTGATAATGTGGACTCACAGAATACTCAGATTTTTGTATTCTGGACATAATTAGAAAAGAATTTGCGACATTTTCGTCACTTGCTTATTTTGTGCCCAGAGTTCCAATCGATTTGTATGAAGAAATGAAAAATAAACCTTCCCGGATCAAATTTATTTAATAATATATGTTGATGATGATGATACAATTCAGCTTTATGACTACAAATTCTTGTTCCACCATGTTTACTGCTTCTTTTCCTTAATAATGTCTTAAAATAGTTATTATCAATAAATTTTCGTTAAATGTTAATTGTCCTGTTTTATGTTTACAGGTGTGCATTCAATAATATCCTTCCTTTTATAATATGTCACCGTAAGATTGTCAAAACCGTTACTTTATAAACTAACGCATTAGTTTGTAAACTACCGACCAATTGTAAGCCCGACAGGGTTTATAATTTAGGTTTCTTTTGTTCTTACATGTCACGAAGTCTTTTCTTATACATCATGTAGTAAGCTAATGATGTAGCCCGTTTTTGGTAGATTTAGCGCTTTTATAATATGATTTTTCTATCTATTTGTTTTGTTGACGTTATATTTTTAACGGATGTAAGAGATGGAATGTTTCGTGATGTAGGTAGGTTCCTACTCTGTACATGAGCATGGACAGTGATTGTAATGTTACAATGTAAGTGGTTACAGTATGTTGGAAATTGTTATTGAATAATTCTATTGTGTAACAAAACAATAAAGCTTTTTTATTGAAAAGTCAATAAGCACTTCAAGTATATATGATTAATTAACTTTTGGGATATTTTACTGTGACCACTAGAATTTTAAAGGCGTCAGAGGAAATCATTTACAGCTGATTTTTTTATTCCGAGATAAGGTTGACGAGTGAAATGTCTGAAATTTATCAGAAGAGATGTGTTTTTGCCTTTGTTCTTGTTCGCTGATACGGAACCCGTCATGTGTGAGTCCGACTCAAACTTGACCGATTTTGTATTACCTTAGTTGTTCTGCTTCTGGATTCGCTGTAATTATCTTAAGGTGTAGAGATACGGGAAAGATATATGAGAGAGAATTGACTTGTATCATTATTTAACCTCTCGGGCTTGAACATTTAGTTCTCATTAAGCTTATATGCTGTCACACATTTTACAAAGTTTGCAGCTTGTTTTCTATATTTATATCACGTACAAACAATAATTTCAACCTATTACTGTGCATTACTCACAAAATATTACTCATTATGCTGAGTAAGTAATGTTTTGTCAAATTTCTTCCATTGTCTCTATCTACCTATAATATCTATAGTTTTGAAATTTGGTCAATACAGATGCTCAGTTGAAATGTCCAGGAACTCTATGAGGCACAAACTTATGATTCACGTCTTACGTTACATTTGTGTCTCAAAGAGGTATTCTCTAATGCTCTGAAATTTTAATCAAATAGTTTTTAATCAGGATTGACCATTATTTTCGTTTACTCTGTAAAGTTAAAGTGTAAATTGAGACAATTAACTTTATACTTACAGTATATTCTTCATAATTGGCCGCTTTTTTTTTTCAATTGAGTATCAAAAATCCACCGATCTCCATAAGTCATACACCACACTAACACATAAGTACATATCACAGAAGCTCTGCAAATTGCAAACTCTTCAGCCTATTCCCATTTTCACTGGCACAATATAACTACACTGTCTACGTCTAAAAAAAGAACGCCAAATAACGTCGGAATAAAACCCTACTAATAGTAACTTTTTTTACGTCCGCGGCTATTTTGCGCGATCTTTAAGAGATGTGCGTATGCGCATCCAATCTGCGGCGCGGCGCAACTTTGAATGGTGGAACTGGAATACATCGCGAACAAGTTTGGCGCCAAAGTGCCGCCGCGCCTTAATTCGCGTCGCACAGAGCTTTTATCATACAGGGTTAATTATAATTTGTAATTGAATGTCTGTTGGACAAGGGTAAAAGTACCGTAAGACTTCCAGTCAAGTCGTCTTCTTCAACACTTAGACAACATATTAAAGTGTAGTACTGTAGTACTCATATATGACGACCTCTGTGGCGCAGCGGTTGTGGCTCTGCCTACCATGCAAGAGGTCCCGGGTTCAATCCCCGGCTGGGGATAAAGAAAATGAAAACCCCAGTTCTAGGACGTTTATGTGTGTGATGTCGCTGTTTTTGGTTCCCAGGACACAGGGTATCCTAGTGTGGGGCCAGAAGCAATGGATGTGCTTATATGTAAATGTTTATGTTTATAAAAACAAAAAAAAAACAAACACATAAGGAATCGCGCGTCAAAAGGTAAAAAGGAAGGAGCACTTCGTTCTCCATCTGTCAGTCCGTGTCTGTCAAGGTCCTTTGTTTCAGGAAAGTAGATCTAAGTATATAATACAAAGTGGGGTTAGTAACACCACCATCACAAGAACGGCTGGACTGATATTAATGATCTCTTATTGAATATCGAAAAAAGTCACGGAAAAAAACAGAAAAAATACTTCCGCAATAGAAAGCTTCATCATTGACTGTTAGGTGGTACGAAGTTCGCGTTGTTAGCTAGTCAGTGTATAAGCCATAAATTCTAGACTATAAAAAACCCTGTATTTGATGCTAATAAGCAGTCATGCATATTTATCTGTGACTGTGAGTCATTGATATGCCTATAAACATTTAGATGCGGTGAGGACGGCCGCAGATAATGCAAAAATAATGTGATATCACTGTTTATAATTACTAATAATGAATAGCTTAATGTCTTTATCTAAGGATTGGCTATGATGAGTAGGTGTGCTTCGTACGCTGTGAGGTAATTAACGTTGGCTCTCCGCTGAGTTGAACAGTGACAACAAGTGACAATGACTCTTGACGTGAACAAAGACATTATTAGTCATAAAATAAGTAAGCAATGAGTTTCAATAATCTGAAAGTTAGTTACGTAGGAAAAATAGAAAGTACTTTCTCGTAATTCATCTCATCGCAATAAGGAAATTTTCCTTCATGGAAACTCAATTTCGTGTGAGGAAAAAACCTCTTATTTGGAAACTAGTATCGTATAAAGATAATTTTTTCTTCTTTCGTAACTGGTTACGAACCTCCGGTTACGTACACGGCCGAAGGGAACTTTCCGAAAGAATGGTCAAATCAACATTCTGGCTGGCAGAGAACCTAAAAAGAAACTTTTGCTTTTCATAGGATGTGAACTCTAATACCATGGCATAAGGTTCAAAATTGCGATGATTTAAAAAATTATGGCAGCGAATGTGTTAAGAATTTTTCAGCCAAGAAAGACATCACATTACAGGAAATAATATAAAATCAAAGAATTACTTTATGCCTTTTTTTAAATAGGGTGGCAGAGCGTTCACATTTAGCCAATAATACAATAGCACGGTTACAACCTCTGTGGCGCAGCGGTTGTGGCTCTATGCGAGAGGTCCCGGGTTCGATTCCCGGCTGGGGATACAGAAAAAATATCCCCCATTCCTGGATGTTTATATGTGTGTGACGTCGCTGTTTCTGGTTCCCACGGCAAATCCAAGTGTAGGGCCAGAAGCAATGTATGTGCCTGAATGTATTATGTTTATGTTACAATACAAAGGCATATAATACTTCCTTTTTTCGTGACAGGGGGCTAGTCCATCCTCGCAAACAGCCAGACATCCATGTTAAATGTACCAGTTGATAGCAAGTGCCAAGAAGTCGCCATCGACCCGAAAGCCGGTTGAATAAAAAATACAAACTTTGGAAATTACTCAAGCAATGGAATCGACTTTTATACAGGGTTAATCTGGTGTAAGCTCACTTAATTCCAAATTCATGATACTCGCGCGAAATACATCGAAGTCGAATAGCTGAGATGAATGTAAGTGATTTGAGATAAATTTAAGATAAGTTTATGGTACCTATATAGTAACAAGACTGATTATCAGATACAATATGGAATTACGTACAGTTTTTGATAAAACTCTGGCCATCATTTGAATGGTAGTGACTGCCTACGAAGCTGATGGTCCTGGGTTCGAATCCCGTTAAGGGCAAATATTTGTGTGATGAGCATGACTATTTGTTTCTTAGTCTTGGATATTTTCTACTTATGTATTTATCTCTTTTAAGTGTATCGTCGTCTAGCACCCAAAACACAAGCCTTGTTGAGCTTAGCATAGGCCTAGTTCGATTTGTGTAAGATTGTCCTCTAATATTTATTTATTTATAATTCATATTTGTACCACTTGTTATTCTATCTTTCTTTATATGAATGTTTCTGAACTACAAGACCTTGGAGCTCATCACAATCACAACCAAGAGAGTCTCGCTAAATATAATTGCAGTCTTAATTTAGAAAGTAAAGAAACTTTTAGGGTAAGTATGTCAAACGAAGCACAAAATCTGAATTAAAATGAAACCGGCTTAGTTAGAGTTGGACTCGGACACTGAGGGTTCCGTACAAATAGTTTTTTTTTTGTGAATGTCAAATTTACAGTTTGTATTTTTTTGTTTTACTATAGCGATATGACCCTGCTTCGTGCCAAAAAAATAATTCTATGTCAACGGAGAGTACCCTATAGGTTTTGACTCTCTTGAGAATATCAAGAAAAATCAGCAAAATTATGACATATATGGCGGGCGGTAACTTTCAAAGTCCAAATCAAAGTCATGTTTCTTCATTACCGTAGATATTTACAGATACTTAGCAAACGTTAGCAAACAAGCTTTTTAACGTCTTGAATACCACCAGCGTTAGATAACGCTGTATTACCATAGCAAAAGGTTCAAAATCGCAACCCGACCCAACTACCCTCGGTTTTTGAGGGATTAAATTGCTCAAATGGCAATTTCAAAATCTCCAGAGGTATCTTGTTGTAGTAAAAAAAACACTGAACCTTGAAAGAACTTTCGCGAGTCTTAACCGGGACGCAACTAGTCTGTGATTATTTCTTAGGTAAACATAAAAGCTATCGCTGAGTTTGAAAAATTGTTGTAAGGTTCTTCTGTCATACACTACATTTTTGAAAATAAATTGACTCGCTACAGTTAGTATGTCAATTTCTTTATAAAGTTCTTTTAAGGAGTATGTGCGTTTAAAATTATAAATTGCTCGAATATCTCCGTTATGAAAAATTTAAATGGTTTGAGTATCCTTAGCTTTCCCCCACAACAATATACCATAAATTAAAAAAGTTTAAATTTCCTCTGCTTTCCCCCACAACAAGATACCGTAGGTCATTTTTGAATATGCGCTGCTTTCCCCCACATCAAGATACCATAAGACATGACACTATGAATGTTACTAAAATAGACTAGCCTAGATGTAGCCACGTCTGTGTTAAATATGATGTTCCTAAAAGCGTAAGCCGCAGATCTTAATTTACCAGCTAATTTTTCTATATGGGGTCCCCACTGCAAATTGCTATCAATGGTCTCAACTGGCCTCAACTTGGCTGATATTTGGAATTGAGAATTTTATACACTTGGTTTTACCAGCGTTTACCATATTTTTTTTTACTTGATAACTGTAAAATACAGGGAGGTTTTTTTAGTCCGTATACCACACGAGCTGATTCCCGCTCAACTTGTGGGGACCCGGACATAGCAGAGAGGTCTGACTTCTGGGCACGGGTAATTCCATTTTTTTTTCCTCCAACAAAAAAAGGTTAAAGACAATACACCATTAACATCATCAAAATCGTTTTTTTGCCAAAAAAATAATTCTATGTCAACGGAGAGTACCCTATAGGTTTTGACTCTCTTGAGAATATCAAGAAAAATCAGCAAAATTATGACATATATGGCGGGCGGTAACTTTCAAAGTCCAAATCAAAGTCATGTTTCTTCATTACAGTAGATATTTACAGATACTTAGCAAACGTTAGCAAACAAGCTTTTTAACGTCTTGAATACCACCAGCGTTAGATAACGCTGTATTAACATAGCAAAAGGTTTAAAATCGCAACCCGTCCCAACTACCCTCGGTTTTTGAGGGATTAAATTGCTCAAATGGCAATTTCAAAATCTCCAGAGGTATCTTGTTGTAGTAAAAAAAACACTGAACCTTGAAAGAACTTTCGCGAGTCTTAACCGGGACGCAACTAGTCTGTGATTATTTCTTAGGTAAACATAAAAGCTATCGCTGAGTTTGAAAAATTGTTGTAAGGTTCTTCTGTCATACACTACATTTTTGAAAATAAATTGACTCGCTACAGTTAGTATGTCAATTTCTTTATAAAGTTCTTTTAAGGAGTATGTGCGTTTAAAATTATAAATTGCTCGAATATCTCCGTTATGAAAAATTTAAATGGTTTGAGTATCCTTAGCTTTCCCCCACAACAATATACCATAAATTAAAAAAGTTTAAATTTCCTCTGCTTTCCCCCACAACAAGATACCGTAGGTCATTTTTGAATATGCGCTGCTTTCCCCCACATCAAGATACCATAAGACATGACACTATGAATGTTACTAAAATAGACTAGCCTAGATGTAGCCACGTCTGTGTTAAATATGATGTTCCTAAAAGCGTAAGCCGCAGATCTTAATTTACCAGCTAATTTTTCTATATGGGGTCCCCACTGCAAATTGCTATCAATGGTCTCAACTGGCCTCAACTTGGCTGATATTTGGAATTGAGAATTTTATACACTTGGTTTTACCAGCGTTTACCATATTTTTTTTTACTTGATAACTGTAAAATACAGGGAGGTTTTTTTAGTCCGTATACCACACGAGCTGATTCCCGCTCAACTTGTGGGGACCCGGACATAGCAGAGAGGTCTGACTTCTGGGCACGGGTAATTCCATTTTTTTTTCCTCCAACAAAAAAAGGTTAAAGACAATACACCATTAACATCATCAAAATCGTTTTTTTGCCAAAAAAATAATTCTATGTCAACGGAGAGTACCCTATAGGTTTTGACTCTCTTGAGAATATCAAGAAAAATCAGCAAAATTATGACATATATGGCGGGCGGTAACTTTCAAAGTCCAAATCAAAGTCAAGATAAAGATAAAGATAAAGATAAAGATCATTTATTTGTGAACACAGGTAATATACATTTACAGATGTCGGGTAAGATTTTGGAGCTCGCAGTGTTCTACCCAGGGGCATACAAATATTAATAGTAATTGAATTAAATTAAGCATAAAGAGACATGTCATCATACAATTTAATACCTAGTTAATTTCAGATTGATAATAGTCAGCAAGTCAAAAAATAATAATTTAGAAATGTCATATTGTAAATTAATCTACATGCAATTAATTAATAAAAATGTTCATATACTATTGTCATTAACAAATGCCTCAATGTCATAATAACATTTAACGACTAATAGATTAAATAACTTATGCTTAAATTGTAACAAATTCATACATTTTATCTCATTAGGTAATTTATTGAAAATTTTTGGCGCCATACATAATATGTTTTTATGCATTAATGCGGTTTTTGCATGCCTTAGTCGCAGCTTGTGCTCATTTTGCACACGCACTGTTTTTTGTTTTCCGCATGAGACTTTAACAAAGAGATCTGGGTTAGATTTCACAAAAATGGCAACTTCGTAAATGTAGATGGACGGAAGGGTAAGTATTTTAAGGTTTTTAAAAACTGGTTCACAGCTTTCTTGAGTTTTTAACCCACACATCGCCCTAACGCAGCGTTTTTGAGCTTTGAATACAGAATCTTTATCTGTAGAGTTACTTTCATGTCATGTTTCTTCATTACAGTAGATATTTACAGATACTTAGCAAACGTTAGCAAACAAGCTTTTTAACGTCTTGAATACCACCAGCGTTAGATAACGCTGTATTACCATAGCAAAAGGTTTAAAATCGCAACCCGTCCCAACTACCCTCGGTTTTTGAGGGATTAAATTGCTCAAATGGCAATTTCAAAATCTCCAGAGGTATCTTGTTGTAGTAAAAAAAACATTGAACCTTGAAAGAACTTTCGCGAGTCTTAACCGGGACGTAACTAGTCTGTGATTATTTCTTAGGTAAACATAAAAGCTATCGCTGAGTTTGAAAAATTGTTGTAAGGTTCTTCTATCATACACTACATTTTTGAAAATAAATTGACTCGCTACAGTTAGTATGTCAATTTCTTTATAAAGTTCTTTTAAGGAGTATGTGCGTTTAAAATTATAAATTGCTCGAATATCTCCGTTATGAAAAATTTAAATGGTTTGAGTATCCTTAGCTTTCCCCCACAACAATATACCATAAATTAAAAAAGTTTAAATTTCCTCTGCTTTCCCCCACAACAAGATACCGTAGGTCATTTTTGAATATGCGCTGCTTTCCCCCACATCAAGATACCATAAGACATGACACTATGAATGTTACTAAAATAGACTAGCCTAGATGTAGCCACGTCTGTGTTAAATATGATGTTCCTAAAAGCGTAAGCCGCAGATCTTAATTTACCAGCTAATTTTTCTATATGGGGTCCCCACTGCAAATTGCTATCAATGGTCTCAACTGGCCTCAACTTGGCTGATATTTGGAATTGAGAATTTTATACACTTGGTTTTACCAGCGTTTACCATATTTTTTTTTACTTGATAACTGTAAAATACAGGGAGGTTTTTTTAGTCCGTATACCACACGAGCTGATTCCCGCTCAACTTGTGGGGACCCGGACATAGCAGAGAGGTCTGACTTCTGGGCACGGGTAATTCCATTTTTTTTTCCTCCAACAAAAAAAGGTTAAAGACAATACACCATTAACATCATCAAAATCGTTTTTTTTTTCTTTTGTGTCTTTCAGTTTTGAAGACCAGTGAAGTATGATCAGCAAAAAATATATGTCAGTCAATTTCTCCACCATGAAAGGCAGATCGTTTATATAAACCAGGAATAAGAAAGGGCCTAATATGGAATCTTGTGGAACGCCAATTTTTACACCCGATCCATCAGATTTAACGCCGTTGACTTCTATTGCTTGTTGTAGATCATTTGGTTGACCTATAGGTTGAATTATCTCACAGCTTCAAGAAACCACATATTTGAGTAATCGGTATTAAGTAATTTGAACTTTATACCTCCACGCGTTCCTGAAAAATATGTATTAACAGACGGACAGACAGACAGACAGACATACATTTTCAGTTTTCGGATTTTTTCCTTTACTTCTTTAGGACCTTCAATGTGCCAAATTTCATGATTCCAGGTCAACGGTAAGTATCGTTTTGGTTTTCACACCCTTGAAAATATCAAGCAAATTCAGCAAAATTGTGATATATATGGCGGTATCTTTTGACGTATAAGTATGATTTTTTCACAACTGCAACAGACCACAGACCTGAGTAACCGATAATAATCTAAACTGACTATACACATTCCTGAGAAAAGAGTCTTGACAGATGGACATACGGCCGGACAGACAGACGAACAACAAAGTGATCCTATAAAAGTACTTTTTTTTCTTTTTAGGCCGAAAAAATAACTAGGTATTATAGGTATACTACAGAGGTTCTTCTAACCTAACCCTGTACATCTACATATGCGTATTTTATAGATCACCACTTCAAACATGCGAGACTGGAATGGCAGGATCGTGAATTTGTGAACAATGACACCGTCTTGTCTCAAGGATGAAGATAAATGGCGTTAGAAATATTTGCGCCAAGGACATCACATCCTGAGTTTATCCGGGATTTTAATAGAATAGAATACCTACTTGAGCTGCATTTTCTTACTTCAAATACCGTTTTGAGCGTAGCGTCGTTCAAACTTTGGGTTGTGGTTGAGGGGCAGTTATGTGTTGCGCATCGCATAAAGCATGCATCACAAATCATATAATAATACTGGTCCAGTGCCAGTCTAACTCGTGCACAAAGGGTTCCGTACCACCGTACAATGGTAGGGATGGTGTGGAGTGAATAGTTTGGATTTTAGATCGCAAAATGTTGTCTATAAAGATATTGGTTGGCTTTCACACTCCATGCATCCAGGTGCATTTATAAGTACCTATGCATGTGGTATTGAAAGAATTTTTGTACGGGGGCCCCCTTAAATATTTGTTTTATTCTGTTTTTTAGTATTTATTGTTATAGCAGCAACAGAAATACATCATCTGTGAAAATTTCTTGTGTCTTACTATCACGGTTCATGAGATGCAGCCTGGTAACAGACGGACGGACGGACAGCGGAGGCTTAGTAAGAGGGTCCCGTTTGGAACCCTTCGGTTACGGAACCCTAATAAAGTACAAGAGTTACATGAAAATAGTGTACAAAGGCGAGCCTATCTCTAATAAGAGATCTCTTCCAGCAAACCAGGTTAAGATGCAAAGGTTGATTGCTGAGCAGTGGTACACCTATATGTACAACAATAACGAAATAAATGAGTACTTAAATACATAATAATGAATAAAATGAATTATTTATTTCATAATTTCTTTATTGTACTCAAATAATTAAAATAACTAGATATACATTAAAATAGTGTACAAAGGCGATGTTATCTCTAGCAAGAGATCTCTTGCAGCAAATCAAGTCAGGGTGAGGAAGGTTTTGATCGCTGAGCACGGGTAGACCTATGTGTACAATAATATAACGAAATAAACGAGTACTTACATATAAAATAATAAATAAAATACTCTAAATAAATAACAGCATGATTGACTTTGACATTTTAACGGGTCAAAATTTTGAACTTTATGCCAAATGAAGAGTTAAAGAGCCAGAGCCATTTCCCATACGTTAAGGCACTTTGCGCCCACCCGGTTAGACAGTTATTATTCAATACAATCCCACCAAAAACATTCCGTAAAAAACTAGCCAAGTCTTGATGGAGCTGCTTGTTCATCTCTTAAAAGTAATGAAATCTAGTCAAAATCAGAAACAAAGTCGTGCCAAGTCTAAGGTTCCTTACTGCGATTTCTTTATTATTATAGTTAATGTTGTGCGACTTGGCCGTTGAACATTCTTTATACGTTAGTGGGTACAAGTCAATTAAGTTAACGCGTAATGTTATATCTGTTGTAACTACCTATGTTATATCTGTTACTCTCAATGTCAATAAAAAATAAGTCATGGCAAAGATATTTTTATTTTACATACTTATTTGCTTAAAATAGAATTCCTTTGTATACCCTTAACGAGCAGCATACAACGATCACAGAAGGCGCCTGCAGTCATTTTCTAATATTACATAACGTGTCCCTATCAGGAAACTTGCAGCTTGTAATTTATTGTAATTTAATACGACGCAGTTCAAAATTGACGTGTACCCACTAACGTATAAAGAATGTTCAACGGCCAAGTCACACAACATTAACTATAATAATAAAGAAATCGCAGTAAGGAACCTTAGACTTTTTAGAGATAAACAAGCAGTTCCATCGAGACTTGGCTAGTATTTTACAGAATGTTTTTGGTGGGATTTCACTTCTTTTTGTAGAAACGTGGGCATACTGATTTATTTTATTAGATTTTCGGGAGATATCAGGGAGATATGAAAACGGTATACACCGAAACTATACCAAGAGAAAACCAAGCTCTTGTGTTTTCTAATCAGGGTCACCAGGTACTCCAGCTCTTCGATTATCCTAGTTTTTATAGTTTTTCCTTTATGTGGCCCTTAAACCCTAACTCTGTTCCAAATTTCAGCTCTCTGAGTTTACGGGAAGTACTAGTTCTATTCTGATGACCATGAGTGAGTGAGTGAGTGTCATAAATGCAAACTTTGCTTTCGCTTAACTTCGGAACTAAATGACCTACAGATTTGAAATTTTGGATTTAAAGTATGTGATTATAGTTTACTGGATGACGAAAATTTCTGCGTTCTGGTCTTATCCAGAAATAGGGGCCTGAAAATGCGGCGAAATGGTTCCAGTAAAGGATGGTACGGCAGTTTTTGCTTCGTGCTCGACTCGGCTATACCGAATATATTTGAATGCTGTGGAGTTGAAATATCAAAACATAAACTGATTATTATCTGCTTGTATTAATTTAGAACTCAGAAATTCAAAATAGTAATGTTTTTCGAAAAACTAAACAACCTTCTACACGCTTTAAGCAAGAAAGAAAAATATAATGTAATTATTACAGGGGATACAAATATTAATATTTTGGTACACAATAAATATACCAAAGAATTATTAGACATAATGGATGGTCATAATTCGAAAACACTAATTAATATACCTACAAGAGAGAACTCTTATCTGGACCTTATATTTAGTAATATTAAAGACTCGCAGGGGCAAAGACTGCCTCTAGCTTTATCAGACCATGACACAGCGCAAATAATTACCTTCAAAGTAGAATCAAAAGCCTCTACAAGAAAGTCTTGGTTTATTATAAAAAGAAACTTTGACAAAGATAATCTCAGGAAATTTCAGGACGCGTTAGCACAATTATCGTTTAATGAGGTCTATGATGAACCAGAGATCAACATGGCATTTAAAAGATTTCATGAACTGTATTGTTTGTTTTATGAACTATGTTTTCCAAAAATAAAGGTTAAAATAAACTCAACAACGAAGCTGAAATGTATGTCACGAGGATTGAAAATAAGTTATAAAACAAAAATAAATCTACGTTATAAATACTATAATAATAAATCAGTACAAAATAAATTAGGATACGATAAGTACACTAGACTGCTAAAGAAATGTATATCGCAAGCTCAAAGAGTACAAAACAGTAAATTGGTTTTAGGAAGTAAGAATATATGCAAAGCTTCGTGGAGAATAATAAAAGATGTGACACATAAAGAAAATGATTATGAAAATATAAATAGCATTAAAGAAAACGATAGGATAGTAACTGATCCACTCCAAATAGCGAACTCTTTTAATAAATATCTTATTGACATGACAAATAAAAATAACACTAACAATAAGAAGAAATGCTAACTAAACTGCAACAATAATGGTTCCAGTTTTTTCTTAAAACCAGAAGACGAACTAGAGATAAGGAAGATTATTGTTACACTTAAAAATACTCAAGCAACTGGCTATGATGAAATAAGAACCCAAATTATTAAAGATTGCCGCTACTCTATAAGCCCGGTTCTTGCTCACATAATAAACCTGTCATTTGAAAAAGGTACCTTTCCGGAAAAACTAAAGCGCTCTATAGTTAAACCGCTTTATAAAAAGGGTGATATAGACACAGCTGGAAACTACCGTCCAGTTACTCTAATCCCAATATTTTCTAAAATCTTTGAGAAGGCAATGCCGAGTAGACTTAGTGACTACTTTTACAAACAGGGAACTATCAAAAATGAACAGTTTGGTTTCCAAAAACAGAAGTCGACTACCCTAGCAGCATTCAATTTAGTAGCAAGTGTAGCTAAAAGTTATGATTTAAAAGAGAACACCTCAGTTCTGTTCTTCGACATGACTAAGGCATTTGATTTTGTGTCTCATGAGCTGTTGCTAAACAGACTGGAGCAATATGGTATACGAGGACCACCGGTACAATGGATCCAAACCTATCTACAAAATAGACAACAAAGTGTTCACATAAATAGGCTAGACGATAAGAACATAGAACGGACATATGAGTCAAAATATAAAACAAATAACTATAGGGTGCCTCAGGGGAGTGTTCTAGGGCCACTGTTATTCATTTTGTATATAAATGATATTCCTGACGTGACATACCACCAATCAATTTTATTTGCGGATGACATATCTATCAATGTGACTAATATAAAGAACAGTCATTCTAATGCCAATTATAATCTCATTAAAAACTATCCCCGTTCTAATATCAATTCAATTGACATCCACAAAACGGACATACATACAACAAATTTCGTTAATAATCTTAATAAAAATAATCATAATACGAATAATAATTTAATTGACATTCACAAATCTGACATACATATAACTATAGAAAAGGTAGTTGACTGGCTTAATGATAATAATCTACAAATAAATGTTAATAAGACAAATCTAATGAATTTTAATAATGTGAATGACATGATTATAAACTATAGAAATCAAATAATTAGAAGTGAAGATAATATTATATTTTTAGTTATTACAATTGACAATAACCTAAATTGGAAACCGCACATTGCACAAATATGTAACAAAATTAATCGGTTTGTATATGTACTCTCCAAGTTGAGAAAAACCACGACTCAACAAACAACACTGGCTGCATACCACGGTTATGTTGAATCAATACTTAGGTATGGTATAATTCTATGGGGAAACAGTACAGATTTCAGCAGAGCGTTCATCATCCAAAAGAAATGTATACGGGCCATGGTGGGAGCTTAACCGCGGGAGTCGTGCAAGCCGCTATTCCCTAAACTAAATATACTGCCATTACCGTGTTTATACATATTTAAAATCTGCAAATTCGTCCATCAAAACATAACCTTGTTCACAACAGCTGAACAAAAGTACCCAAGAAATACTAGGAAACCAAACAGACTAGTTCTTGATCACAAGCCACGAACCGAAAAATATCAAAATAATTGTTACGCAATGAGCGTCAAAATATATAACAAAGTACCAGATGACCTAAAACATCTACCAACAAATATCTTCAAACATAAGCTCTTATCGTGGTTACTGCAGTATAATTTGTATTCATTAAGTGAGTTTTTTATACTAAGAAATCAAAAGTAAATGACTAAAGCGTACTGTAAATAATAATAATAATTTAATAACCAAAATATTTGCATGATATAATACATAGTTGATTAAGGAACAACATGATATTTAAGAACTCTTACCACCTAAATCATAAGCAAATAAATGAATCTGAATCTGAATCTGAATCTGACTTGGCAGGGGCACTGCCGTGCCCCCCGATACTAAAGTATTTTTTTTAATGATCGACTCGGACTTTAGAGACGGGCAAATTACAGGTACATGCTGACGTTAGAATTCATTTTGGTCGAGAACATGTTGCACGCGAGCGAGAATGAAAAATTATCGAAATACCATAGTATTACCATAACATAATAAAACACAAAAAAAACTAAAGGCACATCGCTTCTGGCCCCACACTAGGATACCCTGTGTGGGAACTAGAAACAGCGATGTCACACACATGTAAACATCCAAGACCTGGGGTTTTTTTTTCTTTACCCCCCGCCCCCCATTCGGGGATCGAACCCGGTAACTCCAGCATGGTAGGCAGAGCCACAACTGCTGTGCCACAGAGATCGTATTGAAGCCCTTATTAGTTAGTTAGACTCGAGAATCATGAACTTATAGTTCTATTGACTCACTTCAAGGGTTTGTGACTACCGTAAAACATTGCCAGATATTTTATTTGCAAATTGCTTTATTTTCAAGGTCTTCCTAAAACCAGCAGTTTCAAACATAATTACATACCTGGCTGTTTGATAGCACGAGGCAATAAAATTTATGGAGACCAACAAATTTCAAAGCGGCATATATAGGTAATAACAATATAAGCAATTTGATTTTACTCTACATGGTAATATTAAATAGCGTTCCTCTGGTATACAGCGAGAACAGAAAGGCCTAGTAATATTTATTTTAATTGGTTATTTGAAATAGACATAATGCTGAACAAATTTTACCATTCAATCGACCAGAGCTAGTCCTCTGTAGGTATATTTTTGTCATCTCTTTATTCTGTGACACGTTTGAAGCTGAGCGTTCAGCGATTTGCATGGAGAATTGAAAAACAAACTGCTGGTTCATAGAAAGTTGTTCAGAATAATTTCCACTAGTAACCCCTAAAATATGACTGTGTTATCCTTTCTGTTTCACCTTGTAGAAAGTCAAGTATATACAAACGAAGCTACGGTGATAATAAGGAATTAATGTTTTATTCGTACTACACTCATGTTTAATCAAAGGAACTATAGACCTTTTGATGAAGATACTACGCTATTGTGGGTTTCATTGGCTTGAACGTACTTAATAATTAATAACTACCTATTTGTAAGTTTTCATAAATAGAATTTAATGCTTATTAGAGTTCCGTGGTCTAGTGGTTTCTGGCTCACATGTCACGCAGGAGATACGACTTCGAATCCGCTGCTGACCATGAACTATCAGTAGCAGAAGTGGAAGCCCACTTCAAAACTTATTTCCCTTGCAGCTAGCATGTGGTGGTAAACTCTTGCTTTTGTTACTTTATTTCGAATTTCAAAAACCATTCAAAAACCATTTGTTTTATGACTTTTAAGTGTTGGGCTGCATGGGAAAAGAACCCTTACAGTGGTCTTCCATAACTGCTGATAATGGTACCTATGAGATAAGTAATTCTAACGGTGATGGAAAACGTTGGGAGTTATACCTCGCGCCACGAGTTATGAGCGGTCAGCCTTGAATGCGCAGTAGTCACTTTTCAATGGCTTGTGTTTAAACGATTACCAAAAACGCGCCTATTTAACTACGAACAAATTCGAAATGACTGCCAGAATGGATAAATGTCCACCAAATTGTGTTTGGATAAATGATCACCAAACTTCTTTTTTTGTTTTGTGTACATACTTTTATGTTTTAAGTATGTTTTAATGTTCTTACATGTTCAACCTAACACGAAGGATAAAGGGGGCTTCACTTCGCTCACCCCCTTTACCCTTCACCTAAGCTACCGCAGTATTTTGCCCTGATATTTTTTGCAACTTTTGGTGTTCTTTTATCCATTTTGTTAAGGAAAAAAATTTTTGGTGATC
Organism: Argyresthia goedartella; assembly: GCA_949825045.1. Lineage (NCBI taxonomy): Eukaryota > Metazoa > Arthropoda > Insecta > Lepidoptera > Argyresthiidae > Argyresthia > Argyresthia goedartella. The sequence goes on along the minus strand of OX463821.1, from coordinate 10,490,688 downwards.
ATTATATTTGTTGCCTTTTTAAATACCTGTATATATGCGCAGTAATTCCCGCCAACGTCGCCCAGCGTTCTTAATTCGTGGCGCGAGGTATACCCCTCGTATCTCCATAATTGAGGCGAAATGGAGTATTGCATAACTGGCTGAGGTAGGAGGGATTGACACACTGGGCCTGTGCCACCCCGCATGATATATGTTAATAAATAACGCGTCCGTTCAATAACTGATCAAAAGTGTGAATACCTTACTTAATTTAAATTGAAAACTAACACTGAAAGTTGTTAAGAATGATGTCCTAAACAACTACACCACCATACAAAACAACTCCTTTCTACTTTGACCATGCCCAGCTCAAAGGAGCTTATTCCGCCCGCCGCCTAATTATACGGCTAAATGTACGGGATATATGGCTCTGTGTGTATATTGTATGGGTGCTACCATTTTTGGAATTTTGCGGTAATAAAGAGTATGCCATGTCATTGATGATATTAAGAGATAGTATAACGAGAAGTTCGGATTCGAAAACACATCTACACAAGCAAGTCACCACGAGACCATGGAGCTCTAACAATTAATACAAGGAGACATATAATTGTCTGACCATATTTTGAGAAATGATTCTACCCATCATTATGAACAACTTTCCCCAAGAAAACAATGAAAATCAAATGAAAAAAAGGACCTCAGTACATTGACCTGATCAGCTGATTATAGGTTACTATGGGGGACCCAAATTTTTTGTTTTGCGACCATGTTTTTTGGGAAAGTTGTTCATAATCATTCCCAAAATACACTGACGAGCAATGAAAAAGTTCCACCCACAAAATTCCGACAAACACCTTAATATCTCTTAAGACATAGAACCTAGCTTCATAAATAATAATATAAGGTATAATATAGGTAATATTCTGATGCGCTGTTAAACGTACTTCAATATTGCAGACGGCGTCATTAAGCTAGCCTTTCCCGTTTAGGATTAATTTGGTGCTATGTCACTGGAACTTTTTCATTGCTCGTCAGTGTATAGTCATTTTATTAAATGTCACCCTGTATATCATGGAATAGGCGCCTTCCACAAATGATTGAACTCGCAAACAAAGGGATATTAAATTGAAGCACATTATTCACTCGTTCACCCGAGTATTTAGAAGTTAATGTACCACACATCCGTCGCCGCCCGCCACCATCCACTCCACTCGTAGAGCGAGGCCGATGATTTTGTAATTGAGCGATTGTGAGACCGGGTTTCGTATATTGATCGGAATTTGAATCGGTTGCATCTCTAACTCTCAAATGGCTGTAGATGACATAGGTAAGGTTACTAACGCTAAATCTTTCAGGCCGTTTAGTCTCACCTCGTTCCTGCTTAAGACTCTCGAACGTTTGTGCGAGAGACACCTGAGAGATGGAGCGTTAAAACATATACCCTTACACAAGAATCAGCATGCATATAGTTTGGGTAAGTCTACTCTCTACTGAATCGGCTCTCCATGCAGTTGTATCCACAATTGAAGAGGCGATTCAAAACAAATGCATCTGTCTTGGAACTTTTATTGATATAGAAGGTGCCTTTGACAAGACGCAGCATAGCAGTATAAGTGCATCTCTAACAAGGCATGGGGTGTCAACAGCTGTAAACAACTGGCACACAAACATGCTTAACAAACGTATCGTGCGTCTAGCTGGAGAGTCCCTGTCGGCGGAGGTAGTGCGGGGATGCCCGCAGGGAGGAGTGCTCTCCCCGCTTCTGTGGAATCTGGTCATTAACGACCTGATTACCAAGCTTAACGCTAATAGATACTACACCGTAGGATACGCCGACGATTTGGTTATCCTCATCACAGGTAAATTCGCGAGCACAGTATGCAACCTTAAACAAACAGCTCTTCGCATCGTGGAGCGCTGGTGTTTAGAATATGACCTGGCGGTTAACCCAACAAAAACGGAAATGGTCATGTTCACTAACAATAGGGCTCTTGGTAGGTATACCCTACCTAAGTTCTTTGGAACGGAACTCCAGCTAGCAACTGAGGTGAAGTACCTGGGCATAACCTTGGACAGCAAGCTCAACTGGAGTAGCCACATCGACAACAAACTAAAGAAGGCGAGTATTGCTTTCTGGCAGTGTCGGAGAATGGTGGGGAAAAAGTGGGGACTTTCTCCCAACATCATTCTTTGGCTGTACGTAACGGTGATCCGTCCTCTTGTCTGCTACGGAGCTGTGGTGTGGTGGACCAGGACCAAACTAACCACAATGGTAAGCAAACTCCAAAGCTTCCAAAGGCTGGCCTGCATGGCTATCACAGGTAGTATGAGAACTACTCCAACAGCAGCAATGGAGGCCATGCTGTGTCTTCCGCTACTCCAGCTGTATATTAAGCAGGAGGCTGCGTCATCTGCGGTGAGACTCAACACCTTAGGACTTTGGAGGAAAAACAGGACCTCACACACCGCCATCCTAGGGGAAGTTTACAAAAAATTTCCCATCTCATCATCTGGCTTGCAGTGACAGAATCCCTAAACAATTTGTTTTTGACAAAAAATACAATATACAGTTACATGAAGACCATCAGGTTGAGGGGCTCGACGTTAAAGAGCTCAGAATTTTTACCGATGGTTCAAAAACTGAAGCAGGCACTGGTTCAGGCACCTTCTCGGAGGACCTAAACATCAAGATAGCCATTCCACTGGGTGCCCATAATACTGTCTTTCAAGCTGAATGCATGGGCATCATCTCGGCCGCTAATGCCATAGCATCGAGAAAGGTAAGAGATTCCTCCATTCGAATCCTCTCGGATAGCATGGCCGTCCTACAAGCCCTAAATAGCAACACTATTAACTCAGGGCTAATCTACGAGTGTCACAAACGACTAATGGAGGTATGTCAACATAACCGCGTAATCCTTCAATGGATAAAAGGACACAGCGGATCAAGAGGTAACGATGCAGCGGATGAGTTGGCGCGTAAAGGATCTAGCTTGACAGCGTATGGTCCCGAACCTATCATCCCTCTTCCCTTCAAGATGGTACGCTCATTTCTGAGAGAGTCGACCAGGAATGATCATGCCACTCTTTGGACAAACCATGAGGAGTGCAGGCAGGCTAAGCTGGCCTTGCCGTCCCCTAGCGCTAGGCTGGCTAAGACCTTGCTTCGACTTAGTAGGCCGCGCATGCGACTGGTAACTGCAGCACTTACTGGCCATGGTTTCTTTAATAAACATCTATATGTCCTAGGTGTTACCGACAGCCCCCTTTGCAGAGCCTGCTTGGAGGCAGAAGAAACGGCTGCTCACGTCCTCATGGAGTGCACAGGAGTAGCGGACTACAGGGCTAAACACCTCGGTCAATCGAGGGACCTTCCAGGGATAGTCGGTAACGTAAAGGGCCTACTGGCGTTCCTGGAGGAGTTGGGTTGGCTCGAATGATGTCGCATTCCCACCCACACGCAAAATAGGCGCTTTCGTCGTCGAGTTGCGGAAACCAGCCCGTCTTACAATTGACAATTGACAATTGACATAGGTAAGGTTAATGTTTGAATAATAATAATTCTGTGTAGCTGTCGCAGTAATTGGTTAAATCAGACACTTAACTAACACCCTAGACCGTTAATTAAAGACCGACGTTTAACCAAGTCGCTTAAGTTCCGTCAGACAAGTGAGTGAACGAAACGTTTAACGAGTTGTTAAAGCGTTCCTAGACATATACAATATAAATATTAATTTATGTGTATTTAAGTTTATGTTGTAAGTATTTTTGTTGTTCTTACATGTTCAACCTAACACGAAGGATAAAGGGGGCTTCGCTTCACTCAACCCCTTTACCCTTCACCTAAGCTACCGCAATGTTATGCCCTGATATAAGCTGTGCAAATCAGCTGTTGTCGTGACGCCATCTTGTTTTACATTATTTAACCATCACGCCGGCTTTGGGTAAGACAGAATGTTAAACGTTTTCGAAGCTGCTTTATTTAAATCAAAATGCTATAGACTTGGTTAAACGGCGGTTTTGAATTAGCGGTCTAGGGTGTTAGTAAAGTGTATGATTTAACCAACCAACTGCGACATAGCTACTGCCAGATAAATGAAGTTTTTTTTTTTTCTTTCTGATCCGACTCGATTCTGTCAAAAGCTATTAAGGCCCGCTACCGACGCTATTTTTCGCCTGTTTCCTTTGCGTTTTTATTTTTTTCTCCGTGAGAACTTTTCTAAGACTTCAACTAAGACTTCAACTAAGGCATCCGTCGACTGCATTGGTGCCATCAGTGTCACACATCGTCTGGGTGCTAAGGGGGCGAAATGCCGGCCTCTGCTAGTTCGCTTCACGACGTTGGCGGCCCGCAATGAGGTTTGGAGACTCAAGAAGGCGCTGAAAGGTTCAGGCATCACAATCACCGAATTCCTGACTAAGTCACGCCAGGAAGTATTTACAGCAGCGCGCAAACACTTTGGAATGAGCAACGCATGGACATCCGAAGGCAAGATCATTGTGCTGCTGCCAGACAAGTCTCGTCACAGGGTGGAGTGCTGGGGTGACCTGCAGCCGTTGACCTCAAAGCACCCGAGTAAGGAAAGCCCTGCGACGCCAGCAGAACAAGATATGAAGCCAGCTGCGGGCGCAGCTGCTGTTTCGAAAAAGGGCGCTACGACTAGGAAGGGTGCTCAGAAGAAGTGAGGTTGGGCCATCGCACATTCACCACATATCACCAATCTCCACTCTTTGTTTAGTTGAATGTGTTCCAACATTTGCTTCCCACTATGAACTGTGAGGTAGTCGACAATATTTACAGTCCAAAGTTCAGTGTATATTTTTTCCTTTCGTGAATCGGCACAACAAATCCAAATCATTCCTTTTTTTTTTTCTTATCTTTGTCAGCTGTCACTTTGTTGTGTTCATGTTAAGTATTAATTTGTGTAAAATGTGTCCGTTCCGAATTTAGCTTATGCAATCTGACTTGTGTCAAGTACACACCTTACCACTTTGAATTCGTATGTTTGCACTACAGTCTTTAGTTCGTGCTTGTTATTTTAATGTAATATATGTAGTATTGAGTTAATTTTGTAAGATAAATATCACTATCAACATTCCATTTATGGTTGGTCTAGGTGTAAGTAAGGCGCTTATTCAAACCAGTTAATAACGCTAGATAACTAGATATTAATTGAATAAATATTTATATATAAATATATATTTAGAGTGTATTATTATTATATATATATATATAACCACGCTCTGCTACCAAAATGTTCAGGCTTCTCGGCACCTAATGACCTCGCAGGGGCCCATCAGCTACGAGGTAGCGTAGCGATCAGATGCCAAGAAGTGTGAACGTCGGCGATTCACCGAGCTAATACTTATGGAGTCGATCTAACCTGGTCTGTGCTTCGGTCCCGTCAACTTCCTGTCTCTCTGCAAGGCCCGGGTGCACCCTAGGCTCTTCTTGGTAGACAGGTTCTTCAGCCAACCAGGTATGACTGGCAGGCCAGCTTCGACGAGCACAGTGTTCCAACACAGGTTATGTTACGTGGGAAAAACCAATCGGCCACGTAAATGCGAACTTTATCTGGTTCGGGGAACCACAACACATTCAGCTATATAGACAATCCTGAGGGGAACCCGAATACATTCCAGATGGCTTGCGATTTAAATTCAATACCCTAATCAATATTCGATCGATGGTTTCGGAACGGCCATTTTGAATTTGACGTTGCTGCCAACCTTGCAGTTTTTTGACAACTGATAGACGAAAAGCCCTCGCAATGTAACGCGTATTGATTAGGGTATTGAATTTAAATCGCAAGCCATCTGGATTGTATTCGGGGTTCCCTCAGGATTGTCTAGATAGCTGAGTGTGTTGTGGTTCCCCGAACCAGATAAAGTTCGCATTTACGTGGCCGATTGGTTTTTCCCACGTAACATAACCTGTGTTGGAACACTGTGCTGTGTTGGCCTGCCAGTCATACCTGGTTGGCTGAAGAACCTGTCTACCAAGAAGAGCCTAGGGTGCACCCGGGCCTTGCAGGGAGACAGGAGGTTGACGGGACCGAAGCACAGACCAGGTTAGATCGACTCCATAAGTATTAGCTCGGTGAATCGCCGACGTTCACACTTCTTGGCATCTGATCGCTACGCTACCTCGTAGCTGATGGGCCCCTGCGAGGTCATTAGGTGCCGAGAATCCTGAACAATTTGGTAGCAAGAGCGTGGTTTCCTGAGATTTGCAGCCGTCAAGGGCTCCAGGAACCCACGATTTGGGACTATCAATCTGTAGGTATAGGCGGTTATTAGCTAACTTGGTGTTGTTCCTGTATCCACATAGATTGGTAGTATTGTAAGCTATAAGTCTATTGCTGGTAGTAGACAGACAGATATTACAGTTTTCCCTAAATGACCAGTTGTACTGAGATGTGACTCAGAATAGTAGGTACTCAACTTAGGTACATTGTAGGTGAATTGAAATTTGCATTGAAGTACCGGTTAGTCAATCTATTAGTGGTCTAGTAATGCTAATGAATGTTTGGTTAACATAGGTAGTTACATCTATTGATAGCAGGCTATTACATTGTTTTCAGTTATAGCAATTTATAACTTGAACTAATATTGACTATCTGTGTGTGTTATAATGATAAAGGGAAACTAAATTGTATTTACAGAATTTATATAGATATAAAACTCGGTTCCTATTGTTTAAGGAAAACAGCATTGTTTAAGTTGTGGTTTAGGGTTCCCTCGTTTGGGTTGTAGACTGGAGGGTCCAATATAATTGAGTTACTGCAAATTGTGAGTAAGTATCGTTCCGATCATGTCGTTGTCTGAAATCCAGAAGGGTGTTTCTAAGGAACTCAGATGGTTTTCCTCCGCACACGGTCTGATAGACCGTTTAGATAGGCATGATGTGGTATTGGAGCGGTCTATGGACGTTAAGGAACGTTACAATAGGGTGCTCGAATTGTCCGCGCAGGCGGAATCAGTTGATGGTTGCGCACCTGACAGGCTGTCACGGTTGCTAGGGGATGTCGACCAATGTATGGAGATGGCAGCTGCTATCACGCAGAAGGCTGCGGACATACGTAGACAGCGCGAGTCCAGCCATGGTGGTGACATCGAAGCACCTCTGCCGCTTCAGGGTTCAGGGTCCAGGTTACCGGCCATAACTATGCCTACTTTTGACGGAGTGTCCGGTGAATGGATGAGCTTCATCAATCTGTTCAACAGTTTGGTGCACATGCGATCGGACATTACCAAGTCTGTCAAGATGGCTCAGCTGGTGGCAGCATTGAGGGGTGAGCCTAGGGAGCTGGTCGCTCATTTGACAGTTACGGAGGGTAACTATGAAACGGCCAGACAATTGTTGGTCAGACGTTACCATAACAAACGGAGGTTGGCCGATGCCCAACTGAACCGTTTGTTTAGTATCCCAGTTGTGAACAAGGTCGGGGCCATACAGACGGAGGTTTTGAACCCGTTGTTGTCCGTCACCAAGGCTCTAGAGAATCTTGGACTTCCGGTTGGTGAATGGTCGTACCTACTGCTGTACATTGTACTTTCCCGCCTACCCGCTGACGTGCAGACTCGTTTCGAACAGTCTCACGGGAGGTCGGCCGAGGACCTGCCCGCCTTCTCCGACTTGGTCGGATTCTTGGAAGAGGAGGCTCGACGGGCAGAGAATTTGGGGTTGACGGTCACCCATCCTTCGGAGCCACAGAGAGCTGCCGGGAGCGCTGTGAGTAGGGGCCCTCCGACGAGGAAGGACCGCACCAACCGGCAGTCGTATGGGACTGTGAGTGCATTGACCCCACATAGTGAGACCTGCCCATGTTGTAGGCAGATTGGCCATGCTGTGGCCAATTGCAATAAGTTCGGGGAACTTAGGGTTGAGGGACGGCGCCGGATGGCCAAGCAGCGGAGCTGGTGTTTCCTGTGCCTCGGGCCACACATGGCTAGGGACTGCACGCGCACAAAAATGTGCGGATATTGTGGTGGGGCCCACAACAATCTGTTGTGCATGAACCGGTCCGGCCAACAGCCTCCACAGGGCCGTATCCAGGGTGACACGGCATGGGGCCCTGAGAATTCGTTTGCGACTCGGAGCGCAACTCAGGGGCCAATGTCCCCACGTGCACAGGGCGGTACTAGGGTGCAGGGCCGCACTCAGGGTCATCACATGGGGGGCCCTGAGTTTTCGGTTGCGACTCAGCATCCGACTCAGCGGGCAATGGGGCCACAAGCACGCAGCCACCCAGGGGTGCAGGGCCGCACTCAGGGTCATCACATGGGGGGCCCTGAGTTTTCGGTTGCGACTCAGCATCCGACTCAGCGGGACATTGGGTATGTTGAGCAGGCCGTAACGGGCGGGTGGCATGGGACACCTTCGAGCTATGCGGATGCGGTTCGGACGCCGCCTCAGTTGTCGCCCCGCTCGTCGCCTCGTCCTCGTCGGTCGCATGTGATGTCCCCCCCCGCTCATGGAGCGGCCACGGTTGAATTCACGCCCACCCCCCTTCGGGGGGCGTCGTAGGGTGGCAATGGAACCGGCGCGTGGGCCATTTGTACAATGGGACCCTCTGGCGTATAGCTGCCTACCTGATCGGTTACAGCCACAGTGGGGCCCCGGGGGCCCTCGCTAGGAATTTGCGGCCCAACAATTTGTTGCCCCCCAACCGGAGACGGTGGTGTTACCGATCGCCTCTGTGCTTGTTTGGGATTTGGCGGGCAACCCAACATACGTTCGCGCCCTATTAGATTCTGGAGTTCAGGGCTGCATTGTATCGAATGATTTAGCAAAATGGTTGGGCCTCAATATAAATAATGTATCGCTGCCGAGGAAATTGGTCCCTGCTGGGGATTACAGGGCAACCCTTCACGGGTTTTGTGATGCCTCTGAACGAGGGTTTGCGGCAGCGGTTTATTTGCGAACCGTCACCTCCACCGGGGAGGTCGACGTGCGTTTGGTTTTGGCAAAAAGCAAGGTAGCGCCTATTCGGACAAGGATGACGATTCCAAAACTGGAACTGTCCGGGGCTGCTCTTTTGACCAAACTTTTGAATCACACTCTAACAGTGTTGCGTGGGTCAGTGGTTTTGGAGGATACGGTGTACGCGTGGACGGACAGCCAGATTGTTTTGTGCTGGCTGAAGGCTTCGGTCCATAACTTAGTGGTTTTTGTTGCGAACCGTGTCTCCCAGATTGTGTCGTCTGAGGTCCCACTGACCTGGAGACATGTACCAGGAGAATTGAACCCGTCTGATTGTGCATCCAGGGGATGTCGGGCTCCTGAACTCGTTAGACACCATTTGTGGTGGGGACCACCCTGGCTTGCCAGGAAAGAATCGGACTGGCCCCACAGTCATGTAGTAGTATCTTCGGATCATGGCCCCAGAGCGGCCGTGCATGTTACCCAGAAGGCTGAGGACCCTGACGCCGGGTTTCTGCTGGACCGGTATAGCTCATGTGTGTTTGTTTGTTTATCCACCAAGGCGGTACATCTCGAGCTCGTTGCTGATCTCTCGACAGAGGCTTTCATTGCTTGTTTGGATAGGTTTGTTTCTCGAAGGGGACTTCCAACTTTGATCCGCTCTGATAACGGCACTAACTACGTCGGTGCGGAACGATACTTACGAGAGATAGTCAACTTTTTGAATTTTAATAAAGTGGATATTGGAACGGCCCTCTCCCGTCGGGTATACAGTGGACCTTCAGCCCACCGAGTTGCCCCCACTGGGGTGGGATTTTTGAGGCCGTAGTTAAGTCAGCTAAGACGCACTTGGGGCGTATAGTAGGTCAGACCGCGCTGACTTTTGAGGAGCTCGCGACATTGTTTTGTAAGATCGAGGCCGTTCTCAATTCGCGACCGTTGTGTCCGCTCAGCTCGGATCCAAATGACCTGGAGGCTCTGACCCCAGGCCATTTCTTGATGGGACAGCCACTTAACGCGTTGCCCGAGCACCCCTTCGAGGGAGTGAAATTGTATCGGTTGTCAAGGTATCAGATGTTGCAGCAGTTTACTCAGAATTTCTGGAAGCGTTGGTCGCTCGAGTATCTGCATATCTTACAACAGCGCCTTAAGTGGACTGACAAAACCAGCCCCCCTAGTGTTGGTGACCTCGTTCTGGTTAAGGATGCTAACCTACCGCCACTACGTTGGCGCAGGGGGCGCATTGTTAACTTGTTCCCTGGCAAGGACGGGACCCCCCGGTCTGCGGAGGTTCTAGTAGGAGGCTCGGTTCTAAAACGAGCGGTAGCAACGTTGTCTCGGCTGCCCGTAGATTAGGGGACAGGTGGGTGCCTGTCCGGGCGGGTGATTGTTCGATTCCAAATCGATATTCGATCGATGGTTTCGGAACGGCCATTTTGAATTTGACGTTGCTGCCAACCTTGCAGTTTTTTGACAACTGACAGACGAAAAGCCCTCGCAATGTAACGCGTATTGATTAGGGTATTGAATTTAAATCGCAAGCCATCTGGATTGTATTCGGGGTTCCCTCAGGATTGTCTAGATAGCTGAGTGTGTTGTGGTTCCCCGAACCAGATAAAGTTCGCATTTACGTGGCCGATTGGTTTTTCCCACGTAACATAACCTGTGTTGGAACACTGTGCTGTGTTGGCCTGCCAGTCATACCTGGTTGGCTGAAGAACCTGTCTACCAAGAAGAGCCTAGGGTGCACCCGGGCCTTGCAGGGAGACAGGAGGTTGACGGGACCGAAGCACAGACCAGGTTAGATCGACTCCATAAGTATTAGCTCGGTGAATCGCCGACGTTCACACTTCTTGGCATCTGATCGCTACGCTACCTCGTAGCTGATGGGCCCCTGCGAGGTCATTAGGTGCCGAGAAGCCTGAACAATAATTAGTTATATATATATATATATATATATATGAATTATTTACCTGATATTATCAATCAAAGTTTCTTTTCCAGCTCTTCAAACGACGATGTTGACGATTTTGTGAGTGCAGAAAGCAACATCTCCGCTTCGGAGGAACCCCTTTCAGCTAACATTAGGACTGTTTTCGGTGGTGTGGAGGATAACCTAAACATCGTGCATATCAATGCTCAAAGTATACACTCCAGCTATCCGGACCTGCTCGAGGCTTTTAGTGACCAATGCGTGGACGGCATTCTTGTCTCTGAGTCGTTCCTAAAGCCATCGCTGTCATCTTCTTCATACTCCATTCCAGGATACAGGCTTTACAGGAACGACAGAGTCGGGAAAGCTGATGGGGGCGGTTTTTTCTTTCTGCGAGTGGAAATCCCGTGCAAGGTGATCAGCGCGTCCCCTAGCCAGTACTCCGAGTCTGCTGAACATCTCTTTCTCGAAATAACTCTTCACCATAGTAAGGTCCTCCTCGGTGTGCTTTGTAGCCCCTCTCTTCGCATCGACTATTCGACACATTAGAATCCCTCCTTAATGAACTCTCACCTCTCTATAACGATACCCTCATTCTAGGTGATTTCAACACCTGTCTCCTCAAAAACGACTCCCGTTCCACCAAACTCAAGTTTATAGTCAACTCTTTCAATCTGCATATTCTGCCTCTTGATGCCACGCATTTACAACCTCACTGCTCTCCCTCTCTCCTCGATATTATGATCGTCTCTAACTTGGATAAGGTCGCTGTACATGGTCAACTCAACTCTCCTTTCTCGTTCCACGACCTTATCTATCTTTCGTATAAGATCAGGCCTCTCAAGAGCAGGGCAAAATTTCTTAATATTCGTAACTTTAGGGATATTAACCTAGAGTCTCTTAGGTCGGACGCCTTGTCGATCGACTGGTCCCCTGTAATATCCAGCGAGACCATGGACGAGAAAATCAAAAAGTTCAATATCATAGGTCTCTACGACAAGCATGCACCTATAAAAAAGTGAGAGTGAAACACCTACCCGCCCCTTGGCTAACAGATACTACGTGGGGCGCACTATAAGTTTCCGGAATGAATATGAAAAAATACTATTAAAGGTACAAAATTAATTTATTGTTTTTCAAAATAATCTCCCTTGGCGTCTATGCACTTTTTCATTCGATGAAACCAGTTTTGAAAACTTTTGTGCCACTCCTCTGTGGTGACCTCTGAAACGTGTTTTTCATACTCCTCGACAGCCTCTTCTGGTGATGAAAATCGTTGACCGCGTAATTGGTTCTTAATTTTTGGGAACAGAAAAAAGTCACAAGGTGCCAGGTCGGGACTGTATGCAGGATGACTCATGAGTTCTACATTTTTCGCCTTCAAAAAGTCGTTTGTCTGTCTGGCCGTGTGAGAACTAGCATTGTCGTGGTGCAGGATGATACGGCGTTTACGGCTATTTTTACGGAGTTCGTCAATAACTTCCGGCAAACAAATGGTCGTGTACCAGTCAATATTCACTGTACGACGATTCTCTAAAGCAACAGTAGCCACGTGTCCAGTTTTATTAAAAAAAGAAGCAATCATCCGCTTAGATGCACTTTTCACGCGCGCCACTTTGGTTGGTTTCGGCTCATCTTGAAAGACCCATACGCTCGATTGCTGCTTTGTTTTGGGATCGTAGCAATAAATCCATGTTTCGTCACCTGTTACTATGTCCCACACCAAATTTGACGCACCTTCGTTGAATCTGGTAAGCATGGCACTGCACCAAGTGACGCGGTCCGTTTTTTGAGCCTCGGTCAAGTTGTGTGGGATCCACCGCGAGCACAGCTTTCTCACACCCAAATGTTTGTGTAGGATTAATTGTATTTGACTCATGCCTATTTCTAAGGATGCGCGAATTTCATGGTAGGTCACATGCCTGTCTGTTTCAATCATACGGCGCACAGCATCGATGTTTTTGTTGGTCACAGCGGTGGACGGCCGACCATCGCGAGATTCGTCACTGAGATTGATACGACCACGCTTGAATTCTGCAAACCAGCTATAAACAGTTGTCTTGCATGGTGCTTCATTGCCAAAAGCTGTTTCAAGCCGAGCGATGCTCTGTTGAGCTGTCAAATTACACTTAAAATCGTAGAAAATCATACTACGAAAATTTTCCCGAGTTTAATCCATGTTGATGCAGACACACAATTTTTTAAATGGCGCCACAAGGTAAAAACAAAAGGCAGTCAGATGAAACAAACTGCATTCTACAGCCAAAGAGTTCTATTTTCAAATGTTGCAATAAATTTTTAAATATTGTTTATGTAAGTGGCCAGTTCCTGAAACTTACAGTGCGCCCTATGTATTAAGCGTCTAATGGCCAAGAGGAACAGAGCCAAGTGTAAATACTGTAAGAATCCAACAGATGACAATTTTCTTTCTTACAAATGTCTTCGCAACCGCTGCAACCGTCTCTGTCGTGATGCTAAGCGTCGGCACATCCACGAGAGTATTGAAAGTTACACACCAGCTCAGGTGTGGAAGTTTCTAAAAACACTTGGCATAGGTAAGACTCAGGACTTTCATGCTGGTAATGTAGATCTCAACGGTCTCAACCAGTTCCTTTCTGCCCCACCTGTTGTGATGGATCCCATTGTCAAACAAGCCACTCTTCAGAGCCTGCGCTCTAAGTCCTTACCCGACACCACACCATTCAACTTGAGCAATGTTGGAATCTATGCGGTCAAGAAGGCGGTACTAGCAGTGAGCTCGAAAGCCGTAGGTGATGATTAAATCTGCCTTAAAATGCTTCTAACAATCCTGGATGAACTACTGCCTGCTATTACACATGTTATAAATTTTTCCCTATCGAATGGCATCTTCCCCACCATGTGGAAAAAAGCATTAGTCATCCCGCTCCCTAAAACTTCCAGTCCCACCTCTTTTAAAGAGTATCGACCTATTTCAATCCTACCCATCCTCTCTAAAGTCCTTGAATCCATTGTCCATACCCAGCTCTCTGCTTAACTTCTCTCAAACAATCTGCTGAACATGTACCAGTCAGGATTCAGACCGGGTCATAGCACCGTCACGGCTCTCATGAAAGTCACATATGATATCCAGGTAGCCATGGACCGCAAACAGCTTTCCGTGCTTGCTTTACTTGACTTCAGTAGTGCCTTCAACTGCGTATATTTTGACATTCTCGTCGAGCTTCTCAGATCTCTGAAAGTCTCCTCCTTCTCTGCTAGCTGGTTTGACTCTTATTTGAGGGATCGGCAACAGCGTATCAGGTCGGAAGAGATATCCACTGAATGGTGTGACCTCTCTACAGGCGTCCCTCAAGGTGGTATTCTTTCTCCTCTTCTTTGTACCCTAGTCATGGTTGTTTGTCTATCTAAGTATAATATTTATCTATATAAGCTTGTGCATCGTTATCTAGTACCCAAGATACAGGGAATCCTAGTTTGGGGCTAGATCAATGTGTGTAAATTGTGTCCAAGGTATTATTATTATTATTATTATTATTATTATTCTCGATCTTTATCAACCCCATCTCGGACGTCCTGTCCTCCTCATATCATCTTTACGCTGATGATCTCCAGATTTATCGCCACTTCCCTCTCAACGATGCACACTCTGCTGTGGAGGCACTCAACGCTGATCTTGAGGGAATAAGAAGTTGGGCTTCATCCTTCGGACTCTTGGTCAACTCGAGCAAGTCCCAGGCCATGATAATAGGTACTAGACATTCTTTTAACTTGTTGCAGCAACATCCCATTCCATCTGTCACTTTTAATGGTACCACAATCGTATATAGCGATAAAGTTAAAAACCTGGATAAAGTTAAAAAGTCTAATCTTCGTCAACCAGTTGTCCTGGTCATCGCATGTCAATGAGGTAAGTCGCCGAGTATTTTCTACCATTCACTCCCTCAGGAGACTTCAGTACTTTTTGCCTCGACATACCAAAATCACTCTTGCTCAATCTCTCATTCTACCCCTCATCGATTACGCTGATGTCTGCTGGGTCAGTGCTAACGAAGAACTACTGAACAAACTCGAACGACTTCAAAATCTCCGGATTCGGTTTATCTTCGGGCTGCGCAAATACGACCATGTGCCACAACATCGCAGGGAGTTGAAGTGGCTGCCGATTCGTCTTCGTCGGGATTCACACATCCTCAATTTCCTCTACAACATTTTAAGTAATCCACGCTACCCAACTTTCTTACGAGACAGTTTTCAATTTCTTTCTTCCAGCAGACCTCGGAGAACTCACGCAGTTTCCATGCTCACAACTCCACAGCATAACACCGCTTACTATGAGAACGGGTTTAGAACCCGGGCCATTCGGTTGTGGAATGCACTCCCCTGCACCATCAGGGACAGTCCTAATCTGAATATCTTTAAAAGCCGTGTGAAGAAACATTACCTCTCCCTTTAGAGTTATAGGTAGTATGCATGTAAGTATGTATTAGTATAATGTATAAAATAGTATTTGTAGTATATAATAAGTATTTAGTATATTATTTAAGTTATTATTTAATTTATTTTATTTATTATTTTATATATTGTACACATAGGTCTACCCCTGCTCAACCATCAACTTTTCCCTTGTTTGCCTGGTTTGCTCTCTTATTAGAGATAAGCTCGCCTTTGTACACTTTTTTTATGTAACTCTTGTTTTTTGTATGATTTGTGTGCAATGAAGAAATTATGAACTAATAATACAAAATAAAGTTATTCGGTTCATTACAAATAAGAAGATGTAGACATAGGTATAGATAGAATATGTTTACAATATTTTTGGTTTGATTTTTCTCGTGAAAGTGTGTCAACATAAAATGATTTTAATCAAGGAATATTAAATGACATCAAAGAAAGTAGGTAACTTAATAATTTTATTAATGAGGAAAAAGTGCACTTCCTTATCTTCATAACGAAGAAGAAACCCTCAAATTTAATTAATAAAAGTTGAGTTCACCTTGACATATTTTTGGGAAAAAAGATTTTGTATTCGTAGGCTAGCTTCTGTATTCTAACTGAGGAAGCAGTTTAATGACTGATGGACGATTAAAATTAAAATGTAATATCGACTCCACGTCCTCGGCCATAACAATAAATAAATAGGTAAAAAAATATATATCGTAACTGAGTATTTTAAGACTTATATTTAAATCATTTGCATTTTTAGGGTTCCGTACCTTAAAAGGAAAAAACTAACCCTTGTAAAATCACTTGGTAGTTCTGTCTGTCCGTCTGTTATAATAGAATAGAATAGAATATCCGTTTATTTATTATTTATTACCCGAAATTGGCCAGGTTTTTTATCGGTAAACTACACATAAACTTATAAATGTCTAGTTACCTACATAGAGTATGAAAGAAGCCGCACCAATAACTTTGTAAACAACATTTTGCAATGTAAAATGTAAACTATTCTCTCCCACCATCCCTACCATCGTACGGTGTTACGGAACCCTTCGTGCGTCGTCCGACTCGTACTTGGCCCCTTTTTTGTAAAGCAAATTAGTTTATACCTATATATCTATACGACCCGAATGGCCGAGTCGGCAGTGACCCTGCCTACGAAGCCAAGGGTCCCGGGATCGAGTCCCGGTGGGGGCAAATATTTGTTTGATGAGAACGGATGTTTGGAACCTAGTCATGGTTGTTTATCTATCTAAGTATAATATTTATCTATATAAGTATGTGTATCGTTGTCTAGTACCCAAGATACAGGGAATCCTAGTTTGGGGCTAGATCAATGTGTGTAAATAGTGTCCAGGGTATTATTAATATTTATTATATAGGTACAAAATAAAGTTCTAATATTTTAATATACACTTTGAGTACCTTGTCAGCTAATAGACGTAGTCAGGTACATTCTATTGTAGGTATGTTCTATTTTATAGCGACAACAAACTCAACAAACTGCAATAAGTAATAAAATAAAAATAAATGTCGGCTAACTTTATGAAGTTAATAACTTCTTCAGCCGTGATCCAAAATCGGAGAGTGAGTGAAAATGAGGGACAAATCAATTGGCACCTAGACAGATGTGAAGATAAATTATGAAATATAGACTTGGTATTTTATATGATAACAAACATTTTGGAACATGTGTTTGGCATTGTTTTTTTGTTTTTTTTTTTAATCAGTTACTTTTTTTCTGTTTGGATTACAAGATTTGAAATGCGGTCGGCCATAAACAAAACGTCGTGTGCTCGTATAAGTAAAGGTGTCATTCACCAGAGGCCACATTTTTTGTTAATCTGGGGATTTAGTGTGACGTCATGTCCACATTACATCAAGTAGATCAAGAATGCACCCTGTAAGAATGCACCAGAAAAGCAGCCCCCCAACCAGATCCAGTCACTGTGACCGAAATAGGTTAGAGCTATCATCATCATCATCATCACATGAGCAATATTAGGGCTCACCAACGAAGCCCTCAATAGCCAAAAATAGTAGTTGACATCATAATCATCAGGTACCACGACCACTACAAAATAAAGTACCCTGAGGGTATACCCTCAGTGTACTTTATTAATTATTTTTATACTAATTAATAAGCAAAACTATAATTTTGCTTATTAATTAGGCTGAATTTTTATGTAACTAAGGGTGACTTGCTGTAAAGATATTATATTAGTTTCACGCGTGGGTATTTTTGTTGCAAATTCATTAATTCGTTCCTTTTTTGCAAAATATACATTGTGCGAAACCATTCACATCAACATAGTATATTACACCTATACTGTAAAAGTAAATAATAATTAAGGGAAAATAGTACTGTTAGGCTGTTGATTTCCTCTTGTTAACTAGCTGAAAATCTGCGAATAATTTGCGCCTATCAACCGACATTGCAGTGAAGGTTTGCGTGACTACGGTGAAGGAATGCCTACCAGCAAACGTCTTTAGGCCAGAAAAGTAAACTTGCTTATCATTTGGACGGTTTCTTTTGTGGAAATCGTGTAGTTGTACCGCGATGTCTATATGTACGTCGTTTGATGTTGCATCGGATACTCTGTGAGTGACGTTGGGTTACATTCGATCAGTGTAATAACAGGAAGATTCAGTATTTTTTTTTGGGGACATTATTCTAAATAATTTTCATTATAAATTAGTTATTATGAGATAAACTTTATGTTTCACTCCTCAATACTAATCAGTGGAGGTCTAACTCTCGGCGAGTCTTTAAGAAGATGGCAAGAGGCTCGTCAAAGCTTCGGGTAATCCAAGAACTGGCAATTACCTCGCCCAGCGCATTTGCTTCGCTAAACAGCGAGGTAGCAAACTTCCGATTTGTTTTTTTTACCTAATTAAACATTTGTACATATTTCATTAGGTTAAGTATTTTTTTATATAAAAAAATACCCTTTTAAAATGAATTAAATGAATCGCTCACTCAAAACATGAAGTAGAAAAAAAAAGTTTGCATAGATCATACCGCATTTTTTTAGAAAAACAACAAAGTGTGTCTATTTATTTATTGAATGTGTATCTATGTATTTATTATATTCTATTAATTTATTTAATAGTAAGTGTGTAGGATGTGTGAGTTATCTGATAATATATTGACTGTGTTACTTTCTTTTAACTCTTATTTGTACACTAGGACTACCTCTCTATAAATATTTTTTCCTTTCCTCACAGGTTAGCTGTAAGAAATTTCTTTTTAGAAATAAGCTCACCTTTGCATATTGTTCATTATATTTTTTCCATTGTTTTCTGTGCAATAAAGAATTATTATTATTATTATTATAACAACAACAATAAACAATTGAACCTTTTTGTAAAAACCTACTTAAGTGTTTTATATGATTCGATACGAATATCTAAATCACAATACTATTCTTCTACGAAGTAGTTCTATATGGAGGACAGTAATGAAATACATGGTGTTCTTTTGTAAATTTTCGTCCTATATCAAATTGTGGCCTTACTTCTGTCGCTTGCAATATCGGGCAAACGGGCGTAACTTTATTCAGTTTCAGACATGTCCAGAATATATTCAAACAATGTTTTTCCCAGGTTGGGATACTGAGCCAAATCAAAGAAGTAAATTTCAGGAAAGACACCAAACGGTTGCAGCGAAGGAAAATTCTTAAACACGCAAACGAAGTAAACTTTTAGAAAGACGAGGAGCCAGTTACTTTATGGATAAGGTGATTCAGTTTTTAAATAAAATCAAATTTAACATTAAAAATAATAATAAAATCTAGAGACACATAACAAACAATGTCTCCGATTATCGGTCCCGAGTGGAACTTGCTCACATACAGTTAATAAATATATATCAAACACTTCAAAAATAAACTCATTTACATGCAACAAATGTGTGATAATCATATATTCCTTTACATTTATCGATGTGATTACGATTTATTACCGACAAGGGCATTGCTCCCTTAATGCATCGATAAAAAGTGAATAAAAAGTTCGTAAATCAAAAATAAACTCTATGCCACATTCAGAATTCACTTTTCAGGTTCATCTCAGATGCTGTATCCGGTTTCTTTTGGCACGTTCTCAATATCGTTTATCGGATATGCCACCGTTCTATACGACGCGAACAGAAAGGAGAGGACATTTTGCAAATTTCTAAAACCCAACCTACCGATTAAAACACCTGAGGTTTTTTTCACAGTTAAAGTAGCTCCAAATGCGCCACGGGGAAAGCCAACGGCTTTATGTCAAGAAATGTGAAATTGATGAAATCACAGTGAAAAATGGGGTTTTAGCCAACAAACTGGCCAGTAACAAGTTTTCTGAATAACTAAGTTTTAAAACTTGTGTCACGTGATGTGATGTCACCTTTGAGTGTGGTGTTAAAAGCGCACAAATCCTCCCTCCCCTGACGCTTCATCCCCTTTATTTATATAGATTAGAATATTACTTAAATAGGCACGATGTAACCTTAAGCTGTGTCCCATGATACGGATTTTTCTAGTATGGGACGTCACCCACAAAGTGTATAAATGTATTGTACCTACATGAATAAACTTACTTACTTACATCGAAAGGTAATTAAGGAAACGTATTTCTACCGATAACGTATTTCTACCTTTAACCGTAAAAAATGTCCCGTTCAATTAGCTTTTTCACTGTTTTTGGAAAACTATTATCATATTTACCATGATTACACAGAAATGCTGCATTATAGGTATGCCTTCTGGCAAATTTTGCAACTCGCAGCTTCGTTTCACAGATTTAAGTTACGAATTACCTAAAGAGTGCCATAATCAGGCCCGAGTCCACCACTAGTGTAGGTAGACGCTTACTTGTCACGTGCAACGTAAAACACGATACAACGTTCACCCGTTCAACTCTGAAAGCATAATAGAATTTAAGTTGCGCGCTAGTATTGCCCGGGCTTTCAGAATAGTTTCGGAACGAACCAGAACCAGGATACGAGAACCGCTTGGCTCCAATATACGTAGGTAGGTCATAGCCAAGTGGTCAATCACTTGGTGACCACACATTACGTAAATTATTATGCTCCGACGTTTTAGTATAAGGATAAGATGACAAAAACATTAGCCATCTGGTGCATTCGAGTAAAAAAGAACGAGTGATTGCAATGTATAAAACCAAAAACACTGCAACTTCATACTGCCGCCCCTGGCCGTGTACAATTTTGAACAACTTCCGCCATGAAATCAAGTAATAATAATACTAATACTTATGATACCTTGGACACTATTTACATTGATCTAGCCCCAAACTAGGATTCCCTGTATCATGGGTACTAGACAACGATACACATACTAATATAGATAATTATTATACTTACGTAGATAAAAAACCATGACTAGGGTACAAACATCCTTTCTCATCAAACAAACATTTGCCCCCATCGGGACTTGAACCCGAGACCCTTCATTGGCTTCGTAGGCAGTGAATTCGTAGCAGACGATGAAAATCATTTACAAAAACGTTTGCTCCTGCTTAATATCCTCATTTAGTATTCATTTAAAACTCACCGCCTTAATTGCAGCAATTCTAATCTAATCTAGGTAAACTCTCTAATTCCTTTATCTTATTTAAATAGTTTAGGGTTAAGTCGTCTTTTGGTTTGTAACGTAAGCTTTGTCGTTTCGCATTAGGGCTATGGTGACTTGGATATGTCAACTTCATACAGCCGCCCCTGGCCGTGTATCATTGTAAATAAATTTTATGTTTGTCCGAGCGACGAAGCGTATCCGTTTCAGGATTGGGCAAAAATGTTTTCGTACGTCCGGATGTCATTCTCTACAGGCTGCATTTCTCAACTGATTCTCGTGAATTTTTGTGAGCAGGTTCGATGATTAAATATTTTTTTTTGACGATTCAGTTTAGTTTTCTTTTTTCAAAATGGCGTAGGTGTGGGGGTTTCAAAATTTCAAAAAACCTCTACAGGCAAACAGCTCGACGGATTTTAACAAATGAGGTGTCGTTGGATTTGTAGAGACCGTGAGAGTAACAAGCTATATCATTTTAGTAAAAAGTCAATAGGTTGGGTTTAAGACTGCAAAATGTAGTTTACAAAGTTATTGTTGCGGAATAATTTCATACTCCATGTATGTACCCAGGTGCATTCATACGTAAGTATGTGTTATTAAAAGAAAGTGTCACTCGCGAGCTCTACAGCTCACAGTATCACCTACGTGTTAAAAATAATTATATTTTAAACTAATATTAGCATAGGTTATTGTAAGAGTCGGTTAGAATAATGTATATTTATCTAATCCTTAAATTATCACATCTCTGTTACACCCTCCCTATAAAATGCGTTCAATGTCACGAGAATCTATTTGTGACGAAGGCTACGATTATTTAAATAAATTTATGGTTTCTTTGACCCGTGATAATGGCACCAGTTATTTCAAGCAACAAGAGCAATGTTTACATGCGCAGAAAATTTAAGAAGCGTTACGGCTGCATAACAGATGTAACGATAAACATATCGTTAAATTAAATTACTGTTTTGCTTTCGTAGACGGTGTAACAGGTATTTTGTGTTGCCTTGTCAAATCTTTATTGCATCTAATATACCTACCCGGTTTGTTCTTTGAGCTTTCTTTTTTGCTAACACATCTGGTTTGAAATAAAATATAAGTATCAGTTCAAAAGATCGGAAACATAAGTACATACCTTGAAAGATACATATATAAGATATATGTTTTGTGGACAAATAAAACAAGGGTAGTATTCAACTGAGTGACTGTAAATTAAAGTTTTAAGTGACAAAAATAACTAATTTAAATTATTGTGTTAGAAATCCACAGAATAGCAACTTACAAACATTCATTTGAGTTCCTTAAAATACAAAATAATAAGGTTTGATTTGCATACGCTCAGCTCTGCTAAGCTCCCGGGTTGCTTCTTCTAAGTTCTAACCTAACCTATAACCCAATTGAAAACCCACAATAACCTACTCTAGACAAAGGCTTTTCGTTGCATTCGCTCCGCCCCGCTACGCTCCGGGTTTGCTTCTTCTAAGTTCTAACCTAACCTATAATCCAATTTAAATTTAGCCACAATAACCTACTCTAGCCAAATTTGTCTTTCTGTATTCCGTTATTGAAGTTGCCCTCTCTTTATTTCTAGTCGCTCACTTAGTAATTTGGTCGTACGGCTAGAATTTTTATATCTGAAATGCCCACTTTTTGTAAGCTCGTTCTGGATTTTATTATTGTAAAAAAAGAAAAGCTCCATTCAATGTTTTTTTCGCTCATTTCAAGTATTTATGCTGTTCATAGTCATGGTCTATTCGCTCAGTGATCCTTCGCTTAATTAGTTTTTTAATCGATCGTTTTAAATTTCCCCATAATATAATAGCATAAGATGCTTAAAAAAAGATCAAGACTGTAGTAAACAGTATATTTATACAGATTGGTATTTTTTTTCGTGCACCGGAAAGCGATAAATTAACTCTCTTTCCAACCTTATTACAACAATTGTAAGGTAATCAAATTCAGTTTAGACTTTAATTTAAAGACAGTGGTCTAATAACGTGACAATTAGTGGTTTTCTATTGTGACAGCCGACAAAAATTACGAGGAATATGAAGGAAAATAATATGGCACAAGGCCAAGCCCCACAACGAAATTAACACCCACAAGCAAGTAGCAACATTTTTGTGATCAATGTTGTCTCAAGGGATAAATAATATGTAACTATCTATACAATTTTGACGCGTCACCTAATCTAATTTTGAATCGTGGTATTTAGGAAACGTAAGGCCGGCGCCATTGAAAAAATTATAAACAAGACATTGAAAGATTTATTCATAACCTTGAAATGTAGAAATAGAAAACTACATATGATTTTGCAATATGCATTATGGTAGATGGAGTCTCTATTATAGGGGACATTTTGAATAACATTCACACTGAATCACTTTACCTGCTCAAAACATGAATTATGGAATAAGGTCTAGTCTTATTACCTTTATATTACAAACTGTAGTTTAGAAAGATAATTGACCCCTTAAGCCTTGGTGACGCCAATAGGTGTCATTAACCCGTTATAGGTCCTGAATTTGATTAAAATTCCATGACCTTCAAAATCGCAATGCCTCATACATAACATAATCAGGACAGGGCTCGACCGGTTAAGGCAAAAATTATTGTACTAAGTACCCCACGACAGAAGACGTCTGACAATTAGGACTGTTTCTCTTCTGTCTTTAGAGTCAAAAGGTTAAATAGTGTGGCAGTCGTGGACATATTCGAAGAATTGTGTTTTGAATGAATGAATAGAATTAGATCAGGATCTCTAAGGCTCAGGCCACAAACAAAAGAGGTAAGACGCGGACGCGTCGCAGGCTAGGCGCGGACATTTTGAAAATATGTAGAAAATACGGCGTGATTTTGGAGGGATTTTCA
The DNA here is from genome assembly GCA_949825045.1 of Argyresthia goedartella. NCBI lineage: Eukaryota > Metazoa > Arthropoda > Insecta > Lepidoptera > Argyresthiidae > Argyresthia > Argyresthia goedartella. Next base: position 10,466,981 of record OX463821.1, on the reverse strand, counting down.
CAAGACAACGCCCCCCGCTGAAAATAAATTAACGACTCACTGCATCATAATATGATGCCCATTCTCCGTTATAGGTTCTGAATTTGATTACCATGGTATGAGGTTCAAAATCGCGGTGCCTCATATCAGGGTTGGGTCGTGGTGAGCTTGAAGGGGCGGGTTCCGCGTCTATGACTCGTCTACGTCATAAATCTTTTGTGAAGGGCCAGGGGGGCGATTCTCGCGCATTCGATATACGGATATTGACACCATATGTCGAGTGATTTGTATAGGAATCACTCGATATCCGCCATTTTATCGAGTGGTGATATTGTGCGAGAATATGCCCCCTGGGCCTTACAGGAAAAATACTGCCACTGATTAATTTATAGCCCCAAATAATACTCGCGGGCATCACATGGCGGCATGATGTTTTAATTTACCGAATGGTCCTCGTAATTGTTTGTTTATCGGAAGCTACACAATACTAAATTATGACGTAACCACGCACATTAGTTGATTCAAATATTAGGTATATTTTATGAATTGTAAGGTACTGTTTGGAACTCATTGGGAGGGGTAAATAACTTTTACACAAAAGTCTCCAGATCTTTCATGATTTGTTTGAGTCAGCGCTTTACGAAGTCATACAAAGTACAAAGTCTATAAAGATTTTTGTGATTTTCAATGTGTTTATGAGTGTAAATTGTGTTGTCCTTTTTAACCTACTTCAAAAAAGGAGGGGGTTCCCAATAGAGGTTGCTAACTTTCTAGACAGAAACGGAAATCTCAAAACCAACCGAGATATATGTTTTCTGAACAGTTTCTATTTATTAATCAGATAACTAATAAGTATACATATTTTAAGATATTTTAATAAAACGCAATGAAATTCATTTGACCTAACTATGACATCATCATAAGATCTATGAAAGAATGCCTTCACCCACAAAAAAAAAACAATGTGAAGCGTTAATCTATTCCCTGTAAAGTCTGTGATCTATGAGTGACCTCTCGTGACTGTAGGTTATATTCAGCGGTTTGTTTTGAAATTTTATCTACACACGTATCATAAACCCTCTTTAAAACCGCACGTTACAATCAGCATAATGTTAAACTACTTGATAAAAACTCATTTCTTATCTGAAAAATTACACATTATGACCATAATGTGTAATTTTTCTACATATTATGACATTCAAATTTCGAACGATGACGCCCGCCTGCGTGCCGCCCCTAGTTTGCCTGTGAAGTTGGTACTGACATTCAAATTTCGAACGCCGACGCCCGCCTGCGTGAAGTTGGTACTAAAGAACAAGCTAAACAACTGCAGAGCCACAATGCCGGTCAAACATGCGGTTCCTGAACACATCCAAGAGAGCTTATCATATGTGTGTAGATAAACTAGTGTATGTAACGGTACAATGTTAGGTGTGTGTTAAATAGGCTTTAAAACTCTCGAGTGATATGAGTTTCATAAACCCACTCTCGGGTATTAATGCCCTCCATTATGTAGCAGTCACATAAACTACTATTATCGTTTCGTTTTTATTCGTTAAAAGAACGGCAAATTATAAAAAAGCAGATTCATGAAATTTCCAAAACAATGATCATGTCGAAGTTCACGTCAAATTCCAGAAACCACAACATTGCTGAAGTCAGACGTAACAAACCCCTTATGTAAGTAAGCTACTGTTGCTGAGATCCTGGAGACTGAGGAGCTGGACAATCAGAAAACTTTGTCTGATTGTCCAGCTTCTGCAGGGACTTTTTAGATTTTTTTATTTATCGGCCGCAAAATTGCATAAGTATTGCCATGACATACGATTGAAGTTTTCTTGATAACGTATAACGCGTTCAATATGCTCTTCCTCTCAACGAAAAAAGGCATCATATGATGCTATTTTCCCGTTATAGGTTTATAATTTTAATACCATGGCATTAGGTTCAAAGTTGCGATGCCTTTGTACAACCTGGTGGCTGGAGAATTAAGCATACTTAACTTATTTATTGTGTTAATAGGTATGCAACTTTGTATATTACTGTACATATCTTTTCTTGCATTAATAGTACCCATTATTATTATTTATAGGTGTCTGCAACTATTGCCTACTGCTTTTATTTGGGCTTGAGAAGCGGAACTGTGATAACATATATCACGATATATAAGTGTCGCTTGGTGTATTATTGGTTTTAAGTGTGACTTATAGTATACGACAAAGCCATCATTCTGATTGTGATACCTGTCCGTACTGTGAGAGATATATCCGTCCAGTGGCGGTATTTTATGAACGCACGACATCCAGCATTCAGTCAAAACAATGATATCGGTCTCTATGTTAATTTGTGCGAGAAGTGTACAGAAACTGTCAAAGTTGCGGTTTATGCTTCTGATGTTTTGATGCAGAACTTTTAGTTTCGTTTGAGGCTGGGGAATTAGAGAAGGGCACTGCTTAACCTGGCAGGTAAAAGAGTCACTTAAATTAAAATTATCTATGTTATTAATTAACTTATTCATCTTTTTTAATTTAGAAGTTATATGTAAAGTGCTGTACAAATTTTATACTACGGCGCTCTTAAGGCGCCACCATAGTCGATAGAATTGATGTATCTAAACTCAGCGTTTTTTTTGGCCGGACAGACTGTAACTTGATTTGTGGTCACTTTGTTTTTTGTAACGTAGGTAGGCACGTTGCACATTTTGGCGATTCAGACTTTTAACGCAGTCGGTCATCAGGTGCTCTAGTTCGCCGCAATGACCACAAGTAGGTTTCGCTTCTTTGCAGGTCTTGGCAGGATGTCCATACTGCTGACAGTGGAAACATCTTGTTACTAAGGTGAAATTTCTTACAGTACAAGATGACCAATTTATGAACACCCTGTCCTGTGCAATGAGAGTCTTGCGAATTTCGGCAGGTACTTCGATAATGTAATTTGAGGCATCCGTGTTCTTTTTGCCGGATTTGTGGCTCAACTTTATTGAGGTCAAAAACGATTCTAGAGATTAATTCGGCATTTTTTCGGCAAGATTTTGTTCGAAGAGACATTTGAAAACCTCGCATTCTGTTAGTACTCCAAAAACTGTAATTCTCGTCTTACGTTTAGAGGGCTCATTCACCGTTAGTCCTGAGGAAGATAGTTGAAAGGCCTGCTTAAGTTTTTCAATATCTTCTTTATGGTCAGTGCTGATAATGACTCCACCGTTTTTTGTCTTTCGAAGTCCACGGACATGAAGTTTCATGACTTCTGGGCGAATAATTTTTTGAACCAGTTCTTTAGTCTCTTCACTGGACTTCTTCTGGTCAATGGGGTAAATTGCTACGGAGCTGAAGTTGCTAGGACGCATATAATTATTAGTACCTTTCTTTAAAATTTCGGCTAAAGAGGTGGAATGTAGGGTTGCTTTATTGTTAGTTTCTTTTATGGCCTCAGCAATTGAATTAATGTTTACTGATAAGTCCTGATTTTCTTTTAAACTCCGTATGGAGATCTGGGCTTGAAGGGCTTTTTGTTTGAGTGCTTGATACTGAAGAGCCATTTGAGATGTGCTATGTCCTATTTTACTTCACAGGTTATGAATTAGTAGTTTTTGATCAGAGTTTAGTTTTCTATCGGCAGCTGTCGTACATACTTCATCAAGGCAATGTTCAATCGAGCTCAGACAGTTTTGCAGTGCGGCTGTCACCCCAATGTCCATTGTTTTGTCACTGTCCTGGATCTTGGCCCTCACTGGTAGTCCGGGGCGGCGAACGGGTGGTGAGGCGGCTCCGGTTGCATAACAATTCAATTTCACTTCACAGTTGCAACGAGCACGCACAAACACATAAAATAGGTCAATCAATTTCTTGTACATTCAACAAAAATAATAAAAACAGGCAATAGTTAAACACGTCCGCTCGCAACGGCTTTGCGAGAATCGATCATATCATACAGACCGAGAGAACCGATATACGAGTATATTATCCTGCAATGATCCATGTAGCCACAGCATGTAGCCTTAACAAAACTGCGAATAATTCTGGCGTTCTGGAATTGGTACGAATAACAAATCCGGGTAATCACTGCTGTTTGAGCACGATGGGACGAAATGTTCTTTGATACCCATTATGAAAAACAACAAGATTTTTTAAATCAAATCACAATAATAATCAATAATTTCGTCTTAGTTAGTTAGGACTGACGTGAGTGACGTGATGTTTGTTTGACAGTTGACTTCACTCATAAATGAAAGAAGTCTACATACTTGGCACTCTTTGATTGCTTAACTGCCACTTTTTTGTGGTAGGCAAAGAAATTTACCCCACTAAGTCTCTTGTGACGTCACGTTTACTTTTGGAGGGTAACATTTTAGCTTTGTTTTTTAAATAGACGCAATGAATAAAACCCAAAAATATTTAAACTAGTTTCTGAAAATGGTCTATATTTTCAAAACAAATTTAAAAAAATAAAATCATAATTAATATATGAGAAGATTTGTTACCTCTAAACTGGTATTATTTATGAACTGATTTCAAAACCTATTTTTATTTGAAAGAATGACCATATAGTTTGGTCCCATTTAAAAAAAAATAGTAATCGGTCCAGTAGTTATATTTTCTAAATCAAAACGTCTGGAATTATGGTACAAGGTTTACGAAATTGTGTATAGTATTTTTACTGTGACTTATCAGTAGTGTTTAAGGTCATTGTCATAATTATGTCTATAAGTACCATCTATTCGTTGATGTCATGTAATATGTGTTGGCTTGACTGTCAGACGGACATATTTTTTTTTTTTTAATCTTATTTATTTTATAAGCCATACATCTTATGATTAAGTCAGCTTAAAAATAATTAACAAAGCTACAGTGCTTACAGTATTACTTTAACAAAAGAAAATAACATTAAATAAATCTAACATTGGTTAGTTACATAAGTATCGTAGCCTTATTTTCGCGTATTTTGACGTCATTCGCATCCCGACCTGGAAGGAAAAAATAAGGCTTGGTTTTTTAAAGTTTTTAACTTGGTGAATTATTAGTGGTGTTTACGTTCTTTATCATAAAATGAGATGGAATCTGGCATTTTTTTCACTTTTGTGCCGTATATTCGTATTGTATTAAGTAGGCAGGTTTCGTAGTATCGTTTTCTTGTGTATATATAGACGACATTCGCATCCCGACCTGGGAGGAAGAAAAAGTACTTGAAGGAGGTTTTTGTAAGTTTTTGACTTGGTGAATTATTTAACAAGTTGGCTGTGGTAATACGGATTCACTAGGGGTAAATTAACTACGGGTGCAGGCATTACCCTTATATCTCGCATTTTCTCTGCATGGGAGCATGGCTGCGGCCGCACAGGATGCTGGCAGCGTTTTTTGCGATCTGTCGAAGGCATTTGAATGTGTTGATCATGCTACGCATCTAAAGAAATTAAATCATTACGGATTTAGAAATCAAGCTTTGCGTCTAAGATCATATTAAGGCATTATAACTCTAAGGACAGAAATCAACGGCGTTAAATCTGATGGAGAGGATATAAAAATCGGGGTTCCACAAGGTTCCATGGTGCATCATGTTAATGTAACTCAACCCAGAACTTGCTGAATTATTTTCTAATTATTTATTCCTACATATTATTTATATTATGTAATATTTATACTAGTTAAACAAAACTATTTAAAAGAGATTTACAAATCTGTGGCAGTTTCTTCGCCCTCTTTTCCCATAGTTGCCCAATGTAGAGAAGAAGCAAATTATTATTATTTTTTAACTTATTTTATTATACTGCATTTTTTTCCTTTGAGACTAGGAATACTTGTACTACGTACTGACAGAATACTTAATAGGTACTGACTCGTCATTCATCCACTACAGTTAAAATACATAGGCTAAATCGAAAAATATTCTCTTCGAGTGTGCCTTTTTGCTGATCTCACTCACCCAAGGAATCATCCACGTTCTAGGTTCACCACAAATATCGAGTGCTTATTTTGTTTTCGGTATTTAACTTTTAGTTGGTACGATCATAGTAAAAATGCCTAAATGCAGTCACAGTGATGAAGACAGTAACGAATATCTTTGTGAAAAGTGCGGAAAGTAGAAAAAAAAAACTGTCCCGTTCCTGTAAAAGGGAATCGTCCACGGTTAGTGGAGGTCACGCCTCATGAGCGCCGGCGCTGGCGCTACCAGCCCCCGCGGACGAATACGAGCCACAGCCCTTTGTTGAGTACATCGACATAGACGATAAGCCTGAATCGTCAAATCGTTGATAAATTAATCAACATCAATACATCTTGTGGAGATGTTACCTTAACATCAAAATTAATGTGTATAGTTTATAGGGACTATCTTATGCTTTAAAAAACAGTCAATATTTTCTTCATATAAGAATTTTATCTACTTTTACTGTGGTACTTTGTGTGTGGTGGTGGTGGTAAATCTCGTAAATAAAAAGTATTGTGGATAGCCTACAGGGACTTTCTCGTACATCTGTATGCATAAAAAGTGAAGGCCTGACTCACTCACTGACTCATCAACGCCCAGCCTAAACCCTGCAACCTAGAAAGATGAAGTTTTGCGCAGAGGTTCTATTTATAATGTAAACAAGGAATAAGAGCGGATTTCCTTATTCCTTGTTTACATTATAAATAGAACCTATCCCTAGAATAGATCCCTTCCGTTCCCCGTCTCAGTCGAGTGTGGACGTGTGTCGTGTGCTGCTCTAAATTCATAAATTTCTAATTTGATATTCTAATATTTGTTGTGACTAAATATCGGACCCTCCTGCTCTGTCCTGAGTGCTAAGCCATTTGGCTTGGGTGCCATATTTGTTTTTGTAGTGCGCCGTCTCTTTCGTGCTGCCGCCGCCGATAACTTGAACTTTTGTGACTTTTTGCTTTGCCGCTGGGGCTCGAACTCGGGCTGTCTGCATGTCGCGTCCGCTTGGCCTGTGCTCCTGACCACTCGGCTATTTGGCTTGAGTGCCGCGCCGCGAATCTACTGACTGCTACCGTCCTCTCTGTGTCTACCGTCCTCGCCTGCTACGCACAGCTGACACTATCTCGACTACGCACATTTGTTTACAACGCGCTAATATGATTCACAGTCCGCCAGTTGAAAATAATACTTTGAATCAAGCATTATCCTTCTCGGATCCTGCATTAAACACAAAACCATCTCAAGATGCTCCTAGTATGGTCACAATTAGACATAAGCGTCAGAGAACTGAGGGATCTCCAGAGGCTGGCTTATCTCACGATCACTTAAGAAAGTTCACCCTGGAAATTAAGGAAATGCTATCGTCATGGAGAGAGAACCAGGATCGCCGCCTATCCGATTGGAAGAACGACCAAGATATAAGTTTATCTACATTGGTAAAAGAAGTAACCGAACTGAGGGCCCAATGTCTCAAAATCCAAACCACTAACAGTGACATTGAGAAGAGTATGGAATACATGAGTAACTGCTTTGATGGAACACAGCTCCAACTTTCTCAGCTACAGAAGGAAAATCAAGAAAAAGACCTTGCAATTCTTCAACTGCAGAACCAGATTAATGACCTACAGCTTAAAACACGTACTGCAACGATTGAGCTTCGTAATGTTCCAAACAAGGACTCTGAGAAGCAAAGTGACCTGTTTTCTATTGTTGCCAATGTCGCAAAGGTCATTAATACAGACATTCAAACATCTGATCTACGTGACGTCTATCGTCTACCGGGAAAATCGAATACTTCCAGACCTATTGTGGTCGAAATTGCTACCGTTACCAAAAGGAATCATCTCCTATCATCGATTCGCAAGTACAACAAGGATCGTCCCATCGTGGAAAAACTGAATACTCAGATTCTTGGATTTCCAGGTATGAGTGAACCTGTTTATGTAGATGAGCATCTGGCTCCATCGACTAGAAAACTTCTTTACGAGACGAGACAAGTCGCTAAGGCAAACAAGTACTCGTGCTGGCATTCCAACGGAAAGATCTATCTACGTACGGACCAGGAAGAAAAAGCGATTGTAATTAGGTCCGATAAACAACTAGCGACCTTTTCGGCCAATAATAACAAGTGACTATACATATGTATAGTCACTTGTTATTATTTATAAGATAGCACTAGGTAGTGTGAGATTGAAATATGATCGCTTAATTATATAATTAAGCGATCATATTTCAATCTCACACTACCTAGTGCTATCTTTAAATAATTTGTCATCTATCGAAATTCAGAACGATATGAGTTACAAACCTGTATTCTACAATATAACTGTAAATGTTGGAACACTATACAGCCTCAATAGACCTGATAATGTAAAATGTTTGAGCCTGACACAAATTACTCTTACCCAGAGTTCTACTATATCTTCTAAGAGCATCACATTGCCCTCAGAGTCCGATAGGACTTTAATAATGCCTCCTAATGGATAGTAATTTAAAAACTCTGAATGAATTAGACAACACAAGTTGTGCACATTCAGTATCGTGTGATATCTTAGATCTTCATCAATTTATGCCTTCAAATGATAATAGTCTCTCAATTATATCACAAAACATAAGGAGTATTTGTGTTAACTTTGATAATCTTGAGCTAACATTATCACAATTAAAGTATGAAGCTGATATATTAATACTAACAGAATGTTGGCTAAATCATGACAAACCAGTCCCTTTATTAGAATCTTATTCTTCCCACACTACTTGCAACCTTTTGAATAAGAGTGATGGCGTAGTTGTTTATGTCAAAAACAACCTTAATGCTAATGTTACCGAAATAAAACTTGAGCATGCCTCCTGTTTACAAATTAATATCGAAGATGTCTCTATCCTTGGAATTTACAGATCGCCATCCCACAATAGTGACATTGACCCATTTATCACCTCTTTTAATAACCACTTAGAGTCCTTACAAATTAAGAGAAATTTAATCATAGTTGGTGACCTAAATATTAATATTATTCCTAAGGAAAATGAAACTTCAACAGAACGAAACAACAGAATAAAATACTTAGATATTAACGCTCTTCATGGATTGCTTCCATGTCATTTGCTCCCTACTAGAGGTGATAACTGCCTAGATCACTTTTTTCTAAAACTACAAACAACCAAGTATAATACATTTATAGCTGTATTAAACACAACTATCACGGACCATCTCATGACATTTTTAAATTTGAAATACTCTAAACATAGAAATAAAATCAATAGAAGTAAAATTAATATAAATTACGATAATGCCTTAAAAAGTTTAGAACAAAAAAATCTAGGACTAATACTTACTTTAAATAACCCTAACATAATACTAGACTTATTAATACATAAAATAACTGATTCTTTAGAAGAAAACAGCATAATTGTCCGAATTCCTAGAAATAAAAGAACAATAAAACCATGGATAAGCAGTGGCATACTACGCTGCATAAATAATAGAAACAAACTTCAGAAAACTCTACGCTTAGATCCCCATAATGAAATTCTTAGAATAACGTATAAAAGATACCGCAACTACTGCAATAACCTAATAAAGAAACTGAAACGTCAATACGAAAAAGAATTACTAGCTAGCTCAACAAAAAACCCTAAAACTCTTTGGCAAACCATAAAAGCGATAACAAATCTTAATAATACCAAATCTAAAAACTCTAGTCTCCTAAATCTCAAATCAACCCCGAAAGACTCAGTAAACTACGTAAATACATTTTTTGCCAACATCGGAAAAAAACTTGCCCAGGAAATCACATCCGACAAATCGTATAGTAATAAAATCCAAATTGAAACAGGAAGATCTGTCATGTCACAACCCTCATCCTTTGTTCTTCTTGACACTGACCCAAAAGAGGTCAATAGAATCATTTCAAATCTGAAATCAGGTAGTTCTCCCGGTCTCGACAATATATCACCATGTTTTCTAAAACTTTCTAAGTTTCTTCTAATTCCTGTAATCTGTCACTTCGCCAACATATGTTTTCAACAAGGCATCTTCCCGTCGCGTCTAAAACAAGCTATTATAACACCAATGTACAAAAATGGTAACAAAGAAGACATTAATTATTTTAGACCTATTTCTGTTCTTCCTTCGATATCCAAAATATTAGAAAAACTATTAAATAACAGACTTCTTAATTACTTAGAAAAAAACAATATTTTATCTCCCTCGCAATATGGATTTAGACAGGCAAGATCTACTGAAGACGCAGTCTCAGATCTCAGTTCCTTAATAACTGAACGTGTAGACAACAAACTTAAATGCTTAACGGTGTTCCTTGATCTGAAGAAAGCCTTCGATACTGTTTATATTCCTACCCTTATAGACAAGCTAGAAAGTATTGGTATTAGAGGTTACCCGCTAGCTCTTTTTATAGACTATCTCAGTGAACGTAAGCAACAAGTTAAAATAGAATCACATACGACGACCCGAATGGCCGAGTCGGCAGTGACGCTGCCTACGAAACCAAGGGTCCCGGGTTCGAGTCCCGGTGCGGGCAAATATTTGTTTGATGAGAACGAATGTTTGTATCCTAGTCATGGTTGTTTATCTATCTAGTATAATATTTATCTATTTAAGTATGTGTATCGTTGTCTAGTACCCAAGATACAGGGAATCCTAGTTTGGGGCTAGATCAATGTGTGTAAATGGTGTCCAAGGTATTATTATTATTATTATTATCATTATATTAGTGAGGAGTCTGACATTACATATGGAGTTCCCCAAGGAAGTGTCCTTGGGCCTACACTCTTTTTGATCTATATTAATGACATGTATTCCCTTAAGCTTAGTAATGCTCAAATATTTTCCTACGCAGATGACACTGCAATCGTCTTCCATGGTCAATCTTGGGAAGAGACCAAGGAGCTGACTGAGAAAGGACTAACAAGAATTAACTGTTGGCTAAAAAATAACAAGTTATCCCTCAACACGTCTAAAACTAATTATATGTGCTTTACTATGAACAAACGAACCCAACCCAAATCTAACTTCAAAATTAAAATACACAGCTGTAACCAACCATCTGACACGTGTGACTGCCCGGTGTTGGATAAGCTTCCTAAAGTAAAATATTTGGGTATTATGCTGGACGAAAGGTTGTCTTGGTTTGATCATATTGAACTGGTAACTAACAGGATTAGAAAGATGACGTGGATTTTTAAAAAGCTAAGGCATGTTACATTGGGGTCACTACTAAATCAAATATACACTGCACTGGTTCAATCCATTATTTCTTACTGCATCCCGATATGGGGTGGAGCAACTAAAACGAGATTCTTAGAACTTGAAAGATCACAACGATCCCTCATAAAGTTTATGTACTTCCTACCTTATAGATTTCCCACCACTCAACTCTATCTTAAATCCAACTTACTTTCTATCAGGAAAATCTACATTCTTAATACAATTATTAAAAAACACCGACAATAATTAACCCTAATCTACCTGAAACTCGACGACATTACACAGTCTCTGATATTACTCAGTACAAATCGAATTTTGCCCAAAGACAGTATAAAATACAAGCAAGTTTTCTTTACAATAAAATAAATAAAATATTAAGTATTTACAAACTCACTACTAGAGATGTTAAACAATCGCTTATAAAATGGCTTACAAGTCTGGACTATGATGAGGTTGAATCTTTGTTCAAACGTTCCACTTAACAATGTATTGTTTAAAACTGTATCATAATAGCCTATATTGTATAAACAAGCATATGAATACATAAATATGTAACTTATATAATTACAGTATTTTAGAATTAACTTCCTAAGTATTAATTACTTATGTTAATACTTTGATTAAATTTAATATTAAATATAAGTTTCTGTAGTGATGGTGGTGAGAGGTTGTCTTACTGTTGCTATCAACAGTAAGACAACTTTTCATTATTGTTACTTAGATCCATTTGCACCAAAATTATGATGTTATTTAGCAGTTGTATAATAACAATAATAACAATGTAATAATCGCTTAGCGCACTAATCACAAACTATCTGTGCAAATGACACTTAGTTAACACACTAGAATTTTTTTAAACAAATACATAAATGTGTTTATTTCTTAAATGTTCATTGTGGAAGGTAGGTATCTCCTGATACAGGTATTGCAATACTTAAAAGGAGATCCCACGTCTGTGCAAACATGTTTTTGTTATGAAATAAACAATTTTTGATTTTGATTGATTTTGATTTTTGATTTAAAAAAAAAACCCCTGAGAGGGTAAAATGGGGGGTTAAAGTTAGTATGAAAGTCCCTCAGTTTTAAAGTGAGCATCATCAAATTTTGTGTCTAGGCTGACAATTGAAAATTAATGAACAGGTGTCTCAGCGTTTTTTTTTTCTACCCCTAAGGGGGTAAAATAAGGGCTGCAAGTTTGTATGAAAGTCCGTCAGTGTTGAAGTTAGGATATTTAAATACTATGTTTAGACACGTTTAAAAATTAAAGTTTTTAACACACACACCTAAGGGGGTAAAATAGGGGTTGAAAGTTTGTATGCAAGTCCTCCAGTTTTAAAATTAGGATCTTAAAATTTTGTGTTAAGGCTGAAAATTGAATATAACTGAATTGTGTTCCAGCTTCTTTGAAAATTACACCCCTAAAAGGGTGAAAAGGGGGATAAAATTGTGTATACAAACTCTCAAAGCAAAAAAAAATAAATTTGCACAAAGATATCTTGCATAGTGTAGTCATCGACTAAGGAAGGATTTTTGGAAATTCCACCTATGGTAATATGGGTGTAGAAAGTTTATATGGTATTTAGCCTATTGATTACAAATATAGCAGGACATGTTACAACGTACATACTTATAAAAGAATCATCTAATATCAAAAATAGGGGTGGAAAATTTCTAAGACGATTAAAAAAAAAAATGTTTAGATTTTAAATTATACAGCCTTGTTATGTTCTCGGGCTAGGGAATTCCATGATTGATCGTGCTTTAATCTGTACATATTAACGTATTTTATTTACACACGTATCATAAACCCTCTTTACTGCGTTCAAAAACCGCACGTTACGATCAGCATTATGTTAAACTACTTGGTAAAAACTCGTTTCGTATCTGTAAAACTACACATTATGGTCATTATGTGTAGTTATTCTACATACAATGACATTCAAATTACGCCCGCCTGCATGCCGCCCCTAGTTTGTCTGTGAAGTTGGTACTAACATTCAAATTTCGAACGCCGACGCCCGAACAGCTACAGAACAAGCTAAACAACTGCAGAGCTGCAGAGGCATTGTAATGCCGGTCAAACATGCGGTTCCTGAACACATCAAAGAGAGCTTATGATATGTGTGTAGATAAACTAGTGTATGTAACTCTACATAATTAGGCATTAAAACTCTCGAGTGATATTATTATGAAACGAGCCTTCGGCTCGTTTCATAAACCCACTCTCGAGTATTAATGCCCTCCATTATGTAGCAGTCACATAAACTACTATTAGAGAGTGTAAAAGCAGCGCGAGAAGGCTGGCCAGCTCATTACAGATGCAACATTTGTCTCGAAACACGTCTAGCGCTAGCACTGCGATCATTTACGAAACAATTTAAATGTATTTATTTGTGCAATACTATTTCTTATTAACGGTGCTTTTCAGCGCAAATCTTTTGTTTCCAAATTTACTAAGTTGTTACCGATTCTAATCTTTTCTAAATTGATTTTTTTATTTTTTCGTTATAAAGTGTTCATTTCAGCGCAAATCTTTTCTGTACTCCGGCTTAATTTGAAATATAATTAAACTTGCTTTATCTATCACTATGACTTTTGAATCATTGAACATTGATGGGACTATGGTGCTTCACACCGTAGTTCCCATAATTGGAGACGGAGCCTGTCTGTTTCGGTCTATCTCCTATCTATTTTATGACACACATGTGATGGCCAGGGAGGTGAGTGAGAAAATCGTTGACCCTGTGGTGGCTAACTGAGAGGATTTTGCCATTATGTCCCACGATAGTAACGGGGATAATTAGTCCAGTGCTACTGAATATTGCAATGACATGTCACGCCCTTTTACTAATTGTAGTTTATATGGGCTAGAAGGGGCAGGGCAACTCAGGATCAGGCTTCCGTCATTAACGACATTTTGTTGAAGTCATTCGAAGGTGCAGATCAAATCTGTAGATACTATAGTAGATACAAATGATGCTATACAATATCCTCAATGCTCTCAACCCACCTGGTCTACCGTCTCACACACTTGTCCTCAAAGTGAGTGCTCCAGTCATGCTATTGCGAAATCTCAATCCACCTAAGTTGTCAATCTGTGTATACCGCGGATACCACTAATACCTTCGGAGTAACCATTTGAGTTTAGAAGACTACAGTTCCCTCTTAAGGTCTGTTTCGCAATGACGAATAATAAGTCTCCGGGTCAGTCACTGAAAACAGCAGGAACTGATCTTAGGGGAGACTGCTTTTCGCACGGCCAGTTTGATGTGGCCTGCTCATGAGTGAGTTCACCTAGGAGCCTGGTCGTATTTACATCTGAGAGCAGAACCTCTTATGTCGTATAAAGAGGTACTTTAATCAAACAAGAAAAAGTTTTAACAACTGTGAAAAGCAACCTAAAAATGTTATCCTCAGTTTTCAAATTCTGCAATTGGTTCGAAATATATTGACTACAAAAAAACTAAAATAATGCGGGCAAAGCCGCGGGAAAAAGCTACTTATTCCATAAATGAAGCTAAAACATTTTTTTAGGTATTCCCAACGATGCTTCAGTGGCTTACAGGGTCCTCAGGCCCTATCTAGTGACTGCGCCTACGCGGATACTAGCTCCAGCGCTACTACCACCAATGTGGATGCAAGCTCCGGCGCTAATACTGGAGCCAATATTAGCACCAACTTTGAAGCCGCGGAGGTATCGGATGAGGAGATTATCATTTTATTTTTGTGATCAAAATCAGATGGATTTTTTTGAGACTTCGAACCAAAATGAGTTCCATTTCTTAAGCGGTTCAACTCCAATTTTCGAAAAATATTTTTTCTTATAGTTTTTTAGTCTGGGTGAGGTCACCGGTGACTTATATGGCATTTAACTTGTTAATTGAAGTATTTAATTTGGGTGCTCAATATGGAACTTTCTATTCTAATTGTTCTGGTCTATCACTCATTTTGGGCTCCAATGTACGGTCAGATGACAGAGTTCAGAGAGATTTTTCAGGGGTATTATATATGATGCGGCCCCCTTCACCTTTATATGACGCTACATGGGACCCATCCTTTGTTCTCGATTATCTTTCTCTTCAACAACCTAATGTTTCGTTAGATCTTGTTTGCTTGACAAAGAGACAGTTGTTAATCTTATAGCATTATTCACAGCGCATAGCACACAAACAATTTAAAAAATTAAAGTACCAAATATTCGGATCAACTCAGATAATGTTAATATCAATATACCTAACCTAATTAAAACTTCACGCCCAGGAGTGAAGTTTTAATTAGGGTACAAAATGGGTATGTATTTTTAATAAGGGAACAAAATGGGTATATTTTATCAATACATACCCATTTTATATCTCCCCTGCTTAAGAGATCGAACAGAAATCTGTATAACTTTGACTTTAAATCATTACTTTAATAGAACATGATACACTATTTATAACTTTATCTACACACGTATCATAAACCCTCTTTACTGCGTTCAAAAACCGCACGTTACGATCAGCATTATGTTAAACTACTTGGTAAAAATTATTTTCGTATCTGGAAAACTACACATTATGGTCATTATGAAGTTGGTACTGACATTCAAATTTCGAACGCCGACGCCCGTCTGCGTGAAGTTGGTACTAAAGAACAAGCTAAACAATTGCAGAACCACAATGCCGGTCAAACATGCGGTTCCTGAACACATCAAAGAGAGCTTATGATATCTGTGTAGATAAACTAGTGTATGTAACTGTACATAATTAGGCATTAAAACCCGAGAGTGGGTTTATGAAACGAGCCGAAGGCGAGTTTCATAATAATATCACTCGAGAGCAGTATGCAGCAGTCACATAAACTACTATTAAAGAGGCCTTATAATGCAGTGACGCCTCAAACATTAGGTAGAGGGGTTAATGACACACTTTGTGAAAGTGGGATTAACACATCAATTTTTACTGCCCATTCGACCAGGCACGCTGCCACGTCCAGTGCCCATGAAAAGGGTGTGAATATAGATACCATTAGAAGTATCGCTGGATGGAGATGGAGATCTACAGACTATTTGCTCGGTTTTACTAGAGAAATTTCAATAATAATAGTTGTAAATAATAATAAGAACCAATTTGAATTATCGTTGCTGTTATGAATGAATATATATTTGGATCAGTCATTATTTAAATTGTTATTTTTCGTTTCGTAGGATTTATTATATCGGGCACTGATAAAAGTATTTATTATATAACATACATAAATGCTTGATTGATCAAATAACTTCATAATTGTTCTTTGTCTTTGTATTAATCTGATAATATTCCATTGACGACCCGAATGGCTGAGTCGGCAGTGACGCTGCTTACGAAACCAAGGGTCCCGGGTTCGAGTCCTGGTGGGGGCAAATATTTGTTTGATGAGAACGGATGTTTGTACCCTAGTCATGGTTGTTCATCTATCTAAGTATTCATATTTATCTATATAAGTATGTGTATCGTTGTCTAGTACCCAAGATACAGGGAATCCTAGTTTGGGGCCAGATCAATGTGTGTAAATGGTGTCCAAGGTATTATTATCATTATTATATTATTATTAAGATTTTCAAAATATAGAAGTATTCCTAATCTCAAATGACGAATATACATTTATGATTGCTGCAGTATAGTAAGTTACCTGTAAGTAAAGTTCTATCACTAGTGGTTCTGTGAGAACAGTAGACCTCGCGAGCGCTTCAACATACTGACATACTTAAAATATTGATACGACTGATGGACAAAAGGCTTTATGCGACACAAGTTTATTTAGCGCAACAATTTAACGAAGAAAGTCCAATTTTAAATTACTATGCAGACTTTTGAGTAAAAAAGGGGTATACATTTTGGTCCTAGGAGTTAAAATCTGGTGTCAAGGGGTCTCGTGACTGCGTAGTCTAAATATGTATAAATTTTCCGAAATAAAATCAAAAACTGAAATCCGCTACCAAAGTGTTCAGTCTTCTCAGCACCTAATGACCTCGTAGGGGCCCATCAGCTACGAGGTAGCGTGACGATCAGGTGCCAAGAAGTGATGAACGTCGGCGATTCACCGAGCTAATGTTATGTGGGGTAGATCTAACCTGGTCTGTGCTTCGGTCCCGTCAACCTCCTGTCTCTCTGCAAGGCCCGGGCGCGCCCTAGGTTCTTCTTGGTAGATAGGTTATTCAGCCAACCAAGTATGACTGGCGGGCCAGCGTCAATGAGCACAGTGGTCCAACACAGGTTATGTTCTACGTGGTAAATACAAATCGGGCACGAAAATCCGAACTTTATCTGGTTCGAGAGACAACGGCACACTCAGCTATATTAATAATCCTGAGGGAATCCTGAATACATTCCAGATGCCCTTTGATTTAATTTCAACCAGCTAATCAACGCGTTTTCATCGCGGGGTTTTTATCCGAATCGTCTGTCAGTTGGCGAATACGTTTGCTACAGCAAACTTCCCCTTTACCCCTCCACTCCCCCCATGACACCCCTGTCCCCTTGAAGTTTATCGGATGAACAACTGGAATTATTATAAATAAATTAACCCGACTGCATTTTCTTTCAATACCACATACAAACTTATGAATGCACCTGGGTACGTACATGGAATTAGAAAGTAGCCGCACCAATAACTTTCTAATGCCATAAGTCCGCCATTGTTAAAAAAATCTAATAGCTTACTTGACATTTTTTTTAATATAATTTGCGAACCTGCTCACAAACACAAACAAACTTCACGGGAATCGGTTGAGAAATGCGACCTTTTCCAAACTTAGCGATAGCTGTACTGTTAACCTCAGAAATAATTACAGCCTAGTTGCTCCCCTGCTTAGACTCGCGAAGGTTAGCAATTCTTTTAAGGGTCAGTGCATTCTACTACAATAAGATACCTCTGGAGATTTTGAAATTACCTTTTGAGCAAT
Source organism: Argyresthia goedartella (assembly GCA_949825045.1). Lineage (NCBI taxonomy): Eukaryota > Metazoa > Arthropoda > Insecta > Lepidoptera > Argyresthiidae > Argyresthia > Argyresthia goedartella. The sequence goes on along the minus strand of OX463821.1, from coordinate 10,448,937 downwards.
TTAAAAAGCATGATAAAACGACTTTGTCAAAAAGGGATATTACAATTTCCAAGACTACTTGGGACTGTATGGGGTTAATCTAGCTCAACACAGTCCTTGGGGTAAATGATTATGTAATTATGTATTCTTTATTTAATTCGCTTATTAATTATTGTATTTAATATTGTAATATTTGTATTAGTTAAGCACAAGCACAATTTTTAAAAGAGATTCAAAAGTCAATCTGTGGGGGTTACTATGCCCTACTTCTCCCACAGTGGTTCAATGTAGAGAAGAGGCAAAAAATTATGTGTGGTAAGTATATGTAATTATCTACAGTAATAAAGACATTTGATTTGATTTGATTAAGAAATGCTTTAAATATAATATTTTTTAAGAAATGATTTTTTTTCAAAGACCTGCGCCATTTTGTTCAACGAGTCGTCGTGGGGTTGAAAAGCCGCACACTTGTTGAAGAACGCGGGTTGGGGCTGGTGGACCCTCACACCGTTGGAAAGTGAGCTAAAAGAAGCCCCGCTGTCAACGTGTTAATCAATTCGATTATCATTTGCTTATAATTAGTTCTGTCTTTTATCTGTATCTAGGCTTCATGTAGAAAAAAGTTGTTTCTTGCTTATTTTAGGTGAAAAAGCAAATTTCCTACACACATTATCTAATGATCATATGGTATGTGCTGAAATTTAGTTCCTTCTGCGGATTTAGGCCTAAACAAAGTCATCAAATACGGACTCAAAGCCCGAACCGTAACGAACCCGCTTCCGGTTTCCGTCGAGCTTGTATATTTTCACCACCGGATGCTAATAGCCTGCGCCATTAATGTTTTATCACTTCCGGTGGAATGGAGTTTAGCATAGGATTGTTGCTGAACTGAGCGGAATTGAAGATGTTATCAGCTAAATGAATGGCTTAGTAGGTTTTTGGTTTTAACTTCGTTTTACGGGGTTTTAACGCGGCAATAGATTTGAATCTTTAGTTCATTCTATGATGACTTTATTTAATTCAAACTTGAAGGTTGTTGGAATATAAAATTCAACTACGAATACACGAAGAACCGAAGAACATTTCCTGCACTTACGAAGACAACGCACGCTTTTATTAAAGCCATATGTTCTACAGACAAGAAAGCAGCACTTTAACGTTCTTCCTAAGATAATATCGAACATGTTCCCTGCACGAGGTACCAATGTGAAGAAATGCAACACTTGAATCTTATTATAAAACGATCTTGGTCTCGGCTCGCAAAGCTATAAACATGAGGATTTGGAGAAAACTTACCATCACTGAATCTCAAAGCAAGGCACCGAATTTGGCCTGGTGAACATCTAATAGAAACTGCTCAGTAAAGACACCATAATGTTACCTGCTGCATTTACATAGAGACTTTCACAACTGTTTCTTGAATGCCGAACATATGTACCTACCTATATTGTACATTTGTGTTACGTAATACGATGGCTGTGTGTGGACCTACACCTATTGTAGGATGACCAACTACTATTATCATTTCAGAGATTCACTTGTTTCTATAGGAAATAAAGTGTACTTGTATTTCATACTTCCTACAGTCTTCACAAAATAAAAGGGCCGGTGACAGCGTCCGTGACACTGACGTAATGAAGTTGAATTTAGTTTGTATCACCGGGCCTTTTTTGTAAAGACTGTAGTATACGTCGCGCCACACATTATGAGCGGTGGCCTTGAATGCTCAGTTTCAAGGCCACCGTCACTTCCCTATACATGTACATATGATCAGTAATTCCCGCCAACGTCGCCCAGCGCTCTTAATTCGTGGCGCGAGGTATACCTCGCGCCACGAATTGTAGTAAATAAGTACTGTACTGTAGTAAGACTAACAAGGTTCTATTAGAGACCCAATTCAATGGAAATCTTAAGGTTTATACCACAGGATCAAAAGGTTTTTTCATTATCGCATTTAAAAAGAGAATTGATAAACAAACAAATATAATATAGCGTCACAGTTTTTACCATACGAGGTGGCAGAAGCACATTTGTGACACTGTTTGGTTATTAAATACTCCATAAAAAAATACAATTTATTTAGAGTGAAATTTGCCTCCACTGTCCGACCCTTTGTCTATCCGTCTGGCTGTATCTTATGAACCGTGATAGTTAGACAGTTGAATTTTTCACAGATGACGTATTTCTTTTGCTGCTATAAAAATTAAAAATAACAAAAACAAAAAAAAAAAAAAATATAATAAAATCAATATTTAAGGGGCTCCCATACAACAAACGAGATTTTTTTGCTCGTTTTTAATCAATATTGGTAACGGCAACAGTTAGACGCTTAACATATTTACAGCATATTTAGTTATATATTCAATTTAAAAATAAATAATTAAATTAAAATAAAACAAATATTTAAGGGGGGCTCCTATACAACAAAAATTTATTTTTTTGCTCGATATTGATAATGGCAACAGGTAGACGCTTAAAATATTCACATAATATTTTTAAAGATAATGGTCCGGAACCGTTCGCGAGGATTTTTTTTTTAAATATAATGTACATCTCCGTAAAATATTGTAAATCTCCGTCCTGTTCAATTCGACCAAAAAGTTGGCTATTGCATAGACGTTGTAACTAGAATACACAGCGTAGCTCCGCTGCAAGGAAATTGGCTCGCTCTTAGAAACACAATGTTTCCAACTGTTTCCTTGATCTAACAGGGCAATGTTAGTTCTCGTAAAACGTTTTAGTAAAATTCTATCAAGAACTTGTCAACATTTTACAAAGACTATTTACGTTACTATGTACTATGTCAAGACGGACGCCGCCGCAAAGGTAGGCTGAGAAGGTGATTGCTTGAAGACCTGGAGAGGCATCTCCGGCAGGATTGGCAGGAGAAGGCGAACTATAGGGACGTTTGGACTAAGAGCGGGGAGGCCTTTGCCCCGCAGTGGGAAATACAACAGGCTACATTAAAAAAAATCAAGAGAGTTTGTCTGTTTCAAAGTTATTATAGTTTCAGTAAATAACTATCACATAGTCATTAAATTAAGTAATCTTGTTTGCGTTATATAACTCAATTCAAGATGAGCATTCATTTATTTTGTATATGTCAACAGATGTTATTATCTGTATATTTCACCGTAAGATAGACAAAACCGTTAGTTGATAAACTAACGTTTTTTTTCTCGTAAGTTGATCAACTATCGTCAGATAGTCAACTGTAGCGTACTGCTTACTATATGACGCATTAGTTGATCAACTAACGGTTAAATCCGTTAAATCGTAAACTGGTTTAAACTTGAATTGCAGTGGAAATACCAGGGCAAACACTACGATAGCTTAGGTGAAGACTAGAGGGGGCGAGCATAACGAAGTAAGAACAAAATAAAAATAAATTCTAATCCCTGTCGGTCTGGTTTACTATCTGTCGATAGTTGATCGGCTACCGCGTTATTTTATCAACTAACGGTTTTGACTATCTTCCGGTAACATATATCCCACCAAAAACATTCTGTAAAAAACTAGCCAAGTCTCGATTATTTGAAGAAATCAATCATCGAATTTTGTGTTTAGGCTGACGATTAAAAATTAATGAACAAGTGTCTCACATATCTTTTATTCTACCCCTAAGGGAGTAAAATAGGGGTTGCAAGTTGGTATCAAAGTCCGTCAATTTTGAAGTAAGGATCTTTTGTGACGTTCTGTGTTTAAAAATTACGTCATGTTTAAAAATTAATGAATATTTGTCTCAGCGTTTTTTTAGGATTCAACCCCAAGGGGGGGGATTGAAAGTTTGTATAAAAGTCCGTCAGTTTTGAAGTTAGTTCTTCAAATTTTGTGTTAAGGCGGAAGATTGAATATAAATTAGTAGTGTCTCAGCGTTTTTGAAATTTCCACCACCAAAAGGATGAAAAGGGGGATAAATTCGTACATACAAAGTCTCAAAGCAAAACTTAAATATTTTTTTGCACAAAGATACCTTGCCTAGTGTAGGTATCTTTTTAAAAAAATCCACCTATGGTAATATGGCCGTAGTAAATTTGTATGGTATTTAGTCTATTGACATATAAAGCAGGACATGTTACAGCGTACCTAGAAAATGATTCTGTAATGTCGAAAATAGGGGTGGAAAAATGATATCAGAATTTTGTTTTGCTTTAAAATTATACAGCTTTGCTTTCGTTTTGTTGTTCAGTTTAAGAATGTTTTTATTATTCCCTTGGACTTGGGAATTTATAATTGATTGTGCTTTAATGTGTAAATATTAACGTATTTTCGTTTATAATTTTTAAGCAAATCATCCAAAAAGGATATGATACGCGCGTGCCGTTCCCCGGAGAGAATATAAGCATCGCGATATGGCAGGCCAAAAAAAAAAAAACAACAACCATGGCTCACAGTTAATTCTTAATAAGAGAACTGTAAACACAAAGGCGACCGAATTAGAAATCTCTGTCTCTGCGGCAAATTTCTATTCTTTTCAGATTATTATAAGACCGGGAGAAGACAGTCACCTGGTGTATTTCCGTTTCCTTTTTAGTCAGATTAACATGTTTCACATGTACGCCAAATAAGGCACAGAAAGGTTGAACTATATCAGGAACAACCAAGTGCAGCTGAAGGCTGACAGTTATATACACTTGCGGGATGCCATAGGGAGGCAGAAAGTTGATGGTTGGCAGCAGGGTCAGAAGGTGGTACTCTCGTCATCTTTAACTGCGGTACAACGCTATATGCATGAGCGTACACAAGACGCAATGACATACGTGCGCCAATACGGCCGTCCCGACCTTTTTTTTATCACATTAACGTGTTAAACTCGATGGAAATACTTCACAGATATACTTTTAAATGGCCAACAATCACATTATGATCGCCACGACATTATAGCTAGGGTATTCCATCTAAATGTGAAAAAGATGATGTCTCTTCTAAACAAATGTAATCTGTTTGGGGAGATGCGTTGTTTTATATACTCAGTGAACTACGGAGTTTTCCTCATATTCACATCTTGCTATGGCTAGAGCAGCGTTTACCCCAGACAAAATTGACATCATTATTTGTACCGAAATACCAGACACAGAGCAGCCTCTACGATATTCTGGTGGCTAATATGATACATGGCCCTTGCGGTAGTTTAACTACAAATCACCCTGCATGAAAAATGGTAGTTGTAAGATATACCCTCGACCACTTCCTAAGGACAACCAGACAGGAGACGATGGATACCCGCAATATAGGAGGACGTCTCCAGGTGACGGTGGTGACGGTTAAAAATTCACGAAATTGAGTGTATGTATGTGAACAATGGCGCATGAGAATGAGGAGGGCTGATCCCATCCCCTAATAGGAAAGAGCAAATAAAGAAGAAGAATGGCAATAGATGTTATATTGATATAAATATATTATTAGCTACAATCGATCCAATCTATATACATAGTCAGGTCATAAGTTCTGTCACATGTGCAATATGAAATAATTTAGACATGTTTATTATTTATGTAAACATTTATATAGCAAAATGAACTTAATAAAACATAGATTCTTATGGTAATAAAGTTTATTCAAAATGACCCCCGCGATTTTGAATACAGACCTCTATTCTGCGCGGCCAGTCGTCTATCGCAGCACGAACGAGGTCCATGTCAATATCGGCGGCTGCCTTAATCAAGGATGCCTTGAGTGACTCCAAATCAGGATGAGGCTTTGAGCTGGCCTTTTCCTCCAAGCGTTGCCATATCTTGTAATCTAACGGACTCATATCTGGACTGGAGGACGGCCAGTCTTCGTGCCGGATGAAGTCGATTTCACGCGCCGCCAGCCAGTCTTGTTTGCTTTTCGCTCTATGAGCTGGCGCAGAATCTTGTTGGAATACCCAGTGCCTGTTATTAAACATGGTATGAGGAACAGGTTCCACAAGGTTCTTGAGGACTGTATTTTGATACACAACTGCATTCGTTTTTACGCCTTTCTCACAAAAATGTACCTCAGTTAAGCCCCAATAAGAGACTCCCAACCAAACCATGAGCGAGGATGGAAAATGACCTCGTTGGACACGCGGAATACGGTTGCTCGCTTCTTCGCTGCTGTGTGCGTACACCTTATCATTTTGTTTGTTGTAGCTCTCTTCCACGGTGAAAATTTTTTCATCCGAAAAAAGAATTTCCCGATGCTTTTTTCCCGCGTACCGCTTCAACAAAGCGCGGCATCTCTTCAGTCTCAGGTCCATTAAACGAGCGTCCAAACGATGTCCTGTTTTTCTTCAATATGCCCTAAGCCCTAAGTCTTCATTTAACACCCTTTTCACCGTGGTCCTGCTTAACCCCATCTGAAGGGCCAACAGTTTCTGCTTACGTATGGGATTTCTTTGAATTCGCGCCTTCACAGCTTTTATCACTGCTGGAGTCCTAACAGAGTGAGGGCGACCACTTCTTGACCTGTCATCTACACTAGAGTCTTCATTGTATCGTTTTATGGTACGATAAACGAATCTTTTGGTTATATTCAAATTTTTCAGTAAGTCGAAAATCTGATTTCGCGCGTAACCGCAACGATGCAACGCAATAACTGCGACACGGTCTTCTTTAAGTGTCCACTCCATATTAAAAAATGAGGAAAATTATAAAAAGTACACATTTTTATTTTCATGAAAAATTCGAAATTCGAATTCAATAAACTTTTTTGTGGCCAGCGTTCTAAATTCAAAAGTTTTTATTGTGTGACAGAACTTATGACCTGACTGTGGTGGGAGCCTGTAGCTCAGTAAATTTTAACATTAAAATATAGTTCTGTTTTTTTTATTATGTTGTATGGACCAGTAAGGGTAGTGTTAATCCAAATTTGCAACTTCGAAACACTTGTGCTCGCTGTGCACTACGTAAAAAACTGTCAAATTGTTTAACGTTTTTACTGCTGGATCTAAATGTCATAAATTGTGCCTTTATTGAGTACTAAACTTTTAAAGTACTCTTGAAAGTTAATTAAATTTGCAACAATTGAAACCTGGGTGTAAGGATCAAGGTATGGCCTTCACATTTAGTCCATTTTTCCCGAAATTAGTCAATTTTAATTTTCGCTACCGTGCGGATCAAAATATTAACAAAAGGCTCGCCCCATGACAAAAGTCATTGAAATTAGTTATTCAATTCATTCCAGTGACAACTTCCCTGTCCAATGATTCATATATGACTCACAGGACCGGATTGGAATAAGTTCAAGAGCAAAAATGAGTCACAGGGGACTTATTTTATCATAAATTTTAAATTGATTTTTGAATGAATGCGATGTGTTTTTTTTATATATTAGACATAGACATATAGCAAATGGCCTAAACTTTTTGGAAATAAATGAATGTTTGGCTATTTTTTTATTGCTGACTTCTAGTCGTTGGAACAAAATAAGCAATAAACGCAAAATTGGAAGTTAATCTTTTAACCTTTCGACCGCCATAAATCAAATACAAAATTTGTCTCATACAACTCAGTTCATACAAGATAAGGTCTCTTTTAATACTAAAATTTTGTCAGCTTTAACCGACAAGGCACCAAAGGCACGACTTTCAATTGTCGGCCAGTGCCGACTGGGGCAACTTAAATTGGACTTGGCGATTATAATCCTAACGTCCATGCGACCCTTGAGTCTATTGGCTCCGTGAGCGGTAGATATCGCAAGCAATACAGAAAAATTGAGTTTTTTTACGCCATTTTTACCTTTTGATGTTAATCGGAAGAACAATAAATATAATGGAACAAAGATTAAAAAAAAAAAAAAAAACCAGTGCATCTTATTGCAATTCTACATACAATTTTATGAAAGCACCTGGTTACTCACATGGAGTAAAAAAGCAGCTGCACCAATAATTTTGTAAATTACATTTGAGATCTAAATCCAACCTTTTTTATTTTTTACAAAAATTATGTAGCCAATGCACTTTCACATACCCCCACCAATACAACGACTCCTCATTAGTTCAAATCTGGCGAGCCGTTTGGGCTGAAGTATTATTTTTAGGGTTCCGTACCCTAAGGGTTCCAAACGGGACCCTATTACTAAGACTCCGCTGTCCGTCCGTCCGTCCGTCCGTCCGTCCGTCTGTCACCAGGCTGTATCTCAAGAACCTAGCTAGCTAGAGAGTTGAAATTTTCACAGATTACGTATTTATGTTGCCGCTATAACGAAAAATACTAAAAACCAGGATAAAAGAAATATTTAAGGGGGCTCCCATACAACAATTCTTTCAATACCACATACAAACTTATGGATGCACCTGGTTACGTACATGGAGTGTAAAAGTAACCGCACCAATAACTTTGTAAACAATATTTTGCTGTGTAAAATCCAAACTATTCACTCCACACCATCGCTTCCATTGAACGGTGGTACGGAACCCTTCGTGCGCGATTTAGACTCGCACTTGACCGGTTTTTTACATTTAAAACCGCAAATCTCACTCATTTAAAAAAATCGAGAAACTTAATCGAAAATTCCATTCAGTTGTCGAACCTACTCAGATTATTTCACGAGAATCTGTTGAGAAATGCGACCTGTAGAGAAGAACAGCCGGATAGAAATCCGGACAGAAATCCAGTCACACGAAAGCATTTTTGCCAAAGGACGCTTCGCTCTCTTCGCTCGTTCGGTAAATTACTAAAATGATAATAAATTATTATGAAATAAAAAAAGTATTTTGTGCCTGAAAATTATGAACTTGGGGCATTTGCAAAGTAGATTATATTGGGATAGGAAAATTGTAGCACAAAACGAAGTCTGTTAGACTTAGTTACTTATCCTTATTTATAGATAAGATGGTAAAATGGATTATTGAAGAATTGAGACAGAGCTGCTCATTGCTCCCTAAAAACAGCTCCTCGTCTAGAGATTTCACGCTTGCTTATCAAGCAGAGATGCCGGTTGGAATCCAGTAGTGAACAAGTACCAATGAAATTCGTACAAGTACATTTACGGACGTTGTAATGGTGACAGTAACGTCGTGAGAAAACTTTAAATCCCCATAATTGCGGCGATGGGCTAGCCCCCTGTTATGCAAAATCGAGTGTTGATTAACTGGCTAATCTTAGGCTCAATTGTGCCTCTGCCACCGCGTATTGGCAAGATTTTATAACGTCACGCCTTTCCGTTTGTTATATTATGATGTGAAACAAAGCCATTTGAATACCTATTTCAATAAATAGTAGCGATTTTTGATAAACGAAATTCATTACTTTTAAAGTTTATTAAATTTGCAACAATTTTAGCCTAAATTAAATTTTATGAATCCTTAGGGATCAAGATATGTGCCTTCGAAGATGGTGCATTTTACTCGAAATTTGTAAATTTTTAGTTTTCCTCTCCGGATCAAAATATCACGAACATTATTTATCCTACGACAATATTCATTATATAAAGTGGTGTTAAATTAAATTAGCTTTCAAATAAAATTTGAACTTAGTAACAAGTCTGTCCGATAATTCGAAATCGAATATGTCTACAAAACTAAATGGGACTCTACGAGTAGAAGCAGTTTTAATTAGGGGCAGTTAAGAGAAGTCTAGACTATATCTCGTGATCGCTGAAACGGTGAGCGTAATTCTGGGAAATATATTGCTGTGAAAGAAGATGAAAATTAATAAAATTCCGAAAAGAAGGTCACCGTGGATTTGAGATATTAAATGACCGGGATATTGAGAAGCTGTGTTTGTGTGAGTGACAATTTAGATGATGCGTGTGAGGGCGAGAGCTCAGCGGTTTGAAGCGCCGAGCTCTTCTCTCATACATAACGCTGACACGTGTTACTTACACAAACGCATTTTACAGCTTAAGGGATTAAATATGGCCAGAAATGCATCTTTAGCTTCAATTCTAGGCTAAACTAGACAACATAAAAATGTAGGATAAATATATGTTATAAAAGGTCTATTAGAGATAAGAATGGACTTTTAAAATTACCGGATATCTGTTATATTAATACTTAAAAATATTTTTCGCAATGCATTATTATTCAACTAAATGAACAAGCGCTCGGAGATGAAATCAGTTTAGAATATGAAACTTACACGCAAAAATAGGTAAAAAAAAGGAAACATTTTTGGTTGTTTTATTTTATTTTTAATGTTATTATTACAGGAATTTAGTAATATTTTCTATAATTTTCTTGGTCTCGGAGCTCGGGCTGCCCCGCGGGGCTCTGCGCGGGAGCATGCGTCAGTCTGCATCGACGCGATGCGACGGGTATTTGTTTTCTTTGTCTAATTCTCAATGCCATTGGCCTACGTTCAGCCCTTAAACCAAAAACGCCAGTCTAGAATTTATGATTCTAGAATCTCGTATTACCAGATTTATCGTAGGCCTTGTTCCATGATGGTTAGCCATACCAGTTTTGCGATGGGTTTTGTATGCTAAGCGATATAATTAGCGATAAATAAATAGTCCTCTACTGTGTCAATGATCTCTAATGCGACGTTATTTGGCAGATAGTATTGACGTTATTTGGCACATAGTATACTGTGGATAGTTATATGTGAGGTGATGACAGGTGGAGTAGATCCCTCACCGAGAGGTGGCTGAAAGAAGGAAAAAGGAGCAGGGTCAACCAGCAACCAGATGGATCGATGACATTACCAACATCTCGGGGGTAAAATCTGGACTCAATCGGCAGAGGACCGCATACGTTGGCACAAAATGGAGGTGCACTTTATGCAGTGGGCTAAAATAATCTGTCCTTGATGACTTTTTCTGTATAAGGAGGATCACAAGACTATGATGCTCTTTTTTTTGTAAACCATAAGGTGAATTTACCTTGCACACGTTTTTTATACACTCCAGCAAAGTATATTATACCGTATGCAGCAAATTCCCACCACAAACTGAAATTCGCAGTAAAGTTATTCTCTCGGCACATCGGTACTCACAAGCAGGAATAGCTGTAACATTAATTAGGCAGGTAATATCTGTGTTCCGTTCGTCGCCCGGAACTGGGGACAAATGGTCGCAGTGTCAGCAAGAACGGCTACGGCTTGTTGGTGTGGCAAAACAATGTTGTACTATCTGCGGGCACGGTAGTGCTCCCGGCAAAATGTCACGACCTACCGCTACTATTAGTCTAAATGTTGCGTCGTATTTCCAAGCTCTCATTGGCCTGGTCTATAATGCTTTGAGAGCGCAAATTCTCAAGAAAGATCGAAGGTAGCCAACATAAGAAATATAATGTGGAATATTGAATACCGGCTTAATGTAGGCGCAATGTGACTTTCGCAACCCGTATAGGAAATGGTGTGACGCTATGAGACTTACAACACATATTTCTACTATAAAAACCTAGACACAGCTTCATGTCTATTAACGGCCTATGGGTTGAGTTCAAGGTTGATTAGTCTGAATAATTGACTGCTCTCTCAGAGGCTTATGGTGAGTTCACTTGTGCTAATGAGACATCTATCCTATAGTTTACATAGATTTAATACCCTAAATGTGGTTGTGAGTTTGGTTTCTTATGGTTTGCCTTAGCCAATTTTATTCTCTGTATAAGCAGTGTCAAACCTGCAAGAGGAAGGTATTTCTATTCTTACTCATAAGTTTTTCAACGTCTCTGGGCAGTGTCTATTGGCTATACGGGTTATCAAACAACGTGCCCCCACGTGGGAGAAACTTGCTTGTTGACAAACTCAGCAAACAATGCTAGGAGTGCTCCAAACATTCCTCTCTGTGCAATACAGGGCACTTAGGTTGCAAACTTAGGTTAAGAGAGCTACGGATCTTAAGTGTTGTGGTGTACGTTTTACATGCTCCTGTTTTGATAACTGTGTGTGTCTTGGAGTAGCAGCTACTCATAGAGCAGGCTCTCTAAGCCACAAGTTTTTGGTTGATTCACAGATCAGTTAGGTAACCCTTGTATTGAAAACTTTTTTTGAAAACTGTTATGCAACCGAATAATATATATCAAAATGAATGTCCTGGCTTATTGAATGATATATCAACGCAGAGCCTAAACCACTATTCCTAGAGACATGCAACTTTGTACAGGGGTTCCTCATAAAGCATACGTAGGGTATTTCAAAGAAGGGAGTTGGCGAAATTCATCCCTAAGGGGGGGAAAGTGGGATTGAAAATTCTATGAAAATCAATAATAATTGACTTATGCTGCTGAATTTTTGCAGGCAAGTATGAGACGTCAACCAAGTGAGTGAGTAAGGGGGGGATTTGGGGAGGAACTTTATATGTCATAAAAAAACTACTGGACCTATGAAGCTGTAAATTGGCAGGTAGGTAGTTTATAGATATGAGACGTCAGTTCCGATTTTTTTTTAATAAGGTAGTTTATGGATGTGGGAGGTCAGTTCAGTAAAGTTGTTGTCGAAGGTCACCCCCATAAAAGGCAAAAGGGTTTCTCGAAATTTGCCTGTGACCCTCATTGGGGACATTTACATTAAATTTGTATGTTGTTCGCAGGCAATATAAAACTGATGAAATCCATAAAGTCGAGTATTGCTTTAGCTGTTCATAAATCCTCTTTCTTCTACTTACAAAGAACATTGTCTACGCATAAAGTGTCTTCAGAGTTATGTACTTGCAGTGTCGGTTCCGACACAGCTCTTTGTATCTTGGGACAGTGTGCTCAGTAACAACTTGAAGGACATAAATATGTTGCTCAGCATGTAGCTAGTGTGCGGTACTAAAGTGCCGACAGTGAAATCCGTCGACAAAGCAAGAGAAAAACTCTCTCTCCCGCGGGTGCAAAGGACAAGGTGGAAACTTCATGGCGCGTAGATTTATCAGTAGGCTTTGTTGTGCACGTAAGATGGCAAAGCAGTTTATCCCCTCAACTTTCAAACAGCATTACTTGCAAACAGTTTCATCGTCAGAATCTGTTAACTCATTTCGGGCGGATTATACAGACGGTTGAATTTTAAGCGGACTTAGATCAAGTGGTTTCTTTCGTGATGTGTACAACAAAGCAGCTTAATTTATATTAATCCTTAGATAAACACTCCTTCATTATAATTTATTTAATTATTTACTGCTTAATTGACAGTATAGAAAGTACATAACTCGATAGTAACATTTCTAATTTGTCACTACCCATGTAACCATGACCACTTATTAAGCGGGTTTTATAAAACAGTGGTATACGTTAATGATAATTACAGACAATTACAACGCAATAAAGTAATTAGCAATTTTCGAGGATGCCATCCCATTCAACAAGTCAGACATTTATGGTTCAGTTGAGTCCACTCCTACATGCTTCTATTTGTAACAAGTACTCTATGAATTCGCAGTACTAATCATGTGAACACTTAAATGTAATTGGCCAGCACAAAACCATTGACTTTGAAATTTATATTATACTTTTTATACGGGCCAGTGACATTGCTTTGGTTGGTTATAAAAAAATAACAAGATTAGGAATGCAAGTTAAGATATATTTATTCCATTTGTTTATGAGGAATATGAGTTGCAGCCTGAAGTTGTTATTTTTTTGTGCAAACGTTAATCACCTAAATTTCGTTGTAGAAGGGTAGGCCTAAAGCGTAGATTGACTACATCGCGTTAACGCGATAATAATTAAATAAATAAATAAGTCGAAGTAGGCATATAGCTATACCGCAATTTTTAATTCGAGGCCAGAAATCTAAACAAACAACTGTCATGTTCTAGAACAAAACCGTTGACTTTGACATTCATATTACACTTTTTGTACTGAAAAATTACAGTTGTTTGTTTACATTTCTGGCCACAAATTAAAAATCGCAGTATAGTTAGACCTAACGCGATTTAGGTTAGAAAAGATGAAGGCAAAGAGATGCATAGACATGTTGATCTTTTGTTAAATAACGATGTAGCCATATAGATTAATAGAGAGTTCATATTTGTTTTGTAAGGAAATATATTTTCTATACAACCTATTTAGAAATGTATTCACATTTGAATGTTGTATCCTCTGATGAACAAAACAAGTTCAAGTTCAAGTTCAAAGATTTTTATTCATAGCACAAAAATTGAGACTTAATGAACGTCATAACATAATCAAGAAAGCAGAATATAACATTAAGTAGGTGCCTAATTATTACATAGAAGGTGCAATGAACTGGTTTAATGCCAGATGTCGGTGTCTTGTAAAAAGTCATTAATTTTGTAGTAGGCAGTTAGTTAGTTCCTTGTAAAAAATGTATAAATCACACCTGTACAAAGTGTGCTTTATACATTTTTTGAATCGAGCTTCAGTCAAGTTTTGTATTTCTTGCGGAATTTTATTGTAGAAGCGTATACAGTGTCCCATAAAAGAACTGCTAACTTTTGTGAGTCTGAACATTGAAAAAGAAAGTTTATGTTTATTTCTAGTTTGCACATTGTGGCGGCTATCAATGGTTTTAAAGCTACTGATATTTTTCCTCACATACATTATGTTTTCATAGATATATTGACTTGCAACTGTTAGGATGTTGGTTTCTTTGAAGAAATCTCTCAGAGATTCTCTAGTATATAGCTTATAAATAAATCGGATCGCTTTCTTCTGCAAAATGAAGATGTCTCAATGTCAGCAGCCCGTCCACATAGTAGTATGCCGTAGGACATAATGTTATTGAAAAAATTAAAATATACAAGCCTAGCAGTTGCAACGTCAGTCAATTCCCTGATTCTTTTAACCGCATATGCTGCGGAGCTAAGTCTATGTGCTAATTTTAAAATATGGGGATCCCACTGTAGTTTGGCATCAATAGTGATGCTGAGAAACTCTTAATTACTCTATGGTTTTATGCTAACCAAGATATATCAAATGCTAATCTTCTGAGGCTTTACGTTCCTACTACCTTCTGAGAAATCTGCGTTATCTTTTTCTGAAATATACTCAGGCGCTCACAGTAGAGGACACACCCTAAGGTCTGGTCAAAAAGTGTCTAAATAGCAAACAGGACCTAACAACATTCAGCAGAATTAAGAATCTACCAAGTGCAGGATCCTAAATGTGGACACACCGCAATAAATAATCCAAGGTTACCAAAAAAAAATTACTTATGTAAATTTATCTACACACGTATCATAAACCCTCTTTACTGCGTTCAAAAACCGCACGTTACGAACAGCATTATGTTAAACTACTTGGTAAAAACTCGTTTCGTATCTGGAAAACTACACATTATGTATAGTTTTTCTACATATAATGACATTCAAATTTCGAACGCCGACGCCCACCCGCGTGCCGTCCCTAGTTTGTCTGAGAAGTTGGTACTGACATTCAAATTTCGAACGCCGACGCCCGCCTGCGTGAAGTTGGTACTAAAGAACAAGCTACACAATTGCAGAACCACAATGCCGGTCAAACATGCGGTTCCTGAACACATCAAAGAGAGCTTATGATGTGTGTGTAGATAAACTAGTGTATGTAACTGTACATAATTAGGCATTAAAACTCTCGAGTGATATTATTATGAAACTCGCCTTCGGCTCGTTTCATAAACCCACTCTCGAGTTTTAATGCCCTCCATTATGCAGCAGTCACATAAACTACTATTACCCAAATTAATGAAAATCATAAGTTACAATTATGACGTTATACAAACTATCAAATGCGTAGTTTTTCTGCATTAAAGACTTAAAAAATGATACTCTCTCTCTCTCTGTCTATTACACTTTTTCTTCCTTTTATAATGCTAGGTTTAGGAAAATGTTAATATCTCTAATAGAACTGCTCAAAATTCACATCTAATTATTTTTTAACTGAATCAACTATCCTTTATATTAAAGGCAATACAATATAGATAAATATAATTAATATGTGCAATGACATCTTCAGAGAATAAACTGCAATATCTGCATTCGCAGATTGATTTTATTTTTGATTGATTCAACTTGCATGTTTATTTATCACAATAAACATGTGTATAGGTATATATCATAGATTACTCCAGATCAAGTGTCAATAAATAATCACAAATAAGTTTGCAAAGATTGGTTTAGGCAAAACGTGATTAAGGCTGACGAAACTTTAGGCAGATTAACATTTAGCTTGAATACGAAGACGACATACTGCGGAATAGGCCTACATGATTATTGGCATTTAGCTAGTTTTGTATGACGTTTCGGCATTACGCAACTAATGCCCGATTTCACCAACGGTTAAGGGACACTTAGCTCTTTTTCTTAGCTGTCTAGCGATTGTTTCGGTAGCCGGACTCTTATATTTAGGGGGTCCCCAAGGAGCCTAGATGACCCTTACACTAAGGGCAAATAGAAACAACCGCTACCGGTGGCCCCTGAAAGAAATAAAGTGTCCGCTAAAAGATAGGGATCCTCGGTGAAATCGGCCATTAGTCTTTCTACGAATTAGGTACACCCTCCTAGAAGGCAAAATTTTACTAGGATTCATTCGACGAACGATGAAGACATTTTGAGGTATTATTTAAATGTAATAACCACAAAATATACAAAGCTCTATCATTCTTGTAACATAACGTTACATTAAATAGCTTCAAGGCTTTTACCACAGGGGATGCCAAGACACCATTGTGCCCACGTTCAGCTATTATTCATTTCTCCTCTTTGCGTGACAGGGGGCTAGCCCATTGACGCGAATTTAGAGATAATTATGTAGTTTTGGTACAGATGTAGTGAATAATCCTTTCCTATCGGCAAAACTCGGAACAACGATAACACCCGAATGGTGCCGATGTGTCTATGAATTACTGTATTATTAAATTACGTGTAGGTATCAAATAAATCGCATACCTTATCTATCAATGTCAAATGACAAATTGCCCGTTTGACGTATATTACACTGAGATGTTAAAACCACCACGATTCTATCATATAAATAATTCGTTAGGTAAACAAAAATATAACTAGTTACTGAGGACGTTTTATTTCAATAAAACGCACTGATAAAAACCAAATTCCGGTTGGGATGATCTAATGATTCTATAAGGATTGGAACCCCAAAAGTCTAACTATAAGTCAAAACTACAGTAGGATTTTACAGAACTTTTTTATAATAATAAATTTTTGTAATTAATTAAAAATACTATGACATAACAAAAAAGACACCTCAACATAAAACAAAACAAACCAGCAGAGAAATTAATATAAATAAATATGATTTTCTGATTGGATGAACGACTTCGATTATGACAGCGGGATAAGAGGAGGAGGAGCGGGGTGGACAGTGCGAAACAATACTTCCAACATCCATATCACAGTCAGAATCAGAACTATTTTCTGGTGTATCATCGTCAGAGTTTTCATGAACGGTGATTACAAAACTAGCCATTTAATTTTCCAACTCAGGTTCGTGTTTTCGGTACTCGTTTTCGCATTTGATGGCGTGGTCACATACTTTAGCCCAAACATCGGAACCAATCATATTAACCTTTTCCTGTACCAATTGTTTCACAGTAGTCATATTCATACTGATGTTTCTTTTGAATACGTATCCCTTTATTTGAGACCATATGTTTTCAATCGGATTGAAATCAGGATGATATGGTGGCAATCTTAGTACGCTGTGTTTCGTTCATAAGTTTATCTATAGAGTATTCTACAAAGTCTTGTTTGTGTGTGTGTGTTTGCAAATAATTTCATATATTTCAAGTTTTGTTAATGACGGATCAATCGGAACGTTATGTTTGGATATCCAATCAATCATGTCTTGTTTCCTGGTATTTGAATTAGGAGGTTTTTCTACGTACTTATTATGATAAGCAGCATTATCTACTAATAGTACCGAATGTGGAGCTAAGTTTGGAATGAGTTGATTACGAAGCCATTTTTCATAGTTTTCATTGTTCATCGCGTTGTGATAGTCACCTGTTTTATCAGCAGACTGATACATTAACAATGCCCCAGGTATAAACCCCTTTCTACTACCAGCGTGCACTATTATAAGACGTTGTCCTTTAGAAATTAACTGTTTCACTCCGTTTTCTGACGAGTCAGCCCAGCTTTTATCTGCCAAATGTGAGGTATGGATATATGTTTCATCCATATAAACAATCTCTCTCCCTTGCAATCTGTACTTTTTTATCGCGGCTAAAAACTTTACTCTTTTTAAACGAACATCATCTTTCTCGATAATAAATTTTCTGTTGTTTTCAACTTTTTTATACCGAAATCCCATTTTTCTAAGAATTTTTCTTAGCGTAAAGTCACATCCCTTAAAATTTATGGCTTCGGATAACTTGGACTTCAGGGCTTTAATTGTAAGTATTTGTTTGTATATCAAATGGAAATTATACACTAATCGGCGTATAACGTTGTAGTCAAAATCGTCAAGACCTAGACAAAATAATTTATTTGGTCTACCCAACTTTGCCGACTTCGGACTATTGGAGGTGGATTGCTTTATGTATTCTTTTTGCAATATTTTATTTACTGTTCGTTGAGAAATTCCACTGGCCTCCGAAACTCGTTTTTGGACTTTACAAAAGTAAGCAGTATAGTTGGTATGTTTGAATTTATCATTTTCAGTTAAGAAATATAAATAAATATTGAAAATAACTTCGCAGGCTTGCCGATCTAAACGTTTCCCTTTTCTTAGTGCTTTCGGCATGTCTGTTATAAATTGTTAATGTGGATCGAATAAAATCAATGTTTATTATTTACAAAAATGACAGACAAGAGTGAAATGTAAAGTCAAAAATAAATAAATATAGGTGGCCTGCATTAATACACGAGTCCATGAAGTTTATCACAAAATCTAACATAAATATCAACAAAATATTTCTGTGGTATTAACTACTCTATATAGATACTTCCTCTTGCAATGCGACCGTTCCCTACGTTGTCTCGATAGGTACTGAGTGCGCGTGAAGTAGTAAGACAAAAACGAACATTTCCGAGAAAATACGAAAGGAAAGGATTATTCACTACATCTGTAACGATGTTTTCTATCACCATTAGAACGAGCGTATTATGTGCTTAAAGTTATTTATATCATTCTGACACACTCTCAAAAAAATATTGCCATTGCAACAAAAAAACTTTGATGCTGCACAGCCGTCGAAGGTGCATAGTTATGAGGGCAACGTTTTTATTGTTACTAAGTAAATTTACCAATTTTGATGTAATAGCAATAAAACATTGTTGAAATTACAATGCTAAAATTGTTCGTGTCACTATATGATTTCTTGTCCTTTTGTTCCCATGACAAATGCCTTTAGCTATCATATCAAAGGTATATTGTCCCGATGACAAGGGGTTTTGCTAAAAAGACAAAGGTTTACTGTCCGTGGATCTAACTTTGTTTTGTTGAATTAGCTATCTTCCTTTGTGCTTTTATCAATTCACCGTTGCTTCTCCGACAAAGTTACTTTTCTCGTATATATTTTGCTGCTCTAGCAAAGTAACATGGCTGATCTTATCCCTGCACTTTGTTAATGGTACACCATGAAAAAATATTATATACTCCCCGAATCTTCTGACTATTATTCCAGGAGTATGCGTACCCTTAACTATATTTAATGTACACCATACATCTGTATGGTGCATACACAGAGCACTCCGGTCAAGGTACGTATACCCGTAACAATATATAGGCAGAAGCTTCGAGGAATATAGATTTTTTTCAGTGTACCAATTACAAAGTGAAGGGATTGAAATCTACAATGTAGTACATTGCTTGGGTAGCACAAGATACGATAAGAGGATAGAGGTATTTGAGAATCCTAAAAGAAAATAAGAAAATATTTATATCAAAAGTATGTTATAATCTCTACTTTACTTATTTATTCCTATGGCATTAGTAAACAGTTCATACCAAATTACAAGTTAATATTAAGGGATTTAAACCACTAGGTGGCTTCGTCAGTAAGCTTGATAAGGTCCTCGGGAGGTCCCTCGGTATATCGCGTTTCTGGGCATTCAGAGATAATATGTTGGATGTCTTGTACTTCAATTCCACAGGTACAAGCAGGGGAGACTATCCAGCCGCAGTGATGTTTATATTGAGCACAGCGTCCATGCGTAGTCCCGTGCGTAGTCTGTTGAAGTTACACCAGTCGCGCCTCGGCAGCTGGGATCCCTTTATTTTGGAGCCTGGAACAAGATCTGAGCCTAATTTGCCAGCCATTGTTGAGTTCCATTGTTGCGACCATTGTTGCATGAGGTTGGAGTCTACTTGCAGCAGATTTATCGCGATTTTGTTTGGTGGGTTTCTGGATTCAAGAAGGTGAACGACAACGACAACGGGTCAACGAAATGAACCTCATAATTTCATTAGGGCACTGTTACTTACCAAGCTTAGACTGCAGTAGATGCCGCAGTTTATTTTCTGTTAAAAAAGTCTCCAATGCCATATTTCATATCACTCTTGAGCACAAACACTACTTCTCTGCACGACATCCACGTTGAAACTGGCAGAATAGGAAAAACTGTTTGCGCTTGCGAGAACAAGTATAATACGTCACTTTGTAATTTTATCTAAGAATACTTTGTCAAAACACCTACTTCGTATTTTGTTAGTATATAACGTTGCCGTATCAACAACATAATTTAGCCGTAGTAACAACTGTTATTTTGATAGATTAAACTTTGCTGTAACATCACTTCATAACGTTGCCGTGTCAACATCACCATTTAGCCATAGTAACAACGCCTATTTTGATAGATTAAACTTTGCTACAATATCACTTCATAACGTTGATAAGTTGACAACGTGCCGTTGTTATCCCGTTTAAACATTTTTAACATAGTTACCGTATCTACGTGTCTTTAGCTAAAATAACAAAAATAATTTCAACAATAAAAAAGTTGCCACAGCAACAGACTATGGGCCTATAGCTGCAGCGACGATGCACTTACGTGCGGTAACAATAAAATTCTAACAAAGCTTTTATTGTCGCTTTGTTAGCCGATTTTTCTCTGAGTGTACTATTTAGCAGAGTCATATCAAATAAGTGTGTACTGAGGTTAATACTGCTTAAACTTGTATAAAAGCAACAAAAAAGTGCTATGAATGGCCTGTAAGCGCTTAACCTTACGAGCCCGTTTTTTTTTTTAATCTTATTAAAAACCTTTAACGGCAACAGCACAGTGGCACCACAGTGGCGCAGTAATTATAGCGAAGGATCGCTTACATGCTGAGATATAGATCGGTTGGTAGTGGTAAAACAGTTGTAACAAGATGCAATGTTAATTAGGTACTACAAGTCATAAAAACGCCTTTAGAAGCGATTTTACAATAATTGATCGTGAAATAGATGCTGCATTACTATATAACACAAAAAATGTCATATAAGTTTTCAATTAAAGCTGACTTTCGACTATTTGATAAAGTAAAGAAAATTATGACTTTTTTCAACTCTTTATGCTGTAGCAGTCATTATTCTAAGGCTGTAGCTAGCATAAATATTAATAGTGTGACATCGGCATCAGGATCATTTTTTTTAATATGTTAAATTGCTGCTAATGACAGGACAGGATAGCATATAGGACTTATTCAAAATTCTTTCTTTTCTGTAAATATGAACAAAGGTATAGGAAACTTATTTTTTTGTATCTTCTTTACATTGGACAACTGTGGGTGTAGAAACTGCGACGAAGATTTTTTAGATCTCTTTTAAACATAGGTTTTCTTTAACTAGAACAAATATAACATATTCTAAATGATATTCAGCAATAAATGATAACAAAATTATAAAGCGCATTCTGTGTTGAGTTAGATTTACATAATACACTCTTGTCATCTTGAATATTGTAATATCCCTTTTTAGATAGTGTTTTAGATACTTGGTTTTTAAATTACTCATATGACAATTCCACAATCTTCAGAGGTATCCTGTTGTAGTAGAGAATGCATTGACCCTTGAAAGTATTGCTAACGTTCGTAATAAAGGATGTTGGTTCATAAATATACAATCACGATGTAGGTAGAGTGGCAAATTATCTCGATGTACATACATGATAGTTTTTATATTCCCATGGCCCCATTTTAATTTTAATTTTATATTAATTAAATCAATAAAAAGTGCACAAATATGACGCAGTTAATGTGTCACAGCATTTACTTTCGATTTTACGATTAATAACCATTTTATTCTCGGCACAATATTTTCTGAAACCTAAATTTAGATTTCTCATTAATGTCAACCAGGTGTATTAGTTCATTAAAAGCGCTAGATTTGCTACTTTAGCGGACAAAAAGCTTTGCTAAAACTTTGTCGGGTCATCTTATAAAAGCTGAATACTAGGTGCGAATTTGCAAGTTAGTAACATAGAAGTTTACTTAACAACAATTTAATGCAACAATAATTTCCTGTCATCTGCCATACATCTATTATGGCACATAAATGTCTTGGAGAGCAGTCTAGATTAGGGGCCATTGGTTATTCAACAAGGTGACAACATCAACATTCGACTTTAATGTATATGACGTCAAAAGCAAGTATTTGCACACAATTAACTACGAGAAAATTTTTTGCATTTTGACAGTTCTACTACTAATTTTATTACCATGGCATTAGGTTCAAATTCGCGATGCTTCATAACGAGGTCTAGGTCTCCAGAAGTTAATAGTAGATTGTCTACCAATGGAGTGCTCAATACCAGATTCAGACCCTATTTTTTGCGCGAGAAGCGAGCATGAAGCCACTAGATCAGGGAGATCTCTATGTAACATATTTTATCGACAATATGATTAACGCCTAGCAACCTGACTTACAAGCATGTAATCTTCATGTTAACAAATTAATTCTGAATCAACGTCGGCGCGCCTTCGCCAAAAGCAAAGGGCCCGAGATGTAACATTTTAGGAAATATCTTCCCAGATAGATGAGCTTTTAATGACATTACTCGTAATTGCGCTAATGCTCTTAGTTCCGGATCGCGCGTTAACTACATTAGAGGGCGTTTTAGTTTCATTGGTTCATGATGCACGCTGGTGTCATCTTGTATTTTGGTCCGCCATAATAATAATTAATTATTGCTAGCTGCCCGTGGTGGGGCTTCGCAACGCTTTTTTCGGAGTCTCATAGTTCTTCGTCATAAAACTATTCGTCTATCATTTTAGAAGTACCTTCATAGTTTTCTGAAATCCGTATCAACGTTATCGGCCCCGTTGTTGAGCATGATACGCATCAGACCTCAGATTAACAAAACTCTTTGCTTACAAAGTTCATGCATCGCACTGTTAAACATAAGTTCCGCTACCAACAAAGAGGTTGAATGTACTTAATAAATTAATCAGCGACGAAGGAGTTTGGGTGATGGTGGCTACATACGCCATCTAGCGCAAGAGACTGAACTTTCCATAAAAAATATTTACGACTTTTTGGCTGTTTCTTTGCCTTTTTCGTCATTTTAGTTTTATCTAAACCTCCTTTGGACTGAATTATTCAAACCGATCGGGTCATTTTAGAGATTAACCTCTCAAAAACCGAGGGTAGTTGCGACGGGTCGCGATTTTGAACATAAGGCCATGGTTATAAAATTTAAAACCTATAACGAAAAAGTGGCGTTATCTAACGCACCGGCGTTAGTTAACGCCATAATCAAGAGGTCAATACCGCACAGAATAAATAGTTCCGTCGTTTAGAGGGTTTCACGCTTGTTTCTCACGCCAGAGATGCAGGTTCGAATAAGGTCCTGACCGGGGTGGGTTAAGTAATTTATCTCAACCCTTAAATGTATTTTGTGACGAAAATGGAACAACTTCTTTAAATATACATAGCGGCGTGTGCCGCGTGCGCCGCACCGACAACGAGCCGCTCACCAGGATTACGCGTACTTACAACAAGCCCTTCCAAACACCATGACCCCTTCAAACCCTCCAGGGGCTCCTTTCGAAATTGCGTTCTCAAACATCTAACACAATCAGAACAATAAATATATTATGTAACTGTATATGTATATGTATATTGATAATAATGATCCTTTATTGCACAAAAAACACAATGGTTGTCCATTGTTATAAAGAGATTGATATTATATTATTATTGTTGATTTATTCATTATTATATACCCGAGGACCGGAATGGCCGAGTCGACAGTGACCCTGCCTACGAAGCCAAGGGTCCCGAGTTATAGTCCCGGTGGGGGCAAATATTTGTTTGATGAGAACGCATGTTAGTACCCTAGTTATGGTTGTTTATCTATCGAAGTATAATAATTATCTATATAAGTATGTGTATCGTTCGTTAGTACCAAAAATACAGGGAATCCTAGTTTGGAGCTAGATCAATGTGTGTCAATATTGTCCAAGGTATTATTATTATTACCTTGTTCCTATAAACCTATATAAACAAATATACACACTGTATATATATATACATGATAGATATAAATAGCTGACCATATATATAAATATGGTCAGCTAATTAAATGTCACCTTGTCATGCATATAAATATTCTTAAACAATAATAAACTGATTCTTTACTGGATAGTGTAATGTCTAAGAGCTCTTCAGTGTTTATCTTGTTGAGAGTTATTAGCCATAAAGGAAGGAAGGAAGGACATTTTTTGAGGAACATTTTTTAACGTCCGTATTCTAGACAACATTGTACTCGAATGGAAAAGAGCAAATCTAAACCGATGGGCGAATTTCGTGGGCACTGTAGGAGTTTGCAGCTTTTATAATCTTTTTGACAGCAGTGACTATACTCAGGGGAGTTTAGTATTAATTTGTGCTGCCTCAAGGAAACTCTCAGTACCTATGGTTGAGCTGAAGGCCCAAAATTGTGAGAATGTCGATGTTCGATTCCAAATCGATATTCGATCGATGGTTTCTGAACGGTCATTTTAATTTGACGTTAGCTGTCAATCTGGCAGTTTTGACAACTGACAGACGAAAAAGAAAAAACCTCGCAATGAAAACGCGTGTTGATTAGTTGTTGAAATTAAATCACAGGGCATCTGGAATGTATTCGGGATTCCCTCAGGATTATTAATAGAGCTGAGTGTGCCGTTGTCTCTCAAACCAGATAAAGTTCGGATTTTCGTGCCCGATTCATATTTACCACGTAGAAACATAACCTGTGTTGGACCACTGTGCTCATTGACGCTGGCCCGCCAGTCATACTTGGTTGGCTGAAGAACCTGTCTACCAAGAAGAGCCTAGGGCGCGCCCGGGCCTTGCAGAGAGACAGGAGGTTGACGGGACCGAAGCACATACCAGGTTAGATCTACCCCACATAACTTTAGCTCGGTGAATCGCCGACGTTCATCACTTCTTGGCACCTGATCGTCACGCTACCTCGTAGCTGATGGGCCCCTACGAGGTCATTAGGTGCTGAGAAGCCTGAACACTTTGGTATCAGAGCGTGGTTTCCTGAGATTTGCAGCCGTCAAGGGCTTCAGGAAAGCACGACTTGGGACTATCAATCTGTAGGTATCTAGGCGGTTAGGTAACTTGTTTGTTCCTATATCCACATAGATTGGTAGTATTTGTAAGCTATAAGTCTATTGCTGGTAGTAGACAGACAGATATTACAGTTTTCCCTAAATGACCAGTTGTACTGAGATGTGACTCAGAATAGTAGGTACTCATTTATAACTTGAACTAATATTGACTATTATCTGTGTGTGTTATAATAATAAAGGGAAACTAACTTGTTATTTACAGGATTAGAATATTAGAAGTGTAGCATAATTTATATAGATATAAAACTCGGTTCCTATTGTTTAAGGAAAACAACATTATTTAAGTTATAGTTTAGGGTGGGTTATAAACTGAAGGGTCCAATAAAATTGAGTCTGATAGACCGTTTAGATAGGCATGATGTGGTATTGGAGCGGTCTATGGACGTTAAGGAACGTTACAATAGGGCGCTCGAATTGTCCGCGCAGGCGGAATCAGTTGATGGTTGCGCACCTGACAGGCTGTCACGGTTGCTAGGGGATGTCGACCAATGTATGGAGATGGCAGCTGCTATCACGCAGAAGGCTGCGGACATACGTAGACAGCGCGAGTCCAGCCATGGTGGTGACATTGAAGCACCTCTGCCGCATCAGGGATCGGGGACCAGGTTACCCGCGATAACTATGCCTACCTTTGACGGCGTGTCCGGTGAATGGATGAGCTTCATCAATCTGTTCGACAGTTTGGTGCACTTGCGATCGGACATTACCAAGTCTGTCAAGATGGCTCAGCTGGTGGCAGCATTGAGGGGTGAGCCTAGGGAGCTGGTCGCTCATTTGACAGTTACGGAGGGCAACTATGCGACGGCCAGGCAATTGTTGGTCAGACGTTACCACAGCAAACGGAGGTTGGCCGATGCCCAACTGAACCGTTTGTTTAGCATCCCGGTTGTGAACAAGGTCGGGGCCATACAGACGAAGGTTTTGAACCCATTGTTGTCCGTCACCAAGGCTCTAGAGAATCTTGGACTTCCGGTTGGTGAATGGTCGTACTTACTGTTGTACATTGTACTTTCCCGCCTACCCGCTGACGTGCAGACTCGTTTCGAACAGTCTCACGGGAGGTCGGCGGAGGACCTGCCCGCCTTCTCCGACTTGGTCGGATTTTTGGAAGAGGAGTCTCGACGGGCAGAGAATTTGGGGTTGACGGTCACCCATCCTTCGGAGCCACAGAGAGCTGCCGGGAGCGCTTTGAGTAGGGGCCCTCCGACGAGGAAGGACCGCACCAACCGGCAGTCATATGGGACTGTGAGTGCATTGACCCCACATAGTGAGACCTGCCCATGTTGTAGGCAGATTGGCCATGCTGTGGCCAATTGCAATAAGTTCGGGGAACTTAGGGTTCAGGGACGGCGCCAGATGGCCAAGCAGCGGGGCTGGTGTTTCCTGTGCCTCGGGCCACACATGGCTAGGGACTGCACGCGCACACAAATGTGCGGATATTGTGGTGGGGCCCACAACAATCTGTTGTGCATGAACCGGTCCAGCCAACAGCCACCACAGGGCCGTACACAGGGTGACACGGCAAGGGGCCCTGAGAATTCGTTTGCGACTCGGAGCGCAACTCAGGGGATTCCTGACATCAGGACTCAAGTTGGCGGATCCCGATTTTGACACTCCAGCCCCGGTCGACCTGCTACTGGGAGCAGACGTTCTGGGTAGGTTTCTGTTGTCGGATCGGCGAGTTCTTCAGCCGGACGGGTTGATTGCTGTGGATACTAAGTTTGGTCACGTGATCATGGGTCCGGCATTGCCAATGGTTAGGCCTGCCGAGTCAGATGGCATATTTATTGGCTCAGCGTTGTCAGACGCTATCCAACGTTTCTGGGAGATAGAGGAACCTCCCACCGTTCGTCAAGTCGACGCAGACGAAGAAGAGTGCGAGTTGTTTTACCAGAATAGTACTGGTCGCCTTCGTTCTGGTCGTTTTGTAACTCGACTGCCTTTCAGGGCCGATCGACCGCCACTAGGAGAATCTAGGAAGGTGGCTGAGACGAGATTGATGTCGATGGAGCGTAGGATGTCAAGGGACGCCGTATTTAAACAAAAATACGTCGATTTCATGAGGGAGTATGAGTCGTTAGGACACATGTCGGTATCGGGTGTGGACTGGAGATCTGAGGATCATTGTTTCCTTCCACACCATGCCGTCCTGCGAACCCCTACCGGCAAGATTCGAGTTGTTTTTGATGGGTCAGCACCTACCTCGAACGGGATGTCCCTGAATCAGTGTCTACATTCGGGACCCAAGTTGAGTCGTGATATTTCGGATATTCTCACGAGCTTTAGGAGACACCAGATTGTATTTGTCGCAGACATTCGGATGATGTTTAGGCAAACGGTAATTCATCCGGCTGACAGAAGGTATCAGTTGATACTTTGGCGTGAGTCCACGGCCGAGCCAGTCAAGGTCTATGAGTTAAACACGAACACGTATGGGTTACGGTCTAGCCCGTATTTGGGGATGCGTACCCAGCGGGAGTTGGCGTCGCGTAACCGTGTGAGCTATCCTAGAGCCGCCGCTATCCTGGAGCAAGATTTGTACGTCGATGACGTCTGCACAGGGGCAGCCAGTGTAGAGGAAGCTTTGGACCGACGTGACGAGCTCATTCAATTGCTGGAACGAGGCGGCTATGAACTACGCAAGTGGATGTCCAACTCCCCTGAGTTGATGGCTGATCTCCCAGGTGAGTTTCAATAAGACCCGCACGTTTTTGAGAATCCTGACAACCCTAACATGTTGTCAGTGCTTGGAATTCAGTACCGACCCGTCCATGATGAGTTTACCTATCGGGTGGTTTTAGAAACACCGAAGGCCTGGACGAAGCGGTCAGTACTGTCAACGATTGCGAGAACGTTCGGCCCGAATGGATGGATTTCTCCAGTCACCTTTGCTCTCAAATGTTTTATGCAAAGGCTATGGGCGGCTCAGTTGACCTGGGACACCCACCTCTCAGGAGATTTGTTGACTGATTGGACGCGAATGTTCACCTCGCTATCGGACATAAATAATGTATCGCTGCCGAGGAAATTGGTCCCCGCTGGGGATTACAGGGCAACCCTTCACGGGTTTTGTGATGCCTCTGAACGAGGGTTTGCGGCAGCGGTTTATTTTCGAACCGTCACCTCCACCGGGGAGGTCGACGTGCGTTTGGTTTTGGAAAAAAGCAAGGTGGCGCCTATTCGGACAAGGATGACGATTCCAAAACAGGAACTGTCCGGGGCTGCTCTTTTGACCAAACTTTTGAATCACACTCTAACAGTGTTGCGTGGGTCAGTGGTTTTGGAGGATACGGTGTACGCTTGGACGGACAGCCAGATTGTTTTGTGCTGGCTGAAGGCTTCGGTCCATAACATAGAGGTTTTTGTTGCGAACCGTGTCTCCCAGATTGTGTCGTCTGAGGTCCCACTGACCTGGAGACATGTACCAGGAGAATTGAACCCGTCTGATTGTGCATCCAGGGGATGTCAGGCTCCTGAACTCGTTAGACACCATTTGTGGTGGGGACCATCCTGGCTTGCCAAGAGAGAATTGGACTGGCCCCACAGCCATGTAGTAGTATCTTCGGATCATGACCCCAGAGCGGCCGTGCATGTTACCCAGAAGGCTGAGGACCCTGACGCCGGGTTTCTGCTGGACCGGTATAGCTCACTTGACAAGTTGGATTAGGAGATTCGCTCGAAATTGTCGTACTCCTCGCGATCAGCGGACGCTGAACCCTATTCTGACTCCGGCAGAGCGAAACGAGTCGCTGTTGAATTTGGTCCGGTTGGTACAGTCCTCGAAGTTTGGGGCAGAATTGGAGATTATACGAAGTGGACGTTCGAAATTGAAGGGAGCCGTCGCGCGTCTCAACCCCTTTATTGATTCGACCGGGTTACTTCGGGTAGGAGGAAGATTGCGCAATGCGAATCTGTCGTATTCGGCTCGTCACCCACTTCTGCTCCCCAAGGGGGGACAGTTAGTTGAATTGCTGGTGGACTGATCGTCATATTAAAAACGCGCATGCCGGCTGTAACGCGTTGTTGGCCACGCTCCAGCGGGAGTTTTGGATCTTATCTGCCCGCCGTGCCATACGGAACATTGTGTTTCGGTGCATGCCTTGTTATCGACTTAAGGCTGCCACGATGCAACCTCTCATTGGGGACTTGCCCCCTGATCGTGTGAATGAGGTCAGACCGTTTTCAGGTGTTGGTACGGATTTTGCAGGACCGTTTATGGTGAAGAGTTCACGATTGCGTACCGCTAAGCAATACAAGGCTTACCTATGTGTGTTTGTTTGTTTATCCACCAAGGCGGTACATCTCGAGCTCGTTGCTGATCTCTCGACAGAGGCTTTCATTGCTTGTTTGGATAGGTTTGTTTCTCGAAGGGGACTTCCAACTTTGATCCGCTCTGATAACGGCACTAACTACATAGGTGCGGAACGATACTTACGAGAGATAGTCAACTTTTTGAATGTAAATAAAGTGGATATTGGAACGGCCCTCTCCCGTCGGGGTATACAGTGGACCTTCAACCCACCGATTTGCCCCCACTGGGGTGGGATTTTTGAGGCCGTAGTTAAGTCAGCTAAGACGCACTTAGGGCGTATAGTAGGTCAGACCGCGCTGACTTTTGAGGAGCTCGCGACATTGTTTTGTAAGATCGAGGCCGTTCTCAATTCGCGACCGTTGTGTCCGCTCAGCTCGGATCCAAATGACCTGGAGGCTCTGACCCCAGGCCATTTCTTGATAGGACAGCCACTTAACGCGTTGCCCGAGCACCCCTTCGAGGGAGTGAAATTGTATCGGTTGTCAAGGTATCAGATGTTGCAGCAGTTTACTCAGAATTTCTGAAAGCGTTGGTCGCTCGAGTATCTGCATATCTTACAACAGCGCCTTAAGTGGACTGACAAAACTAGCCCCCCTAGTGTTGGTGACCTCGTTCTGGTTAAGGATGCTAACCTACAGCCACTACGTTGGCGCAGGGGGCGCATTGTTTACTTGTTCCCTGGCAAGGACGGGACCCCCCGGTCTGCAGAGGTTCTAGTAGGAGGCTCGCTTCTAAAACGAGCGGTAGCAACGTTGTCTCGGCTGCCCGTAGATTAGGGGACAGGTGGGTGCCTGTCCGGGCGGGTGATTGTTCGATTCCAAATCGATATTCGATCGATGGTTTCTGAACGGTCATTTTAATTTGACGTTAGCTGTCAATCTGGCAGTTTTGACAACTGACAGACGAAAAAGAAAAAACCTCGCAATGAAAACGCGTGTTGATTAGTTGTTGAAATTAAATCACAGGGCATCTGGAATGTATTCGGGATTCCCTCAGGATTATTAATATAGCTGAGTGTGCCGTTGTCTCTCGAACCAGTTAAAGTTCGGATTTTCGTGCCCGATTCGTATTTACCACGTAGAAACATAACCTGTGTTGGACCACTGTGCTCATTGACGCTGGCCCGCCAGTCATACTTGGTTGGCTGAAGAACCTGTCTACCAAGAAGAGCCTAGGGCGCGCCCGGGCCTTGCAGAGAGACAGGAGGTTGACGGGACCGAAGCACAGACCAGGTTAGATCTACCCCACATAACTTTAGCTCGGTGAATCGCCGACGTTCATCACTTCTTTGCACCTGATCGTCACGCTACCTCGTAGCTGATGGGCCCCTACGAGGTCATTAGGTGCTGAGAAGCCTGAACAGTCGATGTCGTTACCTTAGGGAAAGACGGGCTGGATACCTGGAATTCCATCGATCACAGTCTTCACCACACGAGTTTCACAGCTTCACCATAAGAAGAATGTTTATGAAACAGAAACATTTTCTGGATTCAGCGGCGAAGTTCACGACATTCAAAAATGCGTCACCGGCGCGAGCGCGATGAGGCGAGATTGATTTATATGACGGCTGTCAAAATCTTGACAGGTTTAATTTCTTCTCAAACGCGCTAGTGTTGTGCCCGTCCATATGATACGGGACATAAGGATGGGACAAGGAGAAGGCTAAACATATTAAATTTAAGTTAAAATCGGCTTCACCATTTCTCCGGCGTGTCCCTTTAAAGAGGGGCCTCTTTAAAGGGTTACCTTTAAAAACATCCATAAGAAATTTAAATTAAGTGAGCGATCTAGCGGCATAAATATTATTAAATCTACAAACTTATACCTATGTAAAACTACTTTATAAAGAGTTTCATGCGACTAAATTCAAAGCGAATTTACTGAGTCTGCAAAGGACATACGACTGGGCGTACGTACGTGCCCTTAGCATAGCAGTTACTACACGTGTCACACCGTACTTGGAAGGATGGATCTTATCGACGATCGCGAATGGCCAAGACAAGGGAGGAGTATAACATTACATAACATAACATTTATATACAGGCACATACATTGCTTCTGGCCCCACACTAGGATACCCAGTGTCGTGGGACCCAGAAACAGCGACGTTACACACATATAAACATCCAAGACCTGGGTTTTTTTTTTTTAC
Organism: Argyresthia goedartella; assembly: GCA_949825045.1. Taxonomy (NCBI): domain Eukaryota; kingdom Metazoa; phylum Arthropoda; class Insecta; order Lepidoptera; family Argyresthiidae; genus Argyresthia; species Argyresthia goedartella. The sequence goes on along the minus strand of OX463821.1, from coordinate 10,417,158 downwards.
CCCAAGCCGGGGAACGAACCCGGGACCTCTCGCATGGTAGACAGAGCCACAACCGCTGCGCCACAGAGGTCGACAGTCCAGAGAGTATTATCCGTTATAATGACTACAACTGTACCGGGCGTTATCAGAACAGCCAAGGTATTCCATTTCTCCTATTATCCATTAGTCTGTAAAGGCTGTACGTATTCAAATCTCCATCTCTTCCAGAATGACTACACTAGCTAGCCTTTCAAGCAATGACTGCCTCTGAAGCAGGATGCAGTTGTCAGATTGTATTTTGGACGCAGGCAGCGAGAGCAACGGCGCGGTGTGCAGGAAATGACTCGGGGTTAAAGCGATTGGTACGGCGGGTTTGTCGCTAAGTACTGTGAGTAGGCGGGAGTTCAGCAGACACTCTACCTGCGTAAGGACGGTGCAAAACTCATCAAGATGAGTAATTAGCAGTCACTTTGAAGAGATGATTCTTCACGACCTTGACCATGCTCTCCCAGCAGCTGCCGAAATGAGGGGCTGTTGGGCAGTTTAACTTCCAGGAAATACGATTTTCTGCAAGTTCAACTTCGAACTCTGAGCGATATTCATCGCTGTTCAAAAAGGAATATAAATTAAATCAAGTAGGTAAGACCGTGCGCCGATAAAAATTGACCCTTTATCGGAATGTAAAATCAGCACAGGTCCTCGACGAGAGAGAAAACGCTTTAATGCTGCCGAGAATCTGGTGGTGGTTAAGTCCGTTGCCACCTCTATGTGTAAGTACAGCGCGAGTCGTGAGGCATATGAAGACACATATGTATGCCTTAAGAGCCTTCGATGACGGATCGGCGTAAGGGCCACAGGGCCTGCGTAGTCACAACCGGTCTGAGTGAAGGCTTTAATAGCTGGCTTCACCCGGCAGTCGGGCAAGTCAGCCATGAGCGGGAATGTCGAATGGCGGAAACAAACGTTACATTTGTGCACTTTGTGCCGTACTATACGACGAGCAGACGGGATCCAATACATCTGGCGGAGCAAAGACAAAAGCAATTCAGGCCGGCATGCAAATATTTCTTATAGTGATATTCAATCAATAAGTCAACCACGTGATCTCGGCGAGGCAGAAGTATTAGGTGCTGCTGGCCTAAGAAGTCCGAGTTGCCAAGGCGACTACCAACTCGGATGAGGCCCTCGTGCAAAAATGATCTCAGCTTATTTAAGGCTGACGAGTTCGATACGTCAGCACTCAATTTATTGATTTCATCATTGAAATGTATGTGCAGAAGAGTTTGAATCAATTTATTTTCTGCCAAATCCAAGTCAGCTGCGGTAACAAGCCCTGACTCGCGGCGCGGCATTAGCTTAAAATCTACATACAGATACCCCTACCCGTAGCAATTTCATCTACGAAGATATGTGACAAGCAGCGCGGTAGATGTATGACTCCTCAGGGGGAGTCAGAACAGTAGCATGCGCTAAAGTTTTCTGATCGGGCATGACTTTTGGTTGTGGAATGCACTCCCCTGCACCATTAGGGACAATCCTACTCTGAATATATTTAATAATTATAATAACAATATAATAAGTTATAAGTTTATTAGTATAGTATATACAATAGTAGTTGTAGAATATTATAAGTATTTAGTATATTATCATAGTAATTATATAATTTATTTTATATATTATTTTTCCATAAGGTTCCATAGGTCTACCCCTGCTCAGCAAACAATCATTCTCATGTTAACCTGGTTTTCTGTAAGAGATCTCTTATTAGAGATAAGCTCGCCTTTGTACGCTATTTTTATGTAACTCTTGTTTTTTTGTATGATTTTTGTGAATGTGATGAATAAAGAAATCATGAATTATGAATGACCTCCATAAATCCGGGCCGTTCACACTGGTCAGCCACAGAAGGCCATTTTGATGGATCCAAAGACAACCACGGGGGAGCTAGAAACCACAGCGGGTGGTCCATTAATTTAGAAGGGTCTATTCCCAGTGACAAACAGTCAGCTGGGTTTTACGCCCTGTGACATGATGAAAGTATTCAGCGGGAATATTTTCTGTTATTTTTATAACGCGGTTGGCTACAAAGGCCTGCCAACGGTGTGGCGAACCTCTGATCCAGTAAAACGCGACCTTGGAGTCGGTTAATACTTGAATCTTAAGTGAGAGGGTTCCATAAGTTTCCAACATAACTTTATATAGCTTCGTGAGGACAAGAACGGCGCCTAGCAACATGCGAGCAATCGTATTGAGCTTCCCACTTGGCTCAACTTTGGATTACAAATTACAAATACAAATTGTTCATTATTATTTACTTCAAATACAATGTTTATCTAAATACTACTTACAGCTATAATTATTACATTTAAAAGAGAAAAATAAGTTAGGTAGTAGATATCAGTGACAACCGAACTAGTGTACAATAGAACACTGTATCTCGGTTGCCAAGGAGCCTTCAGTTGATATTACTATTGAGACATATTGTATTGAGTAGTAGTGTCTTAAGTAAATACAGAAGAAACATCATAATAGTAAAGTAATAATGCTAGAAAGATCTTAACTGATAATAACACATGTAGTGTACCTGCATTAAGTGTTTAAAATGTTTGTGAAAGTGTTTTAAATAATAATTGTTCTGTAATAGCAGGATGGTTATATGAAGGTGTGGTGGTGATTGTGTCTACGTTACAACTTAAGTAAGTTAATGAATTCAGGATGTGTAACTGTGTGTTAAGTGTAAGCTAAAGGACCGTATATGAGTTATTCAAGCTTTTTTAGAACTATTAATAGATTTTCAGTTTCTTCATTATTGAGCCTTTGTATCCATTTGATTAATTTATTTTTGCACATATTCCTATTGAGGGGATATATACTAAGGATTCGATTAATTTTATAAAAGAGGAGGACCGAGATATAGGAAAAACTTATTTGTAGGGATTAGTCTAAGATTTCTCAAGGATTTGGAATTGAATACTCTGTCATTACGACGCACTGAGAGGACTGTCGGGTCAAAAGAAAGTTGAGAATGCCGCCTGAATATAGTGTGAAGAATAAAGAGTTGGCGGACTGTAAGGACACTTTAATGATCGGTAAAGTTCGTTGCTTGGAGATAGAATGGGCCTGAAAGTGCATACTTTAAGCATGGCTCTTTGGGTTCTCTCAATCCCAAAAATCGTGGTTTTTCCTGCCCCTTCCCAATTTGATATACAGTAGGTGATTATCGATTGGCAGAGCGCCAGATAGACCTTTCTAATAAGTTTAGTGTCAGCCACGTGTCTGAGATTTTTGAAGACATAGATAAGTTTACGTACTCTTCTCTTGAACAACTGTATATGTTGCGAAAAGTTAAAGATTTTATCCAGCACAACTCCCAGGTACTTGACAGCGGTGGTTCTCTCCAGAATACAGCAGAAACAGTTTCCATCTGTAGGGTTTAGGCAAGTATGGGCAAGGATCTTAAATCGTAGTGCTGGTTGAGTACGGCATGACGTTTGCCCAGCTTACTATGCGCGCCTAGTCCGTGACCACCTAAATGAGACCTATCCTAACAGATGGATAGGTCGATTAGGACCAATTTTATGGCCGCCGCGTTCCCCTGACCTAAACCCGTTATTTATTTTTTATTGGGGGTGTTTGAAAGACAATGTCTAGCAAAGCCGATTCAATCAGGACAAGAATTGCGACGACGTGTTTTCGACGCAGCTCAAGACATATGAACAATAAGCATGAGACGATTAAGGGATTAAATATGGCCAGAAATGCATCTTTAGCTTCAACTCTAGGCTGAACTAGACAAACATAAAAATGTAGGATAAATATATGTTATAAAAGGTCTATTAGAGATAAGAATGGACTTTTAAAATTACCGGATATCTGTTATATTTAATACTTAAAAATGTTTTTCGCAATGCATTATTATTCAACTAAATGAACAAGCGCTCGGAAACGAAATCAGTTTCCTATATGAAACTTACACGCAAAAATAGGTAAAAAAAAGAGAATTTTTGGTTGTTTTATTTTATTTTTAATGTTATTATTACAGGAATTTAGTAATATTTTCTATAATTTTCTCGGTCTCGGAGCTCGGGCTGCCCCGCGGGGCTCTGCGCAGGAGCATGCGTCAGTCTGTTTCGACGCGATGCAACGGATATTTGTTTTCTTTGTCTAATTCTCAATGTCATTGGCCTATGTTCAGCCCTTAAGCAGAAACTTCAAAAGGAGATGTCTCCTATGCTTAAGGGTTGGAGGAAGCCATTTTGAGCATCTGATGTAGTGGCGACCTCGACCATTTCTTAAGGACACCCAGACAGGAGACGATAGATATCCGCAATGTTGGGGGAGGTCTCCAGCTGACGGTGGTCACGAAATAAAAATCAATGAAATTGAGTTGGACAACCGCTGGCTGGTGCCTTACAATCCTACAATACTTTCAATGCGCAATTAATGTGGAGTACTGCAACTCTAATCTATCAAATGTATTTGTAAGTACGTGAACAAGGGTAGTGATCAAGCTGCCTTTACTCAGGGGAATGAGAAAGATGAGGTGAAAATCTACATAAGCGGCCGGTCAATAAGCAGTTCCAAAGCGGATTGGACGATCTTAACCTTCCCATTCATGAAAGGTTCCCCCTTGTCTTTCATCTTGCTGTTCATCTTGTAAACAGTCAGCGTGTATACTTTACCTATAATAACCTGTCAGATAAAATAAACAACCCACCTCAGATTACGCTATTAACTTTTAACTTTAACTGCCTTCAAGCTGCCGCTAAATCTTATTCATTTCGAAAATCCACTCTGCAACATTTCAAAGCAGAGTAATACGGCCCAAGTACTACTCGATTGTAACTTCATAGTTTGGGACGAAAGCATAATGGCGCATAAAGGGGGTTTTGAAGCACCAAACAGAACTCTTAGGGACACCAGAGGAAACGACAACATGATGGGTGGAATCACCGTGTTGTTAGCTGGAGACTTATATCAGACTCTGCCCGTAGTGCCGAGGGAAACCCGAGCTGACGAAGTTAAAGCTTGCATTGAGGCGTTAAATCTTTGGCCCTTAGTAAAAATACTCCAACTTAAGAAAAACATGTGGATGCACTTAAAGAGCGATGTTTGCGCTGGACAATTCTCCGATCTCCTCCTTAAAATAGGAAATGGAGAATATCCGGAAAATGAAGGCAAGCACGGCGAGCCCTCAAACATACATCTAAGCGGCTAGTCGAAGCGTCAGGGGACCAGAGAGCTGGCACATATCTCGCTCAACCCATCAGCATTGCGATACAGCGAGGTATCCGTGCCAGCGTTCTGGGCACCCTCCCGCCAAGCAGCGATCTGGGCGAAAATTTTCATTTAGTACAGTTAGTCGTACCTTGTAGTTTATTTACGGTAATTTGTTACTGTTATCATCATCATCAATCAGCCCACTGCTGGGTATAGGCCTCTTCTTTTCCACGTCATCCACTCCGGTCCTGAACCTCCACCACTGCCTACCTCCTATGGCGATGATGACTTCCATCTATCTAGCTGGTGGTCTGCCGACTGGTCGTCGTGCGGTTCTGGGTAGCCAAATCTGGAACCGCTTTGGTCCACCTTTCGTCATCTATCCTTGCCAAGTGTCTTGCCCACCCCCACTTCAGTCTCGTGATTCGCTCGCCGACATCGACGATCTTAGTACGACGTCTTATTTCTGTATTGCGAATACGATCCCGAAGTCTTATTACTTTTATTATATAAATTATTTTATTTTATTATCTTCTGGGCAAGATTACAATTCCACCATATCTAGCCTCAGTTGTGTCAACTGGTGACGACCTAATAGCCCGAATATATCTAGATGTCCACGACCTACACAGCAAATCCATGAATTATCTCCATGAATCTTTCTCCGGCAGTGGGACACTTAATGGCATTTTTTTTGCAACTTCAACTTTTTGCAGGTTGACTTAATCTCATGACACAGGTAAATTGGTTTCATGCCTGTGAATTTTTTGTGGTATATATTTTTTAATCAGGTCATTGTCTCAAACCATTCAACCCTTCTTTCCTGAATATACCTAAACATTGCATCGAAAATGCTTATAATTCTTCCTAACTCATACGGATTTGTAGTTCTGAATAAGGGCCTACGTAAGCTAAGGGATTAAGGAATTACAAGTAGAGAAACTTCATAGAAATAGGAACGTATGTTTTATAATTTTGCGTACCTAAGTTTTTAAACGCAACAATTGGGTGTGTTCGACTATACCACATTAAATGTTTTATGACCTACCTCTATTCATAATAGGATTGCTTTTGTTTTATCAAAATGTATAAGGGGTCACTGATTCTGCAATTTATTTTATGAGCCCATAAATTGGGGTTTTATGATTCTTCAGTATTGGTTGGAAAAGAAAATCCCCAGGCTTATTACGCGTGTGGAGGCGCATACCTTTACAACAACATTATAAATATTCGCTATGTATGTACATATGTTTATACATCGAATTGATAAAGAAATGGATAATAGAAGTTACTCTGATCAAATAAGTTAAATAATGAAAGTTATGTTGCGCTCAATAACCCCACTAATGTTCTTAAAATACCATTCTGTTTAACCAATTCGCACCATGTACGGGGTTGTTTGCAGAATAGTGTAACAAAATGTTTTGGGGTGTAGAGGGGGTTGGAATTAACACATTTTTGCATAAAATTTGGTCCTCAGTTGCACAGTGGTTGAGATATGATTTATCAAAGGGTCCGGAGAAAAAAATCCAAAAGATTTCACTTTATCCATAATATTTTTATCATTTCTTAAAACAACAGTACAAAAAATCGAAGGTTAAACTGAAAAAGGTGTAGTCGATATGTAATTGATTACGTTTATTTTCGAAACTTAGCTATATATACAAACGGGGTTGCTTATTCGGCTAACGTGTTAATTGTTTATGTATGTCGGTACTTTGAACAGATGCCTACATGTTCTTCTGTCTTCTTAGATAAGTAACAACTATGAAACAAAACGAAAGCTAAATTATAAATCGTCAAGGCAGGAAAATTATTTCTAAATTCTGCTAAATAAAAGCCAAGACAGCCAAGCTCTAACCGCACTACAACTAGCTGCCGTCCTGCTACGTGCCTCCACTGCCACCCGTCTACCACCAGTTGGTGAAGTGAGCACCCACTTGCCCTTGCAAAGTCACCAAGGTCTTTTTTTCAGCAAGGACCCCCTTGCATGATAGCAAATATAAAAAAACTTAGTTAATATCCTCCCCCCGCATCGGACACATAGTGGGGGGCGGGCAGCACGTGGCACGGTAGCAGCTAGTTGTAGTGCTGCTCGACCTAGGCTGTCTGTCTGTGTCGTACCACTAACCTGCTCAGAGTATCAAAGGCTAAAGTTACTCAGTAAGGCAAAGGATACTCAGTTTGGTAGTGGGCAGGTGGCGCGCGGCAGGGCGGCAGCCAGTTGCAGTGCGCCTCGAGCTTGGGATCTGTCTGACAGTGTGTCGTACTACTAACCTGCTCAGTATTATCTAGGGCGGGCGGATGCTCAGTCCAGTGGTTGGTGATGAGATCCAAGTATTTCACACACACAAAAATCTCTGTAATACAACTATTTAATAACAAACGAAAGATTACAAAATACAGATTTAAATGTCATTTAAACTTTTCAAAATGATCTCCCCTATTTGCGATACAAGCCTTTAATCAGCGCGGCCAGTCATCGATATCGAAGCACGCACTAAGTCCATGTCAGTGTTGAGCACTGCTTTATTCAGGGATGCTTTGAGAGACTCCAAATTGCAATGAGGTTTAGCGCAGACCTTTTCTTCTAAGTACTGCCGTATTTTATAATCCAATGGATTCAAGTCTGGACTCCTCCTAGAATCCAGACTTGAATCCATCCAGGCCAGTCTTCACGTCTGACAAAGTCCATTTCACGGGAGGAGAGCCAATTTTGAGTGCTTATGAGTCTTATGAGCTAATAGTGAGTCGTGCTGAAATACCCAGTGTCTGTTTTTGAACATTGTTTCTGAAAGAGGTTCCACAAGGTTTGATAGCATTGTATTTTGGTACACAAGTGCACTTGTTTCCACAAAAATTCACTTCAGTTGGGCCCGAATAGGAAACCCCAAGCCAAACCATGAATGACGAAGAATGGTGACCACGTTGAACACGAGGGATACATCTGCTCGCATCTTCACGGTTATGTGCATAAACTCTATCATTCAGTTTGTCAAAGCTTTCGTCGACATCAAATATTGTTTCGTCCGAAAAAAGGATTTCGCTGTTTTTTTTTCTTCACGTAACGCTTTTCCACGACTTTAAATATATATCGAGCCGTAGTCCAAGGTGTTCAATAGCGTTCATTCAATAGCCTTTTAAATTGTACTTAATCTCATCTAGAGATCCAACAGTTTTTGCTTCCGAACGGGCTTTCTTGCGAACAGTACGAGGTTTCATAATTCATAATTCATAATTCATAATAGTTTATTGCAAAGTCACAAAATTTCACAAGGTGGTAAAATAAAAGTTAGTACATTGTGACGCCCTGCTAGGGCACAGCAACATGCGAAGGACAGCCAGTTGTCCATTTTACGAAATATTGAAAAAAATTGAAAAATGATTACATTTATGTTCAAAATTGTATAGAGACAATTAACAAAATATTGTAGAGATTATTATTATTAACAATAAATAAATAAATTGAGAGTAAATTATATAAACATTAAATTAGTAATAACATGTAATGAACAAGTAATTAGCGACTAGAAATATTTACCTAATTTTATCATTGAAAAATTCTTTCACATCATAATAGCATTTTTCAATGAGGAATTTCTTTAAATAGGTAATGAATAGTGTTTCTTTCTCTATGTTTTTTAAGTAATTTGGTATGTGATTATATATTTTGATGGCCATATGATGGGGACTAGAAGACACGAGTTCTAACTTTGAAAATGGTTTCTTTAATTTATTTTGGTCTCGATTATTCCTTTTATTTTTATTTTCTAGAGGGGAGTATAAGTTACCATGTTTTCTTACAAATTTGCAAGATTCTAATATATATATAGAAGTTAAGGTAAGTATTTGGAGTTTTACAAAATAAGATCTACAAGATACCATTTGGTCAATATTTGTAAGTATTCTAATACATTTCTTTTGTAGAATAAAAATATCCTTTATTTCACAACAATTCCCCCATAATATAATACCATACGATAGTCTGGAATGTGCGTATGCATAGTAGGCTGTGAGCGCAGTTTTGACATCAGTTACCCTTTTTAGTTGATGGAGGGCATAAGTAAAAGATGATAGTTTGTTTTGCAATCTCTGTATGTAAGGTTTCCAGCTCAAGTTTGTGTCTAGATCGATCCCCAACAAGGTTGCTGTCTTTGTAGTCTCCAGTGGTATTTGTTTATAGCAATATGAAATTTGTAATGGGACTTTTTGTGAGGGTTTGAATTGAATTATATTAGTTTTTTTAAGGTTGAGTTCTAAATTTGATTCATCTAGCCAGTCGGTGATCTTATCTAGGGTCATATCTAAGCTTTGGTTTAATTCGGTGGTATTCGAGCAGGAAAATAATATGGAAATGTCATCTGCGAAAAGGGTGCAAGGGTCATCAATTAGATTAGGTAGATTATTTATATAAATAAGAAATAATAAACATCCCAAGACGCTACCTTGGGGAATAGATCCAGTAGAAAGGACTCTATCTGATCTAACGCATTCTACTTTACCTGTGATAAAATTGGTACTTTCAATCTCTACGTATTGGACACGGTTATGCAGGTACGACTTGAACCACCTGTATGCTAAGCCTCTAATCCCAGAGTCGTATAGTCTTTCTAATAGAGTTTCAAAGCATACTCTATCATACGCTTTGCTCATATCGAGCAGTAAACCCACAGCATACCGTTTATTGTCTATTGATTCAAAAATTTTTTGCACATAGTTATATATTGCCAATATAGTAGACCTATTTTTACGGAACCCGTATTGGTTATCATGTAGTATGTTATATTTTTCATAGAATTTATTCAGTCGTATGGCCATAGCAGTTTCAAAAATTTTTGCTGAAGTAGGCAGTAAAGCAATAGGTCGATAATTATGAATGTCAGTGGCGTTTCCTTTTTTATGTTTAGGTTTTATAAGAGATGTTTTTAAGGCTTCGGGAAATATTCCTTCTGTAAAAGATTGATTGATAAGTTTACAAAAGGGTACTGCCAAAATATCCGCGCAATGTTTTACCAGCAACGGAGGAATTTCATCTATACCAAAAGACTTCTTACTCTTAAGGCCTTTTATTATATTAAATGTTTCTTTTGGTTCAACAGGTGTGAGGAAAAAAGAATTTGTTATTTTACTTGCGGGAAGATTGTTTTTCTCTGATCTAGATTTATGTGACTTTCCTATAGATGCAAATAGATTATTGAATTCATTTGCAACTATTTTCGGGTTAGATAAAGTATTGTTTGAAAATTTGAGTCTTATATTTTGTATAATTTTATATTTGTTTGTTACATTGTGTATTATTTTCCACATACATTGGGTTTTATTAACTGAACTATTAAATTTATATATGTTGATAAGTTTCTTAGATTTACAAACTATCCTTTTTAGAGATTTGCAGTACATTTTATAGTAGTTTCGTAGAACTTTATTATTAGTCTGTGATATTAGTAGTTTTAATTGTCTTTTATTGCGACATGATATTTTTATACCCTTAGTTAGGTAAGTATTTTTCTGGTTTGGCTTATATTTTATTAATATTTTAGGAATACATTTATTTAGGGCTGTATGTATAATATTATCAAATGTATTAAGATTATCATTCACATTTTTATCAGGTACTAATATACTTTCCCAGTCTACTGTTGAGATTTCGTTTTTAAATCTATTTATATTGAAATCGTTAAAATTACGCTTGATCAATGTAAAGTGGTTAGGGTTTTGAATATTAAGAGGAGTAGAGAACAAGACACTTCTATGGTCCGAAAGACCTAATTCTTGGACATCGACATGGTAGTCTTTTTTATTAAAGTTTGTAAAGATTAAGTCTATGCATTTTGAACTGGTTGGTGTAACTCTCGTCGGCTTTGTGACTTTTTGATGAAAATTATAACTTAACATGAAATTTGAAAGCCTAACTTTTTCGTGTTTATTTAAAAAATCTATATTCATATCACCAGCTATCATGATGTTTTTAGAATTTTCTTTGGTATAGATATATCTTAAAAGTTTTTCCAAAGAACTGTAAAATGTGTTAACTTCTCGACTACTACTAGGCCAATACAGATTTACAATTAATAAATTAATTATGGGAATTTCAATTGCACATATTTCGAAAACCATTTCTATTGACATAGATGAGATGTCTATACGTTCTAAATATTCAAATGTATTTTTTATTAATATACAAACACCCCCACCTGTATGTTGTTCACGACAGAATGTCGCGCCTAAATTATAGTTATGAATTTTTAGTAATTTCTTCTTTTCGCTACTTATCCAAGTTTCAGATATGCACAAGACATGTAGGTTAGGTTTTTCCTCGATGAGTGCATCAAGAAGATGTATTTTGTTAGAAATACTTTGAATATTTTGGAACCATACATTAAGGTTAGTTTCGCCATTGGGTATGGTGTTTGAGGATGGTATTGGATTTACATGGTTATCTAATAGTTGAGGGACGAAAAAATGACTGACTATTATTGTTTACATAATTATCAATGTCTGTATCTATATTGTAGTTCCAGTCCTTAATTTCTACAATCTTTTTAAAGATGTCCTCAAACATAACACGCATGCCAAAGTTTTTAATAGTACCCCTACGTGGATGGAACGTCGTTTCATCGTATTTCAGATTGCGGTTTGAGTCAATCAAATATGCGTACTCGTATTTAATTACATCATCATTTAGTAGTTTATTAAAATTTTCCACTCTCCAGTTGAATACATTGGCATTGCTTGCACAGATGAATGTTGGTAGACAGATTAAAATGTTGGTACTTTGTATTCTTTGTAATGTTGTTCGGATCGATAAAACAAGTTCTCTGTAGTTGTTGGAGCTATTAAAATCGTCTTCACCCAGGAGTATAATACAGAAGTCATTTATTGTATAGTCCACTATCTTCAGCTCTATGTCTTTTAGTAGGTTTTTTATATCACGATTTGGCATTAGGTAGTGACAGAGATCATATTTTTCCTGTTCAAATGTATTTTCTGCAATATTTAGAATTTTGTTTCTTCTGTTTGTACTAATGACACATATTTTATTTCTGGTCTGAGAATTCACAGTGAGAGTTGGCTTCGGTAATGTAGAGTTGTTCGAGTTCTCAATCAGTTTTAATTCTAAATTATTCATTAGGTTTTTTAGCTCTATAATGTCCTTGTTGGCCTGTGATAGTTGTTCTTGTAAATCTAAAATCTGCTTCTCTAATTTAATTTTTTCTATTTCTAAGTTATAGTCTCGTGCAGACGCGGGATGTTGGGGCGTTTTGGATCTGTGACTAATATTAGAAATCCTGTTTTTTCTGGGTGTAGACGAGTTTTGGGCCATTAATGGAGGGCTTGTACATAGGGTTTTAAGGATTCCAACTTCCTGTGTAAGTTTGTCTACAGTTCTTTTTAACTCATTGTTCTCAATGATGGTGTTTTCTAACTCATTCTGGGTAGTCATCAATTCGGAGGTTAGTGTAGTAATCCGGTGTTGTAGATCCTGAGTGCTGCTAATACATGATCGTTCTTCCATACTGTTAGATAGTTGGCCAGGGGGGGAGCATTCATAGCGGGTATTGCCATCTGATAGTAAACTGGAGTCCAGAGAATATGAGTTACCTACGACAGTTTTAGAATGGGTAGAATCCATGTTACTTGGTGTTTCCGATGGAACAAAGCTTGTAGTCTTTTTAGGTGTCGTTTTTTTCTTCCTTATGGTTACATTCTGCTGTAAAGTTGCATTAAGTTGTGTTTTTGTTGATTCATTTATACTCTTCTGTGTAACACAAGTTCTACATTTCCAGTGTTTTTTCTTTTCGGCAGTCAATAACTGATATAGTTTTTCGGATAGCCCTGAGCAATCGAAATGAAGTCTATGAGTGCAGATAGAGCATTGTACGGTATCTCGGATTTCAGCAGGGATCTTACATATTATGCAATGTGTGGCCATGTTAGTTTGGTTTATGAGGCAATAAAAAGTGATAAAAAGTGATTCTTATGATACTCAGGAATCGAACCCGGATCGTTTGGGTCTAAAGCACTTGTACTGCACTTTACGCCATCCAAGCAATACAAATCATTGCGAAAAGATGGATTGTACGTTGTGTGCTCTGCACAGGCGACATCTGTGGGGAATTTGTGGTATCACTTAGCCAATCCTTTAGTGATGAGATTTATCCGCAGGATTGTTGCGTTGCGTAGTACTTTAGTTGGTTGCTTATTTTGATATTTCATAGATGTCGCTATGAGTAAGTGACCGTTAATTTACCGTTATCTTGATATTATGTTTATCTGATAATTGTTACTATTTTCAGTATTTATGCATTGCACTGGACATTTTGGTCACTTTTATCTTTTGCACAACATATTCGAATGTTTTAGTTGTAACACACATATGTTTTGTTGGATTTTATTGGCACTTTACAATCACTTATAAGAACTTTGTTGTAGTATTGTTTGTACTGTTTTATATCACTAGATAACACTTCCACGTCACAATTGGTGTATTATTTACCAAAAAATATTGTTTTAAAATGATTTTATGTAGATTTAGTTATTATAATGTTTTATTATTAAGGAGCTCAATGTTTACGACTACTAGCGCCATCTGTCAATCGAGGGTTTTTAGGGTTCCGTTCCCAACGGGTAAGAGCGGAACCCTATTACTAAGACTTCGCTGTCCGTCCGTCCGTCCGTCCGTCCGTCCGTCCGTCCGTCTGTCACCAGGCTGTATCTCAAGAACCTAGCTAGCTAGAGAGTTGAAATTTTCACAGATTATGTATTTCTGTTGCCGCTATAACAACAAATACTAAAAAACAGGATAAAAGAAATATTTAAGGGGGCTCCCATACAACAATTCTTTCAATACCACATACAAACTTATGGATGCAACTGGTTACGTACATGGAGTGTGAAAGTAACCGCACCAATAACTTTGTAAACAATATTTTGCTGTGTAAAATCCAAACTATTCACTCCACACCATGGCTTCCATTGAACGGTGGTACGGAACCCTTCGTGCGCGATTTAGACTCGCACTTGACCGGTTTTTTTTTTGTTGCAGGGGAAAAAAATGGAATTACCCATGCCCAGGAGTCAGACCTCCCTGCTATGTCCGGGTCCCCACATATTGAGCGGGCATCAGCTCGTGTGCTATACGGAATAAAAACAACCCCTTTGTGTTTATAGTTCTCTTATTAAGAATTAACTGTGAGCCATGGCCTCGGTATATGCTGAAGGCTTTCTACCTGCATTTTGCCCTTTTGGGCGATATATATGTGTATATGATATATATGGGAGGAGTTTGCCTGCTTACCCGATTTTATGAGCGGACATCAGCTCATAGTCAACGGGCATGATAGCGGCGTGTTAGGGGGGCAGATCGCCCCCGCTACTAAGAGGAGCGAACAGTACGAGGACGACCGCTTCTCTGCTTATATTCTAATCTCGAATCTTCCCTGAATCGTTTGATAGTACGATAAACGAACCTCAATGTAATATTTTTTTTTTTAGTATATTGAGAATCTCAGTTGGCGCGTGACTGCAGCGATGCAATGCAATTACCGTGACCCGATCATTTTTTCGCGTCCACTCCATTTTTGAAAATAAAGAAAATTACAGAAAACCAATGAACTTAGTTTATTAAAAAAAGCGTATTTCAAACGCCCTTTTTTTTGGGTCGCGTTCTAAATTCGAAGTTAGCTGATTGGGTCGATCTACCGAGGGACGATTTTTTTTTCTTTGCGACCATATGTTTCTTGAAGCAAGTTATATGAACAACAATATGAATAGATGGGTACATCATAAATGTCTGTTAAATGTTAATTAACAAGTTACGTGAAGATTACCTTTATTAATATTATCATAATTATAGCAAACAAACTGACATGTTTCAATGTTTACCAATGCTTTTGCGAGCGATCTTTGAAGCAAAATTTTTTTTCAGCACACAATACAAGCTCGCGTGTAGGCCTTGGAAATCTTTCATAAATTTCGCAATATTGCAGTTTCCTACCGATTGCATGTTATTTCACTTTAGAGCGGGGGTATAAATAAATACGCCAAGGGATATTACAAGAACGTCAAGAAGATTCAAATAAGTTCATGATTTTCGTATAGGATTGTTTAGAGTTTAAAAAAGACATAAAGTAAATTTAAATATACAAAAATACTGTTAAATCTCAAAATAAGAAGTTGGTAATATTTGAGGCTTACTAAAAGCCTAGCAAGTCTAACAAATTCCATTTTTTATCAGTTACAAGATTTCGATGATCTTTTTACCGAGATTACTGATGCGTAGCCAAGTCAAATAGAAAGCGATAAAGCGGCCTTTTCATTAAAATATTCTTTCTTTTCGATGTAATCCTATGTATTGATGATTAACGTAAGTAAGTTAATCTTTATAAATCTCAGATTCTTATGGCTATATGCGCTCAGATAAAAACTACGCGTGAGCTTGAGATAAATTACACAGAATACACCATACCGACGCTGTTAAATAAACGTAATTATGTCAACCTTATTGCACAGCGACAATATTAATGATACTCTCAAATGGAGTTGCCAATAAAGTGCGTAATAAAGGCCTAACACTAA
This sequence comes from Argyresthia goedartella, assembly GCA_949825045.1. Taxonomy (NCBI): domain Eukaryota; kingdom Metazoa; phylum Arthropoda; class Insecta; order Lepidoptera; family Argyresthiidae; genus Argyresthia; species Argyresthia goedartella. Next base: position 10,401,381 of record OX463821.1, on the reverse strand, counting down.
TTTATTACCAACAATGTAACCGCAACTATCTGCAAATGTAATAAAGCACACATATTTTATAATAAACCCAGCGAAACAAGGAAGACATGGTACCTCTAAATATAGGGCGTAAAATAGCCAAACGTGGACCACAATAAATTTTGCATACGAAACTCATACGTTAAAATGTTGTCTAATTTGTACAATGTACTGCTATAACGTATTTCATTTCGAGATCTCAGAGGAGTTTTTGAGTGTTCATAATAATGTAATAATGTGATTAACTTTTTATATGTCCAAACTTGCAGTTGCGAAAAAAAAGCAACCACCTGATGAAAAATTTGTGCCAACAAAAGCCTGCCCTTCTACTGAGGTTACAATATACAATAAACCTTTCTCATCGGAACTTGGTTTGCTGGAAGAGAACACTTATCAGAGATAAGTTCGCCTTTGCACACCATTTTATGTAATTTTTGTGTTTTCAATTATTCCTGTGTATTTTACGCAATTATATTATGAATACTGAATAGCCAACATACGGGTATCTTAAGGTGACTTCGAAAGTCATTTGATCGATTGTTCAGACGCTATATTTCCACGATGCTTAACTAACCGATGTATCGTTTCATCGAAAAACTACTTGCCGATGCACATTTAACCTCTCAATGGCGGATGTTTTCTAAAGAAGTCATTTTCCCGTTATAGGTTTTGAATTTTATTACCATGGCATGCGGTTCAAATCCGCGATGCCTCGTAAGCAATTCAAACACTCATTCGGTGGCAAGTTTCGCCCACTTCTGGGGTTGCATGTGGTAAACGTGTCCCGCCCAGTCCCATTTTAGGCTAGCGGTCTTTGCGCCTATGTCGACAGTGATGGAGCGTAGCGTCATGTCCCTAACGTGATCCGTCAGTCTAACACCTGTTATGCTTTGCTCTATCGCTCTTTGACAAACCTTGAGTCTGAACTTCTAGTTCTCCGTCAGCGACCAAGTTTGAGCACCGTTGGTTAGAATAGGCAGGATACACATTTCGACGTGTTTGCGCATCAGGGATAATGTAATATTTGGTTAAGAACAACCAATTTTTAAAAGAGATCAAAAAAGCAATCTGTGGGAGTTTCTACGCCCTACTTCTCCAACAGTGGTCCAATGTAGAAAAGAGGCAAAAAATGACGTTGGCTAAGTAGATGTAAATATCTTCAGAAAAAAATACTTTTAATTTGATTTTGATTTTGATAACGGAAGGTTGCCTTTCATCAGCTCCTTCATGGACCAGTAACTCTTCCAGCATTCGTTCGATATGCGTCTATCGATTCCTTATCCCGCCTGTTTTCGAAGGATACTGACTGGCCCAAGTATTTAAGGCCCAAGTAAGTAGCTCAATTTCGTCAACGTAGTGAAATCCTGCCCATCAACCTCGACTCTGTTTCGTGTTGTTGGTCTTGAGCTGCGTTCTTCTCCGATTAATTGTCAGTCCAACCTTAAGGCTTGCCGTGCTAAGATATTGTAGCATAATTTGCAGTTCAGTTTGACAACCCGAATGGCCGAGTCGGCAGTGAAACTGCCTACGAAGTCAAAGGTCCCGGGTTCGAGTCCCGGTGGGGGCAAAAATTTGTTTGATGAGAACGGATGTTTGTACCCTAGTCATGGTTGTTTATCTAAATAAGTATATTATTTATCTATATAAGTATGTGTATCGTTGTCTAGTACTCAAGGTACAGGGAATCCTAGTTTGGGGCTAGATCAATGTGTAAATAGTGTCCAAGGTATTATTAGTTCTGCTCCGTCGATGCAAACAGGACAATGTCATCGGCAAAGCGAAGGTTTGTGAGCGTTCTTCCACCGACGACATTGCCCTTGTCCTGATATGGGACCGCTAGCTGTTTGAATACCTCCTCCAGGGTACTGACAAACAACTTTGGGGATAAAGGGCCGCCCTGATTAACACCTCTGTCTAATACTGAACTATATAACTATAATGTTGGCCCGTATGACTGTATATTGAATTTTGCTGAATTGTTGTTGTAAAAAGTTTTGATGATGTTTGTAAAAATGGGCTCTGTATTTTGGTTTTGAAGAGCTTTGAATATAAGATCATGAGTGATACTGCCGAAGTCTTTGGAGTAATCTACAATAGCAAGATAAGGGCTTATTAAATTCGGTGTGTTTTACAATTGGTTTAATGATTGAAGTTGATCCGCTGTTGAGAAGCCGGGTCGGAAACCAGCCTGGTCGGTTAGTTAGTGAAAGTCTAATTCACCTATACTATTACTATACTCTATATATAAATTCAATGATTTTGATGAAATTTTTATAACGTAGACTAGACTAAACTGATTGGTGGTTAGTTGCCTGTACATAGTGAAGCAGAATTATATTAAAATGTGTTGGGAAGTTGCTCTTATACAGCAGAGTGTTACACAAGTTGGTAAGGTAAGGAAGTAGAGAGGGTTTGTCCCACCTTTACAATTTCTGATGTGATACCATCCTCTCCGGGGCTTTTATCGCATTTCAAGCTTCTGATTTTAACACCATTTTGGTCTGTTAGTCGGATGATCCAGGTTTTATGATTGATTGTAACTACTCACCAGTGAGTCTTTCGGCAACCTTTTTTATTTTGTTTTTAAATGTAAATAATCTCGATATATAATAATATATAATAATAATACCTTGGACACTTTTTACCCATATTGATCTAGGCCCAAACTAGGATTCCCTGTTTCTTGTGTACTAGACGACGAAACACATACTAATATAGATAAATATTATACTTAGATATATAAACAACCATGACCAGGGTACAAACATCCGTTGTTATCAAATAAATATTTGCCCCCACCGGGACTCGAACCCGGGACTCTTGTCTTCGTAGGCAGGGTCACTGCCGACTCGGCCCTTCGGGTTGTCGTTTTGAATTTTTGTTTTACGTTTCGAGGTTTTTACATTAAGGTGTACTTTTGCCTGGATGGTTGGAACTATATTGAAATGTATTGAGGACGGAAATATCTTTTATTATGTCCTTATCTGATGAAAGAACAAAGTCGTTTTATTTTTTTGTTTTATTATCTGGATAAATCCAAGTCCAGCGACTTTGAGTTTTGTTGAAGAAAAAAACTATTACTAATGTGAGGCCTTGTCCAAAGGCGAACTGGGGCGACCGGGTACCACGTGTGTATCAGCTTCTCAGCACGTGTGGTCCTCTCATGTCTGTCTCGGTTGTCCAGATCCTGCTTTACTCCGACTTTCGTACTGAAGGACTAAGGTCCACGAACTATACCTCGGTGTTAGGCCTTATTTATTGAGTTGTATAAGTCTTCTATCTTATCGTCGCTGTACTTGGAGGTGGGTGCGTATACTTTTAGTGATGTTAAATATTGCTTATCTGTGACTTTTTATTTAAGAACTGCTATTCTATCTGAATATGATGCGAATTCGATGAGATTATTTCTCCACTTCTTTGCCACCAGAAAACCCACCCGTACATTCCACTGGGGGACCCGAAGTGATAAGATGTGCCATCTTCTCTTTCTATTGTTCGTTCGTACAAACGTCGAACTTATGGAAGACCAACAATGTCCCACGTGACATATTTTAAAGCATTCTCTAATTCAATCATACGCTCGTCTGTGTATATATCATACGCTTATCGGTGTCCATTTTTCGAGCTGTGGTCGTTTGACGGGGAATCGATCACACCCAATCACATTTTTCGCACCCCAAGCTTCAGGGCTAGTCTGGCTACCCTCCACGCCGACTTCGTCGCCAATGGAGGCGCCGGGCACAAGGTCCTTGGTTTTGGTCTGCTCATCGGAAGTTTGGACCGTATACTGATGGGCACAATGAAGCATATATTCATTGTATCCCTTCACATGCGGCAGAAATCCAGTTTTAAACCAGTTGCTCCGGGCCGGTTACTCAACGGTAATAGCGCTTCAAAGTGTAACCAGTACCCACCAGTAGGACGTAGAAGGCTGATGACGTTATGCTTCTAATCTTATCATTTCGTTGAACCGAGACATAGGCAATTGGTTTTTTTTTTTCGATGAAACGATACATCGGCTAAGGCTTTGATGAAATAAGGCATCGTCATACTGAGCAATCGATCAATATTTGTTCTATGAAATAAAAATCGATCTCATGACTTTTGAAGTCACGTAGGGAACCCCAATATACTCCCTCTGGATTGAGCAACCTCAAAAATAAGATTCACAAATTAATATACCTAGTAAATATTACTAAAATATACCTTTATTGTTCATACATCAAGCTTCTTGATCCTTCTTTCTGTCTCATTAATACAATTATAAACTTATGTTATTTTTAGGTGTTTGAATGATCTGGAGTGTGACCATGTCTCCCAGTATCGCAAGGAGTTGGGGTGGTTTCCGATCCGTCTTCACCGTGATATGCACATTCTCTCTTATCTATTCAATATTTAGCGAAATCCCCGCTACCCCACATTTCTTCGAGAACGTTTTGAGTTTATTTTCCCCAGGGATAGTAATCCCACATGGTGACTCTCCTGTCAACTCCTCGGCATAACACTGCCGCTTGCTCATTTAGGTTAAGAGCAATCCGACTGTGGAACGCACTTCCCTGCACTATTAAGGGTAGTCCCTCAATTTTCACTTTTAAGAAAAGATTGAAAGCGCATTTCCTTTCTCATCCATAATATCTATCATATCTATGTAGGTATATTTTTGATTTTTCATTGTTTATATATGTGCATGCTTTCTCTTGTATTTTATATAGTTGAGATATATGTTTTATTTATTTAAGTATACTTTATTTATATTTTAAAAGTAATTTTCGTACGCATGTATACAGTTTTATTGCGCACTAGGAGGACAGTCGTTTCATAAACACTCCTGTCTTGCCTAGGATTGCTGGAAGAAATCTCTCTTTAGAGATAAGCTGGCCTTTGCCTATGAAGAAGAATATGTATATGAGTGTGAATGTGATTTCACGAGATATAAATTGTAATTATATAAGGACATACTACCTATACGTACCTTCTTGTAATTCTATACTTGCGTGACAACTACCAATGTTTTGTGCCCAGACACCAGTGGTGTAAAGAAATATAACCTTACACATGTAATTAGATTTAAGAAAGATGGAAAAAAAGTCTTAACATTCTAAATATTGTGATTTTACCTATTGCTTCATGTGCATTTAAACGTTTTTACCCGACTGAACAAGAAGAAGGGTAATGTTTTATTCATGCTTGTTATTGTATTTATGTTCGCTTGTAAGAATTTCGTATACTTGTATGTATGTATGACAATTTCGTTAGCACACGCTGCAGCCCGAATGGCTTGACGGATTTTAATAAATAAAGTGTCGTTGGATTGTTTTCATTTGTAGGAGTGTTATAAGCTTTATGATTTTAGTAAAATGTCAATAAATTTGGATTTTAGATCGAAAATAGATAGAATTGGTGCGGCTAGTTTCATACTCCATAAACGTAACAAGGTCCATTCATACGTTTGTATGTGGTTTTGAATGAAAATGCTGTCTGGTTATTAATGATCCTACTTTTTGGTTGAGAATAGTCTACTACTAAATTGAGTAAAAGAATGCACATACGGCTAGGCATGAGGCCGTATGTGCATGCTGTTGCTCAATTGAAGTACCGCTTAAACGATTCCCGAGCGAAAGACAGTAGCATGAATGTGAGTGCTTCTTATACTTGATTTGTTGGTTGAGTATCCGGGCCATCTGTCAAGAGGTTGTTGATTCAGTAGGCAGCCACAAGTACTCAACGGGTTTCAGGAAATGTATTGCAATTTCGGTAACAAACTGAAGATATATGGGTTTCCCAAGTACGTGGCGTCTGAACTGTAGTCAATTATGAGTTTTGTTTGTTTATTTTGCTGTTTGTAAATGGCAGTCAAATGCGGTAACGTTTGCGTAGGAATGCTGTTGCAGTGTGTGTAATTATGTATGTAGTGTAGCTCGATACAAAAATGACTACATTTTAAACCTTAGCATTGTTATAGCGGTCATTGACCCGACTGCTACTGCGAGCCGCATCATACATGGTAATCATGGTAACTGTCGGTAACCTTTGTAACCATCAGTGACCGCTACAAAGATAAGCTAAACGACAGTAATTTAGAACGTAATAATTAACAACGGGAATAAGTAAGTATTGCTAATCCAATTACTACAGTGGTAGACAGGAGTCCACAGATATCGTTATATACCTACGTTTGAATTGGTTTGAGTGGTTAATTACGTGTATGTGTAAAAGTATTATTTCTTACTTTTGAGTTAATTTCACTTTGAAGTCGACTTCATTTAATTAAAGTACTGTTTTTTTCTAATAAAGTATCGACTACAACTTTTAGGGAATCTATCTATTAGATCTATCGTACCAGACGCCCGATTGCCCGATTGATAGAAAACGTGTTGGGTCCATCAGATAGAACGCTAGTTACCACTATTCTCGTATTATCTTTGACAACTCCATAAACATATGTATGGAGTTGTCAAACTTAATATCTTTATGGTTTACACATGTTGGTAAACTATAAAGATATTAACTATGACAACACAGTACAAATTAATATCAACATGACTCCATGCCAAAATGCTCGCCAAAATTAGAAAGCTTTTTGAACAGCAAATAATAGTCAACTTTGTCAGAATCTTTGCTTATATCAGTATATATAGCGTTCACTTGTCTGCCTTTACCTCCTCTTACCTTCCCTTTTCGCCCCTTCTTGCAGATCCGATACATCGCAACCAAGATTAGAAATAGTTCACATGTTCCTACGGAATCCATGCTGATGTGGTGTTAAAGATAGATCTAGAATATTATTTACCAAAGGAAAGACTTATTAATGAAACACAGTACCCAATATACTCAGGAGAGATATCGGTATATAGTACTGGATATCCTAAGAAACGCTTCCCTTAGGGATAAAGACACATTAGCAATTTTCGAGTTGGAAAAGACCTGTAGATAAAGCTTTGTTATATTTTATTAAGAGGAACAGAAATGATCTCCGTGAAGTTAGAAAAACGGCGCGGGTATCCCATCGGGACCTGCTGTAACGTTTTAAAATAGGGGACGGCTGAATAAAACGTTAGATTACATATTTTTAAAAACTATTTTATATTTACAGGAACTATTTCATATGTATAAAAGCTATGTTTACATAGAATATTTAAGCGAATTAAGGGGTGGTCCTTAATCGAAATTTACAGGTCAAATATATTTATACATAGCTATCGTAGATGAGCACGAATACCGCAATAACTGCCCTCTTTAGGCAGAGCCCCAGAGCACGGTGCATGGGTCGCGTGATGGGTAGACAACACGATGGGAAGATACAAGGAAGGTCGGCCGTCGTGGTCCAGTAGATGGAATCCCGACTCGCCGAGTAGGTGTAGAGGTGCAGTAAAAGAGGCGGCGCGGGTAAATCGCGCCGTACGGTAGAAGGGGCACGTGATAGGATGTGACGGGTAGTAGAAAGGGTTCGTAGAAGGTACGGATCGAAATACATATCGGTACAAGACCGGTACTTTGTAGTGCTGCGCGCGTGAGTTTCTTCGTTTTGATGAAGTGATGGAACGTTGTTCTTATTTCAGTGATCTAGATTTGACGTCACAGCACTACTAGATTTTGCAGTTTATCACAAATACTTCAACAATATTCATAATAAATACTTAATTGGAGCTCTTCATTATGTTTGTTTAATGTTAAAAATAACTTAAAAAATAAACAAAAATAATTCTAAGGAATCTTGACAGGTAAATCCAGACTTTTCACCGACATCACAGAAAATTTGTCGTTCTTACGCATTAGGACCCTGCCGTCTCTCACCTACAGGTGATTATAGCCAGGCTCTTTCTTGAAGAGCCAGCCTTAGCATGCAGGTTACACTCCGGGATAGGTGCTTGTTGACTCTGGTGCTGGTTAATACATCATTGTTTTCTAGAGGGTGCGAGACTGTCTTGGCCAGCAGCTTCAAAGTATTTACGAGTTTCACATTCTTGTGTTCTGGAATGCATTGAATCTCCGTGTTGCGTTATCTCGTTTGCTGCTCCATCTGTAGCACTTAAGAGTCTAGCTCCTTTATATTTGGCTGAAGTTTAGTATTCTCGCTTTTAAGGGACTGGACTATGAGACAAAGATCAAAAAGATATTGTATTCATGAAAGTTTACTATGCAAATTGTGACATTAGCACTAATTTGGAATGAATTACGATGAGAAAAGAAGTAACGGACGGTAACGGTTGACAAGGCATCTTCTGGGTCTAAAGCAGCTTTCGCCCATATTACTAACTTCAGAGAACATTTCTATATTTATTGCATTGCTTCGTAAAGAGGAAATACCTAATTTCATATGCACGGGCCTTCAATTGACAGACCGATGGACGCACATCGAATATGCTTGCGGATGCATACATATTGGTATAACTGATCCGAGCCATAGATTGATTTTATTTGAAGAAGAAGCTACAATTTTCATACAGAGCATACGATAGTAATCACATCAGTAAAGGTATAGAAAAGATACTACCGTGGGAAAATCTGCAGCTTGTAACAGGAAAGCACATGTGTGGCAGAAATACAGTTAATTCATTCAGAAATGTCTGTGTTTAGTTGTGTTATCCAGCTGACTTCACAGCGCAGTAGACATACTTAAGCAGGCAAACAATATTTCTATTTTGACTTGAGTGCCCTAGGCTGGTTATATTGAGAAAACAACGTTTTTATTCTACTGCTAGGAAATGTGGGGAAAGATGGTCGTGGGGCCGCAAAACAATTAATAGATAACAACCAAAAACATTATTGGCTTGTTTGTTATGGTTCTGTCACATATCAACAGATGATACTTCATGCTGTGTCCTCAGATGAACGGAGTTTTTTTCCATGTCGGTAAAAGCGTGCTTCATGCCGTCGCGTCGGTAAAAGAATATGAAGAAATGTGCTGTCAGTTGCAGAAGATGGCTAACTACGCCAGGTGACGCTCAAAAGCTAATTTAATCCAAACTCACTCGTCCATCTATTGCTCACTTTGCATTCTCTACAAAAATGTACTATTTCGACGATTTTTCCATGATAAAATCCATGTTCAATTTGTTCACACTACTTACAAATCAGTATGCAAAATGAAAATCAATTATAATTTATAGCAACAATAATAATATCAACGTGTAAAATACAACAGTGTTCAAAGGCAAAGTCAAATTTACCATTTCTGTATGACAAAAGGGAGTAAGTAAAATTACTTGTACGGGTGCGGCTGAGGTCCAGGGAATAAGGGATAGCTCTAGAATGACAGCACTTCACAGGTATTAAAAGGTTTTCTTTTTTTTATTCGGGAGGCACACCAATCGTACGCACACGGCCGGCAGAGAGAGAGAAAAGAAAAAGGAGAGAAAGGGATGGGAATAGAATGGCAGCATCACACTTCCGTTTAACAAACATTTGCGATCAATTGAGCTTCGTTGAATTGGTTTATTATACGTAACATAACCGCCCTTTAAAAAGCGGTTGAAAATGCCCTTTTTCCAATCCTACTATGTGCTACTAAAATAAAATATCTACTATCTATTCCTACTTAACTAATACGAACTGGAATCTCTAATTTAAATCAATCACAATTTACAGGTAATAGACAAATTTAAGTCAGTGACCTAGTTAATGTTCCTTTAACAGTTTTCACTTCCACGACACGATTCACAGTGCAAGTCACAGCACTCGACTGACCTTGAAAACACAAACAAACAAGAAATATTCAATGATTCAAATATGCCGTAAATAGTATTGTTGAGCTATTTTATTACAGTTAGAATTTGTTCGTAAAATAACTGTTTTTGTCTAATAAAATTACGTTTCAACGATTATTTTAAAGGATTGGTTTTAGTCCTTAATTTCCTTGTCTGAACATACCTTATCGCATTGTAAGTATACAGGGTATGATATACATACATTGGAAACCGAGGTTTTTCAAGTTTTATAATTAATGTTGATGTAAAGCGAGTAAGTAGGTCATAAATCAACGAATAATGGTATAACTTTCTGACCAACATCAAGAGATAGTAGCACTCTTAAAAGGGACAAGAGAGTAATATAGGTCCCTTCGTCTAGTTAAATAACAAGTTGTACCGTAAAGTAGTACCTAGTAGGTATGTTCCATGTTATTCAAATTTTGCTTAGTTTTCATATAAATCATAATGTAAAAATATATATTTTTAATTCTAATTTTTTCCCAGTTACTTCTCTTGTAAAGAAAATTTAAACAGAGCGCGTGCATGTTGTAATAGGCTGCGGGGCGACCGACAAAAATTAATAAGTCCCATATCTTTAAAAGCCGTCGAGTTAAGTAATCATATTGCTGTAATGTGATGCGCTGCGAGGTGCCGCCTACTTATCTTGACCGGATTATATGAGTAGGATACAAATAAGTATCCGTTGAGTGGAGTAGGCTGCACCTTTCAGCGAATTCACATTACAGCGAGATGCCTTCTTAACTCGACGGGATTTAAAAGCGTGTGACTGTTTCATTTTCGCCGATAGCTCCGCCGAACAGAAGACCATGTTGCCAATTTAGGTTCTGACCCAGATTAATAAACATGGTTCTGACGAGAGAAAGGGCGCTTTACTAAGAAAAGAGTCAAAGTATGTTCTCTATTTCAGGCCAGGCTCTAAATTGGCAATCAGGTTGCCTTCTGTAAGGTCTGTTTATTCCATCTATGCATCGAATTGAGACAGGTGGCTGTAGGTAATTCCACAAGTCCAAGCACATCTATGAGTAGTAAATAAAGCCTATGAGTAGTATACTATGAGTAGCTTTACATGATTCATCTGTACAGATGTAGTGAATAATCCTTTCCTATCGGCAAAACTCAGAACAACGATAACACCCGAATGGTGCCGATGTGTCTATGAATTACTGTATTATTAAATTACGTGTACGTATCAAATAAATCGCATACTTTATTTATCAATGTCAAATGTCAAATTGCCCATTTGACGTATATTACACTGAGATGTTAAAACCACCACGATTCTATCATATAAAGAATTCGTTAGGTAAACAAAAATATAACTAGTTACTGAGGACGTTTTATTTCAATAAAACGCACTGATAAAAACCAAATTCCGGTTGGGATGATCTAATGATTCTATAAGGATTGAAACCCCAAAAGTCTAACTATAAGTCAAAACTACAGTAGGATTTTGCAGACCTTTTTTATAACAATAAATTTTTTTAATTAATTAAAAATACTATGACATAACAAAAAAGACACCTCAACATTAAACAAAACAAACCAGCAGAGAAATTAATATAAATAAATATGATTTTCTGATTGGATGAAAGACTTCGATTATGACAGCGGGATAAGAGGAGGAGGAGCGGGGTGGACAGTGTGATGCGAAACAATACTTCCAACTTCCATATCACAGTCAGAATCAGAACTATTTTCTGGTGTATCATCGTCAGAGTTTTCATGAACGGTGATTACAAAACTAGCCATATAATTTTCCAACTCAGGTTCGTGTTTTCGGTACTCGTTTTCGCATTTGATGGCGTGGTCACATACTTTGGCCCAAACATCGGAACCAATCATATTAACCTTTTCCTGTACCAATTGTTTCATAGTAGTCATATTCATACTAATGTTTCTTTTGGATATGTATCCCTTTATTTGAGACAAAATTTTTTCAATCGGATTGAAATCAGGATTCATAAGTTTATCTATAGAGTATTCTACAAAGTCTTGTTTGTACCACAGATTAATAAAGTGTTTGTACTTGCAAATAATTTCATATATTTCAAGTTTTATTAATGACGGATCAATCGGAACGTTATGTTTGGATAGCCAATCAATCATGTCTTGCTTCCCGGTATTTGAATTAGGAGGTTTTTCTACGTACTTATTATGATATGCAGCATTATCTACTACTAGTACCGAATGTGGAGCTAAGTTTGGAATGAGTTGATTACGAAGCCATTTTTCATAGTTTTCATTGTTCATCGCGTTGTGATAGTCACCTGTTTTATCAGTAGACTGATACATTAACAATGCCCCAGGCATAATAAACCCCTTTCTACTACCAGCGTGCACTATTATAAGACGTTGTCCTTTAGAAATTAACTGTTTCACTCCGTTTTCTGACGAGTCAGCCCAGCTTTTACCTGCCAAATGTGAGGTATGGATGTATGTTTCATCCATATAAGCAATCTCTCTCCCTTGCAATCTGTACTTTTTTATCGCGGCTAAAAACTTTACTCTTTTTAAACGAACATCATCTTTCTCGATAAGTAATTTTCTGTTGTTTTCAACTTTTTTATACCGAAATCCCATTTTTCTAAGAATTTTTCTTAGCGTAAAGTCACATCCCTTAAAATTTATGGCTTCGGATAACTTGGACTTCAGGGCGTTAATTGTAGGTACTTGTTTGTATATCAAATGGAAATTATACACTAATCGGCGTATAACGTTGTAGTCAAAATCGTCAAGACCTAGACAAAATAATTTATTTGGTCTACCCAACTTTGCCGACTTCGGACTATTGGAGGTGGATTGATTTATGTATTCTTTTTGCAATATTTTATTTACTGTTCGTTGAGAAATTCCACTGGCCTTCGAAACTCGTTTTTGGACTTTACAAAAGTTAGCAGTATAGTTGGTATGTTAGAATTTATCATTTTCAGTTAAGAAATATAAATAAATATTGAAAATAACTTCGCAGGCTTGCCGATCTAAACGTTACCCTTTTCTTAGTGCTTTCGGCATGTCTGTTATAAATTGTTAATGTGAATCGAATAAAATCAATGTTTATTATTTACAAAAATGACAGACAAGAGTGAAATGTAAAGTCAAAAATATATATATATATATAGGTGGCCTGCATTAATACACGAGTCCATGAAGTTTATCACAAAATCTAACATGAATATCAACAAAATATTTCTGTGGTATTACCTACTCTATATAGATACTTCCTCTTGCGATGCGACCGTTCCCTACATTGTCTCGATGGGTACTGAGTGCGGTGAAGTAGTAAGACAAAAACGTACATTTCCGAGAGAATACGAAAGGAAAGGATTATTCACTACATCTGTACGCGAATAAATATCAGCTGTTTAATACAAAGTGACAACCTGTATACCTACAATGTGAGTACATAATTATTATTTTTTATTTAATTATTAAGGCTAACCAATAGATCTTACACTAAAAATATAACTTAACTTAATACGAAACATTTCGTAGTGCAGATACAATTATAGGTTAACACAACATATAAAAAAAAATGAAATGCCTGCATATCACCCGTCATATAAATTAAAAAGCAGCGATTAAACAAAAAAAAATACAAGAAAATGGTGATGTTAATACTAAAAACTAAAATAGATAGATATGCTTACTTATAATATAACTAACTTATAACTTGACCGCTAAGGCAGCTGCTACATTTGTTTTAAAACTATATACACTAAGAACAAATTGATCTACCTTATCAGAATGAGACAAGAACAATTTACTATAAGATCGGAAAATCCTAAAAGCATTTCATGTTTGAGCCAATATTGGTCCTCGACGATTTCACATAGAATGGACGATAATTAACAATTCTGGCGTTCGGACGCGGCAGAACCAGACCAACCCTCGAGAGCAACTCTGGACAGTTTCAGCCTCCCATTAATATTTAAAATAGTAATACTTGATCTGCAAAAGATCGCCTATCTTCGAGAGACAAGAAATTAAAATACTTTAGGCGTTCCTGGTATAAGGGCAATGTCAACATTTTCTTCTGGTGTACTGTCAAAAAGAAAAGAAATTTCTTTTGAATCCTTTCAATTCTGTTGATGTGACGTGACGTGATGTTGATAATAGGGAAACCAAATATTAGAAAAGTACTCCAGAGAGCTGCAAACTAATGCAAAGTATGTCATCTTAAGTGCAGATACTTTCCTAAACGATTTACAGTTTCGCCACACAAAGCATTTTCAATGATTTTTTAATAATTTCATCGATGTGGGAAATAAAGGACAATTTCTTATCGAGAATAATACCGAGATCACGGATTTCGTCGACTTCCTCAAAAACATAGCCATTTAGTTGGTATGATGACTTTCAACTTTCAACTTTTTTGTGAACTTTATGTATTTGGATTTGCCAGTGTTAAGTGGCAATTTATACTTGACTGTCTAGTTATGCACCATATTTAGATCATGCTGAAAAAAGTACATCAGCCTGACTTTCAATCACTCTGTAGAGTTTCAGATCATCGGCAAAAAACGAGAATTTACAATGACGCAATTCAGATGCTAAAGGCTAAGAACAGCTTAGGGCCCAGATTTGAACCCTGGGTTGCCATGAACTGTTTGGATTCATATCCACAGACTACCACCCTCTGTGACCTGTAGGAGAGGTAAGAACAGAACCACTTCAATATGACGCCATAGACACCAAAATTAGAAACCTTTTTTAGCAATAAAAAATGGTCAACCCTGTCGAAGGCTTTGCTTATGTCGGTATAAATAGCGTCAACTAGTTAACCCTTGTCGACCTGTAGCAAGCAAGATTAATGTTTGTTGACATGTTGACAATTTATCTCGGAAAGGATACTACATACGACATTTTGTCAAAGAATATTTGTTGTTCGTAATTATATTCTCGATCGATTGGCATAAGTTTCGTAGATGCACACGATAAAGCGAAATTTTAGGTACTTGCAACTTTAGGTATCCCAAAGAGGTTCGATGCACTTTTCACATATATTACGCACGGGTATAACCATCAATTGCGGTCATAAAACGAAATTATTTTTGATAGGATTAGGTACATTATGTCACTTGTCAAGAGATACAGTGAAGCTAAAGTTGTCAGTACTTGGGTTGAACTTTAAGCCTAGAATCTTAATCGCCCCGTCTGTCTGCCTATCGTTGTCATCAAATCTTATTTCACAAAATTCGGATGGTAAGTCACTAAGTAATTGTGAGTTTCGAAGCTCACATCCACCCTTTGCTAACAAATCATTTAGTGCAAGTAGGCAAAATAATGCACTCTTACAAGTCAAACACTTACTTAAGTCTCATATACATGGAAAAATAATAATATATGATCCACTAAACTAATGAGTACATAACTGACTATGGTTTGAAATTGAAAAAGGAAATTTTCCCTTCAAGTGGAGATTCTTGGCTTTAAGCTGAGGTCAAACAGCTCGCGTCCGCGGTGGCGTGCAAGGTGGCGATAAATTGTTGCATACGAACTTGTAGTGACGTTTTCACATCGAGGCGTCCTCTGTTTGGCCGTGGCGTCCGGTGCAGCATCTCCACGCAGCGGTGGCGATCAGTCGCGCTTGTTACGTTAGGACGCTGCACGCAGCTATTGTTGTTGAGAAAACTGTGTTTTTTAGTTTTTAAAGTATGGTGGAACCGGAAGGAATTATAAATAAGGTTCACAAATACCCATTGTTGTATAATACGACTCATTCTGATTATAGGAATAATAGAAAAAAGGAGCAGGTGTGGGACGAAATAGGAAGGAGAATAGATTGTTCCTCTTCATCTTCAATGAGAGCAAACAGACAATTCACTACATTTTCACTATCTGTATTGGAGAGCATTGCAGTTAATGACGTGACTCCAGCCTGGTGAACGCAAGAACAAACGCGACAGTGTACACAACTTTTGCACGCGGAGTAATCGCCACCGTGCACCCACCGCGGACGCGAATTGAACGCTTTGGTTTGGCCTAGCCTTAACTCTACCTGTGCTTCGGAAATACGCGTGTCAGAGAGGATAGCACCAAGAAACTCTACGGGGATGTCGTTCTTTAAATTTTCGTCATATTTTTTTTTATTACACAATGTACCATATAAAAATTATCTAATCTAATAACAAGATTATAACATTGTATCCATAAGTGTTAATAAGATGTCTAAAAATTACAATCTAACAAAATAAATAAATAAGAACAAAGTCAAGCTGTACATAATGAACATAACTTATGAGAAACCAGACTGGACCAGTCCCCCCAAGCAGCACCCGTTCACGAGTATGACTTGTGCACCAGCCATCACCCCCCTCGCTATATTTGAGGGAGGGAAGCAAAGCCGTTACACATAGCTGCCGCAAGAAAAGACATTTTAGTGAGCATGAGTCTCATCAATTGAACAAGCACCACTGACCACATCATCCAAGAAGATGTCGTGGATGTGTCTCTTGAGCCTGGTATGCTAATTCATGTAAACATCTCAAGGCTAAAAAGGGGCGGACGTGACGCCGCATGTCACGGTATTTAACTTATACTCCTGAAGATTCCCTTCATGATCACGCCAAAATATTAGCGTCATCTCCGTGTGTAGGGCCTGACTGTATATCTGCCGTATGTCGGCTGAGAGAACTACTTCGTTTAACCGAAAATGTAGGGACGACAACTACAATATCCTGCTGCAGTTTGGAACCGACTAGTAAAACATCATTCAATGATTCGCCTGACAAACGTTGCATTGACGCGTCAAACGCACAGTGGATTTTATCTGAACCGTTCTTGCATACCCCATAATGTGGGATATAATATTTTGGAATCCTTTGTACAATCTAGTATTCGATTGGCTGCATGTCACCTAGTTTCAAATAATCACGCACAAAATCTATTTTATTTAATCTCAGAATGCGAGCTAATATTTTCTCCAGTGACGTCATTTTTGCGGAACACTAAGTTTGGGATGTCAATTTTAAATTGATTTACTATCGAAGATCGATTAATCGGAGCCCGAAAAATCAATTTTGGGTCAATTTATTCGAAATGATTCGATCTTTGAATTTATCCATACAACCGCATAATCGTGGACTCAATTTTTTGCGATTTCACGGCAAATTTTGCTAACAAATCTCATACAAATGAAAAATTACAGAAGATTTTCGGCTGAAGATTATTGGGCAACGAATTGCGTCATTATTTGCATGCACCAAAAAATATATAAAATGTGATCCTGTAGAATATTGGACCGAAAACAAAAATAACAAAACGAGAGCTGTAGCTTTAAAATACCTATCAATAATTGGCACGTCCGTACCTTCACAGCGTCTGTTTACATTACGTTGAAATCGTTTTTTTTAGCGATTTTTTATTCGTAATCGACCTCAAATTCGATCTTTTTAAAAAACAATCGTCATCCCTACGCTAAGCTTTTTGTCCCTGGCGTATAAATTTCTTTGAAATGGTTCTCACTTTGAACGTACCTAGGATCCAGCTGTTTAGTTGTAAGTATTTCCTCTAATTCCCAGAATCATCTAAGTGTCTTATTAATCGATGATGCTGCGCAATGAAATGGTATCATTACAACGGCAGTCTCCCATCATAACACACTCCAATATAGTTGCGAACGCGGTAGGTAAGTTATCGTCGATACTCAATTTTGCTCCTTGGAATATCTTCGCACAAGTGTTGATCCTAACAAAACTTTGGAAGCCCGTTCATTGCAATGCGGATCAGCCAGTTTTATTTGTTTGAAATTGTCTAATATATCTGGGCTAACACTTCTCATGGGCATATTTGCAGTAATCCTCGGCAACACAAACAATTCCACTCGCATCAAACGCCTGCTATCATCACTACTACCGCGCGTACTTAGGTATAAATGCCTTTTAGTTGCACACTATATTCCGCACCTATCCCCATGACAATAAGGTTCGCTTTCTCGTGACTGAGGCCTATGCGTTGAACGCACGACGTTGATACAAAATTCGCCATACTTTCGGAATCTAAGGCGCTACGCAGACAGAAGGCGGCGTAAGGCATAAGGTGTCACGCAGACAGAAGACGGGGCGTAAGGCATAAGGCGTAAGGTATGTTTCAGGAAGATCAAACGTACCTTACGCCTTATGCCTTATGCTACTGAAGAAGGTATGTTTCAGGAAGATGAAACGTACCTTACGCCTTATGCCTTATGTTACTGAAGATGTGTAACATCAAAGTGATCATTCACTCAATGCCTATTATTCTCCTGCAAAGTGTTGATGAAATGCCTCACCTGGGCGACTTTGTTTGTTGATATGGACGGCAGCATTTTATTGCGTTTTTTTTCCCATACAAGTCATATAATCATATAAGATAACTCTACTTTTACGAATTAAAAAAGTTGCCCATTCATAAAATTTTGATTTACCGCGTTCTTTAATAAAAAAACTTTAATGAATAATGTTGAAGAAGGCTGAATAAATTTATTTCAGGTTCTGTTTATCGAAATCCGGTATTGGCATGTTTATATTTAAGTTTTTTGTATACAGTTCTAGTCTATGGGATGAAATACACCGATGAAGGATTAGTCTTATCCTTACTAGAAATTGTGAATGAAACTCTTTGACCGCTGTGATTGGATGGTGGGCAGTTGATAACATTTTTACTTATGAATGCACAGTCATAAAAATC
Organism: Argyresthia goedartella; assembly: GCA_949825045.1. Classification (NCBI taxonomy): domain Eukaryota; kingdom Metazoa; phylum Arthropoda; class Insecta; order Lepidoptera; family Argyresthiidae; genus Argyresthia; species Argyresthia goedartella. Next base: position 10,382,989 of record OX463821.1, on the reverse strand, counting down.
TATATTTAAGCAAGTCTGGCTGGCAAGGGTAATTCTAGTCGGCTCTAGAAATAGATGACATAAATTAAATGATTTAAACAAAGTTATTGTATCAACAAGCAAATCTACATCAAGATCTCCACAAATAACTTTTTTCTATTATTACATAGTTTAGTACAAAATACAATTTTCTCAAATATTTCGAAATTGCCATTTGCTTTTTTTAATCCCTCGGGGGTCTGTAGATGCAAACAATGATATGACTATAAACTGAACACAGGGTAGCTCTATTTGTCTTTCTATATTAAGTGTAAGAATGTCCTTCCTTTGTTGCAATTCCTAATACAACTAATCCAATAGGATTAACTTGAATAAAATTATGCGGTGGTATGGAACCCTTCGTGCACGGGTCCGAATCGCACTTTACCGTTTATTTTGCCTCTTATTTACAAGCTGGGTTGGAGAGAAAGGGCGAAGCAAATCCCAGATTGATTGATTTTTAGATCTCTTTTACAAATTGGTTGTGTTTAAACAAAACAAATATTACAATATTGATTATTATAAATAATATATAGGAAAAAAAAAACACAAAATCAATAGAGAGAACAACTACCTACCTATTTTCAAAGAAAATTCTTGTTTATTTATGTAGCATTCTGGCTTATCCTGGGGTCGCATAAGCCAGAATGATGGTACATCCACCTACAACTAAGAACATGTTATAATTATGAATGCGTATCTGCCCCCTAAAGGCTTGGTTCCGGACACACTCCATCTGCACGTGAACGACGTCCTCAGATGTGCCGCACTACTCACAATTTGGGGATCATTTTTTCCCCATTAAAAATCCGAATTTATTCCGAGGGATGTGTTCGCAATTAAGCCTCAGATCAAGAACAACTTCCCTCCTTTTCAGTCTCGTATTGAACCACGGATAACGTGGAGGCTCAGGCTGGACAGTTTTACACCAGATGCCCGCGGTCAACGATCTTTCGTTGAAGTACTTACTCTTCCCACAACGTGGTGCATCGCATTTTCACGGCGGCCATCAGCTCAGTATAAAATGGCTCGAGAGAGTTTGCATCTCCAACCGCATCCGCGGTCTTAGCCAGCCTATGTTGAACATTGTAATATCCCGTTTTAGACAAAGTCGTTTTGGTTTTTAAATTGCTTAAATGGCAATTTGAATATCTCTGGAATCTTGCTTTTGTAGAGAATGCACTGACCCTTGAAGGAATTGCTAACTTTCACGGGTATAAACCGGGAGCGCAACTAGTCTGTGATTATTTCTTAGGTTAACATTACAGCTATTGTACTAAAGTACCATCGGACAGTTTAGTGAATAATACATAATAGTTAATACTTATATGAAATTTTCATTTCACTTAGAAATACAAATGTAGTTAAATAAAAGTAAAAATACTATACATCTAGATCATTCATATTCTAAAGAACTATTACCTCACCTAGTAAAATAACATAACATTTACAACTAAGTAAATAGTAACTACGTTAATTAAGATTTCCAAGCACTGTTACAAAACCAGTAGGCATGATTTTCAAAACTGTGTCGATGTCGCCGACGCGACGTAATATTAAATATGTATGGCTGTATAAATTATGCACATATGATAGGGATGTGTGGTAGCATTATTTCTCTTGAACACGATGCAAAACGTTACAACTCAGTTATAGTACAAATACAGGGCTGGCCATATTTACCGTGACAAACGCCGGCGTAACGGTAATATGTGCACGTCTTACATTTAATTTGGTAACTTGCTCTATAGATATACATATATTATGATATGTAATGATTTGGGCATAAAAACATCGTAAAGTTTGTACTATTCAATTGGTTAATGAATAGTACAAACTTTAGATATCTAAAAAACGTTACATAAAAATATATTTCAATCTTGTCTATGGCCTTTCTGAACGTCCTGTAAATGTATTCCGTAATTTGTAAGCAAGTAATCACCCCTCTGAAGGGGTAACATCACCACATACCTACTTGAAACTACTGTCGCATTAGTAATATGATTAAACATATTATGTTGAAAGATTTACAATAATGGGAAAAATTTATCAAATCATCATTGATTTTAGGTAAATAATGATGATGTCACAAAATTAGCCGAATTTTACATACCGTCTACCGTACATTATGTTTTTAACGCTGTCGCTGCAAAAGATAACATTTTTGCAAGATTTAATTTTGTAAAATAAAGCTTACTAGTTTAACAAAGTATCTAGATAACATTTTTGTTAGGTATTGACTTCAATGACAACGGCCAAGTGCGTGTAGGACTTCGCTCATTTAAGGTTCCGTAAAAAATTTAGAATATAAGCCAAAAATATTAAATTACGAAGGTACTAACTAATTTCACATACACCTGATACAATTAACCAAAATATCACTATCATTCTTCACCAGCAAATAATGCCTTTGTTTTTCTAATAAGTGTTTGTATTAATGACAAAGTTATATTTGCGGTTTTTAATAAATGTTTTATATATTAAAATTTCCGCTGAAAGTGTTTTTTGAGATATACAACATATTTTTTTGCACTCTCTTAATTTAAAAGTTAGAGGTTCTAACCTCTAACCTCAAAGTTACACAGTTTTTTTTCCACTTTGGAAGGGTTTTTTATCTCTTTAACTATTTAATTTGAGGAAAAATGGTTTCAGGGACCTCAAAGTCATTTTAAAAGACCTATCTTAAGAAACCCCAAACATATAGGTGTGATGAATAAAATATTTTTGGTTTCAGTTCCATATATGGGGAGCCCCCCTTAATTTTGTATTTTTTTTTTGGATACAAATCGGTAAAGCGGTTTACAGAATACATCTACATACCAAGTTTCAACTGTGTAGTCCTGATAGTCGAAGACCCGAATTTCCGAGTTGGCAGTCACCCTGCCTATGAAACTAAAGGTCCCGGGTTCGAGTCCCGGTGGGGGTAAATATTTGTTTGATGGGAACGGATGTTTGTACGAAGTCATGGTTGATTATCTATCTAAGTATAGTATTTAATCTTCATAAGTAACTACATAAGTATGTGTATCGTTGTCTAGTATCCAAGATACAGGGAATCCTAGTTTGGGGCTTGATCAATAGAGTCCAAGGTATTATTATTATTGTTATGGTTTTGGAAAAAAAATCTGTGGCATTAAGACGTACAGACATACATGACGAAACTATAAGGGTTTCTTGATTCTCTTCGGTTCCCTAAAAATCCGAATACGAAATAAAAGGATGATATTAGACTGGACCTTTGTTTTAAAAAGTCAAAGTTAAAATTATTTATTACTCATTTAACAAATGTCATTATTTGCCGCTTCTCTAAATTGGACCACTGTGGGAGAAGTAGGGCGAAGAAACTCCCATGGATTGATTTTAAGATCTATTTTAAAAATTGCTTTTGCTTGACTAATACAAATATTAAAATATTAATTATTATCAAGTCAAGTCAAGTCAAAAATATTTTACTCTAATTAAGATTTTTACAAATCATTTTTCGACGGCAAAGCCATTATGGATGGCACGTTTATTACCAGTGTACGCACGCTGTGGAGAAGAACGGCCAGGAGAAACTCCATAGCAATAGTATCTTTTGTATTTTTCTTTTAAATATATAAAGTCATAATTACAATCTATTCCATTGATTTGGAACAACAGTTGACCAGACGTTTTTATCATCTAAGTAATCATTTATTGTACCTATACAGTAGGCCTAAGAACATAACATATTTTTAGGATATGTAGGTTAGTATTGTATCAAAAAATATGCTAGCAATGATGTTTAAAAAAAAATACTCGGAAACTAATGATCTGCGACACTTCACGTTTTTAAGGTTCCGTTCCTTAAAAGAAAAAAAGGAACTCATAAAGGATTCGTTGTCCATCATGGTTTCGTCTGTCAAGACTGTTTTTATCAGGAACTCATGGAGGTTATACTATGTTGAAATTTGAAATAAAAAAAATATCTTATAAATCTACGCAATCAAAAGATTTATGTCACATTTGGGCTGAAATTGCTTCATATTCGCAAGGTAATAAAAACCTAAAGAATTTTTCCAGTTGACGTAGAATCATGAAGTTGGTCACAAAGCAAGGTCTTATATCAAGTAAAGAAAAAAAACAAATTTCAAGTTCCTTCGCAAAAAAAATGCGATTTGTGAGGAACCCTCGATGCGTGAGTCCAACCCGCACTTGGCCGTTTATTTTTTTTGTCTAAATACACTTATAATGCATAGGAACAATCAGTTAAATCATCTGAAGCCGTGCGCTTTCTAAAGTCCCTCCCAGCAAAATTACCTATTCATTGATTCAATTGTTGTCTTTAAATTTTAACGGTCTCAATTTGCGTAAATTTGTTTTATACCAAAATGTTCGCTTCATTTTGGCGCAAGGTTTGGTCCCAACAGTTTTTTACAATCCCGAAGACTAGCCCTTTTCGTATAACTTCCTTTTACTGCCGGGGGAGTGATTGTAAAAGATTTACACCCTTTGCTGAACTTTATAAGGGAATTGTGAGTTTTGCATAATTAAATCACATAAAAACGGACAGAAGCGTAAAGGAATAAGCTTAGCAAATGGTGTGTGTGGTTTTATTTATAACAATCGAGTAAGTATATTAAATATTAACAAAACCTTGTTTTGATTTTGTAAGTGATTAGGTACGTTCGAAATTTCCAAGAAGTTACTAAAAACCAACCTAAGTAATCTAAGATAAAGAAGCCCAAGAGAACTAATGCTTATACTATTTATCCTATGGTATTTGTCATATTGTATTGGTCAGAAAACCCTTATTTCCGTGCGCCTTTGCTTCTGTGTAATATTAACAGAATTTCGGCTCAACGACCCAGGCTTTCTCGTTTCATCTTACACAAATACTCCATCCGTCATCTGGCTGATATGTTTGTAGGAAAAGTACTGGGGGATCGACTATTGTACGGGTTCCGTACTATTTTCGAATTAGACGTATTGCATGGTTCTAGAACACGATTAAATGATAGCGTAAACGTCGTCTGCCGGCTTCGATAGATAAACTACTACAATGCAATGTCAAACAACACCACTTCTGAAATTGGTCGGATATCCTTGTCGACGACGACGTTTTGAAATGAACCGACCGAACTCAGAAGGGGATTACATACCACAAACTTTGATGTGAAAATCATTCCGAGATATCCTTACATGTGGTATGGGAATATGACTTATGTGGCATATACAATGTTACAGTTAAATTATTCATACTCGTACATTTTGAATACTTAGATACAAGGTTTCCATTTTATCCTCTGCGTTACCCTTAAGAGTACTAATAATACAAAGTAGGAATATGTTTTTCGTTTCGAGATACGGTGTTGCATGTTGTCTCATCATGTTAACATTATGAGGCTATTCATTTATCACTGCGCAAGGGAAATGTTGAGGGAAAAATATGAAAACCGTTGGCTTTCTGTCCTCGTTCCATCCATTTTCGTTTAACCATTATAACTACCACTCACTCACTAGGTGTTAATGACGGTTATCACGAAAAAAAATTTAGATATTGTTAAAAGAAAATACCGACAAAGAGTGAAGAATATTCCTTTATTCTTCAATATTCTGTGAAGGTACCTACATTATAAAATAGAATATTAATGTGGACCATTAATGTACCCATCGAGGAGCACGGGCCTTTACCTATTTAGTAATCTGTGCCTTTACCCAGATATGAGTAAGGTTGAGCCATACTCCACCACGCACTACATAATAGATTATAATTTTAGTTGTTAAGTTTTTAGAAATATTACAGCACAATTTTGTTTAATACTAATACTTCTTAATAGTTATCAAGCCTACTAACTTTTCATGATTGAAACTTTTTCAACTCTACACTTCTCTCAAATAAAGATCTCTTGTCGATTGCTTTTCTCCTCCTACAAGAAAGTGGTGATATAAAATAGTATGTAAGTCAATGTGCAATTGAGTTTAATTCTGCCTTTTGGTTATTTTCATATATGATTCCGCTGATATAAATATGAAGCTTTCTTATTAATAATATCTGTGTTTATTTTAACGCTGTTGTTTGTCCATGTCATGTCTATTCTCTTTAATACTTCATTATCTCATAGTATTTTACATCACTTGACGATCCTGAAATACTCCTGAAGTACAGTCGTGCTCCTCATGTACGCTCAGATTAACGAAACTCTTTTCCTATCCTCAGAAAAGCCACGGAAATTTTGAGGCATGGCGATTTTGAACCTCATGCCATGGTAATAAAATTCAAAACCTATAACGGGAAAATGGCATCTTAAGATGCCGTGGGTCGTTGGAGAGGTCAATCTGTGCAAGAACTGCATGACCTTAAGGGGTTACTAAACTCGTGCCTGAAACCAATATACAATTTTACAATGATACAAACAGGAAACATTCTGATTTTTTCCGATGTTGCTAGTTTAGACTTGGAAAATTCTAAAGGGGCGTATGAAATCGGCTACAGCTTGCGAGTAAAGCAGTCGTACGTACGGTAACGTGCTATGTGCAGATACGCCGATCTCAGAGAGCTCACGCTACAAACGTCATATGATGTCACGTTTCCAGTGACGTAGCTGTCTGCTGTCTCAAAGGGATTTGATTAGTGGCCGTCGATGGTCCATTGATAGTCGTGTTCGCTTTCCTGAATAATGTACGTACGTACATTTACAATATATCCCTGAGGACTGATCTGTGTATTCAGTTAATTGGTGCACATCTATGCCATGTACCAGATCCCTTTTATTTGTATGACTAAACTGTTTGTGAATGATAACTGTGTTTAATATTTATGCTTCGGAACGCACCGGTTTTTTGTTGCGCGGACCGACCTCGAGTGATCGGGACATCACTAGCTAGCTGTCACTTGCTTAGAAAAAAAAACTAGCTAATGTCACACTTTTGCACATGGTAAATTGGTCGGCGCCAGCATCGGGAGGCTTGGCTGAATGTTATTTGTAATAATCACGGAACAATCGTCAAGAAATAAGTAGATTTCACGTCATCGTAGTGAGTGCTTCGTGCTGTGAAAGGTTGAAGTGGTTCAGTCACCAATTCGTCGCGTTCGGATAGCGACCCCTGTAGTCGGCGGCATCACGACGGCATCAGCAGCGGCCTACAACGCGAGTAAGATTCGTCTCCCATCACACCCCACCCTCGTGTTCCTCATCCCGTACTCCCGCCTCGAATTGAGCGTTCGAATGCCGGTCCACGGCGTCAAGGTCAGTACTGCTTGTGACATTCCACTGAAAAACAACCCTACCAAGATTCCACCCCCTTTCGGTAAAGGCGTGGAATTTAACATTTTGGTAGCAGAGGCGCGGTTTCCTAGTAGGAAATCGATTCACGGACGGTTGTAGGGTTGTTTTTTTGTAGTGGGATAGGGTACCTTGGATTGGTCGGCAATCATTTTGTGAGTGAGTCTTGTGGTCGGTATACCACAATTTATTTTCATTTTCGGTTAGTGAACGTATAATTGACGATTTAGTTAATGATTATTATAAATTTGTAGTCGGAAACTACTGTTTGGAAACTACTTCTAAAGGATTGAACGGTCATTCCGCGAAATAACTAGATTGTATTACTTGCGGTAGAACGTCGGGTTCTATAGTACTGCAGTGTTATTTCGGTTTACATAGCAGGGTCAGGCTATTTAAGGGGTATTAAGCTGATTTTGCTGACCTCAGTAGAAGTGCAGGTCATATCGGAAAGGCCACTTCTAGAAGGTTCACGGCTATACATTATATTAAAAATAGCTTGGATTTGATATCCAGTGTGGTTTTAGGGTGCTATATTGTTTAGGTTTATAGTCTCGGAGCCCACCACTTATTTTATTTTTTTATAAATTTATTTAATATTGTTTATTGTTTTTATAATAAATTTTTGTGTGTTATTTTTTATTGTGCTTTATGGTGGCATTCTCTTATTGATTTAGAGTGTATAGTTATAAGGTGTATATCCACAGGGCGTCCATATTAAATATTTTTAGGATTTAATTGTTTAGTAGTTGCCTTAGTTTTGACAACATAGTTTAATTTCTGAGCCCAGCGCTGACGGGCAAGTGCTGGTCTCTGGCTATACTTAGTTCGGTAGTGAAGTATAGGACCAGAATCTATTAAATCGGTCAACATGGCACCTTCACCCTTGACGGTACTGCGGCATGGTGTCCGGGAGGAAATGAGATGGCTCGCCCATACTCATAAGTATGTGGAGCGACCGGACATGGATGATGTCCTGCTCAAGCGTGTGGAGGACGCAACGACACGCGTCGGGAAGGTGTGTCGGCTGGCTGCGGAGGCTGAAGCTCTCGGGCTTACTGATGAAGCTTCGGTAGCTGCAGTGAAACAGCTCTGCGCGGATGCTGACCAAGCGATGGAATGCTTGGGGGACATCGAGCGTCGCGCGGAGAAAATTAAGCGGTCGCGAAGGAACGACCGTGGGGAGGGTAACGGAGACCCACCCCCGAAGGGTGTTGTTGGACGGCTGCCACACCTGGAGATTCCGGCCTTCAGTGGGGCAATTGATGAGTGGCCAGCCTTCATCAATTTGTTTGATAGTTTGGTCCACGGTCGGGACGACCTGGACAACGCCTACAAGTTGGCCCAACTATTGATGGCTCTGCGGGGTGAACCGAAGGAGTTGGTCGGTCACCTAACGGTCACGGCGGGCAATTATGAGATAGCAAGTTCCATATTGTTGGACCGCTACCAACACAAACGGCGGTTGGTTGATGCGCAGCTGGGGAAGCTGTTTAGCATCCCTAGAGTAACCCGGGATGTTGACATCCGAGTACAGGTGCTCAACCCTGTGCTGGTGGCCACAAAGGCCCTTCAGAACCTTGGTCTCCCGGTAGACCAATGGTCATACATTGTTTTATGTATGGTTTTGTCACGATTGCCTGCAGCTGTTCAAAGTCGGTTTGAACAGCTGCATGGGGGCAGTAGCACGGAACTGCCCACGCTCGTCCAATTGACGGATTTTTTGGAGGGTGAATGTAGGCGATGTGACACACTGGACACGGAGGCCAGTGTGCAGCGCCAAACCGCGCGGATGCGGGAGGGGCCGCGCCCCCCGCCCCCGTGGGGGTTGGGAGGTCGAAACAATTTGGCGTTTTGAATGCCGCGCCGTCGGGTGACGGCTGTGTGCACTGCGACAGTGCCGGTCATGACGTGACCAGTTGCGCCAAATTTAAGGCGCTCGGGGTAGCTGCCCGCAGGAAGATAGTCTTCCGCCACCGATTGTGTTTCGGTTGTTTGGGGCCGCACACGCTGAGGGAGTGCTCGCGCGCGTTCCCCTGTGAGTGCTGTGGTGGCAAGCACCACATAGTGTTGTGCCTGAATCGGTCAGGCCCTTCGGACGGTCACCAGGGCCGGACTCAGGTTGGTCGGCCACAGGGCCCAACCAGGGCCGGACCCAGTCCCCCTCCGGGCAACGGGAGTCACCAACGGGGTGACTGGGGTACCCGCGGATGGGACCCCCCCCGAGGGGAAGGGGGCATCGCGGGGGGTAACATGCGGGATAGCCGGGGTTTGGTCGCCGCTGTCCACGGTCAGCGAGGACTTCGGGCCGCTGGCTCACCGCGTGTTACGGGCGGGTGTCAGATGGTTCCTATGAGTAGCGCGAAGGCTGGCAGCCCACCACCTTCTGCGCCACCCTGCCCGTCGCTCTGGGAGGTGAACAGTCGGATGTCGCCCCCATTCCTAGAGCGCCCCAGGTTGGATCCGCTCTCCCCCATTCATCCACTGTGTGCACCGGGCACACCGTACACCGTCCTGTATGATCGGATACCGGGACAGCGAGGGGCCTATTTTACGGGTTGGGACCCCTTTATGCACATACGGTCTGATATGCCGGTTGCATATCAGCAGCCGAGTTACTCCAAGGCCGACGGAGGTCTCAGCGGGTTCGGATCCCGCGGAGGTTCCCGCTATGGACATGCCGCACACTTACAGGGTGCCGCCACTCCACAGACGGTCATGCTCCCCACCGCCTCTGTGATAGCGTGGAGTTCGGACGGCAAGTCATGTGTGGCACGAGCACTATTGGACTCGGGGGCCCAGGGGTGCTTAGTCTCATGCAACCTTGTAAGACGGTTGGGCATTTCGGTAAGGGAGTATCCACATTCCATTCGGGGAATTGGGAACACGGAAGTCGGTTCCGTTAAGGGAGTATGTCGGATTACTCTCTCGTCACGGGTGGATTCATCGGTGAATCTGACGGTCACGGCATTAGTCATTCCTAATGTGATGGGCTCTTACCCTCACGTACGGTTGTCGCCCTCGGTGCGACAGTTGGTCGCTGGGTTGTCACTGGCTGACCCGGAGTTTGATATTCTGGGCCCAGTAGACATTTTATTGGGTGTCGATGCCTTGGGATACCTGTTAGTGCAAGGTGTCCACGTGTTGCAGGCGACCGATCTGGTTTCGGTCAACACCAGACTGGGCCATGCGGTAATGGGTCCAGTCATGCCGGCTGCCCCACGCCTAGCGACTAGTAGTCCCTTATTCAGTTACGTACTCTCGGAGGTGATACAGAAGTTTTGGGAGGTGGAGGAACCACCTACGGTCCGCCGGTTGGACCCGGTTGAAGAAGAGTGTGAACAGTTTTATCGGAAAAATACTGGTCGCCTTCGGTCAGGTCGATTTATCACACGTCTTCCATTCCGGAGTGATCGCCCATCGCTGGGCAGTTCACACCATGCAGCCGAGACGCGGCTTCTGTCGATGGAACGACGCATGAAGCGTGACGGGATTTTCCGGCAGAAGTACGTCGACTTCATGCGGGAATACAAGTCGCTCGGCCACATGTCGGTTTCGGGTATCGACTGGAAGCGTGAAGACCACTGCTTCCTGCCTCATCACGCGGTCTTGAGGACCCCGGAGGGCAAAATACGGGTAGTGTTCGATGGATCGGCATCAACATCTAACGGCATGAACCTGAACCAGTGTTTGCATTCAGGGCCGAAGTTGAACCATGACATCGCGGATGTTATCACACGGTTCCGTCGACACAATGTTGTGTTTGTTGTTGACATCCGGATGATGTTTAGGCAGACGGTCATTCACCCTGACGATAGACGGTATCAGCTGATACTGTGGCGAGAGAGCCCAGATCAGCCCATCAAGGTGTACGAGCTGAACACCAACACGTACGGGCTACGGTCTAGTCCTTATTTGGCGATTCGCACTCTGCGGGAGTTGGCGGATCGAGAACGGTTAAATTTCCCTAGAGGAGCAGCGATCCTGGAGCAGGATCTCTACGTGGACGATATCTGTACCGGTGCAGATTCCGTAGAGGAGGCGCTCGCTCGACGGGACGAGCTAGTTGAGCTCTTACGGGGTGGAGGTTACGAGCTCCGGAAATGGATGTCGAACTCTCCAGAGTTACTGTCTGGTCTTCCGGATGACTACCAGCAGGATCCCCACATTTTTGAAAATTTGGAAAATCCACATATGTTGTCGGTATTAGGCGTCCAGTACCAGCCGGTGTCAGACATGTTTTAGTATCGGGTCGAGTTGGACTCCCCGAAGGCCTGGACGAAACGGAACGTCCTTTCAACGGTGGCTAGGACATTTGATCCAAACGTGTGGATCACCCCGGTAACATTTCAGCTCAAGTGTTTTATGCAGCAATTGTGGTCTGCTGAGCTGAAATGGGACGACCCGATCGGCGGGTCATTGAGCTCAGAGTGGGAATCGTTCTTTTCGACCCTCCCTGGCATCAATCGGATTTCACTGCCACGGAGGTTGGTCCCCACCAAACGATACACCGCCACCCTGCATGGGTTTTGCGATGCCTCGGAGAAGGGCTACGGAGCTGCGGTGTATCTGCGTACGGTCGACTCCTCGGGGGAGGTTGATGTGCAGTTGGTCATGGCCAAGAGCAAGGTTGCGCCGTTGCGCACTCGCCTGACCATTCCCAAATTAGAGCTTTCAGGAGCGGCTCTCCTGACTCGTCTGCTCAACCACACGATGACGGTTCTTCGTGGGTCAATAGCGTTAGAAGATAAGGTCTACGCTTGGACGGACAGCCAGATCGTGTTATGCTGGCTGAAGGCTTCAGTTCACAAACTGGAGATTTTTGTGGCGAATCGGGTTTCGCATATTTTGAAGGATATTCGGAGGTTCCCTTAATCTGGAGACATGTTCCAGGGGAAATGAACCCAGCAGACTGTGCGTCTCGTGGGTGTCACGCTCCGGAGTTAGTTGGACATCCCTTGTGGTGGGGTCCAAAATGGTTGACTCAAGCCGAATCGGATTGACCAATGAGTCCACGCGTTACCACGGCGAACGGCGCCTTGACAGTCGGTGTCTGTACGACGCAACCAGAGCCGGAAGAGGAGTTCAGCCTGCTGGAACGGTACAGCGTGTAATGTTACAGCCTGCTCATGCCCTTCTCTCACGTCTACCAAAACAATCAAATATCTGGGAGTGATTGTTGACCAATGTCTCAATTGGAAAGAACAGGTTTATTTATTTATTTATTTAATTAGGCACATCAACAGCACACATATATAAAATTAGACAATAGAAATACGGCGGTATTGTTCTTATATGAGTGCCTATTATAGATGTGCACAGCATTCACCATTTAAGTACTAAAATTTAACATTTTATTTTGTAAATAGGTAATTTAACTTAGAATGTAAGTATTACAATAATAAATAACAATTAATTAGAATTTGGAATTAATGTAGCTATATAATATTAATAATAATATTTAGGAATTAAAAAGATCATTTTAGGTGCAAGTTAGTTTGCTCTTTCAGGATTTTATTCCTGAAGACAGGCAAGCGATCACGAAATATGTCTATGTCGGTTTCACTACAGGTGTTGTTATATTTGTCACACATTCTGGGTATCGGCGAGTGCTTGTAAATATTTGTCCTGTATAGAGGCGTATGGAAGGTGTTGGAGATACGTTTGCGTGGATAGTTATAGGGGACTGTCAGTCCAATCTGGCTCAGGATGTTGCTGACATCTAATTGATTATTACAGACCTTATGCAGAAATAGAAGGTCCTGTAGGTTTCGTCGGAAGTTCAAAGTGTCCATGCCGAAGTGGTCTAATCGTCGTTCGTAGGTTTCCCTGTGTGAGATTCCCGATTGGCTGTACGCTAGGTGTTTGGTAAATGCGTGCTGGATACGTTCTATTCTATCAGAGTGGACCGCGTACACGGGATTCCAGACAACGGAAGCGTACTCGAGGTGGCTTCGAACCAGAGCATTGTATAGGAGGATCTTGGTGGAGGCGAAACGGAAACCTTTGGAATTGCGCTTTATGAAGCCTAGCATTTTCGCACCTTTTCGCACGGCGGTGCTGATGTGCGATGCAAATTTGAGGTTGGAATCCATCAGAACACCGAGGTCACGCATTTCTTTCACGGTTTGAAGTACGATGTCGTTGAGAGTGTACGAGGAAGCTATTGGCATTTTCTTGTTGGTGAAAGTGATGTGATAGCATTTTGTTGCGTTTAGAACCATACCATTATCACGACACCAGATCGCTATCTCGTTTAGGTCCTTTTGCAACAATTCCACGTCAGCCTCCGACACAATGGTCTTGTACAGTTTTAGATCGTCCGCAAACAAGGAATATTTACAGTGTGCGATACGGGACGTCAAGTCATTGATGAAAATCAGAAAAAGTACGGGACCAAGATGAGAGCCCTGTGGGACTCCCGACTTCGCGTGGTATAGCTGCGACTCGTGTCCACTCACCGTCACTGTCTGAGGTCTCTGTGACAGATACGACCCAAACCAGTCCAGCAGTGACCCGTGAACACCAAGTGCTGCCAGCTTTCTTATGAGCAGCGAGTGGTTAACCTTGTCGAAAGCGCTGCTGAAGTCGGTATACACTGCGTCCACTTGGTGACCTTTGTCCATCTCATGGGATAAGTGATTGACATATGTGACCAGATTTGTTTCTACCGACCGTCCGCGCTTGAAGCCGTGCTGTTCAGGTGAGATAAACTTGTCGAAGTGATGTGTGAGAAGTGGGCAGATTAAGGATTCAAAGAGTTTTGAGAAGCACGATAGGATGGAAATGGGGCGGTAGTTTTTAATGTCACTTTCATCACCCTTTTTGTAGATAGGAACTATTCTACTTTTTTTCCATTCGTTGGGAAAGCAACCCTCCTTCAAGGAATGATTAAATATTACAGAGAGTGGGAAGCACAGGCCTGGTGCACAGAGTTTAATAAACACTGCGGGAATGTCATCGGGTCCTGCGCCTTTAAACACATCAAGGGTTCTGCATTTATTGAGTATGTCACGTTCGCTGATTTTGATTTTAGATAGGCCTATTTGGTTGTTTAAATGTAGGTCAGCGGTGTTCACTGGGTCGTGATCTGTATAGACTGACGAAAAGTGCCCAGCAAAGAGCTGTGCAATCTCGTTTCCACAGTTTGCCGATTCGTGGTCCTTATACATTGTCGCTGGTAGTGAGGAAAGGCCTTTTCGCTTGAACTTAATGAAACTCCAGAAGGCCTTGGGGTTATCCGGAATACTGGATTCTATATTGAACATGTACGTTTTCATGCAAGTGTCATACAGTTTATGACAGCGTTCTCGAGCGATCTCGAACTCTATTTTATCACGGGGGTTCTTATATTTACGAAATTTCTGTCTTATTCGTTCTTTTTCAGCAATCAGTTTTATCAGCTGTTTGCTGAACCAGGGAGGATGTTTACCTGTTTTAAATTTCTGTTTTGGGACATATTTGTCAATGGCATTCTTCAAAGTACAGTAGAAGAGTGAGGTCATTTCATTGACGTTTCCACAATGACGGAATATGTCCTCCCACTTGGTGGACTTTAGATGCGACTTAAGCCCTTCGTAGTCGGCTTTGAAGAAGTTGTGTCGATGTCCAACGCTGGGTTTAAGGTGGGTAAGGCGTGATGAACTGATTTGAATCTCAAGGGGAGGGTGGTAGGAGTCTAGCTTGCTCAGGGTGTCAGAAGACCGGGCGACGGTCACATGGGGAACATTTGCCAGTACTAAATCGAGAATATTGTCATCCCTATTTCCGATGCAGTTAAACTGATACAGACTGTTCATTGTAATAAAGTCAATGAGTTGAAAGCCTAAGGTACTTTCGTACTTGGATGGGACCATGTGAACGTGGTTAACTGCTCTGTTCCAATCTATGAAACCTAGATTGAAGTCTCCCAGTATAGCGACTTCGTCGGCGTAGTTGAGTGTTCTATTGGCGTTGTCAAAGAATTCAGATAGGTATTCTAATTTTATTGGCGATGGTAGATATACAGCACATATAGCCAGCTTTTTTGTGCAGTCTCCAGTCCTAGTTTCTATAGTGACCCATAGGTCCTCAAATTTACTGTTTTTACTTTCCCAGTTGGTTACGCGAGTAGATTGATATTTCTTTGATACTGCTACGAGGTCTCCACCCCCGTCGGCCTTGCTATCTTTAGTAGGCTTAAAACTACATAGACGATCCCTTCTATAGATGTTATATCTAGAGTCCATTAACTCAGAATTTGTGACATTATTATTTAACCAAGTTTCTGTAAGTACAATTATTTCATGATCGCTGCTGGATATGTTTTTGTAGAGATCATTGGTTTTGGTCCGTAAACCGCGGACATTTTGATAGTAAATACTAGCGAATTTAAATCAAATAACACCATAACGATAGTTCTATATAAAACACTTAGAGTCTAACACATCAAACGTAGGCTATCTTCGCTTCGTATGAGCAGAGCCTGGCAGTTGGTGTCCTTCCTTGCAAAAATTTTGCCGTTACGAACCCAGACGAACGTATATCCCACTTCCTTGGACTTCTTACGAGCGGCTGCGTGTAGGGATTTGTTTGCAGGCGTAAGGTGCTCTGAAACGAAGACTGGTTCTCGTTGTCCACCGTAGCCAAGGTGTGTGGAGCTCAGCTTGTCCTTGGGGTTAGCCTTATTGAACTTTGCTACGGCGGCTAGAACAGAGTCGCGTTGACGGGGACTGCGCAATTTCACAACCACAGCTCTAGGTTTGTTGTTGTCTTTATTTATCTTGGCGACCCGGGTGGCGTATAAGATCTCGCTGTCATCCAGCGGGTTACCCACAATCTTTGTGAGTTGCTCTACCTTATTCGGTAGGTTCTCAGATTTGTGCTCGGGGATCCCATTAATCTCTATATTAGATTCTCGCATGAGTTGTTCCGTGATCGTGAGTCTTCCGGAGAGATCTTTAACTAGCGATTTGAGACTCTCATTTTCTATATTCATTGTTGAAATTGTTTTAGAGTTTTCTTCAAGTCTGACCTTCATGCTCTCAAATTGCTCGTTGAAAAAAGCCATTGAATCGGTGAGTCCGGCGATGAGGTTGTTGGTGCTCTTGAGTTCAGCCGACATAAATTCCTTTATAGTTGCTCGTAGAGCACCAGTCATCTTTATGTTTTATGATGTCACGCAGTCTATTCTCGGTTAGGTAATTCTTGCTGTCGCGAGGGCTGGCTGCAGTGTCAATGGTGGCGGCACATCGTTGTTTTCCAGTCCGGAAAGTAACGAAGGAGTCGTAATTAGCCTTTACCGGTGTGTCGGAGTTATCAATCTTGGGCAGTTTCATCTTGCAGCTGGGACATATCCAGGCCGCGTGGGGACCCACACTAAGACCAACACATACGTAATGGTACACCAATGAGCAGTTGGGTTCCGTGCAGGCAACTCTATCATCCTCTTCGGTATATTCACTGCAACCTGAGCAGCAGTTGGTCTTACAATCCATCATTGCGAGAAAAAAAAAAAAAAAAAGTTTAAAAATTATAATTTAAGTAGTAAAAACAAAAAGACAAGGTATCGCCGGGGATCGAACTTGGTGTCTCTGGGCCTCCAGGCAAACGGTTACCGGCTGAGCTATTTGCTCGACGGCTGCAGTGACGAAATCGGCGAACGGGTAGTAGTAGTGAGTAGTTGAGTACGGGCTCGCCGGCCGCAGCACCGGTTGGTGACTCACCGGCCGACGCTGACTGGATAGCAACAAAAGCAGTTCACCGGGCACTTTAACGGCAGGTTTGAATTAATTTCCGAATATTAGGCACTTTTGGAGTATCGTTGAAGTAAGCGGATCGAGTTGGTTAAATGGTCTATTTGAACTCCTGCTTTTTGTTTTTGTTTCACAGCGATAGGTTCCGAATTTGCACAGCTTATGAATTTAAAAGGCAGAGTAAAAATTAGTACGTGTTGGCGTTAAGAGCGCGCGCGCAGATGGTTCGGGTATTAGCAGGCAGAGTAAGAAAACTAACCTGTATTTTTAAAAAATTACGACATATGCAGGATCCACATCTAGTTAGGTCTATTTATTATTGTCTCTGCCAGTCAATATTTTCCTACGCTATTAGGACGTGGGGTGGGACCGGCAAGACCAACCTCTTGAAACTTGAGAGAGCTCAGAGAGCAATTATCAAAGTTATAAACTTTAAAAACTTCATGTCCTCCACTACCGATCTATACAGGGAATACTCTGTGCTTACAGTCTGACAACTCTATATAAATGCATTACTGATACACCAACATTCGATACCTGGTCGCGACACTACAGAGAAACGTAGAAAAGATCGTGTATATTCCTTGTTGTCGCACAATGTTTGTCCATTCATTTGGTTACTTCCGTGGGCCCCTTCTTTATAATAAAATCAATAAGATTCTCACAACATTCAAAGAATGTAACACCTACTCCTGCTCGAAAATGCTGGATAAGTATTTTATATCATTAGACTACGATCTTACCGAAAAGATTTTGGAAGCTTTTGTTTGAAGTGAAGCATTATGTATATTATTTACTTATTTATATTTAAAAAATATATATCCAAACAATATTATGTATGATAGTATAAAATCTACATAACAACATATAACTATACCTACATATATTTAAAATATGCAATATATATATTTTCTATATTTCTATTTCTATATTATACCTAAATTACTTATAAGTTGTTAACTATTTATTCTATATTAGTACTTATACTGCACTCTGCTCCAATAACAATCTTATTAACTTAGACAGGAGTCTATTGCAAATTGTTTTAGTTTTTGTTCAGCTGTGAGAAGAGCAATGCTCTGCCGTCATACAGTCTTGACTAGTACGGAGGGCACTACACTACTCACTACCACTACAACAACTCGCATAATGTTGTATTATACAAATACCTAGTCTTTATGAGTTATTGTTGGTGTTAGAGTATGTTTAGTTATTTGAAATAAAAAAAAAGCAACTATGCAGCCTGGAAGTTCCAGATGGAATTATCATTAATTCATGATATTTGTGGGAATACACGAGCGTGACCGAAGGCTAGATCCAAAATATGCCTAATGGTAAAACCCCAATGTCACGTCCATGTGAGGAAGGCGAAAACGGCTAGAGAAGCCTGGCAAGCTTTAAGTGAGGCGGTTAAAGACAGGATTAAATAACAGATGCAGATTACTATCGAAGTTAGAGCATTTCTCTAGAGTGAGAGACTATGTGACAGTTGCAATGAACACAGCTCAAGAACTGGCAGATCTTGGAAAGGAAATTGATGATGAGCTGCAAGCGGCAATAATACTCCAGGGGATGAGGACGGAATTTCGATCAATGCGTCTTGCGATTGAGAACATTAATATCCAACTGACGTCGGACTATGTGAAGAATAGACTGTTCCAAATGGAAAAACATACAAATTTATAGGTGTAGAATTTATTACTTTTAATGGCTTAATGGATGGGTTTATGCCAGAGAAATTTTTTTTTTTTATTGTTAGTTATTTGTTTCGAGTACTCCACCTCATAACGGTGTTTTGACAACGTTCGAAATGTATCTGAAAGAACCCTTAAATTTGGGAAGCTAATTAAAAGTCACCCATTTAATTAGCTGACCATATTTTAGGGAATGATTGTTTGTACCCATCAATATTTACAACTCTCTCCAAGATATAAAATAATCGACCCTCAGTACATTGACCCGATCACCTGGTTACAAGTTACTATGGGAGACCAAATTATTTTGTTTACAACCAGTTTCTTGGGGAAAATTGGTCATAAAGATGGGTACTAACATGCCCGAAAATATGGTAGGCTAATTAAATGTCACCTTGTATGTTCCTAGCACCACCCGACTCCACAAAACAGTCTAAACTTAAGTACTTGTACAAAATAAAACAACATCCAAATGATTTGGAAGCGTTGACGCCGGGTCACTTCCTGATAGGTCAGCCCCTTAACGCCATGCCAGAATACCCTTTCGGTGATGTTAAGTTAAGTCGGTTAACTAGGTGGCAGATGTTGCAGCAGATGGCTCAAGATTTTTGGAAACGGTGGTCCCTTGAGTACTTGCACATCTTGCAGCAGCGCCTTAAGTGGACTGACCGGACGAGCCCCCCTCAAGTCGGTGATTTGGTGCTGATTAAGGATGCGAACCTGCCATCATTGAGACGGAGACGAGGACGGAACGTCAATTTGTACAGGGGTCGGGATGGCACGCCTCGATCAGCAGAAGTCAAGGTGGGGGACTCGGTCCTCAAGAGAGCGGTCGCAACACTTTCTCGCCTTCCTATTGATTAGGGACAGGTTCGGGCCTGTCCGGGCGGGTGACTGTTTAATATTTATGCTTCGGAACGCACCGGTTTTTTGTTGCGCGGATCGACCGCGAGTGATCGGGACATCACTAGCTAGCTGTCACTTGCATAGAAAAAAAAACTAGCTAATGTCACACTTTTGCACATGGTAAATTGGTCGGCGCCAGCATCGGGAGGCTTGGCTGAATGTTATTTGTAATAATCACGGAACAGTCGTCAAGAAATAAGTAGATTTCACGTCATCGTAGTGAGTGCTTCGTGCTGTGAAAGGTTGAAGTGGTTCGGTCACCAATTCGTCGCGTTCGGATAGCGACCCCTGTAGTCGGTGGCATCACGACGGCATCAGCGGCGGCCTACGACGCGAGTAAGATTCGTCTCCCATCACACCCCACCCTCGTGTTCCTCATCCCGTACTCCGGCCTCGAATTGAGCGTTCGAATGCCGGTCCACGGCGTCAAGGTCAGTACTGCTTGTGAAATTCCACTGAAAAACAACCCTACCAAGATTCCACCCCCTTTCGGTTAAGGCGTGGAATTTAACAAACTGGAAGTCGTCATATTAATATGAATACCTGGAGATCGAGCTCTGCCTTCTGCCCTGTGGTTGGTTGGTGCAGTTGGTCGTGCCGATAACAGTGCCAGTGCCGCCCCAGTCGGCACTGGCAGACTACGAAAGTTGTGCCACTGGCGCCACATCGGCTATAGCCGACACAATTTTTATATTAGAAAAGACTTTATCTCGAATGATTGAAGTTGTTTTTTGTAAAGCATACCAAACTTGTTTGGCGTGTGAGTGACACATTTTGTATGTGATGTTAACGGTAAAAAGGTTAACAGCCTGCAGGATGCGGGAGCCTGAGCGTGTCTTGTGAGCTCCATATGGGACTAAATAGAAGCCAGTCTCCGTCTCCCAAAAAATATAATCAAGATTCTATGTCTTGCAAAATTAAATTAGCATTTAGACAGGAATATCTCGATGTTACAGACTAACATATTCATCATCACAGGTAATCAGCCACATTTCTTGCTTTTGTTATAGTATAATCTAAGCAAATTTTGGTCTCACATCGTTATTACTTTCCTGAGATATAAAGATAAATAAACTCGGTATTTGCTTATAAGTTTCGCACCTGACAATCAAAATATATTCGATTATTCGTATCACTATACAAGAAAAAATGTGAGATCGATCGGGATGACTAACATACCTGACAAAATTTAGTTACGAAAATACTATTCTCATCTACTTAACATATCTGCCTAATTAATCCCCACTTTCTACAATTTTCGAGGCGTCATGGCGGGGCGTCCAGAAATGATGTGCCGTTATTTATTGAATTATGCATAGCATCTAAATTATTATATTTAAAGCATGGAAAAAACAAATGGACACATATTTATTGATGCCGTTATCTGATTTTATGACCTTATATCCCAACTAATTATGCCTCACTAATTTGTAATAGCTCCCATACATAATCAATTACCTACTAACAAAAACAAAACAAAAAGATTTTGCGCGAATTAGCGCAGATTTCATATTTTGCTTTCGGCACAAAACAAGACAAAATCACATAGATAGATGATGAATGAATAGAAGAAAACTATTTGTCACTCATCTTAACGAGATATACGGTCACAATGAATTATTTTCCTCGAGCATTCGACACGACGAAACCAAAACAATGGCTGCCATAAATACCAATTGGAAAAAAATCATATTGGCATATTGGTAAGTTTGATAAGTACCACATACACAAAATACGTTACGTTCGACCTTTGAATAATATAGCCACTATAACCGCTAATATGTATATTTAGGTATTTGATTGAGCCTTCGCTTGACCCAGTGGTGAGATTACCCCTTTGATTTTCACTTATTTGCAGTGTATACCTACCTTCAGTATCGATGTATCGTCGTTCTTGATCCAGTATGGAGTTAGTCACAGATGCGTCATCGCTGCCGGTCGGCCATTTTGAAATCAGTACGTCTTTGACTTTCACAGTGAGCAGTGTGTTAGAGAAATTATTTTTTCAAATTAATAAAATTTCCCGGAATTTGTGAAAATTGTAAGGTAAGAATGATGTTTCAACTATCTAAGTTTTTTTTTTTTATTATTTATTCAAAAACAAATTATAATTATTCTTAACATTACTTAGGTGGCCACTCAATCCTTGACAGGTTTAAGTGTGACCACTGTCCCCCGCTTTTACCCTGTTAACATTTTAATCTAATATTTTATTCTATGAGCGAAATACTATGAGCCGGTTTCACAGGCTACGGATATTCCCCGCGCGACAGGCAAGCCGCGATTTCTTAGTAGAATTTCACGGCTCGCCTGCTACGCCGCCGCTGCCTCCGGGTCCCTCCGCCACCTGTGAAACCGGTCCGTGTTTACATTGTTGTAGGAAGTATTTTTTTAATACAGTTTTACATTTGTGATTGTCCACGCACAGGGAATCAATGACCTCGCTCGGTAGTTCATTGAGTACTAGCGGTAGCCTACATTCTATCGTTTGCCTACCGTCGTCATTGTTAAATCTAGGTACAACAAATGTAGGTATGTAAGATAGTGCGCGCAATGATTTCGGTCAAGCACGGCGTTTTACATTAATTATATTTACTTTTTCTTCACACATTATTAGGAACTTAGTTTTATTATAGATATTGATAATATTACAGTATTAAAATATGTATTTAATTTTTATCTTTGATGGTACAATCTTTTTTAGAATAC
Organism: Argyresthia goedartella; assembly: GCA_949825045.1. NCBI lineage: Eukaryota > Metazoa > Arthropoda > Insecta > Lepidoptera > Argyresthiidae > Argyresthia > Argyresthia goedartella. The sequence continues at coordinate 10,360,681 of OX463821.1, read as the reverse complement.
TTAATTGTAGTTTATATATGTTATCTCTGTATGTTTTATATGTCCTACCAAAGCTACTTAGTCCATAACTTATTACAGAGTCAGCCAATGATAAATATAACAATCTTAGTATGTTGTAAGGAATTTTATATTTTAGTATAACTAGTTTTCCCATTATAGCCCTTAGCCGCTTACATGTTCGATGTGGGGTTTCCAATTGAAGTTACTGTCTATTATCATGCCTAGGTACATATGTTGGTCGACTAGTTCCAGATTGATACATGTACCGTTACAAATGCTGTTTTGATGTATACATTGGTGCCCGTGGGCCACGATCCTGGGTATTGTTGTTGACTTTAGATATGGGGAATGAATGTGCATGAGTTTAGTTTTTTGTTCGTTGATAACTAACCCAACATCGTGAGCCCATTTACATAGCATATCATAATTTATCTGTAGTCTATTTTGCGCTTCCTCAATATCTTTATGTGCATACAGTAGGCAAGTATCATCTGCAAATTGGTAAACCGACCCTCCATTATAGATGTTACACATATCGTTAACGTATATTAGTTACTCGGTCGGTGCAAGGATTGACCCCTGTGCGGAGCCCACCTCGGTTGGTATTTGCTTGCTCCGTTTTCCGGCTATGCTCACCGAGGTGGACCGGTCCTCGTGGTAATCCCTGAACCATCCGAGCAACGAACCCTGTATGCCTGCTGTAATTTTAGGTACAGCGTTGAGTAATTTAATGTTTCAAAGGCCTTACTGAAATCCACAAAAATAGCCAAAACATGTTGTTTATTGTGTAGGTAACCATTTACTTCGCTGGTGAATTTACTGAGTAATTGACAAGTATTTTTCTTCTGCTGGAATCCATATTGATTCTTATGTATGACATTATTCTGTGTTAGGTATTTATTTAGCTCGTGACCAAAGTATTTTTCTATTATTTTATCTATACACGATAATATAGTTATTGGCCTATAATTATTAATATCCTGATGGCTACCCTTTTTGTATACCGGTCTTATGATTCCTAGTTTGAGGTCGTCCGGGTACTGTGATGTGGAGATGCATGTGTTAATTAAGTGGGTTATTACCGGGGCAATTTTTTCGTTCATACATTTTATGTCCGACGCCCTTATTCCATCGGCGCCCGGGCTTTTTTACCATTCAAATGTTTGATTATCACGTGCACCACCCTTTCACTCACCTTTTTAAGCTTCATACACGTATTAGGTATATTTTCATATGTATCTTTATTTAATAAGGGTATGTTACATTGGCTACATATTTTACTAACATTATTTTGAAATTCGTCTGCAAATTTATTTGTTAAGTCATCCCTTTCACAATTTTTAAAAGCTTTTGTTATTACCTCCTCTACTGATTTTACAATTCTTCCACACAGTTTATTTATAATTTCACACATCTTTTTTGGGTTATTAAAATTTTCACAAATTATGTTTTTGGTATATTCATTTTTTATTTTATTTATGTGTTTACTAGTTTTATTCCTGTATCTATTATATAATAATCTATTATCTAGGTTACTTTCATCCATCTTCAATATTGAGAATAATTCATCTCTTTTTGCACACATCTCTGTTATACTTTTACAGTTCCATGGGCATTGTTTTCTTTTACTTATATTTATCTTAATTTTGAGTCTATTTTTGTCGTATACATTTGTGAATTTATCAGATATAAAGTTAGAGATATCATTAGGATTGTGAAAGGTTAGAGTTGGTTCCAGTCAGTTTCGTGTAAGTCTTTTAGTACTTTCTTGTTATCTAATCTGTACGTGTATTTGTATTGGTTGTTGTTTTGTTTTTGGTTATTTACAATTGACAGGCTAGTTATGAAGTGGTCGGCGAGGGCATTGTTTATCACAGCTGTTCGCACGTATCTGTTCTCATATCTATCCGCGTCTCGCATAAAAATATGATCTATACATGATTTCGTGATTTTATCCAATTTCTTTTCTATCCGCGTATATTGACTGATACCGCACTCGAACCCTAATCCATATAATCTGTTAAGGTAGTTATTTACAGTGGGATTTTGTATTTTTAAATCGATATTGACGTCCCCTATTAAAACATAGCTTTTGTTGATTGGGTACTTACTTAGGACATTGGATAGCTCCGTTATAAATTGACATTTATTTAAACTAGGTGGTCTGTACACTGCACACAATCCTATGACACTATTATTACTTAACTCTAATTCACCCAGGATACACTCAAAGTTACATGTAAATACCGAATGCCTCGTAAATATAATACTTTTATGGATGTATATTATTATCCCCCCTCCTTTCTTGGCGTTTCTTAATTCCGAGTACATGGTGTAGTCTTCCAATTCAAACACACATGTGTTTGCGTCTGAAATATTTGCTTCACATATTACCATGACCTGTACGAGCCGCGAGCTGTTAATTATGATGTGTTCTAGCTGATTGAAGTTGATGATCATGGATCTTATATTGATGTGTAGGACAGTCATTGTATTGTGATGAAAGGGAATCTCATCGGTGAATTCATTCCATGTGTTATGATTTTCTTCGGATATTGTCTTTAGGCTACCCTCTGTTTCCGTTAGTTATTTTGTCGGGTTATACGTTGCTTTATTCATCTTTGGTTCTTGTTGCTTTCGCGTGCAAGTCTTTCTATATCCACTTCAGATGTTATCAGGTTAGCCTTGTCATTCTCTTCTCTTCTTGCCAGAATTGATCCGCCTTTGTACCATACGTATTTGTATAGTTTGGTGAATTTTAGTTCTTGTTTAGCCTTCCACAGTAGGTATGAGTTGCTCGGCGTAAGAGATTCACGGATATATATTTGTTCATGTTTTTGTTTGCCAGTATTCCACTCCTTCGCTGCTTGCAGCCACTTGTCTCGGCAAACTTCTTTCAATGATACAATTATAACATCCGCAGCTGTATCCTTGTTAGTGCCCGTTTTATTTTTCATTTTCTTCCTATATGCCTTGTCTACTTCTTGTATTGGCTGTTTGATAGTGTCACTGATGTTTTGGACAATTGCTTTGATATTCTCATTCTTTTGCTCCTGTACACCACATATTTCAAGGTTGTTCATGATGTTTCTTTGTTCAATAGCATTCACTTTTTGTTCCAATATATTGTTCCTCAACACCAAGTTATTGTACTGATTTTTGAGGTCAGTGCAATGTCTCTCTATAGTTTTGATGTTTTCTACGTAGCCGTTGACTTTGATTTCATAGTCATCTATTTTGTTAGAATAGAATTGCATCGTCGTTGCGAGTTCATCGAGTATTACCTGACGAACTTCACGTAGCCTACGTGTCATCATGGTTTGATAATCCATCCCTTGGTCTTCGCTGTTGGGTAATTGCTCTGCGTCAGTATTGTCATCGTCTTCTGGGTCCGGCATAATGCAAGACAGACGCTTTGGCTTCTTCAATGTACCTGCACAAACTCGACATTTCCAGTCAACCGACTCCGTCGCGTACAATGTATTCAGCTGCTCTGGTGTAATAGAAGCACAGGCAGCGTGTATCCATTTGTTAAATTTGCTGCATTGAATTCCTGGACTCTTGGTGTTAACGACCCGGTTGCATTTATAGCACTTCACCATTTTTGTAGGTTACTCGATCGATAATAATAAGCGGTGTTTTTAATCACTGCGCGCGCGTTTCTATCCGGTTCTGCGTCGAGCGGGAGACGGGAGTGAAACAGTATGTAATATTTTGTCGCGACTGCCGCTCTCTAAGACGGCGGACTCGCTCAGAGTCGAATTTATTCAGGATGGGCCTGATATTTTGACTAACGGAACATAGCAACTCGTTTTCACAGTTGAACGGCTCTGTTAGCCGACCGCTTGTTCCCATGTCGCGCCTCAGCTGACAAACGATATTTCACTGACGGCTATTGCTGCCGAATAGTCAGGCTACGTGTCGGCTGTCGCAGCCTACGCGTCGGCTGTCACACTCAACGACGTCGTCTGATTCAGCCAACGCGCCGGCCCATGCGACGGCTGCCGCAGCCGACATGTCAGGAGGCGACGGCTATCGCAGCCGACAAACACTGAAACTTACGATTGTTTCGGCATATTCCAGATTATGGAGAATACGACCACGCTGGACCAACTGGCCGACTGGGACCCTCCCGAGGACGAGGGCTAAGCCTACTTGCGAATTTTAAGCATCATCGATGAATTCTATCCGCCGGACTGGAGGAACTGGGTTGTGAACAATCTCAACTATGAGCAGCTTTTTGGCGGAAAAATCTCAGCCGATGATGAGAACAGGATCCGCTTCGCGATCCCGACAGTCCACTTGGCGTGCGCGTTCAGCCACGAAACTCCATCCTCAACACCAAGGCCCCTAATTTACGGGCCGTTGGCCACCTTGAAGAAAATGCACCCAGAAGGGGAGTTCAACGGGTTTGCTAGTTTCCTTCCCAGACTCAAACCAAAGCTGGTACCTCGTGAGGAGGCATCGGCTACCTTAAAGGCAAATTCAACGAATGGACTCCCCGAATACTCATCTCCTACGAGTACTCTGAGCCGAGAGCGCGCTCATAGCCCCACCAGAGATTTAGAGACTGATAGCCTAAAGAATTACATGCGCCAACAAAACCAAATTTTAAGTAGGCTCATCGAAATTTCAGAAGTTAATTCTCAACATATAAAGGAGTTACAAGCGCCAAACGCAGAGGAGATAACTGATCATGCGTCTTTAGAAAGTTAAGCTGGGGAGTGGGTCGCGCCTTCGGTTTTAGGCGCTGAGATGGATTATTTGGCGTGCGAGGCGGGGCCGGCACCTCCACCTCAGCCTGACGAGACGGATCTAGAAATCGACCATTTAATAGCTTCGATCCAGAAACTGTGGAAACGGAAGCAAAAGTGGGACCAGCTAATTCTATATTAGTGAAGACTCAAAGACTGGGTGGTGATGGTTGGCAAAATATCAGGTACGCAGATGTCCAGAAGCAATTTCAAGCTACTCCTGTGTTCACCAGCCTCAAGACGAATAGTGCGCTCGCCATGGTGGCACCACCCTGGCAGTCTATCATACTCCTGGAAAAGATGGACCTTTGTCTAGGGGCCATCACAAATGGGCTACTCCAACAAAGACATCACTTCACTGACATCTTCAACCAAGCCTCAACCAAAGTGAAGAGATACATTAACAAGAACTTCTTAACCAAAGATTCGGCTTTTAGAAATACATCGGACGCCCTTCTTCAATATACTTGTGGAAAACGAGCCGAAGTCCTACAGCAAAGAATATACAAGCCAAAAGTATATAAGCCAAGCAACAAAACGCTGAACGAGTTACTCCAAGCCATTCCCCCCTCGTCCACGCAGCTTTTTTCGGAGCCACAGTTATCGGACCTCATCAAAGGAGGACTGATGAAGTTCTTTCCAGGGCGATTTCGCACAGCTTCCAAACATAAAAATATCACCCGAAAAGAAAACATCCCAGTGCAGGAAACGAAGGAGAGATGAGTTGAAGGAGGGGGAACTTACAGAAGACCCAGTTTTAAGCCACTCTTCCAGCCCGACCGCTCCTCGATGCGTCCGCCCGCGACTGGAGGAAGGTGCCCATATCAACCGCCTCCAGGGAAACAAAGGAGACCTAGATTCGACGGGAGGAAATAAGTTCCAAGCTGGTCAGGTGAAATGCTTTTATAACATATGGAAGAGCCTTGATGCTCCAGATTCTATACTATCTATTATATCTGGTTATAGAATCCCCTTTTGTTCCTCTCCTCCATTAAGACAGTTTAATACAGATTTCCCAAATCGTTTCTTAATAAAATCATCACAAGGTATGGAGGCCGAGTTGAACAAAATGATTGCTTGTGGGGCAATAGAGAAGTGTTCCTTTAAAACTGGCATCCTATCTCCTATGTTTTTAAGACCAAAGTCTGATGGTTCTAGTAGACCTATTTTTAACCTGAAAGAGATTAATAACTACCTTTGGCCGCCCAAATTTCGATTAATAAATCATTGTAAAATTCCAGAATGTATAAGTAAATTTGATTTTATAGTAAAGGTTGATCTTTCTCAAGCGTATTTCAATATCCCCATAGTAGAGGGGCATCGCAGATTTTTGGCTTTAAATTACGGTGGTACCTTGTACCAAATGACTTGCTTACCATTTGGCTTAGCGTCGGCTCAACATGTGTTTGCAAAAATAACTAACTGGGTGGCTAATCTTTTCAGAGAAATGGGAATAAGAGTCGTCGTGTACTTGGACGATTTTCTGATCATACATCAAAATTCAGTGATTCTCCATCGTCAATCGAAATTAGTTCAAAATCATCTGGAATCTTCTTCATCTTGGTGCATAAACTGTCCGTTCTCACAACGACTCAGGAGGTAGAATATTTGGGAATAGTTTGGAATACAAAATTAAACACCAAATACTAAAATATAAATAAGCAACTCAAAAATTTTAAAAATCAAGACTATAATCATACAATTCTTAAATACAAGTGTGTGGACATGGTGGGAGGCGAAAGTCTTATTAGGCAATCTGAACTTCGCAACGTTTGTGGTTCTACTCGGAAGGTTACACAATCGGCACATTCAAATAGAGGCAAACAGACTCCCATGTCAATTCCCTCAAACCCACGGTCTTCCATCGATCGTGAAAGAGGAGTTGATATGGTGGTTGAACAACGCTCACCATCCATCCCCAATTCACTTAGAGCCAGCAAAGACTTTTGTGACGACAGATGCCGCAGGCTTGGGATGGGGGGCGACAGTCAACGGAGCGAACCTGATGGGCCCATGGGAAAAACATCAATTAAAGTGGCACAGCAATCAAAAAGAGCTTTGGTCTGTCCTGGAAGTTATCAACAGGTTAGGCAACCAGATGAGAGACCAAACAGTCATGATACAATCAGACAACAAATCAGTAGTTGCTTATATCACGAAAGAGGGGGGAAACCAAATCTTTGCGTTTACTGCGCACAACTCAGGAAATCCTGGAGAGAGCCCGAGAATTAAGGATAAATTTAACAGCACGTTACTTACCGGGAAGGTACAATTCAATAGCAGTCAGCTTATCCAGAGCGAACGGACTGCCGGAATGGACATTGAACATCCACTACCTGATACAACTGTTTCAACAACTGGGCACTCCAGAAATAGATCTCTTTGCAAGTGCGCGATCAGCTGTCTTAGCCAATTATGTCAGCGAAGATGCTCGAGATCAGAGCAGTGTCTTTGTGGATGCCTTCAGTCGAACCTGGCATTACTCACTCGGATGGCTGTTCCCTCCACCGGGTCTCATCCTGAGAGTGCTGCAACAGCTGGCGCAAAGCTCTGGAACTTACCTCCTCGTAGCACCGAAGTGGGATCGCACATTTTGGAAAGCAGAATTAAAACAGAGGTCTTTGCAAACTCCACTGACAATTCCCAACCTACAACAGAACCTAACAGATCTAAGGACCGGAAGACCACCGGCGGAGATACGCCACCTATGTTTGCAGGTATGGAAGGTTCAGGCTGGGCCAGTTGGGTTCACTCATGGCCAATCCATAGCAGGAAGTTACTGGAGTCCTCATGGCGCAGATCTACATTGAAAACATACCAACCGGCTTGGAGACGTTGGGTGAGATGGGCTAAGGACAACCATTGTCTAGTTAACAACCCATTACCTGTAGAAGTTGCCAAATTTATCTGCTATCTTCATAATGAAGTACTTTTAGCGCCAAAAACTATTGCAGTCCACAAATCAGCTGTCTTAACCTTCGCGAATTCATCTCAGCGCGAAACTATGAGTAATCACAAATCACAATCATAAAGCAGAGCCTAAAAGCAGTATTTCTTAGTAAGCCACTGGTTCAGAAATCATATATTTGGAAGAATAATACGGCCGCACTTCTACTCCTTGCTTCGGGCCGCAGAGTCCATGACTTAACATTATTAGATATAAGTCCTGAATTTATGATTATTTCAGATGATGCAATAATATTTTGGCCTAAATTTGATTCAAAAACTGATTCAATTAGATATAGGCAGTCAGGTTGGAAACTGAACTCTAGTGATAATGAAAGACTTGATCTCGTTAAGTGGATAAATACGTTGTTAATTATCTCAAATAGCCGTAGATCTCATAGTTTAAGTAACTTGTTCATTACAACAAGAGGTAAGGTGCAAGGGGCCTCGCCTTCGGTTATTAGAGGTTGGATCCGTACTTTATTTAAGGATGCGCTGACATTAAAGCATCACCTGGAAGTTGCAGAGCTGCAACAAGTACTGATTTTTGGTTAAGAAAAGGTTTTGATTTAGACGATGTGATAAAAAGAGGTAACTGGCAGAGTCAAGATACATTCTTGAGTTACTATTTTAATGAGATTCATTCATGAGTCCTATTGTTAATGATTCTAATTGTTTAACGCAATCGTTTGTACCTGTTTAGTTTCCTAATAAATACTTAACTGATTTTAGAACATAATTGGTTTTTATTTAACTTCAGTATCACAGTACAGTATATAGCTAGCCATTGCCGCCGGCAGAATATAAACAAATCTCACCAGTGGGTCAAGCGAAGGCTCAAACACCTAAATAGAACCGTTTTCCCCCGAAGGGCAGAAAACGAATATTTAGGTTTTAGCCGAAGCTAGACCCACCTTTTCCATCCTTGCCGGCGGATAGTGAGAGTACTGATTTCAAAATGGCCGACCGGCAGCGACGACGCATCTGTGACATACTGGATCAAGAACGACGATACATCGATACTGAAGGTAGGTATACACTGCAAATAAGTGAAAATCAAAGGGGTAATCTCACCAGTGGGTCAAGCTTCGGCTAAAACCTAAATATTCGTTTTCTGCCCTTCGGGGGGAAAACGGTTCTATTACCGGTTATAGTGGCTTTAATGTACAAGGGTCGAACGTAACATAGTCGAGCTTTTTCAGAACGTAGCTGCCGTGCTGGCCTGAAGTAACGACGACGTGTGCTGTGCAGACGACGACGTATTACCGACCGAGTGAGCGAGACAGCGGTAGAGTACTAAGAACCTTGATAAAAAAAATAAAGGTAAACAAAAATTTCTGCACTTTCAATAGCATTCATATACTTTAATTTCTACAAAGATACAGCGTTGTACATTCAGAAATATTTTTAGAGCCCCGAGCTAGTAAGTGGTAATGTTGTAATATGATATCATCGCAGCGATAAATGTAAAAAATGCACATGCTAAGCAAATATTCTAGAAAAATAGAAACGAAAATTCGGTTATCAAAATATCTCACAAACTGTTCTCGCAAAACGAACTGCAAACGAACTTCTGACGAGATCTGAAAGACTCCTTGTTTAGGTATTTGGTGACAGTTAGCAACACAAACGGTGTTAGTAAAGTGAGTAAAGTAAAGACGACCCGAATGCCCGAGTCGGCAGTAACTCTGCCTACGAAGCCATGGGTCCCGGGTTCGAGTCCCGGTGGTGGCAAATATTTGTTTGATGAGAACGGATGTTTGTACCCTAGTCATGGTTGTTTATCTATCAAAGTAGTTATTTATCAATATAAGAATGTGTTTCGTTGTTTAGTACCCAAGATACAGGGAATCCTAGTTTGGGGCTAGGTCAATGTGTGTAAATTATTAAAAATATTAAAAATAAGTCTGTTGCTGACGAGAACGAGCTAAGTTAATATTTTGTGCAGCGTCATAAAAAAGTGAGGTTAACGATGCAGAAAATTTTTTGACAGGTTTTTTTTTTGCTTACCATTATCTTTCATGATGCCTTTTTTGTACTTGGTACTCAAACTCGCAAAGTAAGATAAATCAGTATCGGGATTTTTCATAATTACTCTCATTGTTTGAAGACTTTGACTTTAGTTGTTTTTCTTTGGTTAACCAAACAGATCAAAACCTTTTTTTGTCAATATCTTTGGTAACAAATGAATAAACATTGAAATAAAAAATACCCCGAAAATGTAGCTAACGTCGAGGGGCCCGTCCAGGGGCAGGGATATTCACTATCTAAAGTTGACCATAATTGTCATGTTATTGTCATGGAGCTGTTATTGTGTACCGGAATTAGGCCCCTGGCAAGGCAGCTATTGTCATATCAGCAATAAAGCTATAGCGTAAGGTTTTTAAAATTTGTTTTAGTTTTTTTGGGGTTCAGTACCAAAATATTACCTAAAAGATTAGGTCTCCGAAGAGCAGGACAAAATTCATAGCAGAACAACACTCGAAGCTTCAAAGGCATAGAACTGGAGTCCCTTAGGTCTGATGTCTCACTGGTCGATTGGTCGCTTGTCATCTTGAACGAGAACGTTGACGACAAAATCCACAACTTTAATGCAATTGTCTTGCGACAAACATGTGCCTATTAAGATGGTCAGTGTGAAACACCTGCCGGCGGCGCGCTGACTAAACAATGCTATCAAGCGCCTCATGGCCAAGAGAAATCGCGCTAAGTGTAAATACAAAAGGGATCTGGCAGATGACAACTTTCTCTTCTACAAATGCCTTCGCGTTCGATGCAATCATCTCTGTCGCGATTTCAAGCGCCGCCACATCTTCGAGTGTATCGAAAGGTACACCCCAGCTCAGGTGTGGAAATTCCTCAGGATATTTGTTGTTTGCGAGGATAATAGAGAAGTACAATTGAGGTGCAGCAACTTTTCAAATGTTAAACCTGGCTTAGTCAGACAATCCCAGAAAATTCCAGTTTAGCATGTACGCGAATATTGTATAATATTTATGCAAGCACTTGTATATTTAGTTTATATTGTTTTATATTAGATAAATTATATATCTAACCAAATATTAGTTATTTATATATGTACTAGGTAAATTATATTGTTGTAAACATGGCCTACCCTTGCTCAACAATCGATCTTTATCATCCTTATTTGGTTTGCCTGAAGAGATCTCTTATAAGAGATAAGCTCGCCTTTGTACACCATTTTTATTAAATTTTGTCTGTGTATTATTTGTGTGCAATAAAAAAAATAAGCAGGATGGCCGTGTCGCAATCGGGAACGCAGGTGTCGCCATCTGGTGACACTCGATGGAGTTTGTGGCGCGTGCTTCGGTCTTCAATGAGTCGTGTCATCCATCACTCACTTCAACTTGAAAAATGGCCGACGGCGCGTACGATCTTCACAGTAACAATCGCGCGTTCTAGATAAACTACTTTACATGTACTTTACCTGCTGTTGCGTGTTGTAGCAAAGTCATTCTCGATTATAATCTGATTGGAAGTACGAGCCTGTTTTCTTCATCTGACATCACCCACTCCAGCCCATAGTAATTGAGGATTCAAGATGGACGAGAACAATGATGACCCGCCTCCATCCTTAACTGAAAACCTACCTATCCCATTATAAATGTATGTATAGTCTTGTGATCTCGTATATATATAAGCGAGATCACAAGAAAATGGAATTCAAATGATAAAAATATTAATACTACACAAACAATGCTCGTTTTATTAACAGGATTAGGTACATATAGTTTTGTAATAATTAAAATTTTAGACAAAGAGTAGTAACATGTTTACGTTCCAGTACCACAAAACTTTAAACGACAGCGCTTCATATCACTAAAATATAACCCGACCATGGACGAATAAAACTAGAGGACAAACTACCGTAGTACTTTGAAGCGTAATTCGATTTTTAGTTTAAATGTTTATTGCTAGATAGAGCTACTAGTTCAAAAGTTCTTTCTAGTATAGGTAGTATCGTGGTGGCGCGCCTAATTTAGGAAAGATGCCGGTATAAGCGTTAATTTCCTAAAAAGAAACAAGGCTTACGCTTACGCCATCTCTGATTTTTCGTCGATATTACTATGGATTATACTACGCCGTCACCCTAAGCACCCAGCGTCTATTGCGTGGTACAACGACATCTAGAAATAATACAGGATTTTAGCTTTCTAGCAGGGTACGTTTTTTTGTATGACGTTGTCAGTCCTCTAGTTTTATTCGTCCATGACCCGATCTAGTAAAATTGCTGGTTTGTTACGTATTACACGTAGTTACTTTGAGTTGATTGAATTTGGGACAATTTGTTGTTTGTTTGTTTGGGACAATTTATCGCTACACAACTTAGTAGAAGTTCTTTATTTTTAATTAAAAAAAATCTAGCTTCTGGTATAAGTATTTTAATGGGATAGGTTCGAATTCACGTCAGTCGTTCGCTATGGAGGTTTTCGAGCTAGAATGTTTTCGAGCTGGCGAACCCGCCAACAAAAATTTCAAACAAGCGTGCGTCGTTCGAATGTTATAGAGCACATTTAGCCTGTCTTGTCACCCTGAAGATGTCCCAGAGAAGAGCGATACGTACAATCCTTTGGAAGGCCCCGACCGATTCTGACCCGGGAACTCTTTAGTGTGGGAATAATTTAAGGTCGTTAATTTTATTTTAATAAATATTTTGGAGCCCTAACATACTGAAATGTTACTGGATTACTGGTTACATACTATTACTGGAGGCAATGAGTTGTTTTACATTTTAAGGGGAAAAACATCTATGATTAACTCTGTATTCACATGACACATGACATTCGACACGTGTTTCATCGTAAAGAAAATGAATTTCTTGCAATTGTTTAATTGACGTATCAATTTATTTAAAATAATTTACTTATGTTGATCGATGTAATTTAAAATTTATATAAAGAGGAGTGTATCTATCGGCGCAACTTTGTCGCGACAGCAACGATAAAATTACTTTGATTCTATAATTGCCTAATTAGGATTTTCTTATGATTTTTAATATTTCTATACCGTTCAAAGTTAATCATAGTTTGTCGTGTGTGACGATTTATCTCTTTTTAATTAATCAGTGTTTAGTTTGATAAGCAATACCCATGTACTTCCTGTTTATTCATCACTAAGCAACAGAATAGTGATGAATAAACAGTCCTTTACAACCATTGATGAATCCATCAATTGTTATGAACGTTATTATTATCTAAATTAGTTTTCGCAATTAATATATTGTCAAACTAGATTTGTTTACGTAATTAAGCGTTGTCCGATTATAAAGTGTTTAAAATGCGTACAACGTGTGGTTTGGTGCTATTCGTTGTTCCGAGAAACCTATTGAGTTTTATTATTATTGTGTGTAAGTGATCTGCAGTTAATTGTGATCATTAGCTAAAATCATAAATTGAATTACTTAAGTTAACATTGTGATTAATCTTATAAGCAATGGCTGTTTAATTATAAAGAGTCTCAATGACTACAATTTGTAAACGCTGTGAATCTAGGCAAGAGCGCGCGGCTTGTTCTGATTGGTGGACGATATACGAGCTTCCACTAAGGTGGCGCTTCGCGCATTTTTGTTTTGCCTCAATTCACCGCGTGCAAAAATACGTCACTTTTGGCGGAGACGTTGCTGTGGGCTGGTCGAAAAATAAATAACGAGCTAAGTATTCTTACTGATTTATTTTCTCTTTGTTATTTTCTTTCATTTCTTTTAGCTTTCTCTATCCAATTGTAGCTTCGTTTTTTTTAAGGTGGTTAGGGTCCTAGGTCTATGGCAGATGATAATCGTGATGTCAGCAATGCTGACATCACATTTTCTAAAAACCCTGATGCTGCTCCTCCTTCGTCATCAGAAGTGGGATCGAATCCCACTTCCGCTGGTCATTCTGGTACGTCTCCTACTGTTAGTACAGGCCTAGGAAATCTTCCGGCTGAATTGCTGACTCAAATGATGGAGACGATGAAACAAATGTCTGAGCGACTCGTCTCTCAACAAAACAACAATAAGGTAAGGATTAACGACATTTTTCTACCTTCTTACGACCCTGATTCAAACGTTGGGGTTCGAGAATGGTGTCAACATATTACTAAAGCAATAGAAATGTATAGCCTCAACGATTTTGAAGTCCGTATGAAGGTAGGAAGCTTGCTAAAAGGCAGGGCCAAATTGTGGTTTGATAATTGGCTTGTAACCACATCAACATGGGAGGAGCTCAAGGAAAATCTCATTACTACGTTTGAACCTGAAAACCGTTACTCTCGAGACATTGTGAAATTTCGTGAACACTCCTACGACGTAAGTAAGGATATTTCTGAATTTTTGTCACGAGCATGGGTGTTGTGGCGCCGTGTCACTAAGGACAAACTCGAAAACGGCGATGCAGTTGAAGCAGTCATCGGATGTGTGAGTGACGAACGACTTCGAATCGAGTTGCTGAATGCCCGGGCCACTTCGGTCCCTGAGCTTATTTCGGTGGCTTCCTCAATCAGAACCAAACGCCCTCACGGAGCGAACGCATCTCAAGTGCCAAGTAAGCGGACGCGTTTTGATAATCAGCCACCGCTTCACTGTAAATATTGCAATAAAATTGGGCACCAGGCTCGTGACTGCCGTTTTAAGCCGTCTGAAAACGTTCAACAACAAAACAACAATCGGGACGCGGTTGGTTCAAGGCCGACCTAAAGTTTTTGCCATAAAGTGGGGCACAGTTTTGATAACTGTTTTAGACGAGACGCGGCGGTTATCTCCAAGGTAAACTGCATCGGACAAAAGAAACTTACGCCAATGCAGGTAACTATTGGTGACTTATCATTCCAAGCAGTGTTTGATAGCGGAGCGGAGTGCTCAGTTGTTCGAGAGTCAATCGCAGCCAAACTGCCCGGGCGAAGAATTAACGCTGTAAACTACTTGCAAGGTATCGGTCAGTTTCCCGTTATTTCGCTAACAACTCTAAAAACTATATGTGTTATTGATCAGGTCAATGTGGAACTTGAATTTTTCGTTATACCAGACTACGAAATGTCATCCGGCCTCTTGATTGGCATGGACCTCATCAAGAACACAAATCTTAACGTGCTGGTTACTTCCAACGGGGCTGTATTGGTTCGCCAACAAACAGTGATGCATCTGCGTTCTAATAATCCAATTTTTGACAAAATAGATTGTGACCTTACGAACGGTAGAGAAATCGAGCAATTAAAGATCTTGCTCAATAAATACGCACACGTATTTATCCGTGGTTTCCCGAAAACGCGCGTGAATACCGGCGAATTAGAGATCCGTTTGAAAAACCCGGATAAGTACGTAGAACGTAGGCCATACCGCCTCAGTCCAGTTGAAAGAGCAAAGGTGCAGGAGATAATTAAAGAATTACTCAAGTTCAATATAGTTCGGGAGAGCAAGTCCCCGTACTTAAGCCCGATCATCCTTGTTAAAAAGAAGAACGGGGATGATCGCCTTTGTGTTGACTACCGGGAATTAAACACAAATACCCTACGTGATCACTACCCACTTCCATTAATTTCGGACCAAATAGATCAATTAGCTCACGGACATTACTACAGTACTCTGGACATGGCGTCAGGATTTCACCAGATCCCTGTAGCGGAGCCTTCGATTGAAAAGACCGCATTCGTCACCCCAGATGGTTTATACGAATATCTTACCATGCCCTTCGGTCTGAGCAATGCCTGCTCTGTCTATCAGCGTTGTATTAACAGGGCACTTCAACCGTTGCTGGGCAGTGCCGGCATAGCCCAGGTCTACGTTGATGACGTCCTTAGTAAATGCACAGATTTCTCGCAAGGTATGTCACACCTCGAACAAATCCTGATCTCACTGGAAAGGGCGGGTTTCTCTATCAATGTGGAGAAATCTACCTTTTTCAAACGATCCATTGAGTACCTAGGCAATGTCATTTCGGATGGTGAAGTCCGCCCTAGCCCACGCAAAGTGGAAGCTTTACTGAAATCACCCATTCCAACAACAGTAAAACAGGTTAGGCAGTTTAACGGCCTTGCTAGCTACTTCCGACGCTTTATACCTAACTTTTCAAGGATCACGATCCCACTCTACGAGCTTACTAAAAAGGACGCAAAATAGGAGTGGTCGGAGCGACAGGAAGCAGCGCGCCTTGAAGTCATCCAGCACCTTACATCTGCACCTGTACTGACCATATTCAGGGAGGATGCCATAGAACTGTATACAGATGCGAGTAGCCTTGGATATGGTGCCGTTCTCATTCAGGTAATAGACGGGCGCCAACATGCAGTCGCTTATATGAGCATGCGTACAACTGATGCAGAAAGCCGCTACCACTCCTACGAGCTGGAGACCCTGGCAGTTTTGCGAGCCATAAAGCACTTCCGTCAGTACCTTTATGGAAGGAAATTCAAGGTCATCACGGACTGCAACGCCCTGAAGGCGTCTAAAAACAAGAAAGAACTCTTGCCTCGCGTGTATCGCTGGTGGGCCTTCTTGCAGAATTACGATTTCGAGGTGGAGTATAGAAAAGGTGAGAGGCTCCAACACGCAGACTTCTTCAGTCGTAACCCTGAAACACTGCAGGTAAACGTGATGAACAAAGACTTAGACTGGGTGAAGGTGGAGCAACGTCGAGATGGAACATTACGTCCTCTCATCGACACCCTGGCTGGTGGTAAGCCTGTTCAAGATTACTTGCTTGAAGATGGAGTACTGAAGAGAGTCTACCAGGATCAAGTGCTGGGTCAGAAAAAGGCAGTTGTCGTACCAAAAGCGTTCCAATGGAGCCTCATCAACACTTACCATAACGCGCTCAAGCATACCGGATGGGAGAAGACTTTGCAGAAGATCAAGGAATCTTACTGGTTCACCAAAATGAGCTCGGTGGTACGTACATTTGTTGATAATTGCGTGACATGCAGAACATCAAAAGGCCCATCGGGTGCAGTGCAGGCTCAACTCCATCCGATACAGAAGCCCACTGCCGCCTTTCAGGTGGTCCATATGGACATCACTGGAAAACTAGGCACCACCAACGACCATGAGTACGTGATTGTCACCATCGATGCCTACTCAAAGTATGTACTTTTGGATTACGCTACCAACAAAAACCCCAGCTGCACTCTGGCAGCTTTGAAACGAGCTGTGCACCTGTTTGGCACGCCGGTCCAAGTGATTGTCGACGGCGGCCGCGAGTTCCTCGGAGACTTTAAGATCTACCGCGATCGGTATGGCGTCAACATACATACTATATCGCCAGGAGTAAGCCGAGCAAATGGGCAGGTTGAGAGGGTCATGGCTACACTCAAAAACGCCTTAATCATGATAAAGAATTATGAGACTGAGCGCTGGCATACTGCCCTCGAAGGACTACAACTGGCGATGAACTGCACCGCTCACAGAGTAACGGGTGTAGCACCCTTGACACTGCTAACAAGGCGTACACACTGTGTACCGCCGGAGCTGCTGAACCTGGTAAATATCGAGGAAGAAACTGTTGACATTGATCGTCTACAGCAACACGTTCAACAACGAA
Source organism: Argyresthia goedartella (assembly GCA_949825045.1). Taxonomy (NCBI): domain Eukaryota; kingdom Metazoa; phylum Arthropoda; class Insecta; order Lepidoptera; family Argyresthiidae; genus Argyresthia; species Argyresthia goedartella. Next base: position 10,343,451 of record OX463821.1, on the reverse strand, counting down.
TGATAACCAATGCCGACAAAGATAAACTACGCTTCGACGAACGGAAAGCACGCATTCATCCTTTTCAAAGAGGCGACTACGTACTAATAAAAAATAACCCTCGCAATCAAACATCAATGGACCCAAAATACAGCGAGCCCTATGAAATATACAGGGTTCTAGAAAATGACCGTTACATTGTAAAAAAAGTTGTTGGCAGAGGACGACCCCGTAAGGTTGCGCACGATCAGCTGCGTCGAGCGCCGCAGCCGGGAGAGCATGTGACCGTATCGGCGGGTGCTGACGATGACCACAGCGCTGCAGCCGACGCAACTGCACAAAATGAGGCACCTGATCCCGTGCCTTCCACCTCGAGATCTAACCTGGATGAGATAAGTTGAATAACCTACCTACCTATCTTCTTTATTATTATTTTTTTAATCAACAATATTTTTCATTCCTAGTTGCCTCTACTACCCTGTAAGTATAGGAACAGTGTAGCTGTGAGAGGTTACAAAACAATTACAAGTCCCATTCATTTCAGAGCCCCTGTGTACCACGGTCATTGACCTAGAGCACAGCATCGACCTTAATCCAATATCCTTTAGAGCCTCTGTGTACCACGGCGTACGAGACCGCCCAGAGCACAGCATCATTCCCTTTAAAACAATCCACGAGAGCACTATTATTTTCCCATTTATTTCAGAGCCCCTGTGTACCACGGTCATTGACCTAGAGCACAGCATCGACCTTAATCCAATATCCTTTAGAGCCTCTGTGTACCACGGCGTACGAGACCGCCCAGAGCACAGCATCATTCCCTTTAAAACAATCTACGAGAGCTTTATTATTTTCCCATTTATTTCAGAGCCCCTGTGTACCACGGTCATTGACCTAGAGCACAGCATCGACCTTAATCCAATATCCTTTAGAGCCTCTGTGTACCACGGCGTACAAGACCGCCCAGAGCACAGCATCATTCCCTTTAAAACAATCCACGAGAGCAATATTATTTTCCCATTTATTTCAGAGCCCCTTTGTACCACGGTCATTGACCTAGAGCACAGCATCGACCTTAATCCAATATCCTTTTGAGCCTCTGTGTACCACGGCGTACGAGACCGCCCAGAGCACAGCTTCATTCTTATTCCTAAAATACATACAACGTTCGTTGACGTATTGAGACGTTCACCGAATAATCAATAATTGCAACCTGTCATTATTGTACGATGAGTTTTACAAATGAGACAAACAATTGCTTTTAATGCAAATCTAAATTATTAATAACTTTTCATTGCTTTCGAAATCATGCCCTTTAAACTAGGTAGTTCGGTGGACAGATACCTAGTTCAAAAAGAAAAATGTTTCTCCTTCACAGATCAAATTTGGCGGCTGGTGCAGAGCGCGCACCGCCTCTCAGAATGGCCGTATCGGCGCAACTTTGTCGCGACAGCAACGATAAAATTACTTTGATTCTATAATTGCCTAATTAGGATTTTCTTATGATTTTTAATATTTCTATACCGTTCAAAGTTAATCATAGTTTGTCGTGTGTGACGATTTATCTCTTTTTAATTAATCAGTGTTTAGTTTGATAAGCAATACCCATGTACTTCCTGTTTATTCATCACTAAGCAACAGAATAGTGATGAATAAACAGTCCTTTACAACCATTGATGAATCCATCAATTGTTATGAACGTTATTATTATCTAAATTAGTTTTCGCAATTAATATATTGTCAAACTAGATTTGTTTACGTAATTAAGCGTTGTCCGATTATAAAGTGTTTAAAATGCGTACAACGTGTGGTTTGGTGCTATTTCGTTGTTCCGAGAAACCTATTGAGTTTTATTATTATTGTGTGTAAGTGATCTGCAGTTAATTGTGATCATTAGCTAAAATCATAAATTGAATTACTTAAGTTAACATTGTGATTAATCTTATAAGCAATGGCTGTTTAATTATAAAGAGTCTCAATGACTACAATTTGTAAACGCTGTGAATCTAGGCAAGAGCGCGCGGCTTGTTCTGATTGGTGGACGAAATACGAGCTTCCACTAAGGTGGCGCTTCGCGCATTTTTGTTTTGCCTCAATTCACCGCGTGCAAAAATACGTCACTTTTGGCGGAGACGTTGCTGTGGGCTGGTCGAAAAATAAATAACGAGCTAAGTATTCTTACTGATTTATTTTCTCTTTGTTATTTTCTTTCATTTCTTTTAGCTTTCTCTATCCAATTGTAGCTTCGTTTTTTTTAAGGTGGTTAGGGTCCTAGGTCTATGGCAGGTGATAATCGTGATGTCAGCAATGCTGACATCACATTTTCTAAAAACCCTGATGCTGCTCCTCCTTCGTCATATCTTTACATTGAATCTATATTTTTGTAAGATTGATAGGTATTCACTATATCACGAGGTTTCAAAACGAAGACGAAAAGTAAAATTCACAAAATGCGTCACGTTAATACTGCCCAATTTGACATCACTATTAGTAAATTACCTTATACGGTTTAAAAACTATATCGTTATTCAAACTATACCGTATATTCAACGAAATACATGTTCTTTAAGATAGTATACATCGCATAAATTAGATTCAATATTATCAGGCTTCACATCAATCTAACTAATAACTTATTGTTTTTTACGTAAAGGGTAGATATGATTCGCTTTTTAGCTCGCCAAGTCATTTTCATAGGTCATGTCAAGATTGTCAAGTCAAGCATAGTGACATTACGATTTGTGTTCTGTGATCTTTTTTTTTTGGAGGGTAGCCTAGTAAGCAACATCTTAAAAATTAACTCCCGATTTTAAATTCATTTTAATATCAGTTTAACAATAATTTAATGTCAATTATTATAAAATAAAACTAGGCCTGAACCCCCAACAACACTGAGTTTATTATAAACAATCTTATAAACATACCTGGATTCTAAATTCATTTCACAATGGACCTCTACACAAAGTTGAACAATAACATGGAGAAGATTGCCACCACTTTCAACACAAGGATGTCTCAATATGAGAAGGAGCTTCGGGAGGCTGCCACCATGTCCTCGTCCAGCAGCCAACTTGATATCAACACCATCGCCAGTGAATTTGTTGAGTTCAAGGCATTCACCTGGAATTGCCTTGACTTGCTGCGCTCTCAGATGGAGTTGCTGCTTGCTGGCCAGGACCGTCTTGAGATGGCATCCAGGCGTAAGGTGCTCCTTCTTCATGGACTCCCCGAAGAAGTGAAGGAGCAGGCCATTGACATTGTGCGTGTAGTACTTTCCGACAAAATGAAGTTGTCCCCCGAGTGTGTATCCAACATACATGTAGTGCACAGACTGGGATCTACCAAGAAGCCTTCTAATCCCCGTCCTTTACTGGTGAGGTTCTCAAACATCAGTGCTCGATCAGAGGCCTGGAAAGCCAAGACAGCTTTGAAGGGAACTGGATTCACAATGTCAGAGTTCCTTACAAAATCCAGGCACGAGGTGTTTGTGGCTGCGCGAAAACATTTTGGTATGCTGAATTGCTGGACAACTGAGGGCAGGATCGTATTGCTGCTTCCTGACAAGTCCAGACAGAAGGTGGAGAGTATGTCGGAGCTCCAGGTTATAACTGCCAAGTTCCCTCCTTCTGCTCTGCCTGTGCCCAAACCAGCCAACATCCCTGCCCCGAAACCGGCTGCGGTTGCTGCAGGGGCGGTAGCGGCTTCTTCGGTGCCTGCCCCCGGCAAGCGTCTACCCAGCTCCAGGCGCGCTGGTCCAACGGGAGTCAAGAAGTAGAAATCTCGTACTCAAGATATTCTCTATTTTTCCGTGTTCTCGCAAGTTGGACGGGTAATACATCTCATTTTCACTTTCACTCGGTAGGTAGGTAGTCTAAAATATTCCATAGCCTTCTTTACTTAGCATGTTTTGGTTTTGTTTTGCAATCAAATCTACTAAAAATTTTGTACAAATGCTAGTCATGTCAATCAAGCAAGCTAGTTCTCAAGCCCAACATTGTTCCATCGTTTGTCCAACGTTGCGCTGCCACGGCCTAATTTTTACATTTAGCCGTAGTAGCGAAGGTGTATTATTGGAATGCTGGGTGTGTTCATGTAAATTATGTTTTGTGTTTTATACCTACTGTGTTTCGTCTATTTTACTTTTTATTTGTAAGTCGGTTATGTTTTTCATTTCAATGTTTGTAAGTTTGTATTAATGTGTCAAATTTCTTTCCCAGCAAGCTCAGTGTTCGACTGGGTTCAGGCAAATTTATTTCTTTTGTTTTAAATAAGTATTGCGTTTACTTATTTTATTTTATTTATTTCCATATTTGTATTTATTTTATTATATCTAGTTTATGGATACCTACAACTTTGGTGACAGCTTCTTCTCTTGTTCTAATAGTGATGTTTCCGTTAGTGCGGGAAGTGTAGGGTCATCACCGGATGACTCACTGCCTTTTAACTTAAAGCGGGTGTTTTCTAATCTTGATACAAACTTCAACGTTGTCCATATTAATGCACAAAGCATTCACACCAGCTATGCTGACCTCCTTGTAACTTTTAGCGATCAGAACATACATGGTATTCTTGTTTCGGAATCTTTTCTTAAACCTTCACTTCCTTCTGCCATGTATGCTCTGCCAGGGTTCAGTCTCTATCGGAACGATAGGACGGGCAAGGCTGATGGCGGTGTAGCCATATACCTACGTGCCGACATTCCATGCAAAGTCATCAGTCAGTCGCCAAGCCTGTACTCTGGTACCGCTGAACACCTGTTCTTGGAGATTTGCTTGCGTCACAATAAAGTCCTCCTGGGTGTCTATTATAGCCCCTCTCTTCGCATTGACTATTTTAGCTCATTTGAAACCCTCCTCAATGATCTGACTCCTCTTTATAGCGACACCCTAATTCTCGGAGACTTTAACACTTGCCTTCTCAAAAATAACGGTCGCTCAGCAAAGCTGAAATCTCTTGTTAGTTCTTTAAACTTACACATCCTTCCCCTGGGTGCCACCCACTTTCAACCACACTGTACCCCTTCTCTTCTTGATCTGATGATTACTTCTAACATATCCAAGGTTGCTGTGCATGGCCAACTTAATGCCCCCTTCTCCTATCATGATTTGATTTACCTTTCATTCAAGTTAAGGCCTCCAAAGCGCGCAGCTAAATTCCTTGACATACGTAGCTTCAAGGGCATGGATCTTAACTCCCTTAAATCAGATGCCGCCTCTGTTGACTGGTCCCCTGTCGTTGATAGCGAGGCCGTTGAAGACAAAGTCCGGAACTTTAACTCTATTGTCCTGAGCTTGTTTGATAAGCACGCTCCGGTCAAGAGGGTTAAGGTTAAGCACCTACCTGCGCCGTGGCTTACTGACACCATCAAGGGTCTGATGGCCAAGAGAAACCGTGCCAAGAGGAGATATAAGTTGGTTCCGACTGATGAGAACATTTTAATTTTCAAACGCCTCCGTAATCTTTGCACTCGTCTGTGTCGTAATGCCAAACGTCGTCACATCTACGAGTGTATTGAGAGCTATACTCCAGCACAGGTTTGGAAATTCCTGAAGACTCTTGGTGTAGGTAAGTCTCAGGACTTGGCTGCTGGAAATGTCGACTTTAACGGTCTCAACTATTTCTTTGCCATCCCCCCTGTCGTGATGGACCCCCTCGTTAAGGAAGCCACCCTTCGTAACCTACGGTCCAAGACCACAGCCCACACTTCACCCTTCAACTTTAACCATGTCGGAATCGGCGCAGTAAGGAGGGCAATATTAGCGATCTCTTCAAAGGCCATAGGTGAGGACAAGATCTGTTATCAGATGATAACCACCATCATCGATGAGCTATTACCTATCATCACCCACATAATGAATGTGTCGCTTGAACAATCTTGCTTCCCCACTCAGTGGAAACAGGCACTTGTGATTCCCCTACCTAAAACGTCCAATCCCGTCGCCTTTAAAGAATTCCGTCCCATATCTATTCTGCCTATCCTCTCCAAAGTCCTGGAATCAATTGTTCACATCCAGCTCTCCTCCTACCTTTCCTCAAATAACTTATTAAATCCCCATCAATCAGGTTTCAGGCCGGGTCACAGCACTACCACGGCTCTGCTTAAAGTTACTGACGATATTCAATCGGCTATGGATCAGAAGCAGCTTACGGTCCTTACACTGCTTGATTTCAGTAGCGCCTTCAACTGCGTCGATTTCGATATCCTGGTTGAAATTCTAAAGTCGCTTAAAGTCTCCTCGCACTCGGCTCGCTGGTTTGACTCCTACCTGAGAGACCGCCAGCAGCGCATTAAGTCTGAGGAGATCTCCACGGACTGGTGTGAGCTCTCCACGGGTGTCCCGCAGGGTGGTATCCTTTCTCCTCTCCTCTTCTCAGTATTCATAAACTCCATATGTGACGTTCTTAGTTCTTCTTATCATCTCTACGCAGATGACCTCCAAATATATCGGCACTTCTCTCCGTGTGATGTGAAACTGACTGTAGAGGCGTTGAATGCTGACCTCGACAACATCAGGAAATGGGCTATTTCATATGGGCTGCAAGTCAACCCGGGAAAATCTCAAGCCATGATTATGGGTACACGGCATTCGCTTAACTTGCTACAGAATTCGCCCGTCGATCCTGTATTGTATGATGGTACCATAATTAATTACAGTGAGAAAGCTAAGAATCTTGGGGTTATATTTGACAACTTGCTGTCCTGGTCGCCCCATGTTTGTGAGGTCAGCAGACGAGTCTTTGCGTCATTTCACTCCCTCCGAAGATTGCAGTACTTCCTGCCACGGCAGACTAAAATCACTCTTGCTCAGTCCCTTCTACTACCTTTAATAGACTATGCGGATGTTTGTTGGGCCAGCGCGAACGAAGAACAACTGAACAAACTCGAACGACTTCAAAATCTCGGGATTCGGTTTATCTACGGGTTGCGCAAGTATGACCATGTCTCCCAGTATCGTAAGGAGCTGGAGTGGCTTCCGATCCGTCTTCGCCGTGACATGCACATTCTCTCCTATCTGTTCAATATTTTGCGAAATCCCCTATACCCCACATATCTACGCCAACGTTTTGACTTTCTTTTCCCCAGGGATAGCAATCCGAGATCCCACACGGTGTCTCTCCTTTCAACTCCTCGGCATAACACTGCCGCTTACGAACTCTCGTTTAGGTTAAGGGCAATCCGACTGTGGAACGCACTTCCCTGCGCTATTAGGGAAAGTCCCTCAATTTTCACTTTTAAGAAAAGATTGAAAGTGCATTTCCTTTCTCTTCCGTAAATGGTACCATATTTATATAGGTATATGTATGATTTATTATAGTTTATGTATGTTCATGCTATACATTTTATTTTATGTAGCGGAAGTATATATATATATATATATGTTTATTTTATATTTGGTATAGTTTATATATATTTTGAAAGTAATTTGCGTCCGTATATATAGTGTTATTGCGAACTAGGACTTTCCTGTATAATTAACTCTCCTGTCCTGCCTAGGTTTGCTGGAAGAAATCTCTTTTTAGAGATAAGCTCGCCTTTGCTTATTACATTACTTTTAATTGTCTGTAACTTTATACTATCTATGCAATAAAGAATAAAGAATAAAGAATAAAGAATCTTATATTTTTTTTTTTATTGTACGGACGGACAAACAGCCGGATGGAACGGACGGGCAACCGGACGGTACGAACGGTAACCATTTTATGTTCGAATTTAGATTTATTTTGCTGTTTCTTTATTTTATTTTTTGTTTGTGCTGCCCGCCAACGTCTCATTCTATTGTTAATCGTATTTATTTCCATACTGTACTCATGTAAACCCAGGGTATGGCTGGGTTCGGGCTTTCTGTTTTTTAGATTGTTGAGAATTTAGATTCTTTTAATTTTTTGTGATTTTAGTAGGTTTAACAGTATTTATTTTATTATTTATTTATTATATGATATTTACTTATATGAATACCTACGACTTTAGTGATAGTTACTTCTGCTGCTCCGATAGTGAAGATTCCGATAGCGTGGGAAGTGGATTGCCGTCCACGAACGACGTTTTGCCTATTGCCCTCAAACGTGTGTTTTCCAACCTCGGTAGGAACTTCAATGTCGTTCACATAAATGCTCAGAGCATTCATTCCAGTCATGCCGACCTTATCGACTCCTTCAGCGATCAGAGCATTCATGGTATTCTGATCTCCGAATCATTTCTTAAACCCTCTCTTCCATCTACCTTGTATGCTCTGCCGGGGTACAGGCTCTATCGGAATGATAGGACAGGTAAGGCTGGTGGCGGTGTTGCTATTTACCTTCGTTCCAACATTTCTTGCAAAGTCATCAGCCACTCACCTAGTCTGTACTCTGGATCCGCTGAACACCTCTTTCTCGAGTTATGCCTGCATCACAATAAGGTCCTTCTGGGTGTCTTCTATAGCCCCTCTCTACTCATCGACTACTTTGATTCTTTTGAAAGACTTCTTAATGATCTATCTCCTCTTTACAGTGACACAGTTATCCTAGGTGATTTCAATACCTGTTTACTTAAAAATGATGTTCGCTCAGCCAAACTCCAGTCTATCATCAGCTCCCTAAATTTAAATATTCTTCCCTTGAGTGCAACTCACTTCCAGCCCCACTGCACCCCCTCTCTTCTAGATCTTATGATTGTTTCTAACATATCCAAGGTTGCTACGCATGGCCAACTTAATGCCCCCTTCTCCTTTCACGATTTGATTTATCTCTCGTTCAAGTTAAGGCCTCCCAAGCGCGCAGCAAAATTCCTGGATATTCGCAGTTTCAAGGGTATGGATCTCAGCTCCCTTAAGTCTGACGCCGCTTCTATAGACTGGTCTCCTGTCGTCTGTAGTGAGACCGTTGATGACAAAGTCCAGCATTTCAACTCGATTGTCTTAAGTTTGTTCGACAAACATGCTCCTGTCAAAAAGGTTAGGGTCAAACATCTCCCTGCGCCTTGGCTTACCGACACCATCAAGGGTCTGATGGCCCAGAGAAACCGTGCCAAATGTAGATATAAGAAGGATCCGACGGACGATAATCTCCTTATATACAAACGTCTCCGTAATCGGTGCACCCGTCTTTGTCGAGATGCCAAACGCCGCCACATCTACGAGAGTATCGAGAGTTACTCTCCTGCACAGGTTTGGAAGTTCCTGAAGACCCTTGGTGTTGGTAAGTCCCAGGACGCAGTTGCCGGTAGTGTCGACCTCAATGGTCTCAACAAATTCTTTGCTGTCTCCCCTGTCGTGATGGACCCCTGTGTCAAGGATGCTACCCTTCGTAACTTGCGTACCAGAACGACATCCAGTTGCTTACCTTTCAACCTCAGGTCTGTCGGAGTTGGCGCAGTAAAGAAAGCTATTCTAGAAATCTCGTCCAAGGCTGTAGGTGATGACAATATCTGCTCTCAGATGCTATTCAGTGTGCTCGATAATGTTTTACCACCCATAACGCATATAATTAACGCGTCGCTGAGCGAGTACTGCTTCCCAAGCCAGTGGAAAAGAGCATTAGTGATACCCCTGCCTAAAACTTCTAACTCGTCCTCCTTCAAAGAGTTCCGTCCCATTTCCATCCTACCAATCCTTTCCAAAGTCCTTGAATCAATTGTCCACTCCCAGCTGTCCTCGTACCTTTCCTCCATGGATTTACTGAACCCTTTTCAGTCTGGTTTTAGGCCAGGGCATAGCACCACCACCGCACTGCTCAAGGTAACTGACGATATCCAACAGGCAATGGATAAGAAGCAGCTCACAGTCCTGACTCTCCTTGACTTTAGCAGCGCCTTCAACTGCGTCGACTTCGATATACTTGTTGAAATCATAAAAACACTCAATGTCTCTTCACACTCGGCTCGCTGGTTTGACTCCTACCTGAGAGACCGCCAGCAGCGCATCAAGTCTGAAGAAGTTACTACGGAATGGTGCAAGCTCTCTACTGGTGTTCCGCAGGGTGGCATCCTTTCTCCTCTTCTTTTCTCAGTTTTCATCCATTCCATCTCGGATGTATTGTCTTCCTCGTATCATCTCTATGCAGATGACCTTCAAATTTATCGGCATTTTCCCCTGTGTGATCTGACTTCGACTGTAGAGGCTTTGAATGCTGACCTCGACAACATCAGGAAATGGGCTCTTTCGTATGGGCTATTAGTCAACCCGGATAAGTCTCAGGCGATGATACTGGGTACACGGCACTTACTTAATTTGTTGCAGCATAGGTCAGTTGCTCCCGTGCTTTATGACGGTACCATTGTCAAGTACAGCGAGAAAGCCAAAAATCTTGGGGTTGTTTTTGATACTCTTTTATCCTGGTCGCCCCACGTTTGTGAGGTCAGCAGACGAGTCTTTGCATCCTTTCATTCCCTTCGGCGTTTGCAGTACTTCTTGCCTAGGCAGACTAAAATCATGCTAGTTCAGACCCTTCTTCTGCCTTTAATTGACTACGCCGATGTATGCTGGGCCAGCGCGAACGAAGATCTACTGAACAAACTCGAGCGACTTCAAAATCTCGGGATTCGGTTTATCTTCGGTCTCCGCAAGTACGATCACGTGTCCCAATATCGCAGGGAATTAGGCTGGCTCCCGATCCGACTTCGTCGTGATATGCACATTCTCTCCTTCCTCTTCAATATTTTGAGAAATCCGCGCTATCCCGCATATCTTCGTGAACATTTTGAGTTTCTTTTCTCTGGGGATAGACTTCGGAGATCTCACACGGTGTCACTTTTGTCAATTCCTCAGCACAACACTGTTGCTTACGAGCACTCGTTTAGGTTAAGGGCAATACGTTTGTGGAATGCACTTCCTTGCGCTATTAGGGATTGCACATCCTTGTTCTCTTTTAAGAAAAAGTTGAAACTGCATCTCCTCTCTTCCGCATAGTGGGTATCTTATAGTATGTATGTGTATCTATGTATTTATTGTATTCTATTAATTTATTTTATAGTATGTGTAGGATGTATTGTGATTTATCTGATAGTATATTGACTTTATTTCTTTCTTTTAAATCTTAATTGTACACTAGGAATACCTCTCTATAAATATTTTTTCCTTTCCTCACAGGTTAGCTGTAAGAAATTTCTTTTTAGAAATAAGCTCACCTTTGCATATTGTTCGTTGTATTTTTTCCATTGTGTTTTCTGTGCAATAAAGAATTATTATTATTATTATTATTATTATTATCAATCTTGAAAAGTATGATTTTGCGTCTTGCCGATATAAGCCGTCTTAAGGTATCACAAAGTGCTTTACAAATCGTCCCGAGCTCGATTATTGTTAAGCCTGTTTTTCAGGCAGAAAGGAATTAGAGGAATCCTTTCGCCGCAGGAAGTTTAAATGGGCTCTTAATGCGATTGAAACCCGACAAGAATTTCGCTAATATTAAAAGGAATCTGCACAATCTTATTGTTCCAATAAGTTCCGGGCAGTTTGTTTTGCGCTAAAACTGCGAGTCGATGTTGCTCTCAGGCAATTGCATGAAAGAATTTGCGCAGCCCCATTTACTTCACAATGTCTTTATTGCATACAAATAATACAAATAACAAGATAAACATTAAAAAGTGTACAAAGGCAAGCTTATCTCTAGAAAGAGATCTATTCCAGCAAACCAAGTCAGAATGAGAAAGGTTGATCGCTGAGCACTTTCTGAAGGTTCTTTGGGTAAGAAGGGTGCTAAACTAGACCGTATTATCCGTCAGTCTGTCCGTCAGCGGATTGTATCTGATGAACCGTAATTTGTAGATGGCTGAAACTTTCTCGAGTGTGTATTTCTGTTGCCGCTACAGCAACAAATACCCATGCAAGAGACGTGTTTTAAAACCCCCGGCGCCTGCGGATTACAAAATGATCATCATTCAAATATCATAGTAATTTTGCGATATATCTAACGTCGTCGTAACATTTATCTTTGTTTTTGTTATATATTTTTTCAGTCCGTATGTTTTTTTACGATGATACGGAACTTGACTAATGTTTAAAGTAATTTACACTTTCTAAACTTTGTTTAGTTTGTATCCCTTCTGGGGACATCATTTCATTTGTGTATTTCAAAAGTACCTATAGTTTTGATTAATGCCCCGTAGTTATAAAACATTAGGTTATTAAATGAACTCCGACTTTTTTACGAAATGACGTCACATTTCGTACCTCCGACCAAACAGCTGACTCAAAAAAAAAACGCGCCTGAGCCCAACAAAAGACTCGGTCAGAAATTATAAATTAACACGACGTTCCCAAATGGGGAAGCCAAAGGGCTAAAATAATGCCACACATTCCTGCACAGTCCGTCGTCTCACAAGAAGAGTCTAACAAATGTTCGGCCATAAATTCGTGGGCCATTCTTGGTGAGCATTTGTCCGGCGACCGCTGACTGTTGGAATCGTCTGCTCTCTTACTGGGAGGCCACGGAAAATCCGCAGTGTATTGTTAGGAATATATATTTGTAATATAAATACTTTTCTGGCGCAGCGGTTGTGGCTCTGCCTACCAAGCGAGAGGTCCCGGGTTCGATTCCCAACTGGGGGGAGAGAAAAAAACCTAAGGTCTTGGAAGTTTATATGTGTGTGACGTCGCTGTTTCTGGTTCCCACGACACAGGGCATCCTAGTGTGGGGCCAGAAGCAATGTATGTGCCTGTACGTTAATGTTTAAAAAATATTTAATAATATTTTTATTTTCCTTTCTTTCTTTCTTTTCTCTATCTTAGAGAACTTGAAAAATACAGAATCGAGTTTAGTGACGGAACACGCCAAAAACACTTTCGCGCACATTATTTGAAAATTGGATTAGGGGTTTAGGTTGGAATAATTCCATTCTGTAGGTATTTCTTATTGTGGCATTAAAAATGGGTCCGATGTAGTTTCGTATGATGTTGGAAAGACTCGTTAGTTTGAATTTTTTGCGGGTGGTACGCCAGCTCGAAAACATCTAAGTTCGAAAACCTCCTTAGCGGACATAACATAACAAACGAGCAATTTCACTAGGTCGGGTTATATTTTAGCGATTTAAAGTTTTGTGGTACTGGAACGCAAACATTTGGACCGATTAGGAAAAAAAACACAGTTTATTTTTAAATGGTATGCCTATTATATCAAAAGTTTGTCAGGGATTCAATGACGATGTTTTATCCAAATTGTAGCGAAACGACTCTCAGGCAATATATAAAATGACAGAGAAATAATGCGTCCATGGAAAGAGACGATATAATAATATGGCGGCGAACATACTAGAGAAAAATCAAACAATAAAGACAGCAAAAGCGGCACATATATTACATGGATGAGGCATGGGTGAATGCAGGGAAGGGCAAAAGTGATGAAATGATAGATAAAGTTTTACAGTCGTAAACTCAGCCCTCCCATGGTTTGCGGGACGCGGGCAGGGGTGCACTCTAGGAATGGGTAGTCGTCATATTTTTTAATGACAAGATGCGACCCCTCTTTGCTATAGAATAACTAGTCTATAAAATGGTCTTGTAACTAGTTTTGTTTGATGCAATACGCCATGTAATGTAGGGCTTTGAATAGTCGCGAGCGTCTCGTCGGTCATCGGGCGTGTCAAACTGAGTTGCCTTCTACTTCTAAAATATATCTGGTGCCCTTGACTTGACATTATCGTCTTTGTATTATGATGACTAAAGGGTATATAGGTATTATTAACTCAGATGGAATGTTTGTTTCCTGCAATACGATGACGCTTGCTTGTTTATGTGAGCTTGATCGGGCCCGATTCAGTCACCACAATGACCGCCCAGTGACAATGACGCCACGACGATGCACCGTGCTCTAAAAATCGGCCTCCATACATAAGTATGGAGGCCGAAATTTCTATAAAGAAATGAATTTCTCCGTTATAACTTCATAAACGCCATATTAAAATATGGAGTGAATTGATTGTTTCAGGCGTGGGAAAAGAAATTCTCCGTTCTTCTTATACGCCATATTAAAACATGGAGTGAATTGATAGTTTAACGCGTGAGTTTTTTTTTTGTTTTTTTTTTGTATGGGAGTAAACACGTAAAGTACATTTTTTATATTATTGAAACTGATAGGCTGGGGCTCACATGAGCTATTGTACCTTGCTTGTTGAACACGCATATAATTCATGTATGTTTGGTTGTAGCTTTGAAAAATTGCATTTTTTGTACATCATTTTTCGAACATTTGTCGTAATTAGATGTAGATGCTGATCGCTTTGAGTGCCCTGCGTTGTTTATATAGATTTAAATTCAACTTGAGAAAAATCTTTTTTAAACATCACAAAGTCGAAGAGTCTACAAAACGACACAATATAACTGTCTGTATCATATGAAATGGTAACCTTACATTTTGAATATTCTTGTTTACTGCCTACGGTTTTGATATTTTACACATAACTGCACATTGTTCTGCGCATTGTCATCCATCTGTCTCAACGGAAGAACAGCACCAATTGTTCGCATTCAGCTTATGCTGACTTGAGGCTGTCTTGTGACAGGAAATTCTCGTATAAACCTACCTAGGTGTTCAATATTGGATCCTATTTTGCTTTCCTGTTACGAATAAACATCTTAATTTTATCGTCTTTTTTCCCCCTTCTAAAAATACTATACACAATGGACATATATTAATATAAGAAAAAAACATAACTAGAGTGAGTAGGTATCCAATAAGTTATATGGGCAGGAACGTCCCCACCCGCCAACAGCAACGAATCATGCCTCAACAAAACGGTCTTGGCATTAATCTTATAATTTTTATTCATAGATAGTTAGCCTATAATAAAGTGTCAAATGAGGCGTCGTTGTTTTCGTTTGGACCGTGAGAGTCACATAAATTATATAATTTTAGTGAAAAATTGGTAGCTTGGATGTTGGATGGCAAAAAGTAGTTTAAGAAGTTATCTATGTGGCTTTTTTCTTACTCTATGTAGGTAATAAGGTTCATTCATATTTTTTCTATGATACAAACTTACGAGTGACTTATTTACCTACATAGAATATGAAATAGCCGCACCAGTAACTTTGTCATTTATGAAACCAAAAAATGATCAATTTAAATGGTGCGTGCGTCTTTAGAACGCTCAATCCTAGTGCGCTCGACGAATCATCAGTCAGCTGTCGGCTGCCAACATCGATAGACTCAGAGCTCTTGCAGTTGTTGTCTTGTATTCGCTACACATGAGATTATTTTCTCTTTACGTAAATAAACGTCATCCGTGTCTTCCTCAGACTCAAAATCTGAATCTGAAAATGATTCAGACGAAGAAATTTAAATGTCCTTTATATCCTTAATTAAATTGCATTTTTTTTTATTTTCTTAAGTAGCCGCACCATTTCGAGCCAACACATCCCTATCCGAAGCTGTACTGCCCCACCGTGGTTGAAACTTGTCCAGGTCGCCCTCCATCTCCTTATGGGCCTTCCCATCATCATCATCAAGCAATCTTCTCACTCACCCATTCTGGGGCGTGGGGAGTCAGGGTCAGATCATCGGATCTCTTCCTGAGGAAGCGCCTCTGTCCAATCCTATGGACAGGTTATCGGGTGGCCCTCGCGGGTGTTGGAGATAGCCTTCCCCTACGCCGGTTCCGCCTATATGCACCCATTCAGTTGCTGTTTTCACCCATTTGTCGGGGTAACCCCGACATACATGTCCGGCCCAGGTCCACTTGAGTTTGGCGTCTGAACTCCTACATCCGCGATCGAAGTTTTGGAGTGCAGTGTGGTGTTTCGGATGCGATCTGTACGTTTAACACCCAGAATACTGCGCTCCATCGCTCGCTGGCAAACCTTGAGTTTGGACTTCTGTCTTTCAGTCAATAAATGTAAATAGGTATTAAACATAATCATTTACATATAGGCACTCTTTATTTACACATAATATATATATACATAGTCAGGTCATAAGTTCTGTCACATGTGCAATATGAAATAATTTAGACATGTTTATTATTTATGTAAACATTTATATAGCAAAATGAACTTAATAAAACATAGATTCTTATGGTAATAAAGTTTATTCAAAATGACCCCCGCGATTTTGAATACAGGCCTTTATTCTGCACGGCCAGTCGTCTATCGCAGCACGAACGAGGTCCATGTCAATATCGGCGGCTGCCTTAATCAAGGATGCCTTGAGTGACTCCAAATCAGGATGAGGCTTTGAGCAGGCCTTTTCCTCCAAGTGTTGCCATATCTTGTAATCTGACGGACTCAAATCTGGACTGGAGGAGGGCCAGTCTTCGTGCCGGATGAAGTCGATTTCACGCGCCGCCAGCCAGTCTTGTGTGCTTTTCGCTCTA
The DNA here is from genome assembly GCA_949825045.1 of Argyresthia goedartella. NCBI lineage: Eukaryota > Metazoa > Arthropoda > Insecta > Lepidoptera > Argyresthiidae > Argyresthia > Argyresthia goedartella. The sequence goes on along the minus strand of OX463821.1, from coordinate 10,327,190 downwards.
TGAGCTGGCGCAGAATCTTGTTGGAATACCCAGTGCCTGTTATTAAATATAGTATGAGAAACAGGTTCCACAAGGTTCTTGCGGACTGTATTTTGATACACAACTGCATTCGTTTTTACGCCTTTCTCACAAAAATGTACCTCAGTTAAGCCCCAATAAGAGACTCCCAACCAAACCATGAGCGAGGATGGAAAATGACCTCGTTGGACACGCGGAATACGTTTGCTCGCTTCTTCACTGCTGTGTGCGTACACCTTATCATTTTGTTTGTTGTAGCTCTCTTCCACGGTGAAATTTTTTTCATCCGAAAAAAGAATTTCCCGATGCTTTTTTCCCGCGTACCGCTTCAACAAAGCGCGGCATCTCTTCAGTCTCAGGTCCACTAAACGAGCATCCAAACGATGTCCTGTTTTTCTCCGATATGCCCTAAGCCCTAAGTCTTCATTTAACACCCTTTTCACCGTGGTTCTGCTTAACTCCATCTGAAGGGCCAACAGTTTCTGCTTACGTATGGGATTTCTTTGAATTCGCGCCTTCACAGCTTTTATCACTGCTGGAGTCCTAACAGAGCGAGGGCGACCACTTCTTGACCTGTCATCTACACTAGAGTCTTCATTGTATCGTTTTATGGTACGATAAACGAATCTTTTGGTTATATTAAAATTTTTCAGTAAGTCGAAAATCTGAATTGGCGCGTAACCGCAACGATGCAACGCAATAACTGCGACACGGTCTTCTTTAAGTGTCCACTCCATATTTAAAAATAAGGAAAATTCTAAAAAGTACACATTTTTATTTTCATGAAAAATCCGAAATTCGAATTCAATAAACTTTTTTGTGGCCAGCGTTCTAAATTCAAAAGTTTTTATTGTGTGACAGAACTTATGACCTGACTGTGTATATATATATATATCTAAATATATTGCTTCTCGCCCCACACTGGGATATCCTGTATAGTGGGAAACAGAAACAGCGACGTCCCACACATTGAACATCCAAGACCTGTTTTTTTTTTGTTACAGTGTCAAAGTTTTTATTCTTAACAAATTATTAGTCAAAGATTTATTCATAACAAATTATTTCCTGACACTAACACATTATTAAACATATATATCTGTTATTATATTATTTCCTACATAATAACAAAATGATTTTACTAATCTTGTGATATATTGCCGTAGCGGCAATGCCATGTGTAGCCTGCGTCCCCTCGCTCCGCGTCCCGCGAACCATGGGGGGGCGAGTTTATGACGGTAATGTTATAGCAAGGTAGGCAGTTTCGTTATCCATGTAAATGATTCTGAAACAGAATGCTCGGAATTGACTGACGACAGTAATTAGATGTGTGTGTGTGTTAACATAATTATATCCTTGTAATAAAATAAAAAAATATTACAAAACTGTATAATTTTATTTGATCCAAAGTTTACGAACCCCTGTATGTGTGTTAACAAAATTTCTATCTTCTGCTAACGGGGACTATAGACATATTGTTGCATCTGTATGGTCGCAGTTTTCCATAACTGGCCTCCATGTGAAAAGCAAAAGCAGCTTTATTTATTTGACGAAAATAAAGCTAGCGCCTATTACGAGACTATTAACACATGTCGTCGTTTAGACGATCTAAATAACTTCTTAATAATATTTATTAGTGGCCCTGTGGGCAGTAGACCTCGCTATTAGGGGGGACTATGAACCAATTTATAGATAAGTATTTTAGATTCAATCAAAATCAAGTAGTAAAGTAGCCGCACCAATAACTTTGTAAACCACATTTTGCGATATAAAATTCAATCTATTGACTTTTTACGAATATATTTATAGTCTTCTTCACTCACTCTCGTGGTCTGTATAGATCCTCTTTACTAATCCGTCTCCTACTTCGAGGAGTCCAAACTTGGTATATTTTGAAAATATTTCTTGGATTTTTAGAAAACAGGCGGCCGAAAGATTATAGTGTAGTATATTTTTAGAACCGGCTCATGAAGCCCTTTAATTTAATACCCGACACGATAGGTTTCAGAAAAATAAAAATAAAATCCCATACAAAAAATTAATGACGTCGTAACTCCTCCTACAAGGGGAAAATAGAGAAAATCTCTCGATAAAAAAAACTTTAAAAAATTAAAGAAACACGTGTACCAAATTTTGTGAGGATCCCTTAAAATTGTGGCCCCTAGACCGGAACTGACAGACACCAGATATAGAGAAAGACGAAAGCAATATCGGCCTCCTATCTTGTGGAAATGGAGCCCTTCGCTCGCTTCGCTCGCGCGGTCAATCATAATAAATTTGCCTTCTCTTTGCTGACGACATTATCCTTTTTGCCCCAACGACACCCGAACTTCAAAAAATGCTATAAGAAATCAGCACAGCGAGCCTTGAGGTTGGCCTGAAGATGAGTTGGTCAAAACACCAGTCGAGGTAGATGGGTAGGAAATACATTATGTCGACGAGTTTACCTAGGTACTTGGGTCAGATAGTGCCCTTCGAAAATTGGCAAGATATGGAAATTGGGAGAAGAGTCTCAATCGTCCATGAACGATCTAATGAGGGTACCATTCCTATGTCATTAAAAGGTACGGCGCTCAGACTTGGTCACTGACCGAACTTCAGACTCAGTGTTTGCCAGCGAGTCATGGAGCGCAGCATTTGCAATGTTCGAAGGACAGATCACAGCTGGCACTGCTGACGTACGTGTGCAGACCGCCAAGCTGAAATGGAACTTGACCGGCCATCTCTGTCGCATTCACCTACGGTACGGTTTACAATGCGCATTTGGTGCGCACTGCAATAGTTTTATACTCCCTTGTTTGTTTGTTTGTTGGTCAAACAGTTTCATTCCCAATTGCTATTAAGGATAATACTGGTCCATCATTTTATAGGCCTATTACATCCCATAGACTAGAGACATATACAAAAAACTTAGATATAAATTTGCCAGTACCGGATTTTATTGAACAGAACCCAAACAAAATCTCCTCAGACTTCTTCAACATTATTCAGACAGAATTCAATCAAGTTTTTAAATTAAAGAAAGTCAGTGACTACAACGGTAAATCTAAATTAAGTGACTGGGCAACGTTTGGAATTCGTAAAAGTAGAGTTATCTAGTATGACCTTTATGAACAAAAAACCTATAACTTTGATCAAAAATTTCATGACTATGTTAATAAATATTCCAAAACTTTCAAGTTGGATTGTTGAACTGCAAAAATTTTACACATTAATAGAAAAATTCAAAATTCAAATAATAGAATGAAAACAGTTTGGCAAATAATAAACCGTGAAACTGGCAAAGTTATACCAAGGGACAATAATTTCTGCCTTACTCACAACAGATCGTCTAAATTCATCTCCATATGAAGCATAGACTTTATTAAAAAATAACACTAGCGTCAGTAAGGTATATTTAAAATTTCATCATGTTTATCCCCAGTACATTGTCAAAACGTTTAAAGTACTTAACTTAAAAAATACGGAAGACCTGTGGGGTATATCAGTCAAAGTCTTTGGTTCAGTAATTCTAGTTATAGCCCCACAGTTAGCTTATATATTCAATTAATGTGTTGACGATGGGGCTTTCCCAGACCTCATGAAACACAATAAACTGATACCTCTATTCAAGTGGGGAGATAAAACTCAAACTCAAACTCAAACTCAAAAGTACTTTATTACTGTAGATATTTACATATTCTTAGCAAACGTCATTTTTTGCCTCTTCTCTACATTGGACCACTGTGGGAGAAGAAGGGGGTAGAAACTCCCACAGATTGATTTTTAGATCTCTTTTAAAAATAGGTTGTGCTTAACTAATACAATTATGATTTATTTTTATTTAATAAGCTGGAATAAATAATTACAAAATTATTAACAACAAGGTCTGTGTTGAGCCAGATTAACCCCATACAGTCCTGTCATTTAAGTAATCTTGAACATTGTAATATCCCTTTTCGACAAAGTCGCTTTAACATGCTTTTTAAATTGTTCAAATGGCAATTTCAAAATATCCATAGGTATCTTATTATAGTAGAGAATGCACTGACCCTTGAAAGAATTGCTAACATTCGCGAGTCTAAATCGGTCTGTGATTATTTCTTAGGTAAACATTACAGCTATCGCTAAGTTTGGAAAATGTTGTAAGGTTCTTGCGCACATACATTATATTTTCGAAAATAAATTGACTAGCTACTGTTAGTATGTCAATTTCTTTAAAAAGCTCTCTTAAGGAGTCTGTTCGTTTTAAATTATAAATTGCTCGAATAGCTCTTTCTGTTAAATAAAAATAGTTTGAATATCCGCTGCTTTCCCCCACAACAAGATACCATAGGACATCACACTATGAAAGTAACTAAAATATACTAGCCTAGATGTAGCCACATCCGTGCTTTGTCTGATGTTCCTAACAGCGTAAGCCGCAGAACTTAACTTACCAGCCAATTTATCTATGTGGGGTCCCCACTGCAATTTGCTATCAATGGTTATTCCAAGAAACTTCGTATCATTTACTAATTCTAACTTGCTGTTGTCTAACACTAAACTAGTCTCAACTTGCCTGACATTTGGAAGTGAGAATTTGATACATTTGGTTTTACCAGCGTTTAACAATAAATTATTAACTGTGAACTAATTCAAGGTTAAAGACAATACACCATTAACATCATCAAATTCTCCTTTTTTTCTTTCAATTTTGAAGACCAGTGAAGTATCATCAGCAAACAACACTATGTCAGTTAATTTCTCCACCATGAAAGGCAGATCATTAATATATACCAGGAATAAGAAAGGGCCTAATATGGAACCTTGTGGAACGCCCATTTTAACACCCGATCCATCAGATTTTACGCCGTTAACTTCTGCCTTTTGAATTCTATTGCTTAGGTATGATCTTAGCAGATCCAACGCTTTATTTCTAACTCCGTAATGATTTAATTTAATTAATAGCGTATTATGATCAACACAATCAAACGCCTTCGACAGGTCGCAAAAAACTCCAATAGCATCCTGTGCGGCCTCCCATGCAGAATAAATATGAGATATAAGGGTAATACCTGCATCCGTATTCGATTTACCCCTAGTGAAACCGTATTGTTTGGCATGGAGTTGTTTTGTACGGTTGAAGTGTGAGAGCATTTGATTGAGTATAATCTTTTCAAATATTTTACTTAGTGTTGGAAGAACAGATATTGGTCTGAAATTTGAAGGATCACCCTTATCTCCCGACTTGAACAGAGGTATCAGTTTACTGTGTTTCATGAGGTCTGGGAAAGCCCCATCGTCAACACATTTATTGAATATATAAGCTAAGTGTGGGGCTATAACTAGAATTACTGAACCAATGACTTTGACTGATATACCCTACAGGTCTTCCGTATTTTTTAAGTTAAGTAATTTAAACGTTTTGACAATGTCCTGGGGATATACATGATGAAATTTTAAATATACATTACTTGAATTTTGAATTTTTCTATTTATAAGGGTGATCCTTCAAATTTCAGACCAATATCTGTTCTTCCAATACGGTTTCAAACAATACGGTTTCACTAGAGATAAATCGACTACGGATGCAGGTATTTCCCTTATATCTCGTTTTTATTCTGCATGGGAGGCCGCACAGGTTGCTATCGAAGTTCTTTGCAACCTGTCGAAGCCGTTTGATTGTGTTGATCATAATTCGCTATTAATTAAATAAAATCATTACGGAGTTAAAAAATAAACTAAGATCATACCTAAGCAATAGAATTCAAAAGGCAGAAGTTAACGGCGTTAAATCTGATGGATCGGGTGTAAAAATTGGCGTTCCACAAGGTTCCATATTAGACCCTTTCTTATTCCTGGTATATATTAACGATCTGACTTTCATGGTGGAGAAATTAACTGACATAGTGTTGTTTGCTGATGATAATACAATGGTCTTCAAAACTTTAAGACAAAGAGTAGATTTTGATGATGTTAATGGTGTATTGTCTTTAACCTTGAATTGGTTCACAGTTAATAATTTATTGTTAAACGCTGGTAAAAACAAGTGTATCAAATTCTCACTTCCAAATGTCAGGCAAGTTGAGCCTAGTTTAGTGTTAGACAACAGCACGTTAGAATTAGTAAATGATACGAAGTTTAAGGAAAAACCATTGATAGAAAATTGCAGTGGGGATCCCACATAGATAAATTAGCTGGTAAATTAAGTTCAGGAACATCAGACAAAGCACGGATGTGGCTACATCTAGGCTAGTATATTTTAGTTACTTTCATAGTGTCATGTCCTATGGTATCTTGTTGTGGGGGAAAGCAGCGGATATTCAAACCATTTTTATTTTACAGAAAAGAGCTATTCGAGCAATTTATAATTTAAAACGCACAGACTCCTTAAGAGAGTTTTTAAAAGAAATAAACGTAATAACTGTAGCTAGTCAATATATTTTCGAAAATATAATGTATGTCCGCAAGAACCTTACAACATTTTCCAAACTTAGCGATAGCTGTAATGTTAACCTAAGAAATAATCACAGACTATGTGCGCCCCGATTTAGACTCGCGAATGTTAGCAATTCTTTCAAGGGTCAGTGCATTCTCTACTATAATTAGATACCTATGGAGATTTTGAAATTGCCATTTGAGCAATTTAAAAAGCATGTTAAAGCAACTGTCGAAAAAGGGATATAACAATGTTATACAAAATTATTAACAGAAAGGTCTGTGTTGAGCTAGATTAACCCCATATATTCCTGTCATTTAAGTAATCTTGAACTTAAATGACAGGACTATATAGGGTTAATCTAGATCAACACAGACCTTGGTGTTAATAATTTTGTAATTATTTATTCCTGCTTATTAATCATAATAATAAAAAAAAACATATTTGTATTAGTTAAGCACAACCTACTTTTTAAAGAGATCTAAAAATCAATCTGTGGGAGTCTCTACGCCCTTCTCTTCCTACAGTGGTCCAATGTAGAAAAGAGGCAAAAAATTACATTTACTAAGTATCTGTAAATATCTACAGTAATAAAGTACTGTGACTTTGACTTTACATTGTAAGCACACAAATACCCCGCATTCTCCCGCTTTCATTATAAACCAGCGAAGGCGCGCTTACGTCATCCATCTGTCAATTATCATATGTCATGCCACCCTCCAACCATAGAAATAGTTTATCCTCTACTTTACAGTACTTTACCACCTCTCGCGCTACGTTAAAGTTATATTAAAGCAATAGATATTCTAAGAATAGTTCTCAATTCAATTCAAATTACACAACAGATACCAAATGTCAATTTGACGTTCCCGCACATACTGCGCTACCTCTTTTTCGTGAGCACTGTGCGCGCGCTATTATGACGTCACTTATGAGGCCCAAAGTTCACTATGGTGAATTGTATGCGCATTATGAAGCGACCTATAGCGCGCTCACAACGCAAATAGCGCTCGTCAGCGCATCGTAAACCGCACCGCTAGACTGATAAGCGAACATCGTCACAAGACGGATGCTGGCGTAAGGGTAGGCCGAGGCGGAGATGGCGGGACGACATCTATAACTTTCTGCCAGGGTGGACGAACAAAGCCCAGGATAGGCAATTGTGGTTGCAAGATGATGATGGAGCGGCCTATGCTCAACACTGGGAAACTTAATGGAAACAAAATAATTAAAAAAAAACATAAAATTACACAATTTTCCGCTTTGCTCACCTTCAAGGCGGATTTTTCATGGCCAGTCGGCCACACTTTGTCAGCGTTTGTAACTTGAGCCCTCGAACCGCTATCCCTGTTCTGTCCGAGGTCTACACAAATGATGTACTTGTGTTGGTCATTTGCTATTCTATTTGCAACTGTGATATGGATTCTACTATAATTAGCAACGGATAAAGTAAACATATAGAGAGAACCACCTGGTTACAACCACAAGCATGAAATTTAAAAACTTCAGTGTGTAGTTTAGATAGTCCTTAGAGATTCCTATATAAAAGTATATTCAGAACATAAAACTTCACTTGATAGTTAAGCTGTCTTCACCAAAGTTTTATCTATACACGCAAATGATAACATAATAATCCTGAAAACTAGAAAAAACAGAGATGATATGTAATATACTTAAATAAATTTGCTTGGAAAAAACAATCGAGTTTTGTTTCTATAAAAACCCAACTCTAAAACAATCTGATATCCCGACGGCCCGTTGCATCTACAAAGACAAAATTACTCGGAAATAAATCTGAGGGCAGCATCTTACAATTCGTACCAGCAAGCAGCATCTTGGGTACTCGCCCCGCGTCCCACTAAATGCTTGCAGTAGTTTATTGGCCTACGTGCACCGAATTCAACTTTTGTGAAAACACTGTCTGCAATTAATGTAGGATCGGTTGTGTGCAAAATCTAATGGCTATGTAATTAGTTTGGGCCTTACGGTTTTCTGCAGAATTTGGGAGGAAAATGGAATAACTCTATCTTGTTTCTAACAAAAGTTTAGAGTGCATTAGATTAAAATCACACCCAAGTAATACAGGAATTAGAACTGAAATATCACATTATCATGCAAGTTGACTTTTCATCAGCTTAACAAATTTTTGGGAATGATAGTGCATAATATAATGAACAACTTTTTAAAAGGAATGTAATATGTATGGTCGCATTTTTTTTTATTGAACCTCAGTACATTGACCAGCTGATTACAAGATAGGTACTATGGGAGATGTAAAAATTATTTTCGTTTGCAACTAAAGGTTTTTAGGAATAAGTTATTTAAGATAATTCTCCAAAATTTGTTCAGATAATTGAATGTCACCCTGTACAGGTACATACAAATACTCGAGTTTTAGAAAATATTCATTAAACGCCAAATTACATTGCAGAAAACCTAGATCAAAGTATTGTTAAAAGGGTATTAATATTTACTACACGATATCAGGTTACTAATACTTAGTTTTCAACAATTCCACAGAAAATGTATTTCGCAGTTTCCGCATTTTTTACAGAATAAATTCTCTCTTGCTTTCAATCAACAAAATATTTTAAACAAGTAATTTGGATAATGCTAATAACTCCGTCAACATTGCAATGAAAGCATCAATTTAAAGCTCTATTTAAATTTTCGACGATAAAAATAAAAAAGGATTTCTTTAGCCCAGTTTATTTTACGTCCCCCTCGAAAAGTACAATTCAAAAACGAGTCCATCATCATGATAATAGAACAAGAAGAACAATCTTCTGTGAGAGCAATCCCATTGTTTTGATTAAAATGATTATTGTCCTTGCAGTCTTCTTCTGTGATGTTTTGTGATCCTGATGTAAGATTTTTTATTTGTAAATTGTGTCGCAGTCAACAGTTCAACGAATTTTTGTGTAAAATTACATTGTAGTGTCTTTTCACGTAAGGAAATAACTATTCATACCAGTCGGTATTTTATGTAACAAAAGGCTATTGTAAGCTCTACATAAGTTTTTTTTTGTCATTTTGTAGATATAGGTGCAACTAAGTAAATATCAAAAATGGTAATAAGCTAATAAGAGATATATCGAGACAACTTTTGGCAGGTAAAAAACCTCGAAGTGTTCGGACTTTTTTTGGTTTCTCACTCATACATTCTTTATAGTGCAAAAGTTACTATGTAACAAATTAAAGAACATATAATTTTGTGTCTTATGAGTACCAAAACATAATAAGTGGCCCAAATACCAGAACTCATTTTCAAAACATTAAGTTTTTCCCAACTTTATAAATAAGTGGAATATCGAGCCAAAATGCAGAATTGGGGTTGCTAATTTTCTGGACAGGAACGGAAATCTCAAAACCATTTCGAGAAACATGTTTTCTGTACATATTTATCAGATTAATAAATAAGTATATATGTTTTAAGATATTTTAATAAAACACAATGATATTCATTTGACCTATCTATGACGTTATCAAAGATGTATAAAAAATTCCTTTACCTGCCCGCCTTACCTACAAAAAAAAACAATGTGAAAAGTCAATCTATTCCCTGAAGTCGTATGGTAGCACAGAGTAAGTAAGTAAATAGAGAGAGGGCTATCTTTCTTTTCGCGTACACTTTTATTGACAGCTAGCGATGAAGTAGGTATCGATATAAGTACGGCTATCGACAAAAATCATAAGATAGTTTATTTACTTTGTAAATCGATATTATAGATGACTGGTATTTACCAATGAGCTAATGATCAATGTGTATAAAATATCGATAAACAAAGTATAAGTGTTATTTACTGGCTAGAAAAAAAATACATATGTTTAAAAATTATACATCAAGTTACAATCTTTTATCATTTAAATGAGAATTAATTTCATTAAAAAAACACAAGATGTTGAATGATATTCAACACGGTTTCCAAAAAGAAAAAAGTAAAGAGATAAACATAAACATTTAAATTTATATACTCGTAGGAACCAGATATGCAGCCAAGATCTGGGGTTTTTTTCTTTCTCCCCAGCCGGGATTCAAAACTCTCGCTCAAGAATAAAAATCACTGGCCTTTGAATATAATTGTTTTTGTTAAGATTGACCTCCTTTTTTCTGGATATGTCTGGCTGATGCATTTTATTAATAATTTCAAATAGCGCATTTTCAAGTGAAAATTCATTCAGATTTGAGAAAGTACGCGATTAAGATATAATTGATGTTATTTTATTTAGCTTCCATCGCCAGCATGTATTTTTGGGTTGTCCGATATTTTTGGATCCAACTCGTATGTTGTATTAGCGAAGAATCTTTTCAGCCACAATGCATGTTTTGGTGGCATTTGCTGATGGGTTATGCAACCCACCTCGATTATTTTCTACGGATATCAAAAAATATTAGTTGAATCGGTAAGCGATTTCTAGGCTTTCCACAATTTTTTTATTTTTAAAGACTTTTCTAATTTCCTGACTACAAAACCTGATATGTGATGGACAACGTGCTCTGAATATTCAGAGATGGGGGATGACGGCGGTATGTAATCGTGGTCATTATCACTTTCCAACTAAACTTGAGTTATGCCATCTTCATAATAAGTAAGACCACTGCATCCAGAGCTCTCATTTATCTGCTTTTTGAAATTCAAAGAATATTCAATATTTTCCAAAGGCACGCAGTTTCCTCTGGAGCCATTTTTTTATTGAGCATGAACCAAAATTTTTTTATAAGCTGCTTGGTACAAGCGTGCAGATGGGTTATTATTAAATCCACACTGTGAGCGAATAGCGCCAATAACAGTTAGATTTGATCTTGACTTCGTTTATAAGTACATATATACTTCAAACCGCTTTTTTCCACATCAATAAGGGTTTTATATAGTTGAATTGAAGATTTCATACATGTGAGAAATCCATAAAACCCATTTGAACTTTAACCCCCTAATATAATCATCAGCTGCTCGAAAAAATTCCTCGATATCCTCATAGCATTCCTCATTGAAGGCAGTCAAAGCTTATTTCCAGCTTTTAGCTCTCATGTTTCGAGAGTTCAGAATATCGAAAAGATTGTTGAACACCATTATAAATTGTATGGTCCCATCTCAATTTTCAAATCCATCAATACCTAAAACTTTCGTATCAGTTACTGATCGGCTCATTAGTCTGTATGGTCTAAGCCTTCATAAGATAACCACGCGTGCAAGTCCCGGTAGCAAAAGTCAGCGATTTTCAAACTTTACTTTGGTTACGTTTACTAAAATTTGTCTTGTCTTCTGGTATCATCATTATGCTCTGTGTCAAGTGTGATGAAGAGTCGAGCGATGGTGCACAGTGCAATGCTTGTAAAAAATTGTTTGGGTTTTGTTGTGCTGGTGTGACTGAACAGGCCTACCGTAAACGCAGGACCCAGTGGAAGTGTCATGTTTGCAGAGTGGAACCGTCACCATCATCTGCTACTAATTAAGCGACTCACTGGAGTCCATCATGCTGGAGCTTAAATCAATGCAGCGGCACCTGGCGAACATGCCAGTGTTTGTTAAATATGTTAGGGCAATTAAAAGTGAAATCGACAAGTTAAAAAAAGTCTGCAGCTTCAATAGATCTCTTTTAGATGACCACAACAAATGATTGGATGGCGCGGAGGCTAAACTATTAGAATTGTCGAGTCTCGAAAATACTATCGAGTCTATAAATAAGGAGCTTGATACCGTTAAGAGCGATAGTATCAGTAAGGATCAATGGCAGCGACTAAAAAACGTGGAGTTATCTCCACGTTCTTTAATCGCTGGTCGTCTCGTAAGGGGTACCACTAAAACAATATGAAGATTTATTTAAAATCCTGGACGACAAAGCGTTAACGGTTGGCTATCCAATACAAAAATCCAGTGTTAATTATATATATATATATATATATATATATATATATTATTAATTAATTATATATATATATATATATATATCTATATATATATATATATATATATATAATTAGCACTGGATTTTTGTATTGGATAGCCAAAAGCTTTTGACCCTAGTAACTATGTCTCACATGATGAAACCCATTTGGTGGATTCCGTTAACCTTTTGAATCTAAATCAGTATAACGGAATTAAAAACGCGTATGATAAAATTCTCGATCTAGTTCTCTCGACGGATTATGTCTCGGTATCCGATTGTAGTAATGATTCCCTTGTTCCAGTCGATCCCCACCATGGGGCGCTTTTTTGTATACTGCCTTTGAGTGACCATGATGTGCTAGATCGGCCACCTCTTAATAAGTTTTTGTTTTTCAAGGGTGACTATGATTCTATTAATAGTGAAGTGGCTAAAATTGACTGGGATACTGAGTTAAGTAATCTTAACCTAGAAGACGCATCCAATTATTTTTATAATTTTTTCAATTATTTAAGGAATAAATACATTCCACACAAAATTGTTACTACTAAAACCTACCCTCAGTGGTACTCCAAAGCCTTAATAAGGGTTATTAAAGAAAAACATAAATATTTTAGTAAATCCAAATTATATGAAAATTTATCAGACATACATACATTTAATTTGCTAAGGGACAGGGTGAGATCGTTAGAAGAATCATGTTATAATAAATATATAAACTCGGTTGAGAATTCAATCTTAAAATGTCCTAAATATTTCTGGTCTTATGTTAACTCAAAATTTAAAAGTAACGTGATGCCTAGCAGCCTCAAATATGGTAATGAAACACTCAATTCAGGCGATTCTATCTGTAATGCTTTTTCATCGTACTTCCAGTCCAACTTTTTAAATAAATCTCAATCTTCTAGTAGGCACGACGTGTCCGGTGACGATTGCTCTAATACGGTGTCTAACATTTCTTCTATCTTTATAGATATTAAAGAGGTTATCAATTTGTCGAAGAAACTCGATCCCTCTAAATCTGCTGGACCAGATCATTTGCCAGCCATCTTTTTGATAAACTGTGCAGATACTCTTTCGGTGCCAATATCAATATTATTTAGAAAATCTATTGCCTCTGGTACTGTCCCTAATATCTGGAAACAAGCTTTTATCACCCCTGTGCATAAGAAAGGTCCGAAGACTTATGTCACTAATTATCGCCCTATATCTAAACTCTGCATGGTTTCCAAAGTGTTTGAAAGGATCATCTATAATCAATTATATGGAGCATTGAAACAGTCTTTTAGTGATACGCAGCACGGTTTTCTCAAGGGTCGCTCCACAGTTTCCAACCTCGTATTATTTAACAATGCCTTGACGGTTGCTATGGACGGTGGATTGCAGGTTGATGTCGTTTACACCGATTACAGTAAGGCATTCGATAGGATTCAGCACCACCTCCTGTTAAGTATATTATCTAAAATTGGTATTAGGGGTGACCTACTGCGGTGGTTTGCTTCCTATATTGACAATCGCTCACAGGCTGTTGTTATTAATAATTATATGTCTAGTTGGGTTAATGTTCCTAGCGGTGTGCCACAGGGGTCCTTGTTGGGTCCGTTACTTTTTGTGTTATTTGTGAACGACATTGACTTGTGCTTTAACTTTGCTAGGTTGTTGTCCTTCGCTGACGACATGAAGATTTCTGCCAACATAAGCTCAAATGCCGATGCTGAAGCTATGCAAGCAGATCTGTTCCGTTTAGAACACTACTGCGATGTCAATCGGCTTGACCTAAATCCTTCCAAATGTAGTATTGTCTCCTTCTCTCGTAAAAAGAGTCCACTTTTCTTTAATTATATTGTGAAGGGTGAGACATTAAAAAGGGATGCAGTCGTTAAGGATTTGGGAGTCATCCATGATGCTAAACTGACATTTAATGCCCATGTTGATAGTATTATAACTAGAGCCTCGAGGGCTCTGGGTTTTGTGATGCGTTCCTCAAGAGACTTCAAAAAAGCTTAAACTTTGAAAATTCTTTATTGTACGTACGTTAGAAGTAATCTTGAGTACGCTTCACAGGTTTGGAGTCCTCGCTACAATATTCATATTAACCGGATTGAAAATATTCAGCGTAAATTTATGCGTTATCTCTGTTATCGGACTAAATTTAAATACAATTCAGATTCTTACCTCGATATTTGTAGAAAACATCATCTGGCTCCTCTTCAACTAAGACGCGAGGTTGCAGATTTGGTATTCCTTCTCAAAATTACCTCTAATGTCATTGATTGCTCTGATTTACTTGCTCAATTATCATTTACAGCTCCCCGTAGGCTATTGCGTCATAATGCGCTATTCTCGCTCCCTAAGTCAAACACTAACTACAGAGAAAATACGTTCCTCTGGCGTGCTTGTCAGAGATTCAACAATCTGCGTGGAGATATTGATCTTGACCTGTTTAGCACTGGTGTTAATCCAGCGAAGAGATCACTGTACCGAGACTTTTTCTATGACTAGAATAGCTAAGTATTTCGACTTTCTGTTTTTTTTTTTTTTTTTCTTTTTTAACGTGACTTGTTACTGCATGTCATGTTACAACGTATAGGGCTATGCATAATGCGAACTATTTCTGTTATTTAAGAGTGCTTTAACTATTCTATTTGTTTATTGTGTCTTTTTGTCGGCGAAAACCTATAATTGGCTTTTTTGTTTTTATATAAGATTCCTATTGTTAATTTAAAGATAGCTGTTGGTTTTCCAATGTTAATAAAATAAAAATAAAATAAAATAAAATAAAATAAAATAAAATAAAATAAATAAATATATATATATTATTTTTTGGAAACGCGCAACACATTTACTTTGATCACCTGTCTCCGGACTACAAAAAGTTACTCACCTCTGCAAATAAGTCCTTAAAACCGAATGTTTATTTGGGTGAAGGTTGGAAAAATACACGTGAGAAAAGATGACTAATCAAAAGTATTCATCATTAACAATCAGGCGGATTAATACAGACTGTTATAGTGTGCGATTTTTCAAAAGTAGTGTCACAGTTTATCTCAAAATTCTTGGTTTACGTGATATGCAGTTTTGTGAATATATTCTTTTATCTACACACGTATCATAAACCCTCTTTACTGCGTACAAAAACCGCACTTTACGATCACCATAATGTTAAACTACTTAGTAAAAACTCATTTCTTATCTGAAAAATTACACATTATGACTATAATGTGTAATTTTTCTACATATTATGACATTCAAATTTCGAACGCCAACGCCCGCCTGCGTACCGCCCCTACTTTGTTTGTGAAGTTGGTACTACTGAACAAGCTAAACAAGTTCAAAGGAATTATCAATGTCACCATGCCGGTCGAACATGCGGTTCCTGAACACATTAAAGAGAGCTTATGATATGTGTGTAGATAAAATAGTGTATGTAACTGTACATAATTAGGCATTAAAACTCTCGAGTATTATTGCCCTCCATTATGTAGCAGTCTATTAAACTACTATTTTGCTCATTTTAATTTGAACTTATTCTGCCTGCTTCTTGTTCTGCTAGTCATTATTAATATTTCTTCCTATAAAACCTACTTATTTTAGTTACGAGTTAAATTTGTGTGAACGCTACTCGTATAGTTTGAGAACCCTAGGGTCATTGGAATGCAGTTGCTTGTTATCGCTGATTGTCGTCCGGCCTACTGCTTGCGCTTCTAACTTTATTACATTTAAAGATTATCTTATGCACGGTATAATTGTCTCTTTTTTGCTTGTTGCTAATCTATGTATTTGTATTTACAAGTATGTGTATTGCTCGCCTTGTCAAACTACTGTGGTTTATTCTATGTCTAGTTGGATGAATGTTATTGAATTTAAATTATTTGCTATCTGTTCCTGTTTTAAGTGCCTCGTATAAAAACGAAGTTAATATAAGGAATGCTAATAGGATGAAAGCGGTTTTCGGACGGTATTCTATATTATGTTATTGCTATTGTTTTGCGTTAATATTTAGTGATGGCTAGTAATTCAAATGGAACACTTTCATTATACCACCCAAATGTTAGGGGACTTCGATCCAAAACAATGGATTTTTATCATAATATTCTATTAACCTCCTACGGTATAATATTACTAACTGAGACGTGGCTTGTAGGTATCTTGTTTGGCAGCGTGATCGCGACCTATTGCTGACTGGGCATAGTTGGGGAGGTGGTGTCATTATAGCTACCCTCATACAGAGAGGGAGATAGTTACGCGCATGGAAAAGCGATGCTTTTTTAATCATACTGAGAAAGTTGAGAACAGCATTATTAAGGACCCCAAGCAATTCTGGTCTTTTGTAAAGTTGCAGCACAGGAACATTGTCGAGTTCCATCAAGGTCAGATCCTAAGAATATTTTTTATTTAATACCTGCGGTGTTATAATTGTGCAGTGCAGTGTAATAAATTTATTTTAATGTTTTTATCTGTATCAATAAATATTATCTTACCAAAGAGCTGTGATCTAGGTAAAGCAGAGAAGGTACGGCACTTAAATTCAATCTACGCCACTAATTATCTTTGTCTACAAAAAAAAATACAGTTGTCTTTAAAATGTTTGCTACAAATGACCAAGACGAATTTCTTCGTGAAACTGCATCTCCACATTTGTTTTATATGGCTATTTTTGGGTAACCTGAAATAGATAAAAACCACTTAATGTACGAACTATCGATAACTTTTTCACTGAGAAAGTGGGACATTCCCATCAATATCAACGTCAACAAATAACAAACATGATAATATGATTTAATTTCACAAAATCATGTCTTATTCACTTCAAAACACTATTTTTACCACACACGCCGTGATGATGTATCACTGTAGTTTATGTACCACTTCAAATTATCCAAAACAACCATAAAAACACAAGCTTTTCTAAAACGAAGTAAACACAAATCTCTTGTCAATCACACGGCCAAATCGATGATGTACGGCAGCTCATTTAGCTTTCAGCTAGCTGTGATTTTCTAAACCTCTTTAATTTGGTAGCGTTATTAAACAAAATAAACCAATTGACATTATAAAGGTGGTACGGTCCGAAATAAGCAGACAAGACCCAACTATACTTTTCTTTTTCTAACACATTACATCGTTGCCGCTGCGGTGCCAGGGTGTGCCAACCTGGACACCACGGCCTGTCCTGCAATTATTGCGCTAGCCGTCTCTCTAGACATGCTCTGAATTACGTCATCCGTCGGGCCCTTTCCAGCGCGGGCTGCCATCTATTCTCGAACCCCCAGGCATAGCCCACGACGACGGTAAGAGACCCGACGGAATGACGCTCATCCCGTGGCAGCATAGGAGGTCACTGGTGTGGGATGCGACATGTGTTGACTCACTAGCGCCATCCCATTTACCAGCGACTTCTTCAAGGGCCGGCGCAGTGGCAGACTCTGCGGAGGGTCTCAAGCGGCTCAAGAATGCCGCCCTCGGGAGAACTACACATTTTTGCCGTTTGGCGTGGAGACCCTCGGGCCGTGAGGACCTGATGCACGGCGAGTCTTTAAAGAAATTGCGAAAAGACTCATTGAAGCGTCGGGTGATCCAAGAGCTGGCACCTTCCTCGCCCAGCACATAAGCCTGGCTATACAGCGAGGCAATGGTGCCAGCATGTTGGGCATTCTGCCTCTCGATCCTCGGCGATCTGGGACATTTTTTATTTAATTTAATATTTGTACATAAGTTAGGTTATTTTTATGTTTTTTGAATAACTATGTTTAATTTTTTATAAGTTACTTATTCTGTCATAATACTTCTGTAATAGGTTTAATATATAATACAAGGCCATTCATTTCCATAACATAATTGCTTGCTACGCTTTAAATTAACGAGACAGACAATGTGGAACGGGTTCATTTTTAAAGCTCCTTCTATGCTTAGTTATTGTTCTGAGTATGGTGGTGATTATATTCTCCTTGGATGTATGTATTTCCTAAAGAGTAAGGTAAGGTAACAGTATTACCATACTCTTTGCTGTAGTCAGTAATCTATGAGTGATCTCTCATTATTGTAGGTTATATTCGACGTTTTGTTATGCACCATATTTTTATTCATATACTTTATTCTTTATTGCACACATAATATAAAGGTAAAGACAGTTACAAGAAATGTTATAAGCGAAGGCGCGCTTATCTCAAAAGAGAGATTTCTTAGAGAACAAACCTAAGTAAGACAGGAGAGTTATATTGCACAGTACTTTAGGTAATCTCAGCTGCAAAATGAGATTTGTGTTGTCCCACGATATTTGAGTACGCCATGTCTTTTCCGATACATCAGAGGCTGAGGTATAGTTGCGGACACTTTTAGTTATTCAATACTGTCTGAACTAAGCATTACACATTGAATTCAATACTGTCTGAACTAAGCATTGCACATTGAATTAAAAAGGGGACTGGCAATGGCCCCTGCTATTTATATCTCGCTGAGATTTTTCAACGCCACGTCTTTATGCCGTCTGGCTTAACCTCCATCCGACCCAATCCAACTTTGAGGCAACGCGACTTTGAACCTCATGCCATGGTAATAAAATTCAAAACCTATAACGGGTAAATGTCTTGCGGGCAAGAGATGGGTCGGTGTGAAGTTAAATGTGTGCCTTGCGCCGCCATTGCCAGTCCCTTTTTAGAGTTCCGTACCCCAAGGGTAAAAACTGTACCCTATTACTAAGACTCCGCTGTCTGTCTGTCCGTCTGTCACCAGGCTGTATCTCATGAACCGTGACAGTAACGCAGTTAAAATTTTCACAGATGATGTGTTTCTGTTGCCGCTATAACAACAAAAACTAATAAATAGAATAAAATTAATATTTAAGGGGGCTCCCATACAACACTTCTTTCAAGACCGCATACAACCTTATGAATGCACCTGGTTACGTACATGAAGTGTGAAAGTAACTGCACCAATAACTTTGTAAAGATCATTTTTCTATGAAAAATACAAACTATTCACTCCACACCATCCCTACCATTATACGGTGGTATGGAATCCTTCGTGCGCGAGTCCGACTCGCATTTGACCGGATTTTTCAAATGATCAAGACGTACCTACAATTTTACTCCAAGGAGTATGATATCACATTCAAGAGTAATGCAGTCCAATATCGGCCGAGATGGACTGGCCCGAAGAGCACTGTCTGCAGGTACGTGAACAAAATACCGAGGACGGACGCGATGAGCGTAATCAAGAGTAAAGTGACTGTACGCCAAACGGAGTAATCGATAACTTCATGTATTTTGGGTTTTTGTTTAAAAATAATAATAAAAAAAACGTTAATTTATAACGGCAACAAATATAATGATCACCAAAATATTTTTTTCCTACCCAAAATGGTTAAATGAACACTAAAAGTTGTAAAAAATATCAGGGCAAAATACTGCGGTAGCTTAGGTGAAGGGTAAAGGGGGTGAGTGAAGCGAAGCCCCCTTTATCCTTCGAGTTAGGTTGAACATGTAAGAACAACAAAAAATACTTAAAACATAAACTTAAGTACACAAAACATATAAAGAAGTTTGGTGATCATTTATCCAAACACAATTGGTGGACATTTATCCATTCTGGCAGTCATTTCGAATTTATTGGTAGTAAAATAGGTGCGTTTTTGGTAATCGTTTAAACACAAGCCATTTATAACTAAGCTAACAACTTTTTACAGTGCCTCTAGGCCGCACACTAGGATACTCTGTGTCGTTTGGACTAGTCTCTTTCGCTTATTGTATTGTGAAAAGGGAATAATCTAATTCAAGTCTTGTTTAGTAACTTGCTATGAGGTGATAAATAAATGAAGAATATAAGTATTTTCTTAATATTTTCCATCCTCACGATGTTGGGAAAACATTGATATGTTTTGCTTGTCGTTTTCATGCTTTTTTTTTCTAGGAATAAATATTACTTACGGCAGTTATACAGGCCGATTGGTTATTCGACACATATATTGTGAGGGGTTAAAGTAGAGTGCATTTCCAACAAAGGAGATGGCTAAGCGGCTGCCTCAGCAATGTACAAAGACTTCTCACTAGCCAATATCATTTAAATATTAGTTCTTGAATTACTGAGTTTATATTTGTTTTGTAGTATTTCTATGAAATAATTAATAGTTGTTTGCTTTATTTTTTCCGGATCATTTGTAAACAAAAACGACATCATAACGAGAGTCAGACTCAGGCAAGCTTCGACTTTTAAAATATTATGTAGAAACTATCGATATCTCTATTTATAAATATGAAAAACCGATTATTTACCTTCATAAAATTTGAAATGAAGCTTGCATTGAAAGAGTTTAGATGTTTGTCTTTTTTTAAATAATCTGTGATTTTTCGACTTGTAAATAAATAACAGTTTCTCTAGTTTTCCTAATAATGGGTGTTTTACTATTTATTTTCAGAATTGTGCAATTCTGATAAGTCCTGAAACTTTTGAAACAAAGTACTGATATTCAGCCATTCAGAATTATGTAACACTATTAATAGTGCCTGTACATCGGGGCAGTTGTCTATACATTAATTTTCCCATCTTCTTTAACCCTATAATACCCAATCCGAAAAAGAATGTGTATTTATTACAAAAAAAAATATTGGTCAGGGTGTCTTTTTGACTGTCTTTTGTTACCTTATGCATCAATTCTGTGGAATAGCAGAAGGTTTAAAAATACTATTAATGTTGATGCAGTATACGTGACGAGCACTGGTTGGATTACCTTGGAGAGCAACGTAAGCAAAAGTAGGGACAAGGATTTTTAGCGATACTAAATTATAGGAACTTAATTTAATATCGGACCTTTTCTATATTTAGATGATCTTATTTATTAACCTCTGGCATGTGTGGAGGATGTTTTGCATCCCCGTAAGTTGAAGGTATTGTATTTATATTGTGGGTAAGGTAAAATAATAATATCAAAATAAAATGAAATATTTTGTACATAGTCATTACATTTCAAAGTTTTATTGCTCAATTTGGTATGTAATTTGGTGGTAAATAATTCTTAATTTAAATGTAAAATAAATTAATTTTGCCGTTAATGTTCCCACCAATGGGCACAGGCCTCATAGGATATGAGTAATATTAAGCCATACTACATAATATTAATTTTCAAAACAAATAAATTTACATACTTCAGTTCACTGCGAAATAGCTCATTCCTTTAGATTTTAATTAGTCAATCCCCCCAATAATTTAAATGTTTAATGAAAATTATAGGAAAGGTAGTACAGGGACAAGCTAAGTTGGCACCTGGATCGAGTGACCCTTGTGCAAAATACAGTGTGTACAGTACAATATTACATATTACTAAATCGAAATTCGATGTACATCAGGCCTTGTGTGCGCTGCCTGTCACTCACTGTCAGTCACTTTAGCGTGTTACACCAATGGGTGCATTCAGCAGAACACTTCAAACACCGTGAGGAAACTTTTTATCTCCATAGTTGCTGTGATGGGCTAGCCCCTGTCACGCAAAAATGGAGTGTTTAATAAATGGCTAAGCGTGTACAAAAAAAATACAGTTTCCATTTACGGTTTTCAGTAGATACATAATATTACTAAATCTAAATTCGAATAGGTCAAAAGTCGTGCTTATCTCCATAAAGAAATTTCTTCCAGCAAACCCAGGGCTGACAGGAAAACATAGTTTCATTTTATGGGATAGACCTATTATGCACAACATAACCTAAAACTAAACTACAGAGTGACTATATATTTATAATAAATTACTTAGATATTTACATTTATAAATAAATGAGAAGCTACATAATTATATAATACCTATAAATACAATATATAAATAAAATATAATCTACTACAGAAGAGAAAGGTAATGTTCCTTCAAACGACTTTTAAAGATGTTTATCTACACACGTATCATAAACCCTCTTTACTGCGTCTAAAAACCGCACGTTAAGACCAGCATAATGTAAAACGATTTGGTAAAAACTCATTTGTAATTTTTCGATATATTATGACATTCAAATTTCGAACGCCAACCCCGCCTGCGTGCCGCCCCTACTTTGTTCGTGAAGTTGGTACTACTGAACAAGCTAAACAAGTGCAAAGGATTTAACAATGCCACCATGCCGGTCGAACATGCAGTTCCTGAACACATTAAAGAGAGCGTATGATATGTGTATAGATAAATTAGTGTATGTTGCTGTACATAATTAGGCATTAAAACTCTCGAGTGATATCATTATGAAACTCGCCTTCGGCTCTCGAGTATTAATGCCCTCCATTATGTAGCAGCCACATAAACTACTATAAGAGATGGACTGTCCCTGACGGTGCTGGGGAGTTTGTTCCAGATCTTGATAGCCCGGAGTCGAAACCCATGTTCATATGCGACAGTTTTATGTTACGTATATCCAATGAAGGGAAATCTGAGAGTTTTTTTTTCAGTTCTGGTCAATGTTGACCACCCATTTTGTGGCAAAAATCACTTTGCACGTTTTTAAATAGCATATGTTCGGTCTATGTTGACCTGTTCCCTAGACTATTCATGGTTTTTGAAGTTAGCAAGCAATTATTAGAAGGGTTAGTAAAATTATGGACGCGTTAGTGATATAAGCAATATAATTTATATCAAAATCTTACAATAACTATTTTTTTTTGTACATTTTTGATAATCCATGCTCCTCTAAAGCTGCAGCACAACCTTTAGGAATGGCTTGTTAATTCCTTCATCGACCAGAGTTCGATATCGTCATCTGATGGTGGGTCATCGATGAATGGTTTATCAATGTCGTCAAACGTCAGGTTTGGTATGTTTTCGCAAGATTAGCCGCTACAGTGGTTGCAACCAGCCAAGCATTTAAGTCGTGCTTTCCTGAAATCACAACTGCTGGTTACAACGTTTTTTAGAGTGGCAAGATGGAGTATTGAATAACTGTCTGAAAAATGGGCACAATTGTGCCTCTGCCACCCCGAATGGGAAAAGGTGTGACGTTGTATATACAGTTTGTCTTCGAAATAGTTTCATACTGAAGTTTCTTACATCATTCGCATTCAAACCGAAGAAGCTTTTCATAGAATACGGTTTGAATATCAATAATCCCCGGTCACGTTGCAAGTCTAATTTCTTTACGTCGCCGCCTTTCCGTCGAAAGTGAATACAATATCATATAATAAGGTGAACTATTATACTATTTTATGTGACTGCTACATAATGCCTAATTATGTACAGTTACATACACTAGTTTATCTACAAACATATCATAAGCTCTCTTTGATGTGTTCAGGAACCGCGTGTTTGACCGGCATTGTGGCTCTGCAATTGTTAAGCTTGTTCTACAGAACAATACTACAGTATCAACTTCACGCAGGCGGGCGTCGGCGTTCGAAATTTGAATGTCAGTACCAACTTCACAGACAAACTAGGGACGGCACGCAGGCGGGCGTCGGCATTCGAAATTTGAATGTCATTATATGTAGAAAAACTACACATAATGACCATAATGTGTAGTTTTCCAGATACGAAACGAGATTTTACCAAGTAGTTTAACATAATGCTGATCGTAACGTGCGGTTTTTGAACGCAGTAAAGAGGGTTTATGATACGTGTGTAGATAAAATATTTGAGGATATTTTTAAGGCACATAATGAAATTATCCTTATGAATATAATTTTGAAGGAAATGTCATTAATATCCTTATAATTTGTTAGGTTATTAATAACTCTCATTACCAATCTTGTAAATTACTTGGAGATCTAGATGAGTAGCTTCACCACATTTATTCATAAGGTAATGTTGCTGGGGGGGCTTAAGTTAATAATTGATTATGGAGGGCTCTTACTATGTTTTTATGTATTATACTATATATAAATTGACGAAAACGACGAAGAGTGGGTGAATTAATTCCTGGTACTTCTTAATCTGATTAAGGGTGAGCAGATTTTCCATGGTTGACATTACGGGGCGAAACCCAGAGTGGCTCGTGTGGTTGAACTTTATCGAGTAGACCATAGTTGCAGTGTTCTATCACTTAAATATCTTGAACAGGTGGTATGTAAGGCTGATAAGACGGCAGTTGCCGTTTTCTGATCGCTCGCCCTCCGGATAATTTCCTAGTGGCATTATGTTGTCTGGGAATCGTAGTGTGGAATAACAGCAAGCTATCAAAAATCAAGGGTAACATTGTTCATCTCTATTAACGTAGTCTACAAACAAGCTTATTGTAAAAAAATCTTACATCTTCAAAAAGACGGTGAGAAGTTTCTTCCTGCGAATGAAAGATGTGACAGACAAGACAACCTAGCACCAAGTAACAAAAGGTCGCGACTTCAAAGAACTTTACCGCTGACACTTGCAGATTTCTTTTACTTCACTCCTTCCTTTGCCAGAAAACTGATGTGCTGTTTAAGTTCGCGAGATCCATAAATCGTGATCTTTTTAACACTTTACTTTGTTATCAGTTTCAAAGAGATCGTTCCTCATTTATAGGCGTACTCTTCAGAAGTACGAGAGAAGGTACGGTAACTTTTTTCTATATTTACAACGGTTCATCTACTCATGTGTGAGTCGATCTACTAGAAATGACGTGTACGAAGCATATTTGTAAATAAAATATCTACAGCTATAAAGAGCTTTGAACTTGAATTTGTATTAGCGCCATTTTTTTTTTACACCTTAACTTTAACGATTTGCTGCATCGTATTTAGGCATAAGCTTCTAACATGTCTATGTATGTATTACTTAAATAGTCTAGGGCAAGGTGAAGCCAGTGAACGTATTAACAGACTCTACTTTTCTACAAAAGTCAAGTAATTTGCTTTGAAGACCCTGTTTACAGTATGTTCTTTACAGGAGAGTTTTAAACTTTCTTTATAATATTTCCTACCTCCATTTTTTGTAATTAGCAAAGTAGGAACAATTAAAACTTTTATAATTGTCGGAATAAGGAAATTTACCTCCCGCTGAGTAATAGGTGCAGGCAAGAACAATCAAAAAGGAGAAAAACTTCCTCAATAAGGGACTGAGAGTTTTACTGGCAAGCATCATTGCAAAAATTTGTACATAAATGCATACCTAAGAGTACATTGATACAATGTCAAGACACACGAAACTGTGTCAATCCAAGATAAAGTAGAGAAACTGGCGACGCAACAGCCACATATATAACATAAATAACACACATTTATAGGAAACATTTTATACTTTTGACATTAGATAGTATAAGATATCTAAATATTCAAGTGTGTACAAGTCAACCTGTATCAGTAATTTTGAAGTTTGAATTCAAATTCAAATCATGTATTGCTTCGTTGCGGTTAAAATACACAGTATATATGGAAAAACGTTTACCAGAAATATAAAAAATATTGAAATAAACATATTTTATTAAATACGAGTCCTAGGAGGATCGCATTATATTTTTGCCTTTGAAAGATAATGAAAATAAAGTTAAACAATTTACATTCATGTGATGGCTATATTCAACCTTTTGTATGTTAATGAGACATTTCCGACAAAAGTTCCCAACCCTTTCTATGATTTGCATAAACACTGAGTTAGATTCATTGCAGAGGTATTATGAATGGGTCTGTAAATCTGACCTGTGGGCACGAACATTTACGCTTCGAGTTCGTAAGCGAATTGAGCTGTTGGGGCCTAAGGGCTATGTAGATATAAATAAAGTTTATAATTATCTGCTCTCGTATTCTCGGTCGTCGTATGTTCCTGCGTAGCCTCTTATACTTAGTCGATTAATAAGATTTATTTATTTATCAATTCGATTTTCATATCAAATAAATCGAAATCTCTGCACAAACTGCCTAAACGTCTAGGTGGGGTCTAGATCGAGCTGACTTTATATACCTATTATATTTTGCCTCGTAAGCTACTGCTATTAATAAGTAACTCATTATTATTGAAACATACATCATAAACATAAACATTTATGTATAGGCACACTGCTTCTGGCCTCACACTAGGATACCCTGTGTCGTGGGAACCAGAAACAGCAACATAATACCCATTTAAGGCGTATACCTCAGACTTTTACGCCATAAGAATAGCTAGAGCTGCGTCCCTGTTGTCCCGGATGCGCGGCAGCGTCAACAACATTCTGGCCCATATTGCAGGAAGGCTGGACTGGCCAATCCTCAATTCAATTCAATTCAAAGATTTTTGTTCATAATAGCACAAAAATTTAGACTTAATGAACCTCATAACATAATCAAGCAAGCATAATAAAACATTAAGTAGGTGCCTTATTATTAGTACATAATATATAGGGTCTAATGAACTGTTTTAATTCCAGATGTCGGTGTCTTATAAAAAGTCATTAATATTGTAGTAGGTCTTTGTGCACAAAGTGTGTTTTATACATTTTTTTAATCGAGCTTCAGTTAAGTTATATAATTTCTTGCGGAATTTTATTGTAGAAGCGTATACAGTGTCCCATAGAAGAACTACAAACTTTTGTGAGTCTGAATATTGGAAAAGAAAGTTTATGTTTATTTCTAGTTTGCGCATTGTGGCGGCGATCAATGGTTTTAATGCTACTGATATTTTTCCTCATATACATTATGTTTTCATAGATATATTGACTTGCAACTGTTAGGATGTTGGTTTCTTTGAATAAATCTCTCAAAGACTCTCTATTACCTAGCTTATAAATAAATCGGATCGCTCTCTTTTGCAAAATGAAGATGGTCTCAATGTGAGCAACCCGTCCCCATAGTAGTATGCCGTAGGACATAATGCTATGGAAATAACTAAAATATACAAGCCTAGCAGTTGCAACGTCAGTCAATTCCCTGATTCATTTCAACTGCATATGCTGCGGATCCTCAGACACTGGGAACACCTTCATATGGCTTTTAACTTAAGTATGAGGGGTCGTTGAAGGGGCTGTATAGTCAAGCCGATTCATGAGGCTGTATTGGTGTTATCAGTTCTTTATCATTGATTGTTTGTGTATTTTTTGTGTACCTATGGATCCAAGTGTTCTGAAAAAAAAAAACGATTTGAATTGAATTGAATAAACATCCAAGACCTGGGTTTTTTTTCTTTATCCACAGCCGGGGATTGAACCTGGGACCTTTCGCATGGTAGGCAGACCCATAATCGCAGTGCCACAGAGTTCGCCGAATTTGAATTAGTAGAAACAATCATAATTAATAGTTAGTTCCATAATCACAAAATAATATTCGCCTGAATTCCTGAATTGCACGTGACGTAAACAGGACGACAGATTCAAGTCTTCCTGTTTCACAATTCACAAGTCGCGTCGTCTCCATAATTTACAACACACGGACAAAGGTCCATTGTCTTCAAGTACGGAGCGAGTAAGCCGGGAATAACCTTTGACGTCACCGCTCCGCGAATCATCTGAATTTCTTGTTCTAATTCCGCGATGCAGGTAATTGAATGGTGTGAAAATATAAGAAGCTAATTATAATATGTATTATATATAGGTTGGGTCTTAATTACACGAGCATTACTTGAAGATATGCTAAAGATTATGCTGCTCATCTAAGCTGGCTCTATATTTAGAAGGCTGAACAAACTTGGTGTAAAAAAGATTGTAACTTGTGCATTTCCTTGTATAGGTCCATCTTCAAAAGGACGCACCATCTACGTAAATAGAATTTATCAAATTATCTACAATTCTTCAGTTCAAATTGACAATAATGTTTATCTTGACATAAATATATTTATTTCTGACTTAAGACAGGCAAAAGATAGTTTTATCTTGATGACTATTGTAAATAATACCAGTCAAGTGCGACTCTAACTCGTGCACGAAGGGTTCCGTACCACCGAATAATTAAAAGATCAGGGGCGTATTTAAAAGAATAAAACCGGCAGAACTATTTTAGTTATTTATTCTTCAACAATCGTACATCGACTGACTCGAGACCAAGCCAAACAGTCCCTTTTAGAGTTTTTAAAAACAAAATGGCGGCACATGTTTACCACCGACAGTTGCCGACTTTTAGCAAGTGAAGATTATATTACTGTTTGGCATGGTAAAACTTATTCTTAAAAAATAAAATAAATAAAATAAAATTCTAAATATATTATTTATCAATTAATATTATATCCGCTATTTTAAGCTACAGTTGCATAAGTATATTAAACACTAACTCTAACATTCGGCCTTCCTGGCCAAGAGTTTGTCCTCAAACTAAGTATCTAGTCTATAAATATTTTCATATATGTATTAAGTCTTTAACAAATTGCATTTAACAACTGTACACTGCTTTTTTAACATGTAAGAACATCGGGAAATAATCCTAAATTGTCTTATTATGAGATTATCAGGAATAATTATATTTTCTAATTGTCTAGACTTTCCCCGATTCACGAAAAAAAAACAATCCTGACTAACACTCACACACATATAATCATAATATTGCTCTTGTCAAATCTAGTTTCTATATTGAAATAATTGCGGAAATGACAAACACCCGGTGAATTCCAATCTCTATTGATGTCATCACAGACTTCATTGACATCTCCACATAAACATTCATGTATGCAGACTGCACCGGGAGCTTTGCCAATACACTGACCATCCAATGACTTCCAGCTGTCTACTAGCTGCACCACGTACTTCATCAATGCTGACCACTCAACGACTTCCAGTCATACATAATCGCACTATAAGCAACGCAGAGTCAACAGTGTAATTTCTCAATTACCTGTGACCTCCGCCAATGCTTTCGGAGTATCAAAAGAATCAAAAAAATAATTATTTTCTTATAATGTGTAAGATATTATATCATGTTTCATTACTTTATACCTACTTAATTAAATCAAAGTTTAATGATATATATTGTATCTATTTAATTATAACATGTTTCATTATATTGTACTTCATTAAATAAGCACAGAATGCTGTTCACGAGCAGAGCGGAGTTTATTTAACTAAGTCATTGCTTGAACACTAATTACAGTGTGTACCTAAATTACTCAATGAATAATCATCAATGAACCTGTTTCACTACAGTCATGTCTTACTTAACTTAAAAATAGAACAAGTAATGTCTACGACTAATTTACTTTAATTGATCATAGGGTTGGATTACCCAAAAACTGAGCAGAGGGTGATCTCACTTAACTCATACTCTATTATTTAGTTTCTTATTCTGATAAATCTTCTTTACTCTCAGAATTCTTATAATTAATTGCGATATTTATCCAAGGCGCGATTTGATCTACGGACCAAACGTTTTATAAAGTTTTTTACCCCTCGTTTACCCAGGAATGCTCACAACCTCATACCGATCGTTCTCCAACAATTTGGTTACTTGGTCCTTACCAAGTAACCAAAGTGACCAGAAAATACTGGGAGTAACTTTTTACTTTGCCCATCATTATGCTTAATTTGTTTTCTTATCTTTACTTAGTCGCCAACGGAATAACCCTTTGGAGCTTTTCTACTTTGATCAAATCTATGTTTTTGTTTTGCCTGCTCTATTTCAATGTGTTAAGTTATTTCCGACACAATATCCTCTATGTTATCCTGCTGTGATCAAGTCTTTTCAAAAACTTCGTACTTTACTTCGTTTCTTTCAAAAACGTAATATGTTTTCTTCTTTGCGGCATAGATTTCTGCCAAACAATGTCTCTGCAGGTGATTTTTCTATGCCTTTATTTAGAGTATTATAGACCCCACTGTAGACTGCCTAATTCGTCATCCCATTTTGTCTCTCCTAGTTTTTCCATGTACGAAGCTAATGCTCCTAAGAAAGTTCTGTTGTAGCGCTCCACCTGGCCATTGGCACGAAGTGAAGCAATTATTTATTATATTTTTTGTATTTGTTATTATAGCGAAAACAGAAATACATCATCTGTGAAAATTTCATCCATATAACTATCACGGTTCATGAGATTCCTGGTGACAGACCGACTGACAGACGGACAGCGGAGGCATAGTAATAGTGTCCCGTTTGGCACCTTTCGGGTAACAACAACTTGCTAAGTATTAGGCATTTAATTTATTATATATCGTTGTCATAAGTAATATGACAGAGGTTCCTTGGGTTGGATTTAGTAGTAATACTAATATTGACATTCCTGCCTTACTGACCCACTTGTTGTTTGCATCTGTCGGCTTGTCTTTTCTGGTTTACCAGGGACTTGTTGGCTTTTAACTAAGTGCAATGATCCAGAGGGCCCCTTCCTCGAGGACCGGGCGCGTTCGCATTTCGCGGATAGCGTAATAGCCTCCTTCAAATAAAAGGAGGTTAACTGTGAATATAAACATAACTCCAAGTAATGCTATGAATAAGCAGTCGCGGACGAAGGGGCGGCCCATCTGACCTGCTTAAGGTTCGTTTATTTGCTTATGAAATTAGGTAGACATATCAGATGTTAATAATATTAGAAGTTCCTTATTCAGCTATATTTATACAGCATGCAAATAGTAGTATATTTCGATTTGTGTATATGACCTATCAAGCATACACAAACAATTTAATATTAAGACTTATAAATTAGTGCAAAAACTCTGAAAGTGCATAAAAATTATGCTGTTGAAGCCATAGAAATAACTTTCTTTTAAAAATTATGAAAGGGAGACTTTTTATGTCGGTGGGCAATTTGTTGTATATTTTTACGCTCATTGCATAACAATTCTTTTGGTAAAGCGTTGTTCGTGGCTTATGTTCCAGTACTAATCTATCCGGATTTCTAGTATTCCTTGGAAACTGTTCTTTAGCAGTCGTGAACATATTCATGTTCTGTTTTACAAATTTTGCTACTTCAAATATATAGAGACACGGTAAAGTTAAAACGTTTAGTTTTTTGAACAGCGTTATACATGATTCTTGGGGTTTTACTCCTAAGATTGCCCTGACGCATTTTTTTTTGTATAACAAACGCTCTGTTGACATCTGTACTATTTCCCCAAGATGACGCCGTTCCTTAACACGAATTCCACGTATCCGTGGTAGGCAGCAAGTGTTGTTTGGAGGGTGGTAGTTTTTCTCAGCTTTGAGAGTGCAAATACAAATCTACTTATTTTATTGCAAACCTTGTCAATTTGCAGTTTCCAGTTAAGGTCTTTGTCAATTACAATACCGAGAAATGTCACACTATTTTCACATTTAATTATTTGGCTATTATAGTTTATAGTGATATCACTGACATTGTTGAAATTCATTAACTTTGTCTTAGTCACATTAATTTTTAGATTATTATTATTTAACCAATTGTCTACTAACCCTATTGTTTTATGTATGTCATTTCTGTGTTTATCAATTAATTTATTATCCTTATTACCATTATTATAATTTGATTTGTTAAATAGAATGTCATTATTATTATTGCTTACTATAATAGAAATGTCGTCCGCGAATAAGATGGATTGGTGTAATGTCACTTTTGGTATGTCATTTATATATGTTAAGAACATAAGTGGGCCTAAAACACTTCCTTGAGGTACACCAAAATTATTATATTTATATTCAGACTCATATTTAATTTCCTTGTTATTGCTTTTTTATCTATTTATGTGCACACTTTGTTTCCTATCACGAATATAGGTCTGTATCCATTTTAGGGGTGGTCCCCTTACGCAATATTGTTCTAGTTTATCTAACAAAATATCATGCGAGACAAAATCAAAAGCTTTCGTCATGTCGAAAAATAAAACAGATGTATATTATTTAAGATCGAAGCCCTTCGACACACTAGATACAAGATTGAATGCTGCTAGAATTGTAGATTTATCCTTTTGGAAACCGTATTTTTCCTTTGTAATTATTTTATGCTTCTCAAAGTAGTCATTAAGCCTAAATTGCATAGCTTTTTCAAATATTTTCGAGAATATTGGTATCAGTGTAACTGGTCGATAGTTGCTGGCTTTTTCTGCATTCCCTTTCTTATACAGCGGTTTCACAATCGAAAGTTTTAGTTTTTCAGGAAATCGTCCTTCCTCAAACGAGATATTTATTAAATGGCATAAAATTGCACATAGTGAATTGCTACATGTCTTGATAACATCTGTTTTTATGTCATCGTACCCTGTTGCTTCAGTATTTTTTAGACCCATTATAATTTTCTTTGTCTTGTTCCCTTACGGGAGTGATGAAAAAACTAGTTCCTGTACAATTGCGTTTATGTAAATAAATTTTATTTAGTTCAGAATTATTTTTGTTTGTCAAATGTATTAAATAATCATTAAATGTATTGGCTATGTCAAGAGGATTTATTAATAAATGATCATTGTCGTCTTTGATAGCATTTATGTTTTTATATTCTGTTTTATTTTGGCCAACTTCTTTTATTATTTTCCAAGAAGCTCTGCAAATGTTTTTACTCTCCAAAACCATTTTACTATTTTGGTTCCTTTGCGATTGTGAGATGCATTTTTTTAGTAGTTTCGTGTAGTTTCTATATTGCAGTTTATTTGATTCTGTTTTGTTAACATAAAAATTATAGCGCAGAGATCTTTTCGTTTTGCAACATATCTTTAACCCCTTTGTTACCCATGCTCTTTTTGATATTGCATTTATCTTGCGTTCTATTTTCGGGAAGCATAGTTCATAGAACAAAGTGAAAATTTCGTGGAATTTATCAAATGGAGTATTTGCATCTGTTTGCACATATACTTAGGAGGGATGACGATCGGTGAGGTGTTCTTCGACACCGACACTATATAAATACAAGTATAAGGCAGCCCATCTGACCTCCTGCACAGTAAGTGGTGTATGGGAACGACGACACCCGAAAAATAATCACGCCCTGTGGGTGGTACGTGCGCAGTGCTCACAGTACCGGACCGACGACAGGGGAAGACGACCAAATGTCTCTTCCTGTTGATGTTTCGGATAGCGTTTAGGCGCTGTCAATGCACTTCAATATTGACTGTGGTTTACGTTCTGCAAACCTTAAACTCCGAGGAGGTGGGGCGAGTATGGAAGCACAAATTTCAACTCAACTACTCCAGGAGGGTACCAGAGGATCTGAAGCCGGACAATCCCTCCTTGCAGCGAAGGGGCCCGATTCACATAGCGGATTGGACCTTCCACTACAGGCTAAAGTCGGGTCGTTTTCTGGGGGCCGTCAAATTTTGGTTTGATAGGAGAAGGAGAGAGAGAGAGGAGAACAGGGAGATGATGTTCTCTGTTGGTTCTGATGAATCGGCGGTAGGAAAACCTCTGTCAAAGAATTCGATTCTTTGGATCGAAGTCTCCTCAAGTAATTTAACAGGGATCTCAGGATCAAGAAGAGGAAAGCTTATTGATGTCTCCCCAACCCGCGACAAAGTTGACAGCGTTGGCGGCGATTGGGAGTTCCTCACATAAGAATAGTAGTATGGCAGAGAAAAACCGGGAGAAGCTCAAACGACGCAAACAAGCACGTCAGGAAAGGTTATAGAAGGTGACGGAGGTTGATGCTCGGCTACCTCA
Organism: Argyresthia goedartella; assembly: GCA_949825045.1. Lineage (NCBI taxonomy): Eukaryota > Metazoa > Arthropoda > Insecta > Lepidoptera > Argyresthiidae > Argyresthia > Argyresthia goedartella. Next base: position 10,293,508 of record OX463821.1, on the reverse strand, counting down.
GCAACTTCTGCACCTAGAAATGCCGTGAAAGTTCAACGTCAGGAGACAGATGAGTCAAACGACGGAACAGCGTCCATCAAAGCGCCATCGCGGGCCGGAGCAGGCCGAGGGTCCACGTTGCTTTGCTAAAGAGCACCGTGAGCTATCGGTTGCTTTCTGCCGTAAGGATGGCCTGACGATGGACGAAACTCTGTCTTCTGCGATTAGGAAAAAGCTACAGAACATGGTTGAGAACGCTATGGAAGCCAGGGTCGACTTCAGGATGACAAAGTTTGCTGCATCGGGATTGGTGTCAGAAGGATTCTTCCTTGTGATACCAATAACCGAGGAGGCAAGATATTGGCTTCTTGGGACCAATTTAGGTTACTTGTACAAGACGGTGTAAACATCATAGCAAAGAAGCTACATTAGTCTCGGGTAGCAGTGTGGCTTCCAGAAAAACAAAAGGATCTTCCGAAAGATCCTCTAAAGCTTATAAAATATCAAAACACAGATAGGGTTGACAGGGAATATAGGACTGGACGCTCATCAGCAGGTAGAACATGCCTTTGGGTACCAGACTGCTGATAGGTGCGCCATCTGAGTATGCCGAACCATGAAGCACAAACATGTTTTGGTTGTGCTTCCAGATGACGCCAGTCCAGGCCAGGCTTATCCATGGCCAGTCGGCGACTAAGGCTGAACCACTGAAGCCTGCCTCTTCGGTAAACACACATTGTGTGTGTAAATTGCAGAGCGAGGCTCCCATTAGAGGGGAGAAAGAGAAGGCTCGAAGCGAGAAGGGGCCGAGTGAGGTCAGTGTGATGTCGACCCAGGGCACTCAAACTGACTTCGACCTAACGCTGGAGCACGAGCCTTCTAATCCACACCAAAACAAGACCTAGACCTAGACACTACACAAAAATACAAACTTTTTAAAATTACAGACACACATATCACACGAACACACAACACACAACACAAACAAACACATAAATTAGAATCTGTCAATCGAACCTACACCATTGCATTGCAATGGTTGAACTATGCCAAACCATAGTGGGCGACATAATAAACATAGCCCTGCGACAAGAATAATACATGTCGACGAAAAAACGCGTCACGGGGCTGGGCTGACTGGGTGGCGAACTCTATTATGACCATTCAGGTGAGCTGGCTGCCCGAACATGTATTTTTGTCAACAATAAAATCAAAGCACAAGGCTGTATTTCAGTTACATGTTCCAGAGATCTGGTCGCTCTAGAACTTAATCTGATGGAAGCTGGCGGGGGAAGCAAGAAGGTGGCGCTCATATCTAGCTACATGCCAGCGAGGTAGACCTGCTATACCCGCGAGATGTAGAAGACATTTTAGAGAACTATAAAGGCAAAGACATTCCATTCGTGTTGTGCTGTGATGCTAACTCTTATAATGAGGTGTGTGGTAGTACCGATACTGACAATAGAGGAGAAAATTTATAAAATTGTATCACAAGTAATAATCTTGATAAAGAGAATGTAGACAATGAACCAACCTTTATAATAAGAACTCGCAGAGTGGTCCTTGATATAACACTAACATCAGGTGACATAGACAAAAGAGTTAAGAATCGGAGAGTACATGAGGAGGATACTCTGTCTGATCATAGGCATATAACCTTCCAACTCAACTATCAGTTTCATATCAGATTTGAAGAAGCAAAGAAAAAGAATTCGGAGAGCTATGAGGCTACTAGCCCTTTCAAGGAACTATGAAGATCGCTGGGATGAGTAAAGAAGGGTCAGAAATGAATACAGCAAAAAAAGACATAGAGAAAATAGGAAAAGCTGGCACCAGTACTGCAAAGAGATGAGCGTTTCGGCTGGTGAAACTACTACGAAATGACAAAATATGCCAACTAGGAAGATTGAAAATAGTTGGAAAAGGTATATCTGAAGCACAAACATTATTGAAAACCATGTTGGAGACATACTTCCCTGGCTGCAAAGAATATAAAGAGAGCAACATATCGGATCCTCAGGAAACATGGAAGGATCCACCAGATACAATAAAAGGAAAAACTTAGAATGGGCCATAAATTCATTTGCACCATTGAAATCTGCGGGACCTGATGAGATTTTGCCTGTGCTTCTATATAAGGCATATAGATTTATTAGCAACCATCTATCAGAACTATTTAGGAATAGCATAGCACTTGAATATATTCTTATTGGAGGAGATTAAGAGCAGCTTTCATGCCAAAACCAGGAAATAAATCTAACCAGGAAGCTAAGTCGTTCCGGTGTATAAGTCTTTCCTTCTTTGTATTGAAATCACTAGAGAAAATAGTAGACAGGCACTTAAGAATAAAATTTAAGGAAAGTGCCTCTCCCCTTTATAGCAATCTGCATGCATATATGAAAGAGAAATCAACAGAAACAGCTCAAAACAACCTAACGTTAAAGGTAAAAAGAGCACTAGAAAATAAAGACTTTGCCTTAGGATGTTTTTTTGATGTAGCTTTCGACAGGGCAAACTACCAAATAATATAAGAATCTCTTAAGCGGGACAGAAAACATGAACAGTTAGCAAAAATTGTCTATTGTTATAATAGAAAAAGTGCTAAATACGATACGAGATATTATGAATAACGCAATAGGAAAGGTCTCTTAATGTGGTATCAAGAAAAAGACCTTGACCTAAACTACTAAAAAACTATAAAGCTACTTCTCTACACGAATAAATGGAAAAATATTGAAATGCTTCCCATTACGTTGAAGGGCACAAGACTAGAATTAGTTCGTGAGATTAAATACCTAGGAATGACCTTTGACTGGGGAATTAAGTTTGACACTCATGTAAAGTCACAGTGCGATAAGGCTATTAAAGTCTTATTCAAATGCAAGAGAGATGCAGGGAACAAATGGGGAATGAAACCAAAGATTGCCTATTGGATCTTCAGGGCAATCATTCTACCAAGGATTCTATACAGATCAATTGTATGGTGGAAAGGAACAGAACTAGCAACGACGAAAAAAGAGTTTCGGAAGGTGCAAAGATTGGCATGTTTTATGATCACATTAGGTCACTAAACTGAACAATGGTACAGAATGAAAATGAACAAAGAATGGAAAGGCAACTGTATAGACACAGGTCATGCCTCCATTGTAAAAACGGAGGTGGAAAGTTGGCAATGCTATTGGCAAACAACGATGTGATAAAGAAGGAAATACGATTCGATAATAAATATTGAATCCATATTGGAACAAGAGAAAATTGGGAAATATAAACAGACCGGTTATAACTTACTTCACGGATGGCTCAAGAAGCGAGAGCACAAAACTAGCAGTAGCTGGTTTTTTCATCATGGACAGCAATAAAAAAGACAAATCAATTGCCTTGGGGCTATACGCCAGCGTGTTTTAAGCGGAAATCTACGCCATAACGAAATGCGCTGAAGCACTAAGGCAAACAGCATATACAGCATATATATATATATATATATATATATATATATATATATATATATATATATATATATTCTGACAGTCATGGCTGCCTTAAAGGCGCTTAGGCAATAAATTAATAAATCTGCACTAGTCAAAGAGTGTACGGCCAGTCTTAACTCTTTGGGAAGAACATCAGAAATAAACCAAGATTACCTATATCAGCGACTGTCACAAAGAACATCTTCAACATGATAGCTACGCGAGATGCAAACCTAGAGTGGAAGAACACCAAAGACTGTAGGCAGTCCAAGATGTTTATCGGAAGGACCTCAAAAAGGCTAAGTATTTATTTAATCTCAGTAGGGAAAACTTAGCAATACTGGTAAATTTGGTGACAGGTCACTGCAAACTAAATAGACACCTATCATTATTAAGGCTCGTACAGGACTCATCATGCCCTCACTGTGACTTAGTTCACTTCTTGGGAGAATGCGTAATGTATTCAAATAAACACTAGGGATGGATTACATTAAAGCAGACGATTTGTCAAACTTAAAGTTTAGCGACATCCTAGAATTAATTAAACTAACACGAAAATTTGGGGAGAGACATCTGTTGTACCAACAATTAATATTTTTTGTAGTAAGTGTAGAACTTAAGTGAAACAACTACTACGTGATGGGAGGAGGAACCTGATATATATAAATATATATACAGAAGGAGTATACTATGGTTGAATGTGTGTATCTGTGTGTGTTTGTCTCTAAACGTTTACTTATTTTTCTCGGCGAAAATGGTGCTTGAAATTTTCAGAACGAAAACGTTGGAACTAAAAACGCACTGTATTTTCTATTGCGGCACCGTCGCCATATACATCATTAACCCTTCGAGCCGTTTCTGCAGCACTGGTGCCACGGTAGAACTCATACTCGTAAATAACGCGATATTTCAAGTTTTCAATTTTGTAAGCTCAGTGACGCAAGAAAAAAAATTGAGGAAAAAACAAATGAATTATAATTTTAGAAACATAAATACATGAGTAATTGCTGTATAAATTTGAATTTGGAATTCCTAACCATAGAGGAGATATTTTAGATCATGTGGCCAGTACGGCGTAATGCCAATTTCATATGTAAGGACCTAATATGATAAAGTGAGCAGAAATAGTTATTTGTGTCACAAGGGAGCAAAATGATGTATTTACGGCGAGGGCGATACATTGAATCCAGAGTGAAGGGAAGGATTCTACGATAGAATCCTGAGCGTAACGAGGGATTCTAAGTTAGAATCCTGAGCGTAACGAAGGATTCAAGCGTTAACGCCCATGATGAAAATATTTTTGCTCCTGAGTGACACATACAACTTTTCACACCGACTAGGAGGAAAATTTAAATTAAATGGTCTAAAAAAAATAAATAACTATTGTAGTGTTATTTGTTAATGTGGGTACACAAATAAAAGTTAGTCTTTGTCCAACCATTTGTTGTTACACTACATGGTGGCAGCGGTCTGAGCTAAAATAAATCAGTTTACTGTGTAATAGTGCAATTACTGCTACAAAACATTGTCTCAAATCAATAAATAAGTAAAATATTCCAATATCGTGAGAACAATGGAGCATGCACGCCCGCCGGTCGAGTTAACTTTGGAAAGTGGTCCGGCGAGTCGCGCTGATACGTGGCGGCGATGGGTCAAGCAATTTCAAGTGTTTCTGAAGGCGTCGGGAGTACACAAAGAAACAAGTGACGTTCAAGCAAGCTTGTTAATAAACCTCATAGGTACTCGACGTTCAGGTTCGCTAAAGAAGAAGACCGTGAAGACGTGAACAAATTGATTGAACATTTCAACAAGCACTTCGGCACCAAGACGAATACTACTATGGTCCGGTTCAAGTTTTTTACAAAAGTCAGGGCGCCGGCGAAGGTATAGATGAGTACGTGACGGCATTGAAAATTTTGAGCCAGAAGTGCGAGTTTGAACAGCTGGAAGATGAATTGCTTCGCGATCGCATAGTTTGCGGCGTAACGGACGGCGCAGTTCGCGATCGGTTGCTGCGGACAGAAGACCTGACCCTTGACAAGGCGATCAAGATATGTCAAGCGAACGAGATATCGTGTGATGACGGCCGGCAAATCGAGGGAGTGAAAAGTGAGACATCCAAGGGCGCGTCGGTGGACGCCGTGTGGAGCTCCCGCGGGGCGAGGTCATCGCCCGGGCGCGGCGGGCGCGGCGGCGGGTCCGGCTGGCGCGGCCGGGGGCGAGGCGGCGGCGGCGGCGGCGGCAGCGGCGGCGGGGCTCCCGCGACGTCGCAGGCCGGCTGGGTCGCGGCGCCGGAGCGAGCAGCGCCGGTGGCGATGGCCAGCACGTCGCGAGCGTGTGCGTCGTGTGGTGATGTCTACTGTGATAGTAGTGATAGATGCGCGGCCAGGAGGGCCAAGTGTTTTTTGTGCATGTCGAAAGGGCATTATAAATCAAAGTGTCCGTCGCGTAGATCACACAAAGTGTATGAAGTGAAGGAAGACAGTTACGACCACGATGATATATATTATGCTCGTTGTTGTATCGTCCTCTATGATGAGAAAACTCGTGTAGTATCGTCTCGATGCTAGCTTCCGTGCCACATAAGTTTATAAAAAACAAAAATTATTAGATCGCATCCTAACATATCAAATCGGAACGCGTCATTCGTTTTTTATATCAACTTTCTGTGCCACGCAAAAAAAAATATTCCCCGAGTGTTTTTTAGTTTTATTACTGAAGTCAACATACAGAACCTGAAAAAATGGAAAAAGGAAGCATAAAAAAGACCGCAAACGATATGAAAAGTAAATCCGAAGGCTGCAGGAGAAATTAGAAAAAAATTCCGATGCCAATTCTGAAAACGGTAAGTAAAGTGAAAGAATCACATGATACCGGTGATTCTTATTGTAACACAATGCAATTAGACCTATCTTTGGGATAGTTGGTATTGCAATATTGTGTACATGTTTATTTTGTAAAAGTGAAAAATTTGTGAGGTTATAAAGCATGGCTCAATCTTCGGGATTGCGTATGCTTGCTCAAAGTACACAGCTGTTATGCTGCCAGAGTATCGAGTTGTGTATTAACTGTAATCACATCGGATATACGTACACTATCAAACAAGTCATTGCTCTGTTGCAGAACACAGAATGTCTTGGATAGGTATGGTCACAAACCAAAACATTTCTCAACCAAAAATCCCTAGTTGCTGTGTCTTTCGGACCCAGAACTACTAAATAAATAAACTGATATAGGGTATGTATTCTCTAGATACACCTGAGAACACACCGAGCCGCTCTGCAACACCACCACCCAATGGAGAAGTATCAACACCATCACCCAACGGAGAGGTGGAGCTAGTGGAGTTGCCTTTTAGTGAAGAACAAGAGGAGTCAGTGGACCAGGAGATACTCAATGTCCTAGGGGCTATTGCCTCCGAGGACAAGAAGACATCATTACTCCACCATGAGCTCGCCGCCAGGTGGAACCCCATTCTTAAAAAGGGTCTGCCCAAGGAGGAACGAATGGATCTGGAATCAAAATATGGTGTGTTTGACAATGTGCAGATGGCAGCACCAAAACTGAATCCGGAGGTGCGGTTCCTGAAGGTGTAAAAAAGCAGGACTATTTAATTGAAAACCGTCAAAAACTTACTGCAGCTGCACTGGCCAGCTTAGGGACAGGGCTTCAGATCCTCATTCAAGGATTGAATAAGATTGACGCAATTAAAAATCTCAATGACAGTGCTAAAATCATATGTGAGATATTACATGATGATACAAAGAACCGCAGAAACTTAATAACATCAGTGATAAATAAAGAAATGAAGAGCAGCATCCTTCAGATGGAAGCAGGTGAATACTTATTCGGTGGAAACATGTCTGAGCAAATCAAGACTGCCAAGGCTGTACAGCGGTCTAGTCAAGACCTGAAAAATGTACAAACAATCAAGCCAAAGGAGGGTATGAGTGTTCCAGCTGTTCTCAAGAATAAAACTTTAAACTGGCGGGACCCTCCTCGTCCAAGTGGCAGGATGATGGCAGGGCAAAAGAAGCTCCAAGCAAGACCAGCCCACAAGCAGAAGCCATACAACAAGGATTGGGACCACAAGAAGCGGCCACCTCCACGATCCAGACACTAACACAGGTAGGCAGAATAAAATTCTTCCTCAACAACTGGAAGAAGCTCACTAGTGACCCCACTATTTTGAGTATCTGGCTACAAGATCCCTTTTATTAAGGTACCTACTCAGCAAACAGAACCTTTGAACAACACACTGTCTGTCAAAGAGAAACAGCTGATACAATTTGAAATAGAAAAACTTTTATCAATAAAAGCTTTAGAGACCTGTAAACCAGTGGACAACCAATTCTGTTCATCAGTTTTTCTAGTCGAAAAGCCGAATGGTGACTCAAGATTTATTCTAAATCTGAAAAAACTTAATATCTTTGTTCAAGCAGAACATTTTAAATTGGAGGATCACCGCACAGTGTGTAAATTGCTACAAAGAGATTACTTTTTAGGGTCAATTGACCTGAAAGATGCCTACTACATGTGTCCTATTGATAAACACTATAAAAGATACCTAAGATTCATCCTTGACACAAAACTGTACCAGTTTACTGTTCTTCCTTTTGGTTTATGTACTGCACCATACCTATTTACAAAGCTTCTAAAACCAGTCATGTCAGAGCTCAGAAAAGATGGTTTTCTCTCTGTTCAGTACCTTGATGACATTCTTTGTATAGGTAGAACATATCAGGATTGTGTAAATAACATTAATGCCACTGACTACTTCTAACACAACTAGGATTTGTGATAAATCAAGAAAAATGTATACTCACCCCTAACCAAGAATGTAGGTATCTAGGCCTGGTCTTTAACACCAAAGACATGACCATTGGTATAACACAGCAGAAAAGAGAAAACTGCATAAAATTAGTTAGACTTATTACAAAAAGAAAACTTTACTATAAGATTTTTGGCTCAAGTCTTGGGCACCCTGGTGTCAGTTTGTCCTGCCATAAAATATGGCATGCTGTTTACAAAACAACTAGAACGGCATAAATATCTTTCTCTGTTAAGGTATAATAATGACTATGAAGCTATTATTAATCTTGTCATGGCGACCTACACTGGTGGCTGAAGAACCTTACTTTTTCAGTATCCCCAATCAGAAAACATAAATATGTATTGGAAATCTACACAGATGCTTCTAACTCTGGTTGGGGGGCAGCATGTAATAATATGACAGCAAGGGGCCCTGGACAGAGCAAGAAGCAAGCTTACATATTAACACTTTAGAATTAAAAGCTGCCCTTTTTGGACTAAAATCTTTTGAAAGAAATTTGATTAAATTCCACGCCTCAACCGAACGGGCGTGGAATCTGGGTAGGGATGGTTTTCACCAGGAGTATCACAAGTGGTACTGACCTTTGACGCCGTGGACCGAAATTCCAAAGCTCAATTCGAGGCAGGAATACGGGATAAGGAGCACAAGGGGTGGGGGGAGAGGAGTCGAATCTTACTCTCGTCGTAGCCCGATGCTGTCGCCGTCGTGTTGCTTGCCGACGCGAGGAGTCGCTGTCCGAATGCGACGAATTGGGGACCGAACAACTTTAACCTTTCACAACACGAAGCACTTACTCCGACGACTTGAATCTACTTATTTCCCGACGATTGTTCCGTGCTTATTATAATTAACATTCCGACCAGGCCCGACACCTGTGTTAGACAATTATTACAATTAAAATACAGCCAAGGCCCGAACGCCATGTGCCGACATTTTTCTCAAGTCAAGAAAAGTCACCTCTAACTCGTTATCTCGTTTCTGTACAAGTGACAGCTGCTAGTTCCGTTTCCGATCACTCGCGGTCCGAGTCGCGCAACAAAAGGAGGTGCGTTCCGAAGCATAAATATTAAACAAAATTACAATAACTGACAAATTTTAATGCGCATCGACAATACTACCGCTATTGCTTATATTAACAGACTAGGGGGTGTACAACATCCACACTTACCTACCATAGCCAAGGATATATGGCAATGGTGTGAAAAACGTAATCTATGGATCTTTGCTTCATATATTAACACAAAGGATAACATCACTGCTGATTTTGAGTCAAGGAAGGATTCAGGTGACACTGAGTGGGAACTATCAGACCAGTACTTCAGAGCAATAACGTTATCTTTAGGTATCCCTGAAATTGACTTATTTGCCTCCCGAACGAACACAAAATGTTACAAATATGTATCCTGGCAACCTGACCCAGATGCATTCAAGATAGATGTATTCACTTTTAGCTGGACTAACATTTTCTTTTATGCTTTTCCACCCTTTTCGGTGATATTAAAGACCCTAGAAAAAATTGTATCTGATAATGCAATGGGTATAATGGTTGTGCCAAATTGGACAACTCAACCCTGGTACCCACTGTTCAAAGAATTACTGATTGGTAACCCAATTATTTTTGAACCAAGTAAAGACCTGCTTACTCTGTGTTATTCCAGGACACCACACCAACTTCACAAGAACCTATCGCTAATGGCAGGGAAATTATCCGCGAGACATTCCAGAACTTAGGAATCAGTGACGACGCCGTAGATATAATGTTGGCTTCAATAAGTAGCAACACACTTAAACAATATATGCCTAGTTTCGCAGGTTGGTTTCAATATTGTAAGATCCATGGATTTGTACCTAATAGTCCTAGTATAGCTGAAGTTATCACATACATGACTAGAAAATTTCACGAAGGATTGTCATATGGTAGCCTTAATTCCTTAAGATCAGCCCTGGCATTAGTGATAGGTACTTACATTGGTACCGATGCAAGAATCAAAAGACTGTTTAAAGGCTTTTTCAGATTAAGACCAAATAAACCTAAGTATAATTACACCTGGTATGTGTCAACGGTTTTGAACCATATTGAACACAATTATTTAGATCTCAATAGCTTAGAACGAAATGCTAGAAAGACTGTCACTCTACTAGCCCTAACTACAGGTCATAGAGCCCAAACCATAGCATCTATTCAGATAGATAATATCATTGTTGCCATAGATAGAATTCATATTAAAATAAGTGATATAATTAAGACCTCTGGTCCAAATAGAAATCAACCATTTATAGTCTTACCATATTTCAAAGAACGGCCAAATATCTGTACAGCTAGAAGCCTAATTAATTACATTAGTATTACTAAATTGATACGAAACAACCGAAAAAAGTTGTTTCTGTCTTATAAGAAACCTCATAATGAAGTATCTACCAATACAATCAGCCGTTGGATTAAGATAATGCTCGAAGAAAGCGGAATAGACACCAGCGTATTCTCCGCACATAGCACCCGACATGCGTCCACCTCGGCGGCCCGCATGCGAGGTGTCTCCATCGGCGAGATACGTCGAACGGCTGGTTGGACGGGTAGCTCTACTAGTTTTGGTAGGTTCTACAACCGACCAGTAAGCAATGACAGTGTGTCATTTGCTGAAGCAATTATTAATATTAATCAAGAATGATTATTTTGATAGCAAACTTGTCATAATTATAGTTGACAATTTGAATTAGTTTAGTTTCTAAACACTTAGTTTAACTAAACGTGTGTAATATTTTTTGACACTACCTACTATAGTACAATAAACAAAATATTCTGATTCTACAACTAGACTTTAAACCTCTACACGAGTTTTCTCATCATAGAGGACGATACAACAACGAGCATAATTGAATAATCAACCGAACTTACCTGTAAGTGATGTTCGATTGATATTATGCTCGTTGTTGTATCGTCCGAAGATGATGAGTCCCACCCCTCCCATCGATCTAAGACCTTAGTCGACCCCGTTTAGGAGTTTAGAATCAGCCTAGACTAAGACGAACTTCAAACTAAATGACGCGTTCCGATTTGATATGTTAGGATGCGATAAAATAATTTTTGTTTTTTATAAACTTATGTGGCACGGAAGCTAGCATCGAGACGATACTACACGAGTTTTTTTCATCATCTTCGGACGATACAACAACGAGCATAATATCAATCGAACATCGCTTGCAGGTAAGTTCGTTTGATTATTCAATTATGTGTCTACAATCGAATCGGTGGACGCTGTGGTACAAACAAAGGACACAAAATGGTATGAGTCTCTACAATTATTGAACAATAAGTCGATACATCGTTTTAAACTAGATACCGGTTCGGATCTAAATGTGTTATCAAAGAACAGTTTTCTTTGTTTAGGATTACCAATGAGTGATATGGTCCCAGATAATACCCGTGCACAATCTTTTTGCGGCAATTATATACCCATTCTAGGGTCATGTGTAATTAAGTGGTTGCATAAGTCACAAATGTACGAAAACAAATTTGTTATTGCTGAAAAAGATTGTGAGAGTATCTTAGGTAAAAGCGCCTTGGAGCAACTAGAATTGATTAAACGTGTATTTATAGTAAATATGCAGAATTATGATGACTTTTTCCATGGTCTTGGTAAATTGCAAGGTCATTATAAAATACCAATACTTAACAATACGAGCCCTTGCATATGCCCAGTCAGAAAGATACCCGTGGGGGTTAGGGACCACTTACAAAAAGAGTTAGATCGTATGGTCGACTTAGGGGTGATAAGGAAGGTCACCCACCCGACTTCGTGGGTTAACGGAATAGTAGTTGTTGCTAAAAAAGACGGTAATTTTCGTGTGTGCCTAGATCCGAGGCCATTGAATAAAGTGATACGTAAGCAACACTACCCGCTACCCACTATCACTGAAATAGCTACCAAGCTGAAGGGTGCGCGGTACTTCAGTAAACTCGATGCCAGATCCGGCTTCTGGATGGTACAGCTGGACGAGGAAAGTGCAGACCTGTGCACTTTTGGCACACCATTTCATAATTTCATAATTTTTTATTGCACAAAGATAAATAAAAAGTTACATTTGTTGAAAACATACGTACAAAGGCGAGCTTATCTCTAAAAAGAGATTTCTTCCAGAAAACCAAGGCATGATAGGAAAAATTACCAAGATAGGCTAGGCAGTGCACAATATCAAATAACTTATCTATAATAAATCATAAATATATAAATTGAATATCTATAAAATATGTAAAATAAAATGTCTATAAACCAAACTACTAAATAAGTACCAATAGATACATAAACCTGTACATATAGTAATAATATACATACTATAACTACTATCATGAAAGAGAGAGGAAGTGCTCTTTTACCCGGTTTTTGAAAGAGAAAAGAGTGGGACTGTCTCTTATCTTGCAAGGAAGTGCGTTCCACAGTCGGACCGCCTGCAACCTGAAGGTGTGCTCATACGCCGGGGTGTTGTTTGGAAGTTACCAATACTTAAAGTTACCATATGGTATTAATTCGGCGTCAGAAATATTTCATGCCAGGGTTCGCCAACTCCTGGAAGACCTGGAAGGCATTGATTCATTTGTAGACGATATTATAGTCTGGGGGTCAACTATCGAGGAGCACGACCGTCGACTCGAGAGTCTCCTGGTGAGAGCCCGTCAGGTATGTATCAAGTTTAACCCAGATAAATGTGAGTTTGGGGTCACGAAAGTGACTTACCTTGGCCATACCTTTAGCGCTGACGGAATGATGATAGACCAAGAGAAGTTGAGGGCGATAACCGATATACCGAGTCTTAGTGACAGGCAATCGTTAGAAAGATTTTTAGGAATGATGAATTACGTATGTAAATTTATTCCAGGATATGCAGATAAAGTAGGCCCACTACGACACCTTCTGAAAAAGGACAACGAATGGGTCTGGGGCGAGAACGAGGATCTTGTGGTGAGGTGATTGAAGCAGTGCCTGTGCGCTGCGCCGGTGCTGGCGCTGTTCGCGGCTCACGAGCCGGCTGTGGTGTCGGTGAACGCGAGTGCGCGCGCGCTGGGCGCTGTGCTGCTGCAGGGCGGGCGGCCCGTCGAGTTCGCGTCGCTGACGCTCACTGACACGCAGCAGCGGTACGCGTCGATAGAGAAGGAGATGCTCGCCATTGTCTTCGGTCTGGAGTGATTCCACCTGTACATTTATGGTAAGAACGATAACTGTAGAGACAGATCATAAACCGCTGGAAGCGCTCTTCAAGAAATCGCTAGACTCGGTCCCGGCCAAGCTGCAGCGGATGATGCTTCGGGTACAAAGATACAACTTTTCTGTAAATTACAAACCAGGGAAATACATGTATATTGCTGATACACTATCACGTGCTGCGCTTCAAGATAAAATGAACAGTAAAGTATCAGAAGAAGTGGAGGAACAGTCGTGTTTTCTGATACAGAATGTAAGGTTCAGTGACGAAAATCTAGACTTAGTGAAAAGGCACACTAAGACCGATAAGGAGTCACAGGTCCTGATAGGGTACATTAGAGAAGGCTGGCCGGTTAACAAGTATGAGGTCGACGAGTGTGTCCGGTCACACTGGAGTCGCAGAGAGTCACTGGCGCTTGTTGAGGAAGTCATCTTTAAGGACAACTTGGTGTTGATACCCGCGAGCCTCCGGTCGGAGTTGCTGACGCGAGTGAACGAGGGGCACCTCGGCATCGACAGGTGCAAGCGGCGCGCGCGTGACGTCATGTACTGGCCGGGCATGTCGCGAGACGTGGAGCTGGTAGTGCGACGTTGCCGCACTTGCGCAGAGCATGCGACCAAGCCGCATAGGGAGCCGATGATGCCGCATCAGATCTACCGTGTCTGTCTACCCAAGTCTACCGTGGATCAAGGTAGGATCAGACATATTTGAACAGAATAGGAAATATTTTCTGATTTTGGTAGTCTACTACTCAAATTACATTGAAGTGTGCCCGTTGAAAACGATCACAACAAACAGTGTGGTACTGGCCATGAAGGATCAATTCGCGCGACATGGAATTCCTCGCGAGTTAATTACAGACAATGGACCAGCATATGCATCAAAATAATTTAAAAAGTTCGCACAACAATGGGGGTTTGACCATAGCACTTCTTCGCCTCACTATCCAGAATCAAACGGGCGAAGTGAGCGTACTGTGCGGACTATAAAAACTCTATTAAAAAAGTCCATTGAGCCAAATGACGATTTTTATTTAGGTCTATTTAATTTTAGAACGACACCAAGGGAGGGGGTGTCAAGTCCTGCTCAGCTGCTGATGGGGCGCAGGCTGAACACTCGCTTACCATTACACTTGGAGAAATTACAACCATACGACCCCTCGTATGGTTGTAATTTCTCCAAGTGTAATGGTAATTAAACGACTATATTGTTGTAGTCAGCTGAGCTCCCCAGCTCAGCTGACTACAACAATATAGTCGGTAAGCAGAGCAAAAGCAAGTTGTGGTATGACGAGCGTGCGCGTGCCCTACCGGAGCTACAGGCGGAGGACGCGGTGATAGTGCTGGACGCAGCAAGACGCCGGCACGAGGCGCGCGTGCTGGCGTGCGCCCAGCAACCGCGCTCATACTTCATCAAGGATAGTGTAGGTAGGCTTCATCGCAGAAACAGGCGACATCTAATCAGGCTAGAACCAGACGGTGATCAGCATCAGGGAACAACGTCTGCACAAGAAATCATGTGCGACCGCGATAGAGGCAATAAACTACCATCAGTTTATGATACATTATTAGATAAACAGCAAAGCAAAGATGAACTCTATGGCTCTTGTTCGGATGAGGATAGGACTTCTAGTGCAGTCCGACCAAGTCCGGAAGTTAATAGGGATCGTCCTGAAAGGGTTGCTGCAAAAGAGGCTAAGCAAAAACTTAAATTACGCCGCTAATAAAACTTAAATGTTTTTTTTTTGTAGTAATAAGCTTAACTAATATTGGCTTATTCATTAGTAAATACTTTAGAAAAAGGGGCCATACTGAAAATAAACTTACTGTGTTTAATTATAAAGAGAGGGAAGTGGGTAATATAATGCTATTTTTAAATCTTATATTTAATTAACTTATAAGTAAACTTAAACTAATTCAACATTTTGTATTTGGTCTCATTTATCTAAGGGAAAGATGTAGTCTTATTTGTTAATGTGGGTACACAAATAAAAGTTAGTCTTTGTCCAACCATTTGTTGTTTCACTACAACTATACTTTGAATTATACTTTCACCACTTTTACAGTAATCGAACAACGTAAACATTTTTTTTTTATAATGGTGTATTGTGAAGGATTAGGGAAAGGTCACCACAGATAAAATATTCCTGTGTACTTTTACTAATGTGTAAAAATAATCGAATCGAATATTACAATGGTTTCGGATATCAATATTCACTATATCACAATAACAGTCATCGATAATTTTGATTTCAGTAAAACAACAAATTTATTGTGACATTTTTTTAATATCACGAAAAATTCATAAATTTTCATATAAAATTGTTAAAGTTTAAACTTGAAATATGTTCGTTTTTAATCGACGACGTCATCATAGTCGATGGTAATGTAATTTCATAATTATATTCGATTATTTTAATCTGTGTTCAATAGGTTCATTGCGTAAATGCTACATGCCAATCAATAAATTAAAAAAGTAGCTTGAACAGAAAAGTAGCATTTTGCCCCCTCTCGTCGTGGAGCAAAACTTACTTTTCCGAATGAAAGGTGTGAAAATGTCATTTTCCAATCAACTATGACTCCAAGGTCTCTTATGTTAGTACTTTTATTTATGGATACATTGTTAAGTTTGTAATTCATAATTCATAATTTCTTTATTGCACACAAATAATATACAGGCAACAAGACTTACATAAAAATAATGTTCAAAGGCGTGCTTACCTCTAATTAGAGATCTCTCCCAGAAAACCTAATTAGGATGAAAAAGTTCCATTGTTGAGCAGGGGTAGACCATGTGTACAACAATATTAACCTAGAACATACCTGAATAAATAATATAAAATAATATAAACTATATATACGGGTTCCTACATAAATATTATATGATAAACTCGCACAAGCTAAACATAAATACTATATATATGAATATATGTCATCATTAATATACAATATTTCAACACATACTACTGTACAAAGTTCACGTTAAACCATTGAGCACCATCCGCGACAATCAAGCGACATTTGACCGTAATCCATATTGAATTATTTTTGGGCGATACCGCACTGAAAGCTTTTAATCTGTTTCCATTGCGGATGCTTGTCCGATGATTGCTCGATGCTTATTTCAATAGCTTATTCCAATGGTTGTCATTGTAAAGAAGGGATAATGATTTATAACTACGGGTTAAACTTCGGGTTAATAAGACTTTATATAAAGGTACAAAATCAGCCCAGTCTGCATGATTGTATATTTTACACGTAAAATCTCACTCAACATAATGGTCTAAATAATCATGTTCATTCGATACCAAGTTTTTGGTATACATAGTATATTTTAGTTAAAATATTTTTTTATAATAAGTAAAACTGTGAACTAACAAAACTCTGAAATAAAACCTAAGTTAAATTACACGTCATACAAAATCTGATTAAAATAATAATAATACAAGTTCATATAAAATACAAATCAAAATAATAATAATAACAAACTACAAAAGTAACTAATAATTTAAAACTAGACACGCCTAAAAACTGAATACAATAAAAAGACACAATACTTAACAAATAAACCGCCCCAGAACATGCCCGACCTAAAGGTACCCATCACGCTGGCAGCATTACCGCTCTGCATGGCGAGTGAGATCCTTTGGATCAAGAACGCTCCGGAACGATTGTCAAAACCTCGGTCCCTTAGGCGTCGCCCAATGTCCTTGACAAATGTCTTGCCCTGAGCACCCCAAATACCTTTGAATTGAATGAATTGAACAAAGAGCTTTGAATACTTTGATTCAGTACAACCGAGATTGAAACCCTTAGTAGCAACATCGAAGATGAGCTTAGTAATAGGGAGTCCTTCGAAAATACATACTTTGAGTGTGTAGCCAAGGCAGAAGCATGCCTTTCAAAGTCAAGTAAAATGGAGCCACAAGGGCAAGTAGTACCCAGGAATTCAATCGCTCCGTCAGAGACAGTATTAGATGCAATAAAGTATCCAGATATTCCGCTTCCGGAATACAGTGGGGATATGTGAAGGTGGATTGAGTTCCGGGACACCTTTAATGCCCTGATTAACAAAGGTTCCTTGAGGCAAATACAAAAATATAAATACCTAAGATCTTGCTTAAAGGGTGGTGCCCTGGAGGTGCTGGGGGCTCTCGATTACTCGGAGGAGACTTACAGTATAGCGTGGCCACTACTATGCGAACGCTATAACAATCCAAGACTCCTGGTAAACAATCATCTGCGAGCACTCTTGCATATCAGCGAGGTACCCAACACTTCCAGTGGCCTGAGGGGGTTAGTTGATAATATTTCATCATCTTAGGACCTTAAAGGGATTGAATGTATCGACTGAAGATTGGGACGTATTAATAATATTCTTTCTGTCTAGCAAATTAGATAAGAACCTTTTAAAAAAATGGGAAGAGCGGTCTAACTCAAAAGATTTACCAACTTTATAAGAATTCAAGAGATTCCTGTGCAAGCGAGCAGACCTCGTGGATACTATTAGTCCAGGGAGTAACCCTGAGGCTGCAGGTCCGAGCAGCCTTGGTGCTGGAACATCTCGACCAACCAACGGGAGGATCTGCAACGTAGCCACTCTATACCCAGCCACCAACGCCCAATCAGTATGTACCCCTGCACCATATAATCAATGTCCAGTCTGTCAACAAAAGCACTTCATAACCCAGTGTAGCAAATTCTTGGCTCTGAATGTAGGAGATAGGAACAAAACTGTGCGCAGAATAAAGCTCTGCACGAACTGCCTGAGAGGTTCGCACTCCATGTCAACCTGCCGTGCTACGACCTGTCGCACATGTAGGGGTAAGCATCACTCACTACTACACTATTCTAACACGAATATTGGCAGTGCTTTCCCCAATAGTCCCAGTACTATTCATAATCAACCGACCGTTGAGACGATTACTCCGAGAGTACATAATCAACAAATAATAAACATTGCAATCACAAACAGTGAGCAGAGTACTATTCAACTTAAGTCAGTGCTATTGTCTACAGCGCAAATTAAAGCATTCGATAAAGATAAGAAAGCCCACACTCTAAGAGCCTTACTAGACTCCGGGGCACAATCCAATTTCATTACCCAGGAAGCATTCGATACGCTCCAGTTAGGGAAAACAGAGATAGATATGGAAGTCATAGGCTTTAATGGCATCCAGACTAACGAAAACTATAACACCAATATCTCCTGCCTCATTGTTCCATCATCGTGCGAACTACCGCATCACAATGATAATTATATCCAAAATATAAAATAACCAAATGGTATGAAATTAGCCGATGAAAGGTTTTATGAACCCGGGAAGATAGATATGATAATCGGGGCAGAACTATTTTATAATCTATTAGGCACAGGCCAACGGAAACTGGGGGAGGGACTGCCAATACTCCAACAAACCAGGTTGGGTTGGGTGATATCAGGGGAGGTGAGAGCCCCCATATCTAGAACTGTGCACTGTAACTTCATCATAAACTCCCAGATGAATCGACTTTGGGAAAACGACAGTCTCAGTAAACCAAAGGTAGAAGACTGTGAACTTGCCGAGTGGGAAAGAGTGTTCAGCCGTCATTCACGGGCAGAAGGGGGTAAGTTTGTGGTAGAGTTGCCTCTGAAAATGCCAGTCGAGTCTCTAGGTAGCTTCAGGATCATTGCTTACAAAAGAATGAGGACCCTAGGAAATAAATTTGAACGAGATCCAGTATACAAGGAGATGTATGTGGATTTTATGCGAAAATTCAAAAGTGAGGGATGCATGGTTGAACAGACTGACAGGGACAAATCGGCTAGGGTATATTTACCACACCATGCTGTGGTAAACATGCAGAAAATAAGCACTCCCCTCAGGGTCGTCATAGATGCCTCATGTTCAACTAGCACAGGCATGTCATTAAATGACATTCAATATAAAGGGGCCATTATGCAAGATGATTTCACAGACATCATCATTAGATTTCGAATGCACCAATACGTAATAAGTGCAGACATTGAGAAAATGTACACAAAAATACATGTTTTACCTAACCAGCAAGGGTTGCAATGTATAGTGTGGCGGGAAAACCCGCAGGACGAACTTAAAACTTATAAACTAACCACATGCATCAGGCTGCTCCTATTAACAAGGCTAGTTAATAAACTCAAAACCATACTGCGGCACAAAATAGATAAAATAAATCTATAGTCAGACTCAACTGTAGCATTAGCTTGGATAAATACAGAGCCCCACAAATTAAACTGCTTTGTTAGTAATAGAGTAAAGGAAATTAGGAAACTAACCGATATATCCCTGTGGCACTGGGTCAGCACTAATGACAACCCCGCAGACTTGTTATCTAGGGGCACACCAGCAGAAAATCTTGTGCATAACACTCTGTGGTGACAGGGACCCAAATGGCTCAGTAAGCCTAGCACAGAGTAGCCAACCGAGGTCATACCACACAACACAACTCAGTTACCTGAGATGAAATCAGAAAAACCAATAAAAGTATGCAACTTAGCAACAAAAAATTCGGGTAACCAAGCATTAGAAACACTAATTGGTAGATATAATACGGAAACCCCATTAATTCGAACATTAGCATATCGACCTAACTCAAAATTTTAGTGTTTGGACTTTTTGAGCTAGACTGACTTAAAACGTACTGCTTAACAAAATGGCGCTGTCAAAAAAAGAAAAGTGATAGTGGAACGCGAGAAAAATATTTCGGTCTCTCTCGCACTTACCCCCCGCGCCCTGTAATTTTACTGCAAGAACGACCCAACAAATACAGTGCTGATATTCGTCTGAAGCGGGACGGTCGTGCGTTGGCGCATTTGTTAATGTGTCGATATTGCACAAAAACTTAGGTATGTTTCTAATTTTTATTTTTGTGTTATGACGACAGATTTAGAATTAAGTCTTTCTATCGCAAATAAATCTAAAATATTGTTAGTGAAACATGTATTTGGTCCTTATTTTACAATATATTACTAAATGTTACTTCGATAATTCGAATTAGTGCATTTTTGTATTAAAAATGTTACGAGTCTAAGTGTCTATAGTGTAAAAGGCCATTATTGGATGATGAATGAGTCATGAAAATTAATTTTAATGCCATTATGTCTAGTTTACATAGCTTTTGTATAGTTAGATACCGTCACAAATAAGTTTCAAAATCATCTCGCGGCGCGGCGGTTGTTAACCTTTATAGTAAAGAACATAAAGGCGTCAGCATCAATAAGGGAATGACAGAGGTTTATATCCCACTACCTATAAAAGCTATAGTTCTCTATTATATTGACTTATTAGTAAGTAGGTAGATAATTTTCTCAGCTCTCTTTTATAATTTTCAGAAAAATGACGTCGCACTCACGAAGTAAAAAAATATAAAATTATTAAACATCAACACAGTCAACTCGGATGCCAAAGCCACGGATGAAAACATCCCGGTTTTAAAAAAATATGTAAGTATTGTTAAGTTTAACTTACTAACACAAGTTGTAGAGTCTTCTATAGGTATTTTTTTACATTTCACTAACTGAGGAATCTACAAAGCGCGGTTGCTTGAAACTATGCTTTGATGGCTTACTACGTTGGTTTTGCGCGGTAGGTAAGTAAATGAAATATTTTGTTTTCAGGTGTCTCCTGGAAAAGAAAACATTTCCCAGTCCCAACAAGCAGTTTCTGAAATGGCGAGTCAACGTCCATCAAGACCTATGTCAAGGAGGTCAAGCAGTTCGTTTAATGTAAAATTGCTTAACTGTATACCTGACAACCTGGATGCCTCGGGCGAAGACATAAAGCCAATAAAAATTGTGTAAGTATTGATATTTTAAACCATAGGTACTTATTATTAAAAATTGGACATTAGCGATGAATAAGAGTGGGCTAATACCCAGAGAGCGGAAACAAGCTGCCAAATAACTAACAAAAACTGGTATTCGTCTATACTTACGTTACACTAACTGAGGAATCTACTATGCGCGATTGCGTGACACTGTTATTCGATGTTTTACGATGTTGGCTTTGCACGGTAGGTAAGTAAATGTGTTTTTATTTTTCAGGTGCCTCCCGGAAAGGAAATTACCGGCCAGTCGCAACAGCCAGTGCCTGAAATGGCGATTCAACATCCATCGAGACCTCCGTCAAGGAGGTCAGGCAGTTCGTCCAATGTGGAACTGCTTAACAGTATACCTGACAACCTGGATGCCTCGGAGGAAGACATACCGCCAGCAAAAAATAGTGTAAGTTTTGTTATTTTCATCTCACTAACAAGGGAATCTCAAATGCGCAGTTGCTTGACACTGTTGTCGATGGCTTATTATGCTGGTTTCAAGTGATAGGTAAGTGTAAATGTTATATATATTTTTCAGGTGTCTCCCGGAAAACACATCATCGGCCAGTCCCAACAGGCAGTACCTGAAATGGCGAGCCAACCTCCATCGAGACCTACGTCAAGGGTGTCTAGCCGTAGTAGTTCTAGTAGTTCATCTTCTTCTAGTTCTTCCAGCAGCTCTAGTAACAGCAGTTCAGCAGCAAGAGCAGTACAAGATCCTTAAAAACAGGCGTGACAACCCCTAAGGAGATTGCAACAATCTCAACGACCACAACTATTTCGCCATCGATTTTGAGTCTACCTTCTTCCCCATATCATCCAATGAAATCTAATGGAAGAAAAACAACTTTGGTAGACTACCAAATTTCACCGATAAATTCAGATGAGAGCGACGCTGATTTAAGCGACGATGATCCCACTTTCAGTCGAAATAACAGAGTACGTTCGCCCAGTACAACATCAACCATGTCGGCAAGTTGTGCTGCTGCTGATGCTGCTGCTGCGGATGCAATAAGACTGCGAAAGAGAAAGGCAGACCCAGCAAAATGGTTACGCAATGAGAGTAAGACAAAAAGAAACCATGGTGAGAGCTATAAATCTGCTTTTACCAAGAAAGCTGTGCCGGCACGGGAGATGAAGCCGCCTTGCCAGGAAAAGTACCGATTAAAATGCTCGACAAAAATCGACGAACAGAAACGACTGCAACACTTCCAAGCCTTCTGGGCGTTAGGCAATATCGATTTGCAGAGGTCCTACATAATATCATGCATTACAGAGGTACAACAAAAGTACAAATATACTAATGCGGCCCGTCCACGACAACCAAATCACGCCTTCTATATGAAAGCAGACAATGAAAAAGTCAGAGTGTGCAAGACATTCTACATGCATACACTGGACATATCGGAAAGAATGATAAGAACAGTAAGGCAAAAAACAGACAACTCTGATGGATTTCTCCAGTTCGATAGACGAGGCAAACACACTAATCACAAGAGAGTAGACGAAAAATTAGTCGAAGACATAATGGATTTCATAAATGATATTCCCCGGGTTGAGTCACATTATCTGAGAGCGTCCACAAAAAGAGAATTTATAAAAGGTAATAGAACAATAACAGATTTACACAGCGACTTCAAGGTGGAGCAAGAAAAAAAAGGCAAAGACGCGGGCTCATACCATAAATTTTATGAAATATTTAATACTAAATTCAACATAGGAATGTTCGAACCCAAGACAGATCAATGTGATAAATGCTTACAGTGGGTAAATTCATCCGATCAACAAAAACGGGAGATAAATGAAGACCAAGAAAACCATCTAAGTGAGAAGTATCTAAGCCGGATAGCAAAAAAAACAGCCCGAAAAAATATTGACCTGAACAACCTAGTTGTATGTTACGATATGCAAGCCATAATGCAGAGTCCAAACGGAACAACATCATCGTTTTTCTATAAATCTAAATTGAATAGCTTCAATTTTACAATAACAGAGCTAAACAAATTAACTGAACGTAAAGATAGAGATAACTCAGAAGACGATTATAAAAGCTATGGCGAAGTACATTGTTATTTCTGGGATGAAACGCAAGCCAAAAGAGGAGCAGTTGAAATCGGAAGCTGTGTTCTTGATTACTTGAAGAAGGCATCGCAGAATGCAGGTGATGAAGAAATAAATATCACATTTATTTCCGATAACTGCTGCGGCCAAAATAAAAATAAATACTTGGCATCATTGTATATGTACGCCGTCACGAACATAGATAATTTGAAATCAATAACACATAATTATCTCATCAAAGGTCATACCCAAAATGAAGATGACAATGTCCACAGTTTAATACAAAAGCAGATTATCAGGGATCTGAAAGGTGGACCAATTTACTCCCCAGTGCAATACATAGCAGCAATCAAAAGAGCAAGAAAAACGGGTAAACTTTTTTCAGTCCATTGTCTTGAAAATGATTTCTTCCTCGACTTAAAGGACTTACAAGCAAATTGGGGATACAACTTCAACGATGACTGCTTAAAAATACCGTTGTCTGGAGCGACATAAAAGTGATGTAATTCACCAAAGAAAAACCGTTTTCTTTTTTTTATAAAACGTCATACACACAAGATCGATTGATGGAGATCAATGTGCGCAATGAATGAAAAAAGATGTTGGAGCTGACTTACATACAGCTTATAAAAGCATATTCAGCTCCGATTGAGCTAGGTCATAACAAGAAAAAAGATCTCAAAGAATTAATCGACAAAAAGTTGATTGATTCTTATTATTGTAGTTATTATAATAATATGTTAAAGTAAGATGTGTACTAATTACTATGTTAATGTTAAGTTTTTAACCTTTTTAGATATTTTTTCTGACTTGTTAAATCTGATAACTGTGTTGACTTAGGCTAATTCTGAAACGCACACTTAATTAAAATACCTGACAACATTATTTCCGACAACTTTTATGCGGTAGCTATAGATTCTATTTTCGACCTCACTTTTAAAAAGGAGTATTCAAACTAATCCGATTAAAAAGTGAGTTCGAAAGTTGAATCTACAGCAACCACATAAGAGCTGTAGGAGCTATTTTAATAACGAATTCTATTACACACACAGTAGCACACCCTTTAGAATTGGTTGCAACTTTATTTTATTAAGTAGTAAGTTATTTACTATGGTGAACGTTCCTATTATATTCCGTAATGGCTATGAAGGAAGCATACCTATATGATTGATTAAGCTCAATTATAGTTTAGGATTTTTAGAATTTTTATTGAGTGTTATCATTTTATTAATATTAATAACCGCCAAAGTATGAATACCTTGTATTATTTATAATGAATGTTACCTGAACTTAAAGACTGAACATACATAGTATTTTTTCTAGCGACATATTTGTGGATGACTAAGTGTTCCTCTCATTAAATAAAGATTATACCTACCGCTGTTTATTCGAAAAAAGGTCGTTTTATTGCACATTATTATACATATTAGAACACTTTCTAGTGATTAAACAGGACTGTAATGACACTTTCCGAAATAGTCCGAAAAATATTGCCAGGTATTAATACTATACTGACCTAGAACTGAAAAAGCCATTAAACACAAAATTATATTTTATGCAAAAGAGACCGAACTCGAACGAATTTTTTCAAACCCAGTTTTAAGATTAAATATAATTATTATTTTTTATTTTTATAGAGAAAACTAAAGCTCATTAGACCTAAGTACGTGCGTACCAAATTTCATATACATAAATATAATAGTTTTGACACCAAAGGCAAACGAGTGAAAAATTAGTTAGTCCATTTTAGTTTTTTCCGATTCCATTTTTTTAGTTGGGTCGTTACTGTACTAAAGGTGCGATATGTAAAAATATTCATAAATAACGTAAGGTACCCAAGTAACAAATTAGTTGATAGATTATCAGTCGAGGATTTATACAAGTCCTTGAATCAGCTGATTAAGTGCGTCCAAGTACATACAATGGAAAAGGAATATGACCTACTCAGTAGAAACAAATTTATCTCACCAAGTTCAAGGATTAGTAGTCGAGATCCGTTTATACAGGATGGCCTAATCCGAGTAGGCAGGAGGTTAAAACTATCAGAATGTCCACAGGACAAAAAACATCCAATAATACTTCCACATAGTAACGCACTTACAAGGCTCATTATGCAAAGTCAACACCGAAGATTACTGCATGCAGGCGCTCAGCTGCTCCTGTCCACAATAAAGGAGCGCTTATGGCTAATTCATGGCAAATCACTGGCAAACAAGGTAATTAAAGATTGTGTTATCTGCCTCAGAGCCAAGCCTGTTGCAACTAGCCCAATTATGGCAAGCTTACCAAGGGAGCGTGTGACACCAGCAGCACCATTTAATACTACGGGCACTGATTATGCAGGGCCATTCAATGTGCGGGACAGACGTGGTCGCGGCTGCCGGTTCTCTAAATGTTGGGTCGCCCTATATGTAGGTTTCAGCACCAAGGCGGTTCACATAGAACTTGTTAGTAGCCTGGAAACCGTAGCGTTCCTGGCTGCACTGAGACGGTTCATAGCTCGAAGGGGTAAGCCCAGTTAGCTGGTGAGTGACAACGGCACCACATTTCACGGGGCAGACAATGAAATCGAGAGGCTATACAAGTATCTTCAGGATAATTCAAGCGAAATAATAGATTAATGTACTAATGAGGGCATCACTTGGAAATTCAATCCGCCTTACTCACCACACATAGGGGGGTTATTTAAGGCTGCTGTTAAGTCATTAAATTACATTAAAAAAGGGTTTAGGAAATGCTATGCTCACCTTCGAGGAGTTCTCGACGGTCCTAACTCAGATAGAGGGAATCCTACATTCACGGCCTCTTTGCCCTATACCCAAGTCAGATACAGACAACTTTCCCATTTTAACGCCAGCCCACTTCTTAATAGGTAGATCATTGACAGCCCTATCCGACTACGATTGTCAAAATATATATACCAAACTACTAAATAAGTACCAATAGATACATAAACCTGTACATATAGTAATAATATACATACTATAACTACTATCATGAAAGAGAGAGGAAGTGCTCTTTTACCCGGTTTTTGAAAGAGAAAAGAGTGGGTCTGTCTCTTATCTTGCATGGAAGTGCGTTCCACAGTCGGACCGCCTGCAACCTGAAGGTGTGCTCATACGCCGAGGTGTTGTGCCTTGGTGTGCCGATCTCCTGAAAAGAGATACTCAAAGCGCTGTCTAAGGTAGCTGAGGTAGCGCGGATTTTTCAATATATTAAAAAGATATGAAAGAATATGAAAGTCTCAGCGTCGACAAATCGTTACCCACCCCAACTCTTTGCGATATTGAGAAACGTGGTCGAATTTGCGCAACCCGAAGATAAACCGAATCCCGAGATTCTGAAGTCGTTCGAGTTTGTTCAGTAGATATTCGTTCGCGCTTGCCCAACTAACATCGGCGTAGTCGATTAGCGGCAGGAGAAGGGACTGTGCAAGAGTGATTTTGGTCTGCCGCGGCAGGAAGTACTGCAGCCGCCTGAGGGAGTGGAAGAACGTAAAGACCCGTCTGCTGACCTCGCTGACATGTGGAGACCAAGACAGCTGGCTGTCAAAAATAACCCCGAGATTTTTCGCTTTTTCAGTAAACTCTATTGTGATGCCATTGTACGATACAGGAACAATGGACTTTTGTAATAAGGAAAGAGTGTGCCTGATTCCTAAAATCATGGCTTGTGATTTGGTCGGGTTCACCAACAGCCCGTATGATGAGGCCCAGTCTTTCACATTCTCGAGGTCAGCATTCAGTGTCTCTACAGATGAAGCTACATCGCAGGGCGAAAAGTGGCGATAAATTTGGAGATCATCTGCGTACAGATGATACGAAGAAGATAGGACGAGTTTATGAAGACTGAAAATAGAAGAGGAGAGAGAATACCACCTTGAGCCACTCCTGAGGAAAGATCACACCATTGAGTTTCAGTCTCTTCAGACTTATTTCGTTGCTGACGACCTCTCAGGTATCAGTCGAACTAGTTAGAAGCGTGGAAGGACACATTCAGTGAGCTCAATATTGCGACAAGGATATCAAAATCGACGCAGTTCAAGGCATTGCTGAAGTCAAGCAGGGCTAGCACCGTGACCAACTTCTGATCCATCGCTAGCTGTATGTCATCACTGACTTTTAAAAGTGCTGTAGTAGTACTATGCCCCGGTCTGACCCAGATTGGTACGGATTGAGAAGTTTGTTTGATTTAGGTAGGAGGAGAGTTGGGAGTGAACTATGGATTCAAGGACCTTAGAGAGAATGGGTAAGATAGATATGGGCCTATAATCTTTGAAGGAGGAAGGATTGGAATTTTTGGGCAGTGGGATGACGAGTGCTTTCTTCCACAGACTAGGAAAGGAGCTATCAGATAGAGAGAATTTGATAATGTGGGTAATTGGAGGAAGCAACTCTTCAAGGACGCTGTGGATCATTTGATGGCTGACGTTGTCGCCACCGGCAGCTTTGGATGTGATAGCTAGCACTGCCTTTCTAACTGCGCCAATTCCAACGAAGCTGAAGTTGAACGGTGAGGTGCAGACTACAGCCTTTAGCCGCAGACGACGAAGGGTTGCCTCCTTAGCGGCAGGGTCTATCACGACGGGGGTAGAAGAGAAGAACTGGTTGAGACCGTTGAGATCGACATTACCTGAAGAGGATTCCTGGGACTTGCCAACACCAATGGTTTTAAAGAAATTCCAGACCTGAGCTGGGGTGTACATCTCTAACGCTCATGGATGTGTCGTCACTTGGCATCGCGGCACTTGCGGTTGCACAGGTTACGGAGGCGTTTGAAGATTTTCGTTGGTTGAATCTCGCTTTTAACGCCCTTTCGCACGGTTTCTTTTTACCATTAAACGCTTGATGGAGTCGGTCAACCATGGGGCAGGGAGATTTTTGACCCTGACCTTTTTTATTGGTGCGTGCTTATCGAACAGTCCCAGGAAAATCGAGTTAAACTTCAAGATTTTGACATAAACGGTCTCGCTAGTGATGACAGGGGTCCAATAAATAGATGAGGCATCAAATTTAAGGGAATCGAGGTTCACGCCTTTGAAGCTCCGCATTTCAAGAAATTTGGCTTTGCGCTTAGGGGGCCTGACTTTGTATGAAAGATAAACCAGGTCGTGATAGGAGAAGGGGACACTAAGCTGGCCATGGGAAGCCACCTTGGCTGTGTTGGAGACGATCATGAGATCGAGAAGAGAGGGAGTACGGTGTGGTTGAAAGTGAGTAGCGCCAAGGGGTATATGCAAGTCAAAGGAATGTAGAATAGATTCAAGTTTGGCGGAGTGGGCATTATTTTTTAAAAGACAGTTGTTAAAATCACCGAGTATGAGAGAGTCACTATAGAGAGGAGTCAAGTCATTTAGTAGCTTTTCAAAAGATTCATAGTAATCGATGCGAAGTGAGGGGCTATAATATACACCAGAAGAATATTGTGGTGATGCAAGCTGATCTCAAGGAAGAGATGCTCAGCCGAACCAGAGTACAGGCTTGGCGAGTGGCTGATGACTTTGCAAGGAATGTCAGAACGTAAGTAGATAGCCACGCCGCCATCAGCTTTACCCGTCCTATCGTTTCGATAGAGCCTGAACCCTGGCAGAGAATACATGGAGGAAGGAAGAGATGGTTTGAGAAAGGATTCTGAGACAAGAACTCCATGTATTCTCTGATCGCTGAAAGTTTCAAGGAGATCAGCATAGCTAGCAGGAATACTTTGGGCGTTAATATGCACGACATTGAAGTTGAACTCCGACTGCATGAACACACGTTTCAGGCTGCCGGTCAGTGACGCGCCCGCCCACCCGCTTCCCGCACTGTCAGAGTCACCGCTAGAAGAACATGAGAAAATACTATCTGTAAATTTATATATGATATCCATAAAATAAAATAAATATACTACAATAACTTTAAAATAAATATATAATATAATATATTATATATATAATAATTAAAACTGACTATTATATACTAGCATATAATGTATAATAATAATCAATAATAAAAGCCTAAGCCCAGTCACACTGGGCATGCCGGGAAAGTAACCGAAATATACACAACATCTTTAATACATAACATAGAGAAGGAACAATAATGCAGAAATATTAACACCTAAGTATTTGTAAATGGAACGAGTTCGTCTCGTTTCCATTTTAACATGTAAAATTGTATATAGGCAGAAAAATAAAGGTGAAAGTGACGGAAAGATAAGAATACATAAATTAGAAACGTGGAACGGAACGGACACGGGACGGACAAAATAAATTAAGCTATTGATAAAAATGGAACACACCGTGCGTTCCGCATTACAAGAATAAAGTGACAGATGACAGTAACATTGACAACAATCAAGTTGTTTTGTTTTGATTGGTTGAAGTGAGATGAAATAATGAGCGCTACTATAAACTAAATCAGACAAATATGAAACCTACCTGCCAAAAGAAAACATGTATAACCCGCACAAATAAGGAGACACTTCGGGTCGTTGTTGTTGTTGATTTATTTAGGGGAAATGGATAGCTAGATAGCTCTTCAGGTTTAGGTTTAGCTTTGAGTTACGCACCATTTTTGTTAACTTCAATTTACATACATATTTACTAATAAATTAATTCCGAAGGTGCGAACTTCAAAGGGGTGGTTGATAGCAACGCACAAGTAAGCAAGTTTGGGCGGTGGAGTCAACCTAGGTAGGTTAGATATCATTAGATCTAGACATTAGATAGATCTACCCCGAGTTTCGCAGTTTTTTTGAATTTTTGGTTATCACTAATAATAATTTAATCGCAAGAATCTCTGATAGTCATTTGTTTCCGATAGTAAGTAAGTATGTAAAAATCGTTTTGTGAAACTCAGCGGTCTTTGAAAATTTCTCTTTCAAAGGCTGGAATATGTTAAGCATTACATAAATCGAGGGCGCCATTTAGTGTTGAGTAGCAGTGACAATCGATCCGTTAATTGCTGGCAACACTAGGTAGTGCCATCAGCCCGAATTAATTATTATTTTTATATGGCAATACTGCCTTGTATCTGTCACTTTGACTTTTCTCTGCAACCAAGGAATCCAACCATCTTGAACTGATCTCCTGAGTTTTCTTCAATATTACGATTCCCTGACCACGCCAAAGCCTGGACACAGCAGCGCAGGACCCGGGACACAACAAGCAGTGATCCTGCCTACGAAGCCAAGGGTCCCGGGTTCGAGTCCCGGTAGGGGCAAACATTAGTTTGATGAGAACTGATGTTTGTACCCTAGTCATGGTTGTTTATCTATCTAAGTATAATATTTATCTATATAAGTATGTGTATCGTTGTCGTTAGATAGTGGTGGGGGTAACCCAAACGAGCAACATTGGCTCCACATTAATTTACTGATAATAAATCACAATGTCGATAAAATCCCTCGAAAGTTTAGTGCGCGAGTTAGTGACCACGGTAACAACGCTGTCAAGTAAGGTCGGTACACTGGAACCAAGATCGAGGCACAAAATAGCCTTATAATAAAACTAACAACAGGTGCTCCAGTAACAAGCAAAGCATCATTACCAACGGCCCGAAACAGTTTAACTCCTGTGGTGGCATCATAGGCAACTCCAACGACCGTTGCAGCAGCGATGCAGCGTACAGTAAGGACAGCCCGCACTAACGCTTCATTAAAAATCAACGGTGGATACAGAGGTGCAGCCAAGAAAAATACTGTTGCTAAAATTGCCACCGAGACAGTGACTCAGCTAGCCCCAGCAGTTGCGGCCACATAACCGGAGATTGACGCGCAGATACCACCAGCGTCCCTGCCCATACCTTCTAAACCGCTAAAACCCCCTACCTTCACTGAAGATCTTACTGACCAGACTCAATTGAATGACGACGGAAACTGGACCGAAGTAGTTTCCAGACGCACCGCTTCGAAACGCCGAACCAACCGAGTTACAACAGGGACTGGGAGTGAAGATTCAGAGCTGCAGACCGTGGATCACCTGAGGTACATACAGACATGGGGACTGCGACCTGAAACGACTGAGGATGCCCTACGTAAATTCCTTAATAAAATAACAGTTTCAGACTCAGTAGAAAAACGGATCCTGGTAACAGACATTCAAGCATCATTCACCGTGGGTATACCGGAAAGCATCTTCGAACGTGTAACATCGCCAACTGCGTGGCCCCCGCGTGTGAAGTTTGCGAGCTGGTTTCCCGCACGCACCCGCAGGCAGCGGGGAGGAGATCTCGTCGACATCAACATAGCAATGCAATGATTCTAGTGAACACTATGACACTATTCGTCACTGGCATCAAAACATTCAATGCTTTCGGCACAAGACTGCAGCGATTGAAAGTATTACACAGTCAGACTGTAAATGTGACATTCTTCTCCTGTCTGAGCATTGGCTGAAAACGGATGAGCTCCAGCACGTAAACATTATGAACTATGAGTTAGCATCATCATACTGTCGGCCCTCTCGTAACAACGGAGGGGTCTGTATATATGTAACCAAAACCATGACAACTTTCGAAAGAAAAGATTTAGTTGATTTATTAATAGAAATGCACTTTGAAGTAGCAGCAATTCAATGTATGAGTCTTAACATAACGATAATATGTTTATATCGCTCTAGTAGTGAAGGGGATTATGACAACCAGCTAGGCCATCTCATAGACGTGTTACTAAATGAAAACTGTAATATTCTAATTGCAGGTGACATTAACGTCAATCTTCTTTGTAACACAAAGGAAAAACGCAACTTACTTTGTCTACTATCATCTCTAAAACTAAAGTCTCAAATCAAAATCAAAATGTTTATTATCCAAAAACTCTATTGTACAGTAGTTTTTACGGTAGCTCCCACACTATGCGCAGCCTGTGTCGTGGGCGCTTGTAGGCAGAATTACCATTTGATTGGTAGTTTGTTTAAATTCGCACACAATTTTATAAATCAAAAGCAATTAAACTTACACTTACGAGAAATACAATTTTATAAAAAATAACACTTATGAAAAAGAGAAAAAAATATTAAAAGTAGTCAGTTACTGTTCTTACGCCTATTTTGTGATATCATAATATTTTTTTAATAACATTAAAGTATTTGGAATGTAGATTATGTAGTATACATTTTTATAGTATAGTAAAAAGTATATAAGTATAATACATATTTGTAATATATATAAATATATAAGTATATAATGTAGACGTAGAGTTAGTTACCTATAGTGTTTAATTCCTATCATTCTTTCGGTGTCGTCGTAATCTTGCTCGTGAAGCCAGCTAACTATTTTCCGTTTTGCTTCTTTAATTGTGGGTGACTTTATATCACATGCTTTGGCAATTCTGTTGTAAATGAAAGGGTGTAAAAAGAGGGGGAAACGCTGTGCAAAGGTTGTTTGTGCTACTTTAGGTTGCGTTCAGAAGACACGTTGGTTAAGAAGGCTATTGTATTCTGGTCTATTGATGTTGATGCGGTGTTGGTCTAACGCTGATTTAAGGATAAATAATTTCCGAATGCTCAGTAAGTTACTGTCTTTGTATAGAGTCGTGGTGGGGTATCTGACTGGTTTTTTAAACATTACTTTTAGTATTGAGCGTTGGGCCCTTTCCAAGATGAGCATGTGTGATTTAAACGATCCTCCCCAACATCCTATGCAGTAGCTTAAAACAGATTGACATAAGGATATGAAGACCAGCTTAAGGGTGTCTTTGTTAGCTCCGTTTCGAAGGAGTCTCATTATGTGGATCAGTTGTCTGGCTCTACCTGAGAGGGTGCGTATGTGTTTGTGAAAGTTGAGTTTCTCGTCTATCGTTATGCCTAGGTATTTTATATGGTCAGACCTTTGAATTGTGTCACAGGTACAATTAGCAGCAGAGCGATCGCAAGTATGAATTTGTACAGTAGAGGTGTCGGGTTGTGTGGCTAATGTTTTATGGAAGCAAAGGTATTTAGTTTTGTTTGTGTTTAGGGTGAGCAGGTTTTGTGAGAGCCAGTTAGATATTCCTGATAGTCCATTTATGGTTTTTGAGAAAGTGTCTTTCCAAGATTTATCACTGAATATTAAAGCTGTATCATCGGCATAGCATATTATTTCGGCTGAGACAGAGGTTGGGAGACTGTTTCCTATGTCGTTAATATAAACAATAAATAAGGTAGTACCTAAGATGCTGCCCTATAGGACTCCGTAATTTATAGGCATTGGGTCACTGTATAAATTACCAATCTTCGTCATTTGTTTTCTGTCTGTAAGATAGTTGCTGAACCAGTTAAATGCTACACCCTTAATGCCCAGGTTTTCCAGTTTTTGTAATAGAATCGGTATAGAAACGGTATCAAAGTCTTTAGCAAGAACCAGGAAAACGCCGATCGAACAGTGCCCTTTGTCAAGCTGGGAAGATACCGAGTTTAAGAGTAGGGTTATTGCGTCTTCGGTTGATTTTCTCTGTCTGAATCCAAATTGGTTTGATGATAGTAAATTGTTCGTTTCTAAGTAATTGATGAGGCGTTTGTTGGTAATTTTTTCAAGTAATTTTGAGAATACCGCAAGTAAAGAGATTGGTCTATAGTTACTAGGGTTGCATTTGTCGCTAGCTTTATGAATAGGAGTAATAGAGGCTACTTTCCAGGAGTCTGGGAAGATGCCACTGAGGAGGCTGAGATTACAAATGTGAAGAAGAGGTTTTACAATATGTTGGGCAATGTGTTTGACCAGAAGATTTTTGATGCCATCTAGACCTGGTGCACTGTCGTTTTTAAGTTGTTTGATGTAGCTTGTGAGTTCAAATTCATTAATTGGTTGAAAGAAGAAAGAGTTAGGTGGTGAGGATGGTGATGTGGCTTGGGAAGCTAAATTTGTTTCTGTTTGTTTAGTTTTGACCAGTATATCATTAGCTAAGCTAAGCTGCTTCCTACAGTTGTAAAGTATCTGTTACATTCATTTATGGATTTGATTGGGTTGCTTTTACTTCTTAAGAGCTCGGTAGAAGAGTTTGTTTTAGATGTTGAGATTTCGCAGATATTTTTAATTGTTTTCCATAACATTTTAGGGTTTTTGTGATTTTCGGTTAGCATTTTATTTTCATATTCTGACTTTACTCGGTGAAGTATATTGACACAGAAGTTTCGGTATCTATTGTAGATGGTGTGAGCGGTTGCGTCATTTGGGTGTTTCCTACATTTAAGATGTAAGCTGTCTCTGTGTATCAGACCCGGAGTTATCCAAGGCTTTATGGGATTCTGAGCTCGACTGGTTTGCTTGACTTCGGTGTTTCTTGTGATGACCTCATTAAGTTTTCCTGTAAAAATATTGGTTGCCTCTGAAACATTTTGGCAGTTGGTGACAACAGTCCAATCGATGGCTTTCAGGTCATTTGCTACCTCATTATAGTTAGTTTTAGATATCTGTCTTTTGGGTGAGTTAATAGTTTGATTCGTATTTATAGCGACCATTGCGAGGTCGTGATCTGTAACTGACGTTTTGCAGACTACGGCTATGGTTTTATTTTTAGTTTTTAGGAAAATATGGTCCATGAAGGATTTATCTCTAGTGGGTATGGTAACGGCAGGGAGAAAACCGTGTTCTGCAGTTAGGCAAAGATAGTCTGTCTTACGGGTATCGGTGGAGTCTGTGAGGATATTTATGTTAATATCGCCTGCTATGATTGTGTTGTTACTGTGTTTTAGTGTTTTGAGAATATTGTCCATTGAAACTAGAAAATTTCCTATATTATGCAAGGACTGAGATCTATATAGAGCTATTATTTTAAAACTGTTTGGTAAGCTAATCAGAAGACAGTTTGCGTCAACAAATTCTGGTTCGGAAACCGTAGCGATCCAGGTTTCTTTGATATAAACAATGACGCCTCCGTTTTGGTTGGTGTACTTGGTAGTGTGATAATGTGTATATCCATAAATTTTTCTAATGAGTGGAGAGTGGCCAAGGAAGCATTCAGTCAGAATGATAACATCGTAGTTGAGGTCTAGACGATGAAGCAAAGTTAGGAAACTGTCGAAATTGCAGTTATGGCTTCTGATGTTAAATGTTGCAATTTTCAGATTATAGGAATTTACCAACACGTTTTTACAGAGTTCAGCTGATTCAACTGCGTGACTTGGGATGGCTAATGAAATATCGATATCGCTTGCAATATTCATGTTGGCCATTTTTGTAGTTGAATTAAAGAGTGTGTGTTTTTTGGGTTTATAAGTCACGTATGGCGCAGCAAGATATCGTGTTAGCGGAAGATTTGTATGTATTAGGTTTGTCTACATTATAATCATAGTAATATGAGTAATAAAAATAATATTTTATACAGTAGATATACACGTGGGTAGATACATATATGAAATAAATAATGTTTGACACATTGCAGCTAGTGAGACTGGAAACAACAATAACAAATGTGGAAAATGACTCACTCATTTTCAAAGACTTAAAATTAATGTTAATAGTAGTTTTTTCTGGTAGAAAATAATATATCAGGAACTTTAATAATATCATCAGGCACATTGCACTGAGAGGACGTATTAGGGAGCTAAGTGGACTGCGAGGCGTCATTTCGTGAGTATCTGGCGGAGAATTTTGGAATGGTGTGGTTTGTATTTGCTGAGGCTGTTGGGGCTGTAGGGGAAATGTCCGGAAGGTCTGGGCCCATGAGGCTGTCAAGGTTATCGGGGTTGCGAATGAGTTGTGACTTCTTCCCTTCTTTACGAACTCGTATTTGGCCATTTTTGACCCAGTGTGATTAACAGAGAGTGGGATTCTGGGTCGGCCAGAGAAGATTTTGACAGTTTAATGAAAACACTCGTTAAATTACTACACAATCGCTGTCCACTCAAAAAAACTTCAGTGCACACTCACCATAAATCCTGGGTAAACAAACAGCATAAACAGAAAAAGGAGTTCTTGGAGTTGCTGTGCTTCATTAGGTGCCAATTTCCAAATAACACTGAGATACATTTATTACACAATCACTATAAATCACTATACAACACACTTTTGGTGCACTCTAGGAAGCTGTAAATCAACAACTGTATAGGAACTAGCAAGAATATGTCTAAATCCCTCTGGAATGTCATTAAAACTGAAACATGTTAAAAATAGGGCAGCGAGTGATCCACTAGACATCATGCGAGGCAATATGCAATTACCTAATAAAAAGGCATGCGATGTGGTGCTCGCAAACCGGTTTAATGAGTACTCTATCTCAATAGTCCGTGATACCCAACTCAGACCCAACCTAACACAGGCGATAACCCTACTCCGCGAAACAATTCCAATATCAAGGTCATCTATGTTTGTTGCTCCCTTTACACCCACGGAGCTAATTAAATTGATCAAATTGATAAAAAGTAAACCCACAAAAGACATATACGGATTCCCATGCAGTCTATTACACCAAATACCTATAAACTTGATAAATATTCTTTGTAGTCAATTTAATCACTGCATTGCAGAATCAACTTATCCTAAATCATTAAAACAAATTAAAGTAACACCTGTGTATAAAGGTAAGGGGGACAAAGGGGAGACTAACAAATATAGACCCATATCAATAGTACCAGCCATATCTAAGATATTAGAGATGAGGCTCTGCAACAGACTCAATGATTTCTTATGTAGTGATAATTCTCTCTGCGAACATCAGTTTATCTACGAATCTACAATTGGTGCAGCGCGAAGTTTGGTGCAGGAGGTGATCCAGCAGATAGATCAGAGGTCAGGTCGGCGGGTTGCAACTGTCTTTTGCGATCTCTCACGAGCATTTGACCTTGTGGATCGCAACTTGATCCTAGCCAAACTAGAACACTACGGAGTACGGGGCCCGGCGCTAGGATTATTTCAATAATTTTTATCTGGACGTACACAAACAACTGTCGTCGGAACAGAAAATTCCAATCCTAGTTTAATCGAAGATAGGTCAGTTCCCCAGGGATCAAATGTGGGCAACAGCCTGTTTTTGGTATTGATGAATGACTTACCTGGCATCACTCAACTGGCTAGTTTTGTTATGTACGCAAATGAAATATATGCTACTGTAACTGAAGACACTCAGACTGAATTGACTGATAAACTGGAACAAGTTGTGCTCAAATTGGTTCACTGGTTTAGTAGCAATGGCATGTTACTAAACCTTGACAAAACGCAAGTTATGCAGTTCTCAAAAGGTCCGCGCAAACCAGAACTGCTGTGTGTGAGTATCGCCGGGGTTAGCCTGTCCGCCGTCAATGCATGTCGGTTCGTGGGGTTCACACTAGACTCAGGTCTACAGTGGCACGAACACATTGATGCACTTTGCAAAAAACTAAACAAGGCTTTCTATGCAATATGTAGGCTTACGCCCACCCTCACCAGGGACAACTTGTTAAAGGCTTATTATGGCTATTTCCACTCTCACATCAACTACGGAGTAGACCTATGGGGCCTGTCGGCTGATAGGGACAGACCGTTTAATACTGCAGAAGAAAGTGGTTCGCCGCATTCTTAGAGTACCAAGTGATACTCCAGCGAAACCACTTTTTACTGAATTAGGAATACTTACTGTCCCTGCGCTGTACATATTTGAGGTAGCAAAGTATGTTAAGTTACACAAAGAAGCATTCCCAGATCTAGAATCAAGCGGTTACCGGTACAGCTCAAGGAGGATGAATCACATTCCCTGTCCCAGGCACCGTCTGGCAAAGACAGGCCACACTATTCATGTAATGGGACCTAAAATATTTAACAAAATACCTGGTGAAATAAAGGATATACAATCTAATCAACTATTCACGCACAAATTTAAACAATTCCTACTTAAGATGGCGTACTACTCAGTAAGCGAATACATTGCGGAAGCAAATGTGTCATAATCCCACGAATAATAATAATTATAACTATTAATAAGTTAAATTAATTTATTGAATTTACAATGTTGACATGATTTAAATATACTATACATTTTATATACATTGGGTATGTAGATTTAAATTATTAATTACAAATGCACTTTATTTTTTATTAACAATGAAAGTAACCAAAATATATGAATTAAAAATAAAATAGAAACACTAAAAGAAACAACTACGCGAATAAACCACCCCGGGACATTGCCGAGGCTAAGGTTCCCATGACGCTTGCAGCATTTCCCCGCTGCACCGCCAGGGAGATCCTTTGCATCAGAAATGCCCCAGAGCGGTTGTCAAATCCTCTATCCCTTAGACGGCGCCCCAGATCCTTAATAAATATTTTCCCTTGTGTCCCCCAAACCCCAGTCGTCTCGAGCGCAAGAGGCACAAAGAGGTTCCCCCGCTCAACCATCACCTCTCCTACCACCTTGGTTTGCTGGAAGAAATCTCTTTTGAGAGATAAGCTCGCCTTTGTACATGTTTTTTTCTATTATAAGTTATCTGTATGACTGTTTTGTGTAGTACAATAAAGAAATTAGATGTAGCTTCCCGTGAGTGCGGCATACTTAAGGCACTTCTGTCTTGCGGCAGACTCGGCGGCTGCACCAGCGCGGGCCGCCGTTGACCCGACATGGGAGGCTGCAAAGGTGCAGACGCAGGTCGCATCCCATAGCAGGGAACGTCCTATCTCCCAAGGTACCAGGGTCAAGCCGTCCGGACGCTTCCCATCCGACCGGCACAAACCTGGCGGCTCCAACACACTAGGAACGTTGGCCGATACCAAAGCCCTACGAACGATGTCGTTTATTGCGTGGTGCCGCGAAAACCTGCCAGCGCTCCTGGTACAATGTAGGCCATGGCGACCCAACTCATTGACCCATGCCCCACAAACGCATCGATGCGGCTGGCAGATAGTGCAGCCCAAACGCAAAGCGACTGCCACGCGCAAAGTGTCGTCGTCCAGGAAAGTTCCCAGCTGGGGAGAAGGCATTGCGTGCAGCCACAACCCCGAGTCGGACTGACAAACGGCACGCAGGCGCGCCAATTCCGGCCCCGAACTATAAGCGAGGAGATCATCACGAATGACTTCGCACAGGACCTCATCCCAGGAGCGCTGACTACATAGCCTTTCCGGCAGGTCGCTTCTAGGACACCGGGCACGCCATAAGCTCTCCGCCTCCCCCGCAAAAGGAATGCGGAACCCGTCACCATGTATACCCAAGATGTGAGTAACGAGGTCCACAACACCATGCGAAGAAGCCAGAAAGCCAGGGAGCTCGGTGTCCTGCAAGCGTCGAACACCTAAACCCCCGTACCCGATGGGCAGCGTGGCTTGCACCCACTGAGACGAGGACATCTCTACGTTGATGATGCACTCCAACAAATCCTTCAAAACTGCATCGTATCTAGAAGTTATCTCCCTGTGCAACCAAATCGGGGCAGTCCGTATGGAATAAGTTAGCCTTGGTGAAGAAAGACAACTTTTTAAAATCGTCAAGGCAACATGGGCGGAAAGCTGCTTTTAATGTGGTTTCGACGCCTTAAGGATATCAATTTTTGATTGCAATACTCCGGGAATGCCCTCCGGGAAAATAGGAGCACCCAGAAGTGTGAAATCCACCTTATTCCTAAGAATGATTCCGGGAACGACTGATTGGATTTCGTCGCTCACCTCTTGAGGTAATTGTCCTGAACAAGAAAATACTTCACACTTCTGGGTATTCAAGTTAAGCCCTAATTTGCCGAACCCCAGTATCAGTCTTCTAAGATCCTCCAGAACCACCTCTGTACTGCCACCGATTGTGCCATCATCTAAATACCACACGTTTAAAGGTGAACGCAAAGAAGCCACAACTTCTTGGATTGCCATACTGAAGAGAAAATGACCCAAGGGATCACCCTGCTGAACCCCTACCTTTGACTGCACCAGGCTCCCACCGAAAAACAAGTTACTAGTGGCACTGTAACACTGGTGCAGGTATGGGTACAAATTTGGACAACAAGACTTCACCCTACTTAAGACGACGTCCCGCTCAACAGTATTAAAGGCGTTCTTAACGTCCACCTTAACAACGATTTCATGTGAGGCAACCCTGCTCATCACATATGAACGAGTAGCATGAATGGCAGCCTCACACCCCAGAGCTACTCCGACTCCTAACTGCTCAGGCTGCAACTGCGATGCTTGATCACCTCTCACCGCACGACAGCACATCTTTGACACTAAACGCCGAATCACGCTACCCACAGCGATTGGCCGAATGCCCCCATCCTTCTTCTCCAAAGCACAAAGAGAGGCTCCATAGATATAAGGGCACACCTCCCTATTAATCACGCCCTTCAACATGTAGTTTGTCAAGTTACATAGAGAACTCAACAGTGCAACCCCACCATCACCAGCCCCTACAGACGTTAATTCCTTAAGGTGCTCAGGGCGCAAACCATCCAACCCACCAGACGAGCCGTTCTTAAAAGAGGCAATTGTCTGCGCAACGTCACCCACCTCCACAGATAGACACACCGAAGAAAGAGCAGGTTCAGGAGGAAAGTCCAAAGGTCGGTGAGGACAAGGATGCTTTTCTCTTAAGGATTTCAGGGTCTCGTCATTATCAGGTGCGATGGAACAGTCCGACAATAACACCCGAACCGCTCCACTCAGATCACCATCGTGCACCTTCGATTCTTCTAATCTATAAAACGACCTCTGACCCAAGGGAACCCCCATCGTGGCGCAAACTGATGCAAGTGAGTCACTCGGAGCTTCATTTGCAACATTTTCCTTCACTTCCTATTATTATACTAGTTCTATAATTATAGTGTAATGAATGACCTGTAACTTATGTTATCAAATAAATGATATGATATGATATGACATGATATGATATGTCTAGTACCCAAGATACAGGGAATCCTACTTTGGGGCTAGATCAATGTGTGTAAACAGTGTCCAAGTTCTAAAAAAAAAAAACTATTTTGTACGGTTAAAGTGTGAGAGCATTTGTTTGAGCATAATCTTTTCAAATATTTTACTTAGTGCTGGAAGAACAGACTTTGGGCTCAAATTTGAAGGATCAGTGGATGGGACGATCTTGTCTTTCGGCATGAATAGAGGCATCAGTTTACTATGCTTTATATTTGAAAAGCTCCATCGTCAACACATTTGTTGAATATAAGATTATAAGATTAGTATGAGGGTTATGATCAGAATCACTTAAAGAACTTGAGGATAATCTTCATTGATTCCTATCGCTTTTCATTTTTTTTATTGCTGTAAACCTTTTGCTAAGAATCTTCATCGCAAAATTTAAATCGGCCTATCACCGCTTAGAAAGTCAAGTGCGGTGTTGAAGAGAAAATTACCTTCCTGTATAGAACAAGCATCGCTAATGTTTCCTCCGGAACGGGATGACACCTTGAGTAATAGTCGCGAAATTCATGTCGTGTCAGTCCTTTCCATAATTTTTCTTCTTAAATTATTACGGGGCGTCTCAGTGCGAGAAATGAATACTTCCCGATGTTCCCTTTTGATTTAGGTGAGAGACGGAAATGCTATTTTTTCGGGCCGACGCCGCTCCGTCTCGAATCTGAAATTAGCTGTTAGAGGACACGGACTGCTTTAAGAAAGCAGAAATTATTGTTTTCGTTGGCTTCGGAAATACAATAAATTCCCGTGAACTGCCGGTAGATCCCTTATTTTTTATTTAACTACACTTTGTTAGATAATACATAATACCCAGTCTTTTTATTATATGTTCAAAAAAAAAATGTCTTCAATTGAGGACATTCAAAGAATCCCAAGTCTGGCTGACAAATAATTTTAATTTTAATTCTTAACTAAGTTGCTCTTTACTGACTACTTAGTTTGGTTAATTTCGCATTTCAATTTAAATCCTACATTAATTAGCATTTGCTGCTTTGAGCTAGTTATTTGCTAGGATTAGAATTAATAGTCTTGAACCTATCTGTGTTTAATTTAATCTACATATCTAAGCAGGTACTCATTCTATATGGAATAGATAATAAGTCTATAGAAACCGGCATTATAATCTGTTTCACTAGAATTAAGTTAAGTACTGCGTACCTATACCATACAGGGCAGAGATTGTCCAGAAAGTTTAGAATAGGCCAGTATTTTAATTCTTTTTTGCGAGATATGGCGTCTGCACTCTGCCGCCGCTGAGATATGATTTATGGTCCCATCTTATTTCATACATTCTTCATCTTAAAACTATTAAAACTCAAAAATTTAAGATTATTTATTTACTAGTTAGTATATGTTTAACATTGAAATGGCACCACACCAAGCCTTTATAAAACCAGTAATATTGTACCAATATAACATCATGAAGGAAACTACAAATTCAATTCTACTTTAGCCACTAGAGGCTACCGCCTTGCTGTCTGTTGACTTCTGGTATAAAATATAAGTTTTAAACCATCGGGAAGTGGGGTCTAGTAAGATAGTACCCTACTCTAATCCTATTTATGTCCTATCTTGGCCACTCATTCACTCAAACGTCACTAAGTTACCCAGTAATTTTAGTGAATAAACAGGGTCAATCTTGAAATGAGAGATAATAAGCAGGGAATGTGTACGTGTGTGTGTGTGTACAAAGCTTAAAATTAGCATCCCTAATGTTGTCTCAAAATGGACAGTAAATCACGTGTCAGTGACTTAGCTTAAATGTTAAAGGTCACGAAAATTCATCGCAAATTGCATTTATTGGCAGCCCGACAAGCACCTGTGTTGCAGCGAGGATAGCTTCACACATACGCGCCACTGTTCCAAGAAATCTCGAAACTAATTTCACGCCTCAGTGGTGATATTCGCGCGCCGCTAACTTCATTGCAAAGTGATTTTCTCCCTCCCCGGAAAACAGCAGTTTTGTGTACGTGACAAACCGTAACTACGGGCTGGATTGGAAATTACAGCTGGCCTCTGAGAACTGATACGGTTTTGGAATTTCGACTTTTGGAACGACACTGCCGATTTTTTGCAATTTTATTGTGATAAGATTAACGTGACTATCGTTTCTAAATCAAATACTGCTCCTCGGGCAAGTCAAAGCCGACACGTTTAGATAATGCACTGATTTTATGATAAGTTAAAACAAACAACTATGTTTGGCTGTTCGTTGTGAAGAACCTTAACGAACCGAGTTAAAGTATAGTGCTACAGTCTGGACTCCCAAATCTTGCCAATGAGCGAGAGCAGTACATCATCAGATGCCTGCGGATTGACTTTGCACGTTTCCACTGGCATTCCATCGTTTCCAGGCACCTTTCCACTCTTAAGCGATCTGATGGCTTTATCAATTTTGGTTTTAGGTGGTGCATCTTAGTTTAAATTCAATAGTTGCTCAGTGTTTTACTCCATATCAATCGTTTCTTTGTTTTCCGGGGCTTTGAAGACGTATGTGTAATGCTGATGCCATTTTTTCAGCTTGTCTCCCATTATCTACAGGAGTTCACCGGTTCGGACCTCAATGGATTGTGTAGGTATGGACTTGTTGCAAAGTTCCTTAGCTGCTTGGTAATATTCTTTCATATTGTCTGTCAACATAGTAGCTTGGGCCCTTCGTCATAAGCATCAGCATAGGATCGCTTTTTCAGATTGCGCTTGATGGAATTTTCACATAGGAAGCATTCTTATGCCTGAGGTTCTCATGTCGTAATCTGCTGCGTAGTTAGATTTTTCCTTGACTGCTTTTCGACGGTTGATCAGATATCACGTGTCGTCTGACATCAACTCTTTCCTGGATTACTCTCTGTATTCCAATACTGCATCGCAATTCTTATATAGCCCTTCCTGGAGCTGCGTCCAATAGTTGTCTGTGGGAATTTTATTGATATTTAGAAGGTGTTACTTGTTGTATATTGTGACGATTACTTTGTATCTGGCTTTCCCCGTTTTAAATTTTGCAACAGCGTAGTGCTTGGCAGTGTTGTCCGGATTTGCACTTTTGCTATCTTCGGACGTATTTTTACAATCATTTGGTGACTTTCACTATTTGCGTCAGCGCCTCTTCTATTCCTGACATCACGCAGAGAGTATCTTCATTTTCGACTTATCATAATGTGGTCAATTTGGTTTTCAGTCGTCCTATCCAGTGAAACCCAGGAAGCTTAATGTCAATTTTTATGTGGGAAAATGGATCCTGCAATAAAAAAGTCATTCTGGTAACAAAAGTCTACTAGCATATCGCCCTTTTCAGTTCTTACCCCTTACGCATGTTTCCCCCACGACGATTTTATACCTTCATTGCTATTTCCAAGCTGTGCATTAAAGTCACTCATGTATATATCTTACTTCTCCCACAGTGGTCCAATGTAGAGAAGTGGCAAAAAATGACGATTGCTAAGTATATGTAAATATCTACTGTAATAAAGACATTTGGAATTTGGAATTTGGAAACTTTATCGCGGCTCTAAATGTTTAGGTAAGCTGTTTATATAAATCATCTCTCAGTTCCATGTTGGCCTTGT
Organism: Argyresthia goedartella; assembly: GCA_949825045.1. Classification (NCBI taxonomy): domain Eukaryota; kingdom Metazoa; phylum Arthropoda; class Insecta; order Lepidoptera; family Argyresthiidae; genus Argyresthia; species Argyresthia goedartella. Next base: position 10,248,796 of record OX463821.1, on the reverse strand, counting down.
TCGTCGGTGCATAGCACTAGATGATAGTGCTATGCACCGACGACGACTAGTGATAAAATTTGGAATAGTGATATTCCTTACATATCTGTAAACTCCTTCCACATCACTTCCGATATGCTCAATATGACGAGCTTGTATTTTCGCATACTCTCCGCCACATAGAGAACATGTTCCAGCAGCCTATCATAATCCTGGTAGAACAACCTGGCTAACTAACTGTATTAGTCCATAGTACCCTAGTCTGATGGCAGGGCTGCTACCTAAGCGGTCAGACACGCCCGTTTGTTCTCAGAGTTCCTTCTCCTATCATTCTTTTTAGAGGCCATTTAGACCCCGTGGCCTCTTGCAGTCTATGACTAATGCCCGGTTCCTATATTTCAAAAACGATCCGTTTTAGTTACGAATGGTAGTTAATTCTACGAGGCGTAAGCTAAAACCGTTCCTATAACAAACGTCTCGTTATGCAACCAACCGATGGCTGGCTACTAACGGATGGGAGGGTTACCGGCAACGGAGCGTAAGCGTATTGCATGGAGATGTCACTTGGTTGCGTTCCTATAAATATTTTAAACGTCAGTAGACTTTCCAGATAACTATTCATAATGTCACTTGGTTACCCCTCAATTTCGGTCGGTTAAATTTTATATTTCACTGTTTTCGCTGTAATTTTGAATTTAAAATGACCAGTTCATCAGAAAGTGACAGAGAAGTGTTCGAAATTATATCGAACTCCAGCGAGACTGACTCAGCAGAAGATAATAGGCAAAACATGCAGCCCAGGACAGAACAAATGGGAGATCACTGAACAAGCCCCGTACCAACAACCATGACGGTCACGATCCTCAGCCATGAGGGAGCGACTAGAACGAAAGAACCGACAGAAATATCCCTGAGTCTTAGCCCTGAATGAAGATTTAGGTACCGAGGCAAAAACGTTGCATGCCTACTAGGCGGCAGACAAATTTGTAGATAAATCAAATGGGAAGATGATAGGTACTCACCGGCGTAATATACATTTCAAACCTGGTCGTTTGAAATGTATTATACACTTTGTATTTTTTGAAGAATTTGTCGACTAGAAGAAGACTCAAACTTTTTGCAGGATATATGTATACTTATTTCAATTGATGGATGTCAATGTCGAGTCAAATGTCTTTTTCGCGCGATGAACGTTCCGTCCCTGTTATGTATTCTATGCATTCTATTAAGTTTGATAAGGAAAAAAATATGTCACGAAGATGCCTGCGTTCGTGTAGCTCTAATAAACATCATAAGTTTATAGAACTCTAAGATCAATTCGTATGTAAATCTAATTTGTATCGGCTTGAACTTTATCTTATTACAAATTTAAATCCTGCATATAACGAAACGCACATCTCTGAGTGAAGAGGGCGCGTCGGTATTTCAATGACATCTATGACCAACGGACGTCCGTAGGTAAAAGGTACAGAAAGTAAATTGTGGAACGGTATTAATGACTCGTAGTTGGTTAGGGAAAAACGGACAGTTACTTTTACGGATGACGATCTGTTAAATATAGGAACCGGGCATAAGGAGTTATCTCGCTACTTGATTGGACGCCAGAGTCGTTCATTGTCTAGCACCATAGTGTAGCCATCGTCGTCAAGGACGCGTGCAGGTGAGGATGACATTTGGGTCGGACATGTTGTAAGTTCCGTTCTCCCCTAACTCCCCGGCTTTTAGCATAGGTATTATTAAAGTCAGTGTAATTAGACCATAAGTATATTCATGAGATAACAATATAAATTGATCTTTCTTTTTTTCGGAATCTCATCAAGGACTTAGGATAATCTACTTACTCGTAGCAAATTTTAAGCTTAAGAGATTCAATACAAAAGAAACACCACGGAATAGCGGTCGTGCCGTGAATAATTGTGTTATCTCGGATCACATTAAAAATGCGCTCAGACAAAAAGCATAAGCACAAAACAGGGCTTACTCAAAAGACCTCGACAAGAACGCAAGGTATATAAATAATTACGGTCAAAACACGGGACAAAAATAATTAAAAACACTCTGCTTTATATTCGTGTCGCGCAAAGCGCTTTTTTCCACAAATTGCTAGATGTTGCCGTTTATTCAGAATATGATATTTTTTTCATAATCTCTTCTCTTCTTCGTGCAGCGAGGACTAATTTATAATTTGCGCGATTAAGGAAAAAGTTATTTTTAATTTGCGCTCGACAAAATGCTCATTTGATTTGATGAAAAAGATAAGGCGAGAGAGGGATTGATTCTCTCATTTCCCTTTCGTGAATGAGCGACGAGCCTTTTTCTTTGGTGTCTGGTTCTCTTTTCTTGAGTACTTAGAGAAATAATTTGCGTTTCTCTCCATTTATTTCGAAGTCCATTATTTTCTTTTCACGTGTTGTCTTTTATTCGGTTTCTAATCATCAAATCAAATAATATTCGTATTCACATACATATTTTGCAAAAGGTACAGTCCTACAAAAGTTTATTCAGTGGCCACCCATATTAGACCTAGCCTGTTTTATGTCGACAGCTCCGAGTCTCATACTAGAATACTACTATTTGTGTTTGATTTGCAAAGTATATCCAGGGCTATTTCATATAAAACCCTGTCTAAAGCAGTGTCACAAGAGCCGCTACTCGGGAATAAGGGTACTACTCTACAATACATAAGTAGGTAGAAATTGTGCAGCCGTCAACAGAGGGAAATTGACCCCATTAGTGGCTTCTAAACCGACGAAGTTTCGTATTTACTCGTATCAAACCTAATTTGGCCTAGTGTACAATTTGACGCTGCGATTTCAGCCAATAAGCAAACACGAGGGACTCTGATTAGCATGTTCGTATAGACCAAAAATAATTTATTAGCGTAACGAGGACCCGAATAGGAATCCACCGCTTTCAGCGCTCCACGTGGAAGTACGTGACTCGTGTGCCAAACTGGAACAGCTCATAAACTGTTTGCGATAGAATCCTGAAATTATTATGATAACAATTGTTTGACCCCGGCCATAATCAAAGTTTGGAATAAAGGTATTACGAAACGTGACGAAATTTCGAATTTTATAATTGGATTTCGGACTCTACCTATTTTTCACAGAGAACTGCTTCATTTGAGATGATTTATGGTGCCTCTTGATTCTAATATAACGTCAGATTAAATCCAATACCTATATGGTGTGTTTTTGTACATGAGATTTTTAGTAAACAGAGATCTCTCGATTACATTTCATGACTTTCCGAAATAATCACTCGATATTGGTTAATTTAGTTGTCGACATTAGAATAAACCAGGGGTTCCCACTCTTTTTCATTCGTTTAATCATTAAACCCTACACTAGATTTCACAAAAAATTGGTTCTAATTCTTGTTGAAAATATATCATCTTATGTCATCTAGCTACTTTAATATAATATTTACTAAGGTCTGTGTGAAAAATTCTACCTTTTAAATAAAACTTCATTCTGTAGCTGGTGATGTTGCGTGTTTTAAATATCTCCTAGATAAATTGTAATATTACATATGAATTTGGCGTTTCGCCGTACTGGCCACTTTGATCTCAAATATCTCCTCTATGGTTAGGAATTCCAAATTCAAATTTATACAGCTATTTACTCATGTATTTGTGTTTCTAAAATTACAATTCATTTGTTTTTTCCTTATTTTTTTTTCTTACCCCACTCAGCTTACATAATGGAAAACTTGAAATATCGCGTTATTTACGAGTATGAGTTCTACCGTGGCACCAGTGCTGCAGAAACGACCCCAAGGAATGATGTGTATGGCGATGGTGCCGCAATAGAAAACACAGTGCTTTTTTGGTTCCAACGTTTTCGTTCAGGAAATTTCGACCTGCAGAACAAGCCCCGTGGACGGCCGGAGACCAAAGTTGATTATGAAGAATTGAAGACTATTGTGGAAGCGGATCCATCGCAAACCACGTCCGAGTTAGCTGCAGGCTGCGGTGTTAGTGATAAAACTGTTTTAATCCACTTGAAGCAAATTGGGAAGGTGAAAAAGCTTGAAAGGTGGGTACCTCGCGAACTGAGTGAAGCAAATCAACAAACGCGCGTTGACTGCTGCGTTGCATTACTCACCCGGCACAATAATGAAAGGATTTTAAATCAAATCATTACCTGTGATGAAATGTGGATCCTGTACGATAATCGGAAGCGCTCATCGCAATGGCTGAACCCTGCCGAACCAGCCAAACCATGCCCCAAGCGAAAATTGACTCCAAAAAAGTTACTTGTGAGCGTTTGGTGGACTAACGCTGGTGTCGTTCACTATAGCTTTCTTAAATTACAGCCAGACGATTACGGCAGATGTCTATTGTCAGCAACTGCAAATCATGATTGAAAAGCTAGCTGCTAAACAACCGAGGCTGGTCAATCGCTCTAGGCCACTGCTGCTTCATGATAACGTTAGACCACACACTGCACAACAGACGGCTACCATATTAGAGGAGCTTCAATTGGAATGTCTAAGACATCCATCGTACTCTCCGGACCTTGCTCCATCAGATTACCATTTTTTTTCGAAATTTGGATAACTTCTTAAAAGGGAAAAAATTCAACTCCGATGGCGCAGTCCAAACCGCCTTCAAAGATTTTATTGATTCCCGTCCGAATGTTTTTTTAGTAAAGGGATCGAAAAACTACCTATGAGATGGCAAAAGTGTATAGATAGCATTGGTACATACTTTGATTAAATAAATATATTATATTTAAAAAAAATACGACTTTATGTTCCTCCCATGCAAAACGCCAATTTCATATGTAAGGACCTAATATGTAATTGGCTCCAAGGGCCCAACAGTCAAAGTCAAAATTTCATTATTACTAACTATAGATATTTACATATAGTTAGCAAACATAATTTCTTGCCTCTTCTCTACACTGGAACACTGTGGCAGAAGGAGGGCGAAGAAACTCTCACAGATTTATTTTTAGATCTTGTGTTTAACTAAAACAAATATTATAATACTAGTGGCCCTGTGGGCTACTGCCCTCCCTAACAGCTAACCTCGCTAACAAGGGGGACTGTGAACCAATTTATAGGGAACAGTATACTGTAATAAACACAAAATAACCTAACTTATGTACAAATATTAAAATAAATAAAAAATATCTGTCAGATCGCCGCCGTCGAGAGGCAGAGTACCCAACATGCTGGCACCATTACCTCGCTGTATAGCCAAGCTTATGCGCTGGGCGAGGAAGGTGCCAGCTCTTGGATCACCCGACGCTTCAACGAGTCTTTTCGCAATCTCTTTAAAGACTCGCCGTGCGTCAGTTCCCCACGGCCCGAGGGTCTCCACGCCAAACGGCACAAATATGTAGTCCTCCCCGAGGGCGGCATACTTGCGCCGCTTGAGACCCTCCGCAGAGTCCGCCGCTGCGCCGGCCCTTAAATAAGTCGCTGATAAATGGGATGGCGCTAGTGTGTCAACACATGTCGCATCCCACACCAGCGACCTCCCATGCTGCCATGGGATGAGCGTCATTCCGTCGGGCCTCTTACCGTCGTCGCGGGCTATGCCTGGGGGTTCGAGAACAGATGGCAAGCCCGCGCTGGAAAGGGCCCGACAGATGACGTCATTCAGAGCAGCATGTCTAGAGAGACGGCCAGCGCTGTAGTTGCAGGACAGGCCGTGGTGTCCACGTTGGCACACCCTGGCACCGCAGCGGCAACGATGTATCTCATTAGTTTTTACCCCCAGTCGTAGACAGACGGCCAGCGACAGGGTGGTCCTAACAAGCAACGTGCCGAGCTGTCTGGAGGGGATGGCATGTAGCCAGTGCCCTGACTTTCGCTCCCTGGTTGCGAGCAGACGAGCATGCTCTGCAGGGTTAGTTGCGGCGTTAAGGAGGCTCTCACGCCTTTGCAGGCAGAGCGGCTCATCCCACAACCTTTGGGATTTTGAGTTTAGTGGGGAATTTTGACCCGGACAGGCTTGCGTCCAAGCGCTCCTGGCATTGGCTAGGCACGTAACCTCAACATCACCAAGTGAAGGGTTAATTATTTTACCGAAGAGGTCACGTGTGCCATAGGCCGAGGACAGGAACGCTGGAAGCGCGACATCTGATATATTTCGGATCCCCAGGCCACCGTGTCTTATAGGCAGGCATGCCTGCATCCAGCTGTTGTCATCGAAACTGCAATTTAGGATGTCTGTTAGGGTTTTTTGTATGAGGTGATCGAGAAATAAAAGGGAAGAAGGGTATTTCCATAGTGGGGCGCAGCGGAGGACATACGTCAATTTAGGCACAAAGAGGCAGAAGCGGATGATTGTAAGGGCGATGTGGGGGTTCAGATTTGTCACTCTGTCGAAAGTCTCCTCGAATTTGGAAATTTGCTCAGTTATATAGCTGGGGATCCCATCCTCTAGGACTGGAGACCCCAGGAGGCGAAGTGATTGTTCGCTAAGAATTTTGATGCCAGGTGCTAAATTGTTAAATTCTTGTTCAATAATTATTCTTTGAGATGATTGTAGGTTTTCCGGTAAATAGAGCTCGCACTTGGAATAATTTAGGTCCAGACCTATCTTGCCAAATTCAGTTTTCAATGTTTTTAAATCTTCAAGTACAGTTTTTGCGTCGCCTTGTACCATACGTTGAATTTTTAATTCAGGCTTGTTATGGCCGGATGGATTGCCAAACTGAAGATGGCCGGTCCGAGTGGGTCACCCTGCTGGCAGCCAACTGCTGAGTGTAAGAGATGATTATTGTATAATAATTTTGATTTGCTACTGTAGCATTGCCAAAGGTATTTGTATATGGACGGGGTGTGTATTTTAACTTGTGTAAGCAGGGCACCCCTATCTACCGAATTGAATGCATTTTGGACGTCTACTTTCAACAGCACCTCGCCTCCCTGATTGGCAAGAAAGGTCCGAGCCGCGTGAACAGCGGCCTCGCATCCTCCCCTGCTGCCAAAGCCCATCTGCGTCGGTTGAAATAAGTGCCCAAGATCTGGTAAAATATATCTGCAACAGATCTTGGATAGCCGGATAGGCGGATAGCCGCCTGATGGTGTTACCGACGGCGATGGGCCTTATACCCCCGTCCTTCTTTTTGAGGGCACATAGGTTCGCCCCGTAGAGCAGATCTGTGATGCCCTCGTACACCCCGCCGGAGAGCATCAAGTTGACAAGCTCGGTGATGTCTGTAAGGAGGGTCCGTCCTGCGTCCCCGACGACGCCACACAGCATGTCTTTGTAATGTTGCGGTGACAGGCCGTCGAGGCCGCCGGCCGAACCGCTCCTGAAAGACATCACCGCTGCCAGGACGTCATCGGCCAAGGCACGCGGGGTGGGGTCGGAAGGAGCGGGGGGGTCAGGGAGCTGAAGCGCCGATGCTGGAGCCAGATACTTGGACTCCAGTGCCTGAAGGGTTTCGGGAGAGTCAGGGGCGACCGCATCGCTGGAAAAAAAAAGTTGGGCGGCTCCCTTAATATCTCCATCACTCACTTTGGTCTCTATTGATTTGATGACGTGGTATTGACTGAATGGGCCTAAATAGTTGTTTTGAATAGATTGGACATTATTTTTGCAGTTATTCTTTATTTTTTGTGTAAGGGAGCCGCTTGCGTGTGTTCCTTTTTCCACATGCAGCACCCGGTACGAAAAAGTCAGTAGCTGCTCCCAGCTCTGATGATCATTTTATGCTGACACTTGTTTTATGGCTTTGACAGAGAGGTGACCACAGATGTCCTGGCGCCTCGAGGAATTATTTTTACTATTGGGATGTTTTTTTTTTTATTTGCCTAAATCTTTCCAAAGGTCCGGGTTGGGGTTGATGGGTAGATTTGGGGATTGTGTAGGGCCGAAGGTGTGGGTTTTCTGGGTGTTAATGATTTTGTGAACTTTGCAAATATGAATTTTGAGACCTCTCTGTCCTTTAAAGAAACGGGATTGCGTACACTCCGGGCACTGCACGGGACTCTCCAGCGACGGGGTGATGTGCTGGCTGCCGGCTGACTGTGACATAGGGGTACAAGTTATATGAATATGATATTAACAATGACATTATATAAATATAAAAAAGGCATGTCTAGAAAACGTATAAAAAAGATCTTAAGACAAACAAATACAATAAAAATTGTCTCAGTACTAAAGTAGGGTGTAGAATTCGTTATCACTATTTGGTTACGTCAGCAAAAGCTCCCACGCATATTTCTCCTCAGCAATAAAGCACAGCAAAAGCGAGCGGAGCTGGCGAAACAACGGTGGAGGCTGACCGACCACAGGGCGGAGTGGAGAATTGGATGAAAGAGGTTTTTAGCTCGGTTGAGTCGCGTAACACAGTTCCGAAGCACGGTCACGGCGTAGTCTGATGTCGTACCACATATGGCGTCAAAACTCGCAGAGTTCATGGGCTTATGTCGCAACTCTCGCCGCCAGTCTCGTGGTGGCTAAGTGGTGGTAGAGACCCACCTTTTACGCAGGTGATGAATATCGTGGCAGATGCTGTCACTTCACTGAGAGTCACGTTATATCAGGAATAATTAGAAGAACCCGTATGAGGTAAATTGGTAAATTGTGCACTTCTGTAGAATCTTTAGTAGATAATTCACGAAAATTTGGATATAAACGAGCAAAATATGATTTTATAATTATTTTCTAGTTCAGAGCTTGTTTACACAACATGACATTGACATATCATTATAGGTTATTATTTTAGATTCAATCAAAATCAAGTATAAGTAGCCGCACCAATAACTTTCTAAACTACATTATGCGATTTAAAATACAATCTATTGACTTTTCACTAAAATAGTTTTAGTCTATTTGACTCACTCCCATGGTCTGTATAGATCCTCTTTACTAATCCGTCTCCTACTTCAAGGAGTCCAAACTTGGTATGTTTTGAAAATATTTCTTGGATTTTTAGAAAATAAAAAAAGGTAATGGTGTAGTATATTTTGAGAACCGGCTCATGAAGCCCTTTAATTTGATAACCCACACGATAGGATTCAGAAAAAAAAAGGAACCATACAAAAAATTAATGATTTCATAACTCCCCTCTTTATACTTTATACTTTATTGCACAAAAACAGAAGATACAGATACATCAAAATGGAAACTAGGTGTACAAAGGCGAGCTTATCTCTAAAAAGAGATTTCTTCCAGAAAACCTAATATGGACAGAATACATGAAATAACAGGTAGACCTATGTGCACAACGTTAAAAATATTAAAATAATAAACTAATTACTAATATGTACATAAATACATAATATCAATACAAATAGACAAAATTATACTACATATATATCAAAGCAATAAACCTACATAAATCTAGTATGGAAGAAAAAGATAGTGTTCTTTTAAGCGAGTTTTAAAAATAGAAAGTGACGGGCTGTCTCTGATGGCGCTAGGAAGTTTGTTCCAGAGCCTGATAGCTCGTAGTCTGAACCCATGTACATATGCGGCTGTATTGTGTTGCGTAGTTATAAGCAGTGATCGAGCGTGAGATCTCCGAGGCCTATCCGAGGACAAAAATTCAAAACGATCTCGTAAGAAGACAGGATAGCGAGGATTAAATAAGATGTTATAGAGGCAGATGAGGATATGAGAATCCCGACGAAGACGGATAGGGAGCCACTTTAACTCCCTGCGATACTCCGAGACGTGGTCATACTTGCGCAGGCCGAAGACAAACCGAATCCCGAGGTTTTGAAGTCGCTCGAGTTTGTTCAGTTGCTCTTCATTCGCGCTCACCCAGCATACGTCAGCGTAATCGATCAGGGGAAGGAGAAGAGACTGGGCAAGCGTTATTTTTGTCTGACGAGGCAGGTAGTATTGTAGTCGTTTGAGGGAGTGAAAAGTGGCAAAGACTCGCCTACTGACCTCGCTGACATGCGCTGACCAGGAAAATTGGTTATCGAAGAAAACTCCTAGATTTTTGGCCTTAGTACTATATGAGATTATAGTTCCATCATAGGTTATAGGGGCAATGGACAGATTCTGTAACAAGTTAAGGGAAAACCTGGAACCAATAATCAAAGCTTGGGACTTACTAGGGTTGACAAGTAGTCCAAAAGAAGTGGCCCAGTCCCCTCTTTCCCCATAGGGGAAAATCGAGAAAAGCTCTCGACAAAAATCTCTTTTAATTCAAGGAATATGTGTGCCAACTTTTGTGAGGATCGCTTGACCGAGCTACTGGTGTGGTTCATCAAAACACGAATGCCTGCACCTGAACAAAGTGGTTTGAGTAAGCGCATTAATAGAATACAATTTGTTAGCGATCCGCGCCGTCCGCGCTCTGGTTTTTCCCTGACGCTCTGTTTTTTTTGCATGTAACCTGTAGTTGAAACTTACATTTTTCAAAAGGTTATAAAATTATCTGTATAAATCTATATTTTATATGTACAATCGAACCATCTGAATCATGACCCACCATAAGCTTATTTTGCTAAATCCCTTAAATGCAAGTAGGTCGAAATTCGCTTGAAGGTTTATTTCCTTGGTAACGAACTTTTATCATTTGATTAGACACTGACATTTTGATAGATCTTACAAGTTTGAAAGTTTCAAACGAATCATCAGGCAAGTGGGTCATGATTCAGTTGGTTCGATTGTACATACCGATACAAAAAGAAATAATAATTTCAGTCTTATTTTATTTTTTCCGTTTCTGCGTAAACTTTTGCCTATAATTTCAAATCTAAAGCAGTAACCCTGCATTATTTTGGGCTCAAAAGCTTTGCTATATTCACTTTATTCGTAAAAAGAAGAAAAAATGGCTATCTAGAAACTCTCTTTTACGTGATATTTATTTTTCAACGTGCCTACATTTCGCGCCTGCAAAAAATGCACAAGATCTTCTTCTCGATTCCCGATTCACAGATCCCGCGATCGCTCATGTAATACCGCTAATTAGCATCAAGGAGTTTGGTTTTTATCAAACCATATAAAAAATCATTAATTTAGAGCAGCCGAAATAACATTTTTGATACAGCAAGCAAGAGGGGTGCAATGTGACCTCAAATGATGAGTGTTGTAAGAATCTCTTGTTTAAAAAACTTACAGAGTATTGTGATTTCTGGCAACTGTTTCTTGAGGTTCTTGAAATGGACTATCCACTTGTATTCATAACAATATTTTACACTTGTGTAATAACGTAATATATTTATGTGGAAACGACGAAAAAGTCACTTCACCCATATTACAGGATAAGAAAGGGCAACAAATATAATGACCACCAAAATATTTTTTTCCTATCCAAAATGGCTAAATGACCACCAAAAGTTGCAGAAAATATCAGCGCAAAATACTGCGGTAGCTTAGGTGAAGCGCCTTTTATCCTTCGTGTTAGGTTGAACATGTAAGACCAACAAAAAATACTTAAAACATAAACTTAAGTACACAAAACATAAAAAGAAGTTTGCTGATCATTTATCCGAACACCATTTGGTGGACATCCATCCATTTTGGCAGTCATTTCGAATTTATTGGTAGTAAATTTTCGATTTTTTTAGTAATCGATTAAACACAAGCCATAAGAAAGTATGGATCATTACTGCAGCAACTTTTTCACGGATGGGAATGAATATAACTAACACTACAATTTACCTTATTGTTACTAAAAAGGTTTCATAATATATTTTATCTACACACGTATTGTATCATAAACCCTCTTTACTGCGTCCAAAAACCGCACGTTACATAATGTTACATACGATCAGCATAATGTTAAACTACTTTTTAAAAACTCATTTATTATCTGAATATTGAACATTATGACCATAATGTGTAAATTTTCTACATATTATGACATTCAAATTTCGAACGCCGACGCCCGCCTGCGTGCCGCCCCTACTTTGTCTGAGAAGTTGGTACTACAGAACAAGCTAAACAACTCAATGCCACAGTGCCGGTCAAACATGCGGTTCCTGAACACATCAAAGAGAGGTTATGATATGTGTGTAGATAAACTAGTGTATGTAACTGTACATAATTAGGCATTAAAACTCTCGAGTGATATTATTATGAAACACGCCTTCGGCTCGTTTCATACACCCACTCTCGAGTTTAAATGCACTCCATCATGTATCAGTCACATAAACCACTATTTTGTATTTACTGGTACATAGGGTGTAACAATTATATATATATATATGTAACCAACTTTTACTACTCATGGGGCTGCAAGTGTATTTGGTATTATTTGATTCGCACCTGTGTAAAATTCAATACACCACAAGTAACCAGATTTAGTTTCACACATCTCATATGATTTTATGCCCACCGGTGCATGCCGCTTTGTCTTTTATGAATTGTTTTGTAGCAAACCACCCTTTCCATATCAGGAGCGATTTATCCTTTGCGATGTTTCTATCGAGATTATATAGTGTTTGAAATTTTCACCTTACGCCCATGTCACGGTAGCGAAACGGTCAAGCCACATATTTTGACAAAGGTGTAGAGTTTGTGAAGTTAGCGCTTGTGGAGTTAGGGCTTGGAGAGATAGAAGTTTGACTCTATATGAGATCTGATAACTTTTTGACAGTGCCAGCCATATGGTCTCGTCTTGGCAACATTTTACATGAAAATGTTTTTGGTGGGATTATATTTTAGAGGACACTTTCAGCCCAAGAGGTTTTTACGTAATCGATTGGACTACCTTTCCTGGAATGTACTGTTGACCCGAAGCATCGTAGGGAAGTATTAACGGGACCCACTCCAGGGCCTACCGGTTCTCGCTTCCCCGTATGAGGCTTTTGGGACAGCAATAATGCAGTACATCTCAGACCAAAGGAACCTATACGCAACAGACAATAGCCAAGCTTACACTGTTGGCAAGAAACAACAGCAGACGAGTCTATGTCTACTTCGCAGTTTTGGTGTGCTTCGGATTGTGTGTAAAGGGCAGCGTGAAAGAATATTTTTTAAATTGCTCAGAACCTGTGGACACACCAAAATTCAAAAAGTATATTAGTTACGATCGGTACAATACTAGAATTGATTGCAATTCGATAACCCTCAGTGAAGCCAAATTGAGCAAAATAAAGCCAATTATGGATCATTTACATTCAAAATTTAAAAAACTGAGGCTTGTGGAGATATAAGCTTGGCCCTATATGATATTTGACAGTGCCAGCCATATGGTCTCGCTTTGGCAATATTTTACATGAAAATGTTTTTGGTGGGATTCACTTCTTTTTGTAAGTTGCTTATGACCATATTTTTTAATTTTATTGTTAATTTTGTCTTTTATTTTTTGAGGTGTATTTCTTGCACATCAAAGATGCATTTTGTGATAGCACACTTTGCCTTTTTCCCGATTCGTAATATATGTTTGTGGAATCGGGATTTAGCATTGTCATCTCTGTTTTAGACTTGACTCTTCGATTGCGATTCATGTTGACATATATCTACCTAATTGTCATCTAGGGATCAGTGGCATACAATGGGATATCCAACAACGTATAAATGGCCCCTAATGTACCGCATTCGCGATTTGACTACATTCTTAGCCCGAAGTTAAAGTACACATCAGGTGTTTTTCGCGCGCTTAATCACATCTCTTAATTTAAAAGTCCATTAATAAAAAATCCTGAAAAAGGTGTTTTGAATGTACTAATATTCTGAAACCTGATGAGAGCCCTATTTTCTACTTTAATAATTTTTAATATCTGAAACACATATTTTCTTATGGCAACAAATATAATGATCACCATTTTTTTTTTCTTCCCGAAATGGATAAATGAACACCAAAAGTTGCAAAAAATATCAGGGCAAAATACTGCGGCAGCTTAGGTTAAAGCGAAGCCCCCTTTATCCTTCGTGTTAGGTTGAACATGTAAGAACAACAAAAAACTTAAGTACACAAAACATAAAAAGAAGTTTGGTGATCATTTATCCAAACACAATTTGGTGGACATTTGTCCATTCTGGCATTCATTTCGAATTTATTGGTAGTAAAATAGGTGCGTTTTTGGTAATAGTTTAAACATAAGCCTTTTCTTATATCTAATACATTCTAATAAGAAGCCTGTATACTGATATAATTTTCAGATTTCTAGCATGAAATTCTGTTTTTTATGGGAAAACGTAAACAAAATTCCATCGCCTAATTCAAACTTCAAACTTCAATTTGTTGTTTGATCCTTACGAACACTTTTTCAACGTATATAATGCAAGAAAAACTACTAACGCTTCGGAAAGTGTTATGGCAGCGGAGAAGCAGCGGCACTAGAAACTCGTACACTGCAATACGGCCTACTTTTCTTTTCTGTTTTTTTTTTTTCAAAACAGGTCTTGTGTAACAATCGTGTGCGTGTTGCGCTGGAAAATCAGAGCTCCTAATGTCTTTGTCATTAATGTAATCATCTAACCTATAATATGCTTTATTACATTATGTTTTTTTAACAATGCCTTTAAATTTCTTCTCTGACAAATTTGTTATCCCTTCCATATCTCTTCTCTGAAATTTAAAGCGTGGAGGGTGATTTACTTAAAAACCTGAAATATGTATTTCATTATTTATAACAAGGAGTCTCTATATCAATTTTCAGGCTTTTAGCATCAAAATTTTCGGAAGTCTCATACAAACTTCCATCCCCTAGTTTAAGGGGCTGGGGTAAAATTTCCAAGTATAAGAGTTAAAATTTTTTTTTCGTACTAATACTATAGCTATAGCTTTCATATCGAATTTCAGCTTTCTAGGACTTCAAGCCAATCTCCCTACTATGCCACCTATACAAGCTGTTCGAAAGGATCCTTCTTGGCCGTCTTACTCCATACATCGACGATAAACTGATCCCAGAACAGGCAGGTTTCCGACCCGGCAAGTCTTGCACATCGCAAGTTCTCAACCTGACCCAGCACATTGAAGATGGATTTGAGAAAGGGAAAATCACGGGCGTCGCTTTCGTGGATTTGTCGGCGGCCTATGACACTGTGAACACCAGCGTAATGATTAAAAAGCTGTATGAGATCACGGGCGATTATGACTTCTGCCAGATCGTAGGACAGCTCCTCAGTAACCGCCGGTTTCAAGTTAACCTGCAAACCCAGAAGAGCCGTTGGAGAAATCAGCGTAATGGATTGCCACAGGGTAGTGTCCTAGCGCCAAGTCTGTTCAACATATATACAAATGACCAGCCTAGGACACAGGATACCAGAAGCTTCATATACGCTGACGACCTAGCACTCGCGGCTCAATCGGACACCTTCGAGAGCGTGGAGGGAATAATTACCTCTTCCCTGAACAAGCTTGGCGAATACTATGCTGCTAACGGTCTGAAGCCAAACCCAGCCAAAACCGAGGTCTGTGCATACCATCTCCGCAATAGGGATGCTAAAAGGGAACTTAACATCATATGGAGAGACGTAAAACTGCCCCACAACAGTTTCCCTAAGTACCTCGGCGTAACCCTAGACAGAAGCCTGACAATGAAGCAGCATTGCACGAAGACCCAACAAAAAGTTTGCACACGCAACAACCTGCTCAAGAGGCTGACCACGACATCCTGGGGAGCAAAGCCAACCGTCCTGCGCACCACAGCTCTGGCGCTGTGCTACTCTGCGGCTGAGTACGCCTGCCCTGTGTGGGAACGTTCAACGCACGCAAAGCTGGTCGACGTGGCATTGAACGAGTCATGTCGATTCATAACGGGCTGTCTGAAACCCACACTAACCGACAAGCTGTACCAGCTAGCAGGAATAGCCCCCCCGGAGGTTCGGAGATCTGTCTCTAGCTCGGTTGAAAGGTCAAAGCAGACACATGACAGACGGCATCCCCTGTTCAACCATGTACCAGCCAGGCCCAGGCTGCGTTCCAGAAAAAGCTTCCTGCACTCAGTGCAGCCGCTAAGTCAACCAGCTCAAACTACACGCCTCGCCAAGTGGCAGTCACGACTGAACCCTACAGACCCGAGCAACTGCGTGAAAGAGAAACTAGCTGAAGGATACAAGCTCAGCTGGCCGATCTGGAAATCTCTCAACCGTCTCAGAGCTGGAGTGGGGAGGTCCAGAGCTAACCTGGCGAGGTGGAGCATCATCTCGGAACTAGACACGGCGTGCGTCTGTGGATACCCGAGACAGACGATTGCGCACATGACTGGGTGCCCTGCGTGCCCCACAACCTGCACGGACGAGGAGCTGTATAAGGCTACCGAGCGAGCTATTGCGGTTGCGGCCTTTTGGGCCGCCCGTATCTGAGATGACCGTCGACTCGATAAGAAGAAGAAGGACTTCAAGAAGAACTAAGAATTTTGATTATCAGTGAGTGAGTCAGTGTCGAAATTGAGTTAGTTTAGATATCCATAAAATCTGTGCTATGATATTGATACGTTCTAAATATATTAAACATCATTTTTCGAAAATATTGTGTAACTGCTATAATCCAAACCCAAGTTGTGAGGGTTAAAAAATCGGCGAAGTACTTCGAGAAATAATGATGATGACGACGTATCCGTCGACGGCGACACCCTGTCAGTTTCTGGCATGTGCTCGGAAGTGACTTGCAAAGCCAAACTTGATTTTGAACATGCGCCTGCATATGTTTCATTGTAACTGTCTGCTTGTATTGTAGGTGTTATTATAGGAGACCTTGGGGCATGTCTTTCGATAGCGGCGTTTGGCGACGAGTTCTTCAAGACGGGCATATTCAAATTGTTTATTTCCTTTTTTGATTGAACTACGCCACTCTGGTTTCATCAAGGCGTCCATCTCCCACATCTTATGAGACATGCCGCAGGACCATAGTTGTCTTTTCACAACGTTCTTGTATCGGAGATACTGCTCACCAGGCTACCGTTTTCCACCGGAAAGTTCGGATTTGGACAAATGTGACGCATCCATGCATACAAGGTGTCCACACCATCTTAACTGTCCTATTATCAGGAGACATTCTGGGCCAAAGATTTTGGCACGACGTTGAATCAAATTCATTTCATTCAAAGCATCTGTTATGACTGCAGCGTCGCAAAGAGGGCAAAGAGCGTCGGAGCCATGATTCAGCCCTGCTTAACACCGCTGGTAACAGGGAACTGTTCCGTGAATTCATTTTACTGTCGAATGTTCGAGAAAAGGTAGGTAGTGCCCTTGCGCTTTGCTTGCTCGTCTTGGCGGGGGCACTGCCTTGCCCCCAGACCTAATGCAAAACTTGCTTGGGGTTTGGGTATTATTCAACTTACAAAGAATGGTATCTCTAATAAAATTCTCGTTGGAGTCAATGGGGCCGATCATTGGGACTGAGGTTCCACAAAACTGGAACAATAACATTATACATGTTAGATATTATATTGAAAAAAAAATATATATGAAAAATATCAGCAGGTGATCGAGGAGGCTGGGGTGACTAAGAAGAGGCCTATATTTTATTCAAACTGACATTTTATATGGCGCAAATGTTACATTGCATAAGAAATACCTAACAACTATTTAAGTCACAAAATACAGTTGAAAAATACAATTGGTGAGGAAACACTCATTACTACTTGCTCAGAGACTCTGAGATACATACATATAGGTTCTGAATAAATTATCTGTACAGTTACGAATTATTTTACGTTTTACCTACCACTAGAAATATGATGCTCACCCAGATATCTCTTCATCACCTCTAACAGATGCATTCGCATCAGTGGCAGGCAGCAGAGTAATAGGGATTCGAACCTGCAACTTCTGTATGAAAGGTAAGGGTGTAATCACTCGAGCACAAAAGATCTTAGATAAGTTTACGATAGGGTCTATAAGTCGGTACCTATGTATTTTCAGCAGAAACTTTTTTTGCATCAAACTACAAATTTACAGCTTTCGGATTTTATCCTTTTTTGTGCTATACCTTTCTTTTTGCCAGATTTCATGATTCTAGATCAAAAAGAAGTACCCTAGAGGTTTTGATTCCCTTGCAGTTCCCATGAGTATCAAGCAAATTCAGCAAAATTGTGACATAAACGGCGGTATTTTTTGATCGCCTTGACCTATATATTAGATTTTTTCACTTCTTCAAGAGACTACAGACATGAGGAATTGCTATTTGTTTCAACTTTATATCTCCACGCGTTACTGAGAAAAAGGTTTTTGACAGACGTATAAAAAGCATAGGAGACAGATATAGAACTTTACAGTTTTCGGAATTTTCCCTATACCTGTGCCAAATTTTATGATCCTAGGTCAACCGGAAATGTATCAAGCAAATTTAGCAAGTTCATCAAATTTAGCAAGTTCAGCAAATTTAGCAAGTTCAGCAAATTTAGCAAGTTCAGCAAATTTGGGACATAAACGTCGGTATTTATTGGTTGCGTGAATTTTTATAGCTCCAAGTGTCCACAGACGTTAGTAATTGATATCAATTTCAATTTAATATCTGCACCAGTTCCTGAGAAAAAAGGTTGTGACCGACGGATAACAAAGTCCTATCCTATAAGGGTTTTTTCCCTCTTAATGTACGGAACTCGGAATAAGAAAAAAACCACTGCCACATTTGTCGACTCAGTTCATATTAAAGCGATGAGAGACAAAAATGCTTTGCGTGATTGGCCGGTCACTGGATGAAACATTTCTATTAAGATTTAGATTAAATCCTACAAGTTTATTATTGTATTCTAAGTGCAATATTTGTAATATTTTCTATTCAAAATAACCTCATTTTTCATGCAATTATTTGAGCACGCCCCGGTGGGTTAGTATTTCTAAGGTTCAAACTTTTCACATGAAAGGAGTATTACCTGTTTATAACTAATATATATAAGTTTAATTACATACATCCTTTGCGTACACATTCGTTGAATTCGCCAAATAACCAACAAAACTTAGTGTAAACCCGAATCTACTACTGCGTGTACCGCGGCAAACGAGCGAAGTTTTGAAGTGTAAATAAAATCCTTATAGAAGGGTAGTCCTAAAGCGTAGATAAACTACATCGCGTTATGACTAAACTCTGATTTTTTATTCCGTATAATTCTGACATTTCAGATATCATAAGGTTCTTTATGAGGATAATTATTATTCTATTCATTTTGATTACTGTAAAGTGCAGGTGTAAAGTGTGGCTGTGAAGTGTAAAATGCTAGCAACGTCTCAACAGCCAATGTTAAGTGTGAGTGATTACTAATCAGTAATCAGCGAAGTGAGGCAAATAGAAGTATATTCTATTTTTTAGCGAGTAGCCACGTCCCCGGCGCCCCTTCTCACCTTCTACTCCCACTGCCTTCCCGTGCCTTCACTCGCTATTTAGTTAACAGCGTCGGGACAGCAAATTTGTCTGTTTCACGTTCAATAACCAGTTTCTACTAAACATCAGAGAGACACAATAGGGCGCAAAACTGACAATTTCTCACGAAGAAGACTGGGGGAAAGTGCCTTGTGTATTAAAAAACTTCAACGGCAAGTAATGCATCGCGACTGATTCGCGGCTGTGTGCATTGTATTTCAATGAAAGGGATTATTTAGGGATAAGTAATTAAAAAGGCGGTAAAAAGATTTACGATCAGACACTGTTTA
The DNA here is from genome assembly GCA_949825045.1 of Argyresthia goedartella. Lineage (NCBI taxonomy): Eukaryota > Metazoa > Arthropoda > Insecta > Lepidoptera > Argyresthiidae > Argyresthia > Argyresthia goedartella. The sequence goes on along the minus strand of OX463821.1, from coordinate 10,229,346 downwards.
TCATAATTTGATGAGATTTGCTTATGTTATGAATGTGGTGTATCAGCGTTGATATTTCGGTATGTATCTGAGGGCACTATACATCAGGATGGTCTTCTGGAATGTCTTAATACCCTCCAAAGTGTTTGTTTTGGTCGTTCGCCTCCAATCTTGAACAGAAACCACATTGTTGTAAATGAATTTCATCAATTTGAGGAAAATACGAAACATTACCTCGAATTCTTAACATGTTTCTATCAGATGAGCTTTTTCCAGCTACTGATGCATTTCTCCTTCGATGCTCAGTTTGAAGTTCCCGCACAGTCATCACATCAGCGAATACATTTTGTGGTTTTATATCGCAATTATAAGCACAAAATCGAAACCCGATACTTGATACAAAAGTAAACAAGGTACTACCGTTGACGTGAGAGTACAATTTGTTCCGTGGCTATCGACGTTTAGTTGTCAGTGTTGCGCTCCATTGGACACTACTTTACACTTAACACTTCAGAGCCCCACAGCGAATAATTTAAAAGTGTGCACACAAAAGACCTGCTTTGTCAGATGGATGCAGAATTACTTAACATTTGGAACGTAATTCTACGCTACGAAGTATATGGCGAACAAATTATATTGGTAGATTTTAGCAAAGATATCTTTCTTTATTCTTTATTGCATAGATAATATAAAGTTACAGACAATTAAAAGTAATGTAATAAGCAAAGGCGAGCTTATCTCTAAAAAGAGATTTCTTCCAGCAAACCTAGGCAGGACAGGAGAGTTAATTATACTGCAAAGTCCTAGTTCGCAATAACACTATACATACGGACGCAAATTACTTTCAAAATATATATAAACTATACCAAATATAAAATAAATATATATATATATACTTACACTACATAAAATACAATGTATAGCATGAACATACATAAACTATAATAAATCATACACACACTTTCAATCTTTTCTTAAAAGTGAAAATTGAGGGACTTTCCCTAATAGCGCAGGGAAGTGCGTTCCACAGTCGGATTGCCCTTAACCTAAACGAGTGTTCGTAAGCGGCAGTGTTATGCCGAGGAGTTGAAAGGAGAGACACCGAAAGATATACCAATGCGCTCATGTCTTCTCGGTGTTTGCTGCTATTTGTGGTTATTATCTTGTTAAAAGAGTTAAGTTTCTGTTATTCTGTTAAGCTTTTATTGTTGACTTTTCGTGTTGTGATTGTTCGTTGATTTTTATAAACGTTATGGAGCCACAGCCTGGCCCTTCCCGGGAAGCAGCCCCATCTGACAGAGCACAAGAGACTGATTTTCTGTCTCCCACAAAGAAGCGTCCTCGTGGTGTATCAATCAAATCGTCATCCTCGACAATGTAATTGATAAAGTCGCAGACTCTTTAATAATGTCAGCGATGATGATGATGATGATGATGATGATGATGATGATGATGATGATGATGATGATGATGATGATGAAGAAAGTGATATTAGTATTAATGATGATTAGAGATTTTAATAAAAATATGTTTTCTTTACTTGTAGTTTTTTACTGTTTGTGATGAAAAGGGACGTAATTATCACTCGCCGTAAATCCCCTTTTAATTACGAGCGCCGCACTTAATGAAATGGATAAATTCACTAACAAATAAAATGTATAGGTTCAGACTCATATTGAAATTGAAAAATGTGCCCGGCCAAAAAGTTTTGTAATATCTGACATGTCAAAAAATTATAGCTGTCAGAATTCTACGGAATAAAACACAGAGTTTAGTGATAAGTCGAAGTAGGGATATAGCTTGTCAGACCTAACGCGATATAGGAAGAAGAGAGGAAGGCAAAGAGATTTATAGACTTGCTTCTTTTAAGTCGAAGAATGGCATGTTGTGTATAATTTTGATTGAAAATCGTAAGACTAAAAACTTAAAAATTCTCATTTAGTCGGAAACTACTATTTGTGCGCATAAAAGATTGAACAGTCATTCTGCGAAGTAACTAGATTGTATTACTTGCGGTAGAACTTCGGGTTCTATAGTACTGCAGTGTTATTTCGGTTTACACAGCAGGGTCGGGCTATTTAAGGGGTATTAAGCTGATTTTGCTGACCTCAAAAGAAGTATGGGTCATATCGGAGGGGCCACTTCTAGGAAAATAGTTTTTTTTTTATATAATACCTTTTTGTGTGTTATTTGTATTGTACCATATGGTGGCATTCTTTAATTGATTTAGAGTGTATAGTTATAAGGTGTATGTCCACAGGGCGACCATATTAAATATTTTTTAGGATTTAATTGTTGTAGTGGTTGCCTTGGGTTTTACAACTTAGTTTTAATTTCTGTGCCCAGCGCTGACGGGAAAGTGCTGGTCTCTGGCTGTGCTTAGTTTGGTAGTGAAGCATAGGACCAGAAACAATTGAATTGGTAACCAAGGCACCTTCACCCTTGACGGTACTGCGGTATGGTGTCCGTGAAGAGATGAGATGGCTCGCCCATACTCACAAGTATGTGGAGCGACCTGACATGGACGATGTCCTGCTCAAGCGTGTGGAGGACGCAATGACACGCGTCGGGAAGGTGTGTCGGTTGGCTGCGGAGGCTGAAGCCCTCGGGCTTACGGATGAGGCCTCGGTGGCTGCAGTGAAATTGTTTTGACCGCCCACGGGGGGGTGGGCGGTCAAAACAATTTGGCGTTTTGAGTGCCGCGCCGTCGGGTGACGGCTGTGTGCACTGCGACAGTGCCGGTCATGAAGTGACCAGTTGCGCCAACTTTAAGGCGCTCGGTGTGGCTGCCCGCAGGAAGGTGGTCTTCCGCCACCGATTGTGTTTCGGTTGTTTGGGGCCGCACCCGCTGAGCGAGTGCTCACGCGCGTCCCCCTGTGAGTGCTGCGGTGGCAAGCACCACATCGTGTTGTGCCTGAACCGGTCAGGCCCTTCGGACGGTCACCAGGGCCGGACTCAGGTTGGTCGGTCACAGGGCCCAACCAGGGCCGGACCCAGTCCCCCTCCGGGCAACGGGAGTCACCAACAGGGTGACTGGGGTACCCGCGGACGGGACACCCCCCGAGGGGAAGGGGGCAGCGCGGGGGGTAACAGGCGGGATAGCCGGGGTTCGGTCGCCGCTGTCCAGGGTCAGCGAGGACTTCGGGCCGCTGGCTCACCGCGTGTTACGGGCGGGAGTCAGATGGCACCTATGAGTGGTGCGAAGGCTGGGAGCCCACCACCTTCTGCGCCACCCTGCCCGTCGCTCTGGGAGGCGAACAGGGAGGCGAACACTCGGATATCGCCCCCATTCCTAGAGCGCCCCAGGTTGGATCCGCTCTCCCCCCTCCATCCACGGTGGCCACCGGGCAAACCGTTTACAGTCCGGTATGGTCGGGTACCGGGAGAGCGAGGGGCCTATTATGCGGGTTGGGACCCCCTGATGTACATGCGGTCTGATATGCCACCGGTGGCATATCAGCAGCCGAGTTACCAGGCCGACGGGGGTCCCAGCGGGTTCGGATCCCGCGGAGGTTCCCGCTAGGGACACGCCGCCCACTTACAGGGTGCCGCCACTCCACAGACGGTCATGCTCCCCACCGCCTCGGTGATAGCGTGGAGTTCGGACGGCAAATCTTGTGTGGCACGAGCACTATTGGACTCGGGGGCCCAGGGGTGCTTAGTCTCGTGCAACCTTGTTAGACGGTTGGGCATTTCGGTAAGGGAGTATCCACATTCCATTCGGGGAATTGGGAATACGGAAGTCGGTTCCGTTAAGAGAGTATGTCGGATTACTCTCTCGTCACGGGTGGATTCATCGGTGAATCTGACGGTCACGGCATTAGTCATGCCTAATGTGATGGGCTCACACCCTCACGTACGGTTGTCGCCCTCGGTGCGACAGTTGGTCGCTGGGTTGTCACTGGCTGACCCGGAGTTCGATATTCCGGGCCCAGTAGACATTTTATTGGGTGTCGATGCCTTGGGATACCTGTTAGTGCCAGGTGTCCACGTGTTGCAGGCGACTGGTCTGGTTTCGGTCAACACCAGACTGGGCCATGCGGTAATGGGTCCGGTCATGCCGGCTGCCCCACGCCTAGCGACTCGTAGTCCCTTATTCGGTTCTGTACTCTCGGAGGTGATACAGAAGTTTTGGGAGGTGGAGGAACCACCTACGGCCCGCCGGTTGGATCCGGTTGAAGAAGAGTGTGAACAGTTTTATCGGAACAATACTGGTCGCCTTCGGTCAAGTCGATTTCTCACACGTCTTCCATTCCGGAGTGATCGCCCACCGCTGGGCAGTTCACACCATGCAGCCGAGACGCAAATTCTGTCGATGGAACGACGCATGAAGCGTGACGGGATTTTCCGGCAGAAGTACGTCGATTTCATGCGGGAATACGAGTCGCTCGGCCACATGTCGGTTTCGGGTATCGACTGGAAGCGTGAAGACCACTGCTTCCTGCCCCATCACGCGGTCTTGAGGACCCCGGAGGGCAAAATGCGGGTAGTGTTCGATGGATCGGCATCAACATCTAACGGCATGAACCTGAACCAGTGTTTGCATTCAGGGCCGAAGTTGAATCATGACATCGCGGATGTTATCACACGGTTCCGTCGGCACAATGTTGTGTTTGTAGCTGACATCCGGATGATGTTTAGACAGACGGTCATTCGACCCTGACGATAGACGGTATCAGCTGATACTGTGGCGAGAGAGCCCAGATCAGCCCATCAGGGTGTACGAGCTGAACACCAACACGTACGGGCTACGGTCTAGTCCTTATTTGGCGATTCGCACTCTGCGGGAGTTAGCGGATCGAGAACGGTTAAATTTCCCTAGAGGAGCAGCGATCCTGGAGCAGGACCTTTACGTGGACGATATCTGTACCGGTGCAGATTCCGTAGAGGAGGCGCTCGCTCGACGGGACGAGCTAGTTGAGCTCTTACGGCGTGGAGGTTACGAGCTCCGGAAATGGATGTCGAACTCTCCAGAGTTACTGACTGGTCTTCCGGATGACTACCAGCAGGATCCCCACATTTTTGAAAATTTGGAAAATCCAAATATGTTGTCGGTATTAGGCGTCCAGTACCAGCCGGTGTCAGACATATTTTCGTATCGGGTCGAGTTGGACTCCCCGAAGGTCTGGACGAAACGGAACGTCCTTTCAACGGTGGCTAGGACATTTGATCCAAACGGGTGGATCACCCCGGTAACATTTCAGCTCAAGTGTTTTATGCAGCAATTGTGGTCTGCTGAGCTGAACTGGGACGACCCGATCGGCGGGTCATTGAGCTCAGAGTGGGACTCGTTCTTTTCGACCCTCCCTGGCATCAATCGGATTTCACTGCCACGGAGGTTGGTCCCCACCACACGATACACCGCCACCCTGCATGGGTTTTGCGATGCCTCGGAGAAGGGCTACGGAGCTGCGGTGTATCTGCATACGGTCGACTCCTCGGGGGAGGTTGATGTGCGGTTGGTCATGGCCAAGAGCAAGGTTGCGCCGTTGCGCACTCGCCTGACCATTCCCAAGTCAGAGCTTTCGGGAGCGGCTCTCCTAACTCGTCTGCTCAACCACACGATGACGGTTCTTCGTGGGTCAATAGCGTTATAAGATACGGTCTACGCTTGGACGGACAGCCAGATCGTGTTATGCTGGCTGAAGGCTTCAGTTCACAAGCTGGAGATTTTTGTGGCGAATCGGGTTTCGCAGATCTTGAATTCGGAGGTTCCCTTAACCTGGAGACATGTTCCAGGGGAAATGAACCCAGCAGACTGTGCGTCTCGTGGGTGTCGCGCTCCGGAGTTGGTTGGACATCCCTTGTGGTGGGGTCCAAAATGGTTGACTCAAGCCGAATCGGATTGGCTACTGAGTCCACGCGCTACCACGGCGAACGGCGCCTTGACAGTCGGTGTCTGTACGACGCAACCAGAGCCGAAAGAGGAGTTCAGCCTGCTGGAACGGTACAGCTCGTTTGACAAGCTGGTCAATGTGACCGCCTGGATCTGCCAATTTGCGCGGAATTGTCGGAATTCTGAGGCGCAACGAGTGCGGACACAGTTCCTGACACCACGGGAACGGAACCATGCGTTGTTCGCATTGGTGCGGAACGTGCAGACGGTGCACTTTAAGTCCGAATTGGACATTCTGAGACGCGGACGCGTCCAACTGAAGGGAGCTGTGGCTCGGCTCAACCCGTTTATTGACCCTCAAGGATTGCTGAGGGTAGGATATCGGCTGCGGAATGCCAACCTGCCTTATGCGGCTCGCCACCCGTTATTACTCCCTCGGAAAGGGAATTTGGTCGAACTGTTGATACAGGATCGACACATTCGGAATGGGCATGTCGGATGCCACGCCTTGATGGCGTTTCTCCAGCGCGAGTTCTGCCTGCCTTGTTATCGGGCCAAGGCGGCTACGATGCAGCCCCAGATGGGAGATTTGCCCTCGGATAGGTTTAACAAAATTCGGCCCTTTGCGGGTGTCGGAACGGATTTCGCGGGACCATTCATGGTCAAGTCTTCACAGCTACGGAACGCCAGATTAGTGAAGGCATACTTGTGCGTCTTCGTGTGCTTGGCCACGAAGGCAGTCCACTTGGAGGTGGTCAGTGACCTCACTACGGAGGCACTTATCGCATGTCTGGATCGGTTCGTCTCACGAAGGGGTCTCCCGACATTAATCCGTTGGGACAACGGCACAAATTTTGTCGGAGCCAGGCGATATCTGCAGGAGGTCACTCAATTCCTGAACGGTAACCAGGACGCCATCGGTACGGCTTGCTCCCGACGTGGGATTGAATGGGTTTTCAGTCCGCCGGGATTTCCTCATTGGGGAGGAATTTTTGAGGCTGCAGTTAAATCGGCTAAGTCGCACCTGACGAGGATCATCGGTGAGACCTCTCTACGCTTTGAAGAGCTTGCGACGCTGTTCTGTAAAATTGAAATGACACTGAACTCGCGTCCGTTGTGCCCGCTCAGTTCGAATCCAAATGACTTGGAAGCGTTGACGCCGGGTCACTTCCTGATAGGTCAGCCCCTTAACGCCCTGCCAGAATACCCATTTGGTGATGTTAAGTTAAGTCCGTTAACTAGGTGGCAGATGTTGCAGCAGATGGCTCAAGATTTTTGGAAACGGTGGTCCCTTGAGTACTTGCACATCTTGCAGCAGCGCCTTAAGTGGACTGACCGGACGAGCCCCCCTCAAGTCGGTGATTTGGTGCTGATTAAGGATGCGAACCTGCCATCAGTGAGATGGAGACGAGGACGGATCGTCAATTTGTACAGGGGTCGGGATGGCACGCCTCGATCAGCAGAAGTCAAGGTGGGGGACTCGGTCCTCAAGAGAGCGGTCGCAACACTTTCTCGCCTTCCTATTGATTAGGGACAGGTTCGGGCCTGTCCGGGCGGGTGACTGTTTAATATTTATGCTTCGGAACGCACCGGTTTTTGTTGCGCGGATCGACCGCGAGTAATCGGGACATCACTAAGCGGAAACGGACCGCAGCTGTCACTCGTACCAACGAGAGGAAAAATTGGAGGTTATCTTTACTCTTTTCTCATCGGGAGAACAACATGTCTGCTCAGGCATCGTGCCATTGATGGTATTTCGGTGTACCAATTATTAAATACAGGCGTCGGGCATGGTCGGAGTGTTATTCATCTACATCGTCGGGAAATAAGTAGATTCGCGTCAGCGGTCAAGTGATCCGTGTTGATTGGACATCGTCGTATCGGTAGCGGCGACTCCACGTGTCGGCAGACAGCACACCGGCGACAGCGTCGGCAGCGACGGCAAGGTTTCGATTCCTCTCCTATCCCAAAACTGTCTCCTCTCCCGCATTCCTGTCTCGAATCGAGCTTTCGATCTACCAGTCTGCGACGACAAGGTCAGTAACAATTCAACTCACTTTTCTCTCACGTGCTGGCAAAAGCCCACCCCTTCAGGATTCCACGCCGTTCAGTAGGCGTGGAAAATTAATCAGTGCATATTAATGCACAAAGCATTCACACCAGCTATGCTGACCTCCTTGTTAATTTTAGCGATCAGAACATACATGGTATTCTTGTTTCGGAATCTTTTCTCAAACCATCACTTCCTTCTGCCATGTATGCTCTGCCAGGGTTTAGTCTCTACCGGAATGATAGGACGGGCAAGGCTGATGGCGGTGTAGCTATATACCTACGTGCCGATATTCCATGCAAAGTCATCAGCCAGTCGCCAAGCCTGTACTCTGGTACCGCTAAACACTTGTTCTTGGAGATGTGCTTGCGTCACAATAAAGTCCTCCTGAGTGTCTATTATAGCCCCTCTCTTCGCATTGACTATTTTAACTCATTTGAAACCCTTCTCAATGATCTGACTCCTCTTTATAGCGACACCCTGATTCTCGGCGACTTTAACACTTGCCTTCTCAAAAATAACGTTCGCTCGGCAAAGCTCAAATCTCATGTAAGTTCATTAAACTTACACATCCTTCCTCTGGGTGCCACCCACTTTCAACCACACTGCACCCCTTCTCTTCTAGATCTGATGATTACTTCTAACTTATCCAAGGTTGCTGTGCATGGCCAACTTAACGCCCCCTTCTACTATCGCGATTTGATTTACCTCTCATTCAAGTTAAGGCCTCCCAAGCGTGCAGCTAAATTTCTTGACATACGAAGCTTCAAAGGCATGGATTTTAACTCCCTTAAATCAGATGCCGCCTCTGTTGACTGGTCTTCTGCTGTTGGTAGCGAGACCGTTGAAGACAAAGTCCAAAACTTTATCTCTGTTGTCCTGAGCTTGTTTGATAAGCACGCTCCGGTCAAGAGGGTTAAGGTTAAGCACCTTCCTGCGCCGTGGCTTACTGATACCATCAAGAGCCTGATGGCCAAGAGAAACCGTGCCAAGAGTAGATATAAGATGGATCCGACCGACGAGAATCTTTTATTTTTCAAACGCCTCCGCAATCGTTGCACTCGTCTGTGTCGTGATGCCAAACGTCGTCATATCTACAAGTGTATTGAGAGCTATACTCCAGCATAGGTTTGGAAATTCCTGAAGACTCTTGGTGTAGGTAAGTCCCAGGACTTGGCTGCTGGAAATATCAACCTCAACGGTCTCAACAATTATTTTGCTAATCCCCCAGTCGTGATGGACCCCCTCGTCAAGGAAGCTACCCTTCGTAACCTACGGTCCAAGACCGCAGCCCACAACTCACCTTTCAACTTCAACCCTGTCGGAATCGGCGCAGTAAGGAGGGCAATCTTAGCGATCTCGTCGAAAGCCATTGGGGAGAACAAGATCTGTTCTCAGATGATAACCTGTATCATTGAGGAGCTGTTACCGATCATTACCCACATAATAAATGTATCGCTTGAACAATGTTGCTTCCCCTCTCAGTGGAAAAAGGCACTTGTGATTCCCCTACCTAAATCGTCCAATCCCGTCTCCTTTAATGATTTTCGTCCCTTATCTATTCTGCCTATCCTTTCCAAAGTCCTAGAATCAATTGTTCACTGTCAGCTCTCCTCATACCTTTCCTCTAGAAACTTATTAAATCCATATCAATCAGGTTTCAGGCCGGGTCACAGTACTACCAAGGCTTTGCTTGAAGTCACCGATGACATTCAATTAGCCATGGATCAGAAGCAGCTTACGGTTCTCACACTGCTTGATTTCAGTAGCGCCTTCAACTGCGTCAATTTCGATATCCTGGTTGAAATTCTAAAATCGCTCAGAGTTTCCTCGCACTCGGCTCTCTGGTTTGACTTCTACTTGAGAGACCGCCAGCAGCGCATTAAGTCTGAGGAGATCTCAACGAACTGGTGTAATCTCTCCGCGGGTGTTCCGCATGGTGGTATCCTTTCTCCTCTTCTCTTCTCAGTATTCATTAACTCCATCTCTGACGTTCTTACTTCTTCTTATCATCTCTACGCAGATGACCTCCAAATATATCGGCAATTCTCTCTTAGGGACGTAAATCTGACCGTAGAGGCGTTGAATGCTGACCTCAATAACATCAGTAAATGGGCAATTTCATAAGGGCTGCTTGTCAACCCGGCAAAATCTCAAGCCATGATTATGGGTACACGGCACTCAATTAACACAATACAAAATATCCCCGTCGATCCTGTGATGTATGAGGGTACGATAATCACTTACAGCGAGAAAGCTAAGAATCTCGGGGTTATATTTGATAACTTGCTGTCCTGGTCGCCCCATGTTTGTGAGGTCAGCAGACGAGTCTTTGCGTCATTTATATCCTACGGAGATTGCAGTACTTCCTGCCGCGGCAGACTAACATCACCCTTGTTCAGTCCCTTCTACTACCTTTCATAGACTACGCGGATGCTTGTTGGGTCAGTGCGAACGAAGAACAACTGAATAAACTCGAGCGACTTCAAAACCTTGGGATTCGGTTTGTCTACGGGCTGCGCAAGTACGACCATAACACACTCGGCATAACACTGCAGCCTACAAACAATATTTTAGGTTAAGGGCAATCCGACTGTGGAACGCACTTCCCTGCACTATTAGGGATATTCCCTCAATTTTCACTTTTAAGAAAAGATTGAAAGCGTATTTCCTTTCTCTTCCGTAATCGGTATCATATTTATGTAAGTATATTTATGATATTATATAGTTGAGATATATATATATTTTTTATTAGGTATATTTTATTTCTATTTTAAAAGTAATTTTCGTACGTATGTATACAGATTTATTGCGCACTAGGACTGTCCTTTTTCATAAACACTCCTGTCTTGCCTAGGTTTGCTGGAAGAAATCTCTTTTTAGAGATAAGCTCGCCTTTGCCTATAAAAATTTATTGTAACTGTCTGTTTATCTATGTTTTCTGTGCAATAAAGAACATGAATATGAATATGAGTTAAATATTCTACATTCCATTTCTCGATTATACTCAAAAATGTATCCGATTATTCGAAAGGTTACGAACATATCTCGAGTTATTAGATCGTTGATCATTACCCACCGCACTCACCGACTCGAGAGCAAACTTTGGACCAGCTGTGACGGTTTCTTCACAACTAATTACTTTCAGCAGAAGCAGTAAAAAGAGCAGACAGAACTTTAGCTCCGACGCAGTATTATAGTCGAGCACGGTTCAAATTCACAAGTTCTTATGCGACTCTAAGAACTCCGTGGTCTAGTGGTTTCATGAGCGATTCTCACGCAGGAGATGCTGGTTCGAATCCAGTGCTGACCATGTATGAATTAAATGGTTAATTTATCTTAAGTACAGCCTAAACTCCGAGTTGTAAAACATCGCGATCAAATGAGTAAGAAACCGATTACCACCGAACGGTCAATACAAGGAAAACATCGTGAGGAAACCTCCTTATCTAGGGGCTAGCCCATCGCCGCAGCCATCACGGCGGTGGGCTAGTACCTGACACAAAAATGGAGTATTTAATGACTGTCTAAACGTGGGTACAACTGTGCTTTTGCCAGCGCGGCGTGACGTAACATTATGTTTGTTCATCCTACTTTTTGCGGAAGCCGCTGCGGATTTTGAAGCATGTTCTAAAACAAATATTCCATATATTTGTTTTCGTGTAAGTATTTGTTAGATTTTTTGCAGGAATCTCCATGCTACCTTTTCTTCACTTATTTAAAAATATATGGAATATACTGTTACTGCAGCATACATATGTATATACTTGGCTGTGTTTCTTTTTCACCAGCTGGAAAGAGTATGTAAAGTTTTCATTCAGTATTTAAAGCTCTAAATGCCCTTTTAGCTAGAAATTTACATATTTGAAAATTATTGTATACTAGCTAACCCGACAGACGTCATTTTGTCAAAAGCTACCAGCGCCATCTATTGACAAAGGCAAGAGCTGTACCAAAGATTAAGGTTTTTTTGGATGTTCCCAAGACTTCAACGAATCGTTTTTAAAAAGGTCCATCCAAATCGGTCGAGCCGATAGAAAGTTTCACGCCTACCAACACATTTAGCGATTCTTGCTTAGTGTTCCGTACCCAAAGTGTGCCAAACGGGTCCCTATTATTAAGCCTCCGCAGTCCGCCTGTACGCCTATCCGTCTGTCTGTCCGTCTGTCAGCGGGCTGTATCTCATGAACCGAAATAGGTAGAGAGTTGAAATATTCACATGATGTGTATTTCTTTTACCGCTAAAGCTACAACTAATGATTTCAGGGGGTCCCCATATAAGAGACGTGTTTCAACACCCCCAGCGATATATTAAACGATATCACGATTCAAATATGATCGTAGATTTCGTGGCTTATCTCATGGTTGTGGTGGCGCAATTGGTTTTATATCGGTTTTGCAACTTGGTGTCCTGGGTTGCACGTTCGGAATCAATATTATTGTCTTTCCGTTTTATTATTTTTAGTGGTAAAGTTTTCTTATACGCAGATACGATACTCTTCTTGTGCGAATCTGACCCGATCTTGACCGATTTTTAGGTTTCCGTATTTCAAAAGGAGGAAACCTTATGAGATCACTCGCATGTCCGTCTATCTATCACAGGCACCTTTCTTAGGAACTTTCTTAGGAGATAGAATCTTGAAATCTGCGGCAAAAATACTTATCCCATAATTCAAGTCTAATTAATGTGAACACAATATTGTATGTAAAAAGTAGAGGGGGTAAAATGAGAGAACGAAAAAAAAATACTCTTGTAGAGTATCGTTGAAAATAATCCTTTATAATATTTATCTACACAAGTATCATAAACCCTCTTTACTGCGTTCAAAAACCGCACGTTAGGATCAGCATTATGTTAAACTACTTGGTAAAAACTCGTTTTGTATCTGGAAAACTACACATTATGGTCATTATGTGTAGTTTTTCTACATATAATAACATTCAAATTTCGAACGCCGACGCCCACCCGCGTGCAGTCCATAGTTTGTTTGTGAAGTTGGTACTGACATTCAAATTTCGAACGCCGACCCCCGCCTGCGAGAAGTTGGTACTACAGAACAAGTTAAACAATTGCAGAGCCACAATGCCGGTCAAACATGCGGTTCCTGAACACAGCAAAGAGAGCTTATGATATGTTTGTAGATAAACTAGTGTATGTAACTGTACATAATTAGGCATTCAAACTCTCGAGTGATATTATTATGAAACTCGCCTTCGGCTCGTTTCATAAACCCACTCTCGAGTTTAAATGCCCTCCATTATGCAGCAGTCACATAAACTACTATTATAAAAAAATTGTTAGCTTTAATTTATTGCCCAGTATTTTGCACACTTTAATGTTTTTCAGTAACTCTAGTTTTTATATTGAAATTTATTTGGTACGGATTCCCCATTTTCGTTTTAAAAGCTGCAGTATTGCTCACATTAAACCAAAAATAAGAGATAAAATGATTTTCAGAATGTGTACTAATTAAAATATGTGCAATTGTATCCACCTCACAATGGAAGGATTAAAATTGGTCCATCTCGTAAGCCCGACCAAATGAATAAATTCAGAAAGAGTTTTTGTTCGTGTTCAACTGAAATATTTTCACTGTCGCATTAACGAAATGGTTTTCGAAAAAAAAACATCGAAAAAAAATATCTATTAAAATAATCATGAAACATATTTAATCGTTCTGTTTTAAGATAGTGAAGGAGTTTTTTTTTTTTTATTATTTTACAAATTATCCATATTAGTAACGAAAAGCTGTCATGTAACTTTTTAGGGAGATAACAAAACGGAGACTTGTGTTGCAACTCAAGTTAAATCCGTGCTAAAATGATTTCCAAAATTCCTTTCCGACTAATTTCTTAGACCTACCTATAACCGTTAGTTGATAAACTAACGCGATAGTTGATCAACTATCGGGTTAGTTGATAAACTGACGCGTTAGTTGATCAAGTATCGACAGAGAGTAAACCAGACCGACAGGGTTTAGAATTTACGTTTCTTTTGTTCTTACATGTCAACCTAAAACGAAGACTATTCGGGGGCTTCGCTGCACTTGCCCCCTTTAGTCTTCACCTAAGCAACCGCAGTGTTTGCCCTGGTATTTTGTTTTCAATTCAAGTTTAAACCAGTTTACTATTTAAAGGTTTTAAACGTTACTTTATCAACTAACGCGTCATATAGTAAGCAGTACGCTACAGTGTACTATCTGTCGATAGTTGACCAACTGAAGAGAGAAAAAACTTTAGTTTATCAACTAACGGTTTTGAAAATCTCACGGTGACATATACTATATTTCTAACTAGGAAATAAATAATAAAATAATAATAACCCTATAGGGAAGCGTTACCAAAGGAGAAAATCTCTAGCTAGGCTGAATATTATTTAGTCTTTATTTCATAAATTATGTATATTCAGTTTTAATGTATGAATTGTTTAACCTTAAATAAAGATTATTATTATTATAACAACAAATCATCACGCCTGATTCTATGCGTGGTGGCACAGTTGAATCTACAATTAGCGAGTGGTTCAATGCTCCAAAAACCCTAATTAATAATAAATAAGTAAATATCGGAGGACAATCTTACACAAATCGAACTAGGTCCATAGTAAGCTCAACAAGGCTTGGGTTATGGGTTCAAGACGACGATATATTTAATAGAGATAAATAGTAATGTAAATATATAGAAACATTAAAGACTCAGAAATAAATATTCGTGGTCATCACACAAATATTTGCCCTTACCGGGACTCGAACCCAGGACCGTCAGCTTCGTAGGCAAGGTCACTACCCGCTAGGCTAAACTGGTCGCCACTAATTAAGCAGGTACTTACAACTTAGAAAAAATAAATAGGACAACTGTAAATTCTAAATGCACTCGGATAATGGCAAACACTACACTACTGGAAACTGCTGGATCCGGCCACAATCGAAATTAAAACAAGACCAAACGGCCACTCGTCTCACCTCAGTTTATTTTTACACCATTACATTAGATTTATAACCATGCAACCCATTATCTTTGCCAAAACAGCGAGCTGTGGCTGCATAAAAGAGAATGCTAAAAGCAAAGGCTCAATGTTAATTCAAATTTCCAGCGAATACAAACCAAGTATTTTAGCTATCATTGTCAGATATGCGTAAATATTTGATCGCTTGATCACCATCAGATCTTCGTGGCTGTCTTGTAAAACTGTTAAGTTTTCCCTCAGATATCAGTCAAAACGTAAACAAATATTGATATTATAGTTTTTGAGATTTATAAAGTAGTGAGATCCCAGATTATGACAAAATTTTAGTTAAATCCTAAGATTAGAATGAGGCAGGAGAGAACGAGACACGAGAACGAGTGTAATATAATTGGATTCAAGGTCCACTCAGGAAGAATTAAAATAAGCTATTCAAAACAATTTCAGCAGTATTGTGTTATGCAGGGGGCCTCCTGATGGTATTTCTAGAAATATTATTTCCGTTATAGATTTGAAATTTTATTACCATGGCATGAGGTTCAAAATCGCGATGCCTCACGCGTAAGCTTTTGAGGTGAGTGGTTAATGTGTATTCTTTGTCAAATAGGAATTTCAATCGTAGTTGACATATCGACAAATCAAACATGGTTATTTTAAACGAGCGGGTTTTTGTAATATGTCAATTTGAAAGAGATTATACTTACGTTCTGACAATCCTTGCAAAGTCATCTGCCACTCGCCAAGCCTGTACTATGGTTCGGCTGAGTATCTCTTCCTTGAGATCAGCTTGCACCACAAAGAAAAATCTTCTGGGTGTATATTACAGCCCCTCACTTCGTATCGATTTCTATCGTACTTTGATTCTTTTGAATCTCTACTCAGTGACTTGACTTGACTCCTCTCTATAGTGACACTCTCATCCTTGGTGATTTTAACACCTGTCTACTGAAAAATAACGCCCGCTCTGCCAAACTTAAATCTATTGTAATTTCCTCTAACTTACATATTCTTCCCTTGACGCTACTCACTTTCAACCGCACTGTATTCCCTCTCTTCTCGATCTCATGATTATCTCCAACATAGTCAAGGTGGCTGCTCATGGCCAGCTTAATGCACTATTCTCCTATCACGATCTGGTGTATCTTTCGTACAAAATTAGGCTCCCTAAGCGCAAAGTCAAATTCCTTGATATTCGAAGCTTCAAAGGTGTGAACCTCGATTCCCTGAAATCAGCTGCCTCATCTGTCGATTCGACCCCCGTTGTAAATGGTGAGACCGTTGATGACAAAATCCTGAAGTTCAACTTAATTGTTCTGGCTCGACAAGCACGCACCAATGAAAAAGGTCAGGGTAAAACATTTTCCTGCTCGGAGGCTGACAGACGCTATCAAGCGTTTAATGGCAAAAAAAAACCTGCGAAGGGGCGATATAAGAGAGACCCAACCGATAACAATCTCCAAACATTTAAACGCCTTCGAAACCTATGCAACCGCATGTGCCGTGACGCCAAGCGACGCCACATCTATGAGCGTATACAAATGTACACCCCAGCTCAGGTCTGGAAATTTCTTAAAACCCTTGGTGTTGGCAAGTCCCAGGAAATTTCTTCAGGTGATGTCGATCTCAACAGTCTTAACCAGTTCTTTTCTTCTCCCCCCCTCGTGATAGACCCTGCCACAAGGGAGGCAACCATTTGTCATCTACGGTTGAAGGCTGCAGTCTGTACCTCACCGTTCAACTTTAGTTTCGTTGGAATCGGCGCAGTTAGAAAAGCAGTGCTAGCTGCTGTAATGGTACACACATTGAATACAAGAGTCAGTTCATTTAACGCTTGGGTTATCGAGTAATTCGAAGTAAGTTGGCAAAAAATGAGCCTGAGAACGTAGTTAATTTCGGGGAAAAGAAGTCGGGTCAGGTTTTTTTGTCCCATTCCTGCGAAATGTGTAGGAATCAGAGCCAATTTGGCTGCGCGCTGAATAAATTATTGATAACTAAATAATGGAAGGTTCTTATGGAACTATACGGAGAAAGCTAATGTGTTGACTGCAAATATATTGCGATTGATTATTACGTTGTGGTGAGTCTGACATCACGGGTTTGCATATCTTTCCAGTGATCTTTGTCTTAGACGCTAGCGGTCGGGCAGTCAGGCTTAATTAATTGCAACCGCTTTATAGCCAGCGATCGAAAAAATTTGTGTATCGGCAATACCAAATGACTTGAGTGATAACCGATGGTTGATTATAGGAACTTTGCATACACAATATTGTAGAACAACGGGCGTGCATGGCATGTTTGATTGAAACTAGACCCTGTGTAGTTAATGATAAGAAGCTTGCGCTTGGGCAGTATTTGCGGGGTAGGACGCCATCTCACCCATGTGGGCCTCCTTATAAATACGAGTGCGGGGGTAGTTGAGGGGAGCAGTCCGTACGTCAAACCACTGTGGTACACGTGTTTTTCGGTAATCTGTACAGTTCGGTCTGCTGTTTTAGTTACAGTGGATTTTCGTGTGTGTCTGAAGCACCGAGATATACATCGGTTCCTATCCTTTAAATCAACCTACCCAAATTCCAAAACTATCCTTGGGTCGTTAGATAAGAACTTTTAGGTAATTTTGATCTGAGTCTGAGTCTGGGCTTGGAGCGACCCTAATTTCCTTTTTCCTTCACCATAGGGTTCCTAGATTAGCTCTTAGGAAATTCGCGGGTTAATCCTTTCCTCATTCCCTTCGTGTAGCGAGTTTTGAAATTTCCACACACATAAGTCGTTAAACATTCAAGCACATTCAATTCACACACAACATCTTCGAGTGGTGTCGATGATGGACGTGGTATAACACTAGGATTTTAGACTAGGCTAGACAGAAGTTTAGTTGAGGCTAAACCTAGGTTGTCAAGGTCAAGTCGATCAAACAGTCTCCCTATGGGGAGACTGTTTGATCGATGGGGTTCCGCGGATGAAAATAACAAATTCAGAACAAAGTATAAACGTTGTCATCTCAGATAACCTATCCTGTTGATATCTTTGACATTTGAGTGTTGTCGGGGACGCGCGAAGACATCAAATTACAGTCTAAAGTTCATTGTTTAGGGACGGGTAGATATTTTGCCTTGCCTTGGATCGTTTTGATTCAAGTTGCATCTTTAAATTAAATGTCAATTTCGCTGGGAGATCTAACGTGTAGATTGTGTCACGCATTTATTTTGTTGGGCTCAGTCGAGGCGTGTTGAGGTAAACGAGGTACCTAAATCGGTATTTTCCGAAGTACGTAATTCGTTGTGGGGAGGGTTAGATCTCTAAAGCACTAAAGAAAACGTTTCGATAACATCCAGCTCGAATTGCGCAGAGTTGAAGGTTTCAAAACGTTACGGACCTTTTGAGGAAACCGCTAGTTCAGACCCATTTCGGAAAATCAAATCGCAATTGTGTAAACCCGGTCTATTTGGATTGTTATTGCCGTGAACTAATATATAATTGGAGCCACTAAAGGCGCTACTAGCGAGCACAAGAAATATCATTGAGTACTCACGTCGTAACACTACGACGAATAACCATAAGATATCCCAAACAAATATTATAAATTGTGGTCGACCACGTAAAAGAAGCTCCAAGCGCCCAAAATAAATGGTACCAGTACACAAATTATAACAAAGATCGATCTGGCGCAAAACACCGCTAACTGATGCAAAATACCGGCTTGCGGGCATACATGCTTTCTCTGTTTAACTTGAAATTTTAACTTCCTGAACCAATCTTCCGTTCAACTATTGTACATCTAACGAAATTCTCAAGAAACGAGAAATTCAGACTTATCATTCTTGACTTGACATTTTCACAGCTGAATCGGGACATCTCTTTTGGGGGGTACATAGAATAGACGATCATAGCTTTCTGACAGCGGTGGCTCGACCTTAGCTATTTATGTCGTTACACTATCACATCCAAAGCTGCTGGTTGCGACAACGTCAGCCATCAGATAATCCACAGCGTCTTTGAAGAGTTGCTCCCTCCAATTACCCACATCATAAACTTCTCTCTATCAGCTAGATCTTTTCCTAGTCTGTGGAAGAAAGCACTTGTTATCCCACTGCCCAAAAATTCCAATCCTTCCTCTTTCAAAGATTACAGGCCCATATCTATCTTATCTATTCTCTCCAAAGTCCTTGAATCCATTGTCCACTCCCAACTCACCTCCTACCTTTCATCAAACAAACTTCTCAATCCTTTCCAATCTGGGTTCTGACCAGGGCATAGTACTACCACAGCACTCTTAAAAGTCAGTGATGATATACAGCTAGCTATGGATCAGAGGTTGGTTACGGTGCTGGCCCTGCTTGACTTCAGCAATGCCTTTAACTGCGTCGATTTCGACATTCTTGTCCGAATATTAACATCGCTGAATGTCTCCAACCACGCTGCTGACTGGTTCGACTCATACCTGAGAGGTCGTCAACAGCGCATTAAGTCTGAAGAGACCAAAACTCAATGGTGTGATCTTTCCTCAGGTGTGCCTCAAGGTGGTATTCTCTCTCCTCTTCTTTTTTCAATCTTTGTAAACTCCATCTCCGCCGTCCTCTCTTCTTCGTATCATCTGTACGCAGATGATCTACAAATTTATCGCCACTTTTCCCCCTGCGATGTAGTTTCATCCGTGGAGGCACTGAATGCTGACCTCGAGAATGTGAAAGACTGGGCCTCATCATACGGGCTGTTAATAAACCTGAATAAATCACAAGCCATGATTTTAGGAACCAGGCACACTCTTTCCTTGTTACAAAAACCCATTGTTGCCGTATCATATAATGGCATCACAATAGAGTACACAGATAAGGCGAAAAACCTTGGGGTTATTTTTGACAACCAGCTGTCTTGGTCTCCACATGTCAGCGAAGTTAGCAGACGGGTCTTTGCGTCTTTTCACTCCCTCAGGCGTCTGCAGTACTTCTTGCCGCGGCAGACCAAAATCACCCTTGCTCAGTCCCTTCTCCTGCCGCTAATCGACTATGCCGAGACCGCTTTGAGTATCTCTTTTCAGGAGATCGGCAACGGAGATCTCACTCGGTCTCACTCTTAGCCACTCCAAGGCATACCACTTCCGCATATGAGCACTCCTTCAGGTTGCAGGCGGTCCGACTGTGGAACGCACTTCCTTGTACGATAAGAGACAGCCCCACTCTTTTCGCTTTCAAAAACCGGGTAAAAGAGCACTTCCTCTCTCTTTTGTGATAGTTGTAGTATGTATATTATTATTATATGTAAAATATATGTACAGATTTATGTATGTATTGATACGTATTTAGTAGTTTGGTATATACGAGTATGTATTTTATTTACCGTATTTTATAGATATATAATTTACTTACAGGTATGTATTTTATTATTGTTTAGATATTGTGCTCTGCCTACCCCTTATTGATAAAATTTCCTGTCATGCCTTGGTTTGCTGGAAGAAATCTCTTTTTAGAGATAAGCTCGCCTTTGTACCTTTGTTTTCTCTTAATGTATCGTTTTTAAATAACTGTGTTCAATAAAGAATTATGAATATGAATATAAAAATATATAATCCCTTTATATAAAAATCTACGGACGTACCATAAGCCCTCTTTACTGCGTCCAAAAACCGCACGTTACGATCAGCATAATGATATACTTTTGAGGGTAAAAACTCATTTCTTATCTGAATATTGATACATTCTGACCACATTGTACCAAAATTTATCATATCATGACATTCAAATTTCTAACGCCGTCGCCCGCCTGCGTGCCGCCCCTAGTTTGTCTGTGAAGTTGGTGTGGGTTCCTACGATGATATAAATAAATGAGTGGACTGTATACAAGCTGGTTTATTAGAATCTAAGTATAATCTAGGTATAGCAGACGTGTGTGCGCGATGGAGTCGATCGGGCGAAGAGGCCGCGGCCGGGTGCGCCGGCGGTTATAAACACACTTCTTCGTCTCCCACTCCCCGCGGGGACGGCGGCGCGTAGACAGGCTCCCGGGGTTGAAGCGATGTCTTCAAATGTCAGGATCCATCGGCAGGGGGCAGAGGTTGTTCCATCCTTTTCGTATGGTGCCTCTGCTGGTCTGGACGTCGGCTACTCTATTGATTCCATCGACGCCAGGATAGACTTGGGTCACTCGCCCGAGCGGCCACAGTAACGGCGGCGTGGTCTTGTCTCTTATTAGCACAAGTGAGTTCAGTTTCAGTCCATCTGTGGTTCTGAGCCATTTGGTTTTCTGTTGAAGCGTAGAAACGTATTCATAAGTAAATCTGCGCCAGAAGTGTTGCTTGACGGCTTCTATTCGCTTGTAGCGTTGAAGCAGGTTGATGTTAGCATCTTCGGCGATCGGTGGACATGGCACGGATGTGAGAGTTCGTCCAATGAGGAATTGAGCAGGGGTCAAAACTAACATGTCGGAGGGTTCAGTGGAAAGTGGAGTTAAGGGACGAGAATTTAATATAGCTTCTATCTGAGCGAGACAAGTGGACATTTCTTCGTAAGTTAAGTGGGATATATTTAGGATCCGTTTAAGATGAAATTTAGTGCTGCGGACAGCAGCCTCGACCAGGCCATTAAAATGGGGAGAATATGCTGGGGTGAATAAGAATCGAATTCCTTCATCGACGAGATGAGTAGCAATATTTGAATTTAAGATAAAGGAATTTAATTCGTTAAATCCACCGACAAAGTTACTTGCGTTGTCTGACGTAATTGTCAGAGGCTTGCCACGACGTGACATAAAACGGCGTAGCGCAGCTAAGTACGCTTCTGTGGTCAGATCTGAAACAAGCTCCAAGTGTACAGTTGGTACTACTAAACAAGCTTAACAACTGCAAAACATCGATCAATGCCACAATGCCGGTCGAACAAGCGGATCCTGAACACATCAAAGAGAGCTTATGATATGTGTAGATAAACTAGTGTATGTAACTGTACATAATAAGTCAAACGCATTCTAACTAATTTTGGGTTTACGTTAAAACTAGTTTTTACATTTATGTTTATCAGTAAATTCTAGTTTTATCTGAGGCACTTAGTAAAAACTAGTGTAAACAAGTTCTAACTGGTTTTTTTACACGTAGCATATATATATATATATATATATATTTTATATTTAGGATGTTTATTTTGTTTATGTGAATTTATATATGGCAATTAAAATTAGGTTTTGTTGTACAGTCACATAAGTGTACCCGTGCTCAGCGGTCAACCTA
This sequence comes from Argyresthia goedartella, assembly GCA_949825045.1. NCBI lineage: Eukaryota > Metazoa > Arthropoda > Insecta > Lepidoptera > Argyresthiidae > Argyresthia > Argyresthia goedartella. The sequence goes on along the minus strand of OX463821.1, from coordinate 10,207,298 downwards.
TCTCATCCTGACTTGGTTTGCTGGAAGAGATCTCTTTCTAGAGATTAACTCGCCTTTGTTCATTATTTTAATGTGTATGTTGTTATTTCAATTATTTGTGTGCAATAAATAAATTATGGGTACCGATAGAAATGTCTAGATCTCAAAATTACATAAGCAGGCGGCAGCACTATTTTCAATTTAAAATACATGTCACTCATTCAACTTAGTAACCTGCAATCAAAAGTTTTCAAATGAACGACGTGCGGCGTACTTACTTAGGGACCACAGATATCTCAACATAGGAGATAGGGCATTCAGCCTATTTTGTATGCAAACCGACTGTCGCAAGCTGAATTCACGCACACAACGTATCATTAAATAAACACAACGAACACGCACACATAATAACCACTTACACATTTATCCCTACTCTCATATTGGTAAAGGCAAAACAGTAACGTGGCTGTATACGTGCGCATGAAACGCAAATTGTTTCATAAAGCACGCACACGATAGGGTGATGTCGATAAAACGTTATCGATAGTAGAACAGTAATTTTGGCCTGGGAGGCAATTTAGATCGGGTTATTCATTAGTGTTCTATATTGTGTTATAAACTATTTAGACTGTGTACTTGAAAAGACAAGTAAAATAAAACTCTTTCTTATTTAACAGTCAAGAAAAGTATTTATTATCTTAACAAATTGTCGCATAGCAGTCAGAAACTACATGGGTGTTGCCGACAATACATACATTTTATTACTCAAAATACGTACATATTAAGATACTCAGTGATACACAATATTTTCTTTAAAATAAGCAGAGCATATTGTACTGCTCTTCACTGGCCACCAAATAGGTCCTCTAGCTGTTGCTGTAATCCATTTTTATTTTATTTTCGAATTGCATGGGACCTAAAATCAAAAAATTGCATTGAAAAAATGAAAATAGTCTTGTGCACTTAACGTGCTCTCTGAGGCACGGGGATGACCAGGAATGGACTGGACTGAATAAAATGGACCCCCATTATAAGCAGCAGTTGCTTAACCAGAGTGATTATGTGAACTCTCACTTACCAGCTGAGCCACGGGGCATTTTAAAATGCATACTGTACAGGAAAGGTTTAATTCTGTAACTCGAACTTTCATATAGGCGTACATTTTTTCGATACAGGCTAAGTCCATAAAGCGTACATCACTATTCTACCACAGCGTGGCACCGCTCGCGTCATAGACAATACATTTATTTCCTGTCTCTCTCGCTAGTAGGTAACGCTAATGAGTATGAGAGAGACGGAATCTGGATGCGACTCAATAGCATTACTTCCTCGGAATATTTCATTAATCGTGTTGTTTTATTGAAGAAATATTGTATTTTCAGTATTTACCTGTGAAATGTTATAGAAATTTGTACCCTTGTTATAGAAATTTGTCGAATCACTGCGATTTTCACATAGGACAACTGCACAGGCCGGCATTATAGAAAATAAAGCTAAGTTTTGTCAGTTTTTTAAGGCGATCGGTGCGTGCACTCGGGAATTCTCGCCGAGAGCAACTGAATGCACTGTATGCACACTGGGCATACAATAGTCAGCCGCTACGCGGCGGCTTGCCCTCTCTCTAATGTTCAAAGCTCTGTGATAGGGACCAACTTCTCTAGGCGACAATATGAAATTGCAACGAAATTTAAAAGTTTTCGAGTCGTGGTATAGACGATTGTAGGTATCAGAAAACGGCTGTAAGATAATAAATTATCTTTGGGCTGGTTTAGTGCATTGTTGCCACTTGAGAATCACTGCCAGTGCTTAAAGCTCGTGTATCGGTAAAGATAAAATTTTGGGCACAAAAACATTCAAATAAAGTTTATTAACAGCTTAGACTGCAACATGGCTGCTACCTCAGTATGGCAGAACGGTGCGTAAATTTACTGTTCTTATTGATTTTTCAAAATCACAGAATACTTTGATACCTATTTTTGACTCAAGAACCATTGACGACCGGTTTAGCCAAGCGGGCAGTGACCCTGACTAGGAAACTGACGGTCCTGGGTTCGAATCCCGGTAAGGGCAAATATTTGTGTAATGACTGTGAATATTTGTTTCTTAATCTTGGATGTTTTCTATATATTTACATAAGTACTTATCTCTATAGAATATGTCGTCGTCTAGTACCCGTAACACAAGCCTTATTGAGCTTACTATGGGCCTAGTCCGATTTGTGTAGGATTGTCGACTAGTATTTATTTATTTTTGGTTAGTTTTAGGTGAAAACCATTATTTTTCCGCTGACATATTTATCATTGAGATCTTACACTGCAACTTGGCTATTACCTCAGTGAAGTACTGAAGTAATAGACGAGAAGGTAGTAAATTGTGAGTTTATATAGATTTTTCCAAATCACAAAATTCATATTTAAATACATATTTTTTGAAGCAAGAATCATATAGATTTTATCTTTAGATTGCGAGAAATAGCAAGTTTTTGGTAAGTTTTATGTGAAAATGTTTTTTTTTTGTGGACATATTTATCATTGACATATATTATAATATATTTAAAACTAAAATATTTAAGGAAACAGATGTCTTCAAAACATATTATTACGTGATTTGGGAATTGTTTTCTCTAAGATAACAAAGTACATTTGACAGCCTATCGCCTTAAATAGGTTTTGAATAAGCCCTACCTATGTGGTATGGGCCCATTCTTTATTCGTTTAGTTTTAGTCCATTGCCAGCTGACCTAAATCAAGGACTAAAGTAATTAAAACCCTTATTAGCCTGGTTGGCTAGCAAACGGATTTTCCGTATTTTATTGTATAGATACTTTTTATACATATTTCATTTACATTACTGGGGAAAAAATTCGACAGGGCTCCTTCGACTTAGCATGTTGATCGGTAAATAAATATTACCCTTTACATGGCAAAAAAGGTATTTGTAAATATAACTCTTTTGTTTCTTTTAATTTTACCTACTGATGGCAGATTTCTGCCATCAGTACGTAAAATTAAACTGTGCGGAGGATAAAATAAAAATGAAATGTAAAAGAAAATAAAAAATACTGGTCGGTAGGATTTTAACCCAATCATCTCCCGCTTTATATTGTTTTATGCAGTGAAACTACCGATCTTGAAAGAAGTTCTTGAAAGTAGGAAAATAGCGTTATTGGTGAGTTGTAAGTTTTGACTTTCTAACTAGATCGTAATATTACCAAAGTCATAAACAGAAAAGCACAATTTATTTTTTTATTTTTATTAAGTAGTATAATAAATCTTTAAATGATTTTAATAGTATTTTTCGTAGTAGTTAATAGTATAATTAAGGCAAAACTTTGTTACTAATAATTTTCTATCTGCCTGTTAAAACCGCATGAACACTGGTTCAGTAGTTTTGAACTTGAATAAAGAGATAGACAGGCAGCCAAAAAATAATTCTCAAAATTTATTTTTATATATAGACCGAATATTATTTTCTGTTACTTATCTTCAATATATATACACACCGGTTTGACAGTTTTATCATGTGTATAATATAATGACATAAAAAAAAATGCTTTATCTACAAATATGTACAAAGGCACAACATTATTCGGGTAGATGTTTACATAAGTGTGTCGTAATTTATTTTCATCCAACCAAATCGATAAAACAAAATATCTTTATCGGATTATAACTAGTCAAAATAAGATTCTGAAAACTGAAGTCTTTAGAATTTTTTCTTCGATAGAGTTGAATGGTATAGCAAATAACTTGCACGTGTTCAAGGGTTGTTAAAGTAATTTTACACGTATGCTCTGTGGGTCACCTATACGCAGTGTCCAGCGCAAAAGGACAAAGCTAAATTTTTGTAAATATTAATAAATGTTTAGAAAACGTAATTTTTGCCTCTTCTCGACATTGGACCACTATGGGACCAGAAGAACCCATGGTATCTAATACCCAAAACCATGGTTTCAGGATGCTGTTGGGGCTGCCACACTAACGAAGTATATAAAACACTGACACTTAAAAGAATTGCTACCCTTCGCGAGTCTATACGAGTGATTATTTCTTAGGTAATTTTGGAAAATGTTTTAAGGTTCTTGCGTACATTTTATTTTCAAAAATAAATTGACTAGCTAGCTAATAAGTGTCAATTTCTTTAAAAAGTTTCTTAAGGAGTCTGTTCGTTTAAAATTATAAAATGCTCGAATAGCTCTTTTCTGTAAAATAAAAAAGATTGAATATCCGCTGCCTTAGCCCACAATAAGATACCATAGGACATGACGTGATATACTAGCCTACATGTAGCCATATCCGTGTTTTGTCTGATGTTTCTTACAGCTTAAGCCGCAGAACTTAATTAACAAGCTAATTTATCTATTTAGTGTCCCCACTGCAATTTTCTATCAATAGTTATTCCAAGAAATTTCGTATCATTTACTACTTCTAACGTGTTCCTGTTCTAACACTAAACTGGTCTCAACTTGCATGACATTTGGAAGTGAGGATTCGAAACACTTGGTTTTACCAGCGTTTAACAATAAATTATTAACTGTGAATCAATTCAAGGTTAAAGACACCATTAAGATCGTCACAATCTTCTTTTTGTCTTTCAATTTTGAAAACCATTGAAGTATCATCAGCAAATAATACTATGCCAGTCAATTTCTCCACCATGAAAGGCAGATCGTTAATATATACCAGGAATAAGAAAGGGCCTTACATGGAACCATGTAGAAGGCCAACATCAAATCCATCAGATGTAACGCCGTTGACTTCTGCCTTTTGAATTATATTGCTTATTTATTTATTTATTTATTTATTTTATTATCTTTAAAAAATCCACAGCTAAATATATGCATGATTAAACAGCTAATTAAACCTTAACTTAAGCCAATAATGGATTTAAATTCCTTAAGCTAAATATCATGACATTATACTAAGGTGGTTAAATAAGTATATACACAAAGAGAACAGTAAAATATGTTACTAAAAACAAATTCAATTATTAAATTATAAATTTTGAATGTTGAATGCACGGGTAAAATGTGTAGTGTGCAGTATAGTATAGTGTGGTGGTGTACGCCCCTGCTTAAATAAGATCCAAGTAGATCCAACGCTTTATTTCTAACTCCGTGATGATTTGATTTCATTAATAGCGTATTATGATTAACACAATCAAATGCCTTTGACAGACCTCAAAAATCCGATAGCATCCTGAACGGCCTCCCATGTAAATTAAATATGATATATAAGGTTAATACCTGCATCTTTAGTCAACATTATTTAAGCTAAATCGTCAACACATTTATTGAATTTATGAGCTAAGTGTGGGGCTTTAATTAGAATTACTGAATCAATAACTTTGACTGATATACCCCACAGGTCTTCAGTATTATTTAAGGTAACTAATCTAAACATTATTACAATGTCCTGGGGATATTCATGATAAAATCTTACATATATATTACTGGCGCTAGTGTTGTTTTTAATAAAGTCTCTGCTTCAAGCTTGTAAGGATGGTTTCAGAAGTGCCTATAGAAGCTTTTTAATACTATAGCAGACGGCTAAGGAAGCAGCACTTTGAAATCACTGTTATGCCCTTGGTTATTGTTTGAAGAACGCTCCAACCTGACAAAATTATTTTTTTATTTACGTTACATACCATACGCCATAATCATTGACATTACATTATCCTTATTATTCATATTATACAATTCAGAATTTTATCTTTTTGTAACCTCAAAATTACATGAATTGTTCAATTAAAATTCAAATTCAATTCCAATTATTAATTCAATTCCATATAGTAGTAGTTTTTTTATTTTTTATTATTTAACTTAATTGCTGTAATAATTTGTGTATTTTGTGTACTAGTCACATAATTTTCTATCAAAATTATAGGTTTTTTGTTCATAAAGTTCATACAAGATAACTCTACTTTTACGAATTCCAAATGTTGCCCAGTCATTAAATTTAGATTAACCGTTGTATTTAGTTGTAGTCACTGACTCTCTTTAATTTAGCAACTTTATTGAATTATGTTTGTATGATGTTGTTTGGCTTCTGTTCATTAAAATCCGTACTGGCAAATTTAAATCTAAATTTTTCGTAAACATCTCTAGTCTATGGGATGTAATAGGCCTATAAAATGATGGATCAGTCTTGTACTTACTAGCAATTGGGAACAAAACTGTTTGAACACTGTGATCGGAAGGTAAGAAGTTATTTTTGCTTGTGAATGCACAGTCACAAATTGTTATCTTAGCAAGTTTGGCTGGTAAGTGTGATTCTAGTCGGCTCTAGAAATTCATGACATGACCTACGAAATAATTCTAATACAACTACTTGCCAGGTAGCCCCTGGATGTTTTGATGGGTAATGTTTAAGTGGGGCCTTCCCTTTAACAAATTTAGTGGCTCTTAAATGCTAAAGATTTCCTCTATTGTCTTATGAAATTTAAATTACTTGGAACGGAATCCAGTGTAGCATGCAAAGTATTATTAACCAGTGAATTTCCAATAGGGGTGCATGTCATCTTAACCTTAACACAAGCAGGTTTCGGATTAGGCAATTCAACAAAAACAGCTGATGTCAAGTTGAACTTGGTTGAACGTTGCATATATTATATGCAATCAATGTAGCACTAATTTTCTATATTTATTAGACAGGTTCAACGTATCCTGAGTCAGAGTAAAGTTATGAAAAAAAATATTCATGTCGAAATATAAAATAGCATCGCTGTGATGATATGTTAAATTAAATAAATGAATATTTATTCTATGCACAGATTTGTTTTGTTGTTGTGTCAAATTACAGGCGTATGGAAAATTGCATAGTATAAATTTGCATTTCATCCGACTATATAAGTCCAGAAGTGTTTCAACACTTTTATTCAAATCGTTTCGACTAATGTTTGAATGATTGATAAGCTGATGAATGATGAGTTTATATGTCGGTAGGCAGGTCAGGCGTAAATGACTGGCAAGTATGAGTACCGTTGACCTAACGGAAAAAACCTGTTTCTGAACTCTACACTACTTGAGAACACACTGAATAATAGAATTTCAAATTTTTCAATATGCGACAAATAACAGGTACTAGTGTACCAAATACCTACAGTACCAAATGGATAACATTAGATCGAATCTACAGAGAGCTAACGAAGAGCTCCAAACTTGTTATGGAAATAAATATAAAAAGAAACATTGAAGTATACACGAAAATCACCAATACTGATATACTCAATGAAAATACTATGAAAACGCCAAGGAGAGCCTCTATGCTCTTTCCGTTCAAAGCAACTTCGATAACTATAAACAGGCAATCGAGTACCACACAAGGCTTAAACAAACAGTACTCACAATCTGTATGTAAAGTACTCGAAAAGTAATTTGCAGTATCTAGAGAAAATGAAGCCGTAGACCAACCTGACCACAAGCAGACAATAATGCACCAAAGACATCACTACCAAGAGTCACCGCTTCGTCACAAGTGTTAGTGATTTGCATAGTTAAGACATTTAAATTGTTGTTTTTACACACAGACTTAACATTGAAACAACATTGAAACTTGACAGACTTAACATTGAAACTATATGACTATTTTGGTACTTTGGCTAGCAATATTATTGTCCGCTAGACTGTCACTCGGACACATTTTGACCGATGCAAAATACCCCAGTCTGTCACGCGGACACATTTTGACCGATGCGTAAAAGGCGGTAAATAAGGACCATTATTTAATCAAAGCGTTTGTCTATCTTGCTCAAACTTCCACTAAACGTTGTCGAAAGAAGGAGAAAGGCATAACATCCTTTGTTTCTACTCTAAAGCAAGCATTAGTGTTTGACCGAGGCAATGAAATATCGCGCCGTCAGTCACGTGCCAGCGCTTATTGAGTGGTGGTGTGGTTGTGGTGATTGCTTTCCAGGATTATTGTATGGGGAGGCATGTTATTGTTATTTATTTATGTGCCATAACGTATTTAGATTTAAATAAACTACAAACATGCTATATTTTTTCATTTTTCATTTTTTTCTACAATAATTGGAAAAAAAAATAAAAAAAAATCAGTGACAGGCAGTATTGGTTGATCAGTTATGATTCTTAGCGCGCCAATCGATGTTCAGTATCTTGACATCCAAATCCACGGGTTGTATTATAGTTTTGTGTTTTCGCGCGATGACGGTTGTAAGGAAATACCAAATACCAAATATCAAATGTCTTTATTACTGTAGATATTTACATATACTTAGCAATCATCATTTTTTGCCACTTCTCTACATTGGACCACTGTGGGAGAAGAAGGGCGTAGAAACTCCCACAGATTGATTTTTAGATCTCTTTTTAAAAATTGCTTATGCTTAACTAATACAAAATATAATATTTAGTCATTATCATAATTAATAAGCAGGAATAAATAATTACAAAATTATTAACAGCAAGGTCTGTGTTGAGCCAGATTAACCCCATACAGACCCATCATTTAAGTAATCTTGAACATTGTAATATCCCTTTTTCGACAAAGTCGCTTTAACATAGATTTTAAATTGCTCAAATGGCAATGTCAAGATCTCCAGAGGTATCTTGTTGTAGTAGAGAATGCATTGACCCTTGAAAGAATTGCTAACCTTCGCGAGTCTAAACCGGGGCGCAAGTAGTCTGTGATTATTTCTTAGGTTAACATTACAGCTATCGCTAAGTTTGGGAAATTTTGTAAGGTTCTTGCGTACGTACATTATATTTTCGAAAATAAATTGACTAGCTACAGTTAGTATGTCAATTTCTTTAAAAAGCTGTCTTAAGGAGTCTGTGTGTTTTAAATTATAAATTGCTCGAATAGCTCTTTTCTGTAAAATAAAAATAGTTTGAATATCCGCTGCTTTTCCCCACAACAAGATACCATAGGACATGACACTATGAAAGTAACTAAAATATACTAGCCTAGATGTAGCCACATCCGTGTTTTGTCTGATGTTCCTAACAGCGTAAGCCGCAGAACATAATTTACCAGCCAATTTTTCTATGTGGGGTCCCCACTGCAATTTGTTATCAATGGTTATTCCAAGAAACTTCGTGTCATTTACTTATTCTAACGTATTGCTGTCCAACACTAAAATTGTTGTTTTACCAGCATTTAACAATAAATTGTTAACTGTGAACCAATTCAAGGTTAAAGATAATACTCTATTGACATCATCAAAATCTTCTTTTTGTCTTTCAATTTTGAAGACCAGTGAAGTGTCATCAGCAAACAACACTATGTTAGTCAATTTCTCCACCATAAAAGGCAGATCGTTAATATATACCAGGAATAAGAAAGGGCCTAATATGGAACCTTGTGGAACGCCAATTTTTACCCCCGATCCATCAAATTTAACGCCGTTGACTTCTGCCTTTTGAATTCTATTGCTTAGGTATGATCTTAGTAGATCCAACGCTTTATTTCTAACTCCGTAATGATTTAATTTCATTAGTAACGTGTTATGATCAACACAATCAAATGCCTTCGACAGATCGCAAAAAAAACCGATAGCATCCTGTGCGGCTTCCCATGCAGAATAAATATGAGATATAAGGGTAATACCTGCATCCGTAGTCGATTTACCCCTAGTGAAACCGTATTGCTTGGCGTGGAGTTGTTTTGTACTGTTGAAGTGTGAGAGCATTTGACTGAGTATAATCTTTTCAAAAATTTTACTTAGTGCTGGAAGAACCGATATTGGTCTGAAATTTGACGGATCACCCTTGTCTCCCGACTTGAACAGAGGTATAAGTTTACTGTGTTTCATGAGATCTGGAAAAGCTCCATCATCAACACATTTATTAAATATATAAGCTAGGAGTGGGGCTATAACAAGTATTATTAAACCAATGACTTTGACTGACATACCCCACAGGTCTTCAGTATTTTTTAAGTTAAGTAATCTATACGTTTTGACAATATCCTGGGGACATACATGATAAAATTTTAAATCTACATTACTGATGCTAGTGCTGTTTTTTAACAAAGTCTCTGCTTCATATGGAGATGAATTTAGACGCTCTGTTGTGAGTAAGGGTGCATTGGTGAAGAATGTTTCAAAAGCTCGAGCTACCTCAGCGTTGGATTTAACAACATCATCACCTATCTTTAAGCAGAAATTATTATCCCTTGGTATAACTTTGCCAGTTTCACGGTTTATGATTTGCCAAACCGTTTTCATTCTATTATTTGAATTTTGTATTTTTCTATTTATGTGTAAAGTTTTTGCAGTTCTACAAACTAACTTGAAAGTTTTGGAATATTTTTTAACATAGTCATGAAATTTTATATCAAAGTTATAGGTTTTTTGTTCATAAAGATCATACAAGATATCTCTACTTTTACGAATTCCAAATGTTGCCCAGTCATTAAATTTAGATTTACCGTTGTTGGCACTGACTTTCTTTAATTTAAAAACTGTATTGAATTCTGTTTGAATAATGTTGAAGAAGTCAGAATAGATTTTGTTCGGCTTCTGTTCATCAAAATCCGGTACTGGCAAACCCATATCTAAGTTTTTCATATACATCTCTAGTCTATGGGATGTAATAGGCCTATAAAATGATGGATCAGTCTTATTTTCACTAGTAATTTGGAATGAAACTGTTTGACCACTGTGATCGGATGGTAAACAGTTAATTACATTTTTACTTGTGAATGCACAGTCACAAAAAACGTTATCTAAGCAAGTTTGGCTGGTAAGTGTAATTCTAGTCGGCTCTAGAAATACATGACATAAATTAAATGATTTGAACAGAGTTATTGATCGTCGCTTCAGTGTTGTATCTACAAGCAGATCTACATTAAGATCGCCACAAATAATTAACTTTTTTCTGTTATTACAAAGTTTAATGAGGGCTTCCTCCATAATTTTCTCGAATATTTCAAAATTGCCATGGCCTTTTTCATCTATCGGAGGTCTGTAGACACAAACAATAATATGGCTATCTAACTCAACACAAGATACCTCTATTTGTCTTTCCACAGTAAGTGTAAGAATATCTTTCCGTTGTTTCACCTTAATATTATTTTTTACTAAGATTAAAGAACCACCTCTATCAGCAGTCTTTCTATTGTAACAACTGACAATTTTGTCATTATTTATGTTAAAATACATCATATTTTCCTTTAGCAAATGTTCTGTAATACAAATAACATCAGTGTTCGAATTATTAAGAAATAATTCTAATACAAGTTCTTTGCCAGGTAGCCCCTGCACGTTTTGATGGGTAATATTTAAGTGGGTCTTACCCTTTGTCTGAATATTATTTAATATTGGGATATTATTAGACTTTTTTGACTTATTTAATTCGGGCAAGATATTACACATTTTTGATCTCGTATGCTTGCTTGATATATTTATTGGCTTATGTATGCTAGAGATTTCCTCTGTTGTCTTAAAAACTAATTTAAATTACTTGGAATGTCTTCCAATATACCTTGTCTGTGCTCAATAGAAGCAGTCAGGTTAGCCAAATTCTTGGCTGTAATACTAAACAAATAAGATAGCGACACAGCTACCTGTCGTTTGTAAAAATCTGAAAGGTAGTAACTACCTTTGGTCAAATAAACATTATTACTAACATAATGGTTAGAGTCAATCAAATGAATCAAACTATTATTATTTGACGACCCGCATGGCCGAGTCGGCAGTGACACTGCCTACGTAGCCAAGGGTCCCGGGTTCGAGTCCCGGTGGGGACAAATATTTGTTTGATGAGAACGGATGTTTGTATGCCTGTATGTAAATGTTTATGTTTAAAAATAACCTTCCCCAAAGTCGTAGTGTTCATATAGAATAATACAAGATATCTTTTAATAAATCTGTAGGCCTTGTGTAGTAGGTTTTGTTACTAAAGAAAAACATGCAATCCGCTCAAAAAGGAAATTTTGAAGCATGTTAAACGCACCAGACATTGGTAATCGATACTGATCACATTGTGTTCGTGGTAAGAGTTATAAAAATTACATGTCGTTTTAACCATTTGCCGTTAGTTTTAATTCACTCTGTATAAACATTTGGAAATACTTGGATCTCCATACATATTCCGAATAAAACGCGCATTATTATTATCAATAATGCAAATAATACGGATTGGAATTCCGAGTGCTGCATTCGTGTGTGGTTGCGGCCGCATGAATGTTTTAACTAATAGTGGAACAGAATTATTTGGGCATTTCGCGATACAATGTGCCGATATGTAACAGGAGGATTTATTGGTCACAGTGTGGTAAGCAATTGTTATCAAATACCCACTGATGAGAGGTTATGGGACAGTCTTGTACCGTAGTTGTTTGAATTCCGTCCGTTCCCATTGTCACACCACATCATGCGCGCGCAATTCAAAATAACAAATATGTTTATACTATAGGTATTATGTTTTATGGTCATCTGGGTGTGTGATGACCTTATTATGTAATCCTCGTTCTTTTGTTAGATTCCCGTCTGAGGAGAAATAACAGCATTAGGATGACTTTGAAGTTCCACTTAACTTGAGAATTTGGCCAGTTCTTTCTGCATGACAAATATAATGTAAAATAAGAATATAACCAGTTTTCAAGTACTCAATTATTTATGCAATATTGCAGATGTTATAAAAAATAAATTTATTACCAATTGTAGCTGTGGCGATTAAGATTTTAAAAGTTTTTGAAAGTCACAAAGTATAACGTCACCCCAATAGTTCCCTACTCAAGATAAGATAAGATAAGATAATTTATTGGTAATTGTACATTATATGTCAGATATAACAATAATTATTAGAAAAAAAATGTAAAAAGCAATAACCACAGTAGGTATGTATGTATCTGTAGACATAAGTACATGTGTGATAAAATATTCACAGTGATTAATAAATCATACGATCAGTTAAAATTATCAAGTAAATTCATAAGGATCTAGTCAAACTTAGTAGTGTCATCAAACAAATAAATAATCAATTTCATTAAACTTATTCTATTTCTTCCTGTCTATGAATTCCGCTACTGTGTAGAAAGCTTGCCCTGTCAGCCATTTTTTGAGGTGACGTCTTAACCTTACAATCCCCCAAGCCTCATATGACGCTCGCCTCGAGTACCGTCCGTCCCCCAAGCGTCATATGACGCTCTCGCTCCCGCGCTTTTTTAAACCGGTATATTTTGGCCAATTTTTGTCATGTTGGTACTGTTAAAGATTTTCCAGACGCTTAATAAGACAAAGTCTATAATCCGATACAATTGTCTATGGTCATTCATAGAAAAAAATATTCAGACTGGAAAAAACTAAATCACTTTTTCTCGCGAGCGAATTTTGACTGATCTTTTCTGAGCTTTTATGGTGAATATTGAATTGTTTCTATAAGAACACACTAATGTTTTTATTGTTTTAAAAAAGATATATTGTGTAGATTACGTAGGTATCAAACAACATGTATATTTGTTGATGTTTTTCTCATGTCGGCTAGATTTGTGTCGAGAAGGACCATTTTCATAGATGTCTGTGATTCTCATGTCGGTACAATAATAAAGGAAGGTCACTGTGACATTAGTTTTGCATTGACTATGAGAGGGTTTCATTAGCTACTCATATTTAGCACTCTCATAGTTCTAAGAGTTACCATTTCAACATAATCACTTGATACGTCAGTCAAGTGTCGCGCGCCGCGCGGGCTTAAGTGTGCCTGGGGGACGAGCTGTGTCGGCGCCAAGTGGCTGGGGGTGCGAGGGGTTAATTCTGCCAGAGACTCAGCTCTCTTCACCTCGTCCGGCAAATTATTGTATATTTGCGGGCCGCACACGTATACGGACTGCTCGCTCTTAGCCAGCTTGTGCGGGACAGCCACCAATGTGTCCGAGCGGCGCGCTCGCTGACATACCCTGTACAATTGTAGATTTTGCCTCACGAATAAGGCAACCTGCAATATATACATGGAAAGTATAGCATCATTATTTTAAATCCTTAAAAAGCGGGCGTGTCGAACCGGTTATGGGTATACCCACAATCGCACGGATGGCGCGTTTATGCATGACGAATACCCTATGCCAGTCCGCCGCTCGCCCCCACGTTTCAATAACGTAAGTGAGGAGAGAGCTCAGCATCTTAGTTTGCTCACAATCAGCAGTCTTAGCGATAACTCATTAATACTTTATGTCACACTATAACATTAATAATAATTTAATTTATAAAATAAATAATAACAAATAACATGTAAAAATTACAATATACCATTATACTTTAGAAAATACCTGGCTCATATTTAATGACTCTCATAAGAGTAATAATCAGATAAGTCATAGGGACTGCTGAGGGAGTCATCAGAATCAAATACAATATTAGTTTATTCAGGAATATTAACCTCCCTACATTCTTTACCCCTACATATAGGGAGAAAGCTTATAACCAGCAGTGAGCGGAAAGAAAGGTTCGATGATGGCATCTTTTTCATATTTTAATTCATTACGGGACCTGCAGTATTATAATGTTTACTCTCATTTTAACGAATACCATATCGCAAAGGCCACGAGTATTTTAAAAGCTCTAAGTACAAAGATTATTTGCCAAGATTTTTATGTTTGTAGATCTCAAAATAAATGGGTAAATATCTTAACTGCAGCTTCGTCCTTTATAAACGTTTTTCAGTTCGTTTACAGTTCCGAAATAAACGTTTATTAATTAAATTGAAAAGCTTTTATTTCGGAACACATCGATCAGTATAGGTACAAACACAAGAAACATACAAAGTTAAATAAACTCTTTCAAACTCAAACTTTAGGTTTTTTTTTTAGGTTTTAGAATTGTATTTCTCAAAAGAACAATAATGTAGTTCACTTATTGAGAAACATTAATATATACATTAAAATAATGTTATGAAATATATATAACACACTTAACTTCGGTTAAACATATGCGCAGTTTGTTCTCGGTGCTATTAATTGTATCTTATTGCCACCTCTAAGGTTGTGCGTGATATTTTTCTTTGTGAAGGTTACTTCAGAGTGAGTTAAGTTATTTAAATTTTTATAAACCAGGATACATTTTTTGTATGTATAGAGTTGTTTTATAAGCATTAATTTAGATTCTTTATACACTTTCACTGTTGACGTTAAAAAATACATTCGAAATAGTACTTTTATCGATTTATTTTGTGCTATTTGTAATTGCTTTAAATATGTACTGACTGCACTTCCCCAGACTTCTATAAGATATTCAAGCTGCGGTTGGATTAATGAGTTGTAGATATTGTACTTAACTTTTTTATGTAGAAATCCAGTAATTCGTCGTAACATACCAGTAAGCGATGATATTTTGGAAATTATACGTTCAATTTGTAACTGCCAAGTCAACAGTGGATCCAGGGTAAGACCGAGATATTTTTCGTGGCTTGATATACCTATAGACTCCCCGTTAATGAGAAGTGGATCGTGGTTCGGAATTGGTTTATTCTTTGCTGCAAATATCATGTAGCTTGTTTTGTTAGCATTTATTGTTAGTAAATTATATTAAAACCAATCGAAAAGTTTATCAAGATACTGCTGTGCTTGCTGTATTAAGTCGTGAATAGATGATCCAAAGTAAAATAGACAGGTATCGTCTGCATATAGGGAAATATAACCGTGTAGATTAATTTTGCAGGATAACATAAACGGAGAATAAGAGTGGACCGAGTATAGAACCTTGAGGAACGCCGCATTCAATATGTTGTGAAAGACTTTCGAAATCACCAATCTTGACCTTTTGAAGAAGATTTTCTAGGTATGACTTAAAAATATGCAGTGCCGATTGTTTTAATCCTGTATTTTTGAGTTTAGCCAAAAGTATATTGTGACTAATTGTATCAAATGCTTTCTTTAAATCGATGAATACTCCTAGAGAGCTATGTTTTTCTTATCAATATTATTTTTTATGTGTGTGATTAAATTCACGGTCGCTGAAACAGTGTTGGATTTCGGTCTGAAGCCATATTGTCGTTCAAAAGGAAAATTGATCGATGTTAAGTAGGAAGATAGTCTGCTATGGAGTAACTTTTCAAAAATTTTAGACAAACACGGCAAAACCGAAACTGGTCGATAGTTACTTGGTTCGGTTCTGTTTCCAGATTTAAATAAAGGTGGTAACCTTTGCAATTTTCAGACTGACAGGAAACGTTCCGGACATTTATTAAAACAGTTTGCAAGACTGGTAACTATATGATCCCTAATACATTTCAAGCCTTTAGCACCTACGCTATCTACACCTTTACTAGTATTTGAGTCCAAATTGTCTATGATTTTTTTGATTTCATCTGCAGTGCATACCTCAAATTCTTTCATCTCTGACCCACCTGAACTGTCGAGGGTGTCAGTATGATTGTGGTATTTTGTGGGTATTCTGTTTGCTAAAACAGTACCAATAGTTGCAAAGAAACTGTTGAAGAAATTGCAAATCTCGAAACCATCCGTGATTTGTTTATTGTCGATTTTTAATTTTGGGGGTACACTATTATATTTTAATTCGTTGTTACATAAGTTATTTATTAAATTGCCACATTTTCCTAGGATTTTGTAAGCATTTTTCAAATTCATTATGATAGTAATTATTTTTAGTCTTCCTTATGTTAGATTTCAAAGTATTTCTGTATTTGTTAAACTCAGCCATTATTTTTTCATTTTCTGGATCGTTTCTTGTTTTTATCCACATTTCGTTTCTTTCGCTTATACTTTTTATTATTTCTTGGCTTATCCACTCGTCTTTAGGCTGATTTAGTTTTTTTTTTTAATTTTAGTTGCATCTCTAAGGTTTTTCTTTATATGTTTTTCTAAATCGTCATAACTTTGTTTTTGTTGCAAGTCTTGATTTCCGTAATTACTATAGAAAGTCTTGTAATCTACCGCTTCATATTGTTGTTTTTGTTTAATTTTGTGTTCGTATTTCTTCACTTCAAGGATGAGTTGCTTATGGTCAGACATCGTGAGTCAACTACATAAAACTCGAAAGTATTTCCTTTTATATTAGTACATATATGGTCTAGTATAGTTTTTGTATTTTTTGTTTCTCTAGTGCAGTATTTTTTCTTAATTTTATTTAGTATTTGGTAACTACTTTCTTTTAACATGTTAATATAGAGTTTTTCATCTTTGCATGATTCTAAAAGATCAATATTGATGTCTCCAAAAAAAATGGCCCGCTTCTTTTTTTAAAAATCTGTCACATTAGTTTCTCCTGGTTTATAAACAGCACAGACGTCCAATGAAAATTTTTCTATATGTACCCAGAGTTAGTTATTGCCGCCAGCATACATTTCTTCAGTGTGACTATGTTTAAGACTATTATGAACATATATTGATACACCACCGCCTATTCGGTCTGTTCTGTAGTTAAAATAGTGCGTGTAGTTAGTTAGTTGCAGTAAATTAGCTTCCTGTTCTGTCTTTATCCATGTTTCTGTTAAGAGTATGTCACTAACGGTTTTGGGTAATGCTTTTAATATGCATTTTAGTTCGTCTAGTTTTCCTGGTGTTACTATACTTCTTACATTGGCATAAAAGAACGAGGGTGATCTCCGGTTCATATGTATTTTTTGATAGTCGTAGTCGTTGTCGATAGCCGTATAGGGTCTATTTTGGTGGATTTTCTTGCACCGTCGAATTTTTTGTCTGCACCTTTAGCGATGTAATTATTGTAAAATGTTGCCAAGACGAGACTATATGGGTCACATTGTAAAAAAGTTATCAGATCTCATGTCGAGCCAAGCTTCTTACTCTACACGCCCTACATCTACAAGCCCTAACTTTACAAACTCTACACCTTAGTCAAAATGTATTTGCCTACCAATACATGGGCATAACGTGAAAGTTCTTCTAAATGCACCATTAACTAATCCAATTTCGTAAGCTTTTAAAATACTCGTGGCCTATGCGATATGGTATTCGTTAAAATGAGAGTAAACATTATAATACTGCAGGTCCCGTAATGAATTAAAATATGAAAAAGATGCCATCATCGAACCGTTCTTTCCGCTCACTGCTGGTTATAAGCTTTCTCCCTATATGTAGGGGTAAAGAATGTAGGGAGGTTAATATTCCTGAATAAACTAATATTGTATTTGATTCTGATGACTCCCTCAGCAGTCCCTATGACTTATCTGATTATTACTCTTATGAGAGTCATTAAATATGAGCCAGGTATTTTCTAAAGTATAATGGTATATTGTAATTTTTACATGTTATTTGTTATTATTTATTTTATAAATTAAATTATTATTAATGTTATAGTGTGACATAAAGTATTAATGAGTTATCGCTAAGACTGCTGATTGTGAGCAAACTAAGATGCTGAGCTCTCTCCTCACTTACGTTATTGAAACGTGGGGGCGAGCGGCGGACTGGCATAGGGTATTCGTCATGCATAAACGCGCCATCCGTGCGATTGTGGGTATACCCATAACCGGTTCGGCACGCCCGCTTTTTAAGGATTTAAAATAATGATGCTATACTTTCCATGTATATATTGCAGGTTGCCTTATTCGTGAGGAAAAATCTACAATTGTACAGGGTATGTCAGCGAGCGCGCCGCTCGGACACATTGGTGGCTGTCCCGCACAAGCTGGCTAAGAGCGAGCAGTCCGTATACGTGTGCGGCCCGCAAATATACAATAATTTGCCGGACGAGGTGAAGAGAGCTGAGTCTCTGGCAGAATTAAGACGTCACCTCAAAAAATGGCTGACAGGGCAAGCTTTTTACACAGTAGCGGAATTCATAGACAGGAAGAAATAGAATAAGTTTAATGAAATTGATTATTTATTTGTTTGATGACACTACTAAGTTTGACTAGATCCTTATGAATTTACTTGATAATTTTAACTTATCGTATGATTTATTAATCACTGTGAATATTTTACCACACATGTACTTATGTCTACAGATACATACATACCTACTGTGGTTATTGCTTTTTACATTTTTTTTCTAATAATTATTGTTATATCTGACATATAATGTACAATTACCAATAAATTATCTTATCTTATCTTATCTTGAGTAGGGAACTATTGGGGTGACGTTATACTTTGTGACTTTCAAAAACTTTTAAAATCTTAATCGCCACAGCTACAATTGGTAATAAATTTATTTTTTATAACATCTGCAATATTGCATAAATAATTGAGTACTTGAAAACTGGTTATATTCTTATTTTACATTATATTTGTCATGCAGAAAGAACTGGCCAAATTCTCAAGTTAAGTGGAACTTCAAAGTCATCCTAATGCTGTTATTTCTCCTCAGACGGGAATCTAACAAAAGAACGAGGATTACATAATAAGGTCATCACACACCCAGATGACCATAAAACATAATACCTATAGTATAAACATATTTGCTATTTTGAATTGCGCGCGCATGATGTGGTGTGACAATGGGAACGGACGGAATTCAAACAACTACGGTACAAGACTGTCCCATAACCTCTCATCAGTGGGTATTTGATAACAATTGCTTACCACACTGTGACCAATAAATCCTCCTGTTACATATCGGCACATTGTATCGCGAAATGCCCAAATAATTCTGTTCCACTATTAGTTAAAACATTCATGCGGCCGCAACCACACACGAATGCAGCACTCGGAATTCCAATCCGTATTATTTGCATTATTGATAATAATAATGCGCGTTTTATTCGGAATATGTATGGAGATCCAAGTATTTCCAAATGTTTATACAGAGTGAATTAAAACTAACGGCAAATGGTTAAAACGACATGTAATTTTTATAACTCTTACCACGAACACAATGTGATCAGTATCGATTATCAATGTCTGGTGCGTTTAACATGCTTCAAAATTTCCTTTTTGAGCGGATTGCATGTTTTTCTTTAGTAACAAAACCTACTACACAAGGCCTACAGATTTATTAAAAGATATCTTGTATTATTCTATATGAACACTACGACTTTGGGGAAGGTTATTTTTAAACATAAACATTTACATACAGGCTTATTCATTGCTCCTCGTGGGAACCAGAAACAGCGACGTCACACACATGTGAACATTGACCAAGACAGCCACAACCGCAGCGCCACGGAGGTCGTGAAAAGTAAAGGCAGCTTTCATACCAAAACCAGGAAAAAAGACTTATCAGGAAGAAAGTCTTTCCGGTGCATAAGTCTTTCCACCTTTGTGTTGAAAACATTAAAGAAAATATTGTATTCACATCTAACCCTTTCGCTACTCTGCTGGCCGGAAAAGAATAAATAATGACATAACTCTAGTGCATATAGACTAGAGTAGAGCGTGCTTTAGGGGGGGGCTTACCTCTCCGGACCTTTTCAATTTGGGGAGCTGGGGAGCAGAAAAGGCGGATGTCATATTGATGGAATTTGTGTAAATAACCTGAGCTATGCTGATGATATGGTGCTTCTCAGCCCCTCAATCAGCGGTCACTAGTCATGGCATGAAATATAATATTAAGAAGACGGAAGTTATGGTCTTCCGGGCAGCTGGGGGTCCGGAGACAGTGCCCCCAGTATATCTTTATGATGGGCCAGTTCGGGTTGTGCAGCAATTCAAATACTTAGGGCACATCCTCACTGAGAAGCTCAGTGAGGACCTGGCTGATTATGCGGTGCAATATTCTCGCACGTAGGTTTGGCAAATGCTCTGATGACGTTAAAATTACACTATTTAAGGCATATTGTCAGTGTTTTTTATACCTGTCAATTATGGATAACTTTCACCGGAGGGTCCTATAACGTCCTCAGAGTACAATACAACAACGCCTTACATGGTCTACTAGGACTACCGCGACACTGTAGTGCGTCGGGTATGTTCGCCGACGCCTGATTTATTCTCCATCTTGAGGGAGAAGAATCAGGTGATTGCAGGTTTCTGGAAGCTGTTTGACGGTCCGGCAATGGTATCCTAGGGATAGTAATAAATAACATCTACAGGAACAACATCCTGCAACACTGGCCTCCGTGCACCGAGAACCTAATAGGAAATAGTTTTAGCATTATTTTAGTTTTATTTTATTTTATTGTTATTATTTTATGTTATTTAATTTTACTATGGACCTGGTGCAAATGGACTGAAATAAAAACTTTATTATTATTACAATTAAGGCAATTTTTATGTTATTTCCCCACAAATTTCCACAATAGAGTCTTCAGTACTCTAGGTGATGTCTGTCATAAAATTTCCGTTTTAGGTAAACCCTATAATGGAAATTTTATGACAGAGTTAACAGGTTAAGGATAAAATTTAATGAAAGTGCTTCACCACTGCATTGCAATCAGCATGCGTATACGGAAGGACAATCAACAGTCTCTGCAAAAATAATTCCGAAAATGTAAATAAATGTCACGTGATCAAGAAACTCAATATTCTAAGTGGATTACTCGATGTTGGTTACCACATTCAGTTTTAGAGACAATTTAAACATAAATACACTACTAGAATTCACTAAAAACTAGTACAAATTCTGCTTAGAATTAAAATGATTTCCCAAAATTCTACTTCAGATGTAAATCTGAAGTAGAATTTTGAATTTTTTAGAATTTTGTCGTGGGCATGATTTGACGAAAGAAGGTTTATTAAAAATGTATCCTTAGGGCAACTGGCTAGAACGCGGAATACGACTTTGCTCGAGTAAACTTTGACAACTCTTATATAGAGTTTTTTATTTAGTCGCCAAAGTTTACTCAGGTGTAAATCTTATTCCGCCTTCTAGCTAGTCGCCATGAATCGTGGCGCAAATACATCGAAAACGTCATAAAAAAAGAATCGAAAATGATGTACCTCGATGGTCACTAAAATATCAAATTAATGATCTGCATTTGTTACGGCTAAAGCTAGAAAAGTGGTTTACTCTAGGTTTGACAGGTTGCTCAAGTTCCTCGGACGCTGAAAGTAGGTATTTAATAATAAATACGACTTCTGTTTTCGAGCGGCTAAACCTAGGTTAAACCAAAGCTGATTGGTTGGTTTATGTTCGATTTTAGGTCGATGAATAAAAATGACAGGTTTTATAACTATATAGAATGATAATTATTAGACATTTTGGTGATCAATATTCAGTAGCTACCTACTTATAATTGGTCAGTATGTCTAAATGTTATTTATTTAAGCTGGACAAACAAACAGGCCACATTACGATGATATATGTGGCAAATTTATAACCTATTATATTTTTTATAATATTGAATTCTCTAATCTCTACCGTTTTTGAATAAGCCTCATATTAATCTTTCATGTTGATCATGATATATCGGGCATTATCAGGATGGAAAGTGAGACAGATATGGAGAGGTCGCGGGGAGAGTCGGCAGGATGAGGCGCTCAGCTCATTCCTCGATCCTCGTCGCACCGACGAACGTCCGACTCCGCTGGACAGGAGACGTGGAGTTGCGCGCTTTCTCTCGTTCCTCAATCTTCTTCATGGATCTGACTCCGCCGGACTATTGAGTATGTTAATTTAGACAAATCGGACCGGAATGATGTCGTTCCGAGTTCGGATACTTCTACTGGAAGTATTACGGTCCGGAACGACACATCTTTACACAACACTATGATCGTCACATTTTATTGGGTAACCATTTCTGTTATTGAGTACAGCCAGGTATAGACGCCTCGATTATAATAGTATGTAAAACCGTTATACTAAGTGATAATCTGATATCTGAATGTAAACCTAACAATTATTTTATTAACTACAAAAACTTAAGCCCAACATTTATTGAACCAAGCACCTATAATTCTTTGGGGACCATGATACTCATTTGCTAGCAGTTATTAAATGTTTTAATAATGAAAACAACATGTAATCAATCATTATTATCTAACAATATGTATGTTTCTTATGCTCTTACATGTACATTTTTTTTCTTTTCTTCTTCTTCTTTTCTTCGCTTCGCTCACCCCCTTTACCCTTCACCATAGCTACCACACCGCTTCGCCCTGAAATTTGCTGTGTAAATCAATATTTTTGATGAGCGGTTATATATTTAACTATTAAATCTAATTAAAGTCTCGAACTCTTCATTGTAATGTACGATTAAGGCAGTCTTGCTTTTGCATGGTGTCCGCGTTTTCGCTTTATGACAAGAGGGATGTTTTATATATTTTAGTTTCGTATTACACGTATGTTACTTTGAGTTGATTGAATTTGGGGTAAGTAGTTGTTGATTTAATTGTCGCTACGTAACATAGTAGAAGTCCTTTATTTACAAAAATTCTAGCTTCTCGTGACGGGGACTTTATATATCACTGGAACAATTAATACGATAAAATTAATACATATTTAATTTTATCATATTAGTTATTCCATTGATAATAATAACTTTAACTTTCACTCTTTTGTATTTTATTTGTAATCAAAATTTGCACATCTTCAAAGTATAAAATATAGTAAAGGTCCTATAAACGGATTTAACACCCTAAACCACCAACATTTGCAAATAAATACCCTTGCCTTTGATTTACTTAAGACGCCTTCAGAGCACATTTTGATTGTAAGTGGCTGTTTTCACAGATTTAAATGAAGTTCGAAGGTTATAAAAAATCCTTCTTTTTACTCGGTCTCTCATATAATCTGCAGTGAGTCTGCACTAGAATATGTAACCTCTATTTCATTAATTAATTGTAAAACACATGTTTTCCAACACGAACCAACGAAATTGAATCTTCTCGCGAGCCGATCGGACATGTTCAAATAAACCACAACCATACGTTTTAAAGCCCGGCGCACAATTCACAAGGATGAATTGAGTGTATTTAGTGTTGCTAGTAGAATAGGGTTTTCCTGATTTGTTGCAAATTAAAATTATTTCAGTAATGATCGCAGTAAATTTTAATGTAAGGGTTGAATTCTTCTCTTTACATGTACCGGATTCAAACATCTGCGAGCGTGATTTGTCTATTAATTTTTGTTACTTTCTGCAGCAGGCTATTGTTGGATCTTTTTCTATTCAATACCTTCAAAGCTGTACCAGATCATCAGATATTTACATTTGAATTTATCTGGGCTGGCACCCCAACCTAAGCCACACAGAAAATACCTACGGGGCGCGAACGCGTCGCAGACGCGGTCCCCCTTTAATTTACTTTCATACAAAATTTATGGTACCCGCCGTAAAGAAAAACATATAAAACAGTTGGGGCGTAGACATGACGCTGACTTGTTTGCACCTCGTCTGCTGCACCTTATTACAGAACATATATTTCGCAGAAGGGTCAGGATCGATGGCTGAGGGCGTCCCGAGGATGGGTGTGATGGGTACTCGAGCATTGGAGACATCAGCTTCGTTATAACACAGTTTATTAACTTTAGGGCACGAATCATGTACTAGACACAGAATAATGACACTTGACACTGGGAGCACTAGTTACAGAACAACCACACTGAACACGGGGAGTACTAGGGACTGGCTAGTCCAATAATGTGGGAGGAGGTGCGCTCCGTACGACTGCTCATGAAAGACTAACTCGCTGATCATCATCGAAGTCATCTCACGCACCCCTTCTGGGGCGTGGGGAGTCGGGGTCAGGTCGACGGACCTCTTCCCGAAGAATCGCCTCTGTCCACTCCTGTGAACAGGTCATCGGATGGCCTCTGCGGGCGGTGGTCTTCATGTGGCGCTGGTGTGCAGTGGGTGATCGCCGGCTAGGCAACCAGGTCGCGTGGCAGGCGGCGGCGGTCGGGCGGGCGCGCGTGGTGCGGCGCCAGTTCGGCGATGTGGGAGTTGTGACGCATCCGCACGCTCGAACATGCCCTTCGCCAGCTTCTGGACAAACTGATCCACGGTTTCCCATCTTAGGTCCCTCTGGATTGTCGCATTCTTCACGTAGCGGGGGGCGCCGACGATGGTACGCAGAGAGAGGTTCTCTTGGGCTCGGAGTCTCCGTTTGTTCGTCTCCGAGCACAGGGCGTACAATGCCGGAGCCGCGTAGGTGAGGCGGGATCTCACGTAGGTCTTGTAGATCCCGAGCTTCGCCCTCAGAGGGAGGCTGGAGTAACTCGCTGACTGGCACGCACGCCCTTTTTATAGCATGTACACCTAACCTCCATTATTAGCTTAACCTTAGCGAATGCAAATATCGCTTGTGTCACCGTACTTATCTCTATTGCCTTACGCTATAGCTATATCTCAATTCGTACACTACGACATATAGAACAGACGGGGCATAGATACGACGCAGACGAGGCATGGGTGAGACCGGGGGTTGCCGACGGGGCGTGGGGAGCGGGGGGGGGGGTCTTGTCAAATTCATGATATGATTTAAAAAGTCGCGTCGGCGCCCTGTCTGTGACGGCTCTGTGTGGCCAGCCCTTAACACTCAAAGAAGATTTGTCCTATGTGAAATTAGTTTTTTCACTTGGCAACACCAGCAACAACCGCAATTGCGGGCCAATAAAACATTCAAGCGACAGCCAGAGTGGGTTGACATCGGGCACAATAAATAATACTTTATCTAGGCACCATTCGTCTTCCTGTCGCGCGCCGGTGCTGTTGGAAAAGAAATTATGATTTTCGACAGACACTGTAGGAGCTTGATAGTTTTGAGTATCGGTCTGCAACTCAACGGTTAAAAGTCTTGCTTGCATTGCCTATCTAAATTAGCGAATTTTTTTAACTCTTAAATCATTGGCAAAATGTTAGAGCTCAAATGATAATGATGAATAGGATAATTACAGAATAGCATAGTACACACTGCAAATAAGGTATGGTGATAGATACTCTCTGTCGAGATTAGTTTTCTCGAAAATATGAAATTTTATTTATCTTGCAATGTATGTATCTTTTGCAATCATATGATAATCGGATGAAAATACAATATTATTATGGTGGTGATGGGGACTCTGTAACAGAACAACGCAACCTCATGAAGTTTGGGCTCGATTGATTTCTCTTGACAAGTACTTTGGACATAGACGATAGCATGGTCTAAAAATGGCGCCGGAAGGTGGCCATAGGAACTGTGTAATGAAACGACGCAACCCTCTCGACAAGTACTTTAGTAGTAGATAATATCCAGGCCCCAAAGATGGATCCGGAAGGAGGCCAAGGGAACTTTCCAATAAATTGACGCAACCCTATCAAGTTTGGGCTAGTTTGATTCGTATTGACAAGAACTCTGTGATATATATAGTACACAAAATGCAGAGTTGACCACACTGTTGTCTATTTCGGCTCAAAGTTCTTCTCTGCTGGTCAAGCGTACGTGGCTTCAAGTAGAGTCAAATAAATAAAATAAATAAAAAAATATTAGAGGGTAATCTTACACAAATCGAAGTAGGCCCTTAGTAAGCTCAATAAGACTTGTGTTATGGGCACTAGACGATGGTATATTAAATAGAGATAAATACTTATGCGTTACGGACGCGGGTTGCGAAGGACCGTAGGTACTGAGTGGCGTGTTTATGAGGAGGCCTATACCCAACAGTGGGTCCACTGACAAGCTGATGATAGATGGATGATGGAAATACTTATGTAAATACATAGAAAACATCAAAGACTAAAAAACAAATATTCATGCTCATCACACAAATGTTTGCCTTTACCGGGATTCGAACCCAGGACCGTCAACTTCGACCGTCCTCAAATCACTAGGAGGTTTAGGTAAATTAACAGGTAATGAGCTTTTAAATTAAAATGAACAGGTTAAGAAAAATGTATAGAAAAGTAACAAAGCGACAGCTAGAAAATAAAAATAAATTAAAAGTAAATAAAACATTAAAAAAAATCTTTTTTTTAAATAAGAAGAAAATTTACTTTTAATTTAATCATACCCATCAATTTATTACATTACATAATTTATATAATATAAAAGCTTACTGGGAGAGTTATTTGTGTGTATAAATCATTATGTAACGGCTAGTATTTAATCACACACAATACCGATTTGAACAGCAAAAAAGGATCAGCGAAAATACTTTTTATGTTTTAAATATTTAATGAGTACTTAAGTTTATGTTTTAAGTATGTTTTTTGTTTTAACTTGTTGAACCTAACACGAAGGATAAAGGGGACTTCGCTTCGCTCACCCCCTTAACCCCTCAGATAAGCTATCGCATTATTATGCCCTTATATTTGCTGTGAAAATCTGTATTTTTAAGTGCAGTTTCATATTTCCCTAATGTAACCAACTTGATCTTGACCTAAGTAAATCTAAGAGAGAGAAAAAGTTTGTATTTTACGGAATACATCTCGTGATATCCTTTTATTTCAATTACATTTTAATGTAATAAAATTATAAAGTTAAGTTTTTTTCTTTTTATACCTTCTAATAAATGCTTTTATGTTATTTTTTATAATCAAAATAATTAATAGTTAATTTATTTGAAGCACATTATAAGGACGTTCGTGATAGACAACATCGTGAGGAAACCTTCTATAGCTGCGGCGATGGGCTAGCAACATGTCACGCAAAATTGAGGGTAACTGTTGGCAATTATGCCGCTGCAACCAAAAGGCTTGACGCTATGTTATCCTTTGTTATAAATAAATTAGCAGTCTAATATAAAACCCATTCGTATATGGGCCTTAACGATATAGAGTTAGGGCTCTAATTCAATGTTAATCTAAAAGCCTGGTAGGTCGCCCTTAATCAGTGACAGCAAAACAAAAGGTCAGGCTTCTTCAAAGGGCCTGCTTTATAAAGACGAATCAAGTGTTATCTACATCTTGTACTAGGCCTACCGTAGCCAAGAGAAGGGGCAAGCAGGACATTTAAATTGTAAGCCTCGTAAACCCTCGCCCTAATTTGAGGAAGGATTTCGTTGTCTGACTCAGACACAGTTGATAAGACTGGCAATTCACGTGTATTAAATTATTTTTTTGGAAAATATCTGATACAACACAACCCAACACACAACCTTATTACGTCATTGACAGAGCCGCTGTCATGTCACCTATTATCTTGACCCGACTATAATGTTTGATAACATTACATAACCTTAGGGGTCAGAGAGGCACTTTGCGACCACGCTTATCCAAAACTCTGTTTTGCTTGATGTAAAACATCGCCACTGTATTTAATTATTGTAAAAACAAAAATAAGAAAAACATACAAACCCATTCGGCTTTATCAACGCGTTTAAAGCAAGCACGCTGCAACAAATAGTGCTTAAAATAAAAACCACAGTTTCCTACTTTCTAACCTGTATGCATCGGGTGTACTAATCCGAACATTGTCTCCTCGCTTCCGGGCAATGCTCATCTGCATGCAAATGGCCAAGGGTCAACTATTTAGAGGACTTAGCTTGTTATTTAACGCTGATTACAGCGCCCCCATAGCATCGCATCGAGAACGGAAATTTGACATCGCGGGAGCAGACTTAAATTGATACTTGTATAATCTTATAGTGTAATAGTAATAGTTGAGCTTGCTTGCTACATATGAGCTTTGGATGTTTTGGTATCAGGTTTTTAAATAATAGTTTGAATGGGAAAACAAAGGGTAAAATATAAAGTTACATGAAAGCTGCACAATGCGTAGGTAGTTATTTACACAAGATTAGTAGGTTATTTGTAATTCAGTTTCAAAACAAGAGAATACCGAAATCATGATGAAATATTTCCATATGCTTTCAGACTTGTGAAAGGAGATGAGATTTGGGAATTCTAACGGACCTAATACACGGCTGCCAGCAAAGGATTACAGCAATGAAGTTTGTTGCTTCCTGCCAAATTTCATATGACCTTTTGTTGCGTCACCTATCAGTCGATCCACATACTAACATACAAGATGGATTGTCACTTAACGGAGGGTTGATGGGACAACCCCTCGTAATGGAAGCCTAAAAAAAGTTATTTTAGAGAATAGGTCCTAAAAGAAACGAAAGAAAGAAATAAAGTCAGTGCTTTTTATTTTACGAAAGTTTTCAAGTTATGTACAAAAACTAACCTACATACCTAACTATATAAACAAAAATCCTAATGACTGACCCCTGGGCATCTTGGTGATGATCGTGTTGTCGGTTAGATGGGCTGGCGGGCAAGTCAAGGTAGTCGTCGTCGGCGGTCGCTCAGCCACGAGGGATCCGGAGTTGGTGGAAGCACAATAGAGTGTTCTAGTTCTAGAGAGGTACTTCAAGGTTTCCGGGCCAGCTGGGCCCGGGAATCTGGCCTCTTAGTTGTTTTCTTTTCAAAGAACTGCAGTAGACTCACCTATCTTGGATCAGGAGTTGACTAAATCGATTCCAATATTCAATTTTCAATATGAAATTGACGTATTTAAATTGGCCCAGAATCTGGCCTCTTAGTTGTTTTCTTTTCAAAGAACTGCAGTAGACTCACCTATCTTGGATCAGGAGTTGACTAAATCGATTCCAATATTAAATTTTAAATATGAAATTGACGTATTTAAATTGGCCCAGAGGCCAGTAAATCTATAAGGAAGAACTAAATGGCATGTTTTAAAGCATAAATCAGATAGAATGTTGTCAAACAAACACAACAATTTAAACAATTTTATTACCTCTAATTTCATGTTGTAAACAAACCTTTTGATAGTTACTCGTTTAGTCCAAATAATCATAAAAACGGAATTATTTTACAAGCCTGGATTATCTATCAGACGATATTAATTTAGAGCAATTTCAGGACCTTTGAATTCGGGTAGAACTTGAGAAAGATGTCACTTGGATTTCTGATATTTGTAGGAATGTGATGAGTTTAATTAGGGTTCAGCGGATAGTGCAGAGAAAACCCTACAGGAAGCAAAACAAACGCAGTAGTTGACAGAGGTTGTCATCACAGATCGCTGAAATAATTGACAATCGATCCTCTATCGCATAAGAGAAGTTTGTTTGGTTACAAACTATATATAGAACGACCAAGCAAAAGCTATCGGACCTATGGTCCCCAGGCGTAGCAACCAGGAGCGGATATCTCTCTTTTTAGGATCAAATATCGACAGCCAACGCAGTCACCGTACCACTTCTATATACAAGGTGTCATATTTTTGAAGTAAAAAGCCTTTATTGCTAATCTAACTTAGGCGCGACCGTCCAATTTAACTGATCCCTGCCTATACTCTATTCACGCTGAATAGAAGGTCACATGGCTGGCAGGGCGCCGACCGGCTTATCTTTGCTAAAATGAATCTAATCTGAATCATCCGTATGGATAAAGAGAGACAGCATCTGCGTCGAGCTTTTACAGGTGGGGAGCACAGACGCACGCATCGCTTTGCTCACAAAATGACTCTAGAGAAAAGTGAACATAGAGTATTTACGAATTTTCTTGATAAACTTAGGACTTATCATCTGAATCATAAGTCCATCATAAGCATGGGTTTTATTGTATACATTTCATGTGCCGATGCTGTCGTGGTATATTTTATATACGCTTTTTTACAATATACACGCCATGGCATCGCTATATTGAAACACCGGTACGAGATCGTAGATCTTTACTTCCTCTCTGCGCAGCGGTGGTTCAAACACTTTCGGCTAGAAGCTTGCTAGATGTAGCTAGACTGGCTTCTCCAAGGCGACCTTTTCTGGAAGCCGTTGCTGGCAGCCGTGTATTAAACCCTTAAGTTAGAAATAAGAATTCCAAGAAGATATCTTACTTGGAACTCACAAATTTCTATAAATATCTGATTTTTACCCAATAATTTATGCTTATTTGATTCTATAATAGTAGTTTATGCAACTGTCGTATAATAAGGAGACTTAAATCACGAGTGTGTTTTTATGAGACGAAGGAAGTGAGTGAGAGATATCATCACACGAGTGTTTTAAGGCCTAATAATATACAGTTGCATACACTACTTTATCTACACACATATCATTAGTGCTCTAAAATCGGTTCAGAAGCCATTCATAAAACCAAAGAACAAATAAATAAACAAATGACAACTGTCATGGCGGTACCACCAAAGTCGGTCAAGCAGTTTGTATGTTTCGTGTCGGTAAAGCAGTGTCACCAACAAAACTGTTAGTTGAAAGCGTCGCTAGCGTCTATGTCATTACATCACACTAATGTCATTTCATATTGGGAGGCCATTAGTTTCGTGTTTTAGCCACCTGAACAGTTAAGTTGGTTGCACTGTCATACGTCAAGACAAATGTAAATTTTGCCGATTCGACGATCACAGTTTTTTTTTCTTTGACGCATCGATAAATCGATTAATCGATGCGTTGAAGTAAAATTTGTTTGTCGGTAATTGCCATATCCGCATCGATGTGTCATAATGCAGGTCATGGCCCTATGGTTTCTGAGACGATTTTAGATAATTTATGATATTGGGAAATATTAAACTGCACATCAATTATACTGATTTGCACAGCAAATATACTGATTTTAACAGCAAATATCAGGGCACAATACTGCTGTGAAGTGTTAAGGGGATAAGCGAAGCGAAGCCCCCTTTATTATTCGTATTAGGTTGAACATGTAAGAAAAACAAAAATACTTAAAACATAAAAAGTGTTTTTGCTAATCCTTTTTTGCTGTGAAAATCTGATTATTTGCTTGCGATTAAATACTAGCCAATACTTTTTACTAATTTACCTCCACACTCAAGTTTTAATGCAACACGTGAAATTTCAAAACGCTGCTGTATCTGGCTGGATCAAACAATGCAGTGCAGTTCGAAAACACGCTAACAAAAGATTTCAGCAAATTCGCTTCACAACCAGCAGGTAAAAGTGAGACCGCGGTTGCGGGATACGTTCAGAAACTAAGTGCAGTTGCTGGTTATGAGTGCTCAGTAAAGTGCGTGCTCGACGAGAAAAAATCCGATAATTTCCAGAAAGTCCGTTTGGATTTTCTCAGCTTCTCGAAAAGGATCGCCTTCAATCTTGACTTTGTACTATAGGAAACGCAGAGTCGCGTGCGTAATGTGTAGTTTTTCTTAAATATTCAACGTGAAAAAAAATACTATCAATATTTGAAAAGGAAAAGTTTTTCTCAATTATTTCATAAATTCTGCCAATTCTTTAAATTATAATATAACTTCTAACAAGATAACCGTATAACTTAGTGGTCACAAATGCTTCTCGAGATATTCTAATGGATGGTGGAAATTTCTCGATATATTGTCACAGTGCAATTCTATCATAAGTACCAGAGCCACATTAGCAAACTAAGGGGCTTAAAGTCTATTGCCTGGGAAGAATCTCGTGTATGAAAAGGCTAGATGACACTATGAATTAAATGTTTGATTTTTTATTTTCGTTTGTTGATTTGCAAAACATTTTTTTTTATGATCATCAAGAACTAATAAAAATATATTAATTACAATACTTCTTAGGTTAATACATTTTTCTTCAAACTTCAAACGCAAAAAAGTTAATATCTTGGAGATGCTCTTAGAGGAGTCACTTAAATATTTTAAAGAAATTATGCAAATGGCTAAAAGGGAAGTTATAATCTTTTCTCGAATAACGAAGTTATAATTAATTCGACATCTGATTGGGTTGAAAGCAAAGACACAAAGTGCGTCTCTTAACAAAAATGAAATGAGAACCATACATTTTAATCAGCTGCTGTTCTGTTTTACTTCAATGAACACTTATTTCTCACAATTCACATGAAATCAAACGGAGAGATAACCTGTAACGTTTTCGTCTCTAAGAATTCTTTGTCAGAATTTCTGTTATGTTACATTCACCATAAGATTTCTTGAAAGTCCAGTTGGCTCTTAAACGATACATAAATAATTTGTTATTATGAGATACTTTCCGATACAAAAGAAATTAGAATTGAAGTCAAATAATATTCCTGTCAGTATCAATATCAGAATTGTTTGGCCACTTCCTTGTTACGAAAATGTTTATTTTTGTTTGTGTGTTGTTTGTATAAAGTTTGTGATATCCGCAACCTGAGACTTATTTAAAATGTATAAGATCCCGGTTTCTTTTGTCAGAAAAGATTAAATAAGTTTGGATTTTAATGTTTCCGGTAAAATTATTATATTCAAGGAAACGGATGCTGTCAATCGTAAAATAAATGTAAAGGAAAGGAAAATTACATTGGCGAGCGTAAATGTATATGCTGAAGCTACGGAAGTCAACTTTAGACGGGAAACTGTGTAGCGGGCTGCTCCACTACTTATATTGCTCTGTGGCTGCTCCCCTCCCTCAAATACGGCATGGGGGTGATGGCTGATGCACAAGTCATGCTCGTGAATGGGTACTGCTTGGGGAGACTGGTCTTATAAGTCCAACCAGTCTGGTTTCTCATATGTTAGATTCATTACAGCTTTTGCTTGTTCTTAATTAGGTCTGTAAAATATTTTGAGACATCTTGTTGGCACTTTTTAATACGATGTTATAATATTGTCATAAGATTAGGTTATGTTTATATTGTACATTGAAACATAAATAAAATACGAAAATTGAAAAAATAATCAACCCCACAGAATTTCTTGGTGCTATCTTCTCTGAGGGGCGTATTTCCGAAGCACTGGTAGAGTTATTGGAGTTTCTTTTTCCTGTGCGTAATCAGCCATGAATCACGACTTGAAAGAAAAAAATCCTTTTTGAAACTCAAACCACAATCATTACTTTAGTTGATTATTATTTTTTTATTTTTTTTTCTCCATATATAAAAGTGTTTGACTTGTAACTTTTTGCAAACTTACAATAAATATTTCAGTTTGCATTTGAAACGAATGGCATCAGGAGAGTGTTGGATGGACTCTTGGCCATTCGTAATCCAGCAGCAGCATCGAAAGGTAGAAGTGTGATCTTAGTTTAGTAATAATAATAATTATTATTTATTTAACAGAAACACGGTCAGAAAAAGTTACATTATTAGGTACTTAGCTAAAATTGTGATACGTAATAATTGGAGCATCTGAGCCTGAGCTAGGTATAAGCCTGTATTTAAGGCTACAGTGCACTCCCCATAAAATACGATTTGCTAATTTAAGTAACATAGATCAAACACAAATACTGAATAACTAAATAAAACTTGTTGAAACTATTAAAATTGTAAGAGACAATTATTTACAATAAAAAAAGTAAAAAAGTAGAAAAAACCGGTCAAGTGCGAGTCTAAATCGCGCACGAAGGGTTCCGTACCACCGTTCAATGGAAGCGATGGTGTGGAGTGAATAGTTTGGATTTTACACAGCAAAATATTGTTTACAAAGTTATTGGTGCGGTTACTTTCACACTCCATGTACGTAACCAGGTGCATCCATAAGTTTGTATGTGGTATTGTTGTATGGGAGCCCCCTTAAATATTTATTTTATCCTGTTTTTTAGTATTTGTTTAACAACAAATACTAGCTAGCAGCTATAACTAGCGGCAACAGAAATACATAATCTGTGAAAATTTCAACTCTCTAGCTAGCTAGGTTCTTGAGATACAGCCTGGTGACAGACAGACGGACGGACGGACGGACGGACAGCGAAGTCTTAGTAATAGGGTCCCGTTTGGAACCCTTCGGGTACGGAACCCTAAAAAAGGGAGTAGATGAACGTCTCTGTGTGTCGAATGAATGTGAGTGAGTGTGTATGTGAGATTAATATTTAATTGAATTATGTCTATAATTTGTGTGCGCCAGACTTTTACACAAAAAGGATTAAGGCACAAAACCTTGTATGAATGTATAATAGTAGTTCATGTGACTGCTGCATAATGCCTTATTATGTACAGTTACATACACTAGTTTATCTACACACATATCATAAGCTCTCTTGATGTGTTCAGGAACCGCATGTTTGACCGGCATTGTGGTTCTGCAATTGTTTAGCTTGTTCTTTAGTACCAACTTCACGCAGACGGGCGTCGGCGTTCGAAATTTGAATGTCAGTACCAACTTCACAGACAAACTAGGGACGGCACGCGGGTGGGCGTCGGCGTTCGAAATTTGAATGTCATTATGTAGAAAAACTACACATAATGACCATTATGTGTAGTTTTCCAGATACGAAACGAGTTTTTACCAAGTAGTTTAATATAATGCTGATCGTAAAGTGCGGTTTTTGAACGCAGTAAAGAGGGTTTGTGATACGTGTGTAGATAAACACATATAAGCTAGAGAAAGGTTGTAGGTTGGTAATTTTTAATTTTAAGTAAGTCCTCCGTTTTATCATAGTCAGTTGATTTTAATGTTTTATAAAGCGTTATTTTTAATTCATAAAAGGTCAGAGAATAAATATTTATTATTCTGTTTATTCTATTATATAGGAAAGGACCAAGGAAGCGGAAAATTTTTGTAGAAGTTTTAGTGTGACAAAAGTCATACGTAACGATGATGAAAATAAGTATGATCTTAGTGTAATGGAAGTAAAGGTATGTTGAAGTCTGTAAAAATAATGAAACGCATGATGGTATCGAGTGGCTTCTCCTTTCAAAAGTTATCGGAGTCATCACTCGGCATTGAGTCAATCGTTGTACGAGTATTTACGACTCAATAAGTATCTGAAATTATATCTTACAAACGGAATTTTTAAAACAACATAAATTTGGTCCTCAGTGACAATGTAGAATATAGACTGTTTGATTATCGTAACATCTCTGAATAGGGATATACGGACTTAATATTTTTGTCAACAAAATGATGATAATACGGTATTTGATAAAGTAATCCAATAAATTTAGAAACGGACGTGTCTCAAGCTGAACCTGTTTCAACAAAAACGTTTGACAATATCAGAATTGTATATTTCCAGCAGTTGTATTTTATAAACTCAATTTTGTGTTAAAAAGTCTCTCTCATCTATCTCTCGCAACTCATTTGACTATGACGTCACAGTTCCTAAAAAGTATATATTTTGACCAGCAGTCAAATAACGTATAGGGTTTACGTTTGTATATGGCTAGGAATAATTGTGACAGTAACATGCTCTAACTAATAAGACCAGGTATTGGTCACAGATATACCTAAACTCCTACAGTTTGTCTTAAAATTACTAGGATTCCAAAAATTACAAAAAACATTGTTTTATAGAAAGTTTCGGCAGCGCCCCACTGACGTGCAAGTTTTATGAAAAACATTACGGTACCGTTCTCATACAATTTCACCAAATACAAAGTCTTCTCCAATACGTATTATCTCAATAGCTTTATTAGTCAAAGTATTTATTTGCTAACGTTTATTCTTATCCAAACAGGTCCGCCGGAAAATCAATCATGAGATCCTCAGGACGTTGTCACTGAGCCGATAAAATATTTGAAGAAAATCCTGACCTAATACAGTCGAGCGCTTTATAATGGAGCTGTCGTGCGGCCCGTTTTTTGTGATCGATGTTTGGGATTGTCGGCTTTTCAGTTTGACTTGCACCTTCTGGGATATTGTAGAGTTTTTCTGTATGAAGGAGCCATATAAGCTTCTGACACATCCTTACCGCGGGTAAAGTAGCATCTGGCCTGGACGTGGTGGTATCGCTTTTGTGATATTTCTATCAGTATTTCGGCGGTTTTTAATGTATCTATAATAGGTATGTACATACTCTCTCATCTTTTCAACTTAACATCAATGCGCCTGGTTTGATCTGATCAAACATTTGATCATCAGAATCCAACAAAGGGATATTTCAAAACTTGATCAGTGTGCCCTTTTTCAATAAGTATATTTTACAGCTTTAGCTTTATCCCTGAAAATTTCATTTTGCTCGAATATTAGTTAATTTTAGGTGTTGTTATAACACTACAAGGTTTAACGTTACCTTGTAAATCCATAGCTTTCAGCTTGGTACTATTAAACAGGAATAAGCAGGCCAAATTTGAAGTTATTGCTAGTAGACTACGGTGATATTGGACCAGTAATACTTTTACTGATGGTACCCTATGTTGGTTTAGTGTGCTAGTTGGCTAAGCCGTATTTGTGGTCAATGCAGCTGCTATTTCGACTTCAGTCTGTGAAGTTATAAGCTATATCTCTGGTAGTGGTTGCAGTTAATTTATGTTTTTTGGATATAAATTATTAGGTCCCGATAATTTCAGTCGAAGTTGAGGTAATACTGCTATTAATTATCAATTCATCCTATTCTGCCAAAGCCATAGTAGTTTTAATAATCCTGAGATATTGTGACATATTCAATAATGTCTTTGCTATTGCAGATATTAATAAAATCTCTTTTGAGCATCCTCTATCTATAATTCAAATTGATATAATTACAGCTAGGTATAGGAATACCGCAAAGAGGCATCAACTTTCCGTACAGATAGATGGACAGTTTGACCTCGCAATGCTTATGAGGTTTCCTGATGACACCTAAAAATTTATATATTATTCCGGCTTGAAACAAGCCACGAAAAATATACTAGTAATTTTGTCGCCGTAAGCGGCTCTACCATCCATGCTTATGGTCCCAGGGAAATGGCTGTTCGCAGTACAAATCGGCCGAAAAGTCGGGTTCTACATTTATATTACCAGACCCAGCACTTTGCAGGGTTTCATCGCCGAATTTCTTCTTACTGTTCCATTGCAATCTTGTTTCTGAAGTGGGCTATTCCGTAAGGCGGTGGCAATAATGATTTCGTAAGCGAAATGTTTATTGAACTTTGGAAAGTACTGTTACTGTTTTTGGGAGATTTTGTTGCGCTGTGCCTCAATCTGATTTTATAGGTCCTATACATGCCTATATATGAAGTCACTAGTAATAGACCTACATTTAGGACATGGTCATACGTGCTTTAAAATGTCTCTGTTTCGTTGTAAGCAACACGTATTTTTTCTAAAAACAAGCTGAAATGCATGAAAAATTCGTTTAGATTCTAGTTTTATCTGAGCACCAATGACTTAGGTTAGTACAGGATCTCAACTCAACAGGAGGCTGCATGAATACATACATATACATGCCTGTCAATCATGGCCTGTAACATCTATAACAGATGATCTAAGCAGCGTCCGAGGTACATGCTCGCTCGTGAATAAACAGTCTAATCCTGGCACGGCAGACACGTCCACACGCACGGCACACATGCTGTGTCACTCCTGTTGCTGGTGATGCGTGTGGACTGGATGTTGGAGAATGTTGTTTCGCTGTTTTATCACAATAATGACCAGTTCTTTTCCATATTGCGTATTAGCCTAACCCATTGTCGCGGCTATGGATATTTAAAGTTTCCCCATGACGTATTCCGCCACCATTAGAACGTCCGTATAATAAACCTAAAATAAACCTTATCCCAAAGTGGTCGGCACCGGAACTGAACCCGCATCTCCTGCGTGAGAAGCGAGTGTCAATCCACTAGACCACGGAGCTTGGCATGATTGATGTGGATGTTTTTATGAGATAAGCCTTAATTGCTCCCAACACCCTTCCATTAACCCGTACTGAGCCAGCGCGTGGTGAAATACTGCACAATCTTATTCGAATCCGAATGACGGCCTATCCCTCTCGGTGGGGACTTTGATGGGCAGTATTTGTTATTTTATTTATGCTCGCAAACATCATGGTTGCTTTGTTTCTTTTCCAACTGTTTACAAAGTTTGGCAGTTGAGAAAGTGAAGCTCAATTCATATATTTGACGATTTCATTTTGACGATATCAATTTGACGACCTGAATGGCCGATTCTGCAGTGACCCTGCCTACGAAGCCAAGGGACCCGGGTTCGAGTCCCAGTGGGGGCAAATATTTGTTTGATGAGAATGTTTGTTTTTACCCTAGTCATGTTTGTTTGTCTATCTAAGTATAATATTTATCTATATAAGTATGTGTATCGTTGTCTAGTACCCAAGATACAGGGCATCCTAGTTTGTGGCTAGATCAATGTGTGTAAATAGTGTCCAAGGTATTATTATTATTATTCGGCTAGTAAAACATTTGAAGAGTTACGTCATCGTGTTCCTGGAATATAATACGATATATATAAATATAAACAGATAATTGTCTCCATAAAATCGTTAGCAAATTTTTCTTGTTGAGAAAGCGAGAAAATTTTTCATAAACCGTAGCAAGTAGGTCTTTAGTGCCTGGCCACCCCACATCCGGGGAAAGGCGTAAGCATAAGCATGTATGTTTATTCCTAAGACCTTATCTGAAACAAGAACTACTATTATCACTCTCTAAAACCATGCCAAAATACAAATTTAAATAAAAATCATCTCGGATCCTCCATTCGATCCGATTTGCATTTATACAGCAACCAAGTTCCTAATTTTTTACTTCTTTACTTTTGGTTTGATAAAAAATTCCATTATATGGACGAGTAAAATTAGATTTCATATTTCCATTAGCCCTACCTATCTCACTGTCATTCCTATACATTACGTAAGTTCAGATTTTGTATCGATACAGTTCAACCTGATTCATTCTGATCGCTATCTTATACAGTCTATCAGTAGGTAAATACATTTACATGTACTAACACTTATTCTTATTACCGATAACCACACACAAACTATAGAAATGAGGCGACTGATTATACACAAAAAAGTGTAGAAATAAAGCTATTGATTGCTGAATACCAGCCCGAGAAGTAACCTAAACTAAATCAGGGATTGTAGCAACGCCGCCCTCCTCGTAGCAGTCAGTGTTGTCGTAGCTACGCAGCGGTACGGACGGCTACGGCGTAACGCGAGCGTTACGAATATCTCTCGCACATCTGCCCTAAAAAATACGAACCTTTCTGATACCAAATACTTTTGAAGCAATCGTGTGATCGTGTGTCAATATGTTACTTGCGAGTTGTTGAGTGTTATGTGTTTTTGTTGATTCAACTGAGGAATTTGCGAAAGAAACTGTGAAGTACGAGCGAAAAAATACCGGCAGGTATTTCAAAGAGCTCCGGCTTTTGAGCCATAAAGAGCCTTTTCAATGTTGTCTTAAATAGTATTGAGAACAGTACAAATGGTGAATTTCCTTGTCTTTACTAGGCAAAGTGAATACATAAGTTCAGCATCAGGGCAAAGGCAGAAAAGATTAACTTATATGTTTTGATAGGGTTAGCTTTACAGTGATAGAGTTGTATACCTCTATGACAAAGCTATTAGAAAATAAAAACTGATTAGGGCGGATAAGAATGAATTCGCTTTAATTTATTGTAATATGTATGTAGACATAAAACTAAAATAAATTGCGAATATTACTTTGACCAAAAAGATATACTTTTCTAAAATTTTAAATGGTACTTCTAATCGAATTCAGAGCGGAGACTTAGTAATAGAGTGTCCTTAAGAGTTTTGGGTATGGAACACTATAATGATAGTTTATTGAAACAGGCATTATCATCATCACTATTAGCTTTATTTTTTTACATATCACTTACCAAATACCTGCAAACCGCTAAGTCCAATAAAAGCAAGATGGGTGCGTGACCCGCACATAACATAAAAAATGGGTACATAAACTCTCATCTTCAGTCCCATGACTCATCCATCACAATATATTTAATTTCCGGTTGTTCTTGATTTGCCATAGCTATTGGACGATAATAATAATTACAATGAAAACATTGATGCTGTTATTACGAAACAGGCCCAATAATAAACGATGAGAGGAACGGCAAAAATATTCAATTATAATCTATTTAATTACCTCTTGAGAGTAAAATAATCGGTATAATTTTTCTATAAGGTTTCCATTAAAACCTCTGGGCATAATGAGAAAACCTGTAGCAGCTGCTGTTTACAAGGTCCAGAAATTAAATTAAATACTAGAGGAAAATCTTACACAAATCGTACTGTCCCATAGCTCAACAAGGCTTGTATTATGGGTATTAGACGACGATATATTTCATGGAAATAAATACTTATGTAAATACAAAGAAAACATCTGAGACTGATGAGTCTTACTCATATATTCATGTTCATCACACAAGTATTTGCCCTTACCGGAATTCGAACCCAGGACCGTCAGCTTTGTAGGCAGGGTAGGCACTACCCGCTAGGATAAACCGGTCGTCATTGACTTTTTTTGCTGACAGTCATATTGATAGATGACTTGCAGTATATATACGCCGGCACTATCTCGATAGTAATCTCCAAGTTACTCTTATTATAGGACATTTATAATTATTATTAGTCTATTTAGGTATTATATAGAGGACTACCTACGAGTATTTGACGAAAGCGCTCATGAACGAGACGAAACTCTATAACAAAACTATAATTAGTGTATATCAAGAATTAAGTGTGTGTGCGTAAACGATCATAGGTAATAAATTACTTATTGAGTAAAGG
The DNA here is from genome assembly GCA_949825045.1 of Argyresthia goedartella. Taxonomy (NCBI): domain Eukaryota; kingdom Metazoa; phylum Arthropoda; class Insecta; order Lepidoptera; family Argyresthiidae; genus Argyresthia; species Argyresthia goedartella. The sequence goes on along the minus strand of OX463821.1, from coordinate 10,166,267 downwards.
CAATACACATAGCATGTGAATAATGTCTGTAGTTAGAAGATATTGGCTGCAGTTAGTACCAACTTGATCAATGCAAGAAATAAGTTTCTAGTATATTTGGATTACATATATAGGTATGTAGATAAAGTGCTTCTGTTCAGTATGGTATCCTTATTTCTGCTCCAATGAATAAAATTATGTAATAACTATATACCTATATGTCACCGTGACGACCCGAATGGCCGAGTCGGCGGTGACCCTGCCTGCGAAGCCAAGTCACAGAATTCGAGTCCCGGTGGGGGCAAATATTTGTTTGATGAGAACGGATATTTGTACCCTAGTCATGGTTGTTTATCTATCTAAGTATAATATTTATCTATATAAGTATGTGTATCGTTGTCTAGTATCCTAGATACAGGGAATCCTAGTTTGGGGCTAGATCAATGTGTGAAAATAGTGTCCAAGGTATTCTTATTCTTATTCTTCTTACCGTAAGATAGTCAAAACCGGTAGTTGATAAACCAACGTTTTTTTTCTCGTTAGTTGGTCAACTATAGATAGATAGAAAACTGTAGCATACTGCTTACTATATGACACGTTGGTTGATGAACTAACAGTTAAAACCGTTAAATAGTAAAACTGGTTTAAACTTGAATTGCAAACGAACGAAATACCAGGGCAAGCACTGCGGTAGCTTAGGTGAAGACTAGAGCGAAGCCACAAGACCAAAAAAAAACGAAAGAAATGTAAATTCTAAACCGTGTCGGTGTGGTTTACAAGCTGTCCATAGTTGATCAACTAATGATTTTGAATATCTTACGGTGACATACACACATATATATATAACACTACTTATTTGACTACGTTGTCGAATAAATCTACTTGCTTCTTAGATAGTATCCTTCAAAATCAGGCAGGATAAGGAGATCCTACAGGCTAAAGAAAGGCTACAGGTCCATGAAGGAGCTGATGAGGGTCAACCTTATATTGTCACCTAAGCGCAAACCCTTTGGCTTGTGTATCCTAACCTACGGTGGTAAAATTTGGTCGCTGGTGGAGAACTAGAAGTCCAACCTCAAGGTTTTACTAAGGTTATCACTGTCAAGCTATATGGAGCTAAGTATAACAGCGATGTAAGATTGACCGACCGAGCTAGGAACACGACACTGTGCTCCATCACCGGCATTGCTGATGTTGGTGCATTTACCGCTAGACTGAAGTGCATCTGAGCTAAACACGTTTGCCGCATGCACATCCACAAGTGGGCCAGACTGGCAACTGAATCGGTGCCAACTGATGGACACCTGAGTGGAGGCAGACCGAGACGCCGCTAGTGGGACGTCTTAGGTTTTTTCCGGAGTAGGCTGGACGGAACAGGTTAGAGAAAACAATCCAGGTTACATAAAAAAACAATAAAACTTTTATGTCTTGTTTCCTCATTATTAATACATTAGTGAGTACTTATTGCCACGTAACTGTCATTATTGCCTTATCATAATTATCCGGTGTGTCGAGGTAGAAAAATGTGCCATTATTTATTTTCTATTGAGTATTTGTGGTATCTATAGTTTCGTTCTTGGTTTTATTTGGTTAATTGATGGTTATCGGCGCTGATAAGGAAAGCAGTATAATTAACATTATCAACATTGTTTGACATTAACACTTTATGATTGGACCCAATTCATGGCGACGGATTCTGTTGTACATAAATAAGCTATAAGTTGACACTTCACTATTCTCTTTGCAGTATAAGGACTTAGGCGTCCTTGTGCTCCTTACCAGTAGGAGTATTTGGTAGGACCACTTGGGTACCAACCCCCGAACTGGGTCGAATTTTGAGTTTTCGGCAGTAAGCTGTTTTATAGCATCTCTGTTTATAGGATGGTAGAGGCACAGTTAGGTCAATTTTAGCTATTTAGCAAATACTCCTTTTTGCTCAGGGGGTATCCTATCGCCACAAATATGAAAATATTAAGGTTTGAGGTTTCGTGATAATTCTAATGGAAAACCGTTAGAATTATCACGAAAAACAAATAGGCACCTAAACCCCAAAGGAAAGCGCTGGTTTAAAAAAATACGATTCGTTCTCTTCAAAGAAAACTTCACTTTGTTTACGATTAAAGCACCCAAAATTCATGATTCCTCAAACAGTCTTCAAAGTCGGCGGCTTCGGTAAACCACCGAAACTCGTTGTTTCCTTTGTTGTAGAAGAAAAGTCGGCAGAATTTGCCAACAACAAGAAACAAATATGTTATTATTAGAAGTATGTCGGTGAGTTGCAAATTGAAATAAAATTTGACAGATATGAGGTCAAACCCGTTGCGTCCATCTATGTCTTCATCCAATACTTAGGCTGATTACTTCGAACGCGAGCCAATATTAATATTCTCGGAATAACATTGGCAAGTTAATACAAAAGAGCTCCGTGGTATAGATGTGTTCACATTCGCTTCTCACACAGGAGCTGCGGGACGTAAATAGTTTATATTACATACACTATACGGACGCTCTAACGGTGATGGAACACATCGTGAGGAAACCTTCAACACTCCACAGGTGCGGCGACGGGCCAGCCCCCTGTCACGCAAAATTGAGTATTGAATAACGGGCTAAAAGTGGGCATAACTGGGCCTCTTCCACCCCGCATGGGAAAAAGGCGTGACGCTATGTTAACTAAACACATATTTATATTAATTATACTAAGTACCAGAAACGATCTTAAAATTTTATAGTCCCGTAAAACGCTAATGGGAGTAACGTCAAGGCTTCTGGAATGTCGTGATACTTTTATAATCGGAAATAAGATCCATATTTCACCAAAATGGTGACCTCTGTGACGCTGTGGTTGTGTGGCTCTGCCCACCGATGCGATACCATGCGAGAAGTCCCGGGTTCGATCCGCGGCTGGGGTTAAAGAAAAAAAATCCCCAGGTCTAGGACGTTTATATGTGGGTGACGTCGCTTTTCCAGTTCCCACAACACAGGATATCCTAGTGTGGGGCCAGAAGCAACGTAAAGATTTGCTTGTATAAATATGGAATTGACATGCCCTTGGCGTTTTGCGGGGCTTTAAATTTAAAGATCTTTTCTGTAACTGGCTGTATGACGTTAAAGTTCGTATGAGTAAATTCCCATCAATCAATCAAATTTTCGTTATTTTCTATAAATATTAACAGATAACATATGACATATGTTTAAAAAAAAAGTTTTTGTACATTCTCTACATTACACCACGGTTGGAGAAGGAGGGTCCCACAGATTGATTTTTAGACCTCATTTAATAATAAGAAAATTATTAAGCAAATTATTTGTTGAGCTTAATTTACACCATGCATTCTTGTCATTTATGTAATCTTGAATATCGCAGTATCCCTTTTTAGATAAAGTAGTTTAACATGGTTTTTAAATGGCTCAAATGGCAATTTACAATCCTCCAGAGGTATCCTGTTGTAGTACAGAATGGATGTATCGATGAAAGAATTGCTTACTTTCGCGAGTCTACACCGGGGCAGGCTATGATTATTCTTAGGTTAACATTACAACTATCGCTATTGTTTGAATATGTTGAAAGGTTCTTGCGTACAAACACTATATTTTTGAAAATCAATTAACTTGCTACAGTAAGTACATAAATTTCTTTAAAAAGTTATCTTAGGGTCTGTGCTTTTTAAATTATAAATTGTTCAAATAGCTTTTTTCTGATTAAACATAGTTTTGTAGTCCGCCTCTTTCCCTGACCACAAGATAACATAATACTGTGAAAGTAACTTACATAGACTAGCCTACCTGTAGCCACATCCGTATTTTGTCTGATGTTCCTCATAGTCCAGGTCCCAAAAACTGTTGCCATGACTACAAATATCTTATAATATAGTTCGACAAAACATATAGCTTGTCGTTTATAACCACGAATTTTTAAATTGTCATAGTATTGATACACAAATTTAGTTTTTGATTTAGAACCCCGTAACCTTTAGGAATAAATTTGATTATTATTACAAAAAAAAAATAACTTAATATAGTATATGTTATTTTGTGAAGTATATTAAAGGTTAATTACATATTAAAATTAACACAAATTATGAAAATTATTTACTTAAACACTATTTAAACAGTAAAGAAATGTAATAATTGCGTTAATGCCACAAAAAGAAATAATGTTTTTTTTTTTCTTCTTATTTGCAATTTCTTATAAGGCTTCTCCCAATGTTTTCTGTGAGTAATTTCTACACTCACGACTAGCCGGAGATTTCTTATAATTACGCAATATTTTGAAACTACCGACAAAAATAAATAGGGGTCACTTTGATTATCTTATTGTATCCATACTATAACAGTCGAAAATACCTTGGGGTGTTATTGATAACTTTAACTATCATTGGCGCCTCGTACCAATTATCAAAGTATTTAAGCCAGAATGGCCGTCACCGCTTAAAAACAATATGATGATAATATTAGCAAAGAATCATATAAATATACATAGTAAAGCAAAACTAAGATTTTAATACTCGCTCTTGCAACAAGCGAGTTTGATTGCACAAAGTAATATAAGTTTTGTGTTTGTGGGTGAACTTTAAACATTTATTTTTATGTACAAAACAAAACAGCTTGTGCACGCCTTTAGAGGGAAGATGGCCGATATATCGATATTGCCATTACTAAAAAAAGTTAAAATGCCAACCAAAAAACCTTTCATAATGTTTTTAAAGGGGAAACATTAAACTGCACATCAAAATACTGAGTTGCACAGCATTTAATACCATTAATACCAGCATTAAATACCAGCCTTTTTAAAGTCGCCCCATTTCACCAGTGCCACAATCAATCATAGACGCATTAAAGCAGACCACTCGGTTACAGCAGTTTTTGTATTGTTCCAATCATTGGGAAACAAAAGGGAAACAAAAGGGGATACCTTGGAGAATGATTAATAATGATTAATAAATGATAGAAAATTATTAATTCAAACCATTTATTTGTACCTATAAAACATCCTTTTATACTTTGTTTGCAGTTCTTTGTATAGTTTTGGATTCTGTGTATTGATCGGTTTTTCCGTGATAATTTGTTCCATTCACATTTTTCCCCACGATTTTTGGACCGTAGTTTTTATATTTTCATAATGGCTTTTTCAAGTTTTAAATATATATATACGTAAACCTAAACTAGGATTCCGTACCTTTAAAAACGATAAAAAAAAACATGTTTGTTGTATAGGAGTCCCCCTTAAATATTTTTTTATTTTAATTTAATTATATATTTTAAAGTGAATGTATAACTAGATATTCTGTGAATATTTTAGCGTCTATCTGTTGCCGTCATCAATATAGAGCAAAAACAATCAAAAAAGCACGGTTTTTGTATGAGCATTTACACATTTACCCCTTAAACATTTATTTTATTCTGTTTTTTAATATTAGTCGTTATAGCGGCAACAGAAATACATATTCTGTGAAAATTTCAACTGTCTAACTTGATAGTTAGACAGTTGAAACGGTTCATGAGATACAGCCAGGTGACAGACGGACAGACAGACAGACAGCGGAGTCTTAGTAATAGGGTCCCATTTGGCGCCTTTCGGGTACGGAACCCTATACAGTAAGTCCATGGAGTGATGAAGCCGCTGGACGGGGATACCCAAGAAGGTCCTTCAAAGACAAAAAAGGAAGGAGTTTGAAGAATCCAATAGAAGACACTTGAATTCTCAAACCACATATTTCATATTTTCGGTGTATGCCAGGAAAGTAGTCAACCTGAACTCCTAATTTAACTGATTTTGAGACCATAGTGTAAGGGAATGGATTCCCAATTTCACTTGTAATACTTGTAATACTTTATTGCACAAAACACTGAAAACAAAACAAATTTAAAGGAAGAAAAGTACTAAGGCGAGCCTATCTCTAACAAGAGATTTCACTTTCAGATATTAAATGTATCTAGTTGTTCTACGTTTGCCTTGGCTCAACATTGTCTTATATGCAGTTAAATGACTTCAAAAAAGTTGTTCCGAGACAATTTACGAGAGGATATCCTTCCAAAACAAAGTTGGACAAAGAAATCTGAAGTGAGGTTGGTCTGGAAAGTTTTCTTTTCCTTATTCTAATAATACCCCGCTTTAGGCGAATAGGATTGAACTCCTGACGAGGCAGATCGAGCAAACGATACGGGCCTAAATTATAGCTTACTTTTGACCACACGAACCGTATCGGAATGAGTTACATTGGTATGCAGAATATATCGATTTGCGCGGGAATCTGAATGTATTATTTGTACACCGTCGTGAAACTGATATTGGTGCGTGGATAAATAATATAATGGGTTTGTGTAAACTGATATGTTTGTATTATAAAAAATAAACAAAACAAACGCGCCTCGCGCCTGTTTCTCTACTGAGTGGCAGAGGAATAGTTTCGCTCACGTTTAACGAATAACACAGGATATTTGGTAGATCGATGCAAAGCCCAAATAAACGTGTTTTAGCTGAAGTCTTACCGTTTCATTGTTATTGATGTTTTATTGTTGTTGTTATTTTGACGAAGACATCCAGAATTTTACAGTTCCATAAAATTATATAGTTCTCGCCATATCCTATACGGGGTGGCAGAGGCACAAATGGGCCCACGTTTAGCCAGTTATTCAATACTCCATTTTACGTGACGGGGGCTAGCCCAACGCTGCAGCTATGCCGTAATGAATGTTTCCACTCGATATTTTCTATTACTATATTATAATGTCTTAAGATAAATCACTTATCTCACTGATACTTGGTCAGCACCGGGATTAGAACCTGCATCTTCTGCGAGAGAAGCAACCATGAAACCCACTAGACCGCGGAGCTCTCCCATACAGTTAATTGGTAATAATTTTGATTTTCAACAATAGCTGTTATTTTTCTAAGTATCGTAACAAATTGTGTTCTCGATTTATGTAACTTGAGACTTGATTTTGACAGACCTTTGAAGTGCTAGAAAATTTCCTCTAGAAAAGCCAGATTTCTTCGACGGCATTTTTTTAAACCAGAGTAAGTTATTAAAAACATGCTTGGCTATAGCTCTATCTTTTGAGATAACATTTACTACGGGATCTTATAAATAATTAAAATAAAGACCTCCGAACCTACATTGAGGCAGTAAAAAAACACTTTTTTTAACCCTCTGAGCCTTAGAAGCCTTGTCTATATGCAACCAATTTTTCAAAAAAATAAAATAGTATGTGTCTACAGTTATCTATAATTTACTATTTGAAAAAAAAATGGTTTATTAGCTATTATGGGATATATAGGTCACCGTAAAATTGTCAAAACCGTTAGTTTATAATGTAAGGTTTTTTTCTCGTTAGTTTTCAAACTATCGATAAATTCAAACCCGTACTGATTACGATATGTCACGTTAGTTTATAATAAAACCGTTAAATTGTGAACTAGTTTAAACTTGAATTGCAAACGAAATACCAGGGCAAATTATGCGGTAGCTTAGGTGAAGACAAGAGGAGGAAAGCGGAGCGAAGTCCCCCCGAATAGTCTTCGTGTTAGGTTGTAATTGTAATGTAAGAACAAAAGAAACGTAAATTCTAAATCCTGTCGGTCTGGTTTACAATTTGTCGACAGTTTACAAACTAACGCGTTAGTGTATAAACTAAGGGTTCTGACAATCTTACGGTGACATTTACATGTACAACCTATTTAAACCTTCAACAGTAACAATTCCAGGTATTTCCAGCATTTTCTGTCGATAAAATGACCAATGTGAGCGAGGGTTGGTGACACACATTGAAATTAAATACATCGATAGAGGACCATCAAACAAACAAAAAAAAACATGTACGTTTGCGAGAAACTATGTTTAATAAATGGGATATTTCCGATATTTGTGACTGCCGAACTGTTATTGCTGCAGTAAGTGAGGCCCGGCGTAAATTCATAATTCATAATTCATAATAGTTTATTGCAAAGTCACAAAATTTTCACATGGTGGTAAAATAAAAGTTAGTACATTGTGACGCCCTGCTAGGGCACAGCAACATGCGAAGGACAGCCAGTTGTCCATTTTACGAAAGATTGAAAAAAAATTGAAAAATGATTACATTTATGTTCAAAATTGTATAGAGACAATTAACAAAATATTGTAGAGATTATTATTATTAACAATAGTAAATAGATTAAGAGTAAATTATATAAACATTAAATTAGTAATAACATGTAATGGACAAGTAATTAGCGACTAGAAATGTTTACCTAATTTTATCATTGAAAAATTCTTTCAGATCATAATAGCATTTTTCAATGAGGAACTTCTTTAAATAAGTAATGAATAGTGTTTCTTTCTCTATGTTTTTTAAGTAATTTGGTATGTGATTGACGATTGTATATTTTGATGGCCATATGATGGGGACTAGAAGACACGAGTTCTAACTTTGAAAATGGTTTCTTTAATTTATTTTGGTCTCGATTATTCCTTTTATTTTTATTTTCTAGAGGGGAGTATAAGTTACCATGTTTTCTTACAAATTTGCAAGATTCTAATATATAAATAGAAGTTAAGGTAGTTATTTGGAGTTTTACAAAATAAGATCTACAAGATACCATTTGGTCAATATTTGTAAGTATTCTAATACATTTCTTTTGTAGAATAAAAATATCCTTTATTTCACAACAATTCCCCCATAATATAATACCATACGATAGTCTGGAATGTGCGTATGCATATTAGGCTGTGAGCGCAGCGCAGACATCAGTTACCCTTTTTAGTTGATGGAGGGCATAAGTAAAAGATGATAATTTGTTTTGCAATAGAGATTGCAATACATACAGAGGTATGTAAGGTTTCCAGCTCAAGTTTGTGTCTAGATCGATCCCCAACAAGGTTGCTGTCTTTGTAGTCTCCAGTGGTATTTGTTTATAGCAATATGAAATTTGTAATGGGACTTTTTGTGAGGGTTTGAATTGAATTATATTAGTTTTTTTAAGGTTGAGTTCTAAATTTGATTCATCTAGCCAGTTGGTGATCTTATCTAAGGTCATATCTAAGCTTTGGTTTAATTCTGTGGTATTCGAGCAGGAAAATAATATGGAAATGTCATCTGCGAAAAGGGTGCAAGGGTCATCAATTAGATTAGGTAGATTATTTATATAAATAAGAAATAATAAACATCCCAAGACGCTACCTTGGGGAATAGATCCAGTAGAAAGGACTCTATCTGATCTAACGCATTCTACTTTACCTGTGATAAAATTGGTATTTTCAATCTCTACGTATTGGACACGGTTATGCAGGTATGACTTGAACCACCTGTATGCTAAGCCTCTAATCCCAGAGTCGTATAGTCTTTCTAATAGAGTTTCAAAGCATACTCTATCATACGCTTTGCTCATATCGAGCAGTAAACCCACAGCATACCGTTTATTGTCTATTGATTCAAAAATTTTTTGCACATAATTATATATTGCCAATATAGTAGACCTATTTTTACGGAACCCTATTGGTTATCATGTAGTATGTTATATTTTTCATAGAATTTATTCAGTCGTATGGCCATAGCAGTTTCAAAAATTTTTGCTGAAGTAGGCAGTAAAGCAATAGGTCGATAATTATGAATGTCAGTGGCGTTTCCTTTTTTATGTTTAGGTTTTATAAGAGATTTTAGAAGAGATGTTTTTAAGGCTTCGGGAAATATTTCTTCTGTAAAAGATTGATTGATAAGTTTACAAAAGGGTACTGCCAAAATATCCGCGCAATGTTTTACCAGCAACGGAGGAATTTCATCTATACCAAAAGACTTCTTACTCTTAAGGCCTTTTATTATATTAAATGTTTTTTTTGGTTCAACAGGTGTGAGGAAAAACGAATTTGTTATTTTACTTGCGGGAAGACTGTTTTTCTCTGATCTAGATTAATGTGACTTTCCTATAGATGAAAATAGATTATTGAATTCATTTGCAACTATTTTCGGGTTAGATAAAGTATTGTTCGAAAATTTGAGTCTTATATTTTGTATAATTTTATATTTGTTTGTTACATTGTGTATTATTTTCCACATACATTGGGTTTTATTAACTGAACTATTAAATTTATATATGTTGATAAGTTTCTTAGATTTACAAACTATCATTTTTAGAGATTTGCAGTACATTTTATAGTAGTTTCGTAGAACGTTATTATTAGTCTGTGATATTAGTAGTTTTGATTGTCTTTTATTGCGACATGATATTTTTATACCCTTAGTTAGGTAAGTATTTTTCTGGTTTGGCTTATATTTTATTAATATTTTAGGAATACATTTATTTAGGGCTGTATGTATAATATTATCAAATGTATTAAGATTATCATTCACATTTTTATCAGGTACTAATATACTTTCCCAGTCTACTGTTGAGATTTCGTTTTTAAATCTATTTATATTGAAATCGTTAAAATTACGCTTGATCAGTGTAAAGTGGTTAGGGTTTTGAATATTAAGAGGAGTAGAAAACAAGACACTTCTTTGGTCCGAAAGACCTAATTCTTGGACATCGACATGGTAGTCTTTTTTATTAAAGTTTGTAAAGATTAAGTCTATGCATTTTGAACTGGTTGGTGTAACTCTCGTCGGCTTTGTGACTTTTTGATGAAAATTATAACTTAACATGAAATTTGAAAGCCTAACTTTTTCGTGTTTATTTAAAAAATCTATATTCATGTCACCAGCTATCATGATGTTTTTAGAATTTTCTTTGGTATAGATATATCTTAAAAGTTTTTCCAAAGAACTGTAAAATGTGTTAACTTCTCGACTACTACTAGGCCAATACAGATTTACAATAAATAAATTAATTTTGGGAATTTCAATTGCACATATTTCGAAAACCATTTCTATTGACATAGATGAGATGTCTACACGTTCTAAATATTCAAATGTATTTTTTATTAATATACAAACACCCCCACCTGTATGTTGTTGACGACAGAATGTCGCGCCTAAATTATAGTTATGAATTTTTAGTAATTTCTTCTTTTCGCTACTTATCCAAGTTTCAGATATGCACAAGATATGTAGGTTAGGTTTTTCCTCGATGAGTGCATCAAGAAGATGTAATTTGTTAGAAATACTTTGAATATTTTGGAACAATACATTAAGGTTAGTTTCGCCATTGGGTATGGTGTTTGAGGATGGTATTGGATTTACATGGTTATCTAATAGTTGAGGGACGAAAAAATGACTGACTATTATTGTTTACATAATTATCAATGTCTGTATCTATATTGTAGTTCCAGTCCTTAATTTCTACAATCTTTTTAAAGATGTCCTCAAACATAATACGCATGCCAAAGTTTTTAATAGTACCCCTACGTGGATGGAACGTCGTTTCATCGTATTTCAGATTGCGGTTTGAGTCAATCAAATATGCGTACTCGTATTTAATTACATCATCATTTAGTAGTTTATTAAAATATTCCACTCTCCAATTGAATACATTGGCATTGCTTGCACAGATGAATGTTGGTAGACAGATTAAAATGTTGGTACTTTGTATTCTTTGTAATGTTGTTCGGATCGATAAAACAAGTTCTCTATAGTTGTTAGAGCTATTAAAATCGTCTTCACCCAGGAGTATAATACAGAAGTCATTTATTGTATAGTCCACTATCTTCAGCTCTATGTCTTTTAGTAGGGTTTTTATATCACGATTTGGCATTAGTTAGTGACAGAGATCATATTTTTCCTGTTCAAATGTATTTTCTGCAATATTTAGAATTTTGTTTCTTCTGTTTGTACTAATGACACATATTTTATTTCTGGTCTGAGAATTTACAGTGCGAGTTGGCTTCGGTAATGTAGAGTTGTTCGAGTTCTCAATCAGTTTTAATTCTAAATTATTCATTAGATTTTTTAGCTCTATAATGTCGTTGTTGGCCTGTGATAGTTGTACTTGTAAATCTAAAATCTGCTTCTCTAATTTAATTTTTTCTATTTCTAAGTTATAGTCTCGTGCAGACGCGGGATGTTGGGGCGTTTTGGATCTGTGGCTAATATTAGAAATCCTGTTTTTTCTGGGTGTAGACGAGTTTTGGGCCATTAACGGAGGGCTTGTACATAGGGTTTTAAAGATTCCAACTTCCTGTGTAAGTTTGTCTACAGTTATTTTTAACTCATTGTTCTCAATGATGGTGTTTTCTAACTCATTCTGAGTAGTCATCAATTCGGAGGTTAGTGTAGTAATCTGGTGTTGTAGATCCTGAGTGCTGCTAATACATGATCGTTCTTCCATACTGTTAGATAGTTGGCCAGGGGGGGAGCATTCATAGCGGGTATTGCCATCTGATAGTAAACTGGAGTCCAGAGAATATGAGTTACCTACGACAGTTTTAGAATGGGTAGAATCCATGTTACTTGGTGTTTCCGATGGAACAAAGCTTGTAGTCTTTTTAGGTGTCGTTTTTTTCTTCCTTATGGTTACATTCTGCTGTAAAGTTGCATTAAGTTGTGTTTTTGTTGGTTCATTTATACTCTTCTGTGTAACACAAGTTCTACATTTCCAGTGTTTTTTCTTTTCGGCAGTCAATAACTGATATAGTTTTTCGGATAGCCCTGAGCAATCGAAATGAAGTCTATGAGTGCAGATAGAGCATTACACGGTATCTCGGATTTCATCAGTGATCTTACATATTATGCAATGTGTGGCCATGTTAGTTTGGTTTATGAGGCAATAAAAAGTGATAAAAAGTGATTCTTATGATACTCAGGAATCGAACCCGGATCGTTTGGGTCTGAAGCACTTGTACTGCACTTTACGCCATCCAAGCAATACAAATCATTGCGAAAAGAAGGATTGTACGTTGTGTGCTCTGCACAGGCGACATCTGTGGGGAATTTGTGGTATCACTTAGCCAATCCTTTAGTGATGAGATTTATCCGCAGGATTGTTGCGTTGCGTAGTACTTTAGTTGGTTGCTTATTTTGGTATTTCATAGATGTCGCTATGAGTAAGTGACCGTTAATTTACCGTTATCTTGATATTATGTTTATCTGATAATTGTTACTATTTTCAGTATTTATGCATTGCACTGGACATTTCGGTCACTTTTATCTTTTGCACAACATATTCGAATGTTTTAGTTGTAACACACATATGTTTTGTTGGATTTTATTGGCACTTTACAATCACTTATAAGAACTTTGTTGTAGTATTGTTTGTACTGTTTTATATCACTAGATAACACTTCCACGTCACAATTGGTGTATTATTTACCAAAAAATATTGTTTTAAAATAATTTTATATAGATTTAGTTATTAAAATGTTTTATTATTAAGGAGCTCAATGTTTACGACTACTAGCGCCATCTGTCACTCTATGTAAATACTCCCCCCCCCCCCCCCCTCTTTAAAAAACTGTAACTTAAACATTTGTCTTCAGAAATACAAAATATAAGAAAAATATAAATATTCTACAAGACTGCGTTTCCATATTCCTTTATTGATCGGCACCGACAAATGTGAACTCTTTACCGGGAATAGACAAGCTCTTTACGAACAAGTATTTTTTTACTAAATCTAATTTCTTGCATACGTATCTCTTTAGGACATTAAGTTTATTATATTTTTTGTTCGTTTTATGGTCATGTATCGAAGTAATTAACTATTAATGTGCGTCACTAACTTGAAAAAAAATAACGGTGGAATTTTTATCCTTTATTTAATTCGGAGATCCCAATTTCAATAATTTATGAGATACCGTTATCAATGATATTTCAAAAGATATAACAGTAGCCAAGCATGTTTTAAAAAAGGTTAAAGCAGTCAAAAAAACTTGCTTAAAAGCAGAGGAAACTTTATAGTACTTTGGTCTGTTAAAACCAAGCCAAAAGAACAACGTTTGTTAGATTACTTTAATAAATATGATTGAAAAAGAAATATTGAAATATTATTTCAAATCGAAAATATTACCAATTAACTGTAAAACTCTTGGTTTTTTCGTCAAAAACAATAAAACGTCGATAATAACGAAACGGTACGACTTCGCCTGACATAAGTTTGGCCCTGATTATTTTAAAAGATTTGTACTATATTTGTAGATATGATTTTATTGTTAAGGCTTTGCATCGATCTAGCAAACACCCATACTCTATTTTTCGTGACAAGGTATTGACCCATCGCCGCCGCAGCTAATATAATTAAGGTGAAATTTATGACTTTAAAGCCGTACACGGCCACGGCGACTGCTTTATGAGATCTCTGGTTGGTTTGTGGAGCTTCGATCATGTAGGCTCATACAGATAATATAAATAAAGAAGCTAGGCAGTAAAATATAAATATAAAAATATTATTGTGATATAATATTATGTGGTAGTGGTCGTTAAACCCCTCCATAAACGCGCACTGAGTGGTGGAGTATGGCTTAATCTTAGCCGTATCCTGGTAAAGGGATACGGCTGGGCACAGGCGCCCCTCGGCGACGAATTAATGGGCTACATTTCTTTTACTACCATATTATTATTGTATAATTATATAATTTAATAGTGACACGTTTAATAGTGACACCTATATTTTCCACGCGGAAAACAGAAGTACAAAATTAAAACCATTCTACTAAACTGTTTATCTGCATTAAAAGGAGAAAGCCCATCGCCGCCTTTTGTTGACAATTCCCTTTTTTAATGCTTGTAGAGCTAATAAAACGTGAAAGTGGATTTAGAAATAAAAGGCGTTTAATAAAAATGCAACTTCCTTTGTTGGGTACCTAGTTACTTTGTAAGGTTATGTTTTACTGTATTTGGCTATTCTATAATCGTAACAATAATAACGTAGCACTAAGCAAAATTTTAACATTGTAAATACCTATAACTTTTGGCTCATTGAAAAGACAGGACATCAACAAACATATGTAGATTTTGTATATATATACATAGACTTTTTAATGCATGTTCTTTGGTCATTTTTCTCATACTAAAAAGCACTTGAAAACCCCGCTAAGTATATGCTTAATATGACCCCGCTGTTTGTAAGTGGGTTACCCGAAATGAATAAAAATTCACAAAATAAATAAAATAACTTTTATTTGTTTTAAGTTGTCGTCGACATTATTCAAGCCAGGGACGGAGGTTCTTGAAGATAGCATCTGAACTATGGATGGCGGCGTGCACCGACTGAAAACGAGGCAGCCTGACAAAAAATATTTTAAGGTGCATTCACCCTTTCAACTTACCAAGCTTTTGGACGCCGGGGCTAACGGGCATTTGACGATAGCAATGCTAAGGCGATGCGACCCGAATGGCCGAGTCGGTAGTGACGCTGCCTACGAAACCAAGGGTCCCGGGTTCGAGTCCCGGTGGGGGCAAATGTTTGTTTGATGAGAACGAATGTTTGTACCCTAGTCATGGTTGTTTATCTATCTAAGTATAATATTTCTCTATATAAGTATATATATCGTTGTCTAGTACCCAAGATACAGGGAATCCTAGTTTGGGGCTAGATCAATGTGTGTAAAAGATGTCCAAGGTATTATTATTATTATTATTATGCAAAGGGAGTATAGTATTTTTTAGCAAAACTATTAAAACACTAGTAATCGATTCTGTTAGGTCTTAGGTCCGAGTTCATATGCTCTGGGTTTTCTTTTCTTTTGAATGTTACAGTTTAATTTCAGTTATATATTTTTTTATTTATAAGGTTTGCTTACTACTTAGTGTACTTCTCTGTACAAAGATTTAAAATAAAAATGTCAGTCACGTAATTCACCAACTCGTGCGAACACATTATCTTAAGTTTTAAATTGAAACATGAAAGCTAATCCACCACGAATTAGCTCTACACCAGAGTGTTCCTTACTAAAATCTCTCAAATTTTAGGTAAATTGTTCTGAAATCGTTCGGTTGCGGTCGGACAAAGTTTCGTGAGATAGAATACCTAGTTGTGTCCGAAACACCGTTTATCCTGTATTCAACAAATGCTCGAGCACACAATGGCATACATCCGCGCTGTGTAACGAAGTTGTGAAGTTAGTATTTATTTTGGACGAACAGTAGGAATCCCACTTTAGGGTTTCACTTAACTTTTAATGTCCGTATACAACTTTAATTCGTTTCCTGGAAGTCGCCTCGTTTGCTAATGCAATTAACTTACCTGTAAAAGTTTGTACAACGGTTAATGAATTCGACTTAAACGGTGGAACTGGACCCTTGTCCCAGGGTAATAATAATATTAGGGCTCGTGGAGTGGGGCCCGGAGCCGCAAAATTGGATAAGATGGTAACCCTTTTCTGGAGTGCAATCATTGGTTTAAAGTCGTTTGGTGGAGTCGTAGCTCCCGCACTAAAACAGAGAAATAAAGCGGGTGTGGCAATAAAACAAAGTGTTGGGAAAAAATCATAGCAGGAAGGTTGTTTAAAAAACCATATCTATTTAAATTCTAACCTGGGATTTTCTTACCATTGCCAGTAATATTACGGGGGCGGCGACACGGACTAGGGTAATATGTTACCGTGAGGCCTATGACATAAGTGTCAGATGATTTAAGCAGCGGCTGAAAGACATCTGCGCTTGTGAGTCTACAGTCCGATTTTGAGGCGGCAGAAATGAACGCCCGCGCACAATCTTTGTTCAGCAGTGAGACATTGCTAATAAACAAACTAAATACAACACCTACTTTTGTGAATTTACTTTTCTTTCATTTAAGAATTTGACAATAAATTTGCCTACAGTTAATGACGTAATCGTGACAACTAAATCCTCTTCCACTCACGTAATACCGGCTTTATTACTTGCTCTACTACTCGTACAACCTACAAATAGATTCTAACTAATCTATAGTTATGTTGTGTTTGATACGCCACCACACCCTCTAGCCTTCAATATCAATTACCTCCCGACCGATGATATGATACCTTCTGAAAAGGCCCAACTAACTAAGCTTCTCGTCTCCCCGTTACGCTTACGTATGTATCGTATATAGATAAACAGGCATAACAAAAAGGCATATTTAAAGGGGGTAAGGGACGTCATTCTTAACAACTTTCTATAGGAAACCGATTCTTTCAAAGCAACTTCACT
Source organism: Argyresthia goedartella (assembly GCA_949825045.1). Classification (NCBI taxonomy): domain Eukaryota; kingdom Metazoa; phylum Arthropoda; class Insecta; order Lepidoptera; family Argyresthiidae; genus Argyresthia; species Argyresthia goedartella. The sequence goes on along the minus strand of OX463821.1, from coordinate 10,149,266 downwards.
TTCCACTTTTCCAACATGTGAAAATAAATTTTATGTGATCGAATAAGTTTCGTAGTCTGATAACACGTAGTCTTTTAATGGGTTTCTACAAAAAATCAATACCTTAAAATTTTAATACAATTTTCTGTTACACCATGTTCTATTTCATGTTTAAAATCCGCTTTGAAGGCCTCTGTTGCGCCGCCCCGTTCAATCAATTTCTATGAGAGCCATAGTCGTAAGCACTTAATAATATAAACTTTCCTCTACGAAACTGTTTAAGGCTCGTTAGCTAGCAATAGTAAATAACTCATTAATTACTACATTCTCCAAATCACTTTTAATAAGTGAAGTTCGAATTGAAACGGGTTCCGTGGCGACCATACAAATTTGACACTTTGTACTGCTAGGGCTGGAAAATGGAAATATATTCGCAGCTTTTGTTTATCTTTAGTGATACCTGCGTTTCTTTATTGCAAAGTGAAACGCGGCAACTTCAGAGCTTACTAGATGTTTGGCGGGAGCAGTACTTTGCAGCCAAATACTTGAGGTGAGGGAGCTCGAAAAGTTTGCGTGTTGTGTGGAAAATTCTCACATTCACGTTTTTGTAAGCAAAACTGTGATCATTAATAACGTCACAGGCCTTTAGAATTATGTATGGCTGTTCGTTATTCATAAGCGCGTTGTGTGGTGAATACCGGTTAGCTCCCCTTCTCGAAAATTCCATATATTTGGCACACGCAATTAGTAGGGCATGTGATTATAATGGAAAATGGATATTAGTGATTATGTTATATAGAAATGATGATATTTGAGCCACCTACTTTGACTTGTACGCTGTGTTCGGTCGACCTGTGCTTGCAGCCTCCCATGCACGGCGTGGTGACTTAAATTAAAGGTACTCTATACTCTATAGTCTAGGCAACTGACCACTTCTAGAGATGAAAGGTTTGCCTGTTGTGAACCTTGATCTTTTTTACCTCATAAACTGCAAAATAAATAAGCCAAACCCATAATGTTTGTCAAGCAGACCACCCTCTAACTTTCTCAACATTTACTGAAAAGCCTCTTGAAATACTTTTCTTTCCCAAAGATTGGAAACTCTCAATGATGTAGTCCTCAAACGTTGAGAGCTGCTCCGCATTTCTTCCGGGATATATTTTTTTTCAAAAATAAATGTAATATATATATATATATGTATCTATAAATAGTCTTTCAGAGCTTCATAGAACTGGTTTCAATACAATGTACGTTTTATCGTATGCAGACCCGTCTGTTACAAAGTACCCGACAGCCCTCAACTTGTTCCGACCTCTCAAGATAGCTTTGTCCTGCTGTGCATACTGATACGGTTACATTGTAGGCTAGGCTTAAGTTTTTTGTATTCTTTGTAATAAATTATGGTTCTCTAGTTTTAAGGTAGGTATTTATAGATATGGATTCCTGTTACTGAACAGAAACAAAGATTATTAATATTATTATGCAGTATGTGTCTAATACTATACCGTTAACTGAAGAAAGGTATAATAAAACATGGAGTACTTTGACAAAATACAAACGTATATCCTGAAAACGACACGACTAATGATTTAATTTAGGGAGGGTTATGTAACACTTTGGGGGTAGTGGATGATACAACTATTGAAAAATTGAAGAAACAAAGAATGTATCCGTCCGTCCATTGACGCAAAATGCGTGATTTTTTTTTCTGTTATAATTTTCGTACAATAGTTTACTTTTGGAGCGTTGACATTTTGGCTAAAAAGTAGACGTCGCATGGATGATAAAAGTTGTGACGATATGTTTGGTATCTCTAAATAAAGGCAACAAATATTGATGCCTCTATTCACAAACATAACTTTAATAACGGCAAACGCAATGCTTCGTTCACACAGAAAGTCCGATTAACAGGATCGTTTAAAGTTTTAAGTTCATCAGTGTACCGCAAACTTTCTACAAGGATGGATGTTCTCGTGTTGTATTGGTATCATCGTCGTCTGCGTTTTAGAAAGCCTTGGCATTATTGGCAGCATCGACCTTTGAGGCAAAGTAGTTAATCGTGTGAGTCAGCTGCGAGACGAATCATTGTTTTGTTAATTTTTAGCGAATGTGGACGTCTACTTTCCATGACCTTCAAAAACGATTAGAAAAGTATTTAAAAAAGGTAAATATGAAACTGCACATCAAAAATACTGATTTGCACAGCAAATATCAGGGCAAAATGCTGCGGTAGCTTAGGTGAAGGGTAAAGGGGGTGAGTCCTTCGTGTTAGGTTGAAAATGTAAGAACAACAAAATCTACTCAAAACATAAAAAGTGTTTTTGTTGATGACCAGCCTTTAAAAAAATAAGACACAAATTGGAGAAAAAACATCTACCCTGAAGTAAATCAAGCGTTATTTTTTAGCTAATAACTTTTATTCTAGTTATAATCATTATAAGAGGGCGAGGGCCATCCGTTCTATGAAGCGAGGAAAGTCGCCGGGACATGATGGTCTGAGCGTCGAGCACTTGAGGTATGCTGGTGCACATCTGCCCAGAGGTCTGAAGATGTTTATTAACGCCAGTATTGGACACTCCTACCTGCCTGAAATGCTCATAAAAACTATTGTTGTACCTGTTACAAAAATAAAACAGGTGATGCTAGTGATAAAGGTAATTATAGACCTATATCACTAGCCACGATCATCGCGAAGGTATTGGACAGTTTGCTTGATAAGCAACTTGATAAATATCTTAACTTGCACGATGCCCAGTTTGGTTTCAGAACTGGGCTGTCCACTGAAAGTGCCATCATGTGCCTCAAGCAAACTGTCCGTTACTACACGGATAGAAAGACGCCTGTATATGCCTGCTTTTTGGACTTATCTAAGGCTTTTGAACTCATCAACTATACCATTCTGTGGGATAAGCTGGCGAAGGAGACTGACCTACCTGATGAGCTCATATGTATGTTTAAGTACTGGTATGGAAATCAAAGTAACGCGGTCAGATGGGCCGGTTCTTTGAGTGATGAATACGGGCTGAGCTGTGGAGTGAGGCAGGGGGGCCTGACGTCTCCCAAGCTGTTCAATCTGTACATGAACAAACTGATCGAGGGGCTGTGCGACACCAAGGTCGGATGTTCAGTCCATGGCATCATGGTCAACAACATAAGCTATGCTGACGACATGGTGGTGCTTAGCCCCTCAATCAGAGCCCTCAGGCGGTTACTAGGGATCTGTGAGTCGTACGCCGGGTCGCATGGCCTTAGGTACAATGCAAAAATAAGTGAAATGCTCATTTTCAAGGCGGGCACCAAATCACCATCGTTTGTACCACCAGTCCGGCTGTGTGGAATACCCGTGTCCAGAGTTTCGGAATTTAATTACCTAGGGCATGTGGTCACGGAGACACTCACAGATGATCTGGACATGGAGAGAGAGCGCAGGGCGTTGTCAGTCCGCTGTAACATGCTGGCCCGCAGGTTTGCAAGGTGCACTAAAGAAGTGAAACTTACACTGTTTAGAGCCTACTATCAAACCTTCTACACCTGCAGTCTGTGGATTCGCTATACGCAGAGGGCCTACAGCTCCCTGCGTGTCCAATACAATAACGCGCTGAGGATTGTGTTGGGGCTGCCGCGATACTGTAGCGCGTCGACGATGTTTGCGGAAGCAAGAATAAACGATTTTTTCGCCATACTGCGTAACAGAGTAGCGTCCATGTGGAGTCGGACTCGCGGCAGCTCGAACTTGATCCTCAGAACGCTGGCTGATAGGGTCGACAGCCCTATGATGAAGCACTGGGTGGATGTGCACTTAAACAGGAATAAGAAGTAAGTGAATGTGATGTGTGATGGATGTGTAATAGACATAATTATGACAGAATGACGAATGAGTGTGTGGACTTAACTAACATACTTAGATCTTGTTTTCTGTGTTACCAATTAATTTATTTTTTGTTTTGTGTCATTATTTCAATTTATTTTTCATGTTACCGTGTTTAATTATGGATGTATGTCTGAAATAAATAAATATTATTATTATCAAGAATAACAAAAACGCTTTTAAAACACATTTTTTTTTCAAAATTCACCCAGGTCTATAATAATAATACCTTGGACACATTTACACACATTGATCTAGCCCCAAACTAGGAATGCCTGTATCTTGGGTACTAGACAACGATACACATACTTATATAGATAAATATTATACTTAGATAGATAAACAACCATGACTAGGTTACAAACATCCGTTCTCATTAAACAAATAATTGCCCCCACCGAGAGTCGAACCCGGGACCCTTGGCTTCGAAGGCAGGGTCACTGCCGACTCGGCCATTCGGGTCGTCAAATCTACCATCTCACGAGCCCTAGTCAAGGTAGAATCTACTAATGACAAAAATTCTGCTAGTGTTGCAGGGTCGTGATGATGGTGCCTACTAAAATATTCTCGGGTTTGGTAATGATGAGCACTAGAACTTTGTGAATAGTGCGACTGACTATATCTCCTAATTTTTATAAATTGCACAAGGTTTAGATTAATTACTTCAGAATTAAATTATTAAATTGTATCGTCATTAAGCGAGGGAAGTGATGGTAAAATATCTTTGAAGAATGAAAGATTGCGATCTTCATGCTCTTTTGGATTCTGTTTTATTTGTTCATTCATGTGCTCAATCAATTTGGCATCTACCTCATTAAATTTTCGTTTTAGCGGGGCAAATTGTCTAATGGGTTTCACGCTTGCTTTTCACACAGATGCAGGTTCAATTCCTGACCATGTGCTAATGAGATAATTAATTTATCTTCAGAAATTTAAACGGACGTTCTAACGGTGATGGAAATCATCATGAGGAAACGTTAATTACTCCACAGCTAGGGCGATAGACTAGCTCCCTGTCACGCAATATGGAGTATTGAATAACTGGCTCAAAGTAGGCTCAATTATGCCTCTGCCACCCCGTATGGGAAAAGGCGTTATGCTATGTTAATATTAAATGTTTTCTTTTACGTTGTCCGTCACCATCGTACTGTTCAATTATCTGATTGGGTTCTTCATTTGTTTACGATAACATTTATATTACGATATTTGTAAGGCGTAATGTTCGAGACAGTAGCACCAAATTTTTTCAATTTCTTTTTCGCACTTACTGATCGTAGCCAGGCATCCCTAGACTGTATCCATTTTTACAAGCTTTAAAATAATATATTTTCCTAACACAAGTAATAATTATATTTTTTTTGGATATGCATCTGAGTGTTCATTTCAAGGTCTTCATTACATTCACTCAAAAATGCTTTTAATGTGTTCATTATTTTGTCAACCGTCTTTGAGAAAAGTCGATCTTGCCACGCTCCTTGAATAGGCGCCAGCAAAGTTGTATGGAAAATCATTGCTGGTGAATTTTAGCCACTTTCAATTTCAAAAATGGTCAAGTGCAAAGATATTGGGTCGTGTAAGAGAGGATTTTTGCAATATTGTGTTCCAACAATTTTCGTGATGATGAAATTTAAATAACTCGCCTTGTTTGTGTAAAGCTATACAATCTTTGGTCCGCAAAATCACAGCACTGCTGGTCTCGATATGATGGCCTCCAGCTTAGCTTAGCTACGCTCGCTGCCTTTCAACTTGTTCATCATTCCAGACTCTCGTCTCGGCCTTTTTTCCAGCTTGCCCATCAAATGCTGCAATTCTGACCTTGCTGTGTAGACCTGGATCTGCCACAGTATATAATGTCCAGCAAGCAGTCTGTAATGTACTACCACGGTGTTGGGGTATCAACTATAAGCAACATTATAAAGAATGTTACACGATGCATATGGAACAATTTAAGTGACGATTTCAAGCGACTTCTTACAACAATGGAAACGTAAAGCGAATGGATTTAACAAAAAAGCGCTGTCTGTCTAGGACCAGTAGACGGAAAACACATTAGACATAAAAAATCATCAATTTTGATGATTTTTTAATTCAATGTACAATGTTCAATGTACATAAATTACAAAGGCTTTTGTCCATCATATTATTAGCGATCGTAGACTCTATAGACTATCGTTTTCTATAAATTAGTGTTAGGTCGTACGGAAAATAATGTCACCATCAATATTCAAGGAGTCGACATTTTGGAAAATTACGCTAACCGGCAACGTAGGCTGCCGTTTACACGAAAAGTTAATAAGGGCATGTGTCGGGACGCATTTGGATGAAAATAAGAGAACATTTCATTATCGTTTGACCAGACCTAGACGATACGTTGAATGTACATTCGGTATACTAGCTAATAAGTGGAGAATTTTCCACCGGCCACTAGACATCCACAACACAACCGCTATATGGATAATAAAGGCATGTACCGTTCTACACAACTATATATACTATTTCAACACTGTTAGCAATGCATCTGAAGCATTTAATTTCGATAACCTGCCTGATGATGCGACACCACTAGGTGGTTTTAATGTAAATTCAGTTCTAATGGAATTCGTGAACTATATCGTGTCCGAATCTGGGTCAGTTCCGTGGCAGAATAAAGCTATTTAAAATAAACACCAATCTGCATTAGAACGTGAAAAAAAATACTTACCAAACAGTTTTCGGGTTGGCTGTAGATATCGTTTACACTATTTTTATTATTCTGCCAGTTGTTAGGAGCTTCCGTGACCCCGTAGTGTAGTTTTTTTTGCGAGGAAATGTATAGTTTTTAAGTAATAAATTATTAAATTTTGTTAAAATTTGCCGCGCAATCTCCACGTAAACCCGTGCCACGACCCGCGCGGCTTCGATCCAACAAAACAGATCAGTATTTAAATATAGTTGTGTGTAGGGACTCACTCACACAACTACATACGCCACCCATCACCAAATAAAAACGTATGCGACAAAACGGACTTGTAAAAGGGTTCGCTGTATATTTTGTCGGATCGACATTTTTTACTGGATCTGGAATAGTGTCATATGTGTGAACTCGCTCATTCCACTACGTACATACGCTATCGCCGAATAAAAATATATACGATGAAACTGGCCTGTAAAACGGACTGCTGTGTGAACAGGGGCCCAATTCCAGTACACAATGACAGTTCCATGACAATTACATTACGATTACGGTCAACTTTAGATATCCAATATTTGGCGTTCGGAGAATATTTTTTTAGGCAATTATGGTAAAAATTAAGTTAATTGGTAAGCACAATAATTAAGTTAATCAACAAAGTGAATGGGATAACAAAATCGTCAGATATTGGATATCTAAAGTTGACCGTAATCGTCATGTAATTGTCATGGAGCTGTCATTGTGTACCGGAATTGGGCCCCTGGCCGTAAGACGTTGAGGAACCCATAAAAGTTTTTTTTATCTCTTTTACTGGATCTCTTTCTCTCTCTGCGCCGCAAACACTAGGTTTGTTGGCAGAAACCTTTTTGAGCGGAAATCATCAAGAAAAGTGCTATAATAAGATTTCGAATAAGTGTAAAATTTCTTATATTCAATTGATGTTTTTAAAAACGAAAGAGGCCTGCTCGGTGGCTCAACAAGGAAATCCATTGTACTGATATCTCATTCACTTAATTTTTTTGTAATAAATCAGAGCTTTTCAAGCTCTTTATTCTTCTTAATAATACCACTGAGAGGTACTGACCAGTTAGAAAGCCAGAAAAATAAAACATAATGTTTAAAACACTCAAAGAAAAACGAACTTAGTAACAAAAGAACTTTAAGCAAAACAACAATAATGACGAAAAGGTGATAAGTGTTATTCTAAAATGGCGATGGTGATATCTCAAACGACTAAAGCTGCGATAGCTGGCTTCTTGGCGTTGATGATCCTGGGTGCAGTTCTGGTGGTCGGAGCCGCCTTCGGGTGGTTCGACCCTCGGCGGGAGGACGAGGACAGCCCTGCAAAGGTCAGCGCTCGGCTCAGCCAAGGACGGACTTCGTTTGTGACGCACCGGGCGGTAAGTTTTATTACCTACACTTTTTCTGACCGTATAATGTCATAGATCAGGTAATAGTTCGCAAGGTACCTGAAGTTGCTAGTGTTTGCATTTTGCGCTGCTCGTTCCATAATTGTATGGATAATTCCTGCTTTCTTCTTCTCTTCCTGCTCTAATCTTGTAAAATGTTCAACCCTTCCTTCCGTACAATTGACTCATTGGACGATCCAACTGTAGCGTAGAGCTACGGTGATTAATTTATTTACTGAATCTTATAACTATGAACTTTCATAGAATTAGGATTCAGTAAATACAAATGCTTGCAAAAAATAGTGTTATGGTGTCTTCACCATAACACTATTTTCTGCAAAGATTTGACCACTAATAAGAACCATCATTTAATGTCATTTATTGTCAGCATAAAGGACTAAGGACAATATATCCCCCAACATGTCGCTGTACCCCCAACATATCGAAGTATTTTTTTTTAATAAAAGTGGTCGGGTGTGTTATGATCACGTATAGGAACTTCATTAAATTTATCCAATGGATGTATCAATTACCAAACATTACAAGATTGTTTGAGAGAGCCTAATTAAATTAGACTAACCTAAATATCCGTTGAAATAGAGTAATCTTAACACTTTCTCAAAATCAAAGTTGATGTCAATGTTAATAGGTCAAAAATAATACTACCAACAAAAAAATAAAATTTTATTTATACAGGTCAATGTAAAATAAATAAAATAGTGATCTATTTATTGACAGGGTAAATTAATCAGAATAAAAGCGATAAAGTGAAAAGCCGTGTCAGAATTTTACTGAGAGAAATTCTGTGACAGTGGACTATGCCTTATCTTATATCAATCAACAGGTTATGTAAATCGCTCTTAATTCTTGTAAATGTCTTCCCTACTTCGTATTGAGTCCGGAAGGCTATATAGATAATCGGTGCCAGTCCAAACATGTTCTTTCCTGTGAGGCATTTGACCATAATTAAATGTCGCAGAACATGTTTCGGTACACGTGCACCGTTGCATGGTCATGTTGCAGCGACATGTTGATTCAGCGTTGTGCGACTTGTTGGCTACACCTTTAAAGCGCTATTCCTCTTAAAAGAGGCACTTCCTAAATCCTGAAAAAATATATGTTATGAAGACATCCTTTTCCTTTAATGTATGTATTTAAAAAACATAATATGACAATGGGAACTATACGAAAAAAAATATATCGACGTCACATGCTAGTGTTTCCAGTAGAGCTCGAACTAAAATACCGTTATAACAGTTTATTAAAAGTACATCATACAGATGTTCCAACAGTGATGGAAAACATCGTGAAGAAACCTTCAATCTCCATAGCTGCGGCGATGTGGTAGCCATCTGTCACGCAAATAATTGATTAATGAATAACTGGCTAACCGTGGGTACAACTGTGCCTCTGCCACCCCGTATGTATACCAGTCCAATAACATGTTATGGATACCGAATAAATTTCCTAAAAGTTCCTCAGGTAATACGTCACCCTGTCTTATATAGGTTAAAAGTAGATATTTCTACTACTTCATTACATTTGTATGGAGTTGTCAAAGACGAAGCTAGACGATTTTAGACTCACATATTTGCCCTCTTTACGCATTGGTTTTCTGGGAGGAACAAACGACATAAACAAACTTGGTCCTAGTTCAGGTTAAGTCTTATGATAGGTGTTTTAATCTTTATATGCTACTGCCACCCTAAATTAAATAAATGGTCCAATGGTAATTAAAGAAGGGTTCCGTTAGTCAAGTTTCTTGCAGGATCTTTAATTTTCCTTTGTGTCAGATAGCAAAATGTTGTTTACTACTTGTACGTAACCAGGTGCGTTTATAATTTGTATATGGTATTGAAAGGCATTGTGCCACCCACTTTTTTAAACCATACTTTTGTCATTATTTTTCTTGTAATATTTAAGTAAAGGCCTTTATTACAAAATTTTATTTCATTTTAGGATCAGTAGCTTTGGAGATAAGTGTTTCTTGTTTATAGAACAGCAACAAGCCCTTTCATTAGACATGTCACAAGATATGGTTCGGATAACGTTTTTTATTATTTCTGATCTGCACATTTTTCCGTAATATTTATATATTTTGCTTATTTATTTGTGTATTGCCTATATTGCGTATTTTTTTCAACATTTTAATATTTGTTGTTTCGGAAATAAGTCTTTTTTTGCCTATTTTGTTAAATGTTTTATAATTAATAATATCTTTATTGCAAACAAATTGTAAACCGCCAAGAGATATATAGAAATAGTGTACAAAGGTAAGCTAATAGCTTGTGAAGCTTTTTTTAAATAAGCAATTAGGTTTCCAAAAAGGATGGGATCCTCGCAACAACTATTATTATTATTATTTCATGAGACATGTCACACGATAGGATTTGGAAAACTTTTTTTTAATTTCTGATTTACCCCCCAATTGTACCCCCCCTCAGTCGTTTCGGAGATAAGTGGGGAAATAGTATTTTTAAGCCTATTATTTATTTATTTTTTACTTTCATTTCAGGTTTATGAAGAAAATACTATTTTAATTCCTCACACTTTTCATTTGTCACATGACCGTCACAGTTGGATTTTTATTTTTGATCTGCCCCCTATAAAATGGCCACCAAATTCAAGTTGTATTTGGTATATGTATATTTGGTAACATAAAAAATAAGTGTAACAAAATTCAACTTAATCTGTTCAGATTTCAGTAGTTTTATATTAGTATTACTACACTAGGACAGACACAGGAGTGATCCTACAATGGTTCCGTTTTTCCTTTTTAAGATGCGGAACCCTAAAAAGATGAAATGCTATGCTATATTTTGATTTGAACAAGACCCTTTCAATTAAATCATAGGTAGTTGGTACATTTGAACAAGAACCTTCAAATCAAATCATAGGTTGTTACCTCAAGCGGCCTCCGATTCATAAATAATAATTTCTCCGATCTTATTTGTTTGCATAGGCCTAGCGTTCGTTTGAAACTTTGATTTCGCTGTCGGTATTTTTAGATGCGGGGGTGAGGCAGGGCTGCGCGGGGGGAAACATTAGACCTCGCCCGATAGTCGACAATTTTTTGCGTTTACAAGGGCCTTGTCATCTGCCTCTTATTTCTCTACATCGAAAGTGTGTGAGAACCAGTGGTGTGTGAGAAAAATGTCACTTTTTGTGTTAGCATACCTGTACCAGGATTTTATGAGTGGCTTGTGTCCGTTGCAACGTTCATTTTATTGCTATCTCTTTCCAACCTAATTCAAATTGCACATGAAAGAACAGGCTACCTAATGAATGAATAATTTAATGCGCTTAGGCCACTCATTGCCAACGTTACTCATTCAAAAGACGACATTGTCAGAGACGCAATAATCCGGAGTTCGCGCGCACTTTGGTTTTGAAAATAAATGTACGACGACTACTACGGGTTTAAGTTAATTATGGTTCTAGACAGGATAACGCATAAATAAAACCATACTGTAAAGCCAAATCTTACTTTATTTAAGTTGCACTTAATTTTATCCAGAAAATTAAGTACAACTTAGCGTGCTTCATATAGAATAACACATATGAGCTGTAATCAAACTGGAATAAAGGGGCTATTGGAAGACAAGGGTAAGAAATTATAATAAAAATATTATTAACGATAATTCTAACTAGAATAGGAGAAATTCATCAAAATCTAAACATCGGCATCCAAAAGTCCCGATGTGTAAAAATCTTGGAGCAGGATTCACCGATAAGGAGAAAGTATCAAAATAGCCGCAACTGCCAACTAGTTTAATAACTTTAAAACAGTTCATCTGAGAAAGAAGATCCCCAAATTACAAATAAAAATACAAATATTTTATATTCCAAAATAAATTAACACAGAGAGCTTAATTTAGGAGCAATGGAATATTTTAGTAATAATAGCACAAAGGAACATAAGACCTGAAGTGTGTAAATTTAGGATAGGAGACGAGCTGTTATCATAGCCAGAATTTATATAATAATCTCTATTAAGGAATACCAGGCCCAGCCCCTTACATATATTTTATCTCAGATAAATTTTGTTCAAATTAATTTAATATTGCTTAAACTATAACTATAATTTCACTTTTACTTTTTATTTTATAAACGTCGGAAGGACATCGTTTGTGACACCTTTGCAGCGCATACAAGCTTTATGACAAGAATTTATAAATTTCTTGGCCCCTTCATCTATAACAAATTGAACAGACTACTCAATATTTATCATACAAATCATTTTCAATGCAAACAAATAGTTTTCAAATGGCTCCTAACTAAAACGTATGATGAAACTGAAAGTATTTTCTCAATCACGTCGTAACTTAAAACATGATAAATAGAATGAAATTTAGTATAAAGTTATATATGTACACTAACATGCACTACCCACTACGCTGAAATACATACATACACTACACACACATACATCTTCTCTATCCACACACACAAACTTTCTCATCATGTTTTTCTGTAATTTCTTATTATTAGTTTTAATTTATATTTTTACCTTTTGCTAGGTTATCTACTTTTGATGTCGACAAGATAAAAAACTTGTTATGTACCGCTATGTTACTCTGCGGGAAGAGCGCTCTACTCATCCTAAAACACAGGGTTCACCCTTCTTTAGGGAGTAGTGACTCACCCATTGTTATAATTATTGTAATAACTATAACAAGTATTGTACCAATTTTTATGGAATAAAGCATTATCTTATCTTATCTTATCTTATTTAACTTATAAATGTAGCCCATTATTTTTTTTCTCTTTATTTGGTTCACTAACAATTTGAACATTGGTTACTTACATAAATAGGACTTAGGACTAAACAGAGCTTAATGCACAAATTAATTATAAGTGAACACCACATTCGTTATGTGTATCTGTGTTACTACAAGAGTTGCAAATACTAACTAACAATGACGAGTATCTATATTAAACTAGCAAACTATAGTAATATTTAGATTTTGTAAAGACAAAATATGAAAGTAAAATAAAAACATGTTATTGAGTGACAGAGCTTGACGAGAGCTTAATGAGGACAGGGGGCTCCCCCACTAAGGGGCACAGGCCTTTACCCGGATACGAGTAACATTAAGCCATACTCCACCACGCTGGCTCAGTGCGGTTGTTAAAGGGATTTTTCAACCACAACCTAGTAGCCGGGACCTACAGCTTAACGTGTCATCCGAAAAACTGAACGTCCGATAATTTACTTAAGATGAAAATAATTATCTCATTTGTACATGGTCTGTATTCGAACCTGCATCTCCTTTGTGAGAAGCAAGCGTGAAACCCATTTAGACGACCCGAATGGCCGAGTCGGCAGTGACCCTGTCTACGAAGCCAAGGGTCCCGGGTTCGAGCCCCGGTGGGGGCAAATATTTGTTTGATTAGAACGGATGTTTGTACCCAAGTCATGGTTGTTTATCTATCTAGGTATAATATTTATCTATGTAAGTACGTGTATCGTTGTCTAGTACCCAAGATACAGGGAATCCTAGTTTGGGGCTAGATCAATGTGTGTAAATAGTGTCCAAGGTATTATTATTATTATCATTAGACCACGGAGCCACCCATTCAAATTACCCTTATTTTATTTTATAAGGGGTAAGCGTGAAAGAGAGGAAGTGAGTGTACGTGAGTGAATAAGTGTAGTGATATGCAGCGTAGTGTTTAGTGGTGTGTGTGTGTGTGTGTGTGTTTGTGTCTAGTATGTTTGGGTATTATTGTAAGGGAATTGTCAGTTTCCTCATAGGTTAGGTTGAGAAGAAAAGACATGATGTTTTGTCGACATTCCATATGGGCGAGCCCATATATATAATATAGGTAAGCATGAGTTAATTTTGTAATAAAAAAGTGGCCAAGTGCGAGTCGGACTCGCCCATGAAGGTTTCCGTTGTAGCAAGTAATTATGTGATGTTTGTGTTGAACCTTTGTTTTTCACAGTGTTTGTATGAATGACACAGTTATCTTTGCGGCTTTTAATAAATGTTTTATATTTTAAACATCGCTTATTTTATTTTGTACCAACAAGTTTTCGTTGAAAGTGTATATTGAGATATACAGCACATATTTTTTGTAAATTTTTCACTCTCTTACTTTAAAATTTAGAGGGGGGGGGACACATTTTTCTACTTCGGAAGGGTCTGTCTCATTAAAGATTTACTCTGAGGAAAATTTGTTTCAGGAATCTCAACGTCATTTTTAAAGACCTATCTACATACATCTCACACATATAGGTTTGATGAAAAAAATATTATTTGGTTTCAGTTCCATGCCCTCTTTAATTATTTTAATTTTTGTATTATCGTAAAGCGGTTCACAGAATAAATCCACAAACCAAGTTTAAACTGTGTAGTCTTAATAGTTTCTACATAAGTTGCTGTGACATACGGAGGGACGGACGGACAGACAGACTTGACGAAACTATAAGGAAATCAAACTTTATCGACAGATACTACTCGATTGTTTGATGAAAGGGACTTGGCATAGAGGCGCAAGACATACATTTGAACGAGATGGCATAAAGTCGTGACGTCAGACCGTATACAATCTGAGAAAGATGCAAATAAATAGTGACTCTATGTCCAGTCCCATTGTTGCAACCGACCATTGACATATTATATTTATTTGATACCAAATAGTTCCTGGGTCTTCTGAGGTGAACTGACAGTGATCATCGAACGTTCGAAATGCTTTGACAAAATCAGTAAGTGACCGTGACCAATTCAACCAGATGGTCATAACATAGACATATGCATCATGCCAATGTTCATTCATAGTGACACTGCGAATTGTGAAGTAAATAAAGAAAAAAGTACCTCTTTTACATAAAATAACATGACTGACAGCTAGTTGCAGATATGATCTTTGAATTTTTAAATGCTGATGGCGTGGCAGTTCCAAAAAATGTTTTTTTTTGATAAAACGTGTGGCTCTTATTTCTGAGTGCATAATGTCCATGACATTGCTTTCGATTGGCAAAAATACACACATTGGTTCATAAGTATATAGAGGGAGGACTATTTTCCATGAACAAATTAATATACCGACACTCTTAACTCATACGACCGTTTTGTATGACTGAAGTCAATATCTAGAGGCACAGCAGTGCCCCCGCCAAGACGTGAAAGCAAAGCGCAAAGGGACTACCTACCTTTTCTCGAAGCGCATCGTCGATTTCTTGAACTTGGGCACAGTCTATAAACCAATACACTGTGACTTGGGTTTGAATAGTTTTGACAGGACCGGTCGGATGCTTTTCGCGTATAATTTTAGTGAAAACCAGCGATGGGGTAAAAAGTATGGATAAGTAGGTAGATCGACTAAACTATAGATAGTTTACCTACGCCGTTTATCAATATTTAAGAAGACTGGTATTTTACTATGAGCGATCATTACGCTGTGTATATAATGTCGACAAACAAAGTTGAAGTAATCATTTATTTACATACTAGGAAAGAAATAAACACAGGCTTTAAATAAAATTATATTACTATACTAGCTTTTGGTCGCGGCTCCGCCCGCTTGGTATTCGGTTTGATGTCATGCTTTGGAATGTGCCAGAAGATTGAGTAAAAGATTTCACGACAGTTTGTGATATGCTTTTTTTCAAATCAAATCAAATCAAATATTTTATTTGTCAAACATAGGTTTAGGTTGTTACAGTCGGTGAAGATCGCTATGTTTCGCCGTAAGGCATACAAATATTTTATAGTAAGAATAAAGTGCATGCAACATCATTAAATCATTTTCTATGACAAATCATCCCTGTATTTTGAATTAAGTATAAGTCAGTACCTACCTATAATTACATGTATATTTATTATCATTATTATATTGTTGGATCATTTATGTATTCATTTATTGTATAATATGTCTTATTGATAAGTAATTTTCTCAATTCCTTCCTAAATAGTATTACATGTTCTATATTGCGCATAGTATCTGGTAGCTTGTTATAAACAATAGGTGCCATGCCATAGATATTATTTTTAAATAAAGCAGTATTATGTTGTGGCATATGAATTTTAGATTTATGACGTTTACTTAAATAATTATCAAATAGATTAGAATTTGTTTTGACAAAACTAGCTACCTCGTAAATATATAATGATGGAAACGTAAAAATATTTAGCCTCTTAAAATGAGGCTTACAACTATCTCTGCGACGTAAGCCACATATAGACCTTACACACCTTTTTTGAGCTACGAGGACTTTTTCTTTTCCTACCCCGTTACCCCAGAACATTATTCCAAATCGCAGAATGGAGTCTACGTATCCATTGTAAGCTAATAATACTGCATCCTTAGCGACCGTTTTCGAAAGTTTGTACAAAGCATATGAAAATTTATGTAGCTTTTTACATGTGGTTTATAGAGCAAAATGAACATATCATAAAAACTCGTAAATGCATATTTTGGGTCTTCCGATTTATAAACTTCGTCAAAAGACAAAGAGTTCAGATGTTCCGCAAACTTTTCCATGTTTTCTGGGCTGTAGTCACGTTTTTTGATGTACCAGTGTTTCAGGACATAACATTTTTTCACTGGGCACTGTAAGATTTGCGCGGAGTGGTCTGATAAAGCAAATTCTATGACCTCACTTGTGCATCCTCGTATATTGTGGACTATGTTGTCAAGACAAGTGCCGCTCGCGGGTCTTGTCGGTTGTTTGATTTCTATTTTTAAGTTATAGCTCATTGTTAAGTGTTCGAATCGTAAACTGTTCTTTGTTCTTTTAAGTAGGTCATTATTAAAATCTCCGCATAGTATAAGTTTGAAGTTCTTATCATATAGAAAATCGTGAAGCATGTCATTGAGGGAACAAAAAAATATTTCAAAAGTTTTGTTATCGTATAAAGGGACTCTATAGATGCATATAACAATAATTTTATGCTCGGTTATTTCGATACCACTGCACTCAAAGACATTTGGCACGTTATACTTTTTTATTACTATCATTTCTCTAAAACTATGAATGTTTTTCAGTAAAATGCATGCTCCACCATTACGTTTATTCCTATTAAAACAAGACGCTAGTGTGAAGTTTGGGATGTTTAGTAGGTTCCAGTCGCTTTCTAACATGTTATGTTCTGTTGCACGGATTACATCAATATCCTTCCCGTTAGTTTTTAATTCTTCAAGATGAGCCATTAGTTCATCCGATTTTGTGATTAATCCATTTATATTTTGATGCATCACATATATATTATTATACACGAAAAATATCCTTTTTACCAACATTATTGTTGTCAACATTTATGACCTTTCCATTATCAGTTTTATCATTTATGTTATTATTACATCTTTCTATTATCTCATTCACGTTTGCATCTGTAAAATCAGTTTGCGTTGATTGTTCTGACTTTGTGTGACATTTTACATTTGAATTACATTTTGTCATTTTTATTTTGAATCCTACACTTAGAATTTCACTTAATATTGATCGGCACAATTTTAAATTTAACATTTTATGGCTTGCCCTAAATTGGTGATAATTCATATAGATGAATGACATATTTTCGTGTTGGCTACTTATAAACCTCATTTCATAATTTAACTTCCTAGTGCTCAAGTACCTATTGTGTGGAATTTCACAGGTGATGATGTTCGTTTTTTTTGCTGCATTTATCCAGCATTGAAGTCCAAATTGGAATCTGTATGGACTTGTGTCATTTGTTCCTCCCAGCAGAATGACGTAGTCTTTTTCGGTCATCTTTAGAACTTCTTCTCTTTCTGATTTTAGAACATCTTCCAGTGTTGCACCTGGTTTACTAAAGCAGGTAACTAGGTAGTTTTGCCCAACCAGTTCCTGCAGTAGATCCCGAAGATTTCGTCCTTGTTGGTCCGCTAAAATAAGAATCTTTCCCTTTGCCGGTTTAGTGATGTTATTTGTTTCTATTTTCGCTGATGTCTTTGTACTAAAAAATATCTTTTCTTGTGTTTCAATTTCATTTTCTTGCTTCTTTGTCAGCTCTTCGAATGATTTTTCCAATACATTACAGACAGACTGTGTGTATTTTCTGTTAAGGCCACGTGTTAAACTCAGTTGGATTGGTTTATTTATAGTTCTGTAGGTTGGTTTAAATGGAAATGGCATTGAGAACCTCCTTGGTGTTTTTGTGCTTCCATTTAGTAGGCCTGTACTGGTAACTTTCTTAAAGTTCTCGATCGTCTTTTTGAGTTTAACACTTTCACTTTTAAAGTTAGAGAGCTCCATTACAAGGCTTGAAATTTCCTCATTTGCACTGTCTAAATCTCTGCGTAACTGCTGCACTTGGTTTTTCAGCTCTAGTGTATGTGATGTATCGCTGATTGACAAGTTAGGTAAGCTATTACTCATCGAGTTATTTAGAAGTGTTGAGTTGAGAAACGTATTTCCAGCAGATAAGTCCTGTGTAGATCTAGCTTGTATGTTATTCCTCCTTTGTGTATTGACGAAATTGAAGGAAATATCATTTGACTCATTTGCCTCCATTGTAACAAAATGCTATTTTCAAAACTTCGCGGCTGAGATTCGAGCCTGGGTCTCTGGCGCAAGGGGCGTGGGTGTTACGCATAGGTCGCCGTCGAAGTTTATTTTATTTATAAGTTAGTTACTCACGAACAGGTATCAGCGCTGAGAGATGGTCGCGCTCCTATACTGATGACGCAGTCGCGTGACTCAAGCTCCGTGATTCGCAGGCGTGCGAGACAGAGGCAGCTGCGCGGCGCTGTACGGCGTAAGAACGGGCAAGAGAAACAGGGTCACTGACCGCGCACGGCAACAGCGAGCGATGAACTTGCTCAGCTGTTTTACGACGGTTACTCGGAGGATTTTCGGATCTTTCGAAGATGTTTCTGAGGTGGCCACTGACAACTAGCACTTGGGAATATCACAGTTTTGAAGTCACTGGGAATCACTATAGAATGGTGTACAATTTTGAATTTAATTAAATGTTTACACGTAAGTTGTTAGCAATTATTGCAGAGCGAGTTTAAATAGGTGTATGCTCAAGCGGTTTCGTACGTCGAGTGATGCTATGCACAGAAAATATAATAGGAGAGCCAGAAATTTCCATTTTCAAACTCATATTTGATTTATTTTTTACTTTTTTCTATGAGACTTAAGTAAGTTTTTGACTTGTAAAAGTGCATTATTTTGCCTACTTGCAATAAATAATTTAAGTTTTGAGTTTTTAATGTGTACTGTGTAATAAAATTAATTTAGTTGTTAAACTAAAAGCAATGAGATATAACCTGTGTTCAAACGAATACAATAATTTGATATCTTGAGGAAATTAGTAAGTATCAATTTTTTCTATAAATCAAACCAAAACAAAGTCATCTACTTCCTAAACTGTTACCCACACACTAATATATTAGGTCCTTACATATGAAATTGGCGTTTCGCCGTACTGGCCACTTTCATCTCAAATATCTCCTCTATGGTTAGAAATTCCAAATTCAAATATATACAGCTATATACTCATGTATTTTTGTTTCTAAAATTATAATTCATTTGTTTTTTCCTCAATTGTTTTTTTTCTTGCGTCACTCAGCTTACAAAATGGAAAACTTGAAATATCGCGTTATTTATGAGTATGAGTTCTACCGTGACACCAGTGCTGCAGAAACGACCCCAAGGAATGATGTGTATGGCGACGGTGCCGCAATAGAAAACACAGTGCGTTTTTGGTTCCAACGTTTTCGTTCTGGAAATGTCGACCTGCAGAACAAGCCCCGTGGACGGCCGGAGACCAAAGTTGATAATGAATAATTGAAGGCTATTGTGGAATCGGATCCATCGCAAACCACGTCCGAGTTAGCTGCAGGCTGCGGTTTTAGTGATAAAACTGTTTTAATCCACTTGAAGCAAATTGGGAAGGTGAAAAAGCTTGAAAGGTGGGTACCTCACGAACTGAGTGAAGCAAATCAACAAAAGCGCGTTGACTGCTGCGTTGCATTACTCACCCGGCACAATAATGAAAGGATTTTAAATCGAATTATTACCTGTGATGAAGAGTGGATCCTGTACGATAATCGGAAGCGCTCATCGCAATGGCTGAACCCTGCCGAACCAGTCAAACCATGCCCCAAGCGAAAATTAACTCCAAAAAGTTACTTGTGAGCGTTTGGTGGACTATTGCTGGTGTCGTTCACTACAGCTTTCTTAAATCTGGCCAGACGATTACGGCTGATGTCTATTGTCAGCAACTGCAAATCATGATGGAAAAGCTAGCTGCTAAACAACCGAGGCTGGTCAATCGCTCTAGACCACCGCTGCTTCATGATAACGCCAGACCACACATTGCACAACAGACGGCTACCATATATTTGGGTTTGCTGGAAGAGATCTCTATTTAGAGATAAGCATGCCTTTGTAGATGTTCTGTCTGTTTTATTATATCTTATGTCGTTTATGTGCAATAAATATATACAAATATATATATACAAATATATCAGAGGAGCTTCAATTGGAATGTCTAAGACATCCACCGTACTCTCCGGACCTTGATCTAACAGATTACCATTTTTTTCGAAATTTGGATTACTTCTTGAAAGGGAAAAAATTCAACTCCGATGGGGCAGTCCAAACCGCCTTCAAAGATTTTATTGATTCCCGTCCGAATGTTTTTTTTTAGTAAAGGGATCGAAGAACTACCTATGAGATGGCAAAAGTGTATAGATAGCAATGGTAAATACTTTGATTAAATAAATATATTAGATTTAAAAAAAAATGACATTATGTTCCTCCCATGCAAAACGCCAATTTCATATGTAAGGATCAATACATAAGATGAGTAGGCGTGCATAATTTGCGTGTGCTATATAAACCAGTAAGGTTTGAAGTGCTTCAATCCTTTATTCGTAATATTTTGTATATTATTTAGTCTGAGCCTATATACAATTGTTTTATTCGTTTTCCAGTCGGTTTTTACTTTTTAGGGTTCTGTACATCCGAGATAAAACGGATGTCAATTGTTAATTGTAAGACGGGCTGTGTTCCGGGGTGTCCGGAGCTATGAGACTGATTTGACTGAAAGACTGATTAAACTGATAATAAAACTGTATTGAAATACTGGTAAAACTCTATGGATGAAGTACTGAGCAAATTATAATGAGAACGCGACGCTCGCTTGATGGCTGTACACGAACTGACTCAAAAAGTAGGTAATTGCTAAAAGTGCAATATTGAACGATAATACAATGCTGATTTTACTATTGTACGTGTTAGCTCGTACATATTCCCGGGCGAGAGAAATGGGTTTAGTAAAGATGATAAGATGCCGATATGATACATGATGATTTAAGCTTAAATAACTAAAATATTTCATTTTGTTAGTAGCTTAAGATTAAAATATTCTCACTGATACTGCACTTTTCTACATATAATGTTATCGAAACCATATGCTTATAAAACTAAGAATCTAAATGTCCGTCCGATATTTTAAAAACTGGTCGATCCACTATAGGCGAAGAACTAGTGTCTTTCATTAACACTCGCGCACTTTGATCGTTACTAAAAAGGGTACGCTTTGCTGGTCCCGGCGCACGCGCAATTATTTTGGTAAATTCACTCAATTCACTGTAATGTTCAGTACACTGTACACTGGTGGATGCTGCCGCTGCGGGCGAAGCCGCCGGTGGCTCCGCTGCGGCCGCGGCGCAAGCAGGCGTGAGTCGACAACTGAAGCGCCGCCATGCCCACACCACGACGATGACTGCTACCAGAGCAAACAATATGTATATCGCTGCATAATTATGTATATCATTGTATGATACTCCGACTGCTAGAGGCTCGTTGTTTTTCATTATCTCAATATTCTTTTCGATTTTTTGAAGCTGTATCTGATTAAATTTTGAATCGACTCTGTCCATTTTGGATGTCGATACATTTGGTAATGATATATTGATAATATTATTTATTTGGGAAATTTCTGGTGCCTCTATTTTGGCGCTCACATTAATCTGTGTAAATTCATGTCTGTGTGAGTATATGAAGAAGTCAGCTGTTTTGATAACGCATCCTTAATCTATCTTGAAGAATCCAACGTGAGTCATTGTTAGTGGGGTAATCTGATCGCCACATACAAGTTTCAATTGACACGGCTCGCAACAAAAATAGATATAAGAATTTATTTTGTTTAGCTCAATCCATTTATTGCTACATGGTCTTGTTATCGTATTACATCTTCTTGTGTTTGATAATACTTCGCATAAACTTTTATCGTCCTTGATCATACGAATCGGCCTCTTGATATGGCATAGAATATGTTCCGGATCTTTATGTAAACAAAACCGTATTTCCTGAATATATATCTCAATTAACGCATCTCGCCGCAGATCGACTGCGATGTAATTTGACACTGGGACTACTGTTATCTCTTTATTTTCAATCTGTCGGGGAATCGGGATCACCTTTAAAACTTCGTACGTGTCTTCTCCAATGAGGGGTATCTTGATTTCAAATATTATAAAGTTGGCTGTAACTCTTGCACGCACTTGTAGCAAGTTATATATCTGTGATAAACTGTCTGTTTTCTTGATTGGTAGCGACATGTCTTTTGGGAGCTGCTCAGAAATCACACCAAGTTCATGTCGTAACTGATCCGGGGTAAGTAAATGGAAATTGAATTTGCCGTTATAAATATTGGTCACTGATTCCAGCAGCATCTGATGAATATTTTTTAGATTGAATAAAATATTGTTTGCAATCATTGCGGTTGATAAAAATCCGCTAATAAGCGATTCATTCTGAACGGCTAAATTTACTTGATAAACTGCATTTTCGATGTCGTTAAGTTTCTTGTTTATTATCTTATGATGCTTGTCCATCATAACTTCTGTTCGTTTTAGCATATTAAACTCCGCTTCTACTACGGACGTTTGATTTTTCCACAGTGAAGCCAGGTGGTTCTGATTTGTCTTGATAAGGTTTATATCACGCTCATATTTTTCCGCAAAATGCTCATCCAAAACGCCGAATAGGCTGTTAGCAATGTATCCTATTCCATTGATAAGGCCGCGGCGCCGACGACGAAGCGATGTTTTGGTGTTATGATTCATAATAATATCATGATAATATTGAAGTTCAGTGGCCTCATGACGCAGCTGCAACATGATGCCTTCGCAATGGGACTGCAACTGTATTTTTGTACATATGTTACTCAGGTATGTTATGTACTTTGCCAGTGCCATATTTCCTTCTTGATAAGGTTGAGTATCATAATAGACAACAAGGCGCCAGTCGTCCCGAATTAAATTCATGTTATTAATCCGATCAAAATACAGGGTGTTGTTGTTCTGTAGCGGAGATATATTGTAGGCGCAGTTTATAGATGGTACTACTAAAAACATGAAAAATAGAGTCATGAGTACTGATGATATAACTGAGGATGTCTTTCTGATTCTTGATTTAACCATCTCCGCCGGGATGCAGTTGTACTACACGGCCCAAAGCCCATTTTCCGGGGGAAGGTTTTCGTCCTTGATTATCACTACGTCATTTAATTTGATATTGGGGTGAGAATGACGCCACTTGCTACGTGATGAGAGTTGTGATAAATATTCGTCACGCCAACGAATCCAGATATCACTGAATATTTTCTGAGTCAGATGCCATCTTGTTCTTAGATCTTTCTCGGTATCATAGAGGGTCAAAATGGTACCGCTCGCCAAAAAGTGTGACGGTGTCAAAAAATCTAGGTCGTCGGGGTCTTCTGTTATTGTGCAGAGTGGGCGTGAATTCAGGCATCCTTCTAGTTGACTTAGGAGTGTGGAAAACTCTTCGAAAGTTAGGTTCTGATCGCCTAATACTCTTTTCAGGTGGTGTTTTAGGCTTTTAACTGCAGCCTCCCAGAGCCCCCCTGCTGAGGGCCAAGAGGGTGCGTTGAAGTGCCATTCGATGCCCATGCTTGCTATCTCTGCTCGAAATTCTTGATCAAATGTTTCTTGCAATGCTGCTAATTCTTGTTTTAGTACTTTATTGGCCCCTATAAAGTTAGTACCCTGGTCACTGTATAGATGTCTGGGCTGGCCCCTCCGGGCAGATAGTCTTTTTAATGCAGCCAGAAAGGCCGACGTTGTTAAATCGGAGACCAGCTCTAGATGTACAGCTTTCGTAGCCATACATACAAACACTGCCACGTACCCCTTCGTGGTCTTGATACCACGGCCCTTGTTAGCTTTGACGTTGACGTGGCCACTGTAATCTAAGCCGCAGTGATAGAATGGGCGCGATGGGCTGATACGTGCTGATGGTAAGTCTCCCATTAACTGAGGGTGAAGAATGGGGCTGTGCTTTCTGCATTGCACGCATAAGCGTAGTCGTTTTTTAGTGGCATTGTTGCCACCCAAAAGCCAATATTTCTGTCTGATGAAAGCTGTTGTAATACGTGCCCCACCATGATATGTGATTTTGTGGGCCTGGTCGATGATCAGATCTGCTAGTCTTGTGTTGCTTGGGATGATGGCTGGATGTTTCATCTCAGGGTTAAGGTTCGCGTGTCTCAACCTACCCCCGACTCGCAGAATGCCCTTTTCTTCTAATATAGGACTTAAACTGACTATTTTGCTTTTACTGCTGACTGCTTTGTTTTCTGATAAGTTGCTTATTTCATCAAGAAATATTTCCCGTTGGATGCCTTGAATTATTAACAAGTTTGCTCTTCTCAACTCTTGTACTGTCAAATAATCTTGTTCTTCTTTCTTGCTTGTAAATCTTAGGGCCCATGCTAATATCCTTACTGCTTTATTTAATGAAGACTGCTTTTCCAATAACTGCTTTATCGTATCGCAATCACTTGATATTTGCGTTACAGTTGCTTGCTTAATTTGCTTGGACTCTTCATTGGTTGTGTATTTCTGTTTGATATCGTTTTCTGGACTGAAAGTAGGTAGCCAAGCCGGACCTTGCCACCACAATGAGTGTTTCTTTAGCTGTGAAGCAGTGAGGCCTCGGCTGGCGCAATCTGCTGGATTTTCCTTTGACTTGACGTATCTCCAACAGCTTGCTGGCATGGCATTCGTAACTTCTTTGACGCGATTGGCAACAAACGGCTTCCATTTATCTGCTTCACCATTCAGCCAACCAAGTACCGCCATCGAATCGGTCCAACCATAGACTGTTATGACATGGTTGCTTAAGCATGCCTTGATTTTTATCATTAATTTTGACAATAAAACTGTTCCACAAAGTTCTAGTCGCGGTAATGAGGTGTTCTTGTTGAGTGGAACGATCTTGGCTGCTACTAAACTGACTTTCGTCCCATTTTTCTTGTATAATTTGCAGTAGACGACGGCAGCGTACGCCTTAGTACTAGCGTCACAGTACCCATGGAGTTCCACTTGATCTCTCTCATGTGTCTGCAGCTACCTTGGGACTTCACATTGCTGAATTAACTGTATTTCATTTCTAATTTTGATCCATTCGTCGCAGATATTTTGCGGTACGGACTCGTCCCATTGTACGTTTGCTTTCCATACATCTTGAAACAGTATTTTCAGCTTGGTAGTGACTGGGGCGATCCACCCTAGGGGATCAAAAAGCTTCGAAATGTCTGATAAAAGAGACCGCTTGGTTGGTCTTGACGATGATGATAGTATTCCTGATTGAAACGTAAATACATCATTTTGTGGATTCCACCCGAGGCCTAAGGCTTTGGTTGACTCCGCTTGCTTGAAGTCAAAACATTCTGGCTGCTTCTGATCTGTTTCTACACTTTCTAGCAACTCCGGTGCATTTGATTTCCACTTCCTTAGATTAAAACCTCCTGATTTTAATAGGTTAATCATATCTGCTTGTAACTGCTTAGCTGTTTCTATAGAGTGTGTACCATGGATCAAGTCCATGTAGAATGATTGTTCTAAGACACTCGGTGCTGGACTGCTTTGATAATTCTTTCGTTCATCCTGAGCTAACTGTTTTAGCGTCATCATGGCGAGGAATGGGGCGGCTTTTGTGCCGTAGGTCACCGTGGCTAACTGATACTCTCGCAGACTCTCGTACTGATTGTCTCTCCATATGATCATCTGCAACCTTTGATCTTCAGGATGAACCCATATCTGCCTAAACATTTTCTCTATGTCGGCCGTAAATACGAACTTATGTTGCCTCCACTTGATGATGAGGCTCTGTAAATCCTGTTGCAAATTAGGGCCCCTATACATTACGTCATTCAAACTCTCCCCTGATGAAGTTTTGTCTGATGCGTTGAAAACCACGCACAACTTGGTAGTCGTGGAGTCTTCGCGTGTGACGCAATGGTGAGGTAAATAACATTTTAGTAAGCCACCGTTTTTGCTGGTAGGTACTGTGTCAGCGGGTTTCATATGACCAAGCGATGCATACTCGTCAATGAATAATTTATAATTTTGCGCAATACTCGGCTGTCTTGAAAGTTTCTGCTCTAACTTGTAATATTGTGCGATCGCTTTTGATTATGACTGGCCCAATTTTTCTTGATAGTCTGATTTTAACGGCAACCTCACTTCGTAGTGGCCGTCATCCCGTCTTGATGTTGATTGCTGATAATACTCAATGCACTGCTGATCTTCAGAAGATAAATTTGACTCCTCGTATATTTCTTCTATCTCCCAAAATTTCCGAATACTGTCGATATCATTGAGTACTACATTGCACTGATATGTTTTTGCATTGCCACTCAAAATCCACCCGAGCCGAGTTTGTTGAGCGCTCGGTGAAGATGGGTTAACATGGCATATCCCACTCATTAATATATTTGAATAAACGTCGGCACCTAGCAAAATGTCCACAGGGCGACTTTTATTAAATTCTGGATCGGCCAATTGGATGTGCTCCAGGTATGACCAGTCTGGTTTGGAAATAGTCTGACTTGGTAAATCTTTTATTAGCTGCTTCATAATCAACACATCTGTTTCGAAAGAGAAGTCGCTAGCAGTTGAAGAGCAGATGATGGTAATCATGCCTTTACAGTTGCTTTCCCGTGCTCCGATTCCCGAAACCCCACCATTGCATCTCTTCCTAGGTATCTTCAGGAGCTGAGCGGCATTTTCTGTGATTAGTGAGACCTGGGAACCCTGATCTAAAAGGGCGCGCATCTTGATATACGATCCATTTACTGCTTGAACATTGATGAGAGCGGTAGGCAAAAGTACTTCGTAAAGGTCATTCTTTAAGCGACACGTGTGAACTGCTTCTGTTATTTTTTCCTGCGCTTGCATTTCCGTGGGAGGCGCTCTTCGCCGCCCCCGCCCAGCGCGACCCGCTTGTACCCGAGCCGTCCGTCGGCGGGTGGGGGGAATGCGCAAACGCCTCGTGTAACAAACTATTATGGGTTTGATTACATTCTCGACAAAGTTTTTCTGAAAGGCATTGATTGTCATGCTTGAAAAGACAATTGGGGCAGAGGTTCAATCTCTTCACTATCTTTAGTCTGTTGAAAGGCGGCAAATCTAGAAACCATTTACAAAAATAGATTCCATGCTCTTCGCTATTGCACGATGCGTAATGATATTTTGCTGACATGTTTTTTGCGCCGTTGACGTTTGATTGCGAAATTGCATTGCTGTTTGTAGTAAATGAATTTTTGTAGTTATTATTATAATTTGATGACTGATATTTTGCTGTGACTTGATTCTTTTGCGTAGAATTATCTTGCTTTCTGCGCGATGTTTCTAGAGTCGTAAATTTTAACTCTAAAAATTCCAGGAACTCTTTCAAAACTGGCAGCTCCCTCGGGTTGTTAACGGACTCTACGTAGTCAGTATACGTCTCTGTATCCAATTTCTGTGACAGGAGATAGACTATCATAGGGTCCCATGAACTGATATCGATTCCCATATTTTTCATTGCGTTGAGACATTCGAGAGCTGTGTCATGTAGGCGTTTTATTTGAGCGACTGATTTCTGTTGCATAGCCGGGAGATTCATGATAGTATGCATAAGCGAATTAAAAATTAATTTTTCATTGTTGTAGCGTTGATTTAGCATATCCCAACAAGTGTCATAATTCTCAGAACTGATGTGCAAGTGCTGTATTAATTTTTCTGCTTCACCCTTCACCTTTGATTCTAGATATTGCATTTTCTGAGCATTTGACATAGAAGGGTTTTTATGGATAGTTTCACTGAACAGGTCCTTAAATGAAATCCAACTGTTATAATTCCCGGAGAAAATAGGTAAATCGATTTTAGGGGTAGTTTTCCCGATGTGCGAAACCGACCACATTTTCTTGTTTATGGCTTTCTTGATAGCCTCGTATTTTCTTTCATAGGTAGTGTAGGCATCTTCATAATCTTTGTTAGAGCCGCTGTCTAACTCCCAGTGAAACTTGTCGATGGTAGTCCAGCGGGACTGTACGGTGTTAAGAAGATCCTCTAACTCCCACTTTTCTGATACTGCATCAATATTAATAGTTGATAGGGTGCGATGGAAGGCCCTGAAGTTTCTCTGTTGTCTCCTCAGCATCTCCTCGGTCTTGCTTGTCGTTGCGCTGGATGCCTGCGGGCTGGCAGACCCGCTCGACGCTGCCGCCGAGACTCCAAACGCCGGAGGCTGGACTACAAAAGTAGCTGGCTTGATAACGGGCGGTTCCGATCTTTTTTCCGAAGCTTGAGACTGAATGTACTCCCTGATGCTCGTATATCTTTCACGCACTGTCTCCCTATCATTAATGATATACTGCTTTACACCTGATTCCGTGTCCATGGCAGACATTTTATTAAAATTGCGTTCATATTCATACCAATGGCTATCCAACACATTTATTTTTTTCTCAAAATAACTCGAAGTTTTTCTCTCCGCGCCATCCTTTTTGAAATTGGTAAGAACGGACTCGATTGCTTGAGCCAGTTGCTGCTGACCAGCGCTGATTTCGTTGAAAGAAGCCATAATGTAGATATGTAAAAAGGCAAGATCTTACTTGATCTACTCGTACTACTTGATAACTGCTGAACTGCTAGTTAGGGGCTGGCTGGCACGTCGCCTAGGCCAACGCTGATGATACTGCTGCTGGGTAGAGAATGAACCGATGATGTTCAATCTCACTCTAATCCTTGATAGTTCTGATAGTTCTGATGATAACTGATAGTCCTGATTGTAACTGATAATCACTGCAACACTTGATAGCACAGTTCCTCTTTTATAGTCACTGCAACACTTGATAGCACAGTTCCTCCTTGATAGTCACTGCAACACTTGATAGCACAGCTGAAGTTCTTTGGTAGACCGTAGAGGCACTGAGTCTTTTTCACGGTAAGCGGAAATGGTGACACGAGTCACGTCTACGCGACACGGACACGTGTTCAAATCCAATCTTTCCGTAGGTTCGAAGGACCAATGTTCCGGGGTGTCCGGAGCTATGAGACTGATTTGACTGAAAGACTGATTAAACTGATAATAAAACTGTATTGAAATACTGGTAAAACTCTATGGATGAAGTACTGAGCAAATTATAATGAGAACGCGACGCTCGCTTGATGGCTGTACAGGAACTGACTCAAAAAGTAGTTAATTGCCAAAAGTGCAATATTGAACGATAATACAATGCTGATTTTACTATTGTACGTGTTAGCTAGTACAGGCTGGTTTCCGCAACTCGACGACGAAAGAGCCTATTTTGCGTGTGGGTGGGAATGCGATATCATTCGAGCCAACCTAAATCCTCCAGGAACGCCAGCAGGCCCTTTACGTTACTGGCTATCCCTGGAAGGTCCCTCGATTGACCGAGGTGTTTAGCCCTTTAGTCCGCTACTCCTATGCACTCCATGAGGACGTGAACAGCCGTTTCTTCTGCCTCCAAGCAGGCTCTGCAAAGGGGGCTGTCGGTAACACCTAGTACATATAGATGTTTATTAAAGAAACCATGGCCAGTAAGTGCTGCAGTCACCAGTCGCATGCGCGGCCTACTCAGTAGAAGCAAGGTCTTAGCAAGCCTAGCGCTAGGGGACGGCAAGGCCAGCTTAGCCTGTCTGCACTCCTTATGGTTTGTCCAAAGAGTGGCATGATCATTCCTGGTCGACTCTCTCAGAAATGTGCATACCATCTTGAAGGGAAGAGGGATGATAGGTTCGGGACCATACGCTGCCAAGCTAGATCCTTTACGCGCCAACTCATCCGCTGCATCGTTACCTCTTGACCCGCTGTGTCCTTTTATCCATTGAAGGATTACGCGGTTATGTTGGCATACCTCCATTAGTCGTCTGTGACACTCGTAGATTAGCCCTGAGTTAATACTGTTGCTATTTAGGGCTTGTAAGACGGCCATGCTATCCGAGAGGATTCGAATGGAGGAATCTCTTACCTTTCTCGATGCTATGGCATTAGCGGCCGAGATGATGCCCATGCATTCAGCTTGAAAGACAGTATTATGGGCACCCAGTGGAATGGCTATCTTGATGTTTAGGTCCTCCGAGAAGGTGCCTGAACCAGTGCCTGCTTCAGTTTTTGAACCATCGGTGAAAATTCTGAGCTCTTTAACGTCGAGCCCCTCAACCCGATGGTCTTCATGTAACTGTATATTGTATTTTTTGTCGAAAACAAATTGTTTAGGGATTCTATCACTGCAAGCCATAGAGATAGGTTTTTTTTTTGTAAACTTCCCCTAGGATGGCGGTGTGTGAGGTCCTTTTTTTCCTCCAAAGTCCTAAGGTGTTGAGTCTCACCGTAGATGACGCGGCCTCCTGCTTAATGTACAGCTGGAGTGGCGGAAGACACAACATGGCCTCCATTGCTGCTGTTGGAGTAGTTCTCATACTACCTGTGATAGCCATGCAGGCCAGCCTTTGGAAGCTTTGGAGTTTGCTTACCATTGTGGTTAGTTTGGTCCTGGTCCACCACACCACAGCCTCGTAGCAGACAAGAGGACGGATCACCGTCACGTACAGCCAAAGAATGATGTTGGGAGAAAGTCCCCACTTTTTCCCCACCATTCTCCGACACTGCCAGAAAGCAATACTCGCCTTATTTAGTTTGTTGTCAATGTGGCTACTCCAATTGAGCTTGCTGTCCAAGGTCATGCCCAGGTACTTCACCTCAGTTGCTAGCTGGAGTTCCGTTCCAAAGAGCTTAGGTAGGGTATACATACCAAGAGCCCTATTGTTAGTGAACATGACCATTTCCGTTTTTGTTGGGTAAACCGCCAGGTCATATTCTAGACACCAGCGTTCCACGATGCGAAGAGCTGTTTGTTTAAGGTTGCACACTGTGCTCGCAAATTTACCTGTGATGAGGATTACCAAATCGTCGGCATATCCTACGGTATAGTATCCATTAGCGTTAAGCTTGGTAATTAGGTCGTTAATGACCAGATTCCACAGCAGCGGGGAGAGCCCTCGTCCCTGCGGGCATCCCCGCACTACCTCCGCCGACAGGGACTCACCAGCTAGACGCACGATACGTTTATTAAGCATGTTTGTGACCCAGTTTTTTACAGCTGCTAACACTCCATGCCTTGTTAGAGATGCACTTATGCTGCTATGCTGCGTCTTGTCAAAGGCACCTTCTATATGAATAAAAGTTCCAAGACAGATGCATTTGTTTTGTATCGCCTCTTCAATTGTGGATACAACTGCTTGGAGAGCCGATTCAGTAAACTTACCCAAACTATATGCATGCTGATTCTTGTGTAAGGGTATATGTTTTAACGCTCCATCTCTCAGGTGCCTCTCGCACAAACGTTCGAGAGTCTTAAGCAAGAACGAGGTGAGGCTAATCGGCCTGAAAGATTTAGCGTTAGTGTAGTCGCTCCTTCCTGGCTTCGGTATGAAAACTACGTTTACTACTCTCCACCTTTTGGGAACGTATCCGAACCTAAGACATGCTTTCATGATTCAGACCATTATATTGATGACGGGTTCCCCACCCTACTGTATAAGTGCTGGGAAGATTCCATCTGGTCCTGCTGATTTAAAAGGTTTAAAGCTATTAATGGCCCATCTCACGTTGTCAGCAGTGATAATATTATTAGTTATGTCTAAGTGGTCGACAGCTTCATGGTGAACCTCTTCCGGCCACACAATCTCTTGAATAATTCTACTTCCGGGAAGTGAGTTTCCACCAAGAGACTGTGTGTTTCTGTGGTGGAAGAGGTATATGTTCCATCGGGTTTTTTAAGCGACCCTAGCCTGGAGGTGCCTTGTTGAGCTAGTATCTGCCTTACCCAATTTGCTTAATCAAAGGTTTCAATGTCGCTGCAGAATTTCCTCCATGAGTTACTGTTTTTGAACCGTAGTCGTTTCTTGTACTTGGATTTGGCATCTTTGTAGTTGTCCCAATCCTCATCAGCACTGGTATTCATCGCCCTATTTAGCAGTCTTCTGATCTTAGCACGCATCCTATCTAGATCAGGACCCCACCAAGGCTGCCCCTTGATGTTGGTAGGCGCTGGCGTGCTAAGCGGGCAAGTTGAATGGTAGCAGTCTATTGATGTATTAGTAAAATCTGTTACCTGTTGTTCGATTTGTTCGGGTCCCTCCGGATCTGGTAGAGTCTCAGCCCAAGCAAGTCTTTCACCTAGGATAGCTCTGTACCTGGTTCTGTCAATCTTGCGTGGGTTTCTCTTAGGGAGAGTTGGGGAGAACGCTGTGTTGATCTCGAAGCGTATCCATCGATAATCAGAGCATGACGCCTCGTTGGACACGTGCCAGCCCCCAACGTCGTCGGATATGTCCGCCGTTGCCAGGGTAATATCAACGATGGTTCTACTCCGCTTGGTAACAAAAGTTGGTTCAGAACCTATGTTAAGCACATTAAGGTTTGTAGTAAATAGGTATTCAACAAGTGTCTTACCTCTGCTGTTCATATCCGGCATGCCCCACAGTGGATGATGCGCGTTCGAGTCGGCCCCAACGATGAGCTGGAGGCCCGACTTCTCGCAGTGGTCCACCAGCCGGCACAGGTCGTGTGGAGGCGAGTTGTCCTCCGCAGGCATGTAGGCGGAGGCCACCACAAGTTCGCGGCACCTAGCAGTTGCAGCCTTATGGCACACAGGTCCCTGGAACAGAACTCTGTTAATGGCTGTGCTGGGATGTTGTTAGTAGTTATGATGCACGTTCTAGGGATATCGTGATCAGTTGTAACGAAAAGCTTACCTCTCAAATTGGCGAACCCTCGAATGCTACCGCAGTTGATCCACGGCTCCTGGATCAGAGCCACGGCAGTGCTGTTTGCCCCCAACCAGCGTCTTAACTGGGCCGTTGCAGTTTGGCTGTGTTGGAGGTTGGCTTGGAGGACTTTACAACCGCGGAAGAGGGACGCCATTTTTGGTCAACCCCTCCTCCACCTCCAAGACGAGCTCCTCCTCCAGCCGCATGGACAGCTCCTCGCCCTCAGAGGGCACCACTGCTGGTTCTAGCTCATCGCCTTCACCAAGCAGCATGGCCTCACAGCGCGCGTGCCCGTCCTGCGGTTGAGCAGCAGAACTTTCCCCGACTACATCGGGAACTGTTGGCTGCCGCTCTGGAGTGGAACTTTGGGGCATAGATACCCCAGTGATGACCAGCTTAGAGCTCTGCGTTACCACCGGTGGTTCCTTAATAAATTTCCCACCGGGTCCCTGAAATTTAAGGTAGACCGAACCACTACCAAAAAGGAGCTGTCTGTCCTTTCCCAGCAGGGTCGGCACCACATCTTCAGGGACGTCTGCAATGAGAAACAGGTTATCCTGCTGCTCATCCACTTTCTGGAGGAGCCATCGGTCAACCTGTGCCCACTTGTTCATAAAGTGGAGGACTACGCCGACGTCGGGCGCAGACTTCCACTTGCCCCGTTCGTTGGGTATGAGCACCCCACATCGAACCCTGCGGACCATCTCCGATTGGCGTTTCACCATCAACTGTACGTTGGATGGTGTAGACACGCTCGGATCCGCCAACGCTTCCCTCAAGATTTTGTCATCAATCTCCTTGAGGATGAGCGTTGACAGATCCTGTGAAATATGACCAGTAGCGACGTCAGTAACGGCGATATACTGGTCAGACTTCACCTTCTGAGCATAGGTGACGCCAGCTCTGCGCGCTTCCGTGCACTGCTTTTTAGGTTCCACTCGAGGAGAATTACTTTCCTGGGGTCGAGCCCTCTTAGCAGCCGCGCGCTCGTTTTTACCGGGTCTCTTGGCAGATTTAAACTTCTTGTTAGAAGTCGGACCACCAGAGAACGCTACGGTAGGTTTAGCCCCGTTTGAGTCTAGGGTTGCCCCTTTGACACCACGGGAGCCGGTCACCTTACCCGCAGCTCCGGCTGTATTAACAGCGGGACCGCTAACAGTCGCCACCGTGGCAGATGGAACCCCATCTACGCCGGCAGCGGCCGATGCGGCAGCCAAACGCTGTTTCTTCTTCCACCGGCGATTCGCCTTACGCCCTGGTCCGGTTTGCACCGTATCTGGACGTTTAGTCGATGGGCCCTTCCCTTGCAAGGATTGCTTAGGTTTGGTTTACCCTTTCGACTAACCGTCGTCCAGGCGCTGGCAAAATGCTCGGCGATGTTAGTCGAAAGGCTCCGCGCACCGGGTTGCCCCGTGGCCCTGCCTCTCGACTCGCTTTCGGGCTTTGTGCAGCTAACCTCCACAGTGGAAGCACTACCGGTTTGCACCGGTAGGTCATTGATGGTGGCAGTGCGCCCAGTTAAGGCTTGAGGATCTGCCGAGGCAGATTCTCGCACCTGTTTGGAGACGCTTGCGGTTTTCACCGCTGGAAGCGTTCCAGAGGGGTTTTTCGACCTGACACGATCCATGGTCAAATGTATAAAGATTCGTCTACTCGGTTTCCCACCCTCCACGGAGCCCGCACATTTGGGAGCGCCTACTCGCTTGGAACAGCTTTCAGTCGCTAGGAGTATCGAGTAGATATAGGAGCATAGGGCTGGTACTTGGCACGACATCGGGAGCTCGCTTCTGTGGACGATGGGAACCAAGGTGTCAGCGACATGGTCCCACCGCCGTAGTCACCGAAGCTTACCCCGTCAGCATGGCCCATCCCACCACTTTGGCTGACGCCTTAGCGGACCCTACACCCCTAGCCGTGGCCCTTTGACGGGACACTTGGCCGTTATTCCAACCCGCGGCCACGGGCGAGGCTACCGTTTTGCCTGAAATTCAGGCCAAAGAGGGCTTGTTGCCTTACGAAGCTAAACCCACAGCAACGCTCGGCTCAACCCCCCAGGACCCCTTCATCCTGGCCTACGGTGATCAACTGCGCAGACCACAAGACGCAGGTGAGTGTAGATAGTCTGCCGGTTACACCCACCTTAACCGACAGAACCGGAGGGACTTTTAGCCATCAGCTAGTAAGAGGTCCGGGGGCCAGTCACTAGCCGCTGTTACCAGGGTGCACCAGGAGGAAGCAGAAGTTATGCAGTCGGAAGTATCCTTCTGCATCACTTCAGCTCCCCCACACTAGGAGGTAGTCGCTCAGAGCACCCTGAGATAAAACGGAACCCTTATTGAAGTCGTGTGTCTTCTGTCTGTCTGTCCGTCTGCCACAGCTAATTTGCTCCGAATCGAATATGACCGACCAAGTTGTAAGGCCATAGAACGTTTGTGGCATAGCTCCCTTCCCCCCTAAACTGTGTTTTTTCCCAAGTATTTCGCGCACGATGTGTATTTTTTTTTACATTTTTAAGAGAGGTAACAGTTTTTACATCTACATACAAAAAACAGTATTAACTAAGAAGCTAATAACAACCTCCCACAGTTATTTCTCTAAATACAACATTACTAAATAATTATCATGCCATAAAGTAGAGCCCAATACACAAGTTATACACACACCACTATCACTCATCTTTACTTTAATCCACAAAACTTCTTATTATAAGAACTCTTATTGACTGAGCACTGCCATTGAATATATAAATGTCATCATCACCATTACTACCACCACCACCACCACAGAGACTGTTAAAAGTTGAACAAGTTCATATTAAAAACGAGTTTTCCCTATATAATGTAAATATGGATAAAAGACACCAAACAAAAAAAAATGCATCTAATATAATACCCTAATGTGTCGCGTCTGCGAGAAAAATGGAACTAAAGGCCAGCTGCTACTAAGAAGTATCTTTTACATTTTTCAATACTTCCGCGCTTAAAGCAGAAAATCTTATTTTGGACTAATAATATTTGTGACTAATAATACTGTAGAGCAATTTAACAAAGTAATAGCCAAAATTATTGTCGGACAAAGGGGAGGGGTACATATCAGACAAATATGATATGGAGCAGTAACTTCATGGAACAGCGAAGCGGCTATTAATTCACGCATCCAAAATAAAATACAGGGCCACAGTCCTGACAAATTTACAAAAAATTTATAGACCGAAAACAGCTTTCGCAAAAAATCACAGAGATATGACGAAAAAGGAAACTCACGTATCGCACAGATGGGACGAGCGACTTCACGGGACAATACTGTCCTGGTCCTTTTTGTAGGTATGCGTGGGAACATGGGTCCAACACGTAGAGGCCCCTTTCAGACAATTTATTCAGAACAAATATGGGATGTGGTGCACCCGTTCGGTCTGTCCTCGAATACGCCCACACCAAAAGTGCATTCCAAGAACATTCCCGCCAGGTGGCCAGGTCTACTGTAAAATTAAAGGGGAACAAAGGAAATGGGCTATGGGTTTTGGTTTTCAATGTAATAGTAAGTTCAGGTTATATCTGAGACTGCGGACACCTGCCCTATATCAAGTCTGAATTATGACCAATAATAGGCAGGCAGTGACTCACCGTCCATTAATTGGGCCTCCCATTCAGCCGACGACGTAACACGACGGCAAGGCGGCAACAACAGCAACAACTAAGGGTGGAGAGGTGAGACTGGACTTTAAACAACGATCATCTTACGTTTCACATCCAACCTTCAAATGCACACCAGGTAAGCCGGTGTACCTCTAACGATTCCCCTCTGGCCGGCTGGTTAAGGCAAGACAGAGCTGCGAGACGTAGGCCCTCTTGCTCGTGCCATTGCAGATTGCCGGAGACGAGGGCTAACGCTACTCGCTGGATCGGGTCCGTGGGAACATGCAAATTTGTCATCTACCGTTAAAAAGTAAAGAATCAAAATTGTAGAGATTTTTTTAGTTTTCATTATGTAGTACTACAAAATGTCCTAAGACGCGTCGTTTGCAAGATGTAGCCAAAACACAAAAAACGGGATTTTCTTCATGCTTACCCCAGAGGGTCAGGGTACGTTTGTCTCCTACCTCCAGGTATGTTTGTCTCCTAACTAGTCAAATCAAAATTTGGGCATTTTTTATGCAGAGGATATCACTGGCTGTTCAGCGCGGAAATGCTGCCAGCGTTATTGGAACCTTTAGCACGGAAATGTCACGGGGCGGTTTGTGCGATTAATTTAAAGTTTTAACATTTTGTAATTTCTAATTGATATTTAAATGCATTTTGACGAAGCCTGTGTGGAAAGTTGTATTTTTTATTAGTTATTGAGGATGCCAGTATCATTGTTTTAATATCTTTATTGATCATAAAATAATTGAGGGATCACACTTAAAAAACAAAAAACATATATATCAAACATCCGTAGTCAAACTTTCTGCTTTCGACTTTTACATCTATGATTTTTCGTTGACTAGACTAAGAAGGATGAACAAAAAACAATTTCCTTGACAAAGATGTCCGGAAATTGTCGGGACTGAAAGTTTAAGTAAAAACATGTACCACCGATGTTGGTCCACTCTATAAAATGACCTTATGATAAACATTTATATGATATGGATTTATTTGTGTAAGTTAATTTAATTTTACTGAGATATTAAAAAATAACTCGCAAAACTCTACCAGCGACTTTTCAGGTATTTAAAATTTAATTTATTTCAATAGGGATTGAAACAAAAAGTATAAGTAGATATTAAAATGGTTACTAGTAACATAACCTTTCCAAACTATGTACTTGTGTCATAATTAGTCATAACCTTGTTATTTTTCGCCCAAATAAGCTTTCTTGATTTATTACCGTATACGCGAGATACCATGAGCACTCACAATCTAATCTTTATTTTATTTATTTGAATCTTTAAAGTTCCACAGCACAAAACAGTTATGCAAGAAAATGTAACAGTAATGTAGTAGTAGTCTAAAATGCTGAAACTCATAGCATAAAAACGTCCAAAACTACAGTTTATTCTTCATCCGGCGAGAATACAGCCATGTCACGCCCCGTCCGCCATCTGACGAGAGTATCCAATACCGAACGATACAATGCACATAAATAATTCATACTCAGGACTTCAGCCTGTCGATATTGAAACAATCCTCTTTGTTTGACTCTTTGGGTTGCAGCTTAGGGTTTAAGGCAACTTAAGGATTTCGTACGTTTGATCTTGTTTCCGTAGTATTTTTTATCTACTTTTCGCAGAGTGGATCAGGAATGCGGGGTTTCTCGCGTGTTTCACATTCTAATGTTACATAACATTTTACTTTATTTCGGAATTGCCGCTGTGGAATTGAAGAGTAGAAGGAAATGTCAGTGGTATCTTCGGGAAAGCACTTCTATAATCGACGTAGTATAGAAACTAAAGAGGGATTGGTAACTTCATTAAAATATGTTAGTGCACCTTTAGGTATAAATAGGTAGCGGTCAGACTAGTCATGAAACTTGTCTTTGCGGTATTCACAACAACTTTTGGAAAAAAACTGCATATTGAAAATGAAAGCAAAACAATTTCGATACGTGTTAAGTAAGTTTAAGTTAACTCTACATGTACGCATATACATATGTTTGTATAGATACAATTTATGACACAGTCATCGTTCTCTACGCAAAAAGTAAATAATGAATGAAATTGACGGCATTTCGACACGAAAAAGTCTCATTAGGCCGCGTTGTTATGAGTATCTACGATCATTAATTTCTGGTTGATTGTTATAGCAGGGGTTCAGATGATTAATTAATTTCAATAAATATCTGGGCCCAATCAAAAGAATAAAAGTAATTATAGCGTAGGGATCAGTAAAACCAGGAAATTATATTTGATATTTTGGTTTTGAAATAGTACTACTTAAATACTTAAGAGTAATACTTAAATAAATTACACTAGGATGATTGTACTCATAATAAATGACAAGTTGTGAAGTTGAGTTTAAGAAGTGGAGTCTTAAGTAGTGTTACCACTGTATCCGGGTTCGAGTCCCGGTGGGGGCAAATATTTGTTTGATGAGAATGGATGTTTATTGTTTGTACTCTAGTCATAGTTGTTTATCTATCTAAGTATAATATTAATCGATATAAGTATGTGTATCGTTGTCTAGTACCCAAGATACAGGGAATCCTAGTTTGGGGCTAGATCAATGTGTGTAAATAATGTCCAAGGTATTATTATTATTATTTCTTTCTTTTTATCTCCTATTCATACTAGGTTATTTTACGGCACGGACCTAA
The DNA here is from genome assembly GCA_949825045.1 of Argyresthia goedartella. NCBI lineage: Eukaryota > Metazoa > Arthropoda > Insecta > Lepidoptera > Argyresthiidae > Argyresthia > Argyresthia goedartella. The sequence goes on along the minus strand of OX463821.1, from coordinate 10,109,974 downwards.
GCCAAGTGCATAGTGATAAATGAATGATTAAGATGAATTTCCCATGAATTTGCGGACGATCCTGCAAGTGTTTAAAAGAACAGTGTTTATTATTAATATTATTATTATTATCTCATACACCAGAATTTTATTATCGTGCAAATACGGTATGATGGAGGAGTCATCCTGAGTGGTACTAAGTATAAAGGTGACTTGTTGGAATTGACAGGTTAATCTATGACAGCGATGTTCCTAATTACATATTTTTAGTTAGCCTACATGGTGTCCTACTGCTGGGCAAAGGCATGTATGATACAAAAATGTTGAATTACTCAAATTGTATTTTTCTCATTTCAGGTAAATCCAGACGAAAACAGGCTACCAGTCGTTTCACACACTTCATCAAGTATGTTTACAAATAGTTTTACCAAGTACATTACAAAAAGTAACTCACTGTATTTAAATATTTTCCGCATAGAACAAAGATTACAATGTAACACAAATTTCCATTTCCTTGTGTTCATTTATTATAGAAAAACAAATAAATTAGTATCTGTCCGGTAAGACTTCAATTAGGAATTCTTCTTCAAGATGAGAGCTTCAAGAAATATTTAATTTGCAGACCTCCCTGGAGAAAAAGTGGAAAAAGGAGACGTAAGTATTACTTTCATTAGTTATCAGTAGGAATGGGTGTTAGACAGTGCTTGGGTGAAGTACTTGAAATACTTGTATCAAGTATCAAGCATGGGCAGTAGATCAATTTCACTACTCATTAACTTAAATACATCTACCTATACAAACTTATTAATTACCACTACTTATTTGCCCAAGTTAAACTTACTCTGTGATTAAAGTAACCAACATAAATTTCAATGACTAAATTCAGGAATTTAAAGAAGTGTCTCTTATCCCATAAACCATGCAAACTAATTATATACATGCATATTTAGGCAGTATACATTAAGCAATTCAGAATATAATGTACAGGATGTCATTTGTTCTTAAGGGTCTGGTTGGTATAAGCGAAGCGGACGCGGCCGGGTCATTTGGGAAACTTGTAAGACCTGTTTCAGACGAGAGCAACGTAAGTTTTATAACTCCGTATTAAATGTTCGCGTCTTTGCTCTTTTTTTTTTAGCCTCTTACAAAAATAAACGATAACACAACTAGTTTTCGAATACATTAGAAATATTTAACCCATAAATGTCCAGAATTAATTTACTCGGGTAATAATATGCCATACCCCACCAGGTTGGCTCAATTTGAAGCCTTGATAAAGTGGCCTTGATGATGTGTCTTTCATAGGGTCGTTCAACACCCGCCTGCCGATGTAGTCTCAACGACATCGCCCAAATTCTGGAGATGATGCCAGAGTTGAGAGGACCACCGGGGCTGCAGGGACCTACCGGGGCTGACGGCACTGCCGGAGCTCCTGGGAAGACGGTAAATATCCCTAATGTAATACGTTATTATTTTTTAGTTGTTTCAAATTGAGTTTTACCCTACAAAGTGCAATGCTATTTTCAGTAAAGTTTTGAAAGATAGAATCTAAACTTCATAATCAATTAAAACTGAAGATACGGATGAGAAATTACCCCTAAGGATAGTGAACTCAGTTCTGAACCATACAAGATGAACGAATTGTGAAATCTAGTCTGGATCAGAGCATTTAAAATCAAATATGCCATTCCAATTTTCGATAAGAACTGAAAAGGGCTCTAACATTTTTGTATAGAGACTGGTATACCGTTTTTTTTTTAATCTTGATATCTGGGGCCAGAGATGAAACCGATGTCCATCTATAGAGTAAATTTTTGAAACTCATGTGTGTAATTATGAATTTCTAAACAAGAAATCGGAGTTCACAGTGCAAGAAAGTTGTATTTGTCGCCCTTTGAAGTCAGATTTCTCGAAAAGTATATCGTTTTAGAAAATTATAATTACACCCATTTGTTTAAAAAATAATACTCTATCGATCCACAACCGTTTCATCATTGGCTACAAAAATCATGATTTTTTGACAGTCAGTATGCCAAAAATGTTACATGCCCTTCATTATGATACCCGGGGCCTCGTATCATTAGCCCCGAAAACTAAGTTTTATATTTTTTATCTACACACTTATCATAAACCCTCTTTACTGCGTACAAAAACTGCACGTTACGATCAGCATAATGTTAAACTACTTGGTAAAAACTCATTTCTATCTGAAAAATTACACATTATGACTATAATGTGTAATTTTTCTGCATATGAACGCCGACGCCCGCCTGCTTGCGGCCCCTAGTTTGTCTGTGAAGTTGGTACTGACATTCAAATTTCGGACGCCGACGCCCGCCTGCGGCACGTTGGTACTACAGAACGAGCTAAACAACTGCAGAGCCACAATGCCGGTCAAACATGCGGTTCCTGAACAAATCAAAGAGAGCTTATGATATGTGTGTAGATAAACTAGTGTATGTAACATGTACTTAATTAGGCATTAAAAGTCTCGAGTGATATTATTGTAAAACTCGCCTTCGGCTCGTTTCATAAACCCACTCTCGAGTATTAATGCCCTCCATTATGTAGCAGTCACATAAACTACTATTACTATCTAGCACTATTATATTTTTTGTCTATTTTCGTATAATGGTACTTGAGATAATACAAGAGATAAAGATAGCGATCAATATTGGAAGAACGTAAATTGTTTGGCTAATGTATTTCTGATATCCCTTGTATAGGTATTCGGTTACAAATATAATATTGATGACGTGACTGGTCGTACCCAAATTATATTGTTGTCACGCAAGAAACAGTCATTATAATTTATAATTCACACAAAAATCTGACTCTCTTAACATAAAAACATTTTTGGGTCAATTTATTGTATGTGTCGCAAATGGTACCAAGTAATAATAATACCTTGGACACAATTTATTTAGCCCCAAACTAGGATTCCCTGTATCTTGGGTACTAGACAACGATACACATACTTATGTAGATAAATATTATACTTAGATAGATAAACAACCATGACTAGGGTACAAACATCCATTTTCATCAAACAAATATTGCCCCCACCGGGACTCGAACCCGGGACCCTTGGCTTCGTAGGCAGGGTCACTGCCGACTCTTGCCATTCGTGTCGTCTTAATTAAACTTATCTACTTAATTGAGTGACGAATTAAGGTACAACAACAACAACTGGTGGGAGGTAGCCCAGGGGCGTGAGGTGTGCAAGAGGGGAAGAGAGGCCTTTGCCCAGCAGTGGGATGATGTAGGCTAATAATAACTTAATAAAAAGCTATTTGACTGACTGACAAACAATGCACAGCCTAATCCGGTGAAATTAGTGTCATAAAACTTTATACTGGGGTTCCTTATGTACCGTAGCGTAGCCCTAAAAAGGGATTTGGATCGTCCCCTAAAGGGGGAAATGGGGGTTACAGTTTGTATGAAAATACAAAACTAGGTACCTGACTTATCAAGCTAACATTTTGCAAATATATAGTTTACAAATGCGCGACGTCAGTTAACTAGAGTTTTTTTTTCCACCAAAGGGGGGATGGCGGAGAGAAGGGGGGGGGGGGGGGAAGGGGGGTTGAACTTTGTATGAAAATAAAATAATATACATAAGTTGCCCTTCGAATCCGAAATTTGGTAGATAGGAAGCTGAAAGGTAGGTTGGTAGTATAGAGGTAGGTATTTAAGGGATACGTGTAAACGACTATGAACGTATTAAGCGACAGGGTCGTATCAAGGGTAGGGGGTAAAACATGAAATTTAAAGGAAAGTAAGGGGAAACGTGTTTCTATCGACGTTTTTGGAGTGGTATCAGATAATTTTACAAAATCTTGGTACGCCACCCTTTGCGTTCGACTCACACATAGCCCTTTTTAACATGACTCCACGCGGGTAAAGCCACGGGCAACGGTTAGTTATTTTATCATTTACTAGGTCAGTTAATAGCGTTGTTTTAAGAATCCAGATTTTAATGGGAGTGTACGTAACAAAATCGGTCAATTGCGGATTCATACACGCACACCATCAGTACACACTATCGTACAAGAAATCATAAAAAGACAAAAAAATACAAAATAAAAAAAAATATTATGTTCGAACTGAGTTTCGATTCCTGTCCCTCCTGAATACGGATCCGCTATTAAACCTATTTCGCCATCGATTATAATAAAAGCTACTGCGAAATTAGCGTTTATAATATCATCATGTCTCGTGTATGGGAGATAAAAAGACGTATCTTCGATATCGTGAAGTTCATTAGATGTTGCCGTGGAGCTCTACCTATTACGGTTCTTGAGATACAGCCCGCTGACGAACAGACAGACAGACGGACGGACGGACAGGGAAGGCTTAATAATAGGGCCCGTTTGGCACCCTTCAGGAACGAAACCCTAAAAAAGGTACCAAAGTACTTTTCACTAAATATATTTTTGGACAGGGTCAATTCGGCGAACCAGGCCCTCCTGGTCCAATAGGAGCCAAAGGGGATCGAGCGGAGCGAGGGGAGACCGGTTCCATTGGCCCTGAGGGACAAATGGGACCAAAAGGGGAGCCTGGGACTGACGGCACCCCGGGACTCGTTGGACCCGCCGGGCCGCCTGGGCCTCCCGGGATTGTTAGTACCGCTTTAGTAAGTATATTTAGTGCATTTAACTGGACTGCCAGATTATTGCAGCTTATATTGTATTATGTATGAAATGTTAAGATGACAATAATATGTAAGAGTGAGTGTGCCTTAGTACGAGTAGTTGCCTTCAAACTTAAAAATCTAGGATAATTTACCCATATGCTCCTCATATCCGATCGGCTGATAACGAAATTCTTGTAGGTACATAAGTAAATAAAAATTACTTTTAGATCTGCTACTGATAAGAATTGTGGTACCCAACTTTTATGCAGCTCGACCTCTGTGGTGCTTCAGGGTAGTTCTGCCTACCATGCGAGAGGTCCCGGGTTCGAACCCCGGCTGGAGATAAAAGTAAAAAAAACCCAGGTCTTAGATGTTTAAATGTGTGTGATGCCGCTTTTCTGGTTCCCTAGTGAGGGATCAGAAGCAATGTGTTTGCCTGAACTTAAATATTACAAATGTTAATCAAAACTAATGACATGACATATGTGATTTAACGAAAACCGTCTTTAGTACTAATCAAACCGTCCACTGAAAACCTTCTTTTCCCGTTATCGTCTCACGCAGGAATCAGCTGGATTATACGGGTCGGGTAATCCCACGATTGTCGGGCCTCCCGGGGAGAGGGGGTACATGGGCCCGCCGGGCCCTCCAGGGGAGAGAGGCTTCCCCGGTAACAAGGGGGAACGGGGATTACACGGCGTCAAGGGTGACAAAGGAGAGCGGGTGAGTTTTGATGGACTCTTGGCAGAATCACCTCTCATTAGAACGATTCGCTCATACAATGCTCTGCATTCAAGTACTAACTTGACGTCGATGTTTTCTATGACATTCCTTTTTTTAGGTCTAAGTTGGAAATTTTCCTATCTTAGAAGAAACTAAACTTAACTTTGTGTAAATTGTGTAAATTTTTCTTTTTATCTTTTTTGTGATTCTCGTGTAGTTGCATGTGTCTTTCAGTCCTTTTTTCCTTTTTCTTGTAATTGTAATAAAAAATTGTAAACAAAATTTTGCATGATGTGGTCATCTGTGAGTGGGTAAACATTTAGAAAGTGTAATGCAAGGTGTAATGTTATGAAAAATGTATCATCTGTTGGCGATCTTAAATAAATAAATAAATGCATAGACTGGCTTAAATCTCTCGCCAATTGAAAATTGCGTGGATGTTCGCGGAGGCGCGCGTCGACTGTTTCTATGCAACGTTACGCAAGCGCTGCACCTCGACGCTCGCCAGACTCCGCGCCAGCCGTAGCAGCATACTGGCGGTGATCGCAGACAGATGTGATGGCCGCCTACTGAAGCACTGGTGTAATATTCATGTTAATAATAATAAGTCCTACTAACACTATTTATTAAAAATATGAATTAACTACTAACAATAATGGATATCTGAGAATTAAATAAATAATAATTATTATTATTATACATAATTAAACTTCTCGGCATAACACTGCCTCTTATAAACACTCATTTAGTTTAAGGGAAATCCGACTGTGGAACGCACTTCCCTGCACTATTTGGATAGTCCCTCAATTTTCACTTTTAAGAAAAGATTGAAAGCGTATTTTTACTTCTCTTCCGTAATAGGTATCATATTTGTGTATGTGTAGGCTATCTATTGTTTTTTATTTAGTTGAGATTCATATTTTATTTATTAGGTATATTTTATTTATATTTAAAAGTAATTTTCGTACGTATGTATACAGCTTTATTGCGCACTAGGACTGTCCTGTTTCATAAACACTCCTGTCTTGCCTAGGTTTGCTGGATGAAATCTATCTTTAGAAATAAGCCCGCCTATGCCTATAAAATGTATTCTAATTGTCTGTTTAACTTTATTTTCTGTGCAAAAAATAATTTGAAAATGAATAGTAACGACTTATTTATGCTTTTAAAAGAAATGCTTTTAAGCTCATTCACAAAAACCAAACTGTTTTTGTGAATGAGCTTAACGTGTGACGTGACTGCTTTTTTTGTCACGGTGACACACGTCAATCGTTTGCGTCCACTAGAAGGTGATGGATAAGAGAAGCACCCTCACATTAAAGCGGTCAGATTACCTTCCTATAGTCGTCGCATTTTGAATCTGTGCAACCCCGCACACCTGTCAGGGTGGCTCACCCGTAGACCCTCATGTGCGTGCTGTACTAATTGGTTCAACAGTCTGGGTTTTGATAAACGAGGATGTGCTTGCACCTTCGTTCTTAAACATACAAGGCATACAAAGACATTATAAGTAGGTCTAGGTATCATCATAGTCTGATATATCCAGGATCTCTGTAGTCTCAAAAAACCGGTCAAGTGCGAGTCTAAATCGCGCACGAAGGGTTCCGTACCACCGTTCAATGGAAGCGATGGTGTGGAGTGAATAGTTTGGATTTTACACAGCAAAATATTAACTTTCACACCCCATGTACGTAACCAGGTGCATCCATAAGTTTGTATGTGGTATTGAAAGAATTGTTGTATGGGAGCCCCCTTAAATATTTCTTTTATCCTGTTTTTTAGTATTTGTTGTTATAGCAGCAACAGAAATACATACTCTGTGATAATTTCAACTCTCTAGCTAGCTAGGTTCTTGAGATACAGCCTGGTGACAGACGGACGGACAGCGTAGTCTTAGTAATAGGGTTCCGTTCTTACCCGTTGGGTACGGAACCCTAGAAAGGCTGGGATGCAAACTCAAAGTTTGACTGGCAAGAGGTTTCACAACATTATTCTATATATCAAAATCTATGAAAACAGGACAAGAGTTGTCGGATTCAAAGCTGTCTATCTTGTAAGTTTGTTGGTTAATTTAGGCGCTTTCAGAATTTCAAAGAATAATTAAGCTACCGCAGTCGGTCGTATCGGAATAGCTAAATTTTCCACGTTTGTTTACCAAGTATAAACTTATCTCACTCAGCCTTCAATCTCTATTAAATCTCTATTAACCCAAAACTGAGTACAATTCTGCATGTATAGCTTTGGTGCTATTTAAGTTGCAAATTACTTTAGACTCAAATTCTATTTTTTGTTGGCAATTCCTATTTAGGTATATGCAGTAGTGAAATAACTTAAAACAACGACCTCTCTCGAAACCCGAGAGCCAATTGGCCAACTCAAAGTAAAATGTGCCAGGGTGACCCTTCACGCACCAATTTAGTATGTGGATAATAAAGCTAGGGGACCAACGCAATAAGCGCCAGCTTGACCCTCGTAACACTCTGTTATATTACCTTGAACCTGTAAGCCTTCCATGCAAGGGCCAACTAATCCAGCCCATCATATAATACCTTGAACTAAGAATATGACTTAATAATCATGACAGAATTTCTAAAGTCTGTGTGATTATGTTGTGATGGTGAAGTTTTGGCGTATTAAGTAGGTTGTTCCATAATTAGTGGCATTGAGAAATGAAACTCAGTCTCTATGCAGACTCAGTTAATCACAGATCTTGATTACAGACTTGCTTACAAGAAATGTGCGTTTTTGTTATTCTTGCAAAATGAAAAGTCACGAGATAAGTATTGTTAACGCCGTCAATAGCCCTGAACTCTTTAACATCCATAGTCATTCTAGCTCGTGTGTTAGCCTTTTGTAAGGAAACTGTTTTACGCCAGGGCTACCTCGGGCTCCGGGGACCGGCCGGCGGTAAAGGCGAGAGAGGCACACCCGGCCGGGACGGAAGCCCCGGACTCCCAGGCGCGCACGGCCGACCATCAGAAAAGGGTGAAAAAGGTAAGAAACTAACTCAACCATCAAATTTTATGTTGCACTATGACCCTTATTTATGCGTAGCGAACTCGTTTGCAAGATTTCAGGGCTTCATAGGCAATAGTTTGGAAAATCTTTATTTTTCGATATCGTTCTGGGAGGCTATTAGCTATGTTACAGATGTGGGTTTGGAGTCGGATTTATGAAGGGTTACGTGTTGCAGGTTGCGTTTAACATAAAAAACGATTTTGAAAAAGGCATAGTTGTACTTAAATACGACACAACTCCACTCTTTTCCAACTATTTTATTTTATTTACTCTGTCGTGTAGTGAGTGCTCCGTGAGCTCCGTGGTCTAGTGGCTTTCACACTTGCGTCTCACGCAAGAGATGCAGGTTTGAATATGGTAGTGACCATGTGCCAATGAGTAAAGCAATTTATCTTAAGTACATTATCAGACACCTTAAGTTGTAGGTCCCGGCTACAAATAGCGTCTTAGTAGTATGTAGCAGTCGTAAAAGACCCTCCATCAACCCTGACTGAGCAAGCGTGGTGGAGTATGGCTCAAACTGATTCGTACCCGGGTCAATACCTGTGCACCTCGGTGAGGATATTGGGATATATTTATTTATCTTTCGCATGCTCTGTGGTTTGTAAACTATGTAACAATAAGGTAGGTACAAACAACAAACAAACAAAAAGTAAGTAAGTTTGAAAAAATGTTGTACATGTAAAAGGTAATGTTAGTTCGCACTTCGTGGAGTGTGTTTTTTTGTTCGCGGAATGGCAAGGTTGGGGCTATTCAGTGAGGGGTCTCATTAGTACCTCAACGTGTTAAGTATTTCACCTTTAGTATAAATACCGAGTCTTATTACAATCGGCACGTTAGTATCTTAACTGATTCTAGTTCTACTAACCAAGCAACTTAATCGGGAAGATCAACTCAAGCTTTCACGATAGAGATAACAAATTATAAAATAAATAAACACCCCCGACACAATAAATGAAACCTTAACTTTTAAATTCGGCTGACTTGTTTCCTTGTTAAGCAGATAACATTCGAACCACGGGGCCGATTTTAATAAAACATGGCGAAGAACCATTGCGGGGAAAACCACTACCATTTACAGAAAACCGCATTAAAATCCTTCCACCCGTTTGCAGAGTGCACGAATACAGATACACACATACTCAGACAGACGCTTCAAACTTTAACACCTCTTTTTCGTCGTCTGGGGTTGATAAGGCATACCACCGCCTAAGAACTTCAAGGTGTTGTCTTCAGCCAAAAAACTACAGGCGACTGTGTTCTGGGATACTAAAGGAATCCCAGCCTACGATATATGTGTAAAAATAACTGGAGTATATTACGCATCAATTTTCCAACTGGAACGTTTGAAGGAAACAATCGAAGAGAACAGACGGGGAAAATTTACAGCAGGGATCTTGCTCTTGCACGACAGAACGCCTACAGCCTTGTATCTCTCACTTATAGGAATTCAAATCACAATCGCAATTCACAGATCACCATGATTGGTGATCTGTGCAGTGCACGATAACTTTGATTGTTTTAAGCGAGTTGTCGTTTGAAGCGACCATGATATTGCATCACGATTGAAATTTTTAGATATCAGAGATCAAAGGCACTGTTCACAAGAGCCGTTTTTCCCCGGCTACCCTACAGTCATCAGGCTTCGAAATAATTAATCACCCGCCATATAGTCCAAACCTGCGATTATTATCTATTTCTGAACGTGAGAAAGAGTTTTGTGGCAAGAAATTTTCATTTAATGAAGAAGTGCCGGACGCAGTTTCAGGGTATTTTGAGGACAAAAATTAACAATTTTTACTGATGGCTTGATAAGCTTATTGAACGATCTCAATGTGTTTGCCTAGCAGGTGAATGTTAAGAAAAAGAAAAAAAATTGCATTTATAAGTGACGTAATTGGCGTTGTCAGTAAGGGACAGCGATAAACGTCAGTCTCCTTCTCCTTTTTTCGCATATTAATAAAAAGCAGACTGAGGCATAGCTTCACTGAAAACGCAGAGTACGTCACTGCCTCTGATGGTTCTAAAATTCGTACCGTTTCATGATAATTTAAATTCGCAGTTTTAAGAAACAATACAATTAAAATAAAAACGTGAAAACTTGCGTCTTTTATGTTTTATGTCTCAAAATATTGTGACAAATATCTTCACTTAAGCTTTCCTATTATGTACACTCAACAGTACGCGTCTTAAAAAAAATGTTGATTTGAAATAGTAGCCCTAACTGTCTTACTTGAAAACCATCTACATTCATTAATCTCCATTAGCAAGCATTGTTCGTCGTGAAAGGAAAAATTTGGTAATAATAATAACAGTGATGGACGGAAGTCTCAAAGCTATCTTTCCTCAAGTTTTAGTTCATTCGATTAAGACTTACGGGGGGCTAATGCAAAGGAATATGTGAAGATCAAACAGTCACGGTTTTTATTATATTCAATGTTCCTGTTAATTCTAAAAAAATCGCTTTGGCTGTTAATTTCGCTTAATGTTCTAAATATGTAAATACGAGATTATCTAAGGCATTAATTATAGGCTTATGTTTAAACGATTACCAAAACCGCACCTATTTTACTACCAATAAATTCGAAGCGACCGCCAATATTAGTAAACGACCACCAAATTGTGTTTGAATAAATGATCACCATAATTCTTTTTATGTTTTGTCTGCTTAAGTTTATGTTTTAAGTATCTTTTGTTGTTCTTACATGTTAAACCTAACACGAAGGATAAAGGGGGCTTTGCTTCGCTCAACCCCTTTAACCTTCACCTAAGCTACCGCAGTATTTTGCCCTCATATTTTCTGCAACTTTTGGTGATCATTTACCCATTTTAAATGCTACCCATTTACCTATTTTGGGTAGCAAAAAAATATTTTGGTGATCATTATAGTTGTTGCCTTAATTAAATACATAAAGTTTTAATCATATTTTAGGAGTTCAGGATGCTTTCACGTTGAAACTGATTTGATCAGAGCAACATTATTTGTGACAATCGGTCGGACTCTCGACCCAAAACAAATGATTATGTCAAAAATAATGCTGCTCTTATAAAATCGGCGAAAGCCGTTCAGCATAATGTTGTACTAAAATATGACCTCAATTTTGTGTTACACCCTTTGTAACCTTATGATGAATGGTCCTTGACTGATGATCATGATTGATTGTATCACAGGAGCGAGGGGTCTACCAGGAGCCCCCGGACCACCTGCTGTGATAATATCTGACAACTCAGTGCTGGGAGAAGTGGCTAAACCTGGTAAGACAGAAATATAAATAATTTATTTTCATACATACAATAGCTCCAATTAACACTGACAAACGCTCATAAAAACGTGACCTTTTACTGAACCAAACAAATATACACTTAATGAGTTGTTGAAGTGAGTTGTGTTGTAGTACTATTAGTTCCTACTTGTCCGAGGCTGTATGCCGGCAGAGCATTGCTCATCTCGCAGAAAGAATAAAAAGTAAAAAACCGGTCAAGTGCGAGTCTAAATCGCGCACGAAGGGTTCCGTACCACCGTTCAATGGAAGCGATGGTGTGGAGTGAATAGTTTGGATTTTACACAGCAAAATATTGTTTACAAAGTTATTGGTGCGGTTACTTTCACACTCCATGTACGTAACCAGGTGCATCCATAAGTTTGTATGTGGTATTGAAATAATTGTTGTATGGGAGCCCCCTTAAATATTTCTTTTATCCTGTTTTTTAGTATTTGTTGTTATAGCGGCAACATAAATACATCATCTGTGAAAATTTCAACTGTCTAACTATCACGGTTCGTGAGATACAGCCTGGTGACAGACGGACGGACGGACAGCGGAGTCTTAGTAATAGGGTCCCGTTTGAAACCCTTCGGGTACGGAACCCTACAAACATATTAAATGATAGTCAGATCTGTGCTAATTATGTAGGGTAGTTGTGAAAGTTGTTTTAAGCTCATTAGCGAGCTGTCATGCTCCACTACTTTGCAATTATCGCAATCTTTTTGTTCTAAAGTTTGTATATAACAATTAACCACGTTGGATAGCTGATAAAACAAGAAAGTTTGTGGACCACTTTAAATGCTCAGTTTCATGTATTATTTTTATGACGAAATCACTTGTTATAAATTGAAAATTTGTTTTCTCACTACGCTAGTTGATGGGCTCACTAAACCAACATTAATCATGATGTTTTAACTTCAAGCTATTACCAGAATTATTTATGTATTAACGACAGTTAAAAGTTCTATTTTATTTAGCCTGGATGGTTCTGCTGAGCAAAGGTCAAAAAGTTACCCAATGTAAATTAGTTTCTTTGTTATTAATAACTTCATATCAAATTGTATTTGAATTTTAATAAATTTATAGTAGTTTATGTGAATGCTACATAATGGAGGGTATTAATATTCGAGAGTGGGTTTATGAAACGAGCCGAAGGCGAGTTTCATAATAGTATCACTCGAGAGTTTTAATGCCTAATTATGTTCAGTTACATACACTAGTTTATCTCCACACATATCATAAGCTCTCTTTGATGTGTTCAGGAACCGCATGTTTGACCGGCATTGTGGCATTGATCAATGCTCTGCAGTTGTTTAGCTTGTTCTGTAGTACCAACTTCACAGACAAACTAGGGGCGACACGCAGGCGGGTATCGACGTTCGAAATTTTAATATCATTATTTGACAAATTTTTGTACATTATGGTTATAATGTACAAATTTTCAGATAAGAAATGAGTTTTTACCAAATAGTTTTAAATTATGCTGGTCTTAACATGCGGTTTTTAGACGCAGTAAAGAGAGTCTACATATGATACGTGTGTAGATAAAAATATAAATGACTCGACACCCATTTTCGGATAATGTATTATAAGGATTATACAAATTGCTGGAAATTGACTCTACTTTAACCTCTCACAATACATGTATCGAATCACTCTTTACTATACTATACACTTTTATATACCCTTAACACTTACAATAAAAATACAAAATTATTCTCGAAATTGGTAAATAAACATACATTCGAAATAATCTACACCACGATACAATCATGACTGACCCATGATGTACGGTGATTGCTATATTTGGTCAATCGATTGACTAAGATTGAATAAATCATGAAGAACCGAAAATGTTGTTACATCGTTTATTGATCTGGGATATACATGGTTTGAAAACATCCAACCTCAATTTTGGGGTCATGACTTATGACTCAGATTCGTGTCATCTGGGGCCTTTTTCCTATAAATATTAGTCTCATAATAATGCCTTAAAACAATTCAAATTGAATCCTCTTCTTTTTTTGGGTGCCATCTTCTTTCGTATTTTGGATGCTATAAGCGGATGGATGTCTATGTTGCGGCTCTGAATGTATAGGTGATGCTTAAATTAATTTAAAAGTAGCTATTAACTTCTGTAAGCTCGAGGTTTTTTTGAGGCATCGTGATTTTGAACCTCAAGCCATGGTAATGAAATTCAAAACCTATAACAGAGAATTGTCATTATATGATGCCTGAGGGTCTTGAGTTAAAGATGGGCCCATATTCTGCTGAAAAATGGCGTCAAAATGATAATGACGACATGATTCAGTATCTGACGTTTCTTTGAATATTAATGAATTTATGTGGTTGTGGTTTCTTTAAAAGCCAAATAATTACTTTGCGTTATAATTACATCGCATCATTGTCATTGAGCTGTATTTTTTCTAGCGGAATGGGCCCCTGATTTTATGTGCCGTAGGCGTACAATCTTTCGACGACCTTGTAACATGAATTTTACTTGTCTTGCTCAGCGTTTGGATGCTGGTGATTTAGATTGACAGGATTACGAAGAAGGTTGTTATTAATGAGCGCCAGTATCCCATCATAAGAGTTAAAATACAAAATTAATGTAGTAACAGTTCTCCGACATCCCGTGCGAAAATGACCAACTGGGGTAGAAAATAAAGTCTTGCTACGGTTAGATATACCATAGTAGATTATACACCGATGGAATAAAGCAGTGTTTTATCTCACAGGCGCAATATTGAATCCTGAACGTAACTAATGACTAAATCTGGCGAGGGTTTTCGCTCGGGATTGAATACTGAGTCCTGAGTACAGTGCAAGTAATTTCTATATGATGTAGTGGGAATCGAGAGAGCGCTGTATGTTTTGAAGTGAATAAGGCGAGACATCTTAGGCGCTAACAAACAGAACAAACAGAACGCGGCGAACATCAAACTTACCTTACCCTTATGCCTTACGCCGTCTTCTGTCTACGTAGCGCCTTAGAAAGGAAAACAGACCCGTGATTGTCCGACTTTTTAGGATCACCTCGCTTCACAGCAAGGTCAGACATCACTCAAATAATGATCCAGCGCTCAAGAAGTTTGCACCATAATATAAGCCATGACCATACACCATAATAACCCTGAAATAACTCCCATAATAACTCTGTGTCAGTCCACAGCAAAAGCCCGACTGGCCCGAAAGAACATAAGACCTGTCAAACATATAACCTGAAATAAAGATTTTTGTAAGTTTCATGAAAACGAGGACAGAATCAATAATCGCAGTAGGCGAGTGTCCTTCGCAGATTTCTTCTTACACTTGCCGGATTGACGATAACAGTTTGATCTTTGCCTGTATTTTCTTTAGTTTGGAGCAAACCAATGTGTGGATTATCACAACCAAGATCCTAATAAAGCTTACCTAAGGTAGAGATTTGCGAGTCCTTCTACATTATTCAGGAGTAAAATCTCAGCATCCTCTCTCGCATAGGTTTCGCCAATCACAAAACTGAAAGTGTCCAGAGAGCGTTCCATTACACTCAAAGCAAAGTTGAGATGTAAAACCAAATTAATTTTGAAACTTAATTATTTTTATTAAATGAGAGACGCCTATGATGGTATATGGAAAACTATATTCACCTAAATTTGACGAACTAAATTAACGTAAGATATTGATTTAAGTTAGCTGGACCGTAGTGAAGAAGTATCGATTGAAACTGAACGTGAAACCAGTGCGTTCCGAATTAAACGAAGCGCGTTGAGCAACGACACGTTCTTAATTATAAAAAATATTTGCAAAATGTTGTGTGTTACGACTTCCGTGACGTGGCAGCTCGATTTTTTGCCTCCCAAGCGAGAGGTCCGGGTTCGAATACCGGCTGGGAGAAAGAAAAATATTATCACCAGGTCTTCGTTGTTTATATGTGTGTGATGTCGCTTTTTCTGGTTCCCACGACACAGGTGTCGATATACTGGGGGGCTAGAAGCAATGTACGAGTCTATAAATAATAACGTTACTGTTTAGAAAAAGGTGCGATGATTGATAAATACATTGTTAATTACCTTTATTTTTTCTAGGTGTACGTGAAACAGCTCTTACCCAGGTGGTGAAAGGAGACAGAGGGGAGGGCGGGGAAAAGGTAATTATCTGCCAGAGGGTGAGTCAGGAATAACAGTATTCCTGATTCACCCTCCGTTCAAAAATATTGGACCCACCCATTGTAATTTTTCAGTGATACTAAACTGCACATGAACTACCAGGGCGAAGAGGTGGGTAAGTGTAGGTGTCTTTTCACCTACCCAAAGGGGGTAAACGAAGTAAAGTCCCCCTTTAGCCTTCGTGTTAGTTAGCAATTTAGATACAGGTTGCCAATCCTATGTACTTTTTAGATAGGTGGAATGTTTATAATGTTGCTTATTCAAGTAATTTGAGCAGGGAAAAGGTTTGATTTAGGAATATACCGTAATAACATTAGAAGATTTTCCTGGTTAACGAAATTTGTGTTTTACATCATCTTGCCTATGCTCTCGTACAGGGAATCAGCTGAAACAGAATT
Source organism: Argyresthia goedartella (assembly GCA_949825045.1). Lineage (NCBI taxonomy): Eukaryota > Metazoa > Arthropoda > Insecta > Lepidoptera > Argyresthiidae > Argyresthia > Argyresthia goedartella. Next base: position 10,093,803 of record OX463821.1, on the reverse strand, counting down.
CATAATCACATGTAATGAAACAGAGTTTACAGAGACTGTTAACGTTTGCTGAAGGTAGTAATTTTACAGTTATATTTTTTTACGTAGTTTTTAAATACTGCACCGATTCGTTAGTCAGTGGCTATATATTACATAGAGACATGCCATTAGTTCTAGAATAGCTTCTTAACTTTTCAGCTCTATTATTGAGTTGTACCATGTAGTTAACACCTTATTATTTCTTGACTCAGAAGGCTTACATTGCAAGATTCGAGTGCAAGGTTAAAGTTAGAAGAAAATAAAATAACAAATAATAGAAGACCATTAATGTCCCAACCGAGGCGCATAGGTATCTACCCAGATACGAGTAAGATTGAGCTAAACTCCAATGTGTAGTGCTGTAGTGTGGGTTGATGAAGGGGTTCTACGTCTGTAGGGGTCCCAAGCCTCTATATATCTATTGGACCCCTTTGAAGGCAAAAAATTAAGACAACTAAGTTTGTAAATATCTACATTATTAAAGAAATTTTGGCTTTGACTTTGACTTTGACTCCTACTACCAAGTAGCGATAGTATAGAAGATAAGGAAATTACTTTGCTTGCTCGAGGCTCAGACTAAGTTAAGGAAAGTTCTTGGAAATTACAAGTTATATTAGCCTTTCTGATTATTCTGGGTGCTAGTTGAGTTTTATACAAAACACGATTAAAAATCAAACCATCTAGAAAAAGTACTCATATCTTTTTATAACACTCATAAACAAAATTATTCAGAAACACCAATATTCGTTATTGCATACTAAATGATAAAGTTTTCAAATACCGTTCTTATTTCATTCTTAAAAGGCGAGTTAAAGATTCTTAAGACTAAATATGTTTGCATATTTACCTTCAAAGGGCGAGAAAGGCACGCGAGGCATCGAAGGCACACAAGGCTTCCCTGGCGTTGATGGGAAGCCGGGTGACCGTGGAGACACGGGTACCCCGGGTTTGCCGGGGGGTCAGGGTCCGCCGGGACCTTCGGGACCCAAAGGGGATAGAGGTGACCAGGGTCCACCTGGTCCTGTTGCTCTATCAAGAGCGGAGGCTGAGATTCTAACTAAGGTATATTTCTAAACCACTTAATATTTTATTGCTCGAAGATCTCTTAAGTTAGGCTTTAAAGTCTGTAAGGTAGATGTTTATTGTGAATAGTAAATAGGTATTGTTTTCATTTCATAACATTTACCTATTCACAATTTTATTTGTAAAGGTAACTTTCTTCCTAAAAATGTTAATTAATACCTAGCCAGTTGAACATAAAACGTAGTTTGTTCTCAGATGAAAGCCTAGATAAGTCCTCTTATTTATGATAACATTAGCCATTCCTTCAAGCGCTAAGATTTCAAAAGAAGCCTCTCAATTTCTGTACTTAATAAGTTAATCTAGTCCCATTAGGTAGTTAATGCAAATCCAGATGAAATTCTATGTTAAAAATATTTCAGCTTTCCAAAGTCAACTTATGTAGGTGTACTAACCACCGGCGAAAGTATAGTTAGCTGATTTATTTTTAACGAGATCATGCGGCGTGTTTCATGGGAGTTTGGAATCAGTATAAGTTCACTGTTCTGTACGAAATTTTCAATTAAACTTTTGTCACGCACGTATAAGTAATCAACCTTTGCGCTTAATTCTTAAGTTATAATAATGCATCATTATATATTTGTGACTTTGAGTTAAGTTTTTTTGGGGAGGCCTTTTTCCAGCAGGGTGACTTAATTGGCTCATAATAATGATAATAATTTTATTTTAAATTAAAGCGTAAATCTAACACTGTCCCCAATGTTAGATACATTTTTCAAGTACTCTGTTTCTCTCATGGAAATCGTAAAGCTAAATTAGCCTTGGAAATAAAATCTTCTTTTTCTTGATGTATAGTCGCTTGAAGACGGCCTCTGTGGCGCAGCGGTTGTGGCTCTGCCTAGCATGCGAGAGGTCCCGGGTTCGATCCCCGGCTGGGGGTAATGAAAAAAAAAAAAAAAAAAAAAACAATCCCCAGGTCTTGGATGTTTATATGTGTGTGACGTCGCTGTTTCTGGTTACCACGACACAGGGTATCCTAGTGTGGGGCCAGAAGCAATGTATGTGCCTGTATGTAAATGTTTATGTTATGTTATGTTATGTTAATCATGATTCTTACAATATAAATTCCGTATCAACCTAATTGTTATTTTAATATAGGGTGAACCTGGAGAGGCTGGACCTCGCGGTAAGAGGGGGCATCCAGGACCGCCCGGACCTAGGGGACCCCCAGGGTTACCCGGACCTCCGGGCACTCCGGGTACCGATGGGACCTCCGGGGACATCGGCCTGCCGGGATGGACGGTAAGCATTCGGACTGGATCATATAAATAAGTTATTTCGGTGTTTTATGTAACTGGTGATTTTGTACGCAAATCGGAGTTGAATATAAAAGACAATTACGGTGCAAGTTCTTACCCGACCGCAAGTGCAGACGACGTGTCGCGTGAGCGTGTGAGCAAAACAGCGAGAGTCCTTAATTAGTAAGTGAACGACACTCCGACAGTGTTACCAGATGAAAAATATAAACTACCGTGTTTATCTGTTAAAATTACGGTGTATAAGTCTTAAATTACCGTAGAATCATTTGGAAAATACTGTGTAAATTATCGTATAAAATGCAACCGAAACAACCTTGAATTTTCAAATTTTTTATTTAAAAGTAATCTTCTAAAATAAGAACTTCTTTATCATATATGGCTTCCGTCATTTTTGATAACATGTTCTTAGTAGGTATAAAATCAACACAGCTATGACCATTCCGGTGAATAGCTTGTTGAGCAAGTATATTTCGCTTTATGGTTTTCGTTATAAGCTTGTTCCTTTTCTTCGTTTTATGTCGTTGACTTGACTGGATATTATTTCACACAAAAGTAAAAAAATACCAACGGATCTCTGCGACCCGATGTCGACCTATTGGCCTATCTTCGATTTCAAACTTTTATTGTGTGTGCTACTTCCCTACACGGTAGTTAATATCTAAGAATACCGTAGAAAAAGACACGGTAGTGGATCCCTACCGTAGACCGTGTATTAGCCAACAATACTGTGGTTCTATGGTAATTACCGTGTACCTGGTAACACTGGACTCCGAGCGTAGAAGGTACCTACCGCTGTCTCGCTTATTAGATTACCGAGAAAGTAAGAACTGGATCCCGAGATAGTAGCAAATGGAGGTCTCTGCGCAACTCTTTTTGTGAATACACAGTCAAACATACATACACACGCAAACTCTCACTTGCGACCTACACACACTCTTATCTGCCAATTATCTTAACTAAAATAAAAATAGTCATAGTTAAAACTTCATAATTACCTATCTATTATTTTTTCACATTTCACAAAATTTTAGTAGCAATATGTGTATCCATTGATGTTTTTATACATCTCTGTACCTCAAGAGGTGGAGGCCGAGATCCGTGGCACGGGTTTAACCTGTTTTGGACTCATGCCTCCCACTTTTCCTCAAACTAATTACTAAAATAAATTTACCTACTAAATGTAAAAAATGTTTTTGGGAGAAAATAAATCAGGTAAATAAATAGTTTAGGATGGATTTTTATCTACCACTACAACGACAGACACTTACTGGGCTTACTAAAATCATAAAGTAGCGACTAAATTTATAACAATAGAGTAGGTACCCAAGTTTTCGGTTATTGTATTGAAATAGCACGTTGCTAACCAAGGCCCGAGCAAAATTGATTTAGGTTCATTCGAGTACATGTTTCTGTGTAAGGCTGTTTAACCCCAAACATACCATTAGAGGTCAGTCTCAGTAGAGGGTATCACGTGACCGTTAAAAAAATATAAGACTTACTTACAACAAAGAGGTAACCTAGCAGTAGTTCGAAGTGTTTTATAGCAGTTTTATTAACTGAGATCGAAATTTTTATACGGTATAGTAGGTTGAAGGCGAATTTTTCGAAAAAATGTGGTGGTTAACCTAATTTAATTACAAGAACACTATGGGTCCTCGGTACTAGAATAGTTGAAAGGCAAAAAAAAAATTTTTTTCGAACAGTTCAGCGTTAGTGTATTGTTTTTTTGTGGAATTCCATGTTTGAATGATATTTTCAAATACATACAAACATAACTAAAATTTTAGGCACAGTGAACCCATTTTCAGCCACGCCCTAATAATAATAATAATAATAATACTTTGGACACTATTTACACACATTGATCTAGCCCCAAAGTAGGATTCCCTGTATCTTGGGTACTAGACAACGAAACACATACTTATATAGATAAATATTATACTTAGATAAACAACCATGACTAGGGTACAAACATCCGTTCTCATCAAACAAATATTTGCCCCCACCGGGACTCGAACCCGGGACCCTTGGCTACGTAGGTCCTTAATGCAATTGGGGAATATTCAATCGTAAGTCATAAATACTGATTAACACATCAAATATTAGGGTGAAGTAGCGGGTCGTGTCAGTTTAACATGTAAGAACTAAAAAACCGGTTAAGTGCGCGTAGGGCGTCGGCCCCGCACACGAAGGGTTACATACCACTGTGCACGGGAAAACATAAAACGACAGTCTTTTGCACGAGTATACCTTTATACTTTTTAATGATAAAATATTAAATGATAGGACTACATTCAAGGCCATAAATCGAGACATTGGAAAGAGTTTTGTGTATGTAGTATGTAAGTAACTATGTACTCAGGTAAACAATACTCTTTGCTCATTGAAACCGGAAGAGGATAGTAATTGCGTAACTTATTTATAGAAATAAAGTAAAATATGTTAAATAACTTAATTTTATTTATTATAATTCGAATGAGCAATTATTAATCGTATACAAATGACTAAGCACAAAACATACTATCTGCATTTAAAGATCTTTATCTACACACGTATCATAAACCCTCTTTACTGCGTTCAAAAACCGCACGTTACGATCAGCATTATGTTAAACTACTTGGTAAAAATTCGTTTCGTATCTGGAAAACTACACATAATGGTCATTATGTGTAGTTTTTCTACATATAATGACATTCAAATTTCGAATGCCGACGCCCACCCGCGTGCCGTCCCTAGTTTGTCTGTGAAGTTGGTACTGACATTCAAATTTCGAACGCCGACGCCCGCCTGCGTGAAGTTGGTACTAAAGAACAAGCTAAACAATTGCAGAACCACAATGCCGGTCAAACATGCGGTTCCTGAACACATCAAAGAGAGCTTATGATATGTGTGTAAATAAACTAGTATATGTAACTGTACATAATTAGGCATTAAAACTCTCGAGTGCTATTATAATGAAACTCGCCTTCGGCTCGTTTCATAAACCCACTCTCGAGTTTTAATGCCCTCCATTATGCAGCAGTCACATAAACTACTATTTCCGATGAACAAATAAAACAAAATTGCTAAGAAAATGGCCATTCCAATAATTTCTTATATGGCTACTTATTTTCATTCTTAAAAACCGATATGTTTTATTATTTGTTGTAATAGCGGCAAGAAAAATACACCCTCTGTGAAAATTTCAGCTCTATTTCGGTTGATCCGATAGAGCCCGGTGACAGACGGACAGACAGGCGAACAGCGGAGGCTTAGTAATAGGGTCCCGTTTGGCACCCTTCGGGTAAGGAACCCTAAAGACTAACGCTCAATGGAACTACGAGAAACAATAACGTATTAAGGTTTTTTAGTTGCAGTTTTTTGACGAAAAAATAGGTGATATTTGATGTGTTTATACTACCCAATGCAATTAAGTCACATTCGACTGTATGTGTAAGTGTTTTCTATTTTTATGTCCAGGGCCCACCAGGAGTACCGGGCCAACCAGGCATCCAAGGCCAGAAAGGAGAAAAGGGCGATCCTGGAATCGGATCACTTCAACTAGACAAGGTAAATTGCAAAGTCTTCCTATTACCAGCCCTCTCAAAATAAAATTTTAATACCTCCATTATCCACTAAATTGCCCTTTAAAAGTATCTTGATACGATAATTTCGCAAACCGTAATCTACTGTAGGGATCAGTAGAGCCCAGGAATCATGCAAAGCAATTTGTTCGTCTGAAGATAAAAGGTGAAAAAGGCGACAGGTGCTTCGATGGGGCCACAGGTCCGCCCGGCAAGGAAGGACCGAGAGGGCCCCCGGGCCCCCCTGGTAGCACCGCGGCGAATGTGCAATACATCTCTGTACCCGGACCACCTGGGCCGCCGGGGCCCGCGGGAAAACCCGCCTACCAGAACCCGGCCGATACAATGACAGATAGCCCGGAGATTAATCGAATGAAACCAGGTGAGCATTTCTGATGCTATTTTTAATCTTATTTAATTCCCTTTCATGATACCGTTACACCTTTTCATAGTACATTTCCCTATCCTGTCTTGGTATGCTGGAAAAAATATTTTTTTAGAGATCAGCTCGCCTTTGTACAATATTTTGTCTTTAATGTAACTTTTTATATATCTGTGCTCAATAAAGAATCATGAATTATAAATCATAGTGCAATCCATTGACGATTTCGCACTCACTATGACAACAAGTTATTAACAATAGGTAATGAATTCTTAGGTCTTCACTTTGCTTCTTGTAAGTCAGCGACATTAAATTAAATTATAATAATGTATGACGTCCATGGATAGATTTGGTCCAACAAAGGCAATTACAGTTCATTTATTTAATTTTCAACCTGAATGTACTTATTGTTTAATTTAACTAAGATAACTAAGATAACAAGATAGTTACAGGTTGTATGGTGGAGCGAAATATAAAGATGCTATGATAAAACCGGTCTTATAACAACCTCGTAAAATTTTACTAAACCTTTGAGTTATATCATATATATGTGATAAAATTATTAATATTAATTTTCATAGTAAATTTAGTTTAAATCTTATTTTCATAGAGATACCAATACATAGGAAATATTATAAGATTTTCTCCTAATTAATTTTAACTTAAATAAAAACAAGTTAATAATTTGGCTTAGGGCGGTTTTGTACCATCTGATAAAAGTTTGATGTAATTTATCTGGCAGGCAAACAAAGTCCTCGGGACGCTCTACAAATTCTCAGAAGTTTAAACAATTTCGCCCAATACCGGGAAGAAGCTTTTGGTAAGCAAACAATAGGGTATTTTTTTTGATATACAATAATATAAAACAATTTGTTGGAATTTAGATGTTAAAGCAATCTCCGTACTGAAATGTAGATGCACAGATATGATATGACTGTGAATCAATACTAGTTTGCGGAGCCATTCAGAGCATGGCCATCCTCATGGATGGCTGTCCTGTAGTCCCTGTCCCCCACAATGATCCTGTTGTTAATAATATGATTATGGCAATAATTTAGGCTGCTTAAATTTTTCAGAATCATGATCCCTGAGGTTAAATTATTTTGAACTTTTTTCTACAGGTTATCGGGATGCAACTGATCCACTTGGTGATACTGATAACAGTGAATTCGAAGATGAGGATGACGGTAAAATGATTGTCGGTACCATCGTTTTCAAATCAGCAAATTCTCTACTTCGCGTAAGTAAATAATCTATAATCAACTTCAATACATTAGCTTCAATATTTCATTGCTGAATGACTTCCCTAAATATATTCCCTTCTTCGTAACATAGGCTGCGAAATAGTAGTTTTTATAGAGCGACAACCTGCAAAAAATCTAACATATTGGTACTCAAACCTTCGAACCTATGCAAAGAGGTCGTAGGAATTATTTGAATGTAGATTTATCTCTGATAAAAAGTAATACGTGCTATTCTACTATAACCTACATTATGTTCAGTATTTGAACACTGAATAACCTAATAACAAGAATATAAAGCTTTCATATTCAGTATAGTATTGTGGCCCGAATAAAACTCCCTGTAACCCCACTTACACCCAACACCCCTAATCAAATGCAAATATTTCCACACAAAAAGGATGTTTCTAATTTCCAATTTTCCATCCAGACCAGAATGTTTATGAATAAAAAAATATGTTTTTGTCCCCAAAGCTGGGGACTGGCAGCCCATTGGGGACGCTCGCGTACATCATACAAGAACAAGCTCTTCTTGTACGTGTCAACAACGGATGGCAATATGTAGCGGTGAGTTCAAGCGCTGTAACAATATGACGCAGGGAAAAAACCTTCTGTGCAAACAATACGTGGAGCCGTCAGTTATCATTACATTGTGGTTTGTTATACATATATCTAGTTGGTTCGTGCGTGGTTTCACCTTTGCATCGCCGTATGGGAAAAGGCTTAACGCTGTGGTTAGTTATCGCCTCAAGCGAGTTTTATAATTTTATAACCATGGTGTTATGACTGTATAAACATAAGGTACAAAGTCGCGATTTCTGTTTTAAAATTTCGCGCTGGATGGGTTAAGTGACGCATAGACAACGCATTCTGTCGGGATTGGTGATAAAGTATTCTTCACGCTTTGCGTTTATTAATATTTGAAGAACAGGTTAATGCATTCAGAATCATCGCATATTGTTAAGTCGTATAGATACACATCTTTTAAGATGTATGTATAGTCATTATATATTTGTTTAGTTTAGGGTGTGGTCATTTAACTACTCAAGAACCGAGGTTAGTTGCGACGGATCGCGATTTTGAACCTTAATTATGCCATGGTAATAAAATTTAAAACCTATAACGGAAAAGTGGCGTTAGCCGGTGGTAACTGAGGGGTTAAAGGACATGGGGCAAAATGGTATAGAAGTATGACCCAACGCGGTCAGAGACGAAAGTTACGCATTGCATGTATGGATGCCCCTTAATTATAATGATATGAGTCACATCTCTGTGGGGCGTGAGAAACTTCAGAAAAATACAAAAATATGACAGTGTTTAAGTTACAAAGATTAATATTTTGTAGGAGTATCGGTGAGTGTATTAGGATTATTTTAACCATATAAAAAAGTTGCTCGCTATCGGTTTTTCATTCCCATTTTATTTAGTTTTTCGTCAATATTGTAATTTGTAGTGGCTGTATCTCCTACCCATTGTTTTTCGGAAAATAAATGCACACAGTAAATACTACTAACTTTGACCTTTTTCAGTATCGTGCGTATTTGTCATGTGGGACGCGGCACGCCATCCTGACAGCACCCGAATGTGGGGTCGATCCCATAGTAAATCCCGCGTGCATGATGAAACCCGCATGATACTGAAAAGGCCGTTAATCCCATAGTAAATCCTACGTACCTGATGAAATCCGCATGACACTGAAAAAGGCCTTTAGCTATAATTTAAAGCCAAAACAAATTCTGTACGCTCTGGGTCAATATCCGCCTCTTGACCTTTATAATCACCATATTAGATCAGCGTGTGCTCAATTCAGGACTACACGGTTTTCATACTAATAATCCTCTTTGATATTCAGTTTGTACATATATATTGTAGTATCGAACGTTAATATCTTTGGACGATAACATTTAAAACGATTTTTCGTTGGAATTCTGTAATAGGAATGTTGTACCGGTGGTATCCAAATGCATTTGTTTTTAATATACTTACATAATATTTAAGCTTTTATTAACTAACCACAATATGCCAGCTAACACGACATCAATATTTAGAAGTAGCAGGACATTAAAGCCAAGAGTATTGCAGATACATAAAGGTCCCTAAGCCACTCAACACATATCATCAGGCCAATTCCCTCAGTTTCAATACTGGGCGGCAGAAGGTTGCAAGCCATTGCATCCACGTTAGATAGTCATTGAATACTCCATTTTGCATGACAGAGTCATGCCCCATCGTAGTGTATCCTAAAACTAATTTTTCTTTTAGATGGGGTCGCTGCTGGCCACACACGTGCCTCCAATGCATGCAGCGACAAAGGCGCCGCTACAAAACATCCTGGAAACCTCTAGCCTCGTCCACCACAAGAATCCTACGGGGAGCGTACCTGTGGTGAGTTTAGTAACAGTTACAGCGGTTTGAAAGCCGCTAAGAAACTCTCTTTACTTTTTATATATTATTAAGGAATACGCACATTGTGAACTCCATAAATGGCTAGCAAACAGCCTTTATTGATTGAAATATTATTTAGTATCAAATCAAAATGTTATATCATCATTATCATCAACAAATTCATATTTGCGCACATCTAAACCACTGCTGGGTATAGGCATGTCTTCGTTACATCCAGCGAGATCTCGTCGATTTCATAACATCCAGCCTTCATTTATCGATGTCATTGCCAACAGCTACGCCTAGCAGCTCTAAATGAGCCGCATACAGGCGATATGCACGGAGTCAGCAGCGCTAACTACGAGTGCCACAGACAAGCGCAGCGCGCTGGCTTGGATGGGACGTTCAGGGCTTTTATATCTTCCAGGTAACGTGCTTGGAATTCACTTCATTGAACCCTTATGGCCTCTTTGACAAGTTATGATATGGTTAAACCGTATGGTGACAAATAAATAGTATTTTTTACGCCGAAAACAAGATTCAAGGCACAAGTATCGGTTACATTAGCAACTCTACTCAAGGTGGTTGAAATTTTGGACACACACCTTTTTAAAATGAAGTTTATATCACACTGTAACATGGCTGTAACGTTAGTCGCTGCGGCAGAACACAAAATTGTGTGTTTCTTATTTACTTTTCAAAATCACTGTTTATTTCTCAATTTTAAACTACAATTTTTAAGATATTTTAAATATGTATGTTTAACGCACGAACTATATAAATATTCTGTATAGGCCCCAGAAACAGCAAGTTTTGAGTAAAAAACATCTATTTCGTCTATTTTTTTGTTTAGTTCCCATAAAGTAAATGGATTATTTTATCGGAATTTGTGAAGTGTCTATTTTAAGCGGCGCTCCAGGATAGGCATTTGACAAAATTTGGCAGATAGGGTTATCCATATCATAACATCTCTGTAAAGGCAGATAGGGTTATCCATATCATAACATGTCTGTAAAACAGGCCCTTAGACAATCAATTACTCGTCTATTTCATCTATCTCACTTTGTGGCAATGGTATTTATTCAATTGAATTAGCTTTGGTGTTGGTACAGTCATTGTGTTGATTGCAAATAATGTAAGTTTATGTGTTGTCCAGCTGACGAACTTTCTTTAAGAACTTCTGTTAACTGCTAAAATTTCTTGTAAGAAATGCCTTAGCTTTTCTTTAAAGAAATTCTAGGGAATAAAAAAAATTGGGTCCCCCATCTATTATGTCGTAAATTATGTTTTTAAAAATGTTAAATATAAAAATAGAAAAAAAACAGTTTCCAAAAAAAAAAACCGCTTATCGGGCCAACGTACTGAGAGAAGGGTGTTTTTTTATTTATTTACGATCTTATTTTCCTTGGGGGAAAATGTGCATAATGAAGCCAGGTAATTAAATGACACCCGGTATAATTATTTTTTTATTTTTATTGCTTCTATCAATTTCTATTTGTATTTGTAAAACTTCTACTACGTTCGTCGTCATTTTGTGCAGAGTCCAAACCATAGACGCCATCGTAAGCTGGGTGGACCGGGAGATCCCAGTCGTGAACACGCGAGGCGATGTGCTCTTCGACTCCTGGGGAGAGATGTTCGACGGTTCGGGAGCGTTGTTCGCGCATGCGCCCAGGATCTACAGTTTCAGCGGGAAGAATGTGCTGACGGATCCATTGTGGTAAGTTTTTAAGTACAACAGTAAGTAAATAGGAATTTTCATACATGTTTTATTTTCACTACAAAAGTAGCTTAGTCCTTGCATCGTTAAGGCCAAAAAGGGTGACAAAAAACAGATATGCAGATAAGATAGTTTATAATTCATTAGTTTGACATTATAGATAGGTGATATCATCCAACTGATTTAATGAACTCTGTAAAACAATGTTGTACTTTACAAACGACATAATATGGGTATTTAAAGAAACAGTGTTTCTTGATTATTATTGTAATTGTACCACCCAAAATAACTTAATATTTTTTTACACACTGTTTAATTCCACGCCTCAACCGAACGGCGTGGAATCTTGAGGGGGTGAGTTTTTGCCAGCACGGGAGAGAATCGTGAGTGGCACTTTACCTTGCCGTCGTAGACCGGAATTCGAAAGTTCGATTCGAGGCAGGAATACGGGATAGGAGCACAAGTGTGGTAGGAGAGGAACCGAATCTCACTCGTTTCGCTGCCCGACGCTGTCGCCGGCGTGTTGCTTGCCGACACGAGGAGTCGCCGTCCGAATACGACGAGTTGGGGACCGTACAACTTCAACCTTCACAACACGAATCACTGACTGATTATTATGATTAACACTCCGACCAGGCCCGACACCTGTGTTAGACAATTGTTACACTGAAATACATTCAAGGCCCGACGCCATGAGCAGACATGTTTTTTCTCACCACAAGAAAGTAACCTCTAATTTCTCATCTCGTTTCGATACGAGTGACAGCTGCGGTTCCGTTTCCGCTAGTGATGTCCCGATTACTCGCGATCGATCCGCGCAACGAAAACCGGTGCGTTCCGAAGCATAAATATTAAACAGTCACCCGCCCGGACAGGCCCGAACCTGTCCCTAATCAATAGGAAGGCGAGAAAGTATTGCGACCGCTCTCTTGAGGACCGAGTCCCCCACCTTGACTTCTGCTGATCGAGGCGTGCCATCCCGACCCGTGTACAAATTGACGATCCGTCCTCGTCTCCATCTTAATGATGGCAGGTTCGCATCCTTAATCAGCACCAAATCACCGACTTGAGGGGGGATCGTCCGGTCAGTCCACTTAAGGCGCTGCTGCAAGATGTGCAAGTACTCAAGGGACCACCGTTTCCAAAAATCTTGAGCCATCTGCTGCAACATCTGCCACCTAGTTAACCGACTTAACTTAACATTACCGAATGGATATTCTGGCAGGGCGTTAAGGGGCTGACCTATCAGAAAGTGACCCGGCGTCAACGCTTCCAAATCATTTGGATCCGAACTGAGCGGGCACAACGGACGCGAGTTCAGTGTCATTTCAATTTTACAGAACAGCGTCGCAAGCTCTTCAAAGCGTCGAGAGGTCTCACCGATGATCCTCGTCAGGTGCGACTTAGCCGATTTAACCGCAGCCTCAAAAATTCCTCCCCAATGAGGACATCCCGGCGGACTGAAAACCCATTCAATCCCTCGTCGGGAGCAAGCCGTACCGATGGCGTCCTGGTTACCGTTCAGGAATTGAGTGACCTCCTGCAGATATCGCCTGGCTCCGACAAAATTTGTGCCGTTGTCCGAACGGATTAATGTCGGGAGGCCCCTTCGTGAGACGAACCGATCTAGACATGCGATAAATGCCTCTGTAGTGAGGTCACTGACCACCTCCAAGTGGACTGCCTTCGTGGCCAAGCACACGAAGACGCACAGGTATGCCTTCACTAATCTGGCGTTCCGTAGCTGTGAAGACTTGACCATGAATGGTCCCGCGAAATCCGTTCCGACACCCGCAAAGGGCCGGATTTCGTTAACCCTATCCGAGGGCAATTCGCCCATCTGGGGCTGCATCGTAGCCGCCTTGGCCCGATAACAAGGCAGGCACCGAAATACGACGCTAGGCACTAAGCGTCTTCCCGATAGAATCCAGAACTCGCGCTGGAGAAACGCCATCAAGGCGTGGCATCCGATATGCCCATTCCGAATGTGTCGATCCTGTATCAACAGTTCGACCAACTTCCCTTTCCTAGGGAGTAACAACGGGTGGCGAGCCGCCTAAGGCAGGTTGGCATTCCGCAGCCGACCTCCTACCCTCAGAAATCCTTGAGGGTCAATGAACGGGTTGAGCCGAGTCACAGCTCCCTTCAGTTGGACGCGTCCGCGTCTCAGAATGTCCAGTTCGGACTTAAAGTGCACCGTCTGCACGTTCCGTACCAATGCGAACAACGCATGGTTCCGTTCCCGTGGTGTCAGGACCTGTGTCCGCACTCGTTGCGCCTCAGAATTCCGACAATTCCGCGCAAATCGGCAGATCCAGGCGGTCACATTGACCAGCTTGTCGAGCGAGCTGTACCGTTCCAGCAGGCTGAACTCCTCTTCCGGCTCTGGTTGCGTCGTACAGACACCGACTGACAAGGCGCCGTTCGCCGAGGTAACGCGTTGACTCATTGGCCAATCCGATTCGGCTTGAGTCAACCATTTTGGACCCCACCACAAGGGATGTCCAACTAACTCCGGAGCGTGACACCCACGAGACGCACAGTCTGCTGGGTTCATTTCCCCTGGAACATGTCTCCAGATTAAGGGAACCTCCGAATTCAAAATCTGCGAAACCCGATTCGCCACAAAAATCTTCAGCTTGTGAACTGAAGCCTTCAGCCAGCATAACACGATCTGGCTGTCCGTCCAAGCGTAGACCGTATCTTCTAACGCTATTGACCCACGAAGAACCGTCATCGTGTGGTTGAGCAGACGAGTCAGGAGAGCCGCTCCCGAATGCTCTAATTTGGGAATGGTCAGGCGAGTGCGCAACGGCGCAACCTTGCTCTTGGCCATGACCAACCGCACATCAACCTCCCCCGAGGAGTCGACCGTACGCAGATACACCGCAGACCACAATTGCTGCATAAAACACTTGAGCTGAAATGTTACCGGGGTGATCCACCCGTTTGGATCAAATGTCCTAGCCACCGTTGAAAGGACGTTCCGTTTTGTCCAGACCTTCGGGGACTCCAACTCGACCCGATACGAAAACATGTCTGACACCGGCTGGTACTGGACGCCTAATACCGACAACATATTTGAATTTCCAAATTTTCAAAAATGTTAGTCCTGCTGGTAGTCATCCGGAAGACCAGACTCTGGAGAGTTCGACATCCATTTCCGGAGCTCGTAACCTCCACCCCGTAAGAGCTCAACTAGCTCATCCCGTCGAGCGAGCGCCTCCTCTACGGAATCTGCACCGGTACAGATATCGTCCACGTAGGGATCCTGCTCCAGGTTCGCTGCTCCTCTAGGGAAATTTAACCGTTCTCGATCCGCTAACTCCCGCAGAGTGCGAATCGCCAAATAAGGACTAGAACGTAGCCCGTACGTGTTGGTGTTCAGCTCGTACACCCTGATGGGCTGATCTGGGCTCTCTCGCCACAGTATCAGCTGATACCGTCTATCGTCAGGGTGAATTACCGTCTGTCGAAACATCATCCGGATGTCAGCTACAAACACAACATTGTGTCGACGGAACCGTGTGATAACATCCGCGATGTCATGGTTCAACTTCGGCCCTGAATGCAAACACTGGTTCAGGTTCATGCCGTTAGATGTTGATGCCGATCCATCGAACACTACCCGTATTTTGCCCTCCGGAGTCCTCAAGACCGCGTGATGGGGCAGGAAGCAGTGGTCTTCACGCTTCCAGTCGATACCCGAAACCGACATGTGGCCGAGCGACTCGTATTCCCGCATGAAGTCGACGTACTTCTGCCGGAAAATCCCGTCACGCTTCATGCGTCGTTCCATCGACAGAAGCCGCGTCTCGGCTGCATGGTGTGAACTGCCCAGCGGTGGGCGATCACTCCGGAATGGAAGACGTGTGAGAAATCGACCTGACCGAAGGCGACCAGTATTGTTCCGATAAAACTGTTCACACTCTTCTTCAACCGGGTCCAACCGGCGGACCGTAGGTGGTTCCTCCACCTCCCAAAACTTCTGTATCACCTCCGAGAGTACAGAACCGAATAAGGGACTACGAGTCGCTAGGCGTGGGGCAGCCGGCATGACCGGACCCATTACCGCATGGTCCAGTCTGGTGTTGACCGAAACCAGACCAGTCGCCTGCAACACGTGGACACCTGGCACTAACAGGTATCCCAAGGAATCGACACCCAATAAAATGTCTACTGGGCCCGGAATATCGAACTCCGGGTCAGCCAGTGACAACCCAGCGACCAACTGTCGCACCGAGGGCGACAACCGTACGTGAGGGTGTGAGCCCATCACATTAGGCATGACTAATGCCGTGACCGTCAGATTCACCGATGAATCCACCCGTGACGAGAGAGTAATCCGACATACTCCCTTAACGGAACCGACTTCCGTGTTCCCAATTACCCGAATGGAATGTGGATACTCCCTTACCGAAATGCCCAACCGTCTTACAAGGTTGCACGAGACTAAGCACCCCTGGGCCCCCGAGTCCAATAGTGCTCGTGCCACACAAGATTTGCCGTCCGAACTCCACGCTATCACCGAGGCGGTGGAGAGCATGACCGTCTGTGGAGTGGCGACACCCTGTAAGTGGGCGGCGTGTCCCTAGCGGGAACCTCCGCGGGCTCCGAACCCGCTGGGACCCCCGTCGGCCGTGCTATAACTCGGCTGCTGATATGCCGGTGGCATATCAGACCGTATGTACATCAGGGGGTCCCAACCCGCATAATAGGCACCTCGCTGTCCCGGTATCCGACCATACCGGACGGTGTACGGTGTGCCCGGTGGCCACCGTGGATGGAGGGGGGAGAGCGTATCCAACCTGGGGCGCTCTAGGAATGGGGGCGACATCCGACTGATCGCATCCCTGTTCGCCTCCCAGAGCGATGGGCAGGGTGGCGCAGAAGGTGGTGGGCTCCCAGCCTTCGCGCCACTCATAGGTGCCATCTGACACCCGCCCGTAACACGCGGTGAGCCAGCGGCCCGAAGTCCTCGCTGACCCTGGACAGCGGCGACCGAACCCCGGCTATCCCGCCTGTTACCCCCTGCGCTGCCCCCTTCCCCTCGGGGGGGGGTCCCGTCCGCGGGTACCCCAGTCACCCCGTTGGTGACTCCCGGGTCTGGGTCCGGCCCTGGTTGGGCCCTGTGACCGACCAACCTGTGTCCGGCCCTGGTGACCGTCCGAAGGGCCTGACCGGTTCAGGCACAACACGATGTGGTGCTTCCCACCACAGCACTCACATGGGAACGCGCTTGAGCACTGGCTCAGCGGGTGCGGCCCCAAACAACCGTAACACAATCGGTGGCGGAAGACTACCTTCCTGCGGGCAGCTACCCCGAGCGCCTTAAAGTTGGCGCAACTGGTCACTTGATGACCGGCACTGTCGCAGTGCACACAGCCGTCACCCGACGGCGCGGCATTCAAAACGCCAATTTGTTTTGACCGCCCACCCCCCCGTGGGAGCGGGGGGCGCGGCCCCTCCCGCATCCGCGCGGGTTGGCGCTGCACACTGGCCTCCGTATCCAATGTGTCGCATCGCCTGCATTCACCCTCCAAAAAATCCGTTAATTGGACGAGCGTGGGCAGTTCCGAGCTACTGCCCCCATGCAGCTGTTCAAACCGACTTTGAACAGCTGCAGGCAACCGTGACAAAACCATATACAATACGATATATGACCATTGGTCTACCGGAAGATCAAGGTTCTGAAGGGCCTTAGTGGCCACCAGCACAGGGTTGAGCACCTGTACCCGGATGTCAACATCCCGGGTTACTCTTGGGATGCTAAACAGCTTCCCCAGCTGCGCATCAACCAACCGCCGTTTGTGTTGGTAGCGGTCAAACAATATGGACCGGGCAATCTCACAATTGCCCGCCGTGACCGTTAGGTGACCGACCAACTCCTTCGGTTCACCCCGCAGTGCCATCAATAGTTGGGCCAACTTGTAGGCGTTGTCCAGGTCGTCCCGACCGTGGACCAGACTATCGAATAAATTGATGAATGCCGGCCACTCATCAATTGCCCCACCGAAGGCCGGAATCTCCAGGTGTGGCAGCCGTCCAACAACACCCTTAGAGGGCGGGTCTCCGCTACCCTCCCCGTGGTCATTCCGTCGCGACCGCTTAATTTTTTCCGCGCGACGCTCGATGTCGCCCAAGCACTCCATCGCTTGGTCAGCATCCGCGCAGAACTGCTTCACTGCAGCCACCGAGGCCTCATCCGTAAGCCCGAGGGCTTCAGCCTCAACAGCCAGCCGACACACCTTCCCGACGCGCGTCATTGCGTCCTCCACACGCTTGAGCAGGTACATCGTCCATGTCAGGTCGCTCCACATACTTGTGAGTATGGGCGAGCCATCTCATCTCCTCATGGACACCATACCGCAGTACCGTCAAGGGCGAAGGTGCCATGGTTACCGATTCAATTGTTTCTGGTCCTATGCTTCACTACCGAACTAAGCACAGCCAGAGACCAGCACTTGCCCGTCAGCGCTGGGCACAGAAATTAAAACTAAGTTGTCAAAACCAAGGCAACCACTAAAACAATTAAATCCTAAACAATATTTAATATGGTCGCCCTGTGGACATACACCTTATAAATATACACTCTATATCAATTAGAGAATGCCACCATAAAGCATAATAAATAACACCCAAAATTTGTTATATAAACAAAAAAAAATAAAATTTATTAAAAAATAATAAGTGGTGGGCTCCGAGACTATAAACCTAAACAATATAGCACCCTAACCACACTGGATTCCGAAATCCAAGCTATTTTTAATATAATGTAGGTAGCCGGGAACCTTCTAGAAGTGGTCCCTCCGATATGACCCACACTTCTACTGAGGTCAGCAAAATCAGCTTAATACCCCTTAAATAGCCTGACCCTGCTCTGTAATCCGAAACAACACTGCAATGCTATGGAACCCGACTGCAATGCTATAGTCCGACCGAATGACTGTTTCTTAGGCACACCGAGTAGTTTCCGACTACAAATTTATAATAATTGTTAACTAAATTGACAATTATACTTTCACTAACCGAAAATGAACTTTAATTGTGGTATACCGACCACAGACTCACTCACAACTGATTGCCGGCCAATCTTAGATATTCTTTTCTCCCAACTACCATGTGGCAAAAAAACAACCCTACAACCGTTCGTGAATCGGTGATTTCCCACTAGGAAACCGCGCCTGCTACCAAAATTTTTAATTCTACGCCTCAACCGAACGGCGTGGAATCATGAGGGGCTGGGTTTTTGCCAGCACGGGAGAGAATCGTGAGTGGCACTTTACCTTGCCGTCGTAGACCGGAATTCGAAAGCTCGATTCGAGGCAGGAATACGGGATAGGAGCACAAGGGTGGTAGGAAAGGAACCGAATCTCACTCGTTTCGCTGCCCGACGCTGTCGCCGGCGTGTTGCTTGCCGACACGAGGAGTCGCCGTCCGAATACGACGAAATGGGGACCGTACAACTTCAACCTTCACAACACGAATCACTGACGCGAATCTACTTATTTCCCGACGATTATTATGATTAACACTCCGACCAGGCCCGACACCTGTGTTAGACAATTGTTACACTGAAATACATTCAAGGCCCGACGCCATGAGCAGACATGTTTTTTCTCACCACAAGAAAGTAACCTCTAATTTCTCATCTCGTTTCGATACGAGTGACAGCTGCGGTTCCGTTTCCGCTAGTGATGTCCCGATTACTCGCGATCGATCCGCGCAACGAAAACCGGTGCGTTCCGAAGCATAAATATTAAACACACACAGATATTGAATTGGTAATTAATTATAAATTTGGATATGGTTGCTTATTAATGGTATTTCTTATGTAAAGTAAAGAAGGATGGGCAGAGTGACCAGTATTCTCCAGACATTATATCATTAGAAAGACCTTTTTAAACATCTCACTTGCTATTGCTCAAAACGCTGTGTGAAAACAGCTATAGCGAGATGAATTAAAGTATTATTGTAAGAAAATAAATATTGGGTACGAGGATATAGGCAATTAAGGCAGCACACTGTTTAAAAAAATGGAATATTGGAAGATCTCCGCGGTCTAATGGGTTTCATGCTTGCTTCTCACACAGGAGAGATAGGTTCGATTCCTCACCATGCACCAGTGAGATAGTTAATCAATCTTCAGAACATTCTACGGACGACGGTCTAACGGTGATGGAAAACTTCGTGAGGAAACCTTCATTAATCCATAGCTGCGGCGATGGCCAGGGGGCTACCCCTGACACGCAAAAAATGGAGTATTGAATAACTGGCTCAAAGTGGGCACAATATTGCCTCTGCCACCCCGTATGGGAAAAGGCGTGACTCTATGTTATTTTATGTGGAATATTGAACTGGCTAAACTAGGGCAATGATGTGCCTCTTCCATCCCGTATGGGAAAAAGACGTGATGCTGTTATTTTTTTACAAAGTGATTTGGAGTATTTCTCATAGTAATCAATAATAGTATCGCTAGACCTTTATATTGTTACGGTGTACCTATGTCATTTTTTTTTGATATAATACCTTTGTCTGTTATAATAATTGCAAACGAACTGATCTTTTGTGCGATGTGAATGCAATTTATGCAGTGATCTGGATGTTTTTCTGTTGTGTTGTGTAAATTTATATTAATAATAAAATAAATGTCATATCGTTATTGCTGGGTGGAGTCTCGGTTTTCTGTATTTTGGCTTGCAAAGGAAAACCACACGTTTTTATTTCTTTTGGTTAAGTAAAACGTGTATTTATTAAATTCTGATTATATTTCATCACTTTAATTCTGCTATACTTGTAGTATTTTCTGTACCTATAGTATTTTTAAACACTGTTATCGTAGTATTTTGTTTTACAGTTGAATTTGGTATCTTATACAGGATGAACAGAATCTTGTGACTTGTTTCATATTTTAAGGGGTTGTTAGGGACGTCATTCTGAACAACTTTCTACGAGAATATGAAGCCAATTGGAATAGAACAACTTAATTTTTGAGATCTCTATACATTTCTCTCTATACATCTCGGTACATTTCGGTGAGCTCATTCGCGTGGGGAAGTGAAAAATAAAGTTACTCTGATCAACAAGGTTTCATAGTGAAAGTTATTCAGAATGACGTTCCTCACAACCCCTTAAAGTATGACTTCACCATTCTGTTATACCCTTCATCGCCTATAATATGTATATAGGTAAATATATACATGTATTTCCCTTACAATTGAGGAAAGTTATCATATCAAGATTAAGAACCTAAGTCCCCACAACCACAAAGATATGTTTGAAAAGCTAGACCCAAAAATATCCTCAATTTTGCATCAGGCTGACCAAAGCCGTATGGCATGGTGCAAGTCCAAACGGGGAACCAGCTATGGATGCATACTGCGATGCATGGCACAGCAGCAACCCAGAGAAGTATGGGCTGGCTTCTTCGCTGCAGTCAAACAAACTCTTGGATCAGGAAACGTAAGTATTTACACGACGACACTCAGTAACACGGTCACAGCAGCTGCTTGACTATGAACTAAAGGCAAGTATTTAATCGCACATCAAAAACACTGATTTTCACAGCAAAAAAGATCAACAAAAACACTTTATGTTTTAAATATTTTATGTGTACGTTTATGTTTTAATTATTTTTTGTGGTTCTTACATGTTCAACCTAATACGAATGATAACCGCAGCATTTTGCTCTGATATTGGCTGTGCAAATAAATATTTTTGATGTGCAGTTTAATATTTCCCTAAACTTAAACGGTCCAAAAGATACCAGTGAGATAGCACTAATCATTGTTTTAAGCCTTAAACAAAACAATCTAGTTAGTAAATCCGGTGAATGTTGATTACGTCAGTGTTTGTATAAATTAAACCCTGCAGTATTCGCTAGCTCTATCGACATCAAAGACATTTTGTCAAATTTACTTTTGAATAACTCGCACCTTTTCTCAAATGTCGGTCGATTTGAATAAGGCGGCGACCGGAACTAAATTATTTACGGCCTCGTTCAATTCCAGATACTCGTGCAACAGCAGACTTATCGTTTTATGCGTCGAAGCAGCTCCAGTAGACACGACGAGAAGAAAAAAACGATCCAAGTAAGTATATGGAACCATTTCTAGGACAAACTATCTCAGAAGTGAAGTAGGTCTCGGGCGCTCTCCCATTGTAGGCCCCGCGACGTTTCAGACAATAGGAGAAATTGTCCTTGACAAATCAAGCTGAGCTTCCACTTTGTGGAAACATTTTCTAACGAAGTTTCTGTTTATTTTTTCGCTGTCAGACCGACTTGCACCAGACTTTTAACACCCACTAAATACAGCTTCAACAAAACTTAAGCACCATACGTAACTTGACCGTGTTGTACTTTAAGTTGTGTTTAAACTTTATTTTGTCTGTCTGGTGCAAGTCTTCTTAGAATTATAGGATTTTTTAAGGCTAGTATTCAATCGCACAGCGAAAATACTCATTTTCAAAGCAAAAAAGGATCAGCAAAAATACTTTTTGGTTGTTCCTACATGTTCAAACTAATTAGAAGGATAACTTTTTTAACTATTTTTTGTTGTTCTTACATTTTCAACCTAACACGAAGGATAAAGGAGTCTTCGCTTCGCTCACCCCCTTTGCCCTTCACCTTAGCTAGCGCAGTATTTTGCCCTGATATTTGCTGTGAAAATCAGTATATTTGCTGTGAAAATCAGTATATTTGCTGTGCAAATCAGTATTATTGATGAGCAGTTTAATATTTCCCATTTTTTAATGGACACTGCGTAACTTATGTTTAGTTTAGTAGACGACTCGAATGGCCGAGTCGGCAGTGACACTGCCTACGCAGCCAAGGGTCCCGAGTTCGAGTCCCGGTGGGAGCAAATATTTGTTTGATGAGAACGGATGTTTGTACCCTAGTCATGGTTGTTTATCTATCTAAGTATAATATTTATCTATATAAGTATGTATCGTTGTCTAGTACCCAAGATACAGGGAATCTTAGTTTGGGGCTAGATCAATGTGTGTAAATGGTGTCCAAGGTATTATTTATTACCTATTTATAAAAAAATATATAAAAAGTTTTCCGGTACATTCTATGCAAAGTAATAAATACATTGATCAAGATTTTTATAAAAAAGCTTACATTTAAAACACTTCCAAATAAGAGTAGTCGGTTTTGTTTACCTTGCTAAATCGTTATAATCTTAATTTCTAAAATAGACCAAAGTGACAGTTTGTGGGTCGCGCTCTTCGTTAGAAAAAAATGTGTTGCAGTCACAGTTGACCAATTCATTCATTGTGATGGAATCATCGAATGATTAATTTCCATTACGAAATTCATTGTTTTTGAGGTTGCTGTTGAATCGTGACTTTTTTGATACGAAAATACCTATATTCTGATCATCTTGGGCTTTAAAATAATTTAAATAAACAAACGAAGAAAACAACATATTATTTTTTAAAGAAAATGAAAAATAAGAGTTGAACATATAAATATTTAAGTATCAAATAAACCAATAGATGTGTTTTTCTGATGGAATAACTATTCCTCTTATTTATGTATCGATTTTTAGAACACTTGCAACATTAAAATAAACACTGTGCGAATCCAATTATCATTTGAGTCCAGATAATTATATTTCAGGCTTTAGATTTATTTTACTTCACTTTGATAGAGTTATGTGCAGTGGTCGAAAAATCTTGGAGCGCAACGAAAGCAAAAGAATGGACATGACTTAATTTCGGAACTTAATATCGGAACTTTCCTATTATTACTTAAATAAAAACTTTTAATAATAGTCTAAATAGTAGTTTGTTTTTCGAAAAAGTCATGCATTAATTATCAGAAAATATAATGTAAAATAAATTGTTTTGGCCGCTCAAAGCTATCTTTCTCATATTCAATATAATTTATCCATATACACACAAACTCTACATTCGCTAATGGTATAAATACGCCGTTTTTTTTAATATATGCCTCCGTAGACCTCTTTGTTGTGATCTCCTTATATCGCAACTACAACATTCAAAATTCGCCACTGGTAGTCAGATATATCACTCTGAAGAAGACGAAAAATAAAAATGTGATTTTAACTTACCGTTGAAAATGAAAGGCAGTGAAAAATAAAAAATCATGATAATAGAGCATATTTTAAGTACGCAAACATGCCACCGAAACTAAAAACTATTTTAAAATATTGCTGTGCACTCGGAAATATTATGGGACTCTTCGACGATGTCGTTTGTTAGTACAAAGTGCGATGTTCGTTTTCATTTGAATAAATTTACTTTAGAAAGACATGTTCTAAGCGCAAATCTCTGTGCCAATCCACATATTTCTCAATGAAAAAACAAATGAGTAAACAATTAAACAATTGTATATTGTACATTTTTGCTAACGTAAAATATACCATCTCAAGTTAACGACTCGAAAAATAATTGATGTCAGTTTAGTTGCCTTACTTGCTCAAGCTGTTTCGAACAATTCTAGAAGGTTAGTCAGCGTTCTAGGGATCCAGCTAGTTAGACCTTACGCGATTTAGCCTAGAAGAGAGGAAGCCTGGAAGACAAAGATATTCATAGACATATTGATATTTGGTCAAATAACGCTGTACGCAAAATATATAATCGAGAGTATAGAGTTCATATTTGCATTGTGAGGTAAGATCTTTTCTAAACAACCTATTTAGAAGTGTATTCTAGTTTGTATGTTATATGCTCAGATGAACGAAACTGTTACTTACTCTGTTTTTGTATATTAAACAAGATAGGTTATATCAAATGCTGAATTCTGAGGCTTTGTGATCCTTCTGAAACATTTGCCTTATATATTTTCCTGAAAATTATTTAGGCTATGGACCTTCCTAGATTTAGTAGAATTAATAATCTACCGAGTGCAGAATCTTCCCTAAGCGACATCGCAATAAATAAAATATAAAAACCATCATTATTGATTTGGCTCTTAGTATAGGCATAACATATTTTAGTTAATTTTGAGTTTCCTTTTTGTTTTTGATAAAAACAACATCATCGGAGGTCATTTTGAACCAATAAAATGCAATGTCTGCAATCGCAGATTAATTGTATTGTTTGATATTTCTCCTTCATATAACTTGATCGATGACAGCCACGTGTTTCTTTGTCATAATTGGGGGACAGGAATGCACGGCCCAGTAATGCCCGGCCCCGGAATGGCCGACCCTGGAATCGTGGGATTTGGGACGCCAATTTCGGGGCCGGACATTCCAAGCCGCACATTACTGGGCCGGGCTTTCCGAGGCCGTGCACTGCCTGTTCGACCCCGGAATGCCCGGCCCCGGAATTGTGGGACGTCTCTCATTGGCTGGTAAATACTGGCTTCTGATTGGTCGAACATTTTCGATTTTAACTTAGACGAATCTAAGGCCACGGTCATAGTAGTGAGGTTTTTTTGTAAGCAAGTTTAACATTCACTTATTTATAGGTTAGGTTAGAACTTAAAAGAAGCAAAACCGAAGCGTAGCGGAGCGAAGCGGAGCGAAGCGTATGCAAATAAAAAAAAAACATTTAATGATATTAATAGATGTTTTGAGATAGACACACTATGAACACACCCTAATCTCTGATGTTGCAGTTGTCTATGGTACTCGGGACGCCCATTCCGGAGCCGGGCATTCCGGGGTCGAGCACTATTTTGTACGGCCACGGAATGCTCGGCCCAGGAATGACTGACCCCGGAATCGTGGGCTTTCGGGACGCCAATTCCGGGGCCGGACATTCCTGGGCCGGACAATACTGGGCCGGGCATTACAGGGACTCTCATAATTCATATCATAGAGCCAGATAAAGTGTCAACAAATAATCACAAATAAGTTTGCAAATGTAGGTTTGGGCAAAACGCGATTTAGGCTGATGAAACTTTAGGCAGATTAAAATAAGCCTTTATGACCATTGACATTAGGCTAATTTTATATGACGTTTAGGCATAACGCGACTAGTCTCTCTACGAATTAGGTACACCCTAACCTAGAACCTAGAAGGAATTGAATGCTACCAGAGTCTTTGTTAAGAAAAAATACTTGGACGATTTCTTTAAATTAAATACTGAAATGGCTCACGAAGAAATGAAACATAAGGATCACTGGATATATTTGGAATTTCATAGTTCGACCTCTAAAACTGATTCAAGTAGATATAATAAAATTGAAATTCGCTGCTGGAGCCATTTTTATGGATAACATTGGTTTAAATTTTTCTAACGTTAATGTAAATATACTTCAGTTTAGAAAACAAGTACTTTCTCAAAATTGTCATTGAAACATCCCACGGTTGCAAAATTTAAATCCAAGAGAAGTAAGCCAATTAACAGTGAACTGAATGTAAATTTATTTGTTTTTAAATTTAAATGAAGAATTATAATAGTGTTTTTAAATTTAAATCAGAATGTACAAAATATTGGTTTAATATTTTTAACTTCTAAAGCCAATAAAAATGCAATATCTACAACCCTGTTTAATATATAAATAAGATAATCTAAACAGTAATTTAAAATATGTATTAAACTAGTAAAATTCGATGTCTAATTACGTTCCAGAAATTGAGAACCGCTAAAAAGTCATGAGGCTTTCATTTCGCTCCAAGGTTTCCCGAACACTGGTTATGTGACAGTGTTTGACAGAAATTTATATCTTAACAGGTATCGTGCAGCGGATAAAATGAGATTCCTGAAAGACTTAGAAGATCAAGGAAACGAGACTAAAGGCAGGTTATAGACTACTGATATATTGTAATTTCTAAGTTCTTTGAAGACTGTAAATAGTTAAGCGTTAAATTAAGGTTAATATTTATAAGTCATTCATTTACTGGCGTGACCTTTCTTTCAAACCAAATCACGGTGGAACATATCGACAATATATTTGTAGAATTTTTATTTTTCGGCAGTCATCATCACCCTTTTAGCTGGTTCATGAAATGTATACTTATTCATATGTATATAATTTCTAGTCCCAGTTTATGAATTCAATGTGTCCATGGTGTTTATTAGATAGTCAATTTCTTTTCAACAGAAATGTAAATATAATATTAAATGAATAGTGAATTCCCTGTATAAAATTATAGGGCTCTCTTTAACTGCCATGTTCAAAAATAACATAAATCATCCATCCTGATTGGAGAAATGTAAATAATCATTATACAAAAAAAACCTTGGATATGAAACGTTAGAATTTACTGCCACTTTCTGTATTTTATCTGTCGATATAATATTTCGTTTCAAAAGCTATGTCCATCGATAGAAACCAAGTTCATGGTGTATATTAGCTATTTATTACGCTTCATATGTTTATTATTTTGTAAGATCCTTTTAATATAAGAACTGTGATAATTCGTTTCATCGACTCAATTTCATGGCGTTCTTAACATGTTAAAATTCACGATTAAGTCCGACTGTATTATTAAACAGCTTTTGATATTGATTTAGCTTTTCCGTGACAATTTTGGGACCTGCCATTTGGACGTATAGTTAAAATTGTACTAAATGCCATACTCAGAGTCATTTCGTTTATATTTATTGCACATGATATAACTTATTACAATCTAACAGAAAATTTATAGAAAAAGATAATTAGAATATTCCTGCGAAAGGATACATTTCGTTTGCTAAACCATGAAGGATGACTTTTGTAAATAAAGATTTCTATAGTGAATCGATCACTAAGTCGTCCTTAATTAATAATTACATGACTCTGAGTATAGCAGTTAAATACTTACATTTAATTTTTGTATTATCAATAAGTTTTTTTTATTGTTTGTTATTGAATTTTAGTGCAATTTCAACTTACATTGTCTCCAATGTCTAAATTGTTGAAATAGTAGAATAAAATTTATAAAAACTAATCAGTTTTGAATTGTTGTAACGAAATGTGAGTTTAGGCGAATTTTATTGTACTTCCGAAGTATACATTGTTTTGAAAATAAAGTTTTTTTTTGTAAAATCTTGTTGCATTAATTATATTCTCCAAGAATGTTTAGTTCATTATAATATCAGCTCAAGCTGAGTGTTGAAAACGGTCAACCTCACATAACCCTTTCAGGGTGTCATTCTAAATAAGGTATCGTGATTTTGAACCTCATGACATAAATGAATGAATGAAGCCGGAGCTTGGGAAGGACTCCAGCCAGGGTTCTAAACCTGTTTCGGTCAGAGGGCACGAGTTCGGAATGACCTGCTCGATAGGAGAGGAAAGGATAGTGAATTTAATCGACCGACTCTTTAGCCTGAAACCAATGTAGAATATGTGGAATGGGAGGATGTGGGATTCGGAGAGCTGTTGTTTTCTTCCAAGTTATTGTTTTCCTTCTATTTTCAGGTATTGCTATTGGTTGAATTGTCTGAGTTGTGTTCGTTTGTTTTATCCGGTCTTTGGCTATCATTTTGCCCTGTAGTAAGTCGTAAATTTTGTGGTGTCTTGGATAGCTTCTGGCGTTCTCAAACATGTCTTTGAGGATCAGGCATTTATATTTTCTTAGTCTAGAACGGTTTGCTTTGGTGAGGGCTGCCGCTTTTAGTCCATATGTTATACACGGTGCAATGACCATTTTGTAAATCAGGTGCACTATTTTCCAGTCCATATAAGATTTTTTTATAAAACGCATCAGGGCCTTAGAATTGCATATGGCTTGCCAGAACCCCTTTTTTATTATGTCTCTCCTACTTTTTCCTGTCGTAATTTATGTGCCGAGATATTTTATTTCGTGTACGGGTCGTATTGGACATCACTTGTGGGCGCTGGGTGTTTATGCGGTCTCTTATAAGAATTTTCGTCTTTGTTTCGTTAGTGTCGAGACCTAATGTTTGAAAATCTTGACTAACAATAATAATAAGGTCATCCGCGAAAGAGAGAATAAGCGGTAAGACTTTTTCTTCATCTTGGTCCAGTTTTATGTTGGGGATTTCTTCTTCCAGTGTTTTAAGGAAATCATCCATTAATATTGTAAATAGTCTTGGTAAAAGTGGACAGCTTTGTTTAACACGTTTTTCTTTGTTGAACAAATAACTTTGCTGTCCGAACCGTTTGATGCAGGTCCGTTCATACATGTTGGCTTTCATTATCCTATTGGTTAAAATCTTATTGGTCCTTGAGAGGAGAATATCCTTGAACATATTTAGGTCTATAGTATTGAATGCTTTTAAGATATCCAGCATCAGTACATATATTATCATACCCTTACGCCATTCTTCGTCTAGTACCCTGCGTAGTGTGAAGATGTGGCCATCAGTGGATCTATTGTGGAGAAATGCTGCTTGGTAGTTCCCGAGTTCTGACACACATAACAGCGACAGAACAGGTCAGCAGGTATGCGGATATGCGATATCCTGTATTGCACATTGTTATACGGCATAGTCATTTGTCTCTTGAGGGTTTCTGATTTTTAGGACAGTACTTGGACCATTTAATTCCAGGAGTTCAAAAATGCATTCTTGTTTGCAACTTGCGACTTGACGATCCAATTGGCCGAGTCGGCAGTGACCCTGCCTACGAAGCCAAGGGTCCCGGGATCGAGTCCCGGTGGGTGCAAATATTTGTTTGATGATAACGGATGTTTGTACCCTAGTCATGGTTGTTTATCGATCTAAGTAAAACATTTATCTATATAAGTATGTGTAACGATGTCTAGTACCCAAGATACAGGGAATCCTAGTTTGGGGCTAGATCGCTGTGTGTAAATAGTATCCAAGGTATTATTATTATTATTTATTATTAATGGTTGGTAGTAGGTGTGGAATTTCAGTTTGTGTTTCTGACTCGGGGCAGGGGAGTTAATCTGGCTCTTTCAACATACTAAACGTTCCCTAAAGAATTTACAAACAAAATGTTTACTTTTTGTATGAGCGCCTGCAAAACTTCCAAAAGCAAATACACAACCTATAGCCGACGAATTTTGCATTAATTATTTTGATAAATAATGTTTTACATTGGGCCTGGTTTTGTTTTATGGGACACCACCGTTGTTGAGTCCCCCCTCCTCCCTATTTTTACCTGCCGACTGAATTAATAGACTTCCTAAAGGTAGTGATAACAATATAGATAACTAACTATATAGCGCTTTTGGATTACGTACAACTATAAGTGAATCACACTAAACCAGGTAAAATGAAAATATAGCCCATCAATCTACTTCAAAGTTACGTAAAAAGAAACGCGAATTACGACATCGTTCGTTACGGACCGTCTAATATTATAATAAATTCGAAACATTTCCCTGAAAACGCTGAGTCAGGGAAGGACCATTTGTTAAAGGGCAGGGGTTGTCGCTATGAGGTGCAAGGGGCACGGCCATTCACAGGGATACAGGTTAAGGACTACATGTTGCTAATAGGAAAGAATGTATACTCATTGTGTTAGCTTGAAAAATGATCAGCAAACAGACATAACATTTTACCCGTGACACAGATTTGGGTATAAAAAAGTTGAACAAAAAGGATAGTTAATAGCAAATCTAGAGTAATCTTGGCAGGAAATGCTTTAAAATAAATAGCTTAAGCATTTTATAATAGGAAAGTAGATTTGTAATTTATATACATATATTAATCTGTCAATTAATATATGGAGGTGGCGTGGCGGGCGGCGGGACATGACCCGGAATGGCATGCTTCATCTTTACTATATTTTTGTCATGTCTCTTAGATGGACGACCATAGACTTATGTTTTGTTAGCACGAAACGCCATCAGCAGGCAGTCAAATTACCGAATTATTACAAATTAACAAATTGAAAATGTCTTTATTACTATAGATATTTACATATACTTAGCAATCGTCATTACAGGTCAGGACATATCCCTCCTCCACCCAACCTCAGACAGTCTCAGTGATGATCTTGGGGCACGGCAGTGCCCTCGCCAAAACGAGCAAGCGAAGCACAAGGGCACAACCAACCTTTTCTCGAAGCGCTTTGTCGACTTTTTTAACCCTCATAACTTTGGATTATAGCAGTGAAACAAAATTCTTGGGATACGATGTCAGTAGTAGGCTTAATATACATAGAAAGTATTGATAGCATAACACAGATACTTATTTTTCTCCTTAAGGACATCCCATATAATGGTAGGAAAACGGCCAAGCCACATATTTCGACTAAGGTGTAGAGTTTGTAAAGTTAGGGCTTGTAGAGTTAGGGCGTCTAGAGTTAGAAGCTTGGCTCTACACGAGATCTGATAAATTTTTGACAGTGCGAGCCATATGTTCTCGACTTGGCAACATTTTACATGAAAATTATTTTGGTGGGATAAATAAGTATTTACATTTTTCACTGACACCAACAGTGAAAAATGAAAAATGCTTGATCTTTGTAGTGTATTTGCCCCCTTATGTTAAGGACCAACTGTAATTCGATAATTTGGCTTGTCTCGAAAACCTCTGTTGTAAATATCTCACGATGTAATTGCTATAATAGGTGATTTTAATTTTAATTCTTGTAATACAAATGTAAAGCCGCAATTCGAACGTTTTGTTAATTTCTGTAATCTTGGACAATTCAACAGTGTAAAAAACAAATATGGTGGTATCTTGGACATTGTGATGACGGACATACACGCCGATAGGATGACTGTTTCGGCTGAGGTAGAGCCGCTAGTGCCAGCAGACGCGTATCATCCGCCGTTAGAGGTGGTATATCTACTGCGTTATTCATTTACTCCAAATTCCAAATTCCAAATGTCTTTATTAATGTAGATATTTATATATACTTAGCAACCGTAATTTTTTCCACTTCTCTACATTGGACCACTGAGGGAGAGAGAAGGGCATAGAAACTCCCACAGATCTCATATTAAAAAATTTCAACTCGCAGCGTCCATGGGAACCCTAATAAAGATCCTGCTTGGAACTTCCGTAAAGCAAACTTTATGAGCTTATACTCTGATTTTTGTTATACCAACTGGGATCATGCCATTGCTGAAAGGGATGTTAATACTGCCACATAGGGATGTGCGTTTAAAGTCGCATAGAATAGGGATTCTATGCGACTTTAAACGAGGTAATTAATAGGCATGTTTCTTAGAAAAATATGTTCCCATCAGTTCTCGAATCTACCCCCTCTATAAATACGAAATCATAAAAAAAAGTATTTCCACTTTCAAAAATGTAAAGAAAAAGGTCTAGAGTTTAATCGCGAGGTGTTTTATTTAAGTGATTTAACTGATAGTTAAGAATGTTATATATAATAGCATTTTTTAATATGATTTTTTCTCTTTAACGATTTCTTCGAAGAAAAATGGTTTCAAGAACCTCAAGGCACATATAGGTTTGATGAAAAAATAAATTTTTGGTTTTAGTTCCATGTATGGGGAGACCCCTTAATTTTTTATTTTTTCCATTTTTGTATAAACATCGTAAAGCGGTTCACAGAATATATCTACATACCAAGTTTCAACTGTGTAGTCTTGATAGTTTCGGAATAAAGTTGTTGTGACATACGGACGGACAGACGGACAGACAGACATGACGAAATTATAAGGGTTCCTTTTTCTCTACGAAACCCTATAAAGGCATAAAGGTACGCGTCAAAGCATCGAGTGCATATGTAATGGCAGGACTGTGTCAGGGCAGGACGCACACAGGATATGCAGGTTCGATTCCTAACCATGTACCCATGAGATAATTAATTTGTCTTTAGTACATTATACGGACTTTCTAATGGTGATGGAAAACGTCGTGAGGAAACCTTCATTTCTCCATAGCTGCGGCGATGGGTTAGCCCCCTATCACGCAAAATGGAGTATTTAATAACTGGCTCAAAGTGCGCACAATTGTGCCTCTGCTACCCAGTATGAGAAAAGGCGTGACGCTATGACGATGATGACAATCTTTTTGACAGAAAAGCCAATATCGGAGGCCAGTATATATGTATAACGAACAAGTTCAGTGAGACAGTTGCCAAGCAATTGCCTAATCAGTATTTTATTAACAGAGCTACGACGAGCCGCTCGTCGCCTAAAAGCCTCGTCTGCTTTAGGGCCTGATGCAATACTTCCTTTCCTTATAAGAGTCTGCATCTGCGCCGTCGAACTTCCACTCTTGCATATGTTTAACCTCGCTCTTCAATGTGCCCAATATTCCGAAAAATGGTAACTATCAAAAGTTTCACCTATTCCTAAAGGTGGTGCTTCACCAGACGTAACTAAGTTTAGGCCTATTGCGATACTTTGTGCGTTTGGTAAGTTATCCGAGAAAACCCTTTACTCGTTCTTAGTGAGAAAAATGAGCCACCACTTGAGTGACCCCTAGCATGGTTTCCATGCAGCGAGGTCGACAACAACGAATCATGTAGCCTTTGTCGACTCAATAGCACGTATACTAATAGTAACGTATTTCGAATGGATGCTGCGTATTTCGACTTCAGGAAGGCGTTTGATGTGGTTGATGACGACATACTGCTCTCGAAACTATTGTCGTTTGGTTTTGCTGCCAAACTTCTAAGATTCTTTGCAGACTACCTAAAAGACAGACAGCAGCATGTTGAAATAAATTGCTGTCGCTCCAAAAACTGCACTAGATCA
The DNA here is from genome assembly GCA_949825045.1 of Argyresthia goedartella. Lineage (NCBI taxonomy): Eukaryota > Metazoa > Arthropoda > Insecta > Lepidoptera > Argyresthiidae > Argyresthia > Argyresthia goedartella. The sequence continues at coordinate 10,060,636 of OX463821.1, read as the reverse complement.
GGCGTAAGCCTAGCTAGTATACTGGGCCCAACGTTATTTTTAATCATGATACACGAACTTCCTGAAGTCCTATAGGCGACAAACTGCTTAATGTTCGCAGATGATTGGAAACCATACTGCGCTATGGATAATCCGGCGGATTGTATGAGATTGCAAGAGGACAAAGATGCTTTCTCAGGGTGGAGCAAAACCAATATTATAATAACAGTCTCTTAATACAGATCACCATCACCAGTTTCGTTCCCATACTCTGTTCAGGGAGTATTATTGTTAAGGGTTGATCAAGTCCGTGACCTAGGACTATTAATTGTCGCTTAGTAAGACTTTAATGAACATATAATAGCCACCTGTAAGAGCGCCAACAAAGTCCTGGGATTTAAATTGCGTACCGCAGCTAATTTTCATGGTACTACTGCTGTAATTCTACAACACCTTCGTACGTTGTAAGCTTGAGTACAGCGCCACAGTCTGGGACCCGTGCGAAAAAAAAATACTTTTATGGCTGAAAGGGTATGTAGCTAACGCGCCCACATCTCGTGTTCTATCACTTTTAAATGGCTTCCATCACAATGTCCATGATACTGATATTTTTACATGTTCTATTAGTAAGTTTGTAATGTCTTTCTATCTATAATTATGTAACAGTTGTGAATGTACCTTCTAATTACCAATGCCAGCATTTTGGTGTATACTGTGAGTTAGCTATGTTTTAATATAATAAATAAACCTCATTCCGACTTCATGTCATAATGAGGCAAACGCGGGGGAGCAAGCAAACAGGTTAGATTTGCATGCAGCTCTTGTAACCCACAGCTATTTCTGTCCGGCCCCCACATGGTTGGACCGGCCTTATTTGCCGTCCGCCTGTCCTCTTCCCATTCTGGGGAGCGGGGGAAAAGAGAGCAGCGTCGCACCCTTCATGATGTGACATCCTTCGGTGATGTGACACACACAAACGACGTGAGTTTGGTACCGATGCCGTATGTATGTAAGTCATATAAATTTTTTGCTAAATTCCCCGCCACATCTATTTTTATGCCACGCGTGCGCAAACTGTTGTAGCCGTCGGAAGTACGCCTTTGGCGAGACGAGATCCTCGTGAAGTTCATCTTCTATGCCACACTCACATACACTCATCGGGCATAACATCATATACGAAACACCCGTGTCCCGACAATATCTGCGAAGTTTTGTAGGCCGGCTCAACCAAAGAGGCCTTGAGGCGAGCCGCCACGTCTTGATAGAAGCGGTGTAGCTCCATGCAGAAAGGTCAGCATACAAAACGACCAACAACGTAATACTGGTCAAATAAAATAAAACACGTGATTTCCAACAACAACTTTCATTCACAAATTTTGCCCACTCACAAGGCGTTATTATTACACCAGTTGCCATATTAGCTAGGGATCAAGTAGTAGTGGATGGTTTATCTAGGTACAAATGCTATTTACGTTTATCTCTCGTACCAGAATCGCCTGAGCCCCTAGCGCCCTTACGATACTCGTTTTGCGGAAATCCCTACGAATATCATCCAGGCACGATATGGTCGTGAGTACCGAATACGTCCAGTAGCATAACAATACCAAATTATTCAGCGTTTTTGTGTTTGAGAGAAGATTTCAAAAAACGTCAACTTTCTCTATTTTGGTTAAGGAAATGTAAAAATAAGCGCTAGGTATGAAAATTTCCATTCGATTTAACACACCTACATGGTTGCCTGAAATTGAAATCCTGTTTGACCATGAATCGGCCTTTTCTCATATTAACAATACGATACTTTAAATACCTACGAAGAGTAGTTTCCATTAGTAAGATGTTTTTGATTACGATTATTGAATCAAATAAATGAGGAAGCAGTCAAGCAAAGCAAAGCAAGCAAGCAAAACGAAAAATCATCAATAAAAAATAAACTGTAAGACTTCGCCATAGGCATATTTGACTCAAATTGTTCTTGATAGTCTGTAAGCTTTGCTATATGTCTTTGTATTGATCAACTAAACAACTATGTAGTAAATTTTAAAATTAGTTGTAGAAAATAATACATGTTGTAGGACTCCTCTGTTAAGTATATAAAAACCTGTGTTAGGGAAGATCACTCCTTTCGCATTGGAACGTTATCAGAGCCGTTAACATTCTCTCTTCTAATGGCAAATAAATCTAAAATAAATATAAATTAATGAAGTTATTTGCAAATTAAAAATTTTTAGATAGTAAGAAAAAATCATTTCATCCACCAATCATGTTCACGTCATTGTTAAATGATGGATTATAAATAGTAAGTAATGTAAGATTGACACTAACAAGTATAATAAAATATGAAAAAATGTTTCTAACGTCAGATATGGCCTCAAGTAAGATAATCATACTCAGATAATCTAGGTAAAATATTTAGGTAAATAAACCAGGCATAATTTGAAAATGTACCATAAAGGTTCTGTGCTTGTGAAGCTGAGTATGTTAGAACTCATAAAAACAACCAACAAGTATATTTTAGACAACAACAAGAAACTGGGCGCCGTGGAGCGGGCGGTAGTTCGAGGATAGTCTGTCTACTCTGGGTTTCACGATAATCTGCTTTAATTTGCACTAGATTAAGAGAGTGTGTGTATGGAGGTGCTTCGGTCATTTTCGCAATTTATAGATGCAAGAATCATTACGACGATCACTAAGGCTATGGACTTAGTTGAGTAAAAAGTTGTTAAATTTGTGACACACATAATGTTAAATAAAGTGTAAATGGTGAGCATGTATTTATGTATGTAATAACCTATTTTTAGATAGAATTTTTCCTATTTTTATTACTTAGCTCTCTGTTTCTTCGTAGATGTTTTAAGCCATTTAGTAACATTTATTTTGCGTTCTCTATTGCTCATTAGGTATTGATTTTGTATTTTTTATTTACTGCATTGTATAAGACAATGGACTGGAAGCTAATTTGTTTTTTTTTTTTTATTTGATATTTGTATTTTTATTGCTTTTATTCATAACAGCGTCATTAAATTTATATATGTTATGTATCTTTAGTATGCATTGGAGAATAAAGAGCTATCTAATTGCTAGAATATTAGATTAATTATATATTTGAGACGTACTATACATTTTTTTCCCCAGCATACATTTGACTATGAATCTCCGAGCTCTTTCAATACTTAATAATTCCGTTTTGAAGGTGCCACCTTCAAAACGGAATTGATTGTAATAATGTGAAGTAAATAAGTTTAATAATATTGAAGTCACAAATTTCAGCTGACATTTGTGACTTCAATATTTGTGACGTTTAAAAATCTAAATGAGCTTTCTTACTCGGTTAGTTACTAGGTTCAGTTGTGGGTATCAAGCTAAGTTTTAGTCAATTAAAATTCCAAGATATTTTATATAAGGTTTAAGGTTTAATGACGTTTATTATCACTCAAGACACAGGTCACTTACGTGATAACATAGTACAAAATACATTTTAATGTCCGTCGTCGACATAATTCTAATAAGTACAATACGAGATGACAGCCAGAACAGTTCGGGTAGGTAGGTACCTCAAATAAGTTATCGAAGTGCTATAGGTATGGTATAGGTAAGTTTAAGCTAATTAATGGATGTATGGTTACATTCCAACCTGAATCATATATCATAAACTATCCAGAGAACGACAGTGTTGGAGCTATGACGAAGATATGGGGATACATATTATGGCAAACTTTATGTCACAAAATGGATTCTTAGAAATTTAAATAATTAAATAAGAGTGCATAATAATTTAGCTACTGATGTGCTAGATAAAATCTTCTAAGTGAGGCCCTTGTGTGTTGTGCTGACCCGAAAACTCTGCCAGTATAGAGTTTTTCATGAAGATGTATCAAAAGATGAATCTATGGTAAAATACTTTGGACTCAAAACAGTTCATGAGAGGCAAGCCTATCAGATTTAGGTATAAAAAGTGGGTGGCTGCCAGTTCAGAGGGATGGAAAAACTCAAGTTCAAGCCCTAGTTCTTCCTCCCCTGTCAGAATGCGAATGTCATCTTTATACTAGATGATGATGCAACTATTGGTCTGAGGCAAAACCATACCATACACCATAAATAAAATAAACCATAGCCACACCCATACCACCATCAAGTACTAAGTTTCAGGCAACAAGGGGTTACGGAGATATAGAGAGTCGTATGTTGCCTCTTCTTATAAGCTGGGCGATCACAGTTCATAAACTGCAGGGTACAACCCTCGAAAGAGCAGTGACCTTGTCAAAAAATAATGCGAAAGGACAAATATATGTTGTTTTAAGCCGAGTCAGAAGTTTGGAAGGCACAGTTTCATAATTCCAGTATTTTTTCTTTAGAAACCAAACAACTGTAAGGATTTCTAATTTTCAAAAAAACCACAAAAAAAATACAACTGAATTGAGAACCTCCTCCTTTTTTGAAGTCGGCTAAAAAGTCAAAGTCAAAGTCAAAGTACTTTATTACTGTAGATATTTACATATACTTAGCAAACGTCAATTTTGCCTCTATGGGAGAAGAAGGGCGTAGAAATTCCCACAGATTGATTTTTAGATCTCTTTTAAAAATTGGTTGTGATCTATTACGAATATGAAAAATTTAATTATTATGAATAATAAGCAGGAATAAATAATCACAAAATTATTAACAGCAAGGTCTGTGTTGAGCTAAATTAACCCCATACAGTCCTGTCATTTAAGTAATCTTGAACATTGTAATATCCCTTTTTTGACAAAGTCGCTTTAACATGCTTTTTAAATTGCTCAAATGGCAATTTAAAATCTCCAGAGGTATCTTATTATAGTAGAGAATACTGACCCTTGAAAGAATTGCTAACCTTCGCGAGTCTAAATCGGGGCGCACACAATCTGTGATTATTTCTTAGGTTAACATTACAGCTATCGCTAAGTTTGGAAAATGTTGTAAGGTTCTTGCGTACGTACATTATATTTTCGAAAATAAATTGACTAGCTACTGTTAGTATATCAATTTCTTTAAAAAGCTCTCTTAAGGAGTCTGTTCGTTTTAAATTATAAATTGCTCGAATAGCTCTTTTCTGTAAAATAAAAAAGTTTGAATATCCGCTGCTTTCCCCCACAACAAGATACCATAGGACATCACACTATGAAAGTAACTAAAATATACTAGCCTAGATGTAGCCACATCCGTGCTTTGTCTGATGTTCGTAACAGCGTAAGCCGCAGAACTTAATTTACCAGCCAATTTTTCTATTTGGGGTCCCCACTGCAATTTGCTATCAATGGTTATTCCAAGAAACTTCGTATCATTTACTAATTCTAACGTGCTATTGTCTAACACTAAACTGGTCTCAACTTGCCTGACATTTGGAAGTGAGAATTTGATACACTTGGTTTTACCAGCGTTTAACAATAAATTATTAACTGTTAACCAATTCAAGGTTAAAGACAATACACCATTAACATCATCAAAATCTGCTTTTTTTCTTTCAATTTTGAAGACCATTGAAGTATCTAAAAGAAAAGAACATCTGGCTACCAGGGTTATGAAATATTCACACACACAGTGTATTTCGACAACTATTTTACTTGTTGCGATTGATTGAAAAACTTTAAGGTAACTGGGTATAAAGCTTCTGGAACATCGTAAGGTACACCTTGACAGATGGTTCAAGCAGCATCTGTTTGAAACGGCATCGCCGCTCGTGGCTAAATAAACCGATCTGTGAACGGCACATTCACCCGCACTTCGTGCACGTATACTGTGAGTCCGTTGTGGCAGGTGAGGCGGTTTTGCGGTTGTGCCTTATCGCTCGTTTTTCGCCTGGTGTGCGAAACCAGGTATTATCGTGGGTTTAACATCCCTCTGAGATGGTCTTTCTCCACCCATCGCGGTCAGATGCTCTCTCATAAGTTGCGTTCACATACTTGCTTGATAAGAGCATATGTAACGCTTGGCGCCTGCAAACTTTGAGAGTTGGTGAGTGCTTCGATCAATTAATTAGCTTTTAGAAGATATTTAGCAAGAAGCTATCTTCAACTTCATGCTAACAACAACAGCCCCCCCATCTGGATTCTCCATAGCAAACCCAAGTTAAAGTAACAATCGACATAACCCAGAAAAGCAAAAACAGTTACGGTTTGTTACGTGCCTTACTCGTAAAAAAGGCGGTGTATGAGGTGCCAGAAAAGTCTTGACCTGTGTTGTAATACCTTGCTTTTTGCCAAATTTCACTATCCTAGGTCAACCGGAAATACCCTATAGGTTCTGATTCCCTTGTGAGTATCAAGTAAATTTAGCAAAAGCAAAAAAGCAAGCAAGTTAAGCAAAATTCAACTGCCATATTTTTTACTTGCATGAACGTAGACGTTTGAATTTTTCGTAGCTCCAAGGGTCGGCAGACGTGAGTTCCTGAGAAAAAAAGTTGTGACAGACGGACAGACGGACAACAAAGTGATCTTATAAAGGTTCCTTTTTTCTTTTTAATGTACGGAACCCTCAAAACAAGGACAATTCAAATTCAACAATTCAAAACAATTCATAGTTTGCATATAATGAGCGTGGCTGAAGAATGCCTTTTAACAAAATTTTAACTAATATTATTTAGTTTAGTTGCTCTAGTTTGTGTCACCTCTAGCATCGGTTATACTCTCGATAACGCTCGAATCTGTTATGCTACATTAAAGTCCAATATTTGCGGTGGGGGAACTTCCTAGCAGGTGTTGATAATGTTGTTTCAGTTAGTGAGTTACGAATGTTTGTGAATCATCAACGTGTTTTCTATTGAGTTACAATCATACAGTGTATTTGTGCATAATGGGGAAGATAATTAAAATATTCTGAATGAAATCTCTACCGCGGAGTATAATACTTATCAGCATACCAATTGTTTGAAATCTCACTATATTTTGTCTCCATTTGATTTTTTGTCGAAGCGAACGCGCACGATGTTTTGTGCGGAAAGCGTAGCTTGGCAGTTCTTTACTATTGGCATCCTGGCCATTTCCGACTCAATTTATGCTTCATTTACCCGCAGATGCTACAACAAAGACACTCTCTTCTACACCACAATCTGAATCTGCACAGTCAATGTGCTGTTCATCATCACACTTCGTGTAACCATGGTCGTGGGAGAAAAAATGATGAAAAATTACTTGTGCAGCGTTTCGGGGTACATCGTTCAATGGCCTTTCAACGCTTTGGATGACAAAAATAAACTATCATGTGGCCCCAGCAAGTCAAAAACTTACAAAAAACAACAAAATACGCGAAACTGGGCTACGAAATCTGTTTGTCTGAAAGTCAAGTCAAAAGATATAACACGACAAAAATATACGGTACTTACAGACAGAATTGACGAAATGGCTATAACCTTAAGCACCACTGGTAAGACACAGTAAAGCAATAAATATTACGTAATTGCATTAACCTGGATGATATCATAATTCCAGTCTTTTTGCTTTAGAAAAGTTTGTTTTCTAAAGCAAAAGCACTGTAAATATGGACTACTAGACCGATTTATAATTTTCTAAAAGTGGGACCAAACTGAAAGGCCACGCTTTCGAATAAAAAGGATTTTTGAAATCGGTTCAGAAATAGTTTTGAAGTAACAAATACATAAAAAAGAGTATGCCTTAGACCACTCAACTGAAGTAAAACTTCTTTAGCTCTAATGCTTCAAAAATACATCTCCTGCACTGTGTCTGTCTATGAGAGGAAGAGAAAAAGAAAATTTGCGCGCGCACCTCTCGTTCGCCTCGTCCGATCACACTTTTCGTAACGCTCTCGTCACGCATTCGACAGCTTACTCCCCAAGTCAAGCGTGCGTAAAGAAGTTTTACTTCAATAAATACAGCCGCATTGAGAACCCGAACTTTAAAAGGACGCCTCTAGTTACGGGTTCGTGCTTGACGTTACATACACACATCAACACTGTCTAGGGATATTTTGTATTTCTTAATTTTTATGATAAACTATAAATATTTTGTTTAGAGAAGTATATATGGAATTAAACCTCAGTTAATGATATAAATAAAAAACATTTTAGATCTTCAAATATTTTTTTAAAATAAAATAACAAAGAGACTAAAAATGGTGCTAAGTCTGCGAATGAAATTAATGAATAAAATGGATAATTTTATTTAAAAAAACAACTTAAAGTGAGACATTTTAACTCTTAATAATCAGTGTTGCCACCCCTCGCGTTAATAAGAGTTTGGCATCGGTTATTCATACTGTGAATTAAGGTGTCGATGTCTTGCTGTGGTATGCGTTCCCAGGTTCGTTGCAGGTGCAAGAAAAGTTACTCTTCTGTGGCCAGATTTGGAGGGAGGGCATGCATAGTCCTTCGCTGCAACATGTCCCACGCATGTTCGATGAGATTCATATCGGGCGACTGCGCAGGCCATCTCATTACCGTGACGTCGTTGTCTTGAAGTGCGGCTGATACCAGCCTCGCAGTGTGTGGACGAGCATTATCATGCATGAGTACGAATTGCTGGCCGATTTGCACCCTATGCGGAATAATAACAGGTTCCACCACCTCATCACGGTATTTCTGAGCATTCATTTTGCCTCTTCCAAAAACGAGGTCGGTTCGCGCGCCTATACGAATTCCTGCCCATACCATGATTGTTCCTGCTTGGTACGAATGAACCTCTTGTGGATGCTGAAGCCGGCTTTCCCTGCCTGGAACTCTCCAAACTCGTGTTCTTCGCGAATCTGGATGAAATCCAAACCGAGACTCATCCGTAAAGAGCACTGTCGACCATTGTTCATTATCCCATAACACGTGTTCTTGGGCCCACAATAGTCGCCTTCCGCGATTGCCTCGTCGCAAAGCAGGAACATGAATTGCCCTGCGAGAATGAAGCTTAGCTTCATGTAGCCTTCTTCTGACAGTTTGGTCGCTAACCAACAGCTGATGCTCCTGTTGGAGCCTCTGTACCATTTCCATGGCCGTCAGAGTAGGTTCTCTCCTGGCGGTATTTTGGAGAAAACGGTCCTCTCTAGGGGTGGTCACCCGAATTATGCCAGCATGCCGTTCCGCCACTTCCCCAGTATCACGATAACGTGACCAGAGCCTTGATATCACATTCTGGCTGGTGCCTAGGGTCTCCGCAACAACATTTTGGATAGCGCCAGCTTCCAACATTCCTACCGCTCTTATCATCTCGTCTCTCGTCAGATGTCGACGTTGCATGGCACCAACAAGATGACACAAACAGTAAAAATCCCCAAAACAATTGATAGAGTTAGTTAATTAATGTTTTTCTAAATAAATCTCAACACAAAACTAGCACTGTAAACTGAATCAAATGCGTGTTCCCGCGCTTTCTTTTGTTTTCATAAGTTTTTTTTTTTTTTTCAATGTCAGTTTGAAAATGGAACAAGGAGGTTTAATTCCACATATAAACTTTTTCCTAATTCTGAGTAGTTTTTCTGAAAAACTAAGAAATGCAAACAATAATCTAATATCCCTAGACAGTGTTGATGTGTGTATATTGAGTTTAAGTGAAACTTTTTTTCGCAGATCACAGTTTACGAGAGACGCCTACGTCCAGCACTAAATTGACAGACAGTGACATATATAGGTAATAAACGTCCAAATCTGCGTTGGACTTGCGCACGAAGGGTTCCGTACCAAAAAACTAGTTTGCCCTCAATTGTACCCTTCCTATGTAATCAAAACTTCTCTTATTATTTTCCCTGTAATATGTTAGTAAGGACCTATATTACGTATACTTTCTCCAGATTTTAATATCAGTAGTTTGGGACATTTGGGGTGATGGACTTTTTAAAAACTTTTGAACTAAGTATGTCAAAGTTATGAAACAAAAATATTTGAGATCCTGAAGCCCTTTTATTTGACATTACTAAACTTTTTTCAATTTTCTGATTTGTGTGCCTATTGAAATCATACAATTTTCATTATTTTCCCTATGATATTAAATACGGAGATAACCGGGAATGGTCTTTGTGTGTGTATTTCAGATTTATGAAAAAATACATATTTAAAATCCTTGCAACAAAACCTTTCATTGGACATGATATAGTGTGAAACACTCATTTTTTATTTACTGACTTGCCCCCCAAATTAAAAGTGATTTTATTTACGTAACACGTTACTGTTTGGGTCACATATCTACGTGTCCCAAATTTCAACTTAATCGGTTCAGAATTAGACTGTTTCATATTACTTTTACACACCAGGCCAGACACCCGAGTGATCGTATAATAATTCCGTTTTTTTCTTTTTTAAGGTGCGGAACCCTGAAAATTATGAACATTTTGGCGAACTATAACTAACAACTGGTTACTACAATAAATGTATGTTGAGTTTCAGGAAATATAAGTACTAAAGGTATTGAAGGATATTTCAAGAAATAAATAGCTCTAGAAGTAAAACTACCTTTTTAAAAACCAAAGCTTTTATAGCTCTTGCAGCATGCACTAAAACTACCAATTCACAGATGATTTTATACGAGTTCATTAACTCGGTGAATGATTTTTAACCGTTCGATTACCAAAGTCGTTTGATCCTTTAGCAAAATAGAAATGTATTACATCTTATCAGAGACTAATGAAACCCCATCTCAGTATAGGTAACAGCGGGCGTGTCCGAACACATAAGGTCGCGTGATACTATTAAATAGCTTAGATATGCAGCCTTTACAGTGAAAATGTTCTGTCATTAAGCTTTAATGAGTTAAATTTAAGCAAATTGTTCGTGGCATATGATCTTAATGGGTCATTTTGTGGGCGAACGCTTTGCAGACAAGTGGGTGTTTTAATATTTTCTGTATTGCTTTCTGAGGTTGAAAGACTCAACCTTTTCGCCTTTATTAAATTCAAAAATAGCTTTTATAATTTTACTGGAGATCTTTGACCGATATTTCATCAAATTTTTATCCTGATTTCAAATATCAATCAATATTTATTTATGTACGAAAATGGAATAACCAACATTCTATGCTATTTCGTTGCTGCGATAATATTGTAGGTGCTGGCACTTTCATTTAACTACTGAAACTTCAAGCGCGCCGTAATAAACAGCTTTATCCCTAAGGAGTATGAAGAAAGGGTATCAAGAAAGAGAGGGTAGTCCTAACTACAACAATCATTTTTATTAGATCCCAAATTAAAATTAATTAAAAATACAATTAACCATGTAATGGAAATTTATTTATAAGAATACTGACCTGGACTCTGCCTGGACTCTAATAAATCACATATCCAATTGTTTATCTTACATAAATCACTTCACAATAACATCCCACAATAATGGATCTGCATGCTGAGTTGGCAATTAATATGGAGAACATTCTCAAGTCCTTTGGTGAGCGAATGGAGATATATGAGAGGGATCTGCATGCTGCCACACCTGCTCCTGCCCCGAAGAACTTGGCAAGCCTCGCAAGTGAGTTCGCCGACTTCAAATCCCTCACTTGGAAGTGCCTTGGTATGCTTAAATCTTAGCTGCAGCTACTGACACTGGGATTGGAAAGGTGCTGCTGGTGCATGGTGTGCCTGAGGTGGCCGATGAGCAGCCAGATGTTGTCTTGAAGAGGGTGCTTGCTGACCAACTCAAGGTGTCCGTCCACTGTATTGGTGCCATCAGCGTAGTTCACCGACTAGGTGCAAAAGGAGCGAAAACCAGACCCCTGCTTGTTCGCTTCACGACATTGGCAGCCCGCGGCGAGCTGTGGGGACTGCTGAAAGCACTCAAGGGTTTGGGCACAACTGCGAATTTCTAACAAAAACGCGCCATGAAGTCTTCGCAGCGGATGAGCAGCGTCTGGACCTCGGAAGGCAGGATCAGTCGCGCTGCCAGACAAGTCTCGCCATGAAGTGGAGTGCTGGGGTGATCTGCAACCGCTGACGTCAAGGTGTCCGAGCAAGGAAGCCCCTTCGCCAACGCCTGACAAGGGGAAGAAGCCCGCTGCGAGCGCGACCGCTGGGTCCATCAAGTCCGTCACGACCAGGAGGGGCGCACAAGCTAAGTGAGGTTATGTCATCGCATCTCCACAAGACCACGTATCTCTACCGCTCGTGCACAGGTCTCTTTCCATGGAATGAATATTTTCTCCAACAACTGCAAGGTCGTCGTCAGCTTTCATTAGATATGTATTGATTTTTCATTTATAAGCGCATTTCATTTGATTTGCGCGTGTATGTGAAGTTTTTTTTTTCTAATTTTTGTTTCCTTTCTGTCTGCTGTCATCTGTCACTGTCACTTTGACGCAATCACGTCTTCATTCGGATACAGATACGTGGTTGCGTTTCGTTTTGTTTTCTATTTTGTGTGCATATATATATATATATATATATATATATATATATATATTGTTTTTATTGACTGCCGTGTTCGTGTAATGCAACGATGTCATATATGTATTTAAAATTAATCTTTGTTTTTGCTAATTGTTGTTCAGCGAAAACTAGCAACACTATATATACTCGATTTTAATGTTTTTTTAGATTATATTGTAATGATCGCTTTAATCACTCCTAAAAAGAGTCTAGGTCTGAGCATACTGCTTAGTGATTAAAACCAGTCGTTCTAGTTAGTTATTGATTTAAAAAATATTTATTAGTTTATACATAGATTATTTTATTTAGTTAGTAGGTATAATATTATTTATAATAAGTATTTACTCATATGGATACCAATCCACCTGATATTATTAGTCAAAGTTTTTTCTATTGTGCTTCAAACGACGATGTTGACAGCTTTTTGAGTGCGGAAAGCGGCGTCTCCTCTTTGTAGCAACCCTTATACGTCAAGATTAGGACTGTCTTTGGTGGTGTAGAGGAAAATTTAAACAACGTCGTATCCGGACCTTCTCGAGGGTTTTTGTGATCAATGCGTGGACGGCATTCTTGTCTCTGAGTCGTTTCTAAAGCCTTCACTGTCATCTTCTTCGTATTCTCTTCCAGGATACAGCTGTATAGGAATGACAGAGTCGGGAAAGCCGATGGGGGCGTCGCTATTTATCTGCGTGCGGAAATTCCGTGCAAGGTGATCAGCGCATCCCCTAGTCAATACTCCGAGTCTGCTGAACATCTATTTCTCTAAATAACTCTTCACCAAAACAAGGTCATCCTCGGTGTTCTTTATAGCCCCTCTCTTCACATCGTCTACTTCGACTCATTCGAATCCCTTCTCAACGAATTTACACCACTATATAAAGACACTCTTATTCTAGGGGATTTCAACACCTGTCTCCTTAAAAATAATTCACGTTCTACCAGACTCAAGTCCGTAGTCGACTCCTTTAATCTGCATATTCTGCCTCTTGATGGTGGCATCAAGAGGCAGAACAATGGGTGGCCAATACCAATACAAACAAACAACAAAAATGGGTGGCCATTTTCAAACACATTGCTCTCCCTCACTTCTCGATATTATGATTACTTCCAATGTGGACAAGGTCGCCCTACACGGACAACTAAATTCTCCTTTCTCTTTTCATGACCTCGTCTATCTTTCGTATAAGATTAGGCCTCTTAAGAGCAGGGCGAAATTTCTTAAATCCGTAACTTTAATCATATCGACCAACACTCTCTTATGTCGGATGCCATGTCGATTGACTGGTCCCCTGTCACTTCAAGTACAAGAACGTTGATAACAAAATTGCCAATTTCAATTCTGTGGTCCTGGGTCTCTATGACAAGCACGCACCCATAAAAAGAGTGAGAGTGAAACACCTGCCTGCCCCTTGGGTAACAGATACTATCAAGCGTCTAATGGCCAAGAGGAACACTGCCAAGTGTAGATACCGCAAGAATCCGATAGAAGACAATTTCCTTTCTTATAAATGGCTTCGTAATCGTTGTAACCGTCTCTGTTGCGATGCTCACCGGATGTGCGACAACGTCGGCACATCCACGAATGCATTGAGAACTATACTCCAGCCCAGGTGTGGAAATTCTTACGAACGCTTGGTGTGGGTAAGTCCCAGGACCTACAAGCTGGTAATGTAGATCTCAATGGTCTCAACCAGTTTCTTTCTGCCCCGCCTGTTGTGATGGATCCCGCTGTCAAACACTCTACGCTTCAGAGCCTTCGCTCTAAGACCTTACCAGACACCACACCATTCAAGTTAAGCAATGTTGGAATCGAAACGGTCAAGAAGGCATTATTGGCTGTCAACTCAAAAGCTGTAGGCGATGACAAAATTTGCCTTAAAATGCTACTGTTGATCCTAGACGAACTATTGCCTGCTATCACACTAATTATTAACTTTTCCATATCAAATGGCGTCTTTTCTACAGTGTGGAAAAGAGCGCTAGTCATCCCATTACCCAAAACTCCCTGTCGCGCCTCTTTCAAAGAGTATCGCCCCATTTCAATCCTGCCCATCCTCTCCAAAGTCATAGAGACCATTGTCCATAATCAGCTCTCCTATCACCTTTCCTCCAACAATCTTCTAAACACTTTCCAGTCAGGATTCAGAACGGGACATAGCACCGTCACGGCTTTGTTGAAAGTCACAGATGATATCCAACTAGCCATGGACTGCAAACAGGTTTCCGTCTTAGCTTTACTTGACTTCAGTAGTGCCTTCAACTGCATAGATTTCGACATTCTCATTGAGGTTCTTAGATCCCTGAACGTCTCCTCTTCCTCTGCCAGCTGGTTTGACTCTTATTTGAGGGATCAGCAACAGCGTATCAGGTCGGAGGAGACTTCCACTGAATGGTGTGACCTCTTTACAGGCGTCCCTCAAGGCGGTATACTTTCTCCACTCCTATTCTCGATTTTCATTAACTCCATCTCGGATGTCCTGTCTTCCTCATTTCATCTTTATGCTGATGATCTCCAGATATATCGCCACTTTTCTCCTAATGATGTAAACTCTGCTGTGGAGGCACTAAACGCAGATCTTGAGGGTGTAAAAAGATGGGCTTCATCCTTTGGACTCCTGGTTAACCCGAGTAAGTCCCAGGTTATGATTATAGGTACAAGATATTCTCTAAAACTGTTACAGCAACAGCCTATTCCAGTTGTCAAAAAAAATAAAAAAATAAAATGAATATCCAGTTGTAGAATAGAATTGTGTCTTCTATTTCAACTTACACCCGACGACAAAAAAGGAGATAAGTTTGAAGCACCTGTCTCTCTTTATGTATGTATCTTTCTGTAGCCCTCTAGCGCTCAAAAGGATGGACGGATTTTAAGGTGGTTTTCTGTAAATAGTAATAGAATTCCCTGAAACCAAAATGTGCTAAGAACCATCGGTTCTTTGGTTTCATGTATTGTGTCGTAGGGGGATTTTTATTATTAAGGGACATTGGGAACAAAGGAAAAATGACCCAAGGCGGACATGTATGTATCATGGCTTATTTTAAAGCCTGAGACATCTACGTGTTATGGACTAAAGCACATTAATATGGGTAATGGGAATCTCGGAATTTATCTATCTATATATATAAAAATGAATCGCTGTTCGTTAGTCTCGCTAAAACTCGAGAACGGCTTGGATGATTTAGCTGATTTTGGTTTTGAAATGTTTGTTGTAGACCAGGGAAGGTTTAAAAGTAGGGTAGGGTAGGGGTAGGGCAGGGGTGGTTGTTGTTTATTTTTTAAACATTAAAAACCTAAAATCTGGCATTTAAATATATTTTTCTGAACATTCCCATAAGATACCAAAAAAAAAACACAATTTTAAGTTTACTTTATCTAAAAACTACCACAGGTTTTATGCGTGTCCGCAAAAAAACAGGTTTTTGGGTCGAAAATTTCCCAATGTCATTTATAGTCTTCTTTCATGTCATTGAAGTTTAACTACGTATACTTGGATTTCAGCAACACGCGCGGCTCTTGTTTTGTTTACTTGAGCTTGCCGTGGCTTTTTCGGCGCCCCGTCCCTTTCTCCGTGCGTATTTCACGAAATTAGACTTTAAGAACAAGAGAGAAGTGAAAATCACACAGGGGGCTATAATGAAATTCAGCACAACATTATGACCCCGCTAAAGTCTATATTAACTTTCTTTACGTAAGGCTTGCATGATAAGCAATGTGGCTTTGTCGAGCAGGTGGTGTGAAAATTAAATTATATTTGGTTGGCATTCATCAGTACAGCCAAGATATATTATACTCTCATTAACAAAATACGAGCATTATGCATGTCAGTCAAATGTCGGCTTACCGTGTTAACTTTGAAATGGGTATGAATACCTGTATTATAATTTTCTATTTTCCCACCATACTGTTTACCGTGTAACTATTTAATAAGATTTTTATAATTAATTTAAGCTAGCAAAGAACAACGTAATTTGTTCAACGTTGATATAGAGGAAAGATGAAACAGTCAAAACTGTTTCAACATTATCGACATCTTAAAATATATGAATAATTTACAATTGATGAGTAACAAATGGCCGCAACATGAATGACACATTTTTATTTTGTTAGTCCTTATAAGTATTTATGCAAACAAACTATCATAACCGCAGGTCAAAGTTATAAGCTTGTATTTGTTTTTCGTCGGTTCGGAAATTATGGGGTGAAACCTAGTAAAGCAAATAAGTTTTTTTATCGTTATTCAAAGAGTTTAGTACATTTTATAAGTATGACTATGTTTATTGTATATTGTAGGACAAAACTTAAACACACAAAATAAATAGAGAGGAACAACAACCAATCCTAATTTCAAAGTAAATTCTTACTAATTTATACAGCATTCTGGCTTCTCCATAGGACGGAAAAGCCAGAATGCTGTTACATCTACCTAAACCTAGGAATATTTTATGATTATGAACCAAGTACAACTCCACTTCTTTTCAGTATCGAACTGAACCATGGATAACGTGGAGGCTCAGGCTGGACAGTGTTGGATGCCCCAGGTGTCTTGAGAGAACATTCCTATAATGCTACGCTAGACGAATGCCTAAGAAAGTATTTACATTAATCATATGAAATACAAAGGAGTGGTTTCTTTAGTCAATACAGAAAGTTCATATATGATGTTAATATCGATACTGTCCATTGATTTGGATGGTATCCAAAATTGACTAGCTAGAAACCGTCGTCGGAGACTAAGTGGTGGAAGACAAAGCTCGCTTTTCATTGAATTGATGGGAGTAGTTTTTATAAATCCACCAATAACACGCATCTTAATATTGAATTTTGTCATGTTTGAAAAGGTGACCTTTAACAGAATTTTCCTACAGAAAGCTACTGTAGGTATTCTAGCCTACTAGTCCCCATCACGAGAAGCTAGAAATTTTGTAAACACACCTTCAAGGGTTCGCAACCTCTAGATCAAATATAAAAAACAGTTTTGTAATAATTTTTATCTTCATAATTATGTCAACATGTGTGTTAACATAATTATGTCCCTATATGTGCGAACCTTCTGTTCATACTAGCTGAGTCGTCTCATATCACTCTCAAAACACTATTCCTGGGAAAACACCTGTCGTTACCTCGGATCCAACACCATTTCATTTCATTTCATTTCATTTATTCATCGCTTTCATGTGGTATACATATGTACAAGTACAAGATGTCAAGATTAAATTTAGTCCCAGAACATGCGCCCTGCAAGGGCATTGCAATATTATTCTTTTTTACTTAGGTCTAAGGTATCAAGGCATGGCTATTATATTCTATTATATATATATATATATATATCAGTTATAGGTAAAAAAAATCTAATTTTCTGAGATTTAACTTAATAAAATTATAATTATAATTTAAGCTATGCACTGAATGTTAGATGCTAAGTTCCATTACGCCGTACCTTTTTGTGCTAAATAAATATTTTTTCATTTTCATTTTCATTTTCATATAATACGAATAAATATAGGTAAGTTATCAATGATTGTAAAATTTAATTTAATTTTATTTCAAATTAAATTATTAAGGGCATAGGTCATAATCATAATCATAAAACTCCTGAAGGCTGTAAAAGGCATTTTCTATCAAGAATTTCTGTAAAATATTCTGAAACCTTTTGAAATTTTCTATTTCTTTTATAGTAGGTTACCACCTACCGGTTATTATATATTTTGACACACATATTATAAGGGCCTGTGTCTACTAATACAAGGTTAGAATCAGTTGCAGCTAATCTTGGGCGGGGTCTGAGATTTACAGGGCGCTCTCGAATAGGGAACATATGTCGGTTTTTCCTAACAAATAATGATAATTCCAAAATATATATTGAAGTTAAGGTGAGAATTTTGAAGATCTTGAAATAAGGTCGACAGCTGGTCATTTGGTCTATATGAGCCAATATTCTTATGCATTTTTTTTGTAAGATAAAGATTTTTTGTATGTCAACACACTTGCCCCATAGTACGATGCCATATTGAAGCCGGGAATGTGCGTAGGCATAGTAAGCCTTCTTGGCGGTTTCTAAATCGGTAGCCTTTTTTATTTCGTATAGGGCGTAGGTAAAGCCAGATAATTTAGAGCTCAATTTGCTGATGTTTCCAGTTTAGGTACGAGTCTATGTGAATTCCTAAGAGGCAGTAGGTATTGACACATTCAATTGGCTTATTTTTAAATGAAAAGTTTATCTCTAAAGGTGTTCTTTGATATGGATGAAACTGAATTAGTTTAGTTTGATTTAGGTTTATGTCTTGATTATGGTCCTTAAGCCAATTTACTATTGTATTGAATGTGGAGTGTAGATGGTTGTTTAGGATGTGTGCGTCATTGCCTGGGATTAAAACTGAGGTGTCATCAGCGAACAGAGTGCATGAGTTATCTATTACTTTAGGAAGGTCGTTTATATATATCAGAAACAGCAAGCACCCTACAGAATTGCCTTGTGGAATTGATTTGTGTACATTCACTGTTTCAGACTTGACTTTGGCGATCTGACCTGTGAGGTGGTTGTGATGGCCTATTTCTACATGTTGTGTACGATTGTCTAAGTAAGATTCGAACCATTTGAGGGCTATGCCACATACGCCGATACCTGATAGTTTTTGTAGCAAGATATTGTATAGCACCCGGTCATAAGCTTTGCTCATGTCTAGTAAAATGCCTATTCCGTTTTTCCATCGTTTAATGCGTGTAAGACGTTATTTATGTATTTGAAAACGGTTAGTGTTGTCGACCTCGATTTCCTAAAGCCGTATTGATTATAGTCAAAAACATAAAATTTTTCGCAAAAAGCATAGAGCTTGTTATACATAGCGGTTTCGAAAATATTAGCAAGTGAGGAGAGAAGGGCGATTGGGCGATAGTTATCGGTATTTCGTTTAGAATATTTTTTGTGTAATGGTCGAATCATTAACTTTTTTAGCAAATCAGGAAAGCAGCCGGAATTAAACGATTGATTAATCTGGTATGTTAGTGGAGCGGCTAGGAATTGAGGGCACTTTTTTAATAGTGATGTAGGAATGTCGTCGAAACCTGCGCTGTTTTTATTCTTTAATTTTTTTATAATTAGGTAGACTTCTTTTTCGGTTACAGGATGAATATAAAAAGAGTTTTTGAGCGGTGATATTACAGGTCACCCAGGCGGTGGTGTCGAGGGATGTGTGAGATTTGAGTTTTCGCCTATAGTCCGGAAATAATTGTTAAAAGTGTTTGCAATTTTTTGTGGGTTGTTTATCAGGTTGTTTCCGTCCAGAAGTTCGATGTTAGCCCTGTTCATTTTCCGATGTTTGTTCGCAGTCTCTTTTACTACTTGCCACACAGTTTTAGTTAAGTTTTTAGAGTTTTTAAGTCTTGTTATGTAGTGTAGTTTTCTAGATATAATGATTGCCTTTTTTAAAGTATTCGAATATTCTCTATAGTGATTTTTAAGAATTGCATTTTTTGTTTGTGATGTTAGGATTCTTAATAGGCGTTTATGCTGACATGATTTTCTGATGCCCTTGGTTATCCATGTTTTAGTGTTTTCCTTTTTCAGTTTTACTTTAACTTTTGGGATGCATTGGTCTAATTTTTGTTTTATTATGATGTGAAAATTGTTGAAGTTTTCGTTAACGTCTGCTGAGTCTACCAGAATATTACCCCAATTTATCTTACCTAGCTCTGAGATAAATAGTTGAGTATTTAACTCGCTAAAAGTTCTCTTATATGTATGCCATGTTTTTGGCTCTTGATGTGTGTTTGTGAGAGCTATTGGTATGGAAATTGTAACACCTCTATGGTCAGATAACCCGAATTCTGTAGTGGTTACTGTTGTATTGATTTAGCTGAAATTGGTGAAAACAAGGTCTATGCAAGTGCTTGTTTCTGATGTAATTCTAGTTGGTTCGTGATTTTTCAGGTGGAAATTGAAACTTCTGAAGAGGTCTATTAGTCTTAAGCGGGCTGGGGTCGCTACTAAAATATTAACGTTGAAGTCACCACCTACTATAATGGTTTTCTTTTTGTATTTTTGTTGTACAGCCTGCAAGAGCTTTCCTAACGAATTATGAAAGAGATCTTTCTTTCTGGAGCTATTAGGCCAGTATATTATGATAATTATTATATTACACGAAGGGACTTCAATGCCACAGACTTCGAAAACCATTTCGGTAGACATTTTAGGTATATCGAGCAGTTCAACAAAATCTAGGTTTTCCCTAACATATATACCCACACCTCCACGAATATGGTGCTTTCTACAAAAAAAGGTAGCTGGTTTGTAACCTGTAATTTTCACAAGATCTATCTCCTTTTCTGACAACCACGTTTCACTAACACATAAAATAGTATTTTTCTTAATGAAAGAGTCTGTCTCTATCAGAGGTATGTTGTGTTTTAAGCCTCCTACATTTTGATATAGTATACTTGAGCTAGTTACGAAAGTTATGGCTATTATCAATGGATGAGTTTGTATCTTGGAAGGTTGTCCTTTCATTGACGTGATTTGTTGCTGAAGTTTTGTCGTCGGCGGGCATGGCTCTATTTGTGAGTGGTATTGTGTTTGATCATGTGTCCAGGTATGGCTTCCCGTTGATCAGGAGACGGTTGTTGCGAATGATCGCGTGATTGCCTTCTTTCCGTGCCTCGCAGAGAGTTCTGACTAGGTTTTTCCTTTGTTTAAGCGACTCCTCATCTAAAAAAGTAGAGAGGCTCAAACCTGCAGTCCTAAAGTACTGCTTGTTGTCAATGATGTACTTAGCCATTCTCTTGCTTATCAGTTCAATAGCTACTGGTCTTCTGCTTCCTCTGCGACCCAATGTACGTAGATCTTCAATGTATCCGTCTATATTAACATCCAGGATGTCCCCAAATTTAGAGGTGATTCTTCTGAAGAGTTCGTTTTCATCTTCCCAATTAGGTTGATCTAAACCGTATAGGATTATTGTCTTTGCATGGTCACTTTTGGGAGCAGTTTCCTATCTGGGCATTGTTGATGATGTACTGTTTCTTATTTCTTCTTTCAGGGTAGACAGTTGTTCCTCTATTAAACTGATTCGACCTATTAGTCTTCCAATTTGCTGGTTTGATTCATCTTGGTCTAATTTTAAAGTGCCAATGTTATTGTCTATTTCTATTTTTAAGTTTTTTATTGCAATTTGTATCTCTTGCTGTAACAGCGACTTAATTTCAGACTTAATTTCCTCGACTATTTTTGAGTTGTTTTTCAATACCTTGGTGTCGAGAAGTACACTTATTTTGCCGATTATCCCGGAATTTTCCATTTGTGAATCGAGTATGGTATCTCCAAAAAAATTCTCGTCTATTATTCTTTCACAGGATGATTCGTCGGTATCATTCAGAAAGCCTGGGAAACTCATGTTTTCCAACTTTTTCTTTGGTTGTCTGCGCTGAGTAATATTTGCATTCGCGTCATCTAACTGTTTTTCAGGAATCGGTGCATAGGTGTGTCTAATGGGTGTATTGTCGTTGTTATTCCTGGGTTGTTTGCAGATACAACTTGGACATTTCCATTCTCTTGGTTGTTGGTTGACAGGGTGGAAAGAAAGGTAATATATTTTTTCACTAACATTAGCACAGGTAAGGTCGTATTCTCTTTTGCAGATATGGCATTTCATTAGTTGTTTGTTGCCTATTTCTTGATTGCAGCTTGCACATTTAGCCATTTATGAGTTTTTAGTTCGTTCGAGGCTCATGTAGTTGTGGTTCATCTCTATAATCTCTAACTAGGCCTCAAAACAGCACAACGACTGTAGCGCCCTCTGTTGAGTTTTTGTGAAAGGTTGTTTACTATGTAGATCTTAGGGCACACGTTGTTCTTCAATTTTCTGCTAGATGTCGTTATGGTCTTTGTCACTAAATGGCGTTGGTGATTAGTTTTCGGTGTTTATTTTAGGTTATTATTGTTACTTTCTTTTTATTCCATATGACGATTGCACTTGGTATAATTTTCCTTCCTATACGTATTGTGCACGTTCACCAAAAAATAAAAAAATAAAAAATTTATAAACCTGGGGATAGGTATCGAACCATAGGTCCTCCACTGTGTTGCGAAGACAGCCTCCTTAACCGTTTCGGCTATCAAGTATTGAATAACACTTAATGAAAAATTGGTATGTAAGTATTGCGGTGTAGATGCAGCGTGGAAGATGAGTGTGCTATGTCGTTAATGGACTTTGCACTGACGCGATTTATCACTTATGTCCAGATTTTGCGTGTTTATTTACTGAGTTTTATGTTTGTTTGAGATAATTTACATATTGGTAATTATATTTGAATGATTTTAGCTTGTTTGACACCTTGGTTTTGTTCACTGCTGCACTGTCTATAACGTTGATTTAAAGTTTAAATTTTCACATTTATATCACATTTATTATCATATTTTTATAGTTTATGTATAGCATATCACTTGGTTTACACTATAACATAAATGTTTACTATATATTCGTCCTGTTATTATTTTTTATTATTTTTTTTTCACGGAGGTACATTTTGTACGATGTTTACGTTGCAGCGCCCTCTAGCGCAACCTTGCCTTTTGTTACGTCTGATGATTTTTCCATATCACTACAACTATCCAACCTATCACTACAACTATTCCTCCTACAGTCATTCATATTTCACACAATAACCTAATAACTGAACTTAAAAGAATGTCTTATCTTAGTTGGAAAAATCCTTTCTAATAAAAATTTGTGCATTTAGCACCTCTAGGTAAATCCCAAAGGAAAAACTTTTGGAGCAAGACTGTTAACTCTTCAATAACAAGGCGCTTCATTGATTAAGGTTCCAAAAAAACTGATACCCCGACTTGACTTGGACTAAACTTTGTGACTTACTAATAAAAGACTTTGGTGAGTTTGACTATGACTACAAACTCATGACTACTATCAACTCACGTACCCAGTTGAACCTGAGATCATCATCATTTATGTTTCCATCATGTTCGGAATGTGTTCACGCCTTGAAATCAAACTCAGCGAAGAAGAGCAACTAAAGATTTTGCTCAAAAACATACGCCCCAGCTACTCTATGTTCGTTACACTAAATAATGTAACTTCCGTTGACGCATTCATCTCTGCCTGCCAAGGTTATGAACATATTTTGGACAGAAACCGTCATTTCTAGGAACCAAGGCCAACTGACAATAATTTAGCGAAAGAATTTAACTACACATCATCTACTCCTTCATCTTCTAAGACTACTGATAATTCTAACTTTAAACCATCTTCTGCTACTAAACCAAACTATACCCCTAAATTTATCCCCTAATACAAACAAGTTAATTCGATCTCTAATAATTTATTTTGTTTTCGTTGCCGAACTAAGGATCACTCATTATGATCTTGTTCTCAACCACGCTTTCCCATTTGTTTTAAATGCGGTCTTAAAGGTTTCAAACTTTCAGATTATCCTAACTGCAACAAAACTTCTAACAAATCTCCTCCTACTAATCCAAAAAACTTGGATAATTCTTTAACCACGAAGATTGGCAGAATTGGCTCGCTAGCGTACGAAATTTTTTTCAACACAATAAAACTTCTTCAATCCTTTACAAAGAGGAAAATTAGTTCAATAAGCCTTTCTTTCAATACTCGTAAAAAATACCCCATTCTTCGGATTATTGGATAGTGGTAGTTCAATCACTATACTAGATAATAACTCTCATCTAGAATTCTTAAAAATGGGCTACACACTATTCAAGTCGTGTAATATCACTGTTGCTAATGCGGACAAACATTGAATCAATTCTCTTGGTCATTTTGATTTACCTTTAAGTTTTAATTACCAGATTCACGTTATTAGAGGTCATGTTTTCCCTGACATACATCCCTCGATTATATTTGGTGTAGACTTTTGAAAATAATTTAATCTCATTCGAAAACTTTTTATTTCTACTTTCCTCAATGAACTTCATTGCAATGAAAATACCCCTATCGAAAAGAAAGTTCTTTCTTATAAATTTTTATCTTCCGAACAAAGAATAATTGAATATTTCTCGATTTAAATCTATTTATTTTGAAGAAAAAGGCGAACTAGTTCGTACTTATTTAATTAGTCATAAAATTGATACTAGTGATACTCCTACTATTAAGCAGCACCCTTACAGACTTTCTATTGAAAAACAAAAGGCTCTTAATAATGAAGTTGATAAAATGGTCGAATGAAAAGTCATCGAAAAGTGCGAAAGCCCTTGACTCTCCCTGTTCTTATTACCCCAAAGAAAGACGGTGATTGACGTATTTGTGTCGATAGTTGGAAACTTAACTCAGTCACTCGTCGCGATGCTTACAGTCTTTCTCTCATGTATAAAATTCTTGATCATCTTAAAGAAGCTAAATTCCTTTCTAGTATAGATATTGCTAAAACATTTTAAGAAGTGCATTTAAATCCTTCTGATAGGAAAAAACTTTATTTTATGGTCTTGGAAGAGGTATGTTAATAGAATGAAGAGGAAGCGCGAGAGTGATCTCTCTGACGTCAAGGAGGAAATTAGAGATTTATTCGCGAGTTTAGAGACAGAACAAAAATCTAAGTTCTACAGCCTCCAGACTGCTCTAACTGAAATAAAGACGCAAAATAGTGACATCCAAAGTTCTATGGAAATACTTTACTCCAAAAACAGTGAGATTCAAAAAGAACTCGAATCACTAAGAATGGAGCGGAAGGAACATCTAACTTACATACAAGAATTAGAATCAAGGCTGGGAAACTTAGAGAGAATTTCCTGTTCTGCTAAGGTTGAGATCAGGAATATCCCTGAGACAGATACTAATGAGGATAAAATTTCACTTCGCAACATGACTCTTAAAATTGGTTCTACTTTGGGCATATGCCTGGAAAAAAGTGACATTAGAGATGCTTACCGTGGGTATGCTAAGACAGACAAGATAAAGTCAATTATGGTAGTGTTCACATCTGTAATCGTAAAAGATTGCCTGATGAATGGACTCAAGAGTTTTAATGACAAGAAAGTCAATAAGGACAAATTAAACACGACTCACCTCGGACTTGCTGGACCTGCTTCCCCTGTCTACATATCGGAGAGTCTTACTTCTAAGGCTTTTGCCTTGCACTATCTTGCTCGCGAGTTTGCAAAGGCATATGGCTATACCTTTTGCTGGATTTCGTATGGTAAAATATACCTGCGGAAAGCGGTAGGCCTACCCTTCGTCCGTGTGGACGACGAAGCAGTCCTCAACAATCTGAAGAAAAACTCTACCCCAATGAACTGACTAGTTTTTGTATTTGTTACCATTGCACTAATATTTTTAAGTCGTGAACATTCACCCACACACTGTTACACTAACATCATAACAATATCATATCCATATTTTCCAAGTCAACGAACCTATGTCAGATCTTGCCTCAATATCAACAGCTGTTATTACATCTGCATTGTATGTAAGACTTTAATAATTACCTCCCCATGTATGTATCTACACTTGCCTGTCCAGTACATAATCTATCAAAACATATCCTGAAAGTCAATGAAATATTTATCTGTGTCTATTGCTCTACCCACTTCTACAGAGCTTGATAACATTATTACCGTGGAGCTGGATAACATAGCAGTGTCTGAGTGAAGGGCCTGTGATGTCGAAGACTGCGCACAATATCTGCCTAAACCCCCCACCTGCCTCACTCTGCTTACCCAGAATATTCGAAGTATCTCGTGCAATTTCAATGGATTTTTAGTACTACAAGAGAGACTACATGTGGAATCCGATGTTATAGTCCTAACTGAATGCCGCCTATCACGTACAACTACTATTCCCCTAATTTCAAATTATTCTCATTATGCCACTGTGAATAACCCCCTACAAAACGATAGTGTGGTCGTTTATATAAAAAACGAACTAAAGGTCTCAGTTGTGGAACCACTATGCACGGGCGCGAATTGTCTGCTTATTAAAATTGGGATGGAAACAGCAATTGTGGCCATATATCGTTCTCCTTCTGAAGACAATGTGGATCCATTTTTAGAGTCTCTAAACATGATTTTAGAGTCCTTGAAATCTTTTAATAATACTTTAATAATAGGCGATATTAATATAAACATAAAATTAGATAATAATGCTAAAGCCAATGAATATCTCAATTTAAGCGCTTTTCACGGCCTCCTCCCGGCACATACGTTACCTACCAGACTCGAAAAGTCATGTCTGGATCATATCATTTTAAAGACCATAAAACCCGCTACTACCCTGGTTGCCAACTCTACTGTGACCGACCATAACCTTGTTATTATCTCTATTGGCCACAAGCATACAAGATATCCTAGTCAAACCACAACCCGTTGGACCAACCAGATAGGTTTAAATGATGCCATACAGAAAATTGATTTGCAACCTGTCTATTCTTCTTTCAACCCTAACACTGCTCTACAATATCTCACATCTTCCGTCCAACAAGCAATCGATGCTTATACTTGCTCTAAAAAACTTTCACGTCGTCTCAAGGTAATTAAACCCTGGATCACACCAGGCCTTATAAAGTGCATGCGTAATAGAGACAGATTACATAAAAAGTCAACTGCCGCACCAGAAAACCTCATTCTCAAAATCACTTATAAAAGATACCGTAATTTCTGTAATAAACTTCTTAAAAAACTCAAGAGAACCCATGAAAAGCATGAACTTTCTAAGGCTTGCAATAACTCTAAGGAGTTATGGAAAACCATAAAAGGGATCACAAACACTGCCAAGTCAAAAAGCGTTGCTACTGAGTTGTTGGGACCATCTGCCAATCAAAATACTACCGACGATGTAAATAAATTCTTCGTAAATGTTGGTAAGGACCTTGCTGAAAATATTAAGAAAGCGGTGGGTCCAACACTTTCCAGCAATCCTACATTTCTACCGAGCAGATGTAAATCCTCATTTGCCTTACTAGGGACCGATATGAGTGAAGTGGAAAGATTAATACTTGGCTTGAAGAACGTGTGCGCTGTTGGTTGGGATAACATCTCAAACCGTGTACTTAAGCTCTACAAAAACTTCTTTATTCCACCTCTAACATATATCTTCAATATGTGTCTTACTGATGGCGTCTTCCCCGAGTCCTTAAAGCGATCGATGGTGCTCCCTATACACAAGGCAGGTGACAGAGATCGTGTCAACAACTACAGACCAATTTCTATCCTGCCTTCTATATCTAAAATACTGGAACGAATCATCAACTCACGTCTAACTAAATATCTAGAATCAAACAAACTATTATCTGCCTGCCAATTTGGGTTTCGAAATGACATCTCCACCAGTGATGCTGTGCACGAACTCACTGACTATGTGGTAAAGAACCTTGATAGAGGGCAGAAGGTTATAGGCATTTTCCTTGACCTTGCTAAGGCGTTTGACACGGTCTCTGTCCCTATCGTCTTGGAAAAACTAGATCGACTTGGTATACGAGGGGTACAGTTGAAGCTTTTTGAGGAATATCTCACCGGTCGCTTTCAGTATGTAAAAATCGGAGATCACTGTAGTGGTGATCTACCAATTGCGTACGGTGTCCCACAGGGCAGTATATTAGGCCCCACTTTATTTCTCATTTACATCAATGAACTATGTGACCTAAGTCCCGAAAATGGCAGAGTGATTACATATGCTGACGACACTGCCCTTTTATTCTCGGCAAAAACTTGGGAAGAGACCTATGAGGTTGCCCAGCGGGGATTTAATCAAGCCACCCAATGGCTTCAGGACAACATTTTGACGCTTAACTCGGATAAGACTAAATATGTTACCGTCTTCATTAGAAACAGTCAGAGCACATACGACGGTTCGATAACTGCTCACAACTGCATAGACCCTAGTAGTGGAACCTGCTCTTGCCCAGCCCTAGTTAAAACCTCAACTATTAAATATCTCGGTGTTCTTCTCGACCAAAATCTCACGTTTGGTCCTCATATTCACTTGGTAACTGGCAGAATCCGCAAACTTATATATATTTTCAAAATACTTCGCCATGTCGCTGATGCCGGGTTGATAAAACGAGTTTATATGGCACTCTGTCAATCTGTGCTATCCTACTGCATTACATCGTGGGGAGGCGCATCCAAGACATCTATCCTTCAATTAGAACGTGCCCAAAGAACTGTACTCAAGGTTTCCACTTTCCGTCCCCTTGTTTTCCCCACTGATCTCCTTTATAATTCTTGTGACGTACTTACGGTCAGGCAACTATTAATGTATCACACTGTCTTAAAACATCATTCTTATTTAACATATAGCCCCTATCTGCTGACCAAACGGCGGAAGGATAGAGTCTGTTTGGATTATACATTATTCCGAACATCCTTTGCCCATAAATTCTTCTGCTTCCTCGGTCCTTTCATATATAATAGAATAGCTAATATTTATTCCCTCACCAACTATAAACTTAAAAAGATTGTCTATAAAACATTGCAATTACTTAATTATGACAAAACGGAGGACCTACTGATCATAACTACCTAGCTACTTTCATAAAAGTGCACAAGGCAGTTCATCAATTCATCTGTTAAAAAAAAATAAAAAAAAAATATAACGCATATTTTATATAAATCTGACTTGTACACCATATTGACATAGTAACGTTGTTTTATTATTATTTTTATTACCTCACACACCCTCCCACACACACTTACTCATACTCATACTACACATAGAGAGGCTCACCCACTCACCCACACACCCATTTTTTTTTCATATTTTTATAACTTTGTCTTTAGTCAGTATTAGTCAGTCAGTAATTTTGTATAAATAAGTGTCCGTGTAACTTAAATTAGCTTTATATATATTTTCTAAGAAGAGCACTGTAGTCTGAAATACAGGTTTTCACCTAGCTCAGGCTCAGATGACTCAATTATCATGTGTCACATTTTAGCTAACGGCCTCAAATATTGTAAACGTTTTCTGTTTCTTTTCTTTGAATAAATAAATATTTGATTTGATTATGTACAAAATTTTCGTTATGCCTTTTTACTTGACCAATGCTCTTGCTACTCAATAAAGACTCATGGACAGTTTATTTACTGAATTCTACTACTATTTACTACCTGAATTTGAGAATTAAGTATTTTGTTATCATGAAGACATCATCATCCAGCAGACAGACGCAGACGCTGTCTTTCTGAAACTTAAAGAATCATTAGTAACTACTCCAGTTCTTGCTTGTCTAGATTTTGATCTACCTTTCGCTGTTCACTGTGATGCATCTATTCATGGCCTTGGTGCAATGCTTACTTAGATAGAGAACGGAAAAGCGGTCGTTATGGCTTACACGAGTAAAACCTTTAACAAACATGAACGTGATTATTCTACTACGGAAAGAAAAACTTTAGCAGTCATTACAGCGCATGAACATTGGCGTTGTTACTTTTATATCGGAAAACAATTTACCGTTTTTACCGAACATGCCACATTAAAATTATTTTAAGAGTAATATGACATGCACCCCTATTG
Organism: Argyresthia goedartella; assembly: GCA_949825045.1. Classification (NCBI taxonomy): domain Eukaryota; kingdom Metazoa; phylum Arthropoda; class Insecta; order Lepidoptera; family Argyresthiidae; genus Argyresthia; species Argyresthia goedartella. The sequence continues at coordinate 10,030,882 of OX463821.1, read as the reverse complement.
GGAATTCACCTGTTAATTATACTTTGCATGCAACATTGGAATCTGTTCCAAGTAATTTAAATTAGTTCATAAGACAATAGAGGAAATCTCTAGCATACAAGAGCCACTAAATATGTCAAAATGTAAGCCCCAGTTAAAGATTGCCCATCAAAACATCCAGGGGCTACCTGGCAAAGAACTTGTATTAGAATTATTTCTAAAAAATTCTGACATTGATATTATTTGTGTTACTGAACACTGGTTGAAGGAAAATATGATGTCTTTTAACATAAATAATTACAAAATTGTCAGTTGTTACAATAGAAAGACTGCTGATAGAGGTGGTTCTTTAATCTTAGTGAAAAATAATATTAAGGTGAAACAACGGAAAGATATTCTTGCACTTACTGTTGAAAGACAAATAGAGGTATCCTGTGTTGAGTTAGATAGCCATATTATTGTTTGTGTCTATAGGCCACCGAGGGATGAAAAAGGCCATGGCAATTTCGAAATATTTGAGAAAATTATGGAGGAAGCACTCATTAAACTTTGTAATAATTGAAAAAAGTTAATTATTTGTGGCGATCTTAATGTAGATCTGCTTGTAGATACAACACTGAAGCGACGATTAATAACTCTGTTCAAATCATTTAATTTATGTTATGTATTTCTAGAGCCGACTAGAATTACACTTACCAGCCAAACTTGCTTAGATAACGTATTTTGTGACTGTGCGTTCACAAGTAAAAGTGTAATTAACTGCTTACCCTCCGATCACAGTGGTCAAACAGTTTCATTCCCAATTACTATTAAGGATAGGACTGGTCCATCATTTTATAGGCCTATTACATCCCATAGACTAGAGACATATACGAAAAACTTAGATATAAATTTGCCAGTACCGGATTTTAATGAACAGAACCCAAACAAAATCTACTCAGACTTCTTCAACATTATTCAGACAGATTTCAAATTAAAGAAAGTCAGTGACTACAACGGTAAATCTAAATTTAATGACTGGGCAACGTTTGGAATTCGTAAAAGTAGAGTTATCTTGTATAAACCTATAACTTTGATCGAAAATTTCATGACTATGTTAAAAAAAATTCAAGTTGGTTTGTAGAACTGCAAAAACTTTACACATTAATAGAAAAATTCAAAATTAAAATAATAGAATGAAAACAGTTTGGCAAATAATAAACCGCGAAACTGGCAAAGTTATACCAAGGGACAGTGATTTCTGCCTAAAGATAGGTGATGATGTTGTTAAATCCAACGCTGATGTTGCTCGAGCTTTTGAAACATTCTTCACCAATGTACCCGTACTCACAACGGACCGTCTAAATTCATCTCCATTTGAAGCAGAGACTTTATTAAAAAATAACACTAGCGTCAGTAATGAATATTTAAAATTTCATCATGTATATCCCCAGGACATTGTCAAAACGTTTAAATTACTTAACTTAAAAAATACGTAAGACCTGTGGGGTATATCAGTCAAAGTCATTGGTTCAGTAATTCTAGTTATAGCCCCACACTTAGCTTATATATTCAATAAATGTGTTGACGATGGGGCTTTTCCAGACCTCATGAAACACAGTAAACTTATACCGCTGTTCAAATCGGGAGATAAGGGCGATCCTTCAAATTTTAGACCAATATCTGTTCTTCCAACACAAAGTAAAATATTTGAAAAGATTATACTCAATCAAATGCTCTCACACTTCAACCGTACAAAACAACTCCACGCTAAACAATATGGTTTCACTAGGGGTAAATCGACTACGGATGCAGGTATTACCCTTGTATCTCATATTTATTCTGCATGGGAGGCCGCACAGGATGCTATCGGAATTTTTTGCGACCTGTCGAAGGCGTTTGATTGTGTTGATCATAATACGCTATTAATTAAATTAAATCATCACGGAGTTAGAAATAAAGCGTTGGATCTACTAAGATCATACCTAAGCAATAGAATTCAAAAGGCAGAAGTTAACGGCGTAAAATCTGATGGATCGGGTGTTAAAATTGGCGTTCCACAAGGTTCCATATCAGGCCCTTTCTTATTCCTGGTATATATTAATGATCTGCCTTTCATGGTGGAGAAATTAACTGACATAGTGTTGTTTGCTGATGATACTTCAATGGTCTTCAAAATTGAAAGACAAAAAGGAGATTTTGATGATGTTAATGGTGTATTGTCTTTAACCTTGAATTGGTTCACAGTTAATAATTTATTGTTAAACGCTGGTAAAACCAAGTGTATCAAATTCTCACTTCCAAATGTCAGGCAAGTTGAGACCAGTTTGGTGTTAGACAACAGCACGTTAGAAATGGTAAATGATACGAAGTTTCTTGGAATAACCATTGATAGCAAATTGCAGTGGGGACCCCACATAGATAAATTGGCTGGTAAATTAAGTTCTGCGGCTTACGCTGTTAGGAACATCAGACAAAGCACGGATGTGGCTACATCAAGGCTAGTATATATTAGTTACTTTCATAGTGTGATGTCCTATGGTATCTTGTTGTGGGGGAAAGCAGCGGATATTCAAACTATTTTTATTTTACAGAAAAGA